>BRZY01000005.1:54932873-56250373 GCA_030159175.1 Glycyrrhiza uralensis
TCATTTAAAATTCAAATTTGATTAGGCAAAAGATAATATTTAATGAATCAATTAAGTGAAAAATGCTAAATGAGAAAGAAATTATGACTGCAACGTATATCAATTGAGATGAAAGAAAATATTTTTTATTACCATTTAAGTTTTTGCGTTTTAAAAGCAGTCACTATCGCAAAGATACAATGTTTTCAACTACGATTTTAAATTGATTTCTACAATAAAGATACACCTTTTAAGATACAAATTGTATTGCTTGAAAATTGAAACACTTAATATGATTTCTATCATTGAAATTTATGAAACTGGTCCCTATCAATTTTTTTCAACTACGATTTTAAATTGATTTTAATAATAAAAAATACATTTTATGAATTTCGACTTGATCTCTATATATATAATTTGCATCGTTTGAAATTTGAAAAATTTATAACGATTCCTATCGTGGATTTTTTAAAATCGGTCCCTATCAGAAAGATATAATCTTTTCATTTACCAGTTTAAATTGATTCGTATAATAAACACTCCTTTTATTAATTTCAACCTGATCCTTAGAAATAAATTTGTAGAAAACTAAAATTTAAAAAAATTATAATAATTTCTATCATAGAGATTTAGAAAATTGGTTTCTATCACACTTACACAAATTTTTTCTTCTAGGATTTTAAATTGATCCCTATAATAAATAAACTCATTTTATAAATTTCAACGTAATCCCTAGAGATACAGTTTGTATCATTTCAAATTAGAAAAATTTGTAACGATTCCTATCACAAAGATAAAATTTCTTTCAATTAAGATTTTAAATTGATTCCTATAATAATCATGCTCATTTATTGAATTACAACTTAATCCCTAGAAATATAATCTATCTCATTTACAAATTAAAAAATTTATAATTATTTTTATAGATAAATTTTATAATAATTTCTATAATAGAGATTTATAAAATCTGTATAATTATTTTCAAATACTTTTACTAATACCTAGATATTTCACAAAAACTTAATTTGTATAAAAATATATATACATTTTTCAAAAAAATCAAATTAATTTAAGACATTCCAAAAAAAAATTAACATTTATATCAAACCAATTTTTCCATAATAGGAGATTTGAATTGGGAAATTAAATAATTTATATGCATTTTTCAATTAAAACACTAATAAACTATTACATATATTTTCTAAAATAAATCTATCCGAAAAGATACAAAAAACCCCAGTAATGTATATAATTATTGAAATTTCATACATAATTTCTTGAAAAATATTGAAAAAAATAATAAACAACTAAATTCTTGTGATATACGATACTTCTTATTGTTTAAGAGAGAACAATACTATATCTGCATAGAATAAAAAAACTAATCACAAATAAAAATAAAAAATAAAAAATAAAAAAAACTTAACAATGCAAAATAGAGAAACGTTAATTTCAAAAAATAATCGATAAATAAAAATAAATAAATAAAAAATTAGAAGAAATATATGCCTTAGAGGATAAGTTTGCCTCAGAGGAGAAGAACAAAAATAAAACAACATCGATAGTTTGGAGGCTATAAAAATATTAATAAACACTAAAAAATAATAAGTAAAAATGATTAACGGTAAAATAGAAAAATAGCAATAATATGAACTCACCTTAGATGAGAATTCAATGTTGATGAACAAAGGAATAACAATAATACAAAACCTAAAACAAAATGAACAAATAAATTTTATCAATACATACAGATATTAAGATTTAACATTAAAATCTAAAAATTGAAACATATAAAATATTAACCATGAAAAAAAAAACAAAAACTAACCTTTAATCGAAAACCTAAAGTGTTAGTAACCGTAATCGATGAGAATAATGAATAAAAAAATATATATGAAATGAGAGAAGATTAACAAAAAAGAGAGATGATAGAAAAGTCATACCAGAGAATAAATAGACTGAAGAAACACGAATATTTGTAGACGTAAAATGAAAGGAATTAAATAAAATCTTAAAAAATAAATAGTTAAAGATATAAGACATAAAAATATTCTCAAATAAATAGATAATTAAAAATACAATTTTAAATTGATTGAATCGAATACAACCAATACAATTTCAAATAAGGTACATTAAATTTAAATTATGAAATAATCAATCAATAAAATCTTTTCAAATCAATTCAATCTATTTAATCATTGAAATACTCTTAAAACAACACATATAAAAATATGTCTTTAAAGAATTCGTCTTTACATATATTATTATAGATTATAGATAAATTAAATACAAACTGTTAACAAAAAAACCAACACAATAAGACTATAGAAAAAAAAATTATATTAATCCGGCGTCGCTTTCCAGTACCCAAATCGAGGCCAAACAGCAATGGACGGAAGGAGGTCAGATGTATCCTGTTTCTTGAGCTAATCCCCTTATTTCTCATTCTTAATATTTAATTTAATTTAGGCATAGATAGATGATGAGGGAGTATTAGATTAGATAGAGGATTTGGAAACTTCAAATTGAAAGATGCTCACATGTTTCCAAAGTGTAAAGTGATATACTACATGCCTTGATGCTGGCTGGGTGCGTTGTTTTGGTTTGGTTTGGGATAAAAGCTTTTCAGTAATGGTTGAATAATTTATTTACAATTTGCAGGTGACCAGAACCCCACTCCACAACACCCCCAGACCCAGCTGTTGTTTATTAATAATTAATTATAGTGTTCTAATCTTAATAATCTAATTAGCAATACTATTTTTAGTTTTACTCTTCAGTTCAGTCCAACCGACACGACCGTCACATGGTTAGGCGCGTTGTTTTCCCCACCTCTTTCCCACTAGTGCAGGTTAGACAACCCTTTTTCTCCTCGTATCATATGATATCCCAGTTGGTTCTAAATCTCTTATGGATTAATTATTTTTGTTAACCTTTTAATTATCTTCTTTGTGCTTGTGGCTTCCTAATCCTAACACACTACCAGTTGAGTTGGTTCTGTTCTGCTTCCATAATAACGACGACTAGCTACGTTTAGCAGTTGCGTCTTGCAGCTTTTCTATTTCTATTTCTATTATTATAGAGATTAACACGTGGATATCGTTTGTAGACAGAAAATCCAAATTGCTTGGCGGGTTTTATTAGAGTGCTGCCTGGTTCTTGTCCTCAAGTGGTTGCTGAGAGTGAGAAACATATCCATAAGCCTAAACCTGTGATTGGTTTCAGCTTTTATTTATCTGGAATTCTAAATAAGCTTGGAAGGCAAATTCGTTGGTTCTTGTTTGTTGGCATGAATTGATTTGATGTATGCCTCTGGAGCTGGTTGGTTGTTTCGGTTTGAGAGTTGAGATGAATTTGTTTTGGGTTGTTTGGTGGGTGGTGCTCCCCTATCTGGGAGTATCAGTGGCGGCTGCAAATGTCTCATCATCGTCTAGACCCGCCGTCGTCAACATCGGAGCCATCTTCACCTTCGATTCCGCGATTGGGAAAGTGGCCAAAATCGCCATGGAGGAAGCTGTGAAGGATGTAAACGCCAATTCCAGCATTCTACACGGGACTAAACTCGTTCTCCATATGCAGAATTCCAACTGCAGTGGTTTTGATGGCATGGTTCAAGGTAAGTAATCATTAAGTAATCTATTCTATTATTGTTTCTTTCTCTCATTTGTGTTTGATCAGATTCATTGATTGATGAATGTATTGTAATGGATTGATTGCAGCTTTGCGGTTTATGGAGACTGATGTAGTTGCTATATTGGGTCCACAATCTTCTGTGGTTGCCCACATAATATCCCATGTTGCAAACGAGCTTCGGGTTCCTCTGCTGTCATTTGCAGCCACAGACCCCACGCTGTCGTCGCTGCAGTTCCCGTTCTTCGTGAGGACAACACAGAGTGATTTGTACCAGATGGACGCGGTTGCTGAGATAATTGATTACCATGGATGGAAGGAGGTGATTGCCATATATGTAGATGATGATTATGGACGAAATGGCGTGTCCACATTGGATGATGAACTGGCAGCCAGGCGCTGTAGAATCTCCTACAAGGCAGGGATTACAGCTGGACCTGAAGTTGACAGGAATGAAATCACCAATTTGCTTGTGAAGGTGGCACTGATGCAATCTCGGGTTATTGTTGTCCATGCGCATTCTAATTCTGGGTTTATGGTCTTCAAAGTGGCACATTATCTTGGGATGTTACAAGAGGGTTATGCTTGGATAGCCACTGACTGGCTCTCCACTGTTCTAGATTTTTCTTCTTCTTCTTCTTCTTCTTCTTCTTCTTCTTCTCAATCTCTACCTTTGGAGACAATGGATGCTCTGCAGGGAGTACTTGTTTTGCGCCAGCACACGCCTGATACAGATAGGAAGAAAACATTTTTCACCAGGTGGAACAAGTTAACTGGTGGCTCTTTGGGGTTACATTCTTATGGCCTCCGTGCCTATGATTCTGTTTGGCTGGTTGCAATAGCTATTGATAAGTTTTTCAGCCAGGGTGGGATCGTTTCGTGTACCAATTACACGAGTTTGCGTGATGATAGCGGAAAGGGAGGTGGTCTTAACCTTGATGCAATGAGCATTTTTGATAACGGAACGCTCCTGTTGAACAACATAGTGCAGAGTGATTTTGTTGGGTTGACAGGTCCGGTGAGATTCGAATCGGACAGGTCTCTTGTTCGTCCTGCCTATGACATCATTAATGTGGCTGGGACTGGTTTTCGCCGAGTTGGTTACTGGTCTAACTATTCTGGCCTGTCGATTGTGCCGCCTGAGACATTGTTTGCTAAACCACCTAATAGATCAAGTGCAAACCAGCAGCTTCACAGTGTGATATGGCCTGGAGATACATTGTCAAAGCCCCGTGGATGGGTCTTCCCAAGCAATGGAAAACAATTGAGAATTGGTGTGCCTATCCGAGTCAGTTACCGTGAATTTGTGTCGCCAGTGCAGGGAACTGATATGTTCAAAGGTTTCTGTGTTGACGTATTCACAGCAGCTGTAAGCCTGTTGCCATATGCTGTTCCTTACTGCTTTGTGCCATATGGAGATGGCCGCAAAAATCCAAGCTACACAGAACTTGTCAACTTAATCACCACTGGTGTAAGTACTGCTTGACAAATCTGATCCTCTATGCATATGCTGACATTTTGTAGCCTCATTGTTTTATTTCAACGGGCTAATTTGTTCATGTGCCTGGTACAGTATTTTGACGGTGCCATTGGTGACATAGCCATTGTCACAAATCGGACAAGGATTGCGGATTTTACACAGCCATATGCTGCATCTGGACTTGTTGTGGTGGCCCCTTTTAAGAAGATCAATTCTGGCGGTTGGTCTTTCCTGCAGCCATTCACTCCTCTTATGTGGATTGTGACTGCTTGTTCCTTCTTTTTCATTGGGATAGTTGTATGGATTCTGGAACACAGAATAAATGATGAGTTCAGGGGTCCGCCTAAACAACAAATTATAACCATTTTATGGTCAGTTATTTATTTGATTATCTTACTGCTGTGCTTGGCTGAATAGTTGCATACTTTTCATTTATGCCGTGTTATAAACGAAGACTACTATATTACTAAGAAGTAGCTTCAGCTGTGGTCCATGGAAAACATAGGCAGCACCTATCTGTTTCTTATACCATTTTTACTGGATTTTCATGCCATTTTACTTGTCAATAGGATGAGGAAAGCGTTTGAGAATTTACAGTTACAATATGCCTTTGTGTGGAGCAGATGCAGGATATGTTTCATCTTTATACTTGAATTGGGTGATCTCAATTGTTTCTGATCCATCTATTTTTACCATGCATGCAGGTTTAGCCTGTCAACTCTATTTTTCTCTCACAGTAAGTGTACTCCAGTTTCTTTTGTTTGTTGCAACTTGGAAGGAAATAATGAAGCAACTTTATTGGGTTTTTCTTCATTGCTTTTGCAGGAGAGAATACGATGAGCACTCTCGGTCGCGTTGTGATACTGTTATGGCTGTTTGTGGTGTTGATCATCAATTCCAGCTACACTGCAAGTTTAACATCCATACTCACAGTGCAGCATTTATTTTCTTCTATCAATGGAATAGATAGCTTAAAAGCTAGTGATGAACCCATCGGGTTCCAAGTGGGTTCATTTGCAGAACGTTACTTGGCTGAAGATATTGGAATATCCAAGTCTAGACTTGTTGCCCTTGGATCTCCAGAGGAATATGCTAAGGCACTCCAGCTTGGTCCTAAAAAAGGAGGTGTTGCTGCTATTGTAGATGAACGACCCTATGTTGAAATCTTCTTATCAACCCAGTGCACATTCAGGATTGTAGGCCAGGAGTTCACCAGAAGTGGCTGGGGTTTTGTGAGTATCTACCGTTTAAATCAATGTTGTTTTCATGAGACTCATGTTGTTTTAATTCTGTTTAGCATGCATATTAGGATATGTTCCACACATCTGTGATTAGATTGTCTTTATGGTAATAAATTGTTAATATATGCATCTGACTCACTAAACTCATAATCCTGAGTCTGTGTAGCCATTGTTATGACATAATCACAAGACTCATTTTGTTTGCCATGTTAGGCATTTCCCCGTGACTCTCCTTTGGCTGTGGATTTGTCAACTGCTATTCTACAACTTTCTGAAACCGGTGATCTGCAGCGGATTCATGATAAGTGGATGACAAGAAGCACCTGTAGTTTAGATAATGCTGAAATCAATTCAGATCGTCTTCAGCTTAAAAGCTTCTGGGGTCTCTTTCTCATTTGCGGGATGGCTTGCTTTATTGCTCTTCTCATATACTTTTTGCAGATTATGTTTCTGTTGTGGCATTCTGCTCCTTCTGAATCTGCTTCTAATGTCGGCCCCATTCAAAGATTTCTTTCACTCATTGACGAGAAGGAAGATCCATCATCAAGGGGTGAAAGAAGAAAAAGGAATGGAGAAGAAAGATCACTTGAAGATCAACTGGGAAGGCAATCAAAGAGGATACAAACAGAAACAACAGCAGAGTTCAAATCGAGCAATTAACCCTTTTGATGTCATTGCTTATTTATTGGTCTTAGCCTTTGTGCTGTCACTGTACAAATCCCATATTTCAGAGCATTGCAAATGATTGCAGTTATACAATTCTTCTTACGGCATATATCTTGAAAGTTTTCCAGGGAACTTTAATTGATTTCCGAGACTGAAGCAGAGGGGAGTCATGGAAGATGCATCTTCGTGATTGTGTAAATGTTTTTCTTTACTGTTTTTTTTTTTGTTGAATCGTATCACAAAGAACATGTTGATACTTATATTACATTCTGTACAGATACCATTAAATGTCAAGGGGACCCTCCTAGTCCTATCATATATTGCTTTTGTTTTCTATGAAGCTCACTGGTTGCCTACGGGTTGATCATTTACAGTGCCCATGGGAGCCTTTACCCGGTTTTGCTTTTGAAAAAACTTTGAAGAAAACTTATATATTCGCAGTTCTGCTGCTGCACTATTTTATTTTGCATAAAGAATTGTAAATCAGGTATCAGAAATGCAATATCAATATATCATGATATTACTTATGAATCAGTGTTATGCCAAAACTCATTTATTGGCCACAGATAAATTTAAACTTTGAATATCATTCCTGAGACATCACAACACATTGTCTGTCTGAACAAATTCTTCTTTCTGATATCATATCATACGTTAACAAAAGGCGAAACAAATGGGCTTGCTGGTAGATGTAATCTGAGTCAGAAAATGATCCTCCTCTATTCATAAACTTTGCATTCCTCATCAGCTGGGTTTGTCTTGCAGAAGTCCTCCAATGGGTCTCCACTCCCTGCTGCAGGGCTTCCTGGCCATTTGTTTGCTACTAGATGTGCCAAATCCACCACTCTTTGGCTGAAATCACCAATATTGTAACTATCAATAACTTGAAAGACATGTGCAATGACAACTAACAAAAAAGAGGCATGATTGTTCTATCTATCTATATTGGAATTGTATTTTTTTTTATGACGGTTTAAAAAACAAGTTATAGTATGTTTAAATTGGCGTTAGTGCGCGTTCTAAAGCACGTTCAATGCCAAAGCAACGAATAATTGTGTTGGATTCAATGAGCTCTTCCTTCAGATACCAATTCAATCACGCTTTTAGTGGCATGGCAAGAAACTACTATAATATGGATAGTGACCTAACCTGTAACCCCATTCATTGTCATACCAAGCAACCACCTTCACCATATCATCTCCCATGACCATAGTCAAGGAGGAGTCAATAGTAGAAGAAACATCGGAGCACCGGAAGTCCACGGACACAAGTGGGACATCACATACATCCAATACACCTTTCAGTGGCCCCTCAGCTGCCTTTCTGAATGCTGCATTGACATCTTCAGCTGAGATACCCTTCTTCTCAACATTCACCACAAGGTCAACCACTGAAACATTGGGTGTGGGAACACGGAGGGCGATTCCGTTGAGCTTTCCCTTGAGCTGTGGCAGCACTAGAGACACAGCCTTGGCTGCTCCTGTGCTGGTGGGGACAATGTTCAGCGCCGCGGCCCTGGCTCGTCTCAAGTCCCTATGTGAAGCATCCAGAAGTCTCTACACAAACACAACTCTTGCTATAACTCCTTATATCCATTTTCAGTTGGAAGATTGAACAGATGACTTGGTAAACACTATTGGAAATAATGGACCACACACAAGTAAAAACTAATGTTAAATTCCACTAAACTTGTGGTTGATCTTTGTAAGTACCTGGTCTCCTGTGTAGGAATGTGTGGTTGTCATGGTTCCCTTCACAATTCCTGGAAATGTAGACCAAAGGGAAGTAAGTGGCTTTGGCTTTGAGTTTGGAATGTTGCTCTTAAATATTAACTGACAGTATAATGAGGGATGTTCAGAGTGTTTGCTTACCAAACTCTTCATCCAAGATCTTCACAAAGGGAGCAAGACAGTTTGTGGTGCAAGAAGCATTGCTGTACGTTAAAGAAACAAAAGAAAAATATGAATAATCAATTAACACATAACACTATCTTGCATTGACACTTCAGCTGCAGTACCCTTCTTCTGAATCTCAACATTCATGACAAGGTCAACAACTGAAACATTAATCTTTGGTCAAAATATAAATGAATGAATAAAATACCAGACACACACACAACACAGCCTTACCTTATGATGTTGGCGACATCATGACCGTAGTCCTGTTCATTAACTCCAACAACGTAAGTTGGAATATCAGCACCCTTTGCAGGAGCAGTGATGATAACTTTCTTGGCACCTGCTTGGATGTGTTTGCCAGCGCCAGGGCCATCCACAAAGACTCCTGTTCCCTGAACAAAAAATCATTCATTTTTTTTAAAAGACCATGTAATGTAAATATGTAATTAATGAACAATGTTGGGAAATTTTCACTTGATTGGATATCAAGATATAACGTTAGTCCATTTCTTAAAAAGTCAATCTAGTGGTCTCAGAAATTGATAACTTTTTAAAAAAGTCTTTGATTTTTTAAGAACTGAACCAATCATGTGCTTGTGTTTTCATTCTGTGGCCTTTGATGGATGATGTTTGATATAAATCAAGTAGAGAGGACTTCTACCTCAATAACAATGTCAATTCCAAGCTCAGCCCAAGGAAGCTTAAGAGGATCCCTATTTGAGACAACCTTGATGGGCTTGCCATCAACAGTAATGGTTTCATTATCTAGTATTTTCACATCAGCTTTAAAAGTTCCCAGCATGGAATCATATTTCAGCAAGTGTGAAGCCTGTACATATATACACATGTGAAGCAGTAGGTTACTATACCATTCCATTCAGTGAAACTAATTAATCTGTACTAACAACACAAACTCATGAGCCAAGCCAATTGAAAGGACAATTAATGGCATTTAATTAAAAACTTACATTCTTGACACCACCACTGTCATTGACAACAACTACATCAAGGGGCGAGTTCTTTCGGCCGTGCCAGCAGCGGAGGAAATTTCTACCGATGCGTCCAAAACCATTGATTGCTACCTTCAACTTAGCCACTGTTTCTCCCCTCACAGGAGTTGATCCAATGACCTGATTTTTATTTGCAAATTATAAGCAAACCAAACAAAGCTTACATTAAAAATTGAATTTATTTAGCTCCAGTGCAGTTATCAATGATGTCAATTATTTATTATGACTTATGACTATGATATTCCCTTCAAGGTTGGATAATGTATTTATCATTAAGCTACATTTTTCATGGTCTCGTAGCAAATATGTGATGAATCCAACATTTTCTGGAGGGAGGGTATCTCAATTTGATAATTGGGCTAAGCTTAAGTGAATAAGATAAGAGATAATAGATTTGTGTAACCATAAAAGCAGGAAGGAACTTCTCATTGTAACTAACCTTAGGAGTGAGTTGGGCAGCTACAACATCAGAAAAGGAAGACTCTCTAGCATTATGGGCATAGGTCAAGCATGAAGTGGATTTCAGCCCAGAGAATTCAGCCACTTCCAGTCTCTGCACAAGCAAAGTTAAGTGAGTTAGTAATAAGATACTAATTAATTAACCATGCAGGGAACATTAATTTTGGACAGAGTGATGAAACCTTTGAGGAGCATTGGGTTGGGAAACAGTGAGAGGCCTTGGATGGGAACCTGGTTGTGTTTGTGGGGATCCTTGTAGAAGCTAAAGCTGCATTGGTGGCCATGGCTTCAACCAAGTTTGTACAACAACTCCTTGGTGAGTCTATATATGCACAATTAAGCTGTCTTTCCTTCTCCTCCTCTTGTTTTATTCTTTACAGATTTTTCTGAAGTTGATTATGAGAATAAAAAAAAAATGGAAAATTATGGTTGCTGCCGCTGGTGTGTAACGGGAATGAGTGGTGAATATGTTTCTTTTCAGATTTTTTCTCAAGTTGATTGTGAAAAAAGAAAAAAAAAATAAAGAAAAAGGAAATTATGGTTGCTGGTAAGCAACGGGAATGAGTGGTGAATATGTTGTGAGAAAATCTATGAGATAAGATAATGTTTGGAGGACAACAATATTGTTTTCTGATCATTGAATTTGAGCCACATATTACGTCCCTTTGTTCATACTATGTGTTTATTTTTTCCCCTTCCCAAAAGAAGAAGGAAAAAAATAACGATGTCAATACCACAAAGCCTACTGTTCACCCTTTCTTTTGGATGATAATAAATTATAAAAGTGAAAGGAGGAAAGAGATGAGAACATGAATAATAGTTTTTTTATTAAAAAAAACACGAAAATACTAGATGTTGCGAAAGTCACCATACAAAGCAGGATATAATTAATTTTTACTCACCATGCATATATGCTAACCAACACCAATGTATTCTTATATCAGTATTAGTTGAGCTGTTTTCGGTCACTTTTCTTACCAAAATTCGTCTTAGAATATAATATTTCTCTTTAAAAAAAGTGTAATTTTGAGGGTGACTTCTAGCCGGAGGGATTAAGGGTCTTTATGTGTGAGGGGTGATTGAGTACCGTTGAATATAATAATATATTTAATGAATGGATATGATAGATTTAAAAAACTGGATAGTAACCTGACATTATAGGTTTATGGTTAATTCTTAAAAACATCTCCCACAAAATCAAATATTAGAGAAGAATATCCTAATTTTTCCAATTTTTCCAAACTGTTAGGGTTTTTTTCGTTTCAACGTTGGTGGTGGAGAATCCACACAAGGACGTGGCTTAGAACACGGAGGAAGAACGGCACGATGAAGTCTAGTTTGTGGATTGCAACTTTCAGGGATATAGGATCTTACACCTGGAGTGTGAACTGAAAATTATTCACACCACCGGTGGGATGTCGTCAGGGGGCACAGTCTGGTTTGTGGATTGCAGCTTCTATAGACAGAGGACTTTACACCCGGGGTGTGAGGATAAAAAATTTTCACACCACTGGTGGGATGTCGTCAGGGGTACAATTTGGTTCGTGGATTGCATTTGCAGCTTCCAGGGACAGAAGGCCTTACATCCGGGGTGTGAAACGAAAATTTTTTCACACCACCGGTGGGATGTCGTCAGGGGGCACAATCTGGTTCGTGGATTCCAGCTTTCAGGTTCAGAGGACCTTACACCTGGGGTGTGAACTGAAAATTTTTTCACACCACCGGTGGGATGTCTTCGTGGAATCTAGGTTCGAGGGTCAGCTAACTTTACACCCAGGGTGTGAACAGAAATTATATTTCACACTGGGGGTGTGATATTGTCAAGTCTATTTTCAGTTTTCAAGGTCCAATTGCAAGAAGGTCAGAAACACTAATTATGATTAAATATTTCATCAAAACTGATATGATATAAAAATAAAAAAGAACACAAGTTCTGCTTTTGAATTTAAATAACACACAAAAACCTAGTAGATGTACTACTTTACAATTTAATCTTTTTTTTTTACAAATTTGGCAATATAAACTTTAATATTATGAATCCAACCCCGTGTAATGTAACTTGTAACTACTTGTATTTTAGACCCCCAGCCATGAGGGCCTTGAATCGGTAACCAGACTCTGATACCATATTATGATATCAACACAGGGAAGGTAAACTGAATATGCATCTTATTGGAAATGATGAATCAATGACAATACAAAAGGAATGACACTTTATATAGAGGCCATAAGATCAGAACTAACAAACCTTATCTGATCTCTATTAACAAACTAACAGATATAACAACTATCTAAACATAACAGAATACTAACTAACTTTGGTATTTGGTACTCTATCTAATAACCTTCATGCTAGAAGCCACCAATTTTGAGATGTTAAAAAGTAACGAGTTTTAAAAGATAAAAAATAACCTGTTATTTAATTCCCCTAAGGATAAATTAAATATGCCCATTTGTATTTTGATAAATTTAATTAGAAAATAACAGCAAATCGTAAAATCATAAGAAATTATGTAAAACACCAAAGATTTTCACTAAGAAGAAGACACATAATATGGGCAAGAGGGACTAATTTTTACAACAAAAAAAAGAGAGAGAAAAAATGTAAAATTAAAAGAAAATATGAAAATAAATATATTGTAATATATAAACCTAAAACGTGTATTGAGGCAACTTTATGAATATATATATATATATATTGGGGTTGCTTTGTGAGACTTACTCGAGTGAATTACTGTATAAATTTGTGATCAGATTCTTCACGCACCTTGTGATAAAAAAAATCTTCATGCACCATTGTTTTCTCTTATAAATTAGTTTAATTTGGACACAATGCAAAAAAAATAACAATTTTATTAAACAATATCATAATGCACTAAATGGCAGTGCAATGCATTGAAATCATGCTAAAAAAATTGAGGCACTTTCATAAGGTAAAGATTAATTGCTAGTTTCATGTAATCTTTAATATCATATATAACCTATCACTTTTTGCTATTATCACGGCACTATTGACCATGGTCCATACGTGCTTGCATGTTCTAGGGATGAGAATGCATAATGAATAGAGTTGACAGGATATTAGACTATCCCAATACACCGTAACAAATAAAAACTCTCGATTATTGTGAGAAATAAAAAATATTTAATTACAGTACTTAGATTCAAATTAACAATGCAGATTATACCTTTAATTATAAATTTAGACATGATCTTTTAAAAAAATTGATGTAATTTTAATTAAAAATATAAAATTTATAATTAAAGACGTAATTTAAACAATACATTTCAATTTGATGATTGTAATTAAGTATTCTTATTTTTTATAATATCCATGAGTACTAACCATATACTCCAATTCAGATTCATTATCCACACTAAAATAAATGAATGATAATCTTCCTAATGTGCTTTTTTATAAAGAGTTTAATTTGTATGTACTAAAAATGTAATTTTCTTTTTACACATACATCCAATCATATCTCACTATGGTGTCATATTGTAACAATACTTTTAAAATATCTGCATAAATATCTACATGGCGAGATATGATTAGATATCTATTAAATATATTTACACTGTCGGTACATACTAATTAAATTCTTTTATAAATTAGTAAAATAAAAATATTGTACTGCTAAAATTAACTTTCAAAAATCAACAAAACAAAAATAAAAATAGTAATTTAAAATATTATATTTAATTCATTTAAAAATTTAAAATTATTTCAAATCTTAATTTTAATGCCTATTGAGTATAGAAAATGTCAGATATAATGATATATACCATAATGCCTATTACCCATATAATTTTATGGATAATTATCCATACTCGAACTCACTTGAGAATCCTTCAAGAAAAAAAAAAGTCACTTGAGAAGCAAAATTATTACCAATTGTGATCTTGCACGCTTACACATCCCTTGCGACTGACTTCACATTTGGTACCGATATTCAATTGTTCGTCTCAACCCGTAACTGTACTTTCGATTCTTGATTCTAGTAATTAATTAATTCCAATCCTTTTAGTTAGCACCTGATTCAAATAACCTCTCGCAAGACTGCACCGTGAACTGAGTAATTACCTACATACGATCCGACAAACACCATAAAATACGGATCCATAGCTATATCCATTTCTTGTTTGCTGTAAAAGTGACAACATCCTAGTATGGAGAAGGAGAACCCAAATTGATATTATTCACTGTCTAAACCAATCAATAACTGATTATATAACCAATCGTATCGTGTCTGTCATGGGGCATTATTTATTATAAAAAAAAAACAACTGATAGAACACACGAAACCTGCCATATAAACGAAACATCTATTCCACCCAGTAGAGGCTTCCGTAAAAAGAAAACCATTTTGTTTATGGAAAAAGATTAGTGGCGCTAAAATCTTGCATACGAAAAAGATATGAAATCAATCACAACTGTTGACTGTGGTTAGTTTTTCTCTTGTTTTATTTTTTTCCTAGTTTAATTTAATCGTGAGCCGTTCTTTCGAATTCGCGTTGCATTCGTACGTCGTCTGTCCTGCCATATAGCATTCCTGTTTGTTTATTACTAAGAAGAAATAGAAAGATGTTACAAGAAATTCAAAATAGATTTTGTACCAACGAGATTTTCAGTGAACAGACAGTAATATGGCCAATTGTACCATGACATCACAGAAGCAGCAACAGTCTCATGTGGCAGCTTCAATTTCATCAGAGTTCACAGCTACTCCATTTGGGGCCTCCTCTGACCGAAGCTGAGAAGAAATTTCATCTATGGCAGAATTCAATTGTTCAATCTTCTCAGCCAGTACTTTCCGTGTTTTCTGCAACTCAAGCAAAGCAGATTTTGTGAGCCATCAAAGGTATACCCGCACTTAAAACCAACAACTTGCAGCAAGAAGAACAAGTGTAACATAAGGCCCTCCCTCCCAGGAGCAATTCCTTGCATAATATTAGGACATAGATACGTGTAAACTTTTGCAACAGAATGGATGATAAAAATGAATGCCTCCAGGAAATTGATGTCACCATGACAATCATTATAAAAATTTGAGTTTTAAAACTAATCCTCATTCATGTGAGTGAATTTGAGGATATACACCCAACAACAGTTCCAGCACCTCCAAGCAAAAAGAGACAGCAAGATCAAGCATTGCAAGGGCCGCCCTTTTACAAGATAAACCTGAAGGATGGTATCGAGCATCTCTCACCTCTAAAGCCTTTTCTTCATCATATATGAATTTTGGCAGTTTTCTCATTAACTCCTTCCTGTCAGCCCCAGCTAAAGCATTGCTGATCTGTAGAAGAATACAAGAGCAAATAATATTCAAGCAATAAAAGAAATCACGGTTTGGAGCATATAAAATTTTCAAGAAAATTATAATGCATGTCCTGCCATCTTAAAGATTTTAAAGATATGTAATGTCAAGTGCTTATAATTATGCTGCATGCATTGTTTTCTGTTGACTTTATAAGCAAGAGGGGTTAACAAATTAAATTTCCATATACAGTTCTGAAGGCATCCTATTGAACCCCAACAAGTATATCACCGTAACAAATACCACCTGAGGTGCATACACGCAGCCAAGAGTGCCAACAATTAATCCTCCCAAGATAAAGCCACCAACAAAGATGCTGGCACCGCTGGGCCTTCCACCATCACTGTAGTTACAGAACAAGTAGTGGTTCAAATTAATAAGATCTATTCATCTAACAAATTTCTGTAATCAAATTTTTTTTTTGAATTCAAGAATATTTGGGGTTTTCTATTTCTTCCTTGTGTTAGTTGTGTGCTCCTCTTTATTATTTGTGATGGCAGTTTGAAATAATCTATTGATGTTGTATAGTAAACTTTGTTTAAAAAAAAAAAGCAACTTTCCGCTATGTATTTAGATATTTAAAATAATACTTATGATCAAAATATGCATTTAAGTCAAAATGTACTTGACATCAAAACTTTCAAAAAGTTCTTTACCATATTTCCATCATTCGCTCATATGTTCCCACCAAATAACAAAGATAAAATGTTTCTCAGCTCCAAGTTAATCTATTCTGAGTTACTGACATGTCTAAAGGAGCAAGTTGCAGCACAACAATGAAACACAGAGCTCTAGCTATAGTATAAATAAACAACTAACATTTAAGACCCTTGTTAGCAGCTATTCATACATTATTACTTTGTAACTAATTCAATGTACTCATGCAGACAAACTACAAAGATCTGTGATATAGCAAAATCACGACAACAAATAGAATACCTATATGTAGCTTGAACTACTAGAGGCCTTCTGGTTAAAGAAAGTTGCATTCTCCCTCGACGGTTTAGATTCAGTGACAAGCTGGATGGGTTGATCTTCACATGAGAGTGGTCCAGCTTATTTACAGATGATGCTAGGAAAAGATTATGCAATAGTAGTAGTACATGAGTTAGAAAACAAGGTGCAGGGAGAGGCAAAGGAAACATTGTTCAAAAAAACACACACACACAATGATGATTCTAGCTCTAGCAGTACAGTAGAAGAGCTAGTGAACAAGATATGTTCTTTTGGGAAAAAGATAAAAAAAAATGGAAAGTAATATACCAACATAGCAGGAAACCAAGTATACACAAATGTTTATAAAATCTCTGCCTATGACTACAACAGAGAGAAGCACGAATGGATGATCTTAACAACCATCACTGTCATGTCTTTGTGGCACGCTGAAATCCAATTTTTTGTTATATAGAACAAACAGACCACACAAAGAAAACCTCTTATAAATGGGGACAGAGACAAAATGAATTCCTATGAACAAGAATTTCCGATGGGTTATACCTTGTGGAGCAATCAGCGGTGCTAACCACTCAATCAAACGTAAAAGGATAACAAAAGAACAATCCAAATTCCAGATAAATTTACGTTTTTCAAACGCATACTTGCTAATTCTGCTGAGATGTAAAAACCCTGAGTTAATTAAATCAGGGGAATGCGCCCCGATTATTTGTGCTCTCATCTTTCAATTCAAATCAATCTATTAAAATTTTGAGGTAAAGAAAACCTTGCAAATTAATTAAAGATGGAACCAAAGGAAAACGGATAAAGCAACTGACAATTTCAAGAATCTTGAAATGGGGGAGAGAGAAAAGAAAATAAAAGGAGTTGAAATGATTACCAGATTTGGTGAGAACGAAAGAAGTGGAAACAGCGGCCATAGCGGGAGATGAAGGAGAGACAGAGGAGATTAGGTGTGTGTGAGAAGAGTTGTACAGTGTGATTTGGTTAGTAACTATAGAACAAAGGAGTGAGTACGGTTCGATGATATCTAAGCGTCACTGCAGGCAGGCTGTAATCAAATGTATCGCTCGTATTTGAGTGCTTATTATTAGCAGCGGAGTCGGACAGATGTGGATATCTACCGTGTATACCCACCACGCCCATATTCGGTTAACATTATCGATTTCCTTTACCGGAATAATTATTTAGCGTACTCCCTCCGGTCTCAAATATAAAAAAAAAAAATACATGCATCTGGACCATATATAGTATCAATGTATTAGTACCTCTAGTCCTTAAAAATAACTATAGTATTAAATGGTGAAATGCACCTATTTACATGGAAAATGGGTGAGTATCTCTTTAGCACATAATAAATAATTATATAAAAAGAATTTAACAATTAATACATTTAAAAAATGTGTCAAATTTCTTACAATTAGGATAAAAAAATTATCCATATATTATAGTTATAGCGACAGGAAGTAGTATTTTATAAAATAGTTTTTAGGAACTATTTTTAAGAACAAAGAAAAAAGAAAAAAAACGGTTTGATGATATTAATATAAAAACAGTTTTGAGATTTAATAAAGTGATTAACAAGCATTTCTCTTATAGTAAAAGTTTTTGATAGCTTTTCTGACGAGAATTAAGAATCATCAAGCAAGAACAAGATTGAAGAAGCTAGGAGAAGCTTTGATCAATAATGTTTCATGCAATTAGTAGTTAATTAGCTTTATAATTAGAAATTTTACTTGAGTTGTTTTTCTTAAAGTGTAAGAGACTTAATATGTTTTTCTTTTAGTTGGGTTATTAGTGGACCTTGGATCCACTCCCTTCCCCTATAGCCTTGGAGCCTATATAAGTCCTCTTGTAAGACTCATTTGGTAGATTTTGAATGAAATTGATAGTTGCTCCATCTGTGAGTGTGAGAGTTGAGCATTGGTTCCTCTAGGGTTTTTGGAAAAGAATCAAATGATCTTATCAAAGATTCCTTTCTTTGTGGTAATCTTCGTAGGCTTATCAATCATCATTCCTTGAAGGTGTTTGTGGCGCCATTCTTTCATCTCTTCCTTATCCATGTTTTTGATTTCTTCTTCTTTTGGTAAGTGCTCTTGTTCTTGAGTTATTTTGTGTGTAAATCCAATCAAAGGTAAATCCCTATTTTTCATCATTTTCAGTCCATTTCATTGATTTCTGTCTTTCTAGAAATAAAAACACTCCTGTCAAATAAGTTTTTTTTAAACAGAAAACTATTTTTCAGAATAGTAATCAAGCATACACTTTTTTTTTTGACAAATCAAATCAAACATACACTTAGTTTCTGTAATATATTTTTTCTATAAAATTTTTTTGACCTATAGTGACAGACAAATCTGTCACTACAGGGCAGTAATATGTACATAAAATAAAATAATTTACAACATAGAGCACCTCGTTTACACATGCGCCAATGTTTTTTCATAGGAGTCTGTAATTACAAGAGTTGATCTTATTGAAAAATCGATGCCTTACTCCATTGCAATGCACGTGTGGAGTCTAAGTTGTTTTGGAAATTTGACTTTTAACGATAGACAAATTTCATCACTATACGACAAATATCCATGAGGAAATATGAATTAGACATTTATTTATCTACCAAAATTTGACTTTGAGTGTCAGATGTTGTCTTTCACTGAAAATAAAATTTTCAAAATTTGATCAATTTTTTTCACGAAAATTTAATTTTTGTAAAGTCTAAAATCATATCAAAAGTGTGTCTATTCTTAATTTCCAGGAGGCATTTATGGTATATAAACAAAATAAAAATAGGGGGTGGACAAAGAAAGAGTGGGGCAGGCAAAGAAAATCCAGGACCCAAAAGCACATAGGCTCTATTTGACAAGTCTCATCCACTAGTGGTTAGTATTTAAAAAATTAGATGTGTTTGGTAACGGTAGTGCTGTCAAATCAGACCGCCGGGCCAATTTGTAAAATTGGGCCGACCCATTTTTTTGATGGACCACTTATTCCCTGGCCCAGCCTGGCCTAAAAAACACCGGGCCGGGCCTAGCCCGATCATTTTACAAAGAGAAAAATGCATAAGTATCATAAATGGGCCAAAAAAATGAGCCCAGCCCGGCGGGCCAATCGGGCCGGGCCAAACGGCCGGGTCTTTTTCGGGCCTATGGTCATCGAGCCCTGGCCCCGGCCTAAAACACGGGTCAAATGGGCCGGGTCGTCAGGCTGGGCCAATTTTGACACCTCTAGGTAACGGGTAGCGTTTCAGGATACTACTTGAAGTAGCGTTTGAACTTATAGCGAATAACGTATGATTTTTTTCTCATTTTTACCCTCCTTATTTTTATTAAATTCCTTCCCTATCCTTTCTTAAATAAAATAAAAGATTATTATAATAATAATTAAACAAACAAATAAATAAATAAATAAATTATTTTAACCAATAAATAAAATATTTTAATGATAATAAATAAATACAAATATAAATGAAATAAAATAATTTTAAAATATAATTTTAACCAATAAAAATTATTTTAATGAGGTTACAACTAAATAAATAAATAATATCATTAAAATATAAATTTTAAGATTTTAACTTCTAAATATCATAATAATTAGTTTATTATTTATAAATATTTTATCATATTTAATATTTAATTTAATATTGATTAAAGAAATATAAACAATAATTAGATATGTTATTTTACATTTGTCAGTTGGTTTAACTGCTAATTTTACCAAATATTTTAAATTCAATTTGATAGCTTATCCGTTATAAATTGATCCACTAACTAATCTGTTATCCACTAACTTATCCGCTATCTGCTATTTTTTGCCAAATGGAATCATGGTATTCGCGCAAAAAGGCCCCAATGAGCATCTCAAACAAAATTTGGATCTCCGGCTTTTTACATTTGGACCATTGTTTTGAATTAGTCAAATTGAACAAGGCAAGGGAATACTAGCAGTATTGATGATTTTTTTTTGTTTGAGAAACAGTGTTGATGATTGTTGAATTAGTCAAATTGAACAAATCATGCGAACACATATTTGCAGTCTGCACACAATCTAAGCTTTTTTATTGTTTCATTAATCATATGGAGAGTGGCACATGATGAATCGGTCAAATCCAAGATTAATTAATATTCCTGTCGGCTGCGGTGTCTCCTAATTAAGGTCTCGCCGTTGATGCCATCATCAACCACCAAGAATAATCATATTGAGGACCAAGAGTTCATGCCACAATATAGTACAAACAGGTAAATCCCTGCGAAGTAGATGATCAATTAATCAATTGGATCCCAAAACCTGCCTGGTCGATTATGATGATACTAAAATTTATATAATATACTATTGTATATATATAAGTTGCTGGGATTTATTAATATGTGATGTAACAAGTGCATGGTTGAATTACTGTCTTCTGAAAAATTAATAATAACATTATTAAGACCTAAACCCGTAAACATTATTTTTAAGAAAAAGGTATAAAACGATAAAAACCATAAACAAGAAAATCTTCCAAGGGCCGGCAATTAATCATCATTATTATATGCTTTGTCGATATTTATGTCCTCCCGCCACGGTGATACCATCAAGGGGATAAAATCTGAAAGCATATGGCAAAACGTCGTTCTCTCGAACCGCATATATCATATATCATCATATATATATATATATATCATGAGTATAAAAGTAACATGCTTAGCTTAGCCACATTTAAATTAACTAGACTAGGCCAGCCAGAGATAATTAAAACTGGTTGTTTCAAAGTAGAAATTAATTAGCAAAAATGGCTGGACCAGCTCCTGGAGAAAGAACCTTGGAGGAAACACCAACATGGGCCGTGGCTGTCGTCTGCGCAGTGTTCATTATTGTCTCTGTATTAATTGAACATGGAATCCATTCACTTGAAAAGGTATAGCTATATATATATATATATATATATATATTAATAGAGTTAATTCATTGATTCATCTTTTGGCTTTAATTAACTAATTAATAATTCAATTCTTAGTAGTATATTACCTGCAGTAATAATTGTAGCTAAACCCTGTCCCTTAAAGTACTTTCTAATTTTTCATGACAGTGGTTTCACAAACGACATAAGAAGGCCATGAGCGAAGCCTTGGAGAAAATCAAAGCGGGTAACTAAAATTAAAGCTGGATATAAACATATATATTCTAAATTTTAGAGCACTTTGTGTTTGGGTCTCTCTCGCGGTCAAATTAACGATATGTTGTGTGTAATTGCGTTTGCAGAATTAATGCTATTGGGATTCATATCCCTGTTACTTACATTTGGTACAAAATTTATAGCAAAGATATGCATCCCTGTGAGTGTGAGTGACACCATGCTGCCATGCAAGAAGAAGGTGGAAGAACATGAAGACCCAAAAGACGATAGGAGGAGGTTACTCTCTTTTGACGAGAATGTGGTGTGGCGTAGAGGTTTGGCAGCTGCCTATGGTGATGACCATTGCTCACCTAAAGTGAGGGAGATATAATTAAACACATATATATGATATAATTTATTTAATTTAATTATTTCATATGCATGATCACCTCAATCCTCAGTCCTCACCCATCACTTATGCACCTACCTACCTTCACTTATAAGTTATATATATATGTAAATATGTAATGTTTGTGTGTTTGGGCGATTATATATATTCAGGGTCAAGTGCCTTTAATTTCTCAATCAGGGGTGCACCAATTGCACATATTTATATTCGTCCTCGCCGTTTTTCACATTTTCTACAGCGTCATGACTATGGCACTTGCCCGAGCAAAAGTAAGTTCACCTTTCCAAATATATATGATTTTGTTGATATATATAAATATATATATGTTTATTGATAAAAATGAATTTTACATTCTAAACCCGAGTTCGCTAATTCAGGTACTCTGTCCGGCTGGAACATTTTCCAAAAGTAATCAAAATTTATGCCTTTTGTTTGAATCAAATCAAAATAATAAGACATTTGAAAAATGCAAAATAACCAGACTTTTTCCTATATTAGAAATTATAAATTAGAATAAGCACACGGGAAGGAGAGGGAGAAATAAATTAAGTGAAATATTAAATATCCGACATTAATTAAATACTGCTAATTAAGGCTTTATAATTTATATGAAAAGGACCTAACAACAAAACCTAACCAACTAGCAGCTTCTAAAGTCATCAGCAAAAAGAATACTTATAAAAGAACACGGGGTATCTACTAAGACCCAATCTAGAGATTTGAATCAGTGTCAATTTTAATTTCGAAGTATATTCTCACATCCTTTGTTAAAAATATAATTTTGATAAATATTTATAGTTGAATTATAATTACAGGTGATGCAGTTTTTTAATTGGAAAGTACATATCTGCAACATATAAAAAAAATATAATCATTAACTAAAAAACTAATAAAGTAAATTTTATTTAATTTATAGTTTATCACATATGCATGCTAATTTTTATTACAATAATAATCGATTATTGATGTTTTAATTTATTCAAAAATATATCATTGACTTTAGGACAAATCAAATCATAGCTTACTCGGGTATTTGCCTGCCGGCATGTTTGATTCCCTCCTCTAAACCTATCCTATGAATAAAAATTCTATTGATTATAGACAATTTTTTAGATTAACCATTGACCAAGATCCAATTAATGTCCTATAATGTCCTATACTCCTATAGCTCATGCATCTGGTCCACTCTGGGTCCTTGGGCCATAATAATGACCCCAAATGTGGGTTTCTATGCCCCGAATTCGGGGAATTGGTAAATACACCTACCATTTTTTTCCATCCACCTTATTTGTTACTATTTAAAAATTTTAATACCAAAATACCCTTTTATACTACCGGAAATTAGAATTTTCGGTAGTTCTAGAACTACCGGAAATTAGAATTTTCGGTAGTTCTAGAACTACCGGAAATTAGAATTTTCGGTAGTTATAAAAGTTTAATTTTACAACTACCGGAAATTCGAATTTCCGGTAGTTGTAAAATTAAACTTTTATAACTACCGGAAATTTGAATTTCCGGTAAATTTTTAATATTTTTTTAGAAATTCGAGTTTCCGGTAGTTCAAAATTTGAACTTTTGAACTACCGGAAACTCGAATTTCCGGTAGTTCAAAATTGTGCACTACCGAAAATTCTAGTTTCCGGTAGTTTCATGAAATTTTGCACTACCGGAAACTCGAATTTCCGGCACAAATTTAAATTTTTGAACTACTGGAAATTCGAGTTTCCGGTAGTACAAAATTTCAAATTTTGAACTACCGGAAACTCGAGTTTCCGGTAGCAGTGGGGTGTATGCGGGAAAATAAAAAAAACAAAAAAATGATATTTTTGTATTTTTACATTGATCTGACTTTTAAGTGAGGTGGATGGCAAAAAAGAGGGGGTGTATTTACCAATTCCCTGAATTCGGAGCCAAATCCAAAGAAAAAATCTCCCGAAACTTGATAGGGTTTTTCTAAGGGCACATACCACTTTTTCTAACAACAACATATATTAAACTTAAAAAGCCTAAAATACCCTTATTGTATCTGTTATTTTTTTCGTTGTTTCATTATCGTACAGAACTATTAGTTCCGCACTACAAATAACACATGCGGATGTGTTATTTGTAACACATGCAGAACTACAGACACAATGAGAGTATTTTAGACATTTGACTTATTATGTATGTGTAGTTAAAAAAGTAGGTATGTGCCTTTAGAAATTGTCTACTCAATTTGTGGTTTGCTCTGCCTTACTTGAAAAAAAAAAAAGAATGAGAATAAAAATGTGGTTGATTAACAGATGCAGAAATGGAAGGCTTGGGAAGCGGAAACATCCTCCCTGGAATACCAATTTACAAATGGTAATTCTTGTTGCGTTCGTTGTTAATTTGTGTTGTGGACGGTCTTACACGCGTCAATTTGGCGGACCCGACCCAAGTACTCGTACAGAGTGATTAACTTTATTATTGTTGTTATCTCATTAATTGGCGCAGATCCTGCAAGGTTCCGCTTTGCACATCAAACCACATTTGTTAGGCGTCACTCGGGCTGGTCTAGGAAGCCTGGAATCAAATGGATGGTGAGTTTCACTTTCATACTTTAATAATTGCCACGTCGGCAAGAAAAACAGAATATGAATGGTTTATTAATATAGCAATAATCCCTTCCCTTGCATTTTCATTTTTGGTAGGTGGCATTCTTCAGGCAATTCTTTGCTTCCGTCACTAAGGTGGATTACATGACCATGCGGCATGGATTTATTAACGTGGGTGCCAAGACTTATATTATATGTAAATGTTACCCTTTTTAATTGCAAGTCTTAATTAACGGAAGCCCCAAAAACTTTAAATCAAATGTTGCAGGCACATCTTGCTCCCGATAGTAAATTTGACTTCCAGAAATACATCAAAAGATCAATGGAGGACGATTTTAAAGTGGTCGTGGGTATAAGGTAATAACGGACCTATAAAGTCAGTAACGCAGTTCTTGATATCTAGATGCCAAGTTTTTTTCCTCATCACATTAGTTTTTGTTTTGCTTTGCAGTATTCCGTTATGGGCTTTTGCAATCATCTTTCTGCTCTTGAACGTTTACGGTAATTCTCTCTCTAACTAACTCATACGCCCATTACACAAACTCGTATTGTCATTGAAGTAAATTAATCGACCTGTGTGGCTCACTAATCACTATTAATTAACTTTACCGTTGCAGATTGGTACACGCTCTCCTGGCTGTCACTGGCACCGCTAGTGGTAATCAAGGAAATTCAAAACTGAATATATTAACTGGAAAATGTTACCATAGTTTATAATTCAGAATTTCTGCGATAATTTACAGATTCTTCTATTGGTGGGCACGAAGCTTGAACTGATAATCATGGAAATGGCCCAAGAAATCCAAGATCGAACCACAATTGTAAGAGGTGTCCCCGTGGTAGAGCCCAACAACAAGTATTTCTGGTTCAATCGCCCCCAGTGGATTATCTTGCTGATCCATTTTACCTTATTCCAGGTCATCATCGATCACGTGCCATATACTTGTACTATAGCACATTGTGTAGGAGCAGAGCACATTCCGTATACATAGATCATCCAATAATAACTTATTTATTTATTCTTTTTGCAGAATGCCTTCCAAATAGCCTATTTCTTGTGGACGTGGGTAAGTATGATCAGCTACTTATATTTGAGAAATTTCAACTACTAATTCAGAGGATTAAATATTTATAATAACACAACACAACATCTTGAAAGTGCAGTACGAGTTTAAGATCACATCTTGTTTCCATGAGAACTTGCCACTAATAGTGACAAGGGTAGTGCTCGGGGTAGCCTTGCAAGTCCTGTGCAGTTACATCACGTTTCCTCTCTATGCACTAGTAACACAGGTGGACATACAATTTCAAATTAATTAACCGTCAAATTAAATTCCCTAAAATATATTGGAAATTATTATTAAGGCCCTTCTAGTTCTCTCTGTACTGACAAGTTAGTTGTAATAATTTGCAGATGGGGTCTCACATGAAGAGGACGATATTTGAGGAGCAAACAGCAAAGGCGCTGAAGAAGTGGCAAAAGGCAGCGAGGGAGAAGAGGAAGTTAAGGAAAGGAGGGACAACAGAGGTTAGTAGCCAGAATTCAGGGGAAACAGCACCGAGCCAAGGGACATCGCCGCTGCACCTGCTACACAAGTACAACAAGGCTAGTAGCCACGCGGAGGACACCGATAGCGTTCTCTATTCTCCGCGATCATACCAATCTGATACTGACTTCTCAGACACCGAGGGTTCATCTACTACTACAACACACCACCCACTGAATGAAACAATAACACCACCACCACCATTACCAACGCATCATCAAGCTCCACGGAATCACGAAACCACTACTCATAACATCGATTTTTCCTTTGACAAGCCTTGACAATAACAATGTGCCCCAAATTCCAAGGCCTTAATTGTGGCTGCGTGTCTCAGCTGAATTAACGCTTAATTACTAGCTATCATTTCCAAACCTTAATTGTGTTCAAAATTACGTGAATTAAAATGCCATGAAATCATGATCATTCACATACGAGTCACGCTGCCCGTCCAACCCCTCTGTGAGGCCAATGCTTATGCACCATTCTAGATATATAGGTATACACTAGACAGTTAGTGATGAGTGAGTTTTTTTTTTTTTTAAAATGTGCAAATTCTATTAAAAAAAATCATTTTTTTAAATAAAAATTAATGTTAGCAATATGTTTTTTTTAAGAGTAAATCATCACCTTCGTCCTTTATTTTGTAATTCGCTGGCAATTTAGTCCTTATCTTTAGGAAATAGGCAAAATAGTCCCTTACATTTATCACCGTCGGTCACTTTCGTCCCTCCATTAGAGGGCGTTAACTGACACTGCTAACGGTGCTGATGTGACACGTTAAGTGTCACACTGACATGGACACGTGGGAGGGACTAAAATGACAGTTTTTAGCAAATAATATACAGAGAAACTGAGGGACGAAAATGACATCTTATAACATCATCATCTTCTTCTTTGTGAAATAAATGCTGGAACCCTAACCCCCAAAATCTGTTTCAGAAACATAGATCAGAGAAGAAATGAGCATGTGAGAGACGAGTCAGACTTACATTTGTCTTAATTCAAAGTGGAGGTGGTGTCCAAACATCACTAACCCAACACCTAAAAATTCACCCCCTCGCCCTCTTAATAAGAAGGTTGGTGGTCAAAGAATATTTTGCAGCAGCACAGCTCCTCTCCTACTCGGCTCTAGACTAGCCAGCACGAGAAGACAAGATAATACCAACACTATAAAGGGCAAGAGCTTCAGCAAAAATGAGGATGAGAATCATTCCAACAAAAAGTTTTGGCTGCTGTGCATTGGCTCTGCAGAAAGAGATTAATTTTTTTTTGGATTTACCACTCATGCTTTACAACAAAATCAGAAAAAAAAAATCTCATAGTTTTTCCTCTTTCCAACTCCCACGCCCTCTCATCCTCTCTCTCTCACTGTGTGGCTGGCATGGACATGGTGATGATGGTTCTTCCTTGGGTTGGGGTGTTAATTTTCTGGTGTTGCTGTTATGGCTCGGACGATAATGCCTATGACACAAGGGATGTTATTGAGATTTCGATGGGGTGTTAATTTTATGGGGAATTTGGGTGATGGGGGAAGGAGAGAGAGGAAGTGGGTGGTGGGGGAAGGGGGAGGGGGATTGTGTGTGCAAAACATAAATGTTCTCATTTTTTTCAAACTCATCTTAGCCCTTAATTATTAAATTGATATATCCAACGAATCTATATTATTTGTTAAATGTTGTCAATTTAGTCCTCCCACGTGTCCATGCCAGAGTGGCACTTAACGTGTCACATCAGTACCGTTAACAGCGTCAGTTAACACCCACTAACGGAGGGACGAAAGTGACAGATGGTGATAAATGTTAGGGACGATTTTGCCTATTTCCTAAAGATAAGGACGAAATTGTCAGCAAGTTATAAAATGGAGGACGAAAGTGATGGTTTACTCTTTTTTTAATTTACATTTTTAAATGTTAGGTGAGTTTCACATAAATCTCACTAAATATTTTGTTTCCACTTCTATTTGGTGGAATTTACATAATGTTGTGAGTCTCACGTCGGCTGATTAACTGGTCTTGTCATTGCTTATATAACTAGGAGAGTCTCAACCTTTTAAGCCGGTTTTGAGGGGTCCCTGTTGTAACACCCTTTCTCCAAAAAGGATATTACACCATAGTTACCAAGAATTTTCGAATACTTAGAAAATATATTAGTGGAAGTTGGAAATCCTCCTTCCAAAAGCGGGTAAAATTTTTCACTTTGTTTGAAGAAGATGAGAAGGATGGGGAATATGCTTCCCTAATCTTTTCTTAAA
Source organism: Glycyrrhiza uralensis (assembly GCA_030159175.1). Taxonomy (NCBI): domain Eukaryota; kingdom Viridiplantae; phylum Streptophyta; class Magnoliopsida; order Fabales; family Fabaceae; genus Glycyrrhiza; species Glycyrrhiza uralensis. The sequence goes on from BRZY01000005.1 coordinate 54,961,390, forward strand.
GTTTTAAATGCGGAAACGTAAGATAATACACTTGTAAAGAGAATCTCATCTCATACAAAAATATTCAGAGTTTACAAGGCAAATCCAAGATACTCAAAATACTTTGAATAGTGAACATCTGAGCCGGTCAAATCTCTAGACCTCTACCCAAAGCAATACAGGAAACACTTGTTCTTCTTGGAATTCGCGTAGCAACCTCCATCAGATCTTCTCCTAAGGCTTAGCCCACTCCTTGGGAAAAACATCTACTCAACCACATATGGACAAAACATGGAAAGTAGGCATGGGTGAAAATCTTCATCATTTAAAACATACAATAGATATAATGCACACAGTAAATAAAATTCATACGACAAATATCACGCAATAATACTGTTATACTCATCCTCAAAATAAATATAAATGCCAAGTCCTTGCCCGTACTGTAATAGGAAAACAACACAAAATATCAATAGTATATTAATTCACATAGACTCTCTAAACTTTTGGGACACACCCACAAGCACTTTGCCCGCTACACTTGGGAATTTTACTTAATGACCTTCGGGACACACCCACGAGTATATCTACCCGCTGCTCCTGGAGACTTTCACTTAAATTCGGGACACACCCACGAGTAAGTCACTCGTTACTCATGGAGATTTTACCATAGGAATTTCGGCACACAGCCACGAGCATTCAACCCGCTACTCCGAGAGATTTTTCACTTAAATTCGGGACACACCCACGAGTAAGTCACTCGTTAACCACATACACCAATTTACAACTTAACTCCCAAATAAACACGGAATCATAAGTAAACACAGAATCACATTTCTCAGGTACGAACTCAGTGTCACATATCTCAATCAAACACAGAATCACACTGTTCAGATAGGAATATCGAATCACATAGCTCAGATAACACTAAAATCAGATAAGAATAAAATCACATTTCTCAAAGAAATACAAAATCCCTTAACTCAGATAAAACATAGAATCTCAGGTAAAACATCATACTCCAAAATACTCTTGTCACTTTACTCTTTTCGGCTTTATTAATTTATTTTAAGAATAATTACACTGTGACAGGGTCAAACGCGGTAACGGATCATAACTGTAATAATATTAACAAAAATTATTACTTAGGTTCATTCTCTTTGGGAAAAGCCCTTTGGAAGCTAGTCAAGTAATCTTCGCCACGTATATACAAACTTACTAAGATAGGAAAAATAGCGCATTGGTATGGTTCCCAGGAAAGATCTTGGTGAGCTTTTGGGCTCCTTCAATGACCTTTGTCTTTCCTAGACAGATCCATACAAATGAACTACCTTAACCCATCATTAGTCTGTATATAAACAGTAAAAATCACAAGTTTTATATATTTTTGAAAAGAACATGGAAATGGAAGAAAAACACCAGTTTAGGAATTTTTAGCGTATTTAGTCACTTGCTCTTGTCTCAATGGCGTAATAGAGATACGGCCCCTGAGCCCGACCGTATGAGTACACCGAAGATGTATTCTTACGCCTGACCAAAGCACCCTATCCATATCCGTCAAAAGAACTACAGAGGTTCAATTTTACAATTTCTTAAATTTGTTGATCACGGAGGCATAGCCCACTGGGTGATCAAGCCTTTATCGATAAAATTTCGCCAGCGTAACGGTACAATTATTAAACTTTATAAATAAATTGGGCATTATAACTTTACTATTTGAAAAATCACATTTTTAAATAAAAATTGGACATAGTAACCATTTAAAACAATTTAACAAATATATAACAATTTATTTAAAACAATAAACACCCAACACACAAATTTTCATCAAAACAAAGATCAAAACCATCTTTAAGAAGAATTTCCCCATACCTTGGCCAAGAACAATGAAGAACACTAAGAACACCAAGAACAAAAACACAAAAACTTGATTAGTAACACAAAGAAAACTCAAAGAAAACAAAGGGAAGAAAAAGAATTTTGGAGTGAGATTTCTCTTCAAGTTGATGGTGAGGAAAATGAAGAGCAACCCCCTCTATTTATAGGCAAAATTTCGAGCTCAATGGGGTGGTTTTGAAGCCCATGGTTTTCATCCAAAACCATGGTTTAGTTTTTTAAAATATCTAAAATAAAATATCTAAAAATTAATATCTAAAAATATCTAAAAACCCTAGAACAATTGAGAAGCTCCTAGAGCCTCCAAGAGACATGAAAAAGTCGTGCAAACTGACTGGAAGAAGAGGGAATGTGAATTTCCATTTTTGCCCCTAGGGTTTGGATGAAAAAGAGTGAAAATCAAGGGTATTTTTGTCATTTCATAAATCAAAAATTGAAATAATTAACTAAAATTGATGAGAACCAATGAGAATGCTAGAAAATGCCAAGACAAGCTTAAATAATTTCGTGGCACTTAATTTTGAAATTTATAGATAGTGCAAACTCTTCGGTTTTCATTGTTTCCCAGGTATAAACCCGAAAAAGGAGAAAAATAGGATTTTGAAAACTTACACAGAAATAATTTTAAAAATCATGAAATAAATAATTAAAAATAAAATATAAAATACTTATGGACCTTTTACACGAAAATTATACCTGTGAAGCAAGGTTTTTGCGTTTAAACGTCAACGGGTAGCGTAGTTTTTTGTATTTTTTGAAAGTTTTCCAAAAATTCCAGAAAAATTCCAGAAAATCTAAAATAATAAAAGAACCAACTTTTGTCAAGGAAGTTTATTTATTGAGTTTGTTTAACACACACAAGCTATTTAAATCTCTTTCCGTCAGTTAGACGTAAACCGTTTTCCGTAAAAAGACCCGATATTGATTGAAAAGCTACCGTTTCAGAAGTATTTCGAAATACATGTATTTTTCCCCTAATTTTAACCTAGAAATAAACCACAAAACATTTTTGTCACAAGAATTCAAATAAAACAGAATAGAGACGAATAGACAAGGAAACAGATCGTGTAGGTAGACCTGACAGAAGCTGAATATTGACTGTTTTCAGAAGTAATTTTAAACATACGTATTTAAATCCTATTTGTAAACCAAAACTAAGTCTCAAAATATTTATTTTCCAAAAATTCATATAAGACAAAAATTTAGAACAGTTACTCAGAAAAACGGATGTTACACCTGTGAGTCCGATGTCAAATTTTAACACATAAAACTCACTCACTAAGGCTATGTTTGGATGGGGGTTTTTGGAGGGGAAGGGAGGGGAGGGAAAAATTTATAATCTCTAATTATCTTATTTGAGAGTTTTTAAAATTAAAAAAAAGTTTTATATCTTGGTGTCTATTACCTTCTAAAATAATATTTTCTTTGTCCTATTAAAGCTAAACAAGGTAATTAGAAATTATAAGTCCTTTCCTCCACTCCCCTCCCCTCCTTTCCCCTCCAAAAACCCCATCCAAATATAGCCTAAAAAGAAAATAAAAATGTTTGGCGCGTATATGATGATACATGTATATTTCTTTTGGAAAACACCGTCTATTACGCACAAAATCAGTACAAAGAATAAAGATCACCTGAAAACAGCTGACCCAACCTGATTTCTGTCAAAGCATGGTGCTTTTCATGCAAAATTCATGTACTTTTTTTCGTATGAAATAGCAAGCTAATTTCTTTTTATGTAACTGCATGTTTTTTTTCTCCAATTTATAAACAGAAATACACGGTAAGTATTATCCAACTTGAAAGAAGCAAAAAGAAATTAGTTAGTTTTACTATTAAATAAAATGGATACTGCATATACGATCCAGAAAACGTATACTTATTGATATTTTATAAATAAATAATTATACTTTACCATTTAAATGTTTTTTGCTTTAAATTACTTTAAAATACCTATATTTTTAACATTGATTATTAACCATCAATTTTTTAAAATTAAACTCTAACAAAATCTAAAATAAAAATTAAAGAAATAATTTTTAAAGTGTAAATATAAAATTTTTATGACTTCTATATTTAAGTCAAATATTCTACAATCAAATTTTTCGGTTGAAAAACAAAGTTTTTTTCTTCTCTTTTTAATATGTTAAAAAATTGCATTAAATTTTAATTAATTTAAATCAAATCAGATAGATCGTTTTTTTTTATGAAATCAGATAGATCCTTTAAGACAATAAAACTTTTTCCGTAATATTTTTTTGATAAAAAAATTAAAGGGAAATGTTTCATGGACTCAACCCCACACATACCTCTCATTTTATTGTAATAAAGTGTGAGAAGAGTGATAGAGTGTCTATCTATTATTATCTAAAATTAAAATTTATTATTACATAATGATTAATAAATTTTTTTCTCACATCCATAACACACCTTTCATTTTATTAAAATAAAATATAAAAAAAAAGTAGAGTGTCCATGTATCATTTGACATTGCCCTTTGTTATTATCTCACCGCTTCAGTCAACGATTTCAGTAACTAGTTGCATTTTTCTGTCACTATCATTTGAAAGGAGCATCGAATGGAATAAATCGAACAAAAAAAAGATTAGGTGAAAGATTCCAAATCATTGTGTTTTAATTGAGGACGGCACATTAAATATTTAATTAATAATTAATATATGATAAAAATACATTGCTTCTTGAGATGATTAAAGCAATCATGGAAAGCTTGTCAACAAAGCATTCCATTGATGAAAAGTCCATTTTTAATTGCGTTTATTTTTAAATTCAACAAATAATATATCATTATATCTTTAATATTAATTTTAAAAATGAAAATTATAATAAGCAATCTTAATAATAATTACAATATTGTTTTAAATTTATCCCTTTTAAAAATATAAATTTATTTTAAAGAAAAGAAATATAACTGCTTATAAAAAACCAAATAATTTTATTATTTATTTTATGCATGGATATGCATTTTATTAGAATATTACTTATTATTTTTTTTTGTTGGGAAAACATTGTTTCTGCAACTATTTATATCTCAATAACCTGGTTTGACCATGACGAAATATTCCAAAGATTAATTAGTCAAATTTCTATATAAACAATATTTTAAATTTGTGAATTCTTTAAAACATTATTCTCAAGGTGAAAATGGTGAAAACAAGCCTTTGACTACACCAAAATAGTTTCTTTTTTAAAATAATCCAAATATTGTTTTTCCATTTTATTTCACTATGTTATATGTGTCTATCAAATAGCGCTTTAATTTGGAATATTTACGGCACATCCCTTATTGTTATTTTATCAATATTATTAATTGTTATTAATCCAAAGCAAAAAATTATCAATTATTATTTATTACAAATTAACTATTAAAAATTAAAAGAGAGTTGAAGTCTACCAAATGAGTGTTTTAAGGGATTGCCTATGTACTCTTTTTTTAATGTCAAATACACATAATATCTGCTTCGAATGATTGACATAAATTGTTAGTCAAACTGTGATTTAGATTTGAATCCTGAATTTAAGATTAGTGATTCTTTTTAGCCTTATATAAAATGTGTCTCTGCCCCTAATATAAAATTATTTTATATAGAAAAATATAATATATGCACTCTGCAGTCTGCATTGTGAATGTATATATTTATTTAAAATTAAAATTAAAGTTAAAATTAGGCTTTAACATGAATTAGGTTCCTCTAAATATCGACGTTTTGAATTTAGTCCCTCTAAAAAAAATCAAAGTTTTTTAGTCCCTCAAGAAATCAATTTTTTGATTTAGGTCCCTCTTTTGCGTTGACCGCTGACATGGCACACTGAGGTCCCTGTAAAAATGCTGACATGGCTTACATGCATTGCCACGTCAGCTGACACGTCATTAATAGTTATTTAGAGGGACTAAAATCAAAACTTAATATATTTAAAGGGACTAAAATCAAAACTTAATATATTTAGAGGGACTAAAATCAAAACTTAATATATTTAGAAGGACCATGTGACATCAATCAGACCACCACCACCACTCTCTCTCTCTCTCTCTCGTTTTCTCTCTCTCACCACCACTCTCTCTCTCTCCCCACAACCCCCTCCCACCACCACCACCACCACCACCACCACACTCTCTCTCACCCCCACCATACCGAGGCATAGCGTTCATGCCATAATCTACTGAGAGAGAGAGAACGAGAGAGAGAGTGTGTGTGGTGGTGGTGGTGGTGGTGGTGTGGGGTGGGGGCTGAGAGAGAGAGAGAGAGAGAGAGGGTGGTGGTGGTGGTGGTGGTCGGGGCTGTGGGGAGACAGAGAGAGAAAAACGAGAGAGAGAGAGAGAGTGGTGGTCGTGGTGGTCTAATTGATGTCACATGGTCCCTCTAAATATATTAAGTTTTGATTTTAGTCCCTCTAAATATTAAGTTTTGATTTTAGTCCCTCTAAATATTAAGTTTTGATTTTAGTCCCTCTGACGTGTAAGCCACGTCAGATGCATGTAAGCCATGTCAGCATTTTTACAGAGACCTCAGTGTGTCATGTCAGCGGTCAACGCAAAAGAGGGACCTAAATTAAAAAATTGATTTCTTGAGGGACTAAAAAACTTTAATTTTTTTTAAAGAGACTAAATTCAAAATACCAATATTTAGAGGGACCTAATTCATGTTAAACCCTTAAAATTAAAATAAATTGATAGTAGGAGTGTAGGAGTAGTATATTCACTATATTGTTTAGTATACTAGTAGAGTGAGTGGCCTCGCACTGTATTCCATTCTCTCTCTTCTCACAACACTGAAGAGCCTCTCTCTCACTCTCTCTTCGTTGAATTTGACTTTGCAAAGTACAAACCCTAGCGTAAGAACTCAGAATCGTTCAAATCTTGTTGCTCTCGTCTCATGAACCTGTATTCCACATTCCCTGTGGGGTGAAGATGGGTGCTTTTGTTTGTGTGGAAATGCTTCTGATTTGTTAGTCCGTTAGAGAGCTGGTTGGTTGGTCATTGATGGCTAGGCGTAGTCATGGATGGGAGCTCCCTTTCCACACTTTTCAGGTACATTGTTCCACCCACACACTCACTACTCTTACTCTTTTCAAATGCCGCTATTTTGTCATCTGTAACTTTGTTTTTTTTCTTTTATTTCTCTCTCAGTTTCAGTTCTTTCTACTTTCCTCCTGTTTTCCATCTTATACCCTTTTGACTTTCTCGTCCACTTTTTTTTTTTTTTTCCCTTTTGTCTCCTTCCCATTTAAGCGATTTGCATTGTTTTTCACCAAGGTTTATTATGATTTTCGCCTTTCTAATTTTCTTCAATTGCTTACCATTTTGCTTATTTTTTTAATTAATTGCTGGTTTTTGATCCTCACTTTCTGGGTGAGCGTGTTTTTCAACTCAAATAACTATTTATGGAAGAATTTTTCTTCTCTCTTGTTTTGCTGGAAATAACATTAGTTACTTTGGCATTATGTTGTTTCTGCATTCCAGCTTATGAGTTTGTTTAGTGTCATCATAATAGTCTCATTTTCAGAATGACAAGTTTAAGGGTCAACATGCAGATCGAATGACATTGAAATTCAACCCTTTATGTTAGATGTGTGTTTTTTTTTTTTTTCATTTTGCAAAGCTGCCAACTGCCAAGTGTTATTTCAGTATCATGTTATAGAATGGAAGAGTTGGGTCTTCATAAGTGAATCTGTAATGGTCTAATGGCATTAATGACTGATATTCTCATAAACTTTTTTTTTCCTGCTTGTGATTTGTGAACAGGTCGTGGCTATAACAGTTTTTTTCTTGTTATCCATTGCATATTATGCCTTCTTTGCTCCTTTTCTAGGAAATGACATCTATGAATTTGTGGCTTTTGGTGTTTACTCTGTGCTGGTAAGCAACATTCTGATTATTCTCTGCCCCCCTCTACCCCCGTTCTGTGTTTCATTGGAAGATTCATTCTAGAACATGGGATTCAATATTCTTTCATTTACCTGTTCTGAAATTTTGAACTGCAGGCTCTCTGTGTGTTCGTTCTCTATGTTCGATGCACTGCCATTGATCCTGCTGATGTGGGAATAGTGCTTGATTGTGACCAAACATCTAAGAATAGATCAAAACTTGATGAAGAGTTGGCAGGTTGGAATATGAAAGCTACTGGCCTCCATTTATATGATCTTCATACTTTAAGTTTACTCTTCAGATCAGATTCATGTGATTCATCACAACTATTGACAATTCCCGGAAATTTAGTATACTCTGTTTTAGCAGGGGTGCTAAGCTACCAATGAAATAAAAAGAACTGCACTGGAATTAATTATACAGTAGTGACATTGTTGACTAGGCTCTAGCTGGCTTCATAACAAACCCCAAAGCAGTTACAACAGATTTATCTATGCCTTTATTATTGGTTTTGGTTCTACTCTTTAAGGTGGCATAAATGTTTGTGTTATACAGTCACTGTATTTGATGCCTCCTGTATGGCATATACTGATAGATTGACTTGAATTTTTTCCCAACTGGTTTGACAATGATACTTGTTTAGTTAGTATATATTGTGATATAATAGCAACTGTTAGAATATATAATAATATTAAGATATTATAAGATATTCTTATATATCCTAACAGCAACAATTGATGTTCTCCAATGACTTTGATAGCAACTTTCAGTGCAGTTTGATAATTTATCATGTTATTTGGATTTGCATCTCTTATTGCAGAGCCCAGCAAGATTGGACTAAAGGGTGAAGGAATGTCTGATCGGCATAATTCAAATTGGTGCTCCAAACTCGGATGTTTCTTTTGTGGTTTCCTTGTTAGAGAAGACTGTCGTAGCAATGAAGATATTACTCAAGAACAATCTGGAGAGGAGGATGCTTTGTTCTGTACTTTGTGCAATGCTGAGGTTGGCACGCTCACTGTAAAAATCTTAACAACCCCTTTTAACAAACAATAATCAATATTTTATTTCAGATTGTTCATTGTATGCCACATTACCGATTTCATCATGAATAATAATTTGAAAATATCTAGTTGACGAGTTTTCTTTCATTTACTCACCTCACCAGAAAATGGAAAAAACCATAATGTATTTTGTATTTACATCTTGTTGGATATATTTTGTAGGTGCGAAAGTTCAGTAAGCATTGTAGAAGTTGTGACAAATGTGTTGATGGATTTGATCACCATTGCCGGGTAAGTTCTGTGTTAACCCCACCCCACCCAAGTCAATTTCTGTTTCTGAGTATTTTAATTACTCAATGTTATAGTGTCCTAGTCTTAGGTCTAACGATCTGTTGTCATACTAATAAAAAAAATATCATGCTAACCTTTTAAAAGCTCACTTTACACTTACTAGCATCCCTTGTGGAAAGGTTATTTTTCCCCTCTTCAAAGTTATTGTTTGTCTTATTGTCTCCCAACGCTTGCAAGTTGCAATTTAGACTGTGGGTTATGTCAATGGAATTACCCAGAAGTAGGCTGTATTTCTTAGATGTTTGGACTTGAGATGCTGTGTGCAGTTGTGCACTTGCCTTTACTTGTTTATTTGTCTTCCTTAGCTTTTAGATTCTTCAAAAAGTCATTATCATATGCTTTATTTTTTGTTCAGTGGTTGAACAATTGTGTTGGAAAGAAGAATTACATCACATTTGTGTGCCTTATGGCAGCGAGCCTGGTTTGGGTAAGTTACTTAAAGATGCTTATTGGTGTATCCTAAATTTAGTTCTCCCCCCCTTTTATTCTTCAGTTTTACATTGAAAGAACCTTCTCTACTAGGATTTTGTAATTTTCTTACCTTATGTTCAATTGTTCACGTATATCGCAGCTTATAGTTGAATGCGGAGTTGGGATTGCCGTGCTTGTCAGATGCTTTGTTGATAAGAAGGGTACAGAGAATCAGATAGCTGAAAAGCTTGGAGCTGGATTCTCTCGCTTTCCATTTGCTACAATAGTGGTACATTTGCTCTCTTTTTCTTTTATCCTCCATTTTATACAGGATACTGAATAAACTTTACCTACCTAAGGTTACTTTTTGCACATGCTATGAATTCTGTTTGCATAAACATCACATAATGGGCCTTGTATTGATCTTCAATGGAGTTTGTGTTTATTCTATTGATACACATCTCGTGTTTAACTTAAAATAGATGGGATTGGGAGGTCATATTTGGCTTGAAATGTAAAATTATGCACCTCTGATACGTATGATAATTTGTATTTTGTGATATACTTTATAAACATTAAATTGAATCTCATACAAATTTGTTTTTTTATTGGTAATCCTGTCTTGAAAATTTATCTGTTGTGTTTGCTTGAAATTATTCAACATAATCTTCAATTACCCATTATCCAATCTTTAAACATCATTAACTAGTTGAGTGGTTAATTGTTACTAAATTGGAAATATTTTTACAAAACGTTCCTTTGTAATTTTCACTTCTTGAATAAAATATGAATTGTTAAATACACAAGTTTCAATTCTTTAACAGGCCATATGCACAGCAGTTTCTTTCCTTGCGACTATACCTTTGGGAGAATTATTCTTTTTTCACATGATCCTGATTCGAAAGGTATATTCATGAACCTTTCCTCCTATTTAGATGAACATATTCTAAGCTGTCATTTTCTTTTAAAGGGTATCACAACGTATGAGTATGTCGTTGCCATGAGAACTCTGAGTGAACCACCTGGACCTTCAGTTGATGGGGGTGAGCAGCACACTCTACCTTCGTCTCCTACTAGTTCAGCTGTCACTGCAATAAGCGGAAGAAGCTCCGTCGGAATGAGTTTGCAATACAAAGGTGCCTGGTGTACACCTCCAAGAATCTTCATGGATCACCAGGTACTGTCATCTCTGTACAATTGCCTGAATTATATGACTAGAAATTTCGTTTGAAGATGTACTTCCTATCTTTAAACATTACAAATAGATAATTACAGTGAGAGATAAGAAAGGAGAATTGAGTGGGGAACAAAACGATGCACAAAACACAAAACCATCGCTCTTCATAATTGGAAGTCACAGTTCTTTGGGACAGTTTGTGCTTTTTTTTTTTGCTATGTACAATGCTGAAGAGATTATTTACGATTTTCCATGGTTAGTGGAAATAAAAACTGCTGTAGTTTAAGTGTGTGACAGTTACGATATGACAGTAGCCCATCAATTAAATGCATGCCCAATCAGAATTGTTACAAGAGATAGCTTATTACATGCTTAGTTTCTGCAATGAAGTAAGTTCTTGTTGAATGTTGATCATGTGTCTGGTCTTGGACAAGCAGGATGAAATTATACCACATTTGGAGCCAGGGCGCCTGCCTTCTACTGTTGATCCTGATGCAATACAACCACCTGACAAAGGAAAAAAACTGAACCAGCGTCCTGTGCGAATAAGTGCATGGAAACTTGCAAAATTGGATTCCAATGAGGCAGCTAAGGCAGCTGCTAAAGCTAGAGCATCATCATCCGTGCTTCGTCCAATTAGTTCACGATCTCAAGCATATGACGTTGATCATTTATCCAGTAGCAATGTGAGTGGAAGAAGCAGCCCAATTAGCAACCAAGGATTTCATAACAAATACGATACAGCAGGAACATCAAGGTTGTCTCCTTCCAAGAGCTCATACCCTCCTAGTCAAGCAAGCAAGGAAGATATAGATTCATGTCAACACAGTATGAGTAACTTTAGCAGTCCACAAGTCTCCAACATAACTCCTTCGCCAGGGCAGATGCCAGGTTTGAACAGAGACCACTTCAACCCCATGTATCAGCAACCATCACGAAATCCGTCTCCTATGTCAGCTAAAGAAAGCGAAGGGAATGTAAACCCAGTTCATGAAAGCGCCGCACGTGTACCAATGAGAAGTAACAGCTTAGCTGTTCCAGAGAATAGAAGATCATCAGTGTTTTGGGATCAAGCAGCCGGGCGCTTTGTCTCGTCATCCTCGTCTAGAGGTCATGGCAGTTCTCAGGTTCCCGGAACAGAGTTATTGTACACCGGTCGTTCTATATTCTTTGGAAGTCCTGTTGTGAATGAACAGCCAACTACGGGAACAAGAAATAGCAGCTCAGTAGGTGGTGTTCCAGATAGAGATTCTACATTAAGGGATTTTCAGCAAGGTAGATCACATAGAGGTGCCCAGCTTCCGGTGTTTGTTCCTGGTTATTCCCAGCAAAACAAGTTCTCTTAGATTCCCTTGACTTGAGTCCTTGACCTTTAATTGCAATTTTTACTTTTCTTCCTTTTTTTTTATCTGAAAAAAATTCCTAAAACATGTTATCTTCCCCTTAAATGTATGTCTTCTTACTTATTACTTATTGTTATGCCACCGTGTGGATTCGCAATTCCATCTGTACAGGCTAATGGATCTCAACCTTTCTCTGTACAAATTTTATTGACCACTATCATTGCAATTAACGTTTGAATTTAATCATTGGATATTTACAGGGTGTTTCGATTCTCGTTTGGAATCCCGGAATACCAGAGTCATTGTTCGGATCGCATTCCAATGAATAAAAACATCTCTATTTCATGTCAGCTATGTTAAGAAATCATAATGTAACGTTTGTGATTTTACTAAAGAAAATTTACGTTTAATTGCTTTTCCCCTCCCCCCTTCTATGCACGTAGTTAATGTATGGTTTTCATCTATTAATAATTTTTTGATTGAATTTAATCTCTCTTTTTCAATTGTTAAGAGTTTTTTTTTCTTATTTTTTCTTTAATTCTTTATTCAAGTCTTTCACAAACCAAAATATTAAATTTCTCTCTAGATTCTCTTCAAATCTTAATTTTATACCTTAAAACTAGTTTCATCAAATTTTTACTAATTTTTTAACTTCTAAACTTAAAATTATTTTCATATTTTAAATCCATAATAAGCTCTCAAATAATTAAATAGAAAATAATGAATCACAGCGTAAACTAAATAGACCAAAATTGCAAGTCAAAATTTATTTTGGTCTTACATTTATTACGTTTATTTTTAATTTTTTTATTGCTGTTTATTTTTAATTTAATTCTATATTCTATATGTGTGTGTTAATTTCATCTTTGTTGTTGTAGTTATAAGTTATAATATTATAAGATTTACATAAAGTAATTGCGATTTAAAGAGATTAAATTACAAATGAAGTATATTGATTGAAGTAAAAATTATTTTCATGTATATGGACGAAAGTATATGGTGTTCTCTGTCTTTGAATTTGAATGCGGTACTTATTTTTAATTCGGTTTTTACACTTCGCTGGGGTGTAATTCTAACAAGAAGAATTATAATAGTAATTGTTAGAACCAAATTAATTGAATAAAGACTAACTTAAATATTATTTCCAAGCCAGAAAGTAAATTAAATTTGTTTTATTGATTTTTGTTGAATGATTTTTACCATTTAAAGGCCAATCGAGGAGGGCACAGTTTGTTTTCCAAAAAACAATTTATGAGTTTAATATAAGAAGCAACGTTTTGCAAAACCAAACATCAAGTCGTTGTAGTATAGTGGTAAGTATTTCCGCCTGTCACGCGGACGACCCGGGTTCGATCCCCGGCAACGGCGAATATCATTAATATTTTGGCATTTTCCTTCACTCGAGTGTATATATAATTTGAAATTTCATTGCAAAACTACAGACGGGGGTTGCGAAAGACGTACAGGGAAAAACAACTTGGGCAGTAAATACTTTTGATTCGTTCATTCGTTGTGGTTAATATAAATACTTAATGAAATAGATGACGTGGTTAATAAAATACTTAACGAGAATACTAAACAATTTATTTAATTACAAGTATAAGAATAGATGACAGAGGCCGAAATTAGTTGGAAGGTGTAATACAGAGTCTAAGCGTCAGTTGTTCCTCTCCGTTCATTTGCGATGGTTAGAATGCAAACATAGGAAAACAATTCCCTTCACTCTTACACCAACATGAATAATCCATGTTTGATCGATTAATGCAACAACATAGGCACCAAAACATGAATCTTGCATGAACATGAATCCACGAGGATGACATCCAACAATTTGTGTCTTCGTTCATGTTTTTTGATTTTCAATTTCGACACAAAACTCGTGCTATAAACAAATTTTGATTGATTATCATTAAAATTATAATTATAATCATCATTGTCACATTTTCTTCACTTGCCAAAAATTGAATATGGGGGGAGGAGGAGAAGGCGGTGACGTGAGGCAGCTAGATCTAACACCTACATGGGCCGTCGCTGCGGTTTGTGCAGTTATCGTTATCATTTCTATACTCTTAGAAAAAGTAATTCATAAATTCGCAAAGGTACGTTATTCTAGTTATGTAAATGTAGTAACACTTTTTTTTTTTTTTATTGTTTATGGCTTCTTCTTGATTTACGTGATGGATCATGTAAACTTTGGTTTCAGGTGTTTGAAGAAAAAAAGAAGCATGCTTTGTTAGAAGCTCTTGAAAAGATTAAAGCCGGTAAGGAAACTCAAGGGGACACAAAATAAATGACACTCTTTGTTCTCGTCATGTTTTTTCATTTTTTTCTTGTTACTGTTGATTAATAATTAAGGATGTTTGTTAATATGCAGAGCTTATGGTTTTGGGATTTATTTCTTTGCTCTTAACATTTGGCCAAAACTACATTTCTAAAGTGTGTGTTCCAAAGAAATATTCAAATACAATGCTTCCCTGTCTTCCCATGGACCAGCGTCATGGAAGCGTAGACCCTGCTGCACATGGACCTCCTGTGCCGCATGATCAGGAGGGTGGTGGCGTCGACCCTGCTGCACTTGGACTTCCTCCTCCGCATGAGGAGGGTGGTGGTGGTGATGTGGCTGCAGAAGGAGAACATCATCGCAGGCTCTTATCATATGAACGCAGGTTTCTATCTTCTGATAGTGGAGGTCAAGGTTGTAAAGTGGTAAGCAACTCTATCTCCACTAACATAACATACTAATTACTAATATTTGCCTATAAAAAAAAAATCTGTCAATCAACGTTCAAGTTATTGTTCTTGATTTTAATTTAAAAAATGTTTCATTTGCCACTTACTTAGTATTTAGTCAATGTTTCAATCATCTTGATATGTTACCATTAACATGTTTATTTGTTAAAACCATTTCTTTTTGCAAACTTAGTCTAGCAAGGACCTGCACACACACAGACAGACTAAAGCTAGCTTAGTTGTTCTTCCTTTTTCTAGAATTTAATACTATATAGTACATAGCATATTAATACTTGCACTTCTATTAAAGTTTTGGATAGCATCATATTAAAGTAGTTGCAATTGTTGAAATTAAGTCATATGAATCTTAGTAGTTTGTGAAAGAGCTCATGGAATTGAATGTTTGTTGTTTTGTAGGGGTACGTGCCTCTTATATCCGTGACTGGGTTGCATCAGTTACACATTTTCATATTCTTCTTGGCTGTCTTCCATGTGATATTCAGTGCCATTACAATGACGCTTGGTAGAGCAAAGGTTGGTATTAATTAATTAATTGATTCAGGGGGCATAAACATCTTGATCCATTCATTCAAGGAGAGTCAAACAAGAAGAAATTGTGATACTTTTTGCTCTTCCCAGTTAGAACAATGTTAATTTTACCTTTTCGTAGTAGTTGTTTTTGCTTTTATTTATTGCATATGTTTGTAGGTAAACCAATAGGTAAGTTAGTTTTTTTTTCCTTTTCTTTTTTGCGTGTTCTATAAATGAAGAAATTTTCTTCCTTGTAACAGATTAAAGGATGGAAGGATTGGGAACAGGACCATGTCCTCGATCAAGATGCCTTGAATGGTAAAGCAATGACTCAGAAATAATGTATTTCCAACTTCAAGTTATAGCTTGTTCTCTCCCTGTATGGACTCTTCATAGCAGGTTCTCACTTTGAATTGGGTATGTAATAATTGTTTCAGATCCTAGAAGATTCAGGCTTACTCACGAGACATCTTTTGTGAGGGATCACAACAGTTTCTGGACTAAAACACCAGTTTCCTTCTATTTTGTAAGCAATCATCATTGACAACTCAAACACCAGCGTTCTTTTAGTGATACTTTGGAGACATATTAAAGCTGTATTCTTTTAAATATAGTTTATTTATGAAACCAATTCTTGGTTGATTGAAAGAAGGTATACTATTGAGGAAAGTTTAGTTTTTGTTCTTATTTTTTGGTACATTGAGATTGATTTCTACATATATGTATCATTGGCAACTCATAAATTTATTCAATTATATGGTTCTGATATATCTAAAGCACACTCCTGTATCATTTTTTTTTTGTGAACAAGTGAAAAAGCAGGGAAATAATATGAACATCACAACTTACTAGCCTTTTCATGTTGTTGCTTCAATTTACTGTCAATAATATGTTCCCGATCAACTTTCAGGTATGCTTCTTTCGACAATTTTTTAGATCAGTTCGAAGGGCTGACTACTTGACCATGCGACATGGATTTGTTACTGTTAGTGGATTTTTTTTCAAATGCAACATCTGCATTATGCTTGTACTGTTTGTCTTTTTCCATAAACTAGTGTCCTTAATTCATTTTTTTTGCAGGTCCATTTAGCACCTGGAAGTAAGTTTGATTTTCAAAAATACATCAAGAGGTCATTAGAAGATGACTTTAAGGTAGTTGTAGGAATCAGGTAATTTTGACAAAATTTGCCAAGTCATGATGTTGAAGGATATTTTATTCCTGAATCTCTCATAATCTATAAATTCTTGTTTTATGTGTGTGTGTTTGTGATTTTGGCAGTCCAATACTTTGGGGATCAGTGGTGTTATTTTTGCTTGTAAATGTCCACGGTTTGTCTTTCACCTAACCATCAATTGGTTTCCTTATCTTTGCACTCAAATTCTTTATAGATTGTGATTGCTAATTGCTAACTTCTTTTTTAGGTTGGCATGCTTCGTTTTGGGTGTCTTTTCTTCCACTAGTAGTAAGCATATCTATCTTCAATTGCTATAGTGTGTGTACAATCATATTTCAGTTTAGAGAAACAAAAAATGACTAATAATTGGTTTTACTTGAATGAAGGTGATTCTTGCTGTTGGAACAAAGCTTCAAGCAATTATAACTCGAATGGCACTTGACATAAAAGAAAGACATGCTGTAGTGCAGGGGATCCCTCTTGTGCAAGTCTCTGACAAGTACTTTTGGTTTGAATGGCCTCAGTTAGTTCTTTATCTCATCCATTATGTCCTCTTTCAGGTATCCAATCCAATCCAATCCTTTTTCTATTTGTATTAGATAACCAAAAACCAATTGTCATAAGCAAAAGGACAATTAGTTATTCATCTCATCTCATAATATATATATATATATTTGATATCCTGAATATTTGAAGAATTTCTTGCAACTTAATTTGATGTTTTGCTTTGACATGTCCAGAATGCATTTGAGCTGACATATTTCTGGTGGACATGGGTAACAAATTATTAATAGTCCCTGTTGTTTTTTCTTCCCATGATTTTGTATTTGCTTTTGTAACACCTTAAAAACACCTACATTTCTGGCGCAGTATGAATTTGGTTGGGCATCTTGCTTTTACGAGGATGATAGTCTTATGATTGTCAGAGTTGCTCTTGGGTAAGTCGTGTCCCGTGGCAATGTTAAACTGATACAACAGGATTATTACAGTTTTTACAACATAGGATCCCATCAAATATTAAATTTCAACTTCGATTTTGCAGGGTAGGAGCTCAATTTGTTTGCAGCTATATCACACTTCCTCTCTATGCGCTTGTTACTCAGGTGCGTTCATTCCTAGTGTTAACACAAATTGGTCTAATTGAGTAAAAATGGAAAAGAAAAAAAGAAACAAATTGTACAAGTAGACATGGCATGGCATCAATGAGATTGAGGAAGTGATAAATAAATAATTGTTGTGGTATAATGTTGTCAGATGGGATCGACCATGAAGAAGTCAATATTTGATGACCAAACATCGAAGGCACTAAAACAGTGGCGTAAGAAAGCACTCCATAAGAAAGGATCAAAGGGACGCTCCACTGAAATGAGAACATTGGGTGGCAGCTCAGGGGACTCACCCGTTCATTCTCCACTCACAAATGGGAACACAATTGGCACAGGGTCACAACAGACCACCGCCACCATAATGACCAGTGTTGATCACAATGACCACTGTGACAACCGCGACCTTCTAAGTGGACCATGATATACTTTAGGAGTGACACGCATGCCTGGTCTGAAGATGCTTGCATCATCACAAATGAGCCTTGCAACACTGTTCTGCTCTATTTATGATCTCCTAGTCTAGATGTAGAAGGAAGTAGCAGGGACATAACCGTTTGCATTGATGGAATTGGAATTGAAATTGAAATCATCTGCAACTGAGGCAGTTGTAATTGTAAATAACAATATATGCTGATGCAGCTAGCGTGGGTTCATCTAGAATTACTGAATTAGCGAACTAGCTAATGCATACATGACTGTAGCACAGCTTAGATTAGTATAAATCATGATTAAAGAAGCAGAACACATTTGCACGGATTGCTGCCATATGCATATACACTCATGGGTAATCAATCATATAGTAGTATAAATATGTAGTCATATAGTGTGTGTGTGTGTAAAGAAAAGAAGATGAGCAAATTCCTCCTCCAAACACAGCCCTTTTTAGTAATTTTATTCCAACCATTTATTTTTCATCTTTTTTTATTTGGAATAATTAACTATCCCGACTTTATTGGGTTAAATAAAATACAGCCCTAAAATTTGTTATGTACAGGCTCAAATAATTTTTTGGCTTAATTATGTTTTTAGTCCTTTAAAAATTGTCAGATTTGAGTTAGGTTCTTTAAAAAAAAGTCAAACTTTTTTAATTCTTTAAAAAAAAATTTGTTTGATTTAGGTCCTTTAAGTAAGTTGACTTGCTAAGTGGCACATTTTGACACAGTCATCATGCCTACGTGGCACGAAATGCTGACGTGACAATATTAACTTTTGAATTTAGTCCCTCTAAAAATTGAGTTTTGATTTTAGTTCCTCTAAAAATTGATGAGTTTTGATTTTAATCCCTCTAAAAATTGATGAGTTTTGATTTTAGTCCATCTGGTTTTTCTCTCTCTCTCACCTCCACCACCGCCACTCTCTCTCTCGTTTTCTCTCTCTCCCACCACCACTCTCTTTCTCTCTCTCTCTCTCTCTCTCTCGTTTTCTCGCTCTCTCTTACCCCCACCACCACCACACACTCTCTCTCTCTCTCTCGTTTTCTTTCTCTCACGATTTGTTACATAACAAATTGTGAACCTTGATAAATCAATAAGAAATCAATGGTGGTGGTGGGGGTGAGAGAGAGAGTGGTGGGGGGTGGTGGTGGTGGGGGTGAGAGAGAGAAAACGAGAGAGAGAGAGAGAGAGGCGGTGGTGGGGGTGAGAGAGAGAAAACGAGAGAGAGAGTGAGAGAGTGGTGGTGGTGGTGGTGGTGGGGGGTGAGAGAGAGAGAAAACGAGAGAGAGAGTGGCGGTGGTGGGGGTGAGAGAGAGAGAGAAAAAAACCAGAGGGACTAAAATCAAAACTCAATTTTTAGAGGGACTAAAATCAAAACTCATCAATTTTTAGAGGGACTAAAATCAAAACTCAATTTTTAGAGGGACTAAACTTAAAAGTTAATATTGTCACGTCAGCGTTTCGTGCCACGTAGGCATGATGACTGGGTCAAAATGTGCCACCTAGCAAGTCAACTCACTTAAAGGACCTAAATCAAACAAATTTTTTTTAAAGGACTAAAAAAGTTTGACTTTTTTTTAAAAGACCTAATTCAAATCTGACAATTTTTAAATGACTAAAAACATAATTAACCCTAATTTTTTAATCCCTATAATATGAATTTTTTTCTATTTTAGTTTCTGTATTTTTTAATTTTAGTTACTGAAATATTAAAAAAATTGTTTTTGGTTTTATTGTTTGATTTTAGTCTCTATAATATTATTTATTCTTGTTGAAATTAGTCTCTATATAGTCATTTTACAAGGACTAAAATCAATATAATCCAATATTATAGGGACTAATTTTAACAAGAACAAATATATCAGATACTAAAATACAAACAACAAGGACAAAAAAAATATATTTCAAAGACTAACACTAATTTATTTTACATAGACTAATAATAAATAGTAAATAATTATGTTACAAAACAAAAACTAAAAAATTATTTAAGCCTCATCTATATTATACCAATTAAGGCGTCATGGCGTTCTCACACTTGAATCTTGATGGGGAAACATAAGCAAGGGAAAAAGGTGAATAATAAGTGAGAAATAAAGAAATTAAAGGGTACATGGGTAATTTTATCCAAGAGACATCGAAGAAGAAGAGTTAATTGTCATTTTGGCCCCTGAAATTGTAATACGATCTCACTTAAGTTTTTGAAACTAACTAACTTGACCATCATTTTATAATTTCAAGAGTTAATTTGTAATTTTGTTAGTTTCAAAGACTTAAGTGAAACTGCATTACAATTTTAGAGGCCAAAATGAAAGTTAATCCAGAATGAATGGATAGAGTAAACAAGAGCGAGCAGAGGAGGTGGGGTGAGGCGTGTGGCGAGTATTTGGCAATGACTTCTTCCCCTTGCAGCACTTGCAATTGCAATTCAGTAACATTGTTGGTAGAGAAACGGAGCGTTGATTATGGAGGTGGTGGTGTGCTTTTGAATCCAAAGCCCAAGCGAGGGGCGGCGGTGGCACTTTCAGTGTGTCAATCGAGAAGGTCGACGGCGCTTCTGATATCATCGTTGCCTTTCAGCATCGATTGGCTCTCTCCGCCAGTGGGGGCCGCCAGAGAGCGACGCAACAAAAAGAACATCCCCATTGACGAATACCTCACTGCCCGTTAGTATATATCTTTCTATTCCCTCTCCCATCATTCAGAAACTTATAGAGTATTTAAAGTAATTCAGAAACATGACTTGGTTATCTCTTTGTCTTTTGTGATGTTTGATTCAGCTGATGGATTAAAATACTATGATTTGGTTGAGGGCAAAGGTCCAGTAGCTGAAAAAGGATCAACCGTTCAGGTTTGTTAACTTTTGAAAAGGGGGAAGATGGTATCTTTTTTTTCTTTCTTTTTCTAGATTGGTTATTTACTCTTCATTTCTAGTTCTCACGCACAGGTACACTTTGATTGCGTATATCGCCGAATTACAGCTGTATCGAGTCGAGAATCTAAACTCCTGGCTGGAAATCGTAGTATTGCTCAGGTTCCAATAATTTTACCTGTCCTGTTTTTGTGTGTGAGGTCAATGCAAGTTGCAAGTTTGCAACCATAGGCTAATGATGGACCAAATTAATAGTTTCTTTTTGAATTTTGTCTCCGATGTCATCTAAATTTCTTAAATATTTTAGTGATCTCTTGCCTAGAAACTATGATGGTTGTTTTAAGCTTTACTTGAGCGGTGCCAAATGCTGATGCATCCATGCTTTATGCTCTTGAAAAGCCATATGAATTCACGGTGGGAGCTCAACCGGGAAAGGAAAGGAAGCGTGATTTTGTAGACAACCCAAATGGTCTATTCTCTGCACAAGCAGCACCAAAACCTCCACCAGCTATGTACACAGTAGTTGAAGGAATGCGAGTTGGTGGAAAGGTGATCCAAATGCCCTTCTTGATCTTGATTTTGTTGTAGTGCATCATAATCTGATATTGTTATTATTTGCTTAGTCATGTGTCATTTCTTTGCATGTTCTTATTGATTTTCTTAAATGATGGTTGCAGCGAACTGTGATTGTTCCTCCTGAAAAAGGGTATGGACAGAGGGGAATGAATGAGATTCCGGTAAGGACCCATTATTGTTATCTCGTTTCTTTCACCATTGATGCTAATCTAACTCTTGACTCAGACTTTTGGTAGATAAAACTCTGTTGTTCTAATGTCCTTTTCTAGTGAATCAATGATCTATTCTAACGAATCATATATAATTATATATGGAAACACAATAGTAGAGTGGTCATGAAACTTGTTGTATTGCCATCTATGTCATGCACACCTCTTCTGTTGTAATTGAACATTTCACTGTTAACTCATTGTTGATTGGAGAAAAAAATTATGGACACCAAGTTCAGAAAATACTCATTTTCTTCCTATCCTTGAGTTTAAAATCACATTCAGTATGTTGTTGTCCATGTTTAAGTGGTGTTTCTGGTTGTGCTATCTACATTTTAACGAAAATGATAAGCCTATAACATTCTGCTTGTTAAACTTTGTTTATGATGTTGCAGCCTGGAGCTACATTTGAGCTAAATATTGAACTTTTGCAAGTGGTAGCTGCCTGAAAAGAGAGCTTGATTTGATTCTTATGAAGAATTCGATAATTTAGCTTCAGAATTTGTACCCTGTGAGGCAATAGCCTACCGCTATTCTTTTCCCATTAACCTTTTTTTTTTTTAAAAAAAATTCTTGTAATCTTTGTCAGAGTAGGGCGAGTAATTGTTTTTTTTTTCTTTTTTAAAATAAGATTGTAATATATATTCATCTTTCTTTTGTCGTGGCTGCAATTTAAGTGATTTCAATACATATTTGCAATTTAAAAGTGATTTCAATATATATTTGGATCACTTGTATAGAAGATTTTACAGCCACGCTTTCTGACTGTAACCCCCCTCACAGTAAAAAGAATCTAATGTTGCAATCAGATTCTTCGGGATTGAAAAGATCCTTGTAAAGGCTATATTGATAGATGATTGGCCTCATCACCGTGCAGTTGTGTATTTTATCGAAAAAAATTAATAATATTTTTCTAAAGTGAGCTAGTGACGAAGTAAGAAAGAAATACAAGAAATTCAAGAATGAAAGAAATTAGGGGGAGAAAGAATGAAAAAATTCAAGAAAAAATTATCATATTTTACCTAAAATTTAATAATATCAATTTTTTTTTGTATCTAGAATTCCAATTCCAGTATTATTTTTTATAAAATTTTGAAATTCCATACTTCCCAAATAATTTAAATCTTGAATTCAATTTCAAACTTGAAATCTATAATTATAAATGGAAAACGCACAAATTTTTTTTGGTACAAAGAAAATTCACGATTTTTTTTTTAATTTTCACCCCTAGTACTTTAGGGAGAAAAGGGCTCTTCATTTTTTTTTGCTCAAAAAAGGGCTCTTCGTTAATCTATGTTTCGTGACCTAAAGTAAACAAAAATTGATAAAAAAAACTTGAAAAATTTAAAAATTACAAGTGAAATTAAAAAATTCGAGAAAAAATGTAAATGACACGCCAACATTTTATGAAAGAATTAATTTGTTTTTAAAATCGCATATTAAATTGAATTAAGAGAAGAAAAAAATTCCAATTTTTAAACAGTGAGTAACTAGTGGCTTGCTGCCAGGCGCTGTTTGGGACAGTGAGTAAGGGCGATTTGGTTTTGAGTGTAGTGAATGAGTACTTGAAGCAGCAGCTGAAGGGAGAGAAGGAAAAGAAGAGGCACGATGCGGTCGTTGAATCTGTTTCTGTTTCCGTTTCTTTTTACCTTTTCCATATTTCTATCCTCGCCTGTCCTCTCCGCCTCCGATCTGATCCTCACCAAGGTTGACCGTCGTGTAAGTCCTTTTCTCTTTCACCTTTCTTCTCCTTTTAGGGTTTCGATCTCGGCTGTTCCACTCTTTCTCTTTTCTCTACATCATATTATCCATTCCATTCCATTCCTCTCCCAAGGGTTTCGGTTTCAGAATCCAAAATGAACCGGCACCGGTTAATTTCATTTCCTCCGATCTACAATATATATTTTATCTATTTTTGGATGTATGCATGCGTATATATATATAACCCTGCTTTTATCCTACTCAATGTCTATGTATTTTTCGTGCCGATTAAATTAAAAAATGCATGATATGGTGCACACTTGCTGGGACAGAATCGGAAGAATGCACGATACATGAGTGTATACTGTAAATGTATGAACCAGAGTAATATATTTCGTCGCGCACCTGTAAATGATCATTTGTCTATGCCTAATAATTACCGCTGCGGGTGTATGCTTCTTCTGACCATCGTTTTTCTATGGTTTGCAGATTGATCTGACATCACAAATTGTGCGCATCGCTACTGCACTGAAGGTGCTCAAACTATCATTCATATTCCTGTCCATATATTTGGTTTAATTTCTTGACTTATTATTGATTTTTCTGTGGGAGGTTCGAAGCTACATATCTCCAAAACATTGTGACTTTCCTTTACTAATGTGTCTCATTTCTACTGAATGATAAAATTAATTTTGAACATGACGCGAGTCTTTTCATTCTTCTGCAAATTAGAGGTTTATATTTGAAAGTTAAAACTGCTGTGGAAGCCACTTACTGAATATAATTGCTCTTCACATGCCATCCATATCCTTACTTCCTTTCATATTTCAGTATGCTTCTCTTTCGTATAATCTTATTATATCTTCCTTATGTTACACTTCCCGTCCATATTTTGCAGCTGGAGAATACAGGATCTGATCCTGTATCGGAGATCTTGTTGTCCTTTCCTGATAACCAGGCAAAACACTTGGCGTATTTGACAGTAACACTTAACGAAGGAAAGGGAAAAGTGAAGGCATCTGGTGGTGTTGGTTTACCTATTGAAGTTGTCCACCCTAAAGATGTTCCTCCTTCCTTGACGATTTATTCCGTGTCTTTACCTAAAGGCCTTGGGAAGGGAGATAGTCTGACGTTGGATGTCTTGGCTGTTTTTACCCACATATTGGCACCATTTCCGGAAAAAATTACTCAGGCTGATGTCCAGCTTCTATTGTTTCAAGATAGTGCACAGTATCTTTCTCTGTATGCAGTGAAGGTCCAATCACTCACTGTTAAATTGCCTGAAGCAAGAATAGAGTCCTATACAAAACTAGAAAATACAAAACTTCAGGGATCTGAATTAAAATACGGTCCATATGAGAATCTCCCTCCATTCTCATACTTACCAATAGTCATCCACTTTGAGAATAATCGACCCTTTGCCGTTGCTAAGGAGTTAGTGCGAGAGATTGAGATTTCTCATTGGGGCAATGTGCAGATCACAGAGCATTACAATCTTGTTCATGGTGGCTCTCAGAGCAAAGGAGAATTTTCCAGGTCACCTTATTTCTGTGATTCTGAATTATTTGTTATCTTAGCTTGACATGAAATAATAATTTGTTTTCTGCTGCAGGCTTGACTATCAGACCAGGCCATATGTAAGAGGTGCATCAGCCTTTAGGCGTCTTGTTGCCAAGCTGCCACCAAGAGCTCACTCTGTGTACTTCAGGGATGAAATCGGCAACATTTCCACTTCTGCTTTATGGGGTGACTCAAAAAAGGTGGATATTGCCACATTTGATAAATTGTCTTAAATACCGTTGCTAACATTTGTAAAAATAATAATTCTTTGAAAATAACAGACAGAACTGGAGATTGAACCTAGGTACCCATTGTTTGGTGGCTGGAAAACTGCTTTTACCATTGGATATGGCTTGCCACTTCGGGACTTCTTATTTGGATCGGATGGAAAGCGCTTCCTTAACATCTCGTTTGGTTCCCCTATTAATGAGTTGGTGATTGACACTCTTGTTGTAAAGGTGACTGAGATTATTTTATCTTGACAACACATATTTTACTTCTTCTTCTTTTCATTTTTGTTGGTTGCAAATACAATCTTTGGAAAATTTATCAATGTGTGTTATGCAACATCACATTTTACTTTTATTGCCTTTTTCAGAGGAAGAAGAAAGATACCAAAATGAATTTCTTTGTGAACTTTTCAATTGTCCAAGATGTAATTTTTAGAATATAAGTGTGAACTTTAATTATTTTGCATGTGAGTTTAACGAGTAACCACTTGTTGAAACGTGAGTGGTTCATTGTCGAGGAGTTTTTTGTTTTTTTATTTTTTTTTTTGCAATTTTTGCCGCTCTTTGTTTTGGTTGTTGTCTGTGTCACATAGTGGTGTAAGTATGACTTACTATCGCACCTGCCTGGTGCTTGCAAATTTCAGGTTGTTTTGCCAGAGGGTTCTAGAGATTTTTCAGTATCTGTTCCATATCCCGTGAAACAAAGGCAGGAGGTATTACTATTATGATATCTTCTACCAAACCATGGCTCTTAGCTGTGTCATTCCCTTGTCTAGGTTTTATAGTCCTTCCGTGTTATTGTTGCAGACAAAGCTTTCCCACTTGGATGTTGTTGGCAGACCTGTTGTTGTGCTGGAGAAGAACAATGTTGTGCCTGAGCATAATGTGCACTTTCAGGTATTACTGTTGCATCTTTCTTGGAAGCTAAAAGTGCTAAATTTGAACAAGACAGCCACCAAGAATATAGAATGCGTGATTAACTTAATATGATCCACAATTGTCATGTTGTTTTTACTTTTTAAGAGTGATATTGGCATGGTTCAGATTCTGAAGAACATGACAAAAGGTGACATACATTTCTTAAATAATTGTTACAAGAAAAGGGAAATCAGTATCCTGAATTTCATGGACTGTTCACCTTATTGAATTGGGTGCTCACTGCAAATAT
This sequence comes from Glycyrrhiza uralensis, assembly GCA_030159175.1. Taxonomy (NCBI): domain Eukaryota; kingdom Viridiplantae; phylum Streptophyta; class Magnoliopsida; order Fabales; family Fabaceae; genus Glycyrrhiza; species Glycyrrhiza uralensis. The sequence goes on from BRZY01000005.1 coordinate 54,987,724, forward strand.
ATTTATATGTGGAGTTTCTCGTTCACTTTTACATGGCTTATTTCCATTGTTTCAATTATGCCCAATCAAAAAATGAAACACGGGTTAGAGAAATTGCTAGACAAACGCTAGAGAAAAGAGAAATTGTGAATTGATTATTTAGTATATAATGTCAATGTGGTTTCTTTTTTACTTTAGATATATGGTATTGGTTGGGTGTACCGATTACTGTTTACCATTGCTTGTATTGCAGGTCTATTATAAGTTCAACAGTCTTTCTATGCTCAGGGAGCCATTGATGTTGATTTCCGGGTTTTTCTTTCTGTTTGTTGCCTGCATCGTCTACATGCATGCAGATTTGTCAATCTCCAAGTCTTCTGCATCTTATTTGGCAAAGCTCCAATGGGAAGATGTAATCAACTTGCTGCGTCATGTCATTTACAAAATCTAGTATTTGCAATTGATTATGGTACTTATACAGTACATTTGTGTTTCACCATTCAGGTGCAAGCAACTGTTCGGCAAGTCCATAACATCATTAGCCGTTGCATAACAACTCATGACAAGCTAGAAGCATCGTTGCATGATCTTTCTAGGACAGGAGACGTTCAAGCCTGTAAAGCAACTCGAAAATCAGTTGATAGCTCGTTGAAAGAGCTCTCTAAAGAGTTAAAGTCACCAGTGGCATTCTTGCAGTCTGCTCCACAAGCCGCTCAAATATTACCCAAGGTCATGCTAGAAATGCTTTTCTAAAAAATAATAATAAAGAAGATAGAAATGCTTTTTTCCACGTACAATTTCCCTCTTTGATTTATAGTTCCATAACTTATAACTTATCTTTTGGTTTTCAGGTGGAGGAACTTGTTGCTAAGGAGAGAGATTTGCAGGAGAGACTTATGGCAAAACACACTACTGTTGTTGACTGTTATGAGAAGAAGTTGGGAGGAAGGGAAATTGAGAATCGGATTGCTTCACATCAGCAGAAAATTACAGCTCTGAGGCAAGAGATTGACGATCTTATGGACTTGATCGATGAGATATGATAGGTGACTATGCTGCTCGAGATGATAGTGTGCTCCCATTTTGACCTTGTTTTACTTGATTTAGGTCAGAAATTTGTTGCGGTTTGATGATTTCAAAGAGGTTAGTGATACTTGTGTCGATCAGAATTTTGTCGCGGTCTATTGTGTACTAGTAATGTTATGATAACTTTGGCCATAAATATGCTAGAATAAGGATCATAATCTTAATTGTCACTAATTTTATATCCATGTTTATATATTACGCTCATGTATGTTAGCAATTTTTTTCCTTGGATGAAATTTATATGACATCTGGTAAATTATATGGGTCACTCTCAATTTGGTAGGTCACTCTTTATTCATTGGGTCTTGCATGAGTTTTGGTCAATAATAGAGTGTTGAAAAAATATATTAAAAACGTGTTGTTAGCATTTTCATGTATGAAAGCATGGATTGCAAACGATACTTAATTTTCATCAATCCCGTTAAACACTTCAAGTTATAACTCATACGTTTCACAATGTTACGCAATCACTTGTGAATCAACCAATTCTTTCCTCTAATTATGACTAGTGCATGTTTGAAAAATCTTAAATTTCAAGGGGATAATTATTTCTCTTTTTACAAGCTCTAAAGGTTTTAACTATAATTTTTTAATTTTTAATATAAAATAAATTATTTCAAATCCATTTTAGTTTTTTTTTTGGGTAACAAAATCCATTTTAGTTGATATAGAAGGGTGTTTTTCCGTTTTTGTTTATTATTTTAATTTAATTTAATAAACAGTCACACAGAAGTCGATTGGCATCTATTGCTTTCGGGTTTTGGCCGGTTTTGTCTATACGATGCGTTTTGCAATCTTAAATATATATACACGAATAGATGTATTGAGGAATGGAATTGAGAGAAATGTGGTTTGGACAATGTCTTATGTTGCCTCAATCTCATTTTGATAAATGGCAAGGGCAAGGCTTATAAGCTCAGGTAAAAACGTGTCAAAATGCTAATGAGTCCACCATCTTCTTATGAAGTACTTCTTTTTTTCTATGAAGTACTTCTATAACCACGCTTGGCGTAAGAGAATAATCTAATCTACTCAAACCTTTTGAACTACTTTAATTTGTTGCTAATGGATAACGAGGATTCCCTGAATCAATTTATCGATTTTCATATATTAAATTTGAACTTCTACTTTTGAAAATTAGTATTTTTCAAATCTATTTTCTCTCAATGTATCACGTTTTTCATATCAAAGATTTTTTTTTATAATATTTTCTATTTCTCTATAATATTATTTCTTAAATTTGATAATCATAATATTAAGTAAACCTTAATATGATTTTTTTTGGTCCAATAATATGATTTTTTTGTGTCATCCATGTTGCATTTTTTTGGTCAAAATGTTGCATTTTTTTATGGGAATAATGTAAGTATGTATTTATTTTTGGTCAAATGTAAGCATGTTTTTTTGAAAGCAATTTCTATCTGCACATACATATCTTGCTAGCTATACATATATTCCTGCAGAACTATTAATTTTGTAGGTATATTTTTTTCCACCACATACATGTTGCGGAACTAATAGTTCCGCAAGTTATAATTCACTGCGGAACTATTGACATGTATATGTTCGAAAATGTCTGCGGAACTAATAGTTCTGCAGTGAATTACAACGTGTGGAACCATTAGTTTTGCAGCATGTATGTGGTAGAAAAAAAATATACCTACAGAACTAATAGTTTCACATAAATGTATGTGTGGATATAAAACTACGTATGCGTAGATAGAAATTGCCTTTTTTGAATCAAAATAGTGCAACATTAAACATAGCCCGTCTTTGACCAAAAACAATAGGCCGTCATTGTTGGGCTTCTGAGGCACATAAATTGGAGGGATTTGATATTTGCACATACATACTCTGTTAAACACACATACACTTAACAGTTAAAATACCAAAATATCCATTTAATTTAAAATACCCCAAACCTTTCCTGCACTTCCGCAGCCATTGTCAAAGTTCCACACCTCTCCTCACACTTCCGCAGCCACAGTTCTGCGCGCGCGCACACACACATTCATCCTCGCCCCTTCTTCCCCTGCACATACCCATACTGTATCTCTCCCTTCTATCCCTCGGCATCACCATCTCCCCCCGCCAACCTGCTCAGTTCCCCCTCAGAGGTGACACAACAGGTCCAACTCACCAAAACCGCGGGACTGACTCGGCGGCGATTCTGTTCTCTTCGAGCACCAAGGGGCGATTCTGTTCATTATGAAACCCATTAAATTTCTTGATTCCCCACCCCCCATCTTGATCAACAATAAATATTAGAAAAAGGAAAATTTATGATCCTTTTAAGCTAATTAATCCCCTTGCTATATATGCAGTTCTTGAAAATATGTACACATGCGCTGCTAATTTACGATTCCTTTCTCCTTGCCGTCGTTCATGGCCATCCTGGAAAGTTTTGAAGTGGTGGAGCGATTGTGTGATGGAAGCTCTACCATGTTCTTCAACTTGAATGAAATACATCTAAACCATTGATTTAATTTTTAATAAATCTAATGGTTTTTATTGGTCATGCATGGTGAGAGAAAAGACAATGGTCTCTCACCCTAGCAAAAGCCAGAAAAGAATAGTAAGACTTCATGGACTTCTGCTCCGTGGAACTATTATTTCCGCGAAAAAATGTACACACGAAAAATAGTTCCGCGGAGTGCATTTTTCTTGTGAAAAATGCTCCGTGGAATTAATAGTTTCGTGTGTATATTTTTTTTGCAGAAATATTAGTTCTGTAAGTGTTATTTGTGTGTGTGCGCTAAAAATAACACTCGCGGAAGTAATAGTTTCGCACATGTTATTTGTAGCACACACATGTAAATAACATCTGCGGAACTAATAGTTCCGCAAGGTTATTTCGAATGTACTGTTCATCTTCTTCTTTCACATGTACGCCATTATTAACATTGAAGATTCTATAATATTTAGAGGCATTAAAAAAAAGTCTGCATTTGCAACCTTATAATAATGCAATTAACCGTGTACAGAAGGTGGAGAAAATCAAAACAAAACCCAACCCCCTACTCTTTCAAACAACCTAATAATAAATTCTTTTTGTAAAAAATTTAAGGAATGCAGCAGTACAGTTAAGTTCATAACATCTACGCTTGCATTTTTTTTTTCTGTAACCCCTTCTTTCTTGCGAATTGTCTTCGATTCTAAGCCTCACAGCAGCAGAACCTTGGAGACACCAAAAATGGTGACAGGGTTCTGTGTGTGTTGCGGAAGTGTGAAGGGTGAGACTGTGTGTTGCGGAAGTTTTGAAAAATAAAATGGATATTTTAGACATTTTGGTTTAAGTGTATGTGTGAATAAGAATTGATGTATGTGTGAATATGAATTCCCTAAATTGGACTGCCACGGGCCCATACCCAATAAAACGAGGAGTCTTGCATACCAAATAAATAAAAAGAAATAAAAGAAAAAAATGTAGTCTGACTCTGAGATTCCTCTAGGGTTTTATGTAATAATTAAAATTGGAGGAAGGATAATTGAGGAGAGGAGGGCATTTTTTATCTGAAAAAAAAATGGAGACATCTCTGAGATATGGTGGAGATTCCAAAGCTCTAAGAATCCATGCCAAGGAAAAACTCCGAGTCGACACCAATACCTTCTTCCAGGTAATCACATTTTGCTATTATCCCCTTTCCTTCTCCATCTATTAACATCGATGCTCAAGCTGTGAATTTCTCGTCCCAGGTACACGGAGAGCTTGATACAAGAATTGGACAACCAAGCACTTTGAGTGCCCTCATTAGACATTTCTATCCCAATGTGTGTGCTAATTAATAATTTCGTGTTCATTTTTTTTTTCCTCTTCCTCCCCCTTTTTCTCTTTTAATTAATACTTCTTTTGACGCTGGTTGTAGTTATCGGCAACCCTTGGCGTAGGAATGCGATATGATAAACATGACAAGTTACGCTATACTGTGACTGCGAAGAAAACATTTCCTGTGACTGTTGATGGCCTCCTCAACTTTAAAATTAAGGGAGGATGCGATGTTGACAAAGAGTTTAAAGAGGTAGATGTTTATCATTTGTCTTCCATTTTTTGTTACTACTACAGTGCTTTGTGAATTTTAATGTTAGAATCTACAATGTTGAATTATTTTATTTTCTAGCGGAAATCCAGGGGAGCAGCTGAGTTTTCATGGAGCATATTCAATTTTCAGAAGGACCAAGATGTTAGACTTAGACTTGGCTATGAAATTTTTGAACAGGTTTGATTGAGTTGTTTCCTCTCTCAATTGCAATTTGCGAATATTATTACCAATTTACCATGCATATACCCCTGTGCCATAAAATTCTGAACTTTTTTTTTACCTGAGGTAGCTCCTGTGGCATGAGTCATGATATGTCTTCACTTTATACAATTGTTGTCATAGATTTTATAGATCTCCATTGTGTTCCTTGTCCTAATCTGATGGTGTCAAGACTCAATCAAGACTGCTTAGGTTATCAGCAGCCACCCTTGTCAATTTAGAGTGTACCCCTTTGTCCTATTACTCTGTTTGAATGAGAAGACAAATTGGAAGGACTGAAAAGAAGGTAGAAGAAAACCAAAGGAAAATGAGAAGAATATTGTCCTGTGGCCTCTTGTGGTGCAACCAAGCCTGACTAATCACTAAGTGTTGTAGACTTGTACTAGGGATCACTATGGCGTGCTGTTGATATTTATGAGTTGGAGTCATTTCCCCCTTAGTGCCCAAATGCAGGGAAATTCTCCCTTGCCCCGATTTTGTTTTGTTACATTCTCTACCTCCATGTGGTTTATTCTTGGTTTTGGGTTTGGTTTTTGGCTTTTTGCCTCTGCATAAGTTTCAAGTGAGTTAGAGCTAGATTGAATCTTGAGCAAAAATAGTTACGCCCTAACTATCACCTATAGATTTTTGCCTGGCCTGGTTAAAAAAAAAATTCTCAATGCATTCTAGCAACAATTAAAAATGTTAGATTCAACAAGCGTACTAAAGTTGAATTCTTGTCCAATATTTATACTCATATTTGAAGACATAGACATTGAAATCAATGGAGGCAAGTATTTTGGGGGTGGAAATTGTTGGTTTTGACCTAGCTTGAATGGTGACGGATGGGTCGGTGCACTTGAGTGAAAAAATAAATTAATTAATGGCAAGCCTTCTACTTAACTCTCATCAATTTATTTTGGTCTTAAAAGACGTAGAGTATAATATGTTGCTGTTTTTTCATCTGGTGGCAATTCTTTGGAGTTAAGAAGTTAGCGAAATCTTTGAAGTTGCAGCTGATCATTTTGTCAAGATATTTTTTATGATCCAGTTTAATGTTCCTTTCCCAAATTTTGCCATGCTGTAGTTTTATTCATGTTGTCTTTTCTTAATGCTTCATTCTATCTCAAAACTCTTGTTTCAGGTTCCTTATCTGCAGATTAGGGAGAATAATTGGACATTCAATGCAGATTATAAAGGTAGATGGAATGTGAGATATGACTTGTGAGCATCGCAGAGAGCTTTTTCTGTAGACATGTTATGTTTGTCATTTTTCTGTAGACATGTTCTGTTTCTCACCCAACCCCTAAGCCCCACTCAAGAAATGGACCATCAATAATTGTTATGTTTGGTCATTGAAGTAAACTGAAATACGGTTGAGAATGAATATACATTTGATTTAATATTTATTTTACATCTTGCATTAAAATTTTTAACCGGAAATCAGCTAGAATTGGGTTAATTCATGAGTATGAACAAAAGTGTGTGAACTAGATGGAACAACTAAGACTTGACTTCAATACGATATAATAATAATAATAATACGTAATTAGTTTTAGCGGTATTCGTGGGTGTCGTTGAGTATCTTATGTTTGCTTAAAGTCATGCATGTTTCTTTGGTGTGAGGACGCAGTTGAAGAAATCAATATGGGGTAACTATATGCTATATTTTATTTATAAAATCTTTTTATCTAAAAATTAATTGTAGCTAAAAATGAGTGATACGGGATCATATTGCTTGTTTATTCTGAGTGAAGCGGGATCATATGATCACTAACATAATGTTTGGTTGATATGTCTGGTTGATAAAAAATGAAATAGGGGGAATTCTTTTATAAATATTTCTTGCTTAAAAGGGGGATTAAAACATTTTTAATATATTGATTAAAACATCTTTATAGAACCAATATTTGTTGATCTAAGCCGCAAGAAGTTTGGTTTTTTTTTTATGATGTTTTTTGTCAACTTTTTTTTAAAATTATATTGGGTCTAAACTAATTCATGTTGAGTCGAGTCACGAGTGGGATCTATATAAAAGATAAAAACTATTCTTTCTATAGGCATGACTCAAATCCAATATCTCATTTAAAAGGAATTAAAATCCAACCACTTGAATTACTTTGTTATTAATACATTTATCTAAATCCTACTATAATTATAAATAAAGTTTTTTTGACAAAGAAATAATAAATAAAGTTGTGAACTGCCAAACAAAAACAAAACGCATGCTAACTATGAATAATAATATTTAAAGGGGAAGCAATTGTTAAAACTTAAAAGTGGTTTCCTATCCAAAAAAAAAAAGTGATTTAAAGAGACAAGAAGTGCAGTGCAGTAGTAATTACTTATAGTGCTACTGCCTACTCCAACGCAAGCTGAAACGTTAATCACACACACAACACACACTTATCATTTATCGCAAGACAGAAAAATACAACAGCAACAATCACATGACTCGTCCCTTCAGATATTTAGGCGAGCGCAACTCGTCCTCCGACTCACCCGATTCCGCCGTCGTTGATTCCGACTTCGTCGTCATCCTCGCCGCCCTCCTCTGCGCCCTCATCTGCGTCCTAGGCCTCGTCACCGTCGCCCGCTGCGGCTGTCTCCGCCGCCTACGCCTCTCCTCCACCGCCTCCACCGCGACGCCTCCTCCTCCTCCGGCTGCCGCCAACAAAGGCGTCAAGAAGAAGGTCCTGCGTTCTCTCCCGAAGCTCACCGCGACCGCCGAATCCGCGGTGAAGTTCTCCGATTGCGCGATCTGCCTCACCGAGTTCGCCGCCGGAGACGAAATCCGAGTGCTGCCTCAGTGCGGCCATGGCTTCCACGTGAGTTGCATCGACGCGTGGCTCAGATCGCATTCTTCGTGCCCCTCGTGCCGTCAGATTCTGGCGCCGGTTTCTAGATGTGACAAGTGCGGCGGGTTCCCGGCACCTGCCACCGCCAGCTCCAGTTCCACCGCGCCGCCACCGGATTCCGACGCCAGATTCAAGGTAAGGGAGGACGATGCCAACAGATTCTTGCCTTAGCTTAATCCTCTGCATTCACTTTATTATATCAACTCAAAATTAATTAATCCTTTTCTTTTTCAATTTATTTTACTTTTCTAATCTTGTCTATATTAATTATTATATATATTGTATGTGTAAAAAGGAATGTCTTCAGCTTGTGTGTAAGCTTTTTTTTTTATTTAAAATTCGAATAGGAATTAGTTAATTAAGATTAGTAGCGTATGGTTAGGGTTGTAAATTAATTAGTAGGTGTATTATTGTTTGTTGCATTCGTACTCTCTCGAGTCCATTGTGTCAAATCTGATTTAGGTGAAATGGAAATCATTATTTTCTATGTATTATTATATATCCTCAAGCTTATTAAGGGGCTTGAATTCAGTTGTTATAATAATAATAATAATTCATACTAGAGCTTTGTTTTTATGACTGAATTTTGCTGTGGCTAGATCGACTTTCGTTTACCCATGGCATGACCTGTGTGTGGTTATGGCATCAACAATGTCTCTTCCGATTCTGATGAGAAATTAATGGGAGAGAAAACTGGTTCAACACGGAAGCAATGATAATGAATGACTCGATGATGCGGGCTGTATCGTTCCTGCAGCGTGCACTTCAGGTTCAAGGTCTTTGTTCAACGTTTTTGGATGATAGACCTTGTATCGTGAAAAATCACAATTGCTTCTTGTTCATAAGTTTTGTGGATTCATCTTTACTTACAACAACACATTAATCTTTTATTTGTCGACAATGTAAATGTAAAAGGGTTATCTAATCATAGTTACCAAGGTAAATTACCAACTAATTAATTACAAGTCACTACTCATTTTTGGAACATTGTGTCTGGTCAGAGAATCGGGAATCTTCTGAATATGTGTGAGGTGGCCATGTCCTATTAGAATGAGATCTTACGTGGGAAAGGGGTGGCGGAGGAGGGTGGACCATTGGCGGAAAGAAAGAAAGAAAAGTGGGATAATAATAAGCAGGACGGGGACCCCATCAAAAGCTTATTTAATTGTTTTAAATTGTACAGTAGTTGTGTATGACTATGACTAATATCAGTGTCAGTGTGCCGTATGCTAGCAAAGGAATGCCACTAACTTGAAAGAGAAATGACTTCGACACAGCAATAATGTATGTATAAAACCATATTGATATTGATTGGATCACAATAAATAACTATTTTATACACTGTTGTTAACCCAAAAAAAATGCATATTTTTAATAGATGTTCAAACAATATAAGAATAGGAATTAAATTCCAATCATGCACCATTTTCTTAATTAAATTTCAAATAATTACAGAATAAGATAATGTGATAGTATTTGTGATAGTCTTAGAGTCAGGAATGTATGTGGATTAAAATTAAAATGTGTCATTGTTGGTTGCGTATCTATTGAATTTCGACAAATGTTATTCGTAATAGTAAATTTTATTAGTTAAATCAAATTTCAACAACGGTAAAAAATAAATAAATAATAATACATATGACCTGAGATCGATTGACCTTTAATTTCTTCTTAAACAACATATATACTCAGATGCATCTAGTCATGATGATTCCAAGAGAGTATTTTTCTTTTAATTGGAAATGAAATATAGTAAACAAAATACACATAGATAATGTTTTTTATTCCTTGTGTGCATGATACATATCTTAACCTTCTTGATCTCGGGGTTGGGATTCTTGTGGTGACCTTTCGCGCACGGCACTTTGACATCGGAGTCAACCGAGGAACTTTCAATGATCGATATAAGCAGAGGTTACATACAGTTTACTGAATGTAGAAGAAGACCTACCTCTTTCGTAAATGAAAGGTCACCAACTTGAGCGACTAATGATTGAAGCAAAAGTCAATCGCAAACGCGGAAAAATCTGAAGTGGTGGTATTTTGAGTGCTACCTTGAACATGAAACCAAACCAAACGCACTAACGATGGGTGTGAGACTGTGAATTGTGATTGACTTTTGATCGCAATTAAAAAAAAAAATTAGCCACGTAATAATACAAGTATAGGCTTAATTTGTTATTTTATGATTTCTTTTTACGTAAATGTTACACACACACACCCAGCATACACCCACATTCCCTATTTTACTCATTAGCATTGGGTGGTGTGTGGGTGTGTGGTGGTCCATGTATCGCTGCTCCCATTTTACTGTGGGCACAAACATTTTTTTAATTTTCATTTTTATACCTCTAATACGGGAAACAAACATGCCGGTGATGATATATATATATATAATGTAATTGCAATACAAAAGGGAAGCCTTTCATTGTCACACTTAATGTCTTTCGGGTCACTGTCATCTTGTATAAGAGCCTTATGGGCGATCTTGAGGTCTAAAAAAATATAATTGTGAGAAATATTGTTGTGAGCATGATCTAGGACCAAGTCTTTCCTATATGATTTGCACCGTAGTCTCAAAGTTCCTTTCCTTTATTAATATAGTTCACGTGTAGGATTTTGAGTGATTTGAATTATTGTATAATGTACGTCTAGATCATGATTTGAAAAATATAAAAACAAAATTCATACATTGGTCATCCTTTAAAGTACTTAAACTCTTTACAAATAGTTTTTAAAAATGCTCAGTCTTTTTATACGGTGAGAGTCATTTGACTCATTTCACTGTAGAATTTAAAACTACTTACCATTTGAGTTACCCACTATGAATATATGAAGAGTCCTTTTTAATGTATGTTTTTATACGTTAATGTTATACCTTCAAAAAGTTACCCGCTATCATAAATCATTTTAATGTATATGTTTGTAGGTTACTTAACAGTCTTTAATCTTCATAAAAATTATCAGAGCGTAAGTATTTTTCAAGAAGGATTTTTTATTTCTTTTTCAAACCACACGAATAGAAAATATTGTTGAAGTCTGATTGCATTGTTTTTGCGTTTTTTCCTTTGCAAAGTGGAGAATTCATGCTCTTTCTTTCCGACAAAAGCCTCTATATGGTCTTCGATGAGACAACGAATATAAGCCTTCAAGGTGAGTATAAAAAAATGTAGTGCTATATATGGCAACGGGTGGGTGTAATTTAATTATAGAAGGCATCAAAAGTTGTACGTATCAAAATCCAATGATGGTCACGAGAAGTTGGTAACCCACTTACTTACACTCAATAATTAGAGAAATATTAGGGCGGAAAGGTGAGATTATGTTTATTATTCTGAGAAGTGAGATATCATTGAAAAAGTTGCTTGACTTCGGCTTAAAGTGATTCCCTTGGAACGTTTATTTCTTGTCTTTACCTAACTGGAGACGATGTTCGAATTCTATTAATGATAACCATATATTGTGACTTTATACTTGTTATTAATTAGTATTGTTATTTTAATCAAGATCATCCATGTGTTCCTTTTTGCTTGGTGCGTTGAATATACAATATATGAAATATGAAATATGGCCGCCATAAGAAAACAACAATAACGCGCGCACTTCATAGGCATAAGGTTTATTCCTCCTCCCCAAAATATAAAAAATGTTACGTTTAAGTGCGCACAAATAGTGATTTCATCCCACATGCGTCTGTTTAGAAAAGAAAACAACAAATTTCATATGTTGCATTCCATAGCGTCGGGAAGAGAACACACTGTCTATAAAATGTGTTTAATTCCCCCAATTTTTTTAACTTAATTAAGTTGAGTAACTTTTAATTAATACAATTATTAATTGTTAAGATTTATATATATATATATAAAGTCATGTGATCTTTTTAAGCTTAAATGTGTTTTTAGTCCCTCATATTTGGCTTAAGTTCGTTTTTAGTCCCTCAAATACCAAGAATATTATTTTAGTCATTAATCTTTTAAAAATTAGTCATTTTTTATCCCTCACATGATTATTTTAGTCCCTAATATTTTAAAAATGTGTCACAATTAGTCCCTCATATTTCAAGAAAAATGACCAAAAATGACTAATTTTCAAAAGATTAAGGACTAAAATAATATTTTTGGTATTTGAGGAACTAAAAATGAACTTAGGCTAAACATGAAGGACCAAAAATATATTTAAGTCGAATATATATGACTAGATTATTTTTTCAAATGAGTCGTATAACTATTGAATAACTTTTCATTTTAATTATCCATCTATGTATGCATTTAAAATTTCGGTCAGATGTAGTTGAATGATAAAGGTTCTCTTTATTTTGAAAAAAATAGTTTCTATTCTTATTAATAATTCTAAAATCACCTTATTTTTAAATCATAAAATATCTATTATTTATATTACTTTACAGGAAAATCAATCTGTTGACATGTCAGTTGTCCCTATAAAATAGTAAATAGTAAATAAATGGAGGAAAAAAAATGACTTTTTTATAAAGATCTTAGTAAAAAATCTTTTATATTACAAAGACCTAAAATATATTTAAGTTTAAAACTAAATATATGGGCGGTAGCTTCATCTTGAAAATCCGGAGAAAAATATTAAAACCCGACAAGAATCGAACCCGCGACCTTCTTGACGCGTACCATTGCGACAACACAGATTAAACTTTTTTTTTTTAAATATTTTCTCTTAAAAATGGTTGAAGCCCTAAGATTGAAGATTTTCTAATTTCTACTTGGATTGGAAGTTATTGGAGAGGAGGGAGGAATGGAAGGGGAAACCACCTTGCAATTGCAGTGAATTGTGAGTGAGCATTTCGCATATGGCGTCGATTTGGACACTCCACTTTCAGTTTCAGTTTCAGTTTCAGTCTCAGTCTCGCTCGCTTTCCATTCGCGTAAGTTTCCTAATTACTCACTTCATACCTTTGAATTTGACACGTTGATGATGATACTGAGTGAATGTCGAAACTTGAAATTGCAGCGTTTCCCCTCCTCGATTGGCAGCAGTAGTACCTCCTCCACTCATCGCATCCGTATCAGAAATGGGATCTCCAAAGGAGTAGGCACTCGCGTCCAACAACTCAAACAGCATTCCATGAATTCCATTGCCAAATTTCATCATCAACTTGTTACTTCTATCCCATTGCCCCCCTTCCTGGTAGGGTTTCATTTCCACACTCTAATTTTCTTTATTATTAGTTTTGATTGTTGATATGAAGATTTAGGGTTTTAGTATTTGTCCTTCTTTTGTAGCTGAATCGAAATGCTGGAAGCAATATTCCTATTTGGGTGTGCGTTGCGGTTGTGGCTTTGGTTGTGGCGGTGAGGGTCCTTTCCAGGAAAAAAGAACGCCCTGGTTCCGTGGCTGATTTGGTCAGACGTGGTCAACTCAGATCCGATAGAAGAGGCATGTACGATTTCAATCCGCACCCACTTATAGCATTTTTTTTTCTTTATACCCACAGTATCCTAGGGAAAAGGGCCTCCTAGACTAATCTGTATTCGGCCGGCTGGCCACATATTGTTCCATCACGGGGGATTGAACACGGGTCCACTTATAGCCTGTTTGGATAATGTTTGGACAATTTTTTTTATAAGCACTTATAATATAAGTTTTATAACTATTGAAACTAGTTTTTATACTTCAATTTTTTCAAAAAACTCTTTTTTAACTTCTTTATAAGCATCTATTTATTTAACAATGACTATTTAACAATTTTTCCTCCTTTTCATATATGCGAAAAATAAGAATGCAAAGCAATGTTAACTTCTCCATAAGCTAGAAGTTGGGCTTCTGAACCCAAACAGGAGCTTACTGCTTTTCCCCTTCACTTGTTGTTATCATATTATTTATCTGCCCTGTATGGATAAATTTAGAATATAATGATAATAATATACATCACTAGGTGGTGAGGTTTGCCTATTGAGATTGGGTTTCATGTCATTACATTTTTGTCTATGTGCATTTTTGTGTGGATGTTTTCAGATCAAGGCCTCTCAAATATGAAGACCCCTTCAATAATCCCTTGGTCAAAGTTAGCAAAAGCAACTCAACTGTTGAGATGTGTGGAAAGGTCTATCGCTTAGCCCCCGTCACTCTTACCCGAGAGGAGCAGGCCATTCACCAGAGGAGGAGATCGCGTGCATACCAGTGGAAGCGCCCCACCATGTTCCTTAGAGAAGGGGATTCGGTTCCTCCGAATGTTGATCCCGATACAATCAGGTGGATTCCCGCTAACCATCCCTTTGCAACCACTGCCATGGATCTTGATGAGGACTTGGCACAGCAGAATGTGCACCAACAGCATGGAGTTCCTTTCCGTATTCAGGCTGAGCACGAAGCCCTGCAGAGAAAGATTGAAGCCCTACAAAATGTAAGCCTTAGCAAAATAAGGAAATTTCAGTAGTCCTATGCTTGATATGATTTTAGAATTTGTTATGTGAATGTCATGTCTTTATCCTAATTCATATGGATTTGGGGGTTTGGCTTTCTAGCTGACATTCACTGAGTTCTTGATTTCAAAATTCAACGTTGGTTCAACCAATGTAGCTTACTCTTTTTACCTATGAAGCATGGACACCAGACACAACATGGGTAATGTCTAAAATATAGGACACCAAGACACCACATGCACCTGTGCACATAACCATTCATGCATGATGGTATGTATAGTCAAGATTATCTCCTCTGACTCATTTGATATGCCCCCTAAATGAAGTATGTTGGAGACTTTTAATTAACATTTTTTTTTCAAGTTTAACTATTTTTTTTATATTTCAAGTTGACATATTTGGAAGTCATTGAAAAACAAAATGTTTTTTTTTTGTACGAGCCTTATGTCCTTCAGGTGTCAAGTCATATTGGGTGTCAGCACAGATAGTGTCCAGGTTATGTGATGTGTGTCTAAGTTAATAAAAATAATTTTTGATTGGACACTTAATGAGGAGTGTTCAACATGTTTTGTATAAGTGTTAGTATTGGAAACGTGTCCACCACTCTAATACCTCAATAAGTTTCTATGCTTAATTTTCCAGGGGTGCTGCCTTATGTTTCGTATAATTTTCCAGGGGTGCTGCCAAATAAATGACCAGGCTTTGTTTCTTTCCCAGAATGAGTTGACAACTGACGTGTCAATTTTTTGGTGTTTTGTTAATGTGACTCAAATTCTTGATATCAAGAAATTGGCTGACTTATTTTATATGTGTGCGTGCTCGTGCATAAGTGCTTTTGTCATATTTGAGGCACTACTGAAACCTTTTGTATTATTTATTCTGCAGGAACAGAAACTCAATAAACTAGTGATAGATCCTACCAATGCTAAAGAATTTGAGAGACCATTCAACTCCCATGCCAGATTAAATGATCATGCAGAGAAGGGCTCTTTAAACAATCAGGTGAGTGATTCTCACTCCCTTAAATTAGATAGTGGCCCAAATCACTTTGAAAGTGCATCATCATCTGGAGAAGACCAGAGTGTTTAGGTTTGAATTTGCTCTTAGGCAGGCTATAAATCTCAATAACACTAAAATTATAGATTTCGATTTGCCAAAAAATTTTGTACTATTCATCGGGGACCATTAGAACTGTCTAATTGTATAGCTGACGACTGTATATATAATTTCATTGCTGCTTATTGTCAAGTTATACTGTTACTCAGATTTCACCTTTTATGTTGAAGAGTCTTTTTGTTGGGTGTTTTACACTTCCTTCTCTGAGCTCAACTTAGCCAAAAATCAGGTTGCAGGATCATAACAGTTTAGCCCGGAAGACGAAGAAGATAGAAAACAGTTTTAAAGGTGTATTGTATGTTGATGTGTAAACACCCGAAAGAAAAAGAATAAAAAAAATTGTGTTTAAATCTAAAAAGTCATGTTATGCAGGCAAGATTCTTTTAGTGGGTAATTAAATTAAATTGACTTTTAAAGAATTCGCTAATATAAAATTAAGGTGATAAACAAGAGTGTTGTCAATATTTCTTGTGTAAAAGTAAAACGACATCATCTTGACTTTGATATTCGCATTTACTACTACTATCGCCGGGAATTCCCTTTCCCTTTGAAGTAATAAAAGGATCTTTGCCACCTAACTTACCTTTCCATTTTAGTTTTTCAGAAGCTTAAAACTGTTGCATTCGGTAGCATATTTAGAATTACAAATTAGGCGTCACAATACCAATACCCTAAAAGTTGGGAAGCTGTGATAAATTAGTGTCAGTGGAAATGAAGTTGCACTTGCTCTTTTGTCGACACGGAATTAGCATAAATGGAAAGAGACGAGCATTGGTGTAAAATCAGTTATCTCAAAATAAATAAATAAAATATCCTTTATTAATAACTAAATGCACAAAAATCAACTGAGGTTGGTGTGAGTGATTAATGTCTCTCGTCTCTTAACAAAAGTCTCGGATTCGAGCCTTGGGTATGGAAAAAATCTCGGCTAGGAGAGATGTCACTCATTAGAGATGTCGAACAAACTCTCATGGGAGATTAGTCTCCGTCGTGCAGACCATGGGATACTCTTTAATGTAGAATCTCAAAAAAAAAAAAACGCACAAAAAAGAAAAGCAAGAAGTTGACCCAAAAAAAGAAAAAAGAAAAGCAAAGCAAAGAGACAGGAAATGAGGTTGTCATTAGACTTGGAGGGGAGTAGCCGCCTCCAATTTTTTTTTAACGAAAAGGGTATGCCGCCAGCGTCATTGGCCACTGCTCAGTGGCCACCAGAAGACTGAAGAGTGCGCATTAACAAATAATGGAGTTGATAGTTGAACCTAGCAATAGTCACAATAAAAGTGAGATGTGATTCTAGACAAACAAATTTTAATCCCAATGTGAAGGATCCGACTCCTAGAGTTGCTAAAGAGGGTTTTTTTTTATTCTACATTGAGGAGTATCCCGTCGCCTGTACTAGAGGAACTAATCTTCCGTGAGAGTTTATTCGACACCTCTAATAGGTGACATTCCTCCCACCTAAGATTTTTCCATATCTAAGGTTCAAACCCGAGACTTTGGTTAAGAAACAAGAAGTCTTAACCACTCACGTCAATCTCAATTGGTAAAGAGGGTTTTATTTAATCATCTATAGTTGTGTCCCGGGAATAATTAAAGTTGTTTCTCTCTAATTTTTTGAGTATCATGGCAAGGGTTCAGGCGGCCCGTGATAGCTATTTAATTAATCCATGATTCCATAGTATTTTGAACAAAATTCGGTCTAACCGGAAAACTCCTGCATTTCAGGGATCTGGTGCAGAGTGCCTTTTAAGTCTTAATCACGGGGCAAACTATGAAAGCTCGTCAAACTTTGCATCAAAGCCTTCAAATCATGCACCTTCAGTCGATAATTCGGAAGGCTATTTCCACTTTTAGAATGCAAAACTTTATATGAAAGAATAATATTTGAACTAGAAGATATCCTCCTCCACACAAACTTATGACAAGCAAAATCTATAAATACGAGAGATGGTGGCTTTAGCGACTAAAATTACACAAGTATATCACAAATTTCTGTCACTCGTTCTTGGCAGAATCAGCCTGCCTTGAACCAACAGAAAAGAATTCAGTGATGACTTCAAGGGGCATGCCCTTTGTTTCTGGAACCTTCAGAAACACAAATATCCAGGAGATGAAACACACAATGGCATAAATGCCAAAAACACCAGACAGTCCTAAAGAACTGAGCATCACAGGCAGCGAGTATGTGACAATGATGTCTCCAATCCAGAACACTAACGCGCAGATAGCAATGCAGAGGCCACGCACCCTTGTGGGAAAAATCTCCGCGCAAAGGATGTTTGGAATTGGTCCATAAGCCGTGACAAAGCAGCAGAAATAAACCACAACGCATATAGTTGAGATTGCTGCATCGACAACAGTGCCAAAATCTACTAATCCTCCAATGATCAATATAACGAGTGACACTATCAGCACGGGGATTGTAGTAAGTAGTAATTGCCTGCAAATGATGAAGTTTCTTATTGACAAAGATCAAGATCAATAGAAGAAAATAGTACAAATAAAAAACCCCCGTGGGGTGGACCAGCTGGTTGGTTCCCATAGTCCTATAAGCTAGGTCGTGGGTTCGATCCCGCTTTCCCGCGTAGATAACCCATCTAACACGAATTTGTGTCGTGGGTTGGGTAGGCGATCGTAAATTCCACTATAAATCCTTGCCTTAATCTAAACTTTTCTTTACCAAAAAAAATAGTACAAATAAAATAAAATTAAATTAAATCTGCAACTTAGTTTGGGTGGAAACGAGGGCCTTTGTTCATCTTTTCCCTTTAGATTGCACATGTCTGGAAAACACTAGTGTTCTTACTTCTTAGTTCTGGACTAATCTTTGAAGTAAGCAAATGAAACAATTTTTACGGTTATAAATTTCTACAAGAGTTCTCTACCCTTGTTAGTTATGCTTCAGCTTTACTTCTGTTGTACTAAAGGATAATAAGAAAGAAAACACTAGAAATATGGAAGACTGCAAGTTTGCTCAGTGCCTCTAAGGGTCTGCTTGGGAGTTTTGGAGGAGAGAATAGGATTTATACCAACATTTTAGTCTTATAAAAAGAGGAGAAAGATGTGGAAAACATTTTAAAACCCTTCAAAAATCTCCAAAGCCTTCCCCCTAATACATTTTTTGAGTTCCTTCAAATTAGAGGTTTTGATTCTTTTATTAAAAAATAAACCTCCATGCAAGATAGGGGACTATTCTCCTTTCCTTTCCCTTCCCTTCTCTTCTTCTTTAAAATGTCAAACTCTTCACCTCCCTTCCCCTCCCAACTCCCAAACAGACCCTAAGAGAAGGCAGACAAGTTTATTCCAATAGATAGCTTTTACCCAGCATATAAGAATTCTACCATTCAGTTAGGGAAAAAGAATACGATCGTATAATTCCCAATAGGATATACGGTATCCCTCTAGGAGAACAGTGAGAATTTCTGTTTAAAAAAAGAACGTACCTTCTGCCAGCGACATCCATAAGCCTCATGGCTAAGCCTATACAGGGAAGCATCAAGAAGGTTGTCAAAGCACTGATAAGGAACGATGAAGACTCTGAACTAAGGCCTAAATCTGAAAGCAGAACTCCAACACCGGCCTCTTCCAGGATTTGAGGAGTGTAATATAGAACCCCATTTATCCCCGAAAACTGCACAAGCATGTAGAAGTAGGTGTTAGTTATTGATAAGAAGAAATAAACCAATAAACTGATGTGGTAAACTGGAAAAGCAAACTTGAAATTCAGCTTGGAAGAGTAATGTTATACAAGCTTTGCCAACACTGAATACTTAAAGAAAATAGCAAAGAAGAATTCTGAATCACTCATCTTACTCTCCAGTCAGGTTAAGTATGCAGATCTCATTATTTCAGCTAATATATTACTATATCTGAAATATTTAACATGAGCATCACTATTAAAACTTTCTAGGTGTTCCCTTGTAAACTACACGACAATGGCAAGCAGTAACACAAGATCAGTAATTTAGCATCCAAGTGATAGAATAACAAACACTACTAACAACATGGGTAAACTTCAAAGCAGGTGGTTTTATGTAAGGTAGAAAACCATTGCTATCAAAATCCCCTGCTTCCAAACACACCCCCCACCCCCCCCCCCCCCCTCCCAAAAAAAAGGAAAGAAAAACATTAGAAAGCAGAAGTGAGCATGGTCAAAATGATGAATGGGAAGAATATTAAATGACCCCTTTCCACCATTATTATAATAAACAAGGCCAACGGAAAACATAATTATGATTAGTAACCAAGCATTACCTGCTGAAGCATTTGTATTCCTATCCCAACAAACAATGCATGCTTAACCCCGGGTTCAAGAAGAGCTTTCCAAATGGGACCCTTTGAAGCAGTCTTAGATGGGTGAACCATTGCAGGCCCAACTGGGTGTTCATCAATTAGATCCTTGGAGTAAAGAGCAGGTTGGCTAACCAAGGCAGCAGCCTGGACAAATTCACCTTCACCTTCACCAGGAACTGATACAACGGATCCACGTCGAGATGCAGAAACTCCCTCCTCATGCAAATAAATCCTTTGAAACCCTCCTTGCTTTTTACCATCCTCACCTTTATTATCAGACCATTTCCATGCCAGCTGCCAGCCACCACCAATGCCCGTACTACCAACTGGTTCACCTGACCCTTGCATGAGACTACTGTGGCGCCTCATGCTGCTCAAGATACTGCCATGGGAAGGAGGAGGCAGGTCTTTTTCAAGGCTTGTTGTTTGACGTGAGATTAAAGGACTATGCAAATTGTCATCAGAGTCCCCAGCACCAGCTTCTGAGGCGTAGTCCTCACCTTCTCTGTTTAGGCTCTCTTCATCCCACTGTTCATGTTTAACATGAGGCTCAGCTGTGCTGAACATGCTTCCGAAATTCGGAAATAGAGTGCTTCGCATGCTTCCTGTCTCAGGGAGCTTCTCATGAACGCTACCAAATAGGGTCACAAGAGGATCCATGAGGGACATGCTTTTGTTGGCAAGGCTTCCATGGCGTGACACAAGGCCAAGAGAACTCTGTCCAGTTACAGGTTTTGCTAACCAAGAGAGGCCTGCTTGGGATCCATATAATCGGATTTTGTCTTTCTCTGTTGTTTGATCATGACCATCCACCTCATCAGCAGGGCCTATTATGTACTCTTCTATAGATGCATCACCTCCAATCCCAAGACCTTCGACCAGCAATGCCATCTCGCCTGTATGAATTCATAAAATGATGTATCATAAACAATAAAAGAAGAAAAAGAATAATATGTGAGGAAGTGAACTGCATATACATCGAGATCATACGAGACAATAGTTAGATAAGCAATTACAACAGACAATAATTTCACATATCAAAGTTTGTATATAGCAGTATTTTCAGCTCGCACTCATTCTGATATATAACCACCAAGAAACATCTTTGCCCCTGATAGAAAGCTGTCTACCTATGATGATTTAAGTTCCTTCCCATTGTCAAAGATATCAGATCTACAATCAATTTCTCCTGAGATAATGATGGTGACAAGCTAAAATAAAATACCAAGTTACCAACAATGTATACAGATATAACAATCACTTAACAATCTTAATAGCATTTACAAATTACGATTGCCTGGGACTAGAATCCAGAACAAGTCGGATGGAGTACTGGTTGAGAATTATTTATGCTATGAAAAATTTAAAAGTGAAAATCATGTACAACCGAGCATTTGCATGACTGAAAATTGGGGCAAATCCCATTGTAGAAAATATGGTAGAATCTCTTCCTAGATAATTTGGACATGTGTAGAGAAGAACCATCAGGGACGGACCCACGGCAAGGAGGGTGGGTGCAATTGCCCCCACTAGAATATCAATTTTTTTAAATAAAATATAGATTTGTGTTTTATTGAGACAAATCTTTAAAAACAACAGTTATTCCCATAAAAAGCAAAAGGTAATTCATGGTCAAGAAATTTTTTCTTTATTAAATGTCTATCTAATACCCCCACTTGGACATTAGGTATGTATACTTTCTGAAATGTTATGATATATTTTGTATGTTACAAATTTATGAGTTTTGCCCCCATAGCATAAAATTCTTGGGTCCATCCCTGAGAACCATAGAAGCATCGGTAAGGAGGTCTGACTAGATAGAGGATAGTCCAATAGTAAAGATAGAGAGAGTCCAAGAAAAACTTGATGTTTGATGAGAGAGATTTAGCAGTAAACGATCTATATGGTGTTGTTTGATCCATGTAAGCCCCACCTAGTGGGATAAGGCTTGATTGTTGTTGTTAATTGTTATGTTATTGATTCCTTGCCTATATCACCAAATGAGATAAACCCTATCCCATATCTATAAATCCGTGCGAGTGAAAATTCAGAAAGAGCCGAGATTACAGTGAGCTGCTAACTGAGGATGGTTGGGTGCAGATATATAACTAACAGTCATTTAGATCCTCAAAAAGTCTGAAGGTGCAGCTGCAGCTTGATCAAAGTGTCAATTGAGTACACAATTTTATGTAACAATTTAACATTTGTCTGGAATAAACTAAACACAAATCCAGCATTACATAAGCAGATAGTGTCCTTGTTCAAATAGATGAAAAAGGCTTCAGATATAATAGCATTACCTGACACATCTTCCCGGCCGCGTAACCTTTGGAGAACCTTTTTAGCCTCCACCATCTTTCCTTTACTCACCAGCCACCGAGGAGACTCGGGCAAGAAAAATACTGTCAATACAAAATAGATGAGAGAAGGGATAGAAAGAACCCCAAGCATCATTCTCCAGCTAGGCGAGGTAGTCAATGACATCCCAAACACCATGCAATATGATAAAAACATGCCTCCAGAACCACTGAACTGAGGAAGTGTATTCAACGATCCCCTTATTTCAGATGGGGCAGTCTCAGATATATAGAGTGGAACAAGAGTAACAGCAAGGCCAATCCCAAATCCATCAAGTAGCCTTGCCAAGCATAACACATAAACATTAGGGGACCACAACATCACCAAACCACCCAAGAAATATAGCACAGATGAGATTATCAGCATCGGTCGCCGACCAAGCCAATCTGATATGGGGCCAGAGCATGTTGTGATCACAGTTGCTCCAATGAGGGACATGGCCACCACAAGTCCTTCCATGGTTGTTTGCAAGGCAAGGTCTTTCTTAATGTAAACAATGGCACCTGCAAACACATAGGAAGAATGAGTATCCAATAAGCAATTAATTGATCACAGGCAATTCCCTGTTAGTCATAAAAGTGGTTTTTACAAATACCAGGAACAAATTGCTTGCTAAATTGAACCCATACTAGATCCGCTTCAGTGGATATAGTACTGGCTAATTAAACCGGTTAATCTTATGGACCGAGGTTAATGATCTATAATCACACAGTGTCTTGCAGGCCATGACATGGCAATTTTGAGGAAGAAAGGCCTTGCAAATAGAAGGTATGGAACGTTTGTCATCTATCACTATTGGTTGGTGTGAGGTGTTGTAATTAGTAGTTACACAGCACAAAAGGTGAGTTGGGGGGGGGGGGGGGTGTTCATCTAATCTAATCTTCTAAACCAGCTTATGCCTCTGATTCATAACATTCAAAGGGAAAAGGGAATAGAACAAGCAGTAATTTGGTATAGAAAGCGTAAAAGAATCTGCAGAAAATTAGGGGAAGGGGTGGAGGGAATACCAGCAATAGTAGCATTATCCCATCCCTGCAGGAAATTCCCTATGGAAGCCGCAATAGCCACCAGAACAGCACCTTTCATTTCTGTAGTTCGTACTGTTGTGAAAGCTGCGCGCAAGAGAGTAGAAAAGAAAACCTGTTAGAACAAGAAAACAAGAATCATGACCCCAATCTAGCCCAGAGAGAGAGAGGGAGGGTGAGACAGAAAACGGCTTTCACGTTATCCCAACAACCAGTAGTGAGAAGAATAGTGGTAGTTGGGACTCGTTTGAGGTTGATGGAGTGAGTATCTAGAATTGAATTCAGTGGGGTGAAAGTAACTCCCAATTTACAAAGCAATCAATTACCCGAAAATACAGATCGCTTTTTGGCTCAGAGTGCCCCCTCGCTCAACACTCACCACTCACTCCTCACTCCTCACTCAGTATAGTAAAAGACAGAAAGAAAAAAGGGCTTGTTTGGAAGAGACGCCAAATCAAACCAAAACCCTCCTCCTCGGCCTCGCCTGTACAGTGAATCAAAGCAGAGAGAATCACGTCAGGGGCGTAATCTTTGCCCTTGTTGTTGTAGCAATCAATTCATAATCAACACAGGTCTCACTACTCTTTGTACTCTTTCTCTTGTTGTATCTCTTGCCTTCTCTTTATTTTATAATAATAATAAATAATTTAGCCTAATTTATTTATAATAATATCTTTCGTTCTCCTATTTTTAAATAATAATAATAATAATAATAATACTAATGATGATTTTTTTTCTCACAAAGCAATGATTGAAAAAAAGAGACGGTGAAGGTGAATCCAATGAGAGAGGGTGAAGTGGATGGTCATGGATGGATGGAATCTGTTGTGTTGTGTGTGTATACGGACAAAAACAGTTCCAGCGAGAGCCAGATCACTCGAGAATTTTGAATACTACTACTAGTGTTGTTAGTACTTGGAAGTAGTAGTGTAGTGATACTATTACTACTCAAAAGTTTAAAGTGTACTGAAACGCAGCGCAACACAACGCAACACCGGCGTGAATCGTGATGATTGAGGAAGGAAGTACTCGTGAACCAACTCAATCATTGTGTAACGGTGAGAATGAGAGTATAAGAAAGTAACTAACTATAAAAGGAAGAAGGAAGAATCATTTTATTACAGCTATATATATATATATGTCTGGGGTGGGCAGAGCAAGAGCAAGATGGCAAGATTTGTGTGATTCACTCTGATTCTGAAGGAACTGATCGCTGATCTGTCAACGTTCGTCAAAATGAATAGCAGCACTGATAACGAATTTTACTAGAGAGAGCGAGCGAGAGAGCGTGAATTCTTTTCTTTGTGGAACCTATTCAGTATTATTCATTCACCATATTTTTTCTAATGGTCAAACCTCCATCCAACCATAGCACTTCCCACCTTTTTTGTCAGGATGCGCCGTTGTCCACTCCATGATCTGAAGGGCACATTTTTTTTCCGTCTGTTTTTTTTAAAAAAAAAAAACTCGTTCAAATTACAAAAAATTCTTGTCGCCATTTCAATTCTAATAGTTTACTCTTTTTTTCTATGCCGGTTATTTAAGAACAAATATTACATTTTTAAATATAATTTTAATATTTTATATTCTTTATTGTGCATATTAATTTTTATAATATAAATATGTATAATGAAATTTTAATATTAATCAAATAAAGAAATAGTCTTTTTGATTTGAAAATAAAGAAATAGTCTAAAGTCAAAAAAGTGTTAGAAAATAAAAATGATTTTATAAATGAAAAATAGAGAGGAAAATAAAATGTTTAAAAGAATTGCATTTAATTTTATGCCATCATACTCCGATTTCATTCTACATAAACTTATTATTTGATACAATTATATATATTTCCTCCTACGTTAGGTATAACATATTTGTTTTTTATGTTTTCTAATTTAATGTAATTTATTAGGAATTCGCGGCGATTTTGGACAGTAACCATTGTCTTTTCCCTTTCCTCTTTTAGTGCTAGAGATATTTTTCGGGGAAATTGATATCTATACAAGAAAAATATTATTCGAATAATTAATAATAATGATTAGATGTGGGAACGGATGAAACAGTGTTTGCCAAAATTTAATGACCTAGTGGCCCTAGTCTATCTTAGGTTTGACTTGGCCTATGTATATATATTCATCAAATAAGTCACCAAAAAATATATTTATCAAGGAGAAGTGAACCAATATTGCGTTTGTTTGAGTAAAATTATACTCAAATCTTTTAAGTAAGATACATGGAAAGTAGAATTTATTAAAGGTAGCTAGTTAGATTTTTTAGCAAATATTAATAATCCATGAAATCAGTGAATATTTTGCACCAATAATATAGTTAAAAAATATGTTAGAGCAATTTTTATTGATATTATTTCATTCAAAATATTAGACTTTTAGCCGTTAAAAAGTATATTGTACAACAAAATAAGTTGATATATATATATATATATTGTATTAATTTTATTACTATATTCTAAAATTATATATTTACTATGACCTATTTAAACGTTAAGAGACTAAATCAGATCTCAAAAAGTATATTAAATAAATAGATCAAAGTCAAATATATTGAGTTTAATAAATAGGTTAGACTTCACTCAAAATAAATAGGTTAGACTTGTTTAATATATATATATATTATGATCTAGCTTGTCGGGTCTCATTTCACCAGCCCATTCACCGTATTGGACTAACTTGTATTACTAAGACTTTTTTTTATTAACTGAATTTTACGGTTAAATGTTTGTATAGTTTGCAAAATGTTAAAATAATCCACTAGTGTATTTATCGGCACAAATTATACTGAGTAAGCTTGATATTTCATGAACAAACTAGCCACTTGTTTGTGCATTCGTGCGGGCTGTGTTGATTTTTACACATCATATAAAATAATTTATTTATATAGTAACAATTTGATATATGATTTACTCTAAATTTATAACAATGTTGATTGTGTGTCATTGTACATTTTAGTTAAATATGCAAACTCCACGTTATTAGAAAATAATTTTTTAATCTGAAAAAAATAAATGAAACTCATAAAAAAAACTATTATCAAAAACAAAATTAAAATAAGAATAATTTTACAACATGAAAAATTACAAGAACACAAAAAATAAATAAAACTCGTAAATAAACACTATTTTATTTATAAAAAACAAAATTAAAAGAAATTATTTTACAATTTTAAAAGTTACAGGAAAAAATATGAATGAAACTTATAAGTAAACACTAATTTATTTTAAAAAAATAAACAAAATAAAAATGAACCATAAATTAGAAAAAGGAAAAACAAAAGAAGAAATAACCATATTCTCCCACATGTCCCACAAAAAGAAATGTACAGCTAAATTATTTGCTTGGATAATTATTGAAGGAAAACGGTTTTAACCTCAACAAATTTTGTTCACGCTAAAAGAAAATGGTATTTTTTTTCTTTTAACTAGCCAATTGACCCGTGCATTTGCACGGATCGAGTCGATTTATATATATGATATAAAATCTATAAGCAAACATCATTTTGTTTATTTAAAAAAAATTGCAATTTAAAATTTTATAGGAAGAAAAAATATATAAATAAAATCGATAAGTTAACACCATTTTATTTATCTAAAATAAAATTAAAAGAAAAAAAAATTTGTATCTTAAAAATTCATATGAACAAAAAAAATGAATGAAACTTGGTATGCATTTTTATTTATACAATTATTAATAATTTATATTTTTGAAAAAAGTATTAATAATTTATTTGTAATATTATTTTAATTAATTAAATAAAATTAATCTTATTTATATTTGATTGCTATAATTCAAATTAATTGAGATTTATGTTAGAAACTAATTAAATTAAACAAATTGAATTTAATTGGTCAAAGACGTTGCAATGTGGACAGCAAGAGAAATGTTAAAAAAATTCCTTCGAAGCATTGTGTGAGCCACGTGTCACACTCCAATTACTCCCTATTTTCCATTCCAGGAGCTCTAATAGGCTGACATGTGTCCCAATATTAGGGTT
Source organism: Glycyrrhiza uralensis (assembly GCA_030159175.1). NCBI lineage: Eukaryota > Viridiplantae > Streptophyta > Magnoliopsida > Fabales > Fabaceae > Glycyrrhiza > Glycyrrhiza uralensis. The sequence goes on from BRZY01000005.1 coordinate 55,015,074, forward strand.
ACTTTTCTAATATATAAATAGAATTCTCTGTCGAAAAGCCACCACGTGGCCTAACCAAATTAATTCTTAGCCAAACTTTAAAAAGGGACACATGTTAAGGGCTTATTTTTTTTAAAATAGAAATAAATTAATCAGAAATAAATTGTAATTTTATGTAATATAATATAATATATATACATACACACACGCACACATTTTTAAGCTCCATAGATTTATTCCAATGGTTAAACCCCAAACAGGCTTAGGCCTATTCAAAATCGAAGCCTATTATACGATGAAATAATATTTATACACTACTACTCGAGTAAGGTTCGTAAATGAACGTTGAGCTGCTCAAGCCGTTTAAAAGCTCTCTGACCAACAAAAAAAAACCGTTTAAAAGCTCTTCATGTTTTTTGTCCAACGAGTTTAACAACTAAATAATTTGCACTCACGAGCCTTTAGCTCACCTGCTACTTCCCTCGATCGTCGATCCTCTCGTTGGAAAGCTAAGGGGGTTGATCACTTGATCCCATTCTCGCCATTTCCACACTCTTCCTCACATTCCAATAAAAGTCTCCTTAATTAGCTCCTGTTAGATATAAAAATTTCAATTTTTAACTTATGGAGAAGTTAATTTTATTTTATATCTTAATTTTTTTATATATAAAAAAGAGAAAAAACTGTTAAATGGTAATTAATAGATAAATAGGTGCTTCTAGAGAAGTTAAAAAATACAGCTTTTAAAAAATATGAAAAGCAAATATTAATTTTAATTTATATAAAAAGTTGTTAGTTAAAAACACATACTAAAAGTGGTTATGAAGAAGTTTATCTAAACTACTTTGTAAACAAGATAAACTATAGTTTGCCCAAAACGAAAAATCGCCTTGGGTTTATTAGTGAATACGAGTACGGCACAATTCTCTCTTTGAAACATATGCAAAGGGATTTTTAATAGAAAGGGCTAAATTCTACAACCAAATTGAAAAACTATATATCAATAAGTTGAAATTATTTCATTAAACACTTATATATAAAATATTTATGAAGTAAATATTTAATACGAGAAAGATTTATATGAATTTATCTAATACTAATTAAGGCACACCTTGGCCAGTCCCAACCTCTACGGACATGCGCAGATTAGTCTTTCGTTGAAAGCGTTGGGACACTGCATGGGTAGCAAGCGATGGTCTTAAACCAAAAAAAAAATACTAATTAAGGCTATGTTTGGTTTCAAAGACAAAATGTGGAAAGAACAAAGTAAAAGAAAATAAAAATAAAAGAAGTAAAAAATGATATAAATTTTTAATTGTTTAGTATGAGAAAAATGGAAGAAAAGAAAGTTAAAATTTTTCTCTTATTCAATTGCATAAAAAGTGAGAAAATAACAAAAATATTTTTATCAGGGTATTACATGTAGTCATTTAATTAAAAAGTACCCCATTTTTGCACCCAATATGTATAAACATTTTTACTGTCCATCCCACTTGTATTATTTTTTCCCCTCTATCTTTCTACTTTTCCAAGTGTTAGAAAAACAACCATTTCTCCATTCTCTTTCCATCCTCAGGCTTTCCATCCTCTCATTTTACTTAATTCATTTCAAACGAAGTGTAACAAAATAAAAGGAAAAATAAAATCAAGGCAAAAAACATATATATGGGGTACAAATGAAAAGGGTTTTCTCATATGTATATATTAAAAGGGTTTAAATTCATATGTCACTATGCATGACATAAAAAAATCATAAATATTTTACTCACATATCATTTTCTTAACAATAGTGATAATTTATACAGTAAAAAAAAAAAAACAATACAATAGCAAATGTGATGGGCATGGGATCAATGTAATGAGCCAAGGTAATGGTTGAGATGAACTGTCGGCATCTCCCTCTGAGGCATAAAAAGAGTCAAAAAATAACTTTAAGGAAAGGATCCAGATCCATAATCATTTCAATTTAATTATGGGTTCAAACTTCAATTACAGAATCCGAGTTACAAAATATCATGATATGCTCATATATCACTCCCTACTCCTACTTGTGGACAACCATGGTAGGTCCCTTTCACCATGTGACATGCATGTGATTCGTACGTGTCTCATGTACAATCCACATGATTATTTGATAACGTTTTTTGTTTTACGTTGCAAAAAAAAAAAAACGATTTGATAAATAAATAAACGATGCACACCTATTTATTTGTGAGTGTGAGTGTGTCTGACTGTGTGTTGTATGTTTAATGGTGAATTGAATAAATAGATAAATAAATAAATAATCTTAGGACAAAATGTTGATCGAAGAGAAAAGGTAGGTAGGTTGAGTACCAACCGTGTAATTGGAAGGCGGTGGATGCCTGCCGCAGAAATCTAGGATAAACGGGAAAGGATGGAATAGAGGCGAAGGCATTTGATTGAACGGGTCAAGTGGCACGGTTTATGGGTATAGAAGTGTGTTACTATAAATAAATAAATATGCGTGCGTGTCTTTGGATCATGTGATTAATATATATATACTTAATTTGACGCATGCGTAAGGAATCTATAATATATATCGTTGAAATTAAGTTGAAAGAAACAAATTGGAGTAATTTTAGAAACAATCAATCAAAGTGAGATCGTCTCGTCTCGTATCGTATTGAGCACATATATAACAGTAATCTTAGTTATTACTAGCTATTTGATGATTAATTGATGGCAAACAGCGGGCAGCAAATGAAGGTTAACGCAGGAGAGTGGAAAGGGTTGCCTTTGGAGAGTAGTCCTTACGTGAAATACAGTGATAGGGAGGAATACCAGAGCAATGCTTATGGCTCACAACAAGGCCAGCTTCTTCAGCTCCTAAACCCTCCTAACCCTTACCAAGGAGGTGGTGGAAGCACCAATATTGCCCAAAGTCCCAAACCCAAACCCCAAAAGCCACTAGCTATCCCAAATTAATTTCCTTGCTTATCTCGATATATCGCCTCACTTTCTTATACATAAAAATAATAATCATGCCATTTGTAATTTTATAGGTAGCTGGTAGTGCAAATCATCCATCCCATCTTTCTCTCTGTGCTGTAAATTTGATAGTACTAGTTTAGCTCTGTGCACATTCTGTTTATTTGGATCTTGTTAGCTTCTTCCTTTTTCCACTATCGAATAGATAATTAAGGTGTGAGAGTTAAGGAGAGGGATAAAAAAGAGAGAGAGAAAAGTGATGTGATATAAAAAAGGAGAGATTAAAAAAATAGGTGTAAAACAATGTAAAAAAAATGAGTGTAGGAAAATAATTTTTATGCCATTTTTACATTTATTATCGGTGATGACTTTATTGTTAATTCGATTATAAGATACATAAATTGTAACCAAAAAAGATTATAAGATATATAGATTAGTTATTAAATTAGTAATTTGTTTATTATTATTATTAACATGTATTGGTTTGAGCAAATTAAAGAGATTTCACTAGTTGATTTGTTGCGCATTATTAACAAGTTAATAATATAAATAAGGATGTTGCTATGTGAAATCAGCCTTAGTTTTTTTTGGGGGTCAATAGAAAGCAGCCTTAGTTAAAAAAAGGAAGAAGAAAAAAAAAAGCTTAAACTGGGCCACTGGCTATGTCGGCCAGATATTTGCCATTGGGCCCATTGTACCTTTCAAGTTTCAACAAAAAAGAAAAAAGGGGGACAGTGACCCTGGATTGTTACAATCTGAATCTGGGACGGGGAAAGATGATACAATGTTTCTACTACATTATTTAGAAGAAGGGATAAAATAAAATAAATAGAGTATAATTTTTTCTCTTGAAAATTAGATAATTAAATTATATATATACCAACATCAAATTATTTTTATATCATTTCATATAATCATATATGTGCATATATGTGGATAGACAGATGAATTTACCGCTTCAATGGAATAAAAACCTGCGAGAGAGAGAGAGGATCCGAATTCTCCGAATTTGTGCCTGCCTGCCTGAGGCGCGGTGCTGTATTGGAAAGTAGGGGTGGACAAAAAAACCACACCGACCCGAAACCGACAAGCCCGACAGGATTCGGTGACATTCGGGCGGTTTGGAGCGGGTCTTCGGGTCGTTGGATGAAAAAATCGGATATCAATGGATACGTTCGGGCGGGTTCGGTTTTACGAAAAAAATTTCACCACCGACCGAACCCGACCGAACATTAGTTATTGAGACACGTTTTTGCTTTCCCGAGTGAGAGTTTGAGTCTCTGAGAGATGCATTTTGAAAATCTCTCTCCTCAAGTGTCACGTCCTACCCACCTCGAGCCTCCCACCTTCAGGCTAATCAATCTCTCTCAATCTTCTTTCTTTCTTATTTTTTTATTACACAATCTTCTTTCCTTATCTTAGCTTTCCCGTGTCTCTCATCTTTCTCATTTTTCAATCTTTCTTTTTCCCCTCCTAGCCTCCTCCCTTCGTCCCTTGTTCTTCGTCATACACTCCCCCACTCATTTCTCCTTTCATTTTCTCTCTCTTAAGCCATTCTTCTCTCTCATTTCTCTCAAGAGAACAGCCATCACCGCCACACTCCATTTTTGGCTACCTTCCATCTTCCACCTCCTGCTCTCTATTTGCTCACAAAACTCAACCACCACTAGCGCCTTCTTCTCCTCGCGTCGCCACCCGCCAACGACTTCTCCTCCTCCCGCCTCCGCCGCCAGCAACTTCTTAGTGCTAAAGCCGCATGCACCGTGACTCTGTGAGTGCGAAGAACGCACCAAAGGGAGCAACAGACAAAGGCGCTTAACACGCAGGCGAGAATCGCCGCCATCCCCTTCTCCTCTTCCCCTTCTGGTTTCATCACTTTCATGTATTGGATTTTGAGATCTACGGTTTTTTGAGATCTAATGAGATCTGTGTTTTGTTTCCTTTTTTTGTTACAGTTGAACTTGATTTTGATTATGTTAATGTTGGATTTTTTGTATGTATTTGTGTTTTTTTTATGCTACTTTTTTCTGGAGTTTGGTATGTGTTACTGTTTGGGATTGGTTTTTTTTTTTATTCAAACCGTTTGAACCCACCCGACCAACCCGTAAACCGACCAACCCGTGAACCGACCAAACCGAGGGCTCGAATGGACGGCATCGGGCTCAGATTCTAACAGTTCGGTTTCAGTCGGATTGGGATTTTTCAGCCCGAAACCGACCGAAACCGACCGGTGTCTAGCCCTATTGGAAAGTTAAAACTCTAGCTGGAAAGTTAAAAAAAAAAAAACCAATCCCAAACAGTAACACATACCAAACTCCAGAAAAAAGTAGCATAAAAAAAACACAAATACATACAAAAAATCCAACATTAACATAATCAAAATCAAGTTCAACTGTAACAAAAAAAGGAAACAAAACACAGATCTCATTAGATCTCAAAAAACCGTAGATCTCAAAATCCAATACATGAAAGTGATGAAACCAGAAGGGGAAGAGGAGAAGGGGATGGCGGCGATTCTCGCCTGCGTGTTAAGCGCCTTTGTCTGTTGCTCCCTTTGGTGCGTTCTTCGCACTCACAGAGTCACGGTGCATGCGGCTTTAGCACTAAGAAGTTGCTGGCGGCGGAGGCGGGAGGAGGAGAAGTCGTTGGCGGTGGCGACGCGAGGAGAAGAAGGCGCTAGTGGTGGTTGAGTTTTGTGAGCAAATAGAGAGCAGGAGGTGGAAGATGGAAGGTAGCCAAAAATGGAGTGTGGCGGTGATGGCTGTTCTCTTGAGAGAAATGAGAGAGAAGAATGGCTTAAGAGAGAGAAAATGAAAGGAGAAATGAGTGGGGGAGTGTATGACGAAGAACAAGGGACGAAGGGAGGAGGCTAGGAGGGGAAAAAGAAAGATTGAAAAATGAGAAAGATGAGAGACACGGGAAAGCTAAGATAAGGAAAGAAGATTGTGTAATAAAAAAATAAGAAAGAAAGAAGATTGAGAGAGATTGATTAGCCTGAAGGTGGGAGGCTCGAGGTGGGTAGGACGTGACACTTGAGGAGAGAGATTTTCAAAATGCATCTCTCAGAGACTCAAACTCTCACTCGGGAAAGCAAAAACGTGTCTCAATAACTAATGTTCGGTCGGTGGTGAAATTTTTTTCGTAAAACCGAACCCGCCCGAACGTATCCATTGATATCCGATTTTTTCATCCAACGACCCGAAGACCCGCTCCAAACCGCCCGAATGTCACCGAATCCTGTCGGGCTTGTCGGTTTCGGGTCGGTGTGGTTTTTTTGTCCACCCCTACTTGTTGCTCTCAAATATCCTCGTGTTATACACATACAGACAGTAGTGGTCTAATTCAAAGTTCAAATTGATTGATGCACCAAAAAAAAAAAAGGAATGACAAGAACGTGAAATCAATGAAAGCGGCTCTACGAACGAGACGTCCAATAAAATCAGTTAACCGATCCCGTCCCGTCCATGTCTTAATCCGTAGCCACGAAACATTACAAATCCACTACAAGATCTAGCTTGACATTACATTAATAATATAGGCATACTCCTACTGACACAAGTGTTATTTATGTTACAATAACACAATTTGGATTACTTATAGCTAGTTACCACAGGTCGGCATATGAAATGAAACAGTACATAATTAACTTAGAAACACACACACACAGAGTATATCCTTCTTAGGCAAGCTGGGCCTGCAGGGGCCAAGAATCTATCCCGATAGGAGCATCTACCATATTTACCATCTGCTGCAAGCTGCTGCTTACTCTGTTAAAGGGCGCTGTTGTTGAAGAAGTAACTGATTCCTGATCAGCATTATTAATATTTGCAGCTCCGGAGAATGGCATGAGGCCAACAGCATCCATATTCTGATCAAGAGGGAATAACGATATTGAGTTCTGCACGAAATTACTTATTGGATTTAGGGGGTTTAGTAGTGACTGCTGGTATTGATCGTAGAATGTAGCCTCCGTCTTTGGAACTGTTTGCTCCTCCTTGGCCTTCAGTGTAGTAGCACTAGCAGCAGCGATATTTGGGAATGAAGGTAATTGAAATGTATGCAGTGATGGGAAAAGATTATTATGAGAATGGGAGAGGTGGTCGTTCTGCTCTCGGTGCTGCTGCTGCTGCTGTTCCATTGTAAAGGAAGTAATTGGGCTTGCAAGTAAACTCGAGGGAGGAGGAGTACTGAAATAACTTTTTGTGGGAGGGGACGAAGAAGCATCCAAATGTTGTGCACCTCTCTTTTCCCCAGATTTATGAAATATTCTGCATATCACCCATTCTTCCTGTAGAAAACAAACAATTATTATTTTTTTTTCGATTACATAAAAACAAATAATTATTTATTACTACAGAACAGACCTTGTTATTATACTTTATGAGTACTATTGTATAAAGTTTTGCACTACAAATCCCAACAAGCATATATACACTCTTAATTGTGTATTTTCTTTTACTACGTGATTGCGGCAGCATTCATTGATATTATTTTATATGCATAGACAAAAATAGTACTACTAAAAGGGAACGCATGCATTGAATTAAACAGAGAAAGGAATGGAAAAGGGGGGAAAAATGGTCATATCAGAGTTTCACGTGTTACCAGTAAATATCGATTCAATCACATCACTCAAAACTAAAACTACCCAAATGGTTAATAATTTTATCGACAAAGGTGAAAAGGGCCAAGTTCAGTTCAAATAAGAAATTTAATTTAATTTAATGACATGGTGCCACATAGGTCAACCCAGAAGAGGACAAAATTGAATAACGAGGAGGAGGAGTGGGGGGGGGGGGGGATGGGAATGGGATGGGAGCAGAGTAGGGAAGGGAAGGGAAGGGAGGCAGATAACTTGATTCACACGGTGCACGACGCACGTGTCATAGACAGATTTCTGGAAATTAAAAGCAGTAGCTACTAGGGGTAGTAGTAGTAGCAGCTAGGGAGGGGGTTAGGAGGATAGTGTAGAGTACTACGTACCTTGTTGGAGGTGTGAGAAAGGGAAGAAGAAGAAGAAGAAGAAGGGGAAAAGTGACCGTCCAAGCGGTACTCGTGCATGACCCATTTGGTCTTCTCACCGCGAGGGGCCCTGCCTCTGTAGAAAACGAGGGTCTTCTTCATCCCAATTAGAAGCAGCTGGCCTCCTCCTCCTCCATTGGCTGCACTGAACACTTCCTTGTCCTTCCCGGTGGCCTTCCAGTACCCTGCCCCCGTTGCCCTGTTTGTTCTCAGCCCTGTTGGGTATTTCCTGTCCCTCACGCTGAACAGATACCACTCCCTCTCCCCCATCTTCGCCACTTCTGCAACAACCAATTAACATTCATTTATTAATCTCCAACACATCATAAGTGGTTACCACTATAAATTCAGATTCGTATATAACCCATCTCTCTCTATATACTCCATCACCATTAATTAATAGCTTAAAGTTTTCTACCAAACCCAAATTACGGTGATGAATTTTCCTTTATTTTTTGCCTTCAGCATGTCATGTCTGTTTGCTAGATTAAATTTTTGGAACAAATTTGAAATGGGTGGTGGCTACTGGCTATTGCTAATTTAGGAAGGCATAAATCAATTAATAAACATATAATTAATTAATAGACAGACAAATCTATCTAACTAGCTAGAGATGGTTAAATCATTAAAATATGACTGCTTGCTAGGGCCAGAGTAGCTTAAGTTTTGTTGTGAGATCCTGACCTGTTGGAACAAAACTGCCATCATCTACTCTCATTGATCAGCACAACAAACATGCAGATATATAGAACTCGATCTCCTGTGATGTGAGGATTTGTTGGGGGAAAGAGAAATTGAGAAAAGTAATTAATGATACATACCTGGAAGTTCCCAGGGCTCACATCGATTGAGGTCAACCTCGACAAACTTGACATCAGTGAAGGTTCCATGAAACACCTTTGAAGCCAAATAAAAGGTTATGAGTTCTTCATCGGTGGGGTGAAACCTGAAACCCGGTGGCAGACCTTGCTCCTTGTTCCTCTTCTCATGATCCGTCAGTTCACACAGTAGCTCTTCCATTGCTAACATGACTAACTCTTCACAGATCAGGTGAAGTAATTAAGTACTAGTGCAGGGACGTCTCAACGATGGGGATCCAAGTGAAGACTAGCTAGCTAGCTAGGAAAATATATTAAACCTGAACACAACAGTGGTGGGATCCTGGCAAATTAAAGGGGCTGTAGCTAGTGAGATATATAGAAGAAGGAGGGAGAGCAACTATTGATTTATTTGTGAAAACGAGGAAGGAGGAGGAGTAGAGATATTCATATTGATGAACACTACACAACACAACACAGCTGAACTGAACTGAACAGGTATACGTATAAACCTGAACGTCTACATGTGGCCCTACCTCATCAACCATAACTTCTCGATACAAGAGTTAAATTAGATCAAATAATTACGGCCGTTTATGGAAACAACTTATTTTATAAGCACTCATGACATAAGCGTTTATCATATATATATATATATATATATATATATATATATATATATAAACAATTATGTGTAAACTATTTTTATAAATAAAAAAATAATATAGTAAAATTAATTTTATATAAGCAGTCATAAGTTATTTTTATAAATTCTATCAAATATATTCAATACCGACAAATACTTATTTTAGTAGATATTTCTAAATAAGTTCATGCTCAAAACAATCAATCAATCAATTGTCAGTTTAACGTAACAAATCTTATTATCGTTTTGCAATATAATTCTTCTTTTTTAAAAAAAAAACCTTATTTATAGTTTCGAAAGGGATTGTTTGCATGCATGTTGAAGTAAGAAGGATTGCATTAAATGTAGGGTTGGTTTGACACAGTTTAATTTAATCTCGATCTTCGGTTTATGCGTGACTGATAAATAATACAATTGAATTGCAGCGGTTCTAGGAGAAGGAGGATCATGAAATCATATACTAATATCCTGGCAAGTTTGTTACATAAGCCGGTGCAAGTACAGCGTTTCTAAACCTTTAGCCCGTGGTGGTGGCTCTAATTTTCAGTGAAAAATTAGAGATGCACTGCAAAAGTAAGATTATGTGATAGAAACACCATGTACAGCGCATGGTTAATATTTCCATCATGTAGCCGACAAATATTTTAAATCATCTTACTCCTTATTCGAGATAATTCTTACTCCTTGTTACTAATAATTTTTCTAATTAATTGATATATAAATTAAAAAAGTTAAATTAGTATATATAAAAACATAGTTAGTGTCTATAAAAAAAAACATAGTTAGGGATATTGATTTTTAAATAATGATAATTATAATTGAGATCTCTTTGTGTATATTTTATCAGTATATTAGTTTTCGGGCCAAATATTTTAAGAATTAATTTAAAATCAGAGTAATTTTTATTACACAGAAAATATTAATTTTAAGGTATATGCACGGTAAGCGATTAACCGCGCAAGTGAGTTAAAATACTAATTAAAGAGTTTGGTTTCTGTTAAGATCACAACTTTAATTTTCTCAAATTAATAAATTTGTTAACCCGTGCAAAAGCCAGAGTTTAATTCAAGAGAGTGATGGAGAGGTACATAACAACATTAGTGTGTGTGATTGATGAGAAGCTCAAATAATTGCAGAAACACGCTGTTCAGAATGCATACTAGTAGTATAGTAAATAATTGTGGTTGGCATCAAATAGGGAAATACTAGCTAGCTAGCATTATAGCTACGCCCTGAACCCTCGCATGTCATGAGAGTAGCTAGCTAGCTAGCAATGAAGAAACAGTCGAAGGGTGCAGCGTGGCGTGGGTGTAGCTGAGCAGAGCCGGTAGTACTACTAATTTGTTATTGGGATTGATAGATAAAAAGGGACAGTGCACGTGTATTTGTATTATAATATGAATATGAACCAATTTAAGAGGGCATATATTCAGCAACGTTTTGAATGAATGGGATCTGATCTGAAGGGTGCAGGTTGCGTTAGATCTTAGTGACTCGCCCAAGTAAAAGATAACAGCAGAGCTAGCTAGTATTAACAGTATTATTATTATAATATTTGTAATAGGTTACATAAGCCTACCTACGCCCCTTAGCCCCTGTACGGGCGGTGCCTTGTATCAGTTGTATGTTGTTGTGTTCTGAAATCTTCATATATTGCCTTCTTTTAATTAATTAATTGCTTCTCTTTCCCCCTTTTTATCCTCCACCTGCACATATCTCTGTCATCATGTGCTACAGCAGACTACTTTCTCGTTTTCCTTATGCAATTCCTCCTTCGTGACTCGGCATTGGTAACCCCTCTCCTTCATTAATTTTCACACCCTCCTTCTTCTTTTGTAGTTTTTAGATTTTAGATTTTTCTACTTTTTATTTTTATATTTTTAAAACATTAACTATATTTATTTTTTCATTTAACACTTATTTTATAAAAGTAGTAAAAGGATTTATAGAAAAATATAATATTTTTCTATTAAATAATGTGTATGTATTTTCTAATGACAACCACAAATTACCTACGTCTGATGGTTGGATTAACAATTGCGGTTGGTCTTCGTCTCAAGGTCTCATGTTCGAGCCGGATGATACTCCTGCCAATGTTATGATAACAAAAAAAAATCACAACCACACATTACTTTACTCTCTTACTTTATTTTTAAGGTACTTAGAACCAGACCGGTCATTGAACCGATGAGAGCAGGGGTTTAAAGTTCAGATATTCGACTGGGGTTCAATTGGATTATAATTAAATAATATTATTTTAATTTTTAATATAATATATAACACAATAATTAGTAAAAATTAACATAAAATTCATAACTTCATAAAGAAAAATTAAACTTCAATGTAAAATGTTATAACTCATAACATAAAAAATTCAAAATTACAAATAATTGAAGAAAGTGATATCTCTTTCTTTCAAAAAAAATAAAATAAAAATGGCAATTTTGATTTATTTTTTAAAAAAATTGAACCAGTTCAAATCGTTTTTGGTCGATTTTTGACCGGTTCTTTGTTGGTCTAGTTTTGGAGGTCATTCGGATCGGATGGGGGATCCAGTTCCCAATCCAATCAGTCGGATCGACCGATCCGCTGCTTACTACATGGGTTATTTTAATACACATATACACAACCCAAAGTTTTTTTTCTTCCTCATGATTAGAGCTGGCAAAATGGGCTTAGCCCACCGGGCTGGCCCGAGCCCGCCCGAAAAAACACCGGGCTTGGACACACAAATTCGAGCTCGTTTTTAATCCGGGCTTTTTTGGCCCAGTCCGACAAAGCCCGAACCAGTAAAAGCCCGAGCCCGAAGCTGGCCGCCCGAAAAACATAGGCCAAAGCCCGAGCCCGGCCCGAAAAAAGCCCAAAAAATATAGGGTTCGGACACACAAATTTGAGCCCGTTTTCAATCCAGACTTTTTTGGTCCGGCCCGATAAAGCCCGAACCAGATGCGGGCCGGCCCAAAAGCCCGAATTGCCACCTCTACTCATGATACACATCTCAAAGTTTTTTTCCCGATTAAACTATACACATCTCAAAGTTAGATGATTATTTGATGACATGGAAATAAAAAGGAACGATATAATTTGAATAACATTGTATTTATTTTTTACTCCAAAATAAACGTTGTATTTTAAAAATTTCCCTTCCGTACAGAAACTAGGAATAACTGAATCAGTAACCGTTAGTGTATATACTACATTTTTTTTTTGGTCAAAGTGTATAGACTACATATACAGATAGAGTCATAGACTACTATTTGGGCCGGGTTCCATGGTCCAACAAATGTTCAAATGAGTTATTGTCTTTAAAAAAACGGTTAAATTATCTTAAATATGTCTTTTTCTTTTATCAAGTACTGAAATTGAAAAAATGAATTTTTTTTCAATATTTTAATTATATTTTTTTCTGAATTCTTTTAGTTAATTATAAGCATGTTTAATTGAACATATCACATCCTTCCTAACACTATAATTGCTAATGTAGATTTTTTTTTTGGTGATTTATAATTGCTAATGTAGATACGGTCATAAGCTACGGCACAATTAATTGAAATAGTACAATTTTCACAAACTTTTTGATAATATATACTATCAATGGAAATGATTACCTTTTTAACAAATCTTCAACTCTTCCAGAAAAACCAATATCATAGCATGTTTATAGTGTCGACCCACTAAATCTCTACACGTTCTAACATGTGTCTATTATGTTTATAACCAAAATAGTAAATCAATTCTGGATCGAAAACATTATAAACAGACCCCGTATATTAATCAAAGTAAAATTTTATTTTCAGAAAATAAAAATGACATGAAAATCTTCACTTTATCTTACTTTATTTCACCGAATAAAAATTAGATTTGTCCATCTATTGTCCACTGTCCCATAGTGGGCCCACTAAACCTCCACCAGCATCAGCATGTGTCCATTAATCAAAATAGTAAATCAATTGTTGACCCAAAAAAACATTACAAACAGACTTCCCTGAAAAGGGAGAAAAGGGCACCCACTGTGTTAAGTATCAAGGAGAAAATCAATAACTTGATCAAAACATACAACATCACTAGAAAAAGATTTAATTTAGTATATCACAACATCAACTACATCATCATCATAATTAATGTACTTAATATTACAAATTTCTACTCTAGAAAATTTGTAAATTTATATATTAGTCCACGCTTTCAAATCTAGCATATATTATCATAAACCATCTTGTCTTGTGCTGCATGATTAAGGCATGTGATATTATGCTTTGATGTAAAGCCACAATATGAAAGAACATACTTAAAGACTACTACTCTCAGTATACCGCGGTATATATATATATATATATAACAACTAATTAATCCCAAACAAACTTGGCTTGAAAGCAATATCCAAAACACAACCTATATATACTCCTCCCTTCTCCATTGTTCCTCATCCCTTCCTTCCCCATACTATTCTCTTCTCTTCTATTCGCATTGCAATTCAATAACAATTGCCATGGCTTTTTCCAAAGTACTTATCATGGCCTGCTCCTTCTGCCTATTTGCGTCTTTGGCTTTTGGGCGCGATTTTTCCATCGTGGGCTATTCATCGGAGGACTTAAACTCCATGGACAAGCTCATCGAACTCTTCGAATCATGGATGTCAAAACATGGAAAGATTTATGAGACCATTGAGGAGAAGCTTCTAAGGTTCGAGATCTTCAAGGATAACCTTAAACACATAGACGACAGGAACAGGGTGGTCAGCAACTACTGGCTCGGGTTGAATGAGTTTGCTGATATGAGCCACCAAGAGTTCAAGAACAAGTACCTTGGCCTAAAGGCTGATTCCTCTAGAAGGAGAGAGTCCACAGAGGAGGAATTCGCTTACAAAGACGTTGACTTGCCTAAGTCTGTGGATTGGAGGAAGAAAGGTGCTGTCACCAATGTGAAGAATCAAGGTTCATGTGGTGAGTATATAACTCTACATTTTGCTTTCTGCCTAAAGTAAGTTATTAATTGATGTAAGTGTAAGAGTTTCACACGTGTCAATCTATATGTATATATGCCTACTAAGAGTACCTAATATAATATTCAATTGTTCGTAACATATATAATACCATTGATTGATTACTTGTACAACGCACATATCAATATTACTTGTCTGTTATGTTTAACTGATTAAAACAGCAATTGTATAGATACTGACATGGTGAGATGATGAACGTGACTAATTACTTTGCAGGTAGCTGCTGGGCATTTTCCACTGTTGCGGCGGTTGAGGGAATAAACCAGATTGTGACTGGGAATTTGACATCTTTGTCGGAGCAAGAGTTAATTGACTGTGACAGGACATACAACAATGGCTGCAATGGGGGTCTCATGGACTATGCATTCTCCTTTATAATGGAAAATGGTGGACTCCACAAAGAGGAAGACTATCCTTACATCATGGAGGAAGGCACTTGCGAGATGTCAAAGGTAAATCAATTAACAAAAATTGAGCCTAATTATTAACATTTACCTATAAAAAAAAAAAAACAAACTAATTAGTCAAACATCGCCATCGGGTAATTTGGTTTCGTACCAATAAAGTAACAACAATCAAACTTTAATGCACTTGTTCCATTATTATTCCACACCGGCCCCTCATGTTTTTACTTGTTATTTCGCCAGGAACAAACTGATGTTGTGACTATTAGTGGGTATCATGACGTGCCACAAAATGAACAGAGCATATTGAAGGCACTTGCCAACCAACCCCTCAGTGTGGCCATAGAGGCTTCGGGCAGAGATTTCCAATTTTACAGTGGAGTATGTTTAATTAATTATAAACTTAGTTTGTGGTGGCAATTTTGGTTTTTTTTTTTTTTTAAAAATTATTATTATTATAGGAGAAACTAACTGTGATACGATTTTTTGTTACCACGAATGTAGGGTGTTTTCGATGGGCATTGCGGAAGTGACCTGGATCACGGTGTGGCAGCTGTAGGATATGGGACATCGAAAGGCTTGGATTACATCATAGTGAAAAATTCATGGGGAGCAAAGTGGGGAGAGAAGGGATACATAAGGATGAAGAGAAACACCGGAAAGGCCCAAGGGATGTGTGGACTCTACAAGATGGCTTCTTATCCCACTAAGAAGAAATAATATTTCCCTGTATCGCCAGCCCACCCATTCTCTGAATTTCATTTACTATGTCTTCATTCTACTAATTCTCCACTGTCTGCATTTTCCATTGAAGCATCTTACGTCTTCAATACAATAAATACATCTACTTAATTTCATTGTTCACTACTACTAGAGCCCACTTTCCTTTTACTATAATCTTACAATTTCTTACATGAACATGCTCCTTTTTTTTTGCATTTTGTCTGTATGACGAATTAGTGTATCTATTGGCTCGATGCGCTGTAGTGGTGGATTTGGCCCCTTTTTCACATTTTGAAGCTATTTATTTTAAATCACCGTTGCAGCTTGAAATTGTTAATTATCAAACTCGGATTGCTTTTATATGATTTTATTTATTTAACAGTGTACAAACACAAAAGTAAACAACATGTTGACACTGCATAATTTTAAGTCAAACACATTGTGTTATGATAAAAAGTTTTAAATATAATTTTAAATCAAGATGGCTTCGAGACTCTATTTTTAATCATTGATGAAGGAAAATTTCAGACAATCATAATTGACAGAATAAGAACTAGAATGAATAATTTCAGCCACTTATCTTGGCCAACATGCCTCTTACTAATTTTATCATAAAAAATTGTGAAGAAAGAGTAAAAATCTAAACAGACTAATTATTGCCATGAACAACTGGGTAACCAAGGGATGGTTTAGGCATAAGGACTGGCAGCATAGAGCAAATTACAATCTGCGGATTACAAAGTCACTACCATCACATGATCCTACATTCTCCTAGTTCCCTGCCTGAACCTCTTGAATCACCCATGTGCAGAAAGGACTACAGACAAATCGTTTGCAATAGCCAACGATATTAAACTAAGCAAACAATGTATCCTTAAATGTTTTCTCTTAACCTAATATTACACAAAGCTAATGTTACAGGTGTCCCTTCAATGCTTAAAGCAAGGTGTTGACACACACAGGTAATAACACAACAAGTTGGTAGAGCCTGATGCGGCACCACAATACACCTACTGCACAAATTAGTGACACAAGAGTCGAGTTTTACTTCCAGGGCATGCCTGAAAAGCCTTGTGATGGGTTATTGTTATTGCAGGCTCCTGTGCTCTGGTTAAGCGGGCTCCCAGTCCCACCCGACGATTCACTCAGAGTACCCCCTGATGGGGAGCTGCTTTGGCCTGCTGTCGGAACCATTGTCATCGGGGCAAATACATTTTCCATCTTGTTTGCAGACTTGGCACCCTTGCGACCCTCTGAAAGGAAGCTCGCCAATACAATCTACAAAAAAAACACCATTTTAGAGAGAGAAAACTAACGAGTATCCACATATTCATTCCCAGAATTGCCTTTAGGGTTCCATCATACCCGCAACACAATTCAGGAAGAAACTATGGTACAGCTAGGATAAATATCTTATTGCGGGGAGCAACAGACAAATAGCTGATAAAGTATGAACATGTAGAATTGTGGATACTTTTTCTTATTTTAAATGTCTGAATGAACAGACACAAATCAATAAAGATGTACCTGAACAGGGGAAGCAGCTATCAAAAGACCTGCAACTCCGCCACCCAATACACGGCCATCTGGCCCGGACAGGGACACACTTAATCCACCAGATCTTTCGTGCGGACTACCACTTTCATTAAGAAACACAGAACCCCCAAGTGAAAGGATCTCAAATCGCCCCTGACAAACCAAAATAACAAAAAATGAGGTCCAGTCAACTTGCCCCCCAACCACTAGGTAGTGCAACTTGTTTATGATGACACAACCATCAGCATTTCCCACCAATGGTCAGGCAATATCCGCATTAACAAGTATCATAGATATAGAATAATGCTAATAAACCATATCCAGATAAACATGTTGAGGTTTGGGCAAACTTTTAAAATTGACTCTCATATAAAGCTATGGGAAAATATCGATGTTAATTGTATTTTTTACCATGTTAATGATGAAAAGAATGACAAGATATTTACGCGAACAAAATAAATGATAGATCTAATGGACAGTACACACAAATTTGGCTTGCAGATGAGGTCATTTATAGAGAATGAAAAGAAAAATTGTAGGACGTTTATGAACCTCATAAGTCACAGTTCCAACAGATGATGCGGGTTGATGAAGTGTCACATTAGATATGGCTCCATTGGCTGTTAAGATACAAACATTTCTCCGACCATTCTGGGAAAGTTCCAGAATTTTTGACGACAAGTCCTGAATATCAAAATATATATTAAAAGAAAATCAATATTTGGACCCAAGAAAACATAGATGCATGGAAGTATAATGAGAAGTCATGCCATGAGAGGTAAAAGCAGTAAATTAATGGAAACAAAAATCTACGCAAAAGGGAATTTCCTAGATATATCTTCCATCAATTAACTTCCTGCAGTCCTTCCAAGCTTACAATATTATTTTTGAAGACCAAATGACTACTAAATAGCTTACAAATTCGTAAAATAAAGATGCTTTTAAAACCCAGCTGCACAAAAATAGAGGAACCAAACGGATGATAGAATCAGACAAAATTAAAAATAATAAAATCGACTGGCCAAGGGAATCCATTTCACCAAAAGCTTAGATCATTTCTCATTAGCAACAAGCAAATCTAGTCAACAATCAAATTTGTCAAGTTTACAAAAAGATGCAAGTGAATAAAATGTATTGATCAGAACATCACTTTCATAAACAACAATATTCAACCAAATTAAACCAAATCACCACTTAAAGTGAAGTATAGATGCATTAACGAGGGGCATGGATCAGAAGCTAATGAACAAGGAATATTAATAAAAGAAAACAAGGTTATCTAGAAAACAGGAGACAATACAGCAGTCATTCCCAATGGAAATTATTTGGTCCATGCATTTCAGATACTTTGTAAAAATAAGTGGATACCTCTCCAGCTTTCACTGTAATAACATGGGGCGTAAATGAAGGCCCTGCTGATCCTGCATAAGTATTCCATGAGATAAAATTATTACATGCACATCAAATCTGAACGTTAACTTCTGGAATGAAACAGAGGATATCACGCACATTTGCAAATAATGACATGCAAACAAATAGGAAATTGCATTTTCAGGGCAAATAAAAATAAAATAGACAGAAGAAATGGGAACAGCACATGACACACGGACAAAAGAGTAATTTTATAAATCTAGGAATCGAGAACCAGATGGAATAGGTCCCCCCCAAAATGATCTAATTCTATCAAACAAATAAAAATAGATATTATTATTATTATTATTATTATTATTATTATTATTATTATTATTATTATTATTATATATTACAAACATCCATCCATCCCCAATCGCATTTTACAATTTCAAATTTTTAGTGACCAGCAGCGAAGTTGCAGCGGCTTAAGCTCTTTTTAAAAAAAAAAAAACGAGCAAAAGCCATTAGAGATCCTGTCAGAAAATATATTATATACGACTCTCATCAGAGACCGCAGGACAGGGAAGCAAAAAAAAAATGTTAAAAATTGAACATGTCCTGAAAAACCAAAACAAGCGCAAAAACATGTCAAAAAACAATTTATATCATATATGTTGTGGTCAGAACTCCTCAACTATATTTTATATGTTTAAAATTAAAAAATGCTGTAAAGTTCAAAGCCTTAAAGCTCACTCTGTAAGACAACATCATCTAATTAAAGTGAGAGGAGAGTGGAAGAAGATTACCAGAACGCTTGGAGTGGTTCTTGTTGACAGAGCCACGAGGCCTGCCTCTGCGCTTCTTGTTGGAACCAGGCGAGGCCGAGGCTGAAGCCGGAGGAGGGGATGGCCCAGTGGGCTGGGTAACGGGCCCGGGCCCAGGTTGAGGAATAGGAAGAGAGAGGTGATGGGGAGGAGCCGGAGTAGCCGTCAAGCCCAACGACATCGCTCCATCGGGCCCGTATTTCCTGGGCCTTCCTCTCTTCCTTTTCAAGGGTTCACCAGAAGAGCCACCCGGTTGGCCCAGGCACATGCCCTGGGGCGCCGCCGCAACCGATTCCACGCCGTTGGTGTTGGCGGCGACAGTGGCTGCCTGGTGAAACATTGGCGCCGCCTTGTAAACGGAGGCGCCGTCGGCGGCGTAGTCTAAGCACGAGTTCTGAAGCTGCGGTGTTGGAGGTTGGGGTTTGTTGAATCCGACAGGGAACTGCTCCCTGCCGCCCCCCATTTCGGATCCCGACATGGCTTAGGTTTTTTTAGGTTTCGATTTCACTTAGGAATGGAATCGCTGGGTGAAGGATTCAAGAGCAAACACATACATACATTATTTATACAGCAAACCCAGAAACCCTAACCTAATCCTATTATGGTATACTAGCTATAACGATAACGATGAGACGAAAGAGTCGAGTAAGAAAACCGCTCTCTTCACTCCTACACTACATACACTACACTACCACGCGACATCGCAAGCAAGCAAGCAATGATGAACTTTCCTTTTTTCTACTTGCGGTCGGTCATAGCATACCAATCTGCTCTCTAGCTTCCAAATTCAAATTTCAAACATCTCTCACTCACTCCTCAATCAATGACACCAAACGAAACCAAAAACCCAACCCGCACTCTCAAATTTTCAAATTTTGCATTCGCGCACCGAATTGAAAAGTTTTGACCTCGCTTGCAAATCCTCAATTTTCAGTTTTTGCGCCCCCCTCCCAAATTCTGTGCGCCAAAAGTTTTTGTGTTTTTTTTACTACACTTATTTTTTATAATTACTAGAATGTTGACCCTCATGCACGGGTTGATGAGTCGTGTTGGTTTTCATATATGATATAAAATAAATTTTTTATATAGAAATAACTTAATATATCATATACTCTAAATTAATAACAGTGTTGGTTCAATGATATTTTGCATCTTAGTTAAATATGAAAGCATCATGCTATAAGTCGTCAACAATTGCTCATATCGATAAAAAAATGAGAGCCAAATCAGATAAAAAAAACAAATAGAGAAAAAAAATTAAAAAATAATTTTACAACCTGAAAATTTATAAGAATAAAGAAAATGAATAAAACTCATAAGCAAAAATAATTTTATTCATTGAAAATATAATTAAAAAAGATATAATTTTGTAACTTGGAAAATTATAAGAATAAAGAACATAAATAAAACCCGTAAACAAATACTATTTTATTTATCAAAAATAAGATGAAAAGAAAAATAATTTTACAACATAAAAATTTACATAAACAAATCATAAATGAAATCAGTAAATAAACATTATTTTATTTATTAAAAAAGTAAAAGATAAATAATTTTGTTATGTGAAAGTTTATAGGAACATGAAAATATGAATCAAACTTATAAGTAAATATTATTTTATTTATTAAAAATTAAATTAAATAAATAATTTTACAACTTAAAAATTTATAGAAACAAAAAATATGAATGAAACCCGTAAGTAAATATTATTTTATTTATCAATAATAAAATTTTAAAAAATAGTTTTACAACTTGATAATTTACTGGAACAAAAAGATATAAATAAAACTGTAAACAAATACTAAATTATTTATAAAAACAAAATAAAAAATAATGTTACAACTTGAAAATT
The DNA here is from genome assembly GCA_030159175.1 of Glycyrrhiza uralensis. Classification (NCBI taxonomy): domain Eukaryota; kingdom Viridiplantae; phylum Streptophyta; class Magnoliopsida; order Fabales; family Fabaceae; genus Glycyrrhiza; species Glycyrrhiza uralensis. Next base: position 55,036,182 of record BRZY01000005.1, read on the forward strand.
TATTGAAATAAAACAACTTGAATGATACCTGTCTACAAATAAATTTAAATAAAAATAATTTTATAATATGAAAATTTATCACAACAAAAAACTTGAATAAAATTTGTAATTAAATAATTCATTATTTGTTAAATAATATAAATATAAATTATATATGTTACGCAATATTATATTATAATTATAATATCTTCATATTATATACTAATATAACATAACGTTTCGTTCCAAAATATAATATAATATATCATACTAATTTAGAATTAAAAAACAAAAATTCATTACAAAAAAACCTTAAAAATGAAAGCAAATCAAGGATATAGAGTCAATGTGTTTTCTTGATTTTTATTGTCATAGCTGAATGACCATATTGGCTCTTGAAAGAAAACGGAATGGCCATTGTGGTGGGAACACTGTTCTTTTGACATGATATTAACCTAAAATTTATATATAATAGATAAGTGTTATTTTAGCAAACTATATTTGTCCTAAAATAAGTGTCATTTTATGTTTTAAATGAAGTATTAATTAATTTATTCTAACTTTACATCTAATAATTATAGTGCATCTGTTTTTGAATAATAAAAATAAAATCTCATTAAATTATTTATTGTAAAGTTAATTTAGTAAATTTGTCATTTTCACTCTTTTATTTATTATATTTTTTAATAGGGATGAGATCAAATGACACCAGGTGTCAAACTTAACTTTGACACCAAATCCTATCCGTTAATTTTAAGAAATCCAATGGTTAATATTTATTCACTAAACGACTCATGCTTATTCACTAAAACACTCACGTGACTCTCCGGGTCTCCTCTCCTCTGGTTATCGCTCTCTGCCGCCGCCGTTTCTACTCTTTCTCGTTCCAAGACTCCTCCCAAGGTTTCACCCCTAATTTTCTCTTTTGCCATACTCTTGTAGTCCAATTGCAGGAAATTCTACATCCTTCTCCACTCACAGGTTGCCGACGTGGGGGAGCACCAAATCCGATTGTAGGAAATTCTCTATCCTTCACCACTCACGGGTTGTCGACACGTCGGGTTCGTATCCTCTGCGTTGCGCAAAATGGGCAATGGTTTTGGACACTGTATGGGTTATTTGGATGGGTTTGATTGACAGGTAGATCAATAAAGGATTTTTTTGATAGAGCAATATTGAGAAGTTCTATCAGAACAGAACACAACATTTACAAAAACAGAACAACACAAAACATAATATACAACAAAGACCACACCCAAACGCAAGACCTGTATAAGCTTGTGCTTTACTTGACCATTAGCATAAATAGCATGACATTTGTAGACCTATGACAATCACACCCGATGATACCATTCACCAATATCATTAAGAGGCACAATTTCTAAATGAAGAATGAGGCTTGTGTGTAGCAGGAACCGTGCACAGCTACAAAATTGGTCGCTGAACAGTGAAGCAACAACAATTATATTTAACATTAGAAGGGTATTAAAAGAAAAGTGTTTTAGTCATGCCTTGTATAACAAACCAAAATATAACCCAGCAATACGGAGGAATTCTTTCTAAAACCTCTTTGTTAAAGTGGTAGAAATAATTTCAATTGGTTTGTCAATAAAGGCTTGCATCGTGAACAAACCCAATAGAATACAGTTAAACTTTATTGTAACCACAAATCCAATTTAATCTAGCTTTTGATTTATAAGTTATATTCTTCTATTGCAAGCTTCCATCCTTTTCCTCATGACATGATGTCATTCGGATCAGTAACATCTCTTCCCGTTTTCTTGAGCTTCAAGGGTGAAGCATATGAAATGAAATTAATTAATTAATGTGTTAAACCAAAATAATATGAAGAAGTCGGCAACCTGTGAGTGGAGAAGGACGGCCCGACAGTTGGATTTGGAGATATTGAATTCTAATTGAATCTGCAATTGGACTGCAAGTGCATTGCAAGGGAGATAAGCCGTGAAACCCGGGGAGAAGGCTTGGAACGAGAAAGAGTGTAGAAACTGCGGCAGCAGAGAGCGATAACCAGAGGCATAGCTAGAGTTACGGAAGAAAAATGGTGTCACGTGATTACTTCAGTGAATAAATATGAACCTTTAGATTTCATAAAATTGATAGATAGAATTTGGTGTCAAAGTTAAGTTTGACACCTGGTGGCATTTGATCTCATCTCTTTTTGGGAATGTGTAAAGAAACCTAAAATAACACTTATTTTGGGATAGTGGTAGTAACTTGCAACATGATTAATTACCGAAACAAAAAAATTTGAATGAAACTTATAAGTAAATAATATTTTATTTATAAAGAAATTAAATAAAATAAACTTGTAAGTATGAATAAAATTTGTAACTAAATATTATTTTATTTATTAAAAATAAAAGAAGACAAAAATTTTATAACCTAAAAATTTATACAAATAAAAAAATAAATGAAACCTATCAACTAATATTATTATATTTTTCAAAAATAAAATGAAAAATAATTGATATAACAATTGTTTGATTAATATACTGAAATGGTGTTGCAAGCCTTACGGTTATAGCTGGCAAAACGGGCTTTTGGGCCGGGCTCAGACTAGCCCACATCGGGTTCGGTCTTTGTTGGACCGGGCCAAAAAACTCGGATTGAAAACGGATTTAAATTTGTGTGTCCGAGCCCTCCACATTTCGGGCTCGGGCTTTAGGCAATATTTTGCGAGGGGGCCGCTTCGGGCTCGGGCTTTATCGGACCGGGCCAAAAAGGCCCAGATTAAAAAAGATTCAAATTTGTATGTCCAAATTCTCTATTTTTTAGACTTTTTTGACCCGGCCCGACAAACCCGGCCCATTTTGCCGGATGCACTTACGGTCTACATTCATCAGTAATACTGTAATAGAGTTACTTTTTTATTGGTTTTTCTTCCTTTTGTTTTTTTCATTTTGAATTTTTTTTTTTGAAAGCAGCATATAATAATATTTTTTTGGGAAAGCAAAGCAGCATATAATAATATTATTTTGACGGAAGCAGCATATAATGATATTAAAACAGGTAGGCGAGTGGCGGGAGCACGGTTTCGATATTTAACCAGTTATTATATAATAATAAATATTTAGATTATCATACAGAAAAAAATAATATAAAGATTATGTAAAAGAATTTAGAAAAAAAAAGAAAATTTTGAAAAAAAACAAAGAAGATAGAAGGAGTATTTTTTTGATTCGAGGGAAGATCGCTCCGACCCCACGCAGTGTCCCAACGCTTTCAACGAAGGACTAATCTGCGCTCGTCCGTAGAGGCTTAGACTGGCCAAGGCATGGTTTTACCCCCGGGTGAAATCGAACCTGCTACCAACAGGTCGATCCCCCCAAAAGTCCTAGTGTTCCACCACTGGGCCAAGACTCCTTGGTTGAAGATAGAAGGAGTATTGGAACGCAGGACATGATTCTTGAGTGGAAAAAAATTTGGTGAGATATTGACAAGTGTACACAGAGGACTTTCTTTTCCAATATTACAAACTGAATATTACAAACTGATGAAAAGAAAAAAAACACACAGACATTACATAGCGACAGAAAGGCCAATGCAAGGAGCACCCTCTTCTCTCACAGAAGAATAACTCCTTTTTTGAACCGCTTGTGAGAGCATTTTCTCGTTTTTGGCTGATGGCGGGAACACTGTTCACTTGATGTGACAGTATCCAGAAATTATATAGTTAATTAATTTCTTTAAAAATAAACACTTTTTAAAAAAATAATTAATTTATGACATAATTAGATTCATTTTATAAAATTAACTAACCATATAAAATATGTTAAGAAGTATACAAAATATGGTGAATTTTACAATGAACAAACGTTTCTTTTTGTGTATGTGCACAAATGAATCACAAAACGTTCATTTCTATACTTTTTAATCCGATGGTGGATATTAGAGAAGGGCTACCTCTTGAAGAGGTCATGTGCAAACTTTATAAATATTTGTAGATTGGTGTCTAAAGAAGACATTAATTACTAAAAAAGCTATCATTTTATAAAAATTAAATTTTTGCCCACAGATTTGAAATTTTAATTTTTTTTGGCCTACGTGTATTTAAAAAAAATGATATTTACAGAGTTTTTTTTATTTTATTTGGTCAAGATATTTTGTGATTAAGTTATTTGGAAAATTAGTTTATAGATAATGGATTATTATTATTTTTTTGCTTAGAAAAAAATACTTATTTTTTTTATACAAAAAAAATACTTAATTTGGTTAGGTTATTCTTGTGATATTGTATATCCCGATTGTCACTAAAAAAATAAACAGATTTAAAACAGTACAAAGATTACATTTATATAACATAACATAATTAATGATAGAGACAATATTAACACCCACCGGTGGTTACATAATGATATTGTATGGCTAGGGGAGGGTGGGAGGGTGGGAGGGAGGGAGAGAGAGGAGGGTGAGTGAGGGAGGGAGAGAGAGGGATAGAGAGAGGAAGGAGAGAGAGACCAAGAGAGGAAGAGAGAGAGAGGAGAGAGAGAAAGAGAGAGAATGGATTTCTTCACATAAAAAGATAAATAAGAGAAAAACATTGGGGTCAAAAATTAATCTGGGGTCAATTAGCGAAGACAAAAACATTTCAATTTCTAATCTAGGGTCAAAAAGTAATAAAATAAATCTTGGGTCAATAAATAGATTATTACTTCTATTGTGGGTCAAACCTGAAATATATATAACACCAATCAAACCCTCTATTACCAGTTTGTGATTCACTTGTGCACATGCACAAAAAGAAGCGCTTGTTCATTGTAAAATCCACCTACAAAATATATATTCAATGGTGTGTTGAAAAATGTGTGATAAATCAACCAATGAGTCTTGGCGTAGCGGTGGAACACTATGACCCTTGGGGGGATCGACTTATTGGTAGCAGGATCGATTCCACTCGGGGGTAAAATCATGCTTTAGCCAGTCTAAACCTCTACGGACGAACACAAATTAATCTTTCATTAAAAGTATTAAAACAGATCTTCCCTTAAACAAAAAAATTTGTGATAAATCTTTCTCTTACTGCTTTCATTGGCAGTGATGATCAGGTACAAAAGTCAAGACACGAGGAAAAAAATAGAAGAATAATCGATGGACATCGCCAAAATGGAATTAAATAAATAAATGTCTATAACTCCCGTATGACCTAAAGAAGAAATTGTAGGATTTAGGAAAGAAAATCCAAATGCATTTCCTTTCTTCAAAATATTTGAATAGTTTTCATTTTATTTCTCCTTAAATAGGTTTTAATTTTTTTCTCCTTATGTTCCCTTCCTTCTTATGGCATGCTTCAGTGGTAATGGTATATTGGTATCAGCCTTAGTTAAATAATTAATAAGTTTTTATAATAAATATTTAATATTCTTTAGAAAATAGTTGAAATGTTAGCCAAATTTACTTCAGTTTGGTATGAAAAAGAAAACCTCTTAAAAAAATGAGATTCAGTTGCCTTTTTTATTTCAAATGAAATGCTCTATATCATCAATGACATTGATCAAATTTTAACTTTTTTTTTGGCAGAACATTGAATTTTAACTTGTATGAGTCAGATTTGAGTAATTTTATTTGCTGGGATGAAATTTTGACAGAGCTTTTTTTTTCTTTATAATTCACATAATTCAAACTCGAATTCTTAAACCAATATTCAATGACCTTATTCAGTAGAAGCAGTGCCATTTCTGCGTAAATGCCACCGTTAATTTTGACAGCTGTCCATTTCATTTTCTTGTTCTTGTCTTACCAAGTAAATTCTTTAAAGGTACTCATGCTCTACTTGTTAAATTTTTATTAATTGTTTAATAAAATGTGTTCACATATATTCATGTTTGTGCATTATTTCCTTTGCATAATTAAATATTTACAAATTATTTTACTCATTTCGAAGTATAATTATTTTGAATTTTATTGTCACCCATAATTATATTATATGTAAACACAATTATTCTTTCAAGTTTCAACCTCAACATTTACTTTTTCGAAAATTTATATTCAATTCAAAACCTTGAAAATTTCCTGTTCATAAACATACTTAATATTTTTTTGCGTAAAAAAACTATTTTAAATTTTTAAATATTTACAGATTTTAAAATTATTTTATATTTAATATTTTACATTTAACTAATCAATTTAAAACTTTATCATCCACTCGTTTGAATGCAATCTTGCACTAAAAAGGCAAGGTTGGAAAAGGGTAATTGTGGAATAGAATTTGGTACAGTGAATTACAAAAGACCTCTTTTAAAATTAATTAATTTTGAATAAATCGATGTAAAAAGGGTTTATTTAAGAATAATACATGTCTTAAATAAGGGGGTTGTATTGGATTAGGATTGAAAATAATTTTTATAGACTTTTTGGTGATAATAAAATCTTGTGGTATTTAATGAAAACTTTTTAATAATATAATTTTTTTGTGGTATTCAATTAAGAGCCCGTTTGTTATTGATTATTTTTTAAAAAAAGTAATTTTTTTAAAAGAAATAATTACTTTTAATGATTTTCTATCTGTTTGTTTTAGCTTTTAAAAATAATCAAAATCTAAAAATAATCAAAAATTCTGATTAAAATGAAAAACTATCTAGAGTTGCTTTTTAGAATTAATCTGATTTTAATGAAGAGAGAGAGGAGAGAGAAGATTAAAAAAGTGATTTTTAGGATTATAAACAAACACAAATTAGATTCTTCTTTACATAAAAATCTCTAAAAAATAATTAATACTTTAAATTTAAGATGATAAATATGAAATAAATTAGTGATAATTATCTGTCAAAAAAAATACAATAAATAGAGATTATATAAAAATAAAAAATATAAACATTTCATTTTATATTTATCAATTAGTTCAACAATTAATTTTACAAAACATTTCAAATTCAATAAATTAGTTTTTCAACTATAAACTTTCATTTTTCAGTTAGAAATTAGTTTATCAACTATCAACTATCTCATTTACTATAGGCTATTTTTGCCAAGTAGAGTGATAGTTTGTTTGTGAAAAATGTGATTATGTGAAGCTCCTACAACACATGGGAAAACAAATATTTTCACTTGTTTTCTCAATTTCCTCAATTGCCGTACTTTTGGAGAATAAATGTCACTGTTTATCTGGCCTGGGCCTTGGGCCCTTTTTCAATTTTTTTTATTGTTTATTATGTTGTGTGTCTGTTTAACAAACAAGCAAAGAAACCCCCATACCTCACGTAGATAGAGTTAGGGGTGTGTTTGTAAAGGGTGGGGATTCGATCTCCAAACCCCCCCCCCCCCCCCCCCCCCTCCCCCCAAAAAAATCCCTTCTCCCCCAAATGACAAAAAAAAAACAAGGAGATAAGTCTTTGGCAAATTGGCATTTCTATTGTTTTTCCCCTATTTTTGACCAAAAAAAAATTGTTTTCCCCCTTTTTAATTTTAGAATTTTTTAAAATAGTAACAATAATAATAGTGGAAATGGAGGCTGAAAATCTAATCAGGAAGGAATGGCGTCCATTTCGTGGCTCAGTTGTCTGTATATGCGACCAACAACATGCGACTTCACAGCCTCTGCCGGCGACAAAGGTCCTCCACCATAAACTACCTCACCTATATTTTCATGTTGTTCAAGATCCGTGTTCGATTTGGCTGAGTTTTTTACATTTTTTGTTCAGGTTTTTCAGCTCCCATAACCGTGGAAGTGGAACATCATAAGAAAAGACCGCGCTTACTGTAAGAATGCAAGTATAGTATAACTACTTGCTTCTCAATTTCCATTATCTCTCGTGCCTCATACATAAACAATATTATACTTAATAATTAATATCTGTGTTTTATTTTATCAGTTCTTCCCTCGAAGAAGGATATGCGGTTAATAAAAGACAACTCATTCTTTACACCGCAATAGCTGCACTTGCAGCCCCAGCTACTGTCCCAAATGCATTGGCACTCAATGGTACTGATTGCTATTTCAAATCTTCCTTGTGCTGATAATTTGTTTATTACTGTATTGGTATCATTGTATTTTTCAATTTGAATGTGTTTGAGTCTCAGATGTGTCCGAGGATGTTCGTGTCTACGCTGATGATGAGAACAAGTTCAAGATAGAGATTCCTCAAGGTGAATTGAATTGCAAGTTTGAAAGTACAAAAACCATATACCTTCAATTCAGTGGCTTAAATTCTATACTCCTTTTTGTTTTCATGGCTGGAACAGAGTGGCAAGTAGGAACAGGAGAGTCTAGTGGGTTTAAATCATTAACTGCTTTCTTCCCAAAAGACGAATCTAATTCCAATGGTATTCTCGGAGTCTCCTTTTTTCAATTTGTATTTCTTATCATCCGTTTCTTCATCAATGATTGTAATGCTAATGCATACATATAAAACTAATTGCTATCAATTTGTTGCTTCAGTGAGTGTTGTGATCACAGGGCTGGGACCGGATTTCACTAGGATGGAATCGTTTGGCAAAGTTGAAGAATTTGCAGACACTCTGGTGTCATTCTTTTATTATATTTCAAACTAATATTTGTTGGTTTTCTTTCTTTCTGTTATAGCTGATGCTTAATTTCCCCACTATTTTCCTTAAAATGAATGTATGTATGTATGTAACAGGTTAGTGGGCTGGACAGAAGCTGGACAAGGCCCCCGGGTGTGGCTGCTAAACTCATAGATTGTAAATCATCTAATGGTGCATACTTTTACTCTTAATAAAGCTAATTCACTGTGGTACAAGTTATAAGTTTGCAAGGAAAAGAAAATCAGTAGGGAAGCTGTTGAAAATTTCTCTCTCTCTCTATCTCTCTCTCTCTCGCTCTCTCGATAAGCATAATCCACACATGAAACATGTAGGATCCACTTTTTTTATTTTTTAAAGAAGAGAAAAATATGTAAATGTGATACCAGCTTTGCGGGCATCAGGAAATTTAAATGCAGTGTTCATAAATGATATAAAAGCATGAATGCACATGCGTTATAGTTCCTACACATACTCCTAATATATGCTTAATGAGACAGCGAAAGACTTCCCTAAAAATGATCAAATCATGGGTGAATTTTGATGTTTAAGTGCTTATTTTAACTCAATGATTCAGGATTTTACTATATCGAGTATACGCTGCAAAATCCTGGTGAGAGTCGCAAACATCTATATTCAGCTATTGGGATGGCAACAAATGGTTGGTATAACAGATTGTATACGGTGACAGGACAGGTAATACTATATACTATGGTGTGTGTGTGTGCGCGCGCGCGCGCGTCTAGATCTGAATATTGCTTAGTAATGACTCTATTCTGTTGCCTCCATGCAGTTTGTAGAAGGGGAAACAGACATGTATGCCTCCAGAATTAAGAAGGTTAACTTCTTTTTTACTTCACATACTCAGTTATTTGACAGAGCAAATATCATGATGCTCTCCAAGATATCTGGCAGTTTATGCAATGCAGCATGGTTCGTTGAAGGTTCTGAGCTATGTACTGAAATGCATTTTCTACTTGGAATTTGCAGGCGGTTGCATCATTTAAGTTCATATAAAGAAATGATCACGACGAAGGGGAAATTTTCTCATGGCTTTCTTTGAGGAACTCACTCACAATTAATGTTTCCGTGACATTAATTTTCTAAGCTATAAATGGCTGTCTAAATCCGATTAGTATGATATTTTTTTTTTTTGATCAAGCGATTAGTATGATATTTACCATGACATTTCCTTCAAAATTGATAAACCAAAGCAATATAATAAATGGCACTAATTAACACAATAAATAAATTATTTTGCAGTGATTGTAATTTGCAACTTGTAAGTACCTTGGATTAAACCTTACATCAATGGTATGCTATGTAAAGAGATAATAGGAGAATAGAAAATGGATAGAAAAGAATAATGAGAAAGTAGGATGAATTTATATATAGTGTGGATTGATGAAAAATAAGAGGTGGGGGGGTGGGGTGAGAACTTCTATAAACCTATATGGTTGGATGGAAAAGTGGAAAAAAAGGAAGATAAAATGTATTTTTAGCAACTTACTTGTATGACATTTTAATGTAATAGTAGTTAAATAAATAAACAAATTTGTTATTTCATATGAACTTTTTCTCTCGTATTTTCTCTCTTAAATCTGTCATTTCGCACCACATTTTCCTACCTCGCCACTTTTTTTTCCTTCTTTTCACCCAGTTTGGCTACAAATTTCCTCAGCCATGAATTGTGTGAGCAATTGACTGTATATATATATATAAATAAAGTAGTCTACATCATTGTTAAAAATATTGAACAAACACTCCGGTGACTTCGGCAACCAAAGCTAATGGAGTGCAGGATAATTGAAAAGGAAACTAGAATACACTCGCTAAACCTAAGATCAATAGCTAATTAAGACTCGTCAGTCATCAATTCGTCTTTACATGTTTACCTTCCGGGCATTCTCCAGTCTTTGGTACAGACGGTTTATGAAACAAAAGATTAAGCTGATCAAGGAAAAACATGTTCTTCATTTGCTCCAACTGCTGGCCTTCTTTTTCCATTAGCAGGTCTAAATCTTCAAAACGAATAAGCTTGTCTTGGATATTCTTCATCTACATACAAACACAACATCCAATATTTAGCAAAGATTATCAAACTTTATAAATGCAAACACCATCAAACAAAATGGTTAACACATGACAGACCTGAACTTCTATAATCTCAGAAATTGCTTTTTCTACATCCGACTCTTCCTTCTCAATCTGTGCATATGCATGCAATCGAGATCCTTGAAATGAATCCGAAGTATTACCACCGTTAGATGCAACACCGGCATCTGCATGAAACATAAAGCCATCAATTCAACTGAGAAAATTGAGTTTAAAAAATACCAGAAATGATTCCAATTAACTCATCAATTACATGATGAACATTGGTCCATCCATTTCCAGATAAACCCCGTTAAGAGCAATGACAGCTTAATCCATTCAGAAGCCTATAATCTGAAGCTGAGTTATTTATCATTCCCACCTTGCTGCAATGTATTCCTTGGAAGTGAGCGATAATTGTTTCTAGTTCCCTTGTAAACCTCAGACAGAGTCGTCAGTGCGGCTTGAGCCGCAGCTTGTGCAACCTCTGACCCTGCCAAAGCAGACAGGAAAGCAGCCTGCAAGAATTTGAATAACAAATGCAGACAGGAGTAAAGATTCATTCTTTATTCAACACGGTTCATGGGTAACATTCTTTATTCAATTTAGTCTACATTGAGGACACACAACACAAGGACCTTTAAAGATTCAATCTTTTTATTCAACACGGTTCATGGGTAGATTCAAGAGGGCGGAGTCAGAGTATATAGTAATCAGCAACCAATTATTAAGACACAGCCATCACCCATTAGAGAGCAACTCGGAGTGGAAACATTATAACATGTAAATGTAATCACCTGAGCCATGATAGGGTTGCTTGCATCGGCAAGAGGTGTGAGACGCATTCTCTTACTAGAAGATTCTGTTGAGCCAACAGTTTCCAATTCACAATCAGTATCAGCATCACTGGGAGCAGAGTGGTGTTGTTGTTGTTGGTGAAGCAGGAACTGGTCCCCGAAAGGAAGCTTGAGGAAATGAGCAACGCATTCCTTCTCGGTCCTGCCAGCAACATGCTGAGAAACCCTCTTCCAGTCATCGCCGAAATGCGTGATAGCTTCCAGAAGATTCAGAGTGTCCTTTTCACTCCACTCCGTCTTGGTCTCCTCACTTATCTCCACTCGCCTAAAATCCGAAGAGCTCACACCCACTCGATAGTTGCCCCGAACATAACACCTCGCACACAGAGTCAAATCATACTGCACCCAAAACCAAAATCACACACACACAGTTTTCAAATTTCCACATTGCACTCTTGCGACAAAGAAGCCCAACTAAGAAGTTAGTTTTATTTTACATTCTAGAGGCTAAAAAAATTTGGGAAAAAAATTTAAAATATAAAAACTAATTTCAACTTATAGTAGTGCCAATAGAAACTAACCTTATCACAGGCAAAGCAAGCAATGGTGCAGAGGGCTTTGCAGCCACTGCAAACTCTCTTAACGGTTTCTCGGATGGGTTCGGTGGGATTGGAATTGGTGTCGGGTTTGGTATCTTTGTCTTCCCACTTGAAGGGTTTGGCCAGCGCAGAAGAAGGGTGGTAATTGATTAAACCCCACGCTTCCAGGAAATCGAATACCCTACGGATGGAACCGACGTCACCGACGAGCGTTTTGCGGACATCGGTGAAGGTGATTTTACGGTTGGGGTTGAATCTGAAGTACTTGACGATGGAATTCCTGTAGTACTTGTAAACCCTAGGGCTCTTGGTGGAGGAATCGAAGAACTCAGGGAGGTGACGGACCTCGCATTCGTCGATGGAGTCCCACGAGAACCATCTCGAGTGGCTCGGCACGTGGATTACGCTCGCTTCGATGGATGCCTTCGGCTCCGGCAATGGGGCCTCCGCCTTCGCCGGCGTTGGCTTAGAGGGAGGTGGTGGAGGTGGAGGTTGATCTTGAGGTTGAGTTGGAGGTGGAGGTGGAGGTGGAGGTGGCGGTGGCGGTGTTTCGGCGGCGGAGGAAGGAGGCTCGGCGGGTGTGGCTGGGGAAGGGGTGGCCATGAATTAATTTACCACTTGCCCCTTGGCCCAACAACGCTTATTACAGATTTACAGTCGAATATCGAGAGTGGATACGATACCTATAAATCAAAAATCCATTTGCAATTGCAACGGATCTTAGGAAATCAATATAATAGTACTAATAAAAAATAATATATCTATTAATTAAGAAATTAAACTGAATATAATCTTTGGATAAAATTAACACATGAACGTGTTTGGGATCACAGCCACAGGTATCAAATATGTACTGTTATGTGTATCAAAAAAAAAAATGTACTGTTATGTAATGTAATGTAATACTACAGGTTAAAAGTGGAGACAAAGGAGACTATGAGGAAAAGAAATTCTAAAATATGAAGAGTTAATTATATCCATGTAAAAGAAATCACGTACATGATAAAATAAAAGTTCCTATAATTTCAATGGTCATAAATTATAAATTATATTTCGTCAAACAAATAAATAGAGTATAAATTATTTTTAAAACACCGAAACAAATTTAGGTCCTGTTTAGATAACAAGTTTATCTATTGTTTATGACATAAGTTGTATAAGCTACTTTTATAATCGAAGAAAAATTATAGTAAAACTTATTTTATATAAGTCATAAGCTGTTTTGATAAGCTATCCTAGGTAGCTTCTAAAAAATAAGCCCAAAACAGCTTATGAATCAGTCATAAACTATATTCATAAGCTCTGCATAAACCAATCCAAACAGACACTTTAAGATTTTGACTGATCATCAACTATTTTACAGGTCATATTTGACATTTACACCAACCAACCAGGACGTTGATAACATGTATAGTAATTAAATTCAACGATTTCGATTTGAAGCATCATGATTTGGATGCGTAACAAGTAAGTTATAAGTTATTTGTTAGAAAAAAAAGACTCAAGTTCAAATCATAAAAGATAATTGATGGTTAGGGAATGGAATAACTCCCATAGTTGCGGCCAATCATAGCATTGTGATTTGTGACATGACCAACCAGCGCTAGAAAGTAGAGACCAAATTTAGGCAACCAACCACCTATTGTAAATGTAATTGTAATTCCAGTCCAATCGGATCACCACCCCCGATTGGCGATTAAACGAATACGATGCTTGTGTGATAACTGTGACCAACTCCATCATTGTTAATCAAAAAGCAGTTTAAGTTATAAGAAAAATCAGAAAATAGAAGTTTAATGACTACTGTAGAGGACGCCTTGACGAGAAAGTTGAAAATTAATTGAAGAAAATGACGAAGAACGAGGGCAATATAACAAGTAACAACACTACTATAGAACCACTGCAATCTTTCTCTAATGGAATAATAATAATAATAATATACTGATGGGTTCTACCCAGCATAAACGGCAGGTTCTTTTAAAATCATAAAATTACACCCCTTGTCTTCCGGTAGAACCTCCGACAACTACTATGCACAAAAATATCACATTCAATGTGATGGACCGTCCATCGCCACACAATTTCACTAACATTGACAGAGCTATCTACAAACCCAATGCTGGACAAGACTACAAAGAATCATATTTTGATTCAGACGTGATTTTTCCTTCTTTTTTTTTTTTTACACAAATTTATTCCTAAATGGCTGCCAGAAACCGATTCCGACACCCATTGGTCCAATACTACCGCCACTCTTCCTGAGTGCGACTAGTATTTGGGTATAAATACACTAGTGTAAACGTCCAAATGGAAAAGCAGCCTGCATGTTCCAATTTCCTTCGCCATCTGGAGCGACTCAGACACAACTTGGTGAGCATGACTATATATGACCTGCACACCGTAAAATTTGTTAAGAGCTAAATCCTTAAGAATATCATGGTTTCCCATGCCAACATTTCAAAAAAAACAAATCAAAGACGTGTATTATTGACTCAATAATTAACATAAAGTAAATATTGAATGGCAATACCATTTTGTAATATTATCTGTACTACTAATAAATAAATATATAACAAAATTTAAACATAGTGAACCAGCTCACTACATCATATGAATGAGCCCAATTATGCTCAGCAGCTTGGCTTATTGAGCCAAATAACGAGTTGAGTTATGAGCTGCTCATGTGCAACTTAACTCGATTCCACCTCTATCATTAAGACAACGTAAAACAACGCAGCAATACCTCTAGAATGCAAAATAATTAACTTGCAAGGCTAGATTGGAAGCCCGCCACTCAAGTAGCAGTACCACTGCTCTTAGTCCTGCTGCAAACTAAGGATATCTGCAACAGGGTAGTTTCAAAACATAAGTTCCTGCTGCCCATAAGACATGCACAGTAAGATGCTCAGTGAATAGCCCACCTTATTCGTCCCCTCACCCGGCTGTTTGGTCAGGACCGCTACCTTGCATAAACTGAGGAGGAGCAGGAACAATAAATTGTGGTTGGCCCGGAACTGGCACAGCAATTCATGAAAAAGCAAACAATTGCAAATCACATCCATTCACATAGAATTTAAAGAATTTTTTTCCCTCAATAATAATAATCAAGAGATGCAGCATGGGTGTTTTAATGCCTCATTCTATATATGCAATCTTACAACACTTCTACATATTAAAAAACATCAATTGTTCTTTAGATTTCTTAATTGCCATCCTTCAGAACTCCAGTTACCAATATCTATTAAAAAACTTCCACATTCTATCAGATATTATGACACCCCTAATTATGTACATAAAATCAAGCTTTGATAACTGAAATCGCCCACATATGCCATGATCATTTGCAAACCTATTTGTGGGACGATGTACCAACAGCTGAAAAGTTATGCAAACTTGGCATGTCAATGCTTGTTAAGACTCGAATGGTTACATGCTCACATGTTTTTCAGTAAATGTTAAGTCCTATAAATATGGGCTTCTGTTTCTCAAAAGAATACCCACCAAAGATGGCAGTTGATAAGCAAAATCTTACATCAAATATGAATTGGCACTCTTTCAATCACATAAAAAAATTATAAATAAAAAATAAGGCAGCATGAATTAAATAGAGACGTGTGAAATGCATGTTCAGAATGCAACAAAAAGGCACAACCTGAGTTCCAAATAGAAATTCTTTAGGGAAGACAACTGTACCACTAGGATATGGTGCTTGAATGGCAGGCATAGGTGAAGTTGTTATGGCATTGACATTGGATCCACCATAGGGCACAATCTGATGACCTGGTACCGTATAACCCTGCATTGCTGTATAACCATGACCACCAGGAATAGCTTGACCCATTTGTCCATAAGGATAAATAGCTGTATTCACCCCCCCAGGCACTCCATATATCTGAAGGTACTGTTGACCCGCATATGGGTTGTACAGACTCTATTGGACAAGATGGCAGAAGTTGGAAAAGTCAGCATCGCACAAACAACACAAACATTTTCCTAAGCCAATTAAAAAAAACTAATTTGACCTGTGGGTAGACGTATTCAGGTCCATATGTCGTATACCTGCAAAGATAAAACAACCACATATAATGTTGAAAAGATCACCTCTATAGCATGATTCTGGTGTAATACATCCTGATGCACAATGCAAATGTAGTTAGGAACACCTCACACGCATGCAGATAAATAAAGTAAAAAATTATTAGTTTATTACATCCAATTGACATTGGTTTTTCAGATACGTCAGAAAAGTAGTAATGAATAAATCTCTCAGGATTTTCATATCCTAACTAACCACTACCACAAGGATGCTGCATGCTGTGATTGGTATGTATTGATTGCCACAGAAAGAAAGAAAGAAAATTAACCAGGTCCTTGCAAGGATAAGTTGTATGGTTCTAGTTGACCTCAGTGGTCATCACTCATCACCATCATTTAGTGGCCGTTTGTTTCAGATTGTGAAACGGACGTTAGAGGCCAAAATCGAGTTTGACTTGGTCAAACTCGATTTTGGCAAAAAGTTGGTGTGTTTGGTTTCCAAACGTGGTAGATAAGAATTGATTTTGGGTGGGTAGAATTGATTTTGATGGAAATAAGAACCTACTAGCTTTTCCGTTTGCTCAAATCAATTCTGGGTGTAGGACTCACACAATTCTTTATATTTACACATCAAAAGTGATTCTACCCTTATCATCCAAACACAATCAATTCTTCTGAACACATTTTTAAAATATTATTACCAAACACAAATCAATTATTTTCAATACAATTTTTTTTTAAATCAGTTCTTCAAACACAATTCTATCAAACACAATTCTACCAAAATCTAAAACAAACGGACCCTTAAAAGTCCACAAAACAAGACAAATGGGTCGATAATGAGTAAAGTAATAACAATACTGCAGAGATAAGCATAGATATAAAAAAGAACCATTATAAAGGGAAAAAAGTAAGAGCATAATAATTTGCACCGAAAACAAATGCTGAAATCCAATGTTTGCAATAATGTGCAATGACATCCCACTCACCCATAAGGAGGATAAACCAATCCTTGTTGATAGCCGTAGGAAACTGGTTGCTGGTAGCCATAACCTCCAACGTAAGCACCACGGGCTGGTTGCAGACTTCCAACATAAGGGGAGGCTGGTCTTACCCGTCCTATAATAGACAAAAGAACCAATCACACAATAAAACCTATGTAGGAAGAGCAACCTGGAATGCTTAAGTTGCAGCAGACTACCATACCATGCATATCAAGAAAAGAATAATATTAATTGAGCTAAACACATTTGTTTAAGCAAAATGCGGTCCGCAGTAGATAGATGACTTTACTAGAACCTTTCATTGTTATAGATGAACAAGTGTTTTCCTTTTCATTTTTTGAGATGAGTGTAGGTTTTTCGAGCTCTTTCTAGCAGTGCCCATGAATTTATATTATCTTGATAACCGAGGCATGTCAGGGTGGGATTCCCATAATAATAATAGTAATAATAAAAAATAAAATAACAACCACTAACGACAATGATGATGACGTGACATAAAGGATAAAAGCCAGTCAATGTGAATAACCGACTTTCCCAATTAAATTTCTGTGTTTCCCATTTGGGCTTAGTATTAGTATCGCATTTCAACTAAAAATGGACGAAAAGGTAGTAGTAAAGCGGCTTATAGACAACAATTCAAAGTGGGAGAGGGGGGAACAAAAGATTAAAGATGGGAATAATACCATAGGGAAGAGGGGGTCGTGGGCGACCAAGCGAAGCCAAGTTGCAATTAGCCCTTCTACCATCAATGACAGGAGCGGGATCAGCACAGGCTCTCCTAGCAGCTTCGGGATCCCGGAAAGTCACCTATACCCTCCAATTCCATGCAGGTGAGAATAGAAACCAAGTCATTCAATAGTAAATGAAAATGCAATGCAAGCAGGGTGGTGGTGTATGTGATTGTGGATCTTCTTTGAATAAAAGAGTAGGTAGGATGGGACATCCAAATCAAATCATAGAAACCAACAAAACAAGTTCGCATGTTGCCTAGTAGTGTGGACAACAGTGGTAATAAATTAAAAGGCGAAAAATGGAATAACTGAGATACTCACAAAACCGTAACCCTTGGATCGCCCCGTGTTCTTATCGGTGATGACGACGGCCTCGAGAATCTCGCCGAACTGCTCGAAGTAGCGGCGCATGGTTTCGCTCTGAGTCTCCCAGGCCAATCCTCCAACGAAGACCTTTGTATATGTGGTGTCTCCGAAAGGAGAGTTCAATAGTTGAAACCCCGAACTCGAACTCGATCCCGAACTCGGTCCCTGAATCGCTTGGTACGCCATTAACAATCACTGTTCTTCACCACCACACGCACCCACCACAAGTCACAACAACAATAGAAGGGGAATCACCCAACAATGATTACACAAATAGTATTGAATTGAGATTGATATTGAGATTTTCAATCAGAGGGGAAAAAACACGTGTGGATGCGTGTGGGCGTGTGGCATAGGAAGAACAACAAGAGAAGAAGGAAGGAAAAAAAACGCAGCGGACAAAGATTGTGAAGAAATATACTGGGAATCAGACGAAGTAGATAGATTCAAAGGTGTGAAAGGAAAGGAAAGGAAAGGGGAGAGAGAGAGAGAAGCACAGTGATGAGCCTAACCTAACGAATTAAAAGTGGAAAGGAAAAGGGGGTGTTTATTGCTATTTTTATTATTTAAATTTAAATTTGAAAAATACGGAAAGAAGGGAAACAATCAGAAAACCCTAGAATTGAGGTGGGGATAGAGGGAAAGGTAATCGTTAAAGGTCGGTGGTGGGATAGGATGATGGTGCATGGAAGAAAGGGGGCGAGTGATTGGAGTAAGAAGGGTTGAAAAAGGTGATGGATGGTCAGAGAGGGTAAAAGGAATCTGGGATACTCATCTCATACTTGGTATGGTAGTGGTAGTATACAACAGTGGAAGTGAATCGAGAGAGAGAAGGGTGATGGAAGGAGAAGAAAATAAGGGGGAGAGAGAGAGAGAGAGAAAAAAGGAAAATAAAAAAATCAATTATGGTTGTTGTTGATGTTGATGATGATGTGTGTTGTTGACAGGGTGGAGGGATGAAGAAGGAATAGAAGGAGGGTTGTAGGAGTCATTCATTCCGATTCTAATTCTATAATCTATTTGATTTTGGCTGAATTGAAATTGAAAACGAAGAGGAGCAAGCAAGCAACGGCGAGAAAGAGAGAGAGAGAGAGAGAGAAAAGGAATGGGAAAAGAAAATAAGAAAAACAGGGAAAATGAGAAAAAGTAGAGGGCAGGCAGAGTTGGGTGTTTTCGAGTGTTCTCATTTCTCAACCGAACCGGACAGCCTGAGATGGTGGTGACTCGGGACCCACCCACGCCCCCTTTTCTATTTCTTCAGTTTTTATTTTATTTAATTTAAAGGGATCATTTGTTTTTTGAACGATTATTATTTATTTTCTAGCGATGTCTTTATCATAAAATAAAGTATAACTTTTGGATCAATATAAGTTTCGAGGATAACGTTACTAATGTTTTGCTGGATGGGGGCTTTCACGTTAACTACTGTCTTCATGTTTTGATCAACCTGTGATGGTTGCGTTGTTTTGGATTCTTATGTCTCCTAAAATGCAGAGATAACAACGACAACCAGTGTGTAAAAACAAAATGAAAAAAATTGATAATATGAAATAATTTTTATTTTATTTAATTAGATAAATAAAAGTGCAACTCCTTTTTTTAGAGAGGTAAATTATGTATAGAACTATCATATTTTCTCTCTATTTTTGTTTGTATTTTGAGTAAAAAAAATATTTTAAATTATAAAAAAAATTGCTCCACTCTTTCTTATTTTCTTTATAAGGTGTATTTCTTATTTTCTTTATAAGGTGTATTTCTTATTTTCTTTATAAGGTGTAAACAAAAGGATAAAATCCCATTTATCCAAAAAAAAAAGGGATAAAATCCTACGCGGTTGTGACACGGACCGATGGATCTCTCCAAAACAACTGCTGTGAGTCGTGACTTGTGATCCACGCTTTACGAGGCTAACGAAACCCGTTTGATCGTATTTTTTAATAAAAAAAACCCGTTTGATCATTTTGACAAAAAAAAAAGAGTATAAATTTAATTTTAACGTGCAATATTAAACTATAACAGTTATGAATAAAAACATATACACTGATTAGCATAACTTATTTTTGTAATTTTTATAATTTTAAACCTTATTTTCTTATTTTTTACATATCTCGTGTATAACTTATTAATTTTAATATTTTGTTTTTAAGTACTTTAATTTGTTTTTAAGTACTTTAATATGTTTTTAAAACTTTGAAAATATTTACTCGGTAAAATAAAATCTCGTGCAAAATACCAATGTATTTGGTATTGTGATTTGATTTGGATCCATGCAGCTTCGAATATATTTGGCATCAGTTGAATAACATTTTCATGCAAAAATGGATTTTAAATTTAAATTCACGTTGAATTAATTAACTTTCATATATAATGAAAATAATAACAATAACAATAATAAATTTCAATTAATGTAAAAAAGAATTGCACTCAATCTCAGTGATGTACTTACTAAAATGTCATATATGATAACACATTTGTTCGTAAAAGAATCACGAATGATGGAATACGACGAAGTTACCTGCAAATACTTTAACACTCAAGTTAGTGTTTGAGCCAACGAGAACAAAGTAGTTGATAAATTAGAAGTGTGTACCTGATTTTCGAGAGAATTAGGTATTTATATTTTACTTTCAGTTAAAAGTGATTTCATCCGTCTCTGTATTTTTTAGATATGGTTGTAGGTCACATGTGTGTCACGTTTATGGTTATAGTGGGTTTAGACTTAGATAAGCTTAGATCCAACGTATGCTATAATTATTGGGACAGTTATGAGCCCAAATCTTGTCCAAAACAACATTATTTAATGTTATAAGTTGGCCAAAAAAATGATAGTGTTATATATATTTTTTCTCATTGTCAATAATCAATAATATCAACGATGCATATATGCATCATTTAAAAAGAAAAAAAAACTCGCGTATCTAGCTAACTGAACATACTTATGTAAATAATTTTTTTGCTTATGTACATAATTTAGATTTAGATTTAGATTAGATTTAGATATGGGTATGTATTTAAGAGTTCTTGGGGTAAGTCATGTGGCGAGTTAATCTCAAAACAAGTTAACTCAACATTATTTACTTTAATAGCAGAGTTAAAAGAAATAATTAAGTAGCTAGGCCCAACATATTTGAATTGATGATTTAGTGTGTGTTTGGTTCTGTGGTGAATAAAATTGATTTTAACAGAATTGATTTTGATTAAAAGTGAGTTGAACGTAACGTGATTTATGTTTGGATACATTTCAAAAAAAAGTAATTTTTATCAACTCTTGGTGTTTAGATAATTGTAGTCAAAATTGCTTTTTGGTGTATAATTACCAAAATGAGTCTTCACCTAAAATTATATTAGAAACATAAAATTTGCTAATTAGGGACATACACGAGGGTGTTTTCAGCTGGTTGGTGTGCCCTAACAAGTCTGAAAAAGTCTCAAATACTGACTCTGTCACACTGGGGGAGTGAAAATATGAACACCTGTGGTCTTCTCTGGCGCCCTATCTAGTGGAAGGGGTTAAAGGTCTGCACCCTCCACAACCGTGGTGTAAAAGTTCCACCGGGTGTGATCAGTTCTGGTTTGGATAAGGGGCTTCTGCTGCAGCTTTTCTCAGATTCAATCACACTGGGGGTATGAAATTTTTCACCAGTGGGATTTTTACTGTTCAAGTGAGTTTTTTTCACTTGCTGAATTTATCGTTCTATTGAATAAATTTCTTTTTGACAATTAAAAAAAACTTCAAATTTGATAAAAACAGACATCAAAAGTACTAAATTAATAACAATGAAATATAGTGTCTAAATAAAAATTACAAATAGAGAATATAATTTAAAGGGCAATACAGTATTGAAACATTAATATAATACTAATTATTTTGCTTGTACTTTATAATTTGATCTCGAATAGAATCTCGAACATTTTCCATCTTTGATGAAGAAGCTATATTTAAAATTTGGGATAAATCCAAGTTAACTGGTCTGTCATAATCATCATGGTGAAGATCCATATTTGCAAATTCATTTGTTGCTCCAACACTTGCATCTTCACTATCACCCGAGCCTTCTTCCATATCTAGGCCAATATCCTCTAGGCATGGGCGATATCCATCGTTATCGTCATCTTTAGGCCCATTTGGTAATACCCCACCTGATGGTGCCCACATGAACTCTCCATTAGCCACTACATCTTTGAAAAGTGTGGTTAATTCAGGAGCAAATGGAAGTCCTTTGTTCCTAAATTTGTCATATAGAGGATTTTTCTGCATGTTCATGTATCTCATCAACATATAATAAACACTAAATATAATTGTAAGTCCTACAAACACCAAATTTGTTTATCACATACTAGTTGCTTGTTCTCCCACCACTCATCTGATGCTTGAACAGTATTTTTCACCCCATCCCATCCTAATCCAGTTTCTTTCCCAAATAAGTTATACCATGCTCGCCAATCTTTTCTCATGCTGTCATATCTGTTCTTTAACTGAGCCTTGGTATATTTCCTTCCACTTAAGTCACCAAATTGGGAGATGATACATTTCCATCCTTTTTTTGTAAAACTAGTACCAACACGTTCTCCCTTTAAAACTTGATTGAGACATGCTTGAATAAAATATTCAGTAGCTCTGGTATCCCAAACAGCCTTTCCTTTCTGCACTTCATCATTAGTTGAAGGGGGATTCACAGTATTCCTCTTAAGAGTACTCATAATTCTAAACACATGAGGTAGAAATGAAGTATATAAATGATTGAGACATAAACTCTCTATTAAGACATTTTATCATACACCATGTGGGCAAGCTTTCATGTGTATAAAGAACAGATAACAATAGAAGATTCTGACTCCTTTTTCAAAGTTGACTTCCTAAAATCAAAAAGACATTCTTATAAAATCTACTAAAATATGTTTACTGTCCTGAGCCATTATTGCTTAAATGAGCAAATTTTAATAGTGACTTAAATCTAAGAAACTAAAGCTGAAATGAGAACTGGATCAAATAGATAATTCTGATAAAATCATACTACATCGCAAAGTACAAGATAAAGTGGAATATAGTAACTGCCCAAAAAAGTAAAGCCACAAGCATGACAAATATTTCAAAATTGAAGACCAGGAATCAAATTGTAAGCAACATAATTTATGTGAAAGACTAGCAGCATGAAAACTAGATAACAAAAAGATAGGCAGAGACATTTTATCATACACATTTTATCATACACCATCTGAGCAAGCTTTTACTAGAACCTAATCACCCAAGAATATTGCAGAAAAATCAAGCAAAAGATCAAGCTCCCTCCCAAAATTACCTCTTCCTTTTGTTTTGCTCCTACAGAATGTTGTCCTTCAGTCTTTGCTCCTACGTAGAATAAGCTCCCTCCTACGTAGAATAAGCTCCCTCACATGGTTATATTGTTGGTGAGTGAGCTTTGAGCAATAAATTCATCAATAAATTCTCCCAACAGTAAATTCTCCTAACAGCAATAACTTCACCAGTAAATTCTCCCAGGAAAGGACTTGTAACAGGAAAATGCAAATGACAATATTAATGAGAATTTATTGAACTTCACCTTAATATTCTCCTAGCAGAATTGCATATCTTATAGCAGAGGAGAGAACTTGTATCAGGAAAATGCAAATGACAATATTAATGAGAATTTATTGAACTTCACCTTAATATTCTCCCAGCAGGCATATGCGTATCTTGTAGCAGAGGAGAGGAGTTGTAATAGGAAAATGCAAATGACAATATGAATGAGAATTTATTGAACTTCACCTTTAAGATTCTCTCAGCAGAAAGGCATTTGCGTATCTTATATCAGAGAAGAAGACTTGTAACAGGAAAGTGCAAATTAATGGCAATTTATTGAAAGGGGTATGAATGAGAAAAGCATTTAAAAACCAGAATTGATTCTGACCTTCCACCGTGAAAGCTAGATATACCAGCTTCAACTTGGAATTGATTCTAACAGCAAAAGCAATTCAAGACAAAAGAGCCAAACACCCCAAAATCGATTTTCGTTTGCCTTGACCGTGCGTTTGCTTGTTTGTAACGGGGTTCCAAACACCCACTTAAATGGGTTGGCTTACCATTTTTTAAAAATACCGTGAAATGTATAATGATCTAATGGCAAATGAAAAAAAAGGAGATGGAAGATGAAGGAGAAAGAAAATTGGGAAAAAAGAAAGATGAAGAAAAGGTGAACTAAGTGGAGTAAAAGTAAAAGTGGAAGACAAAGTGAAAAGAAAGAACGTGGAACTTATTGTTCGTGTTTCTTTAGACCAATAAATAAATGGAAATACAAATAACTTGAGATGTATGAGAAAGAGAGTGTTCTAAGTACATTTAACTTTGAAGTCTATGACCATGTTTGACATAACAGTTTATTCTATAGTTTATGACATAAGTTGTATAAATTATTTTTATAATTGAAGAAAAAATATAGTGAAACTTATTTCATATAAGTCATAAGCTGTTTTGATAAGCTATCCTAGGTAGCTTATGAAAAATAAGCCCAAAAATAGCCTATAAATTAGTTATAAATTGTGTTCATAAGCTTTGCATAAGTCAATCCAAATAGGTCATATACGTGATTTTGGTCTGTTCAACTTGAAACCAAATAGATGTCCACTAAATCCAACAATTTATTATAGATTGAATCAAATGGTAATATGCAACCCAAACCAAAATTTTATTTCATATAGGCGAGAGAAAAATGTATTTAAAGAAACAACTAATTCCTCTCTATTATATTCATCTATTTATTATTCACATTTGATTTTAGAAACATTATATTGGTTGTTTATTATTTCTTTTCTTTTTCCACCTAATCAGATAAATAAAGAGAAATACATACTTTTTGTTATAAATATTTTGTGAATATCTATTTTCGGAAGAGATCATATCAAGAACAAATAAGATCAGATTCTATTATTAAGATAAGATCTCAATTGTATTTATCTAGAATAAGGATTAGGGTTTCTGGTGGCTATAAATACCTCCCTCATTGTACATGGTTTGGTACCCTAAAGAGCAGCAATAAAATATTCTCTCATTCTCTCTTCTCTCATTCTCTCTTTTCTCTTGTATCTATTATTATATGTCTCTATGTTTTGTTTTCGTTTCGATTATTTTCATAACACGTTATCAGCATAATGCTCTAACCAACTGAGATTCGAAAGCTTGGAGGTGTTGCGCGAAAGGAGAAGACGAGACTTTAGTCATTCGATTGGTACTATTTCTTTGCCTATGTTTTTTTTGGAATTGTAATTTGAGACATTTGCCAAAAGGGTGTTTCAAAACTTAAGGTATGTATTTGACTTATTTATTTTGTACATCGACTCAGTTTTCAAATAGAGGAGGGATCTTTGGTCAATGTTACACCGCTAATAACTCTTCAGCGGATAATTATATTCTAAAACACACCGTTGGATTAAAAGTTATTATCATATAGATCATTCCTGTAAAATTTCACATCAATCTAAAATTGTTTGATGTGTCATTGAGATATGTCAAAATTCATACACTTTAAAAGACATTAATCTTGACGTATCTCAATGACATATCAAATGATTTTAGATTGATGTGAAATTTTATAGGAATGATCTACATGATAGTATCTTTTAATCCAACGGTGAGTTTTAAAATATAATTATCCGGTGAATAGTTATTAGCAGTGCAACATCGTCCAAGAGTTACACCGGTGTAATTTGATCTCTTCTCTTTCAAATAATTGATTACAAAATAGAAATTTTCTTTTGCATCTAATTAATATGCTTCTGCAGTAGCATATATGAACAAAAATGATTTAAAAAATATTTTGAATCGTTTTCTTGTGGTCGAACAAAATAATAAATTTTTGATGAAAAATCACGAGGTTAATTCCATTGACACTGTTCCATTCCCAGAAGTGAAGGAAGCAACACACGATTATTATACTTATTGGAAATATACTAAGACATTATCAAAGAAGAGAATAAAGCATCTAATCAATATATGACCAAAGCTACGATATTCTTCCCTAGAAGTGGAAAATAGTGAAAATAAAATAAGGCGAAAACTATGACATTTTTCCCCAGAAGTGAAGAAATAGTAAAAATAATGAAAAAAAGAGGGATGGGCAAAATAACAAACATATTGTGGAGGCAATGATTATTGGATCATACCTGTCGTATGTCAGAGCATTTTGTGGATCTTTAACAAGATTCAAATAAAGAGAAAAATATAGAAATATTTTTTGCTTATAAAGATGATGATTATGATTATAGCCATATAGATATTACTCGCTGATCTCTTTACTAAATTTATATGAGAAAATTGATCTCTTTATTGATGGTGAGAGTGTCAAGAAATAAATTATTTATATTTTAATGTTATTAAATCTTAATTTTAGTATGTTTTTATTCTTTAATTGAACTTTTTGTTTATTTCTTATTTATTTTTAATTTTATTTGTGAAAGAATAAATTTTGCACTAACATCAATAATGAGAATAACTGAATGCTCCGGAAGAGCTAATATATTGTTAGTATATTTAGTGCTACAAAAATAAATGGTGTGGTTTTGGAAGAGTTAATGTGTTGTTACCAGAAGTAACAAACCAATGTTAGTAATATATGTATTACAACAAATTAAGATAATTGGAGGCTTTAGAAAAGCTAATATATTATTACCTGAAGTAACAAACCATTGTTAATTACTACTATATCTGGTGCTATACAAATAACTTGGGGCTCCGGAAGAGCCAATGTATTGTTACCTAAAATAACAAAGTTAGTTAATATATTCTTAGTAATGCAAGAGACCAATGTTAATACCATACTACAAAGATAATTGGAGGCTCCAGAAGAGCTAATGTATTGTTACTTGAAGTAACAAAGTTTCATATTGTTAAGTTTCAATCCGTTCAAATGGATACCATATTGAAGCAAGAATAAATGAGATATTGAATATCTTTATAGCATTGAAATGCATGTTGTAAACCAGAAGTTTACAAACTATAATAAATTTGTTGTTGGCATATGACTGGTTGGGTCATCCCGGTCAATTATGATGCGAGAAATAATTGAAAATTCATCTAGACACACATTGAAGATATAGAAGATTCTTCAATTTGATAATATATTAAGCATTGCTTGTTTCCCAAGAAAATCTTAGAAGTTGATAAAAAGAATGATTCTCTCACAAGTTCAGAATATATACAAGGTGATGTTTGTGAGCCATAGAACCACCATGTGGACCATCTATATTTTATATGATTTTAATTGATACATCAACTAGATGGTCACTTGTTTGTTTGTCGTCAACTCGCAACTGGACGTTTGTGAGATTACTTGATTAAGAGCTCATTTTCTTGAAGAAAATACACCTTGAAAATGTAATTTATTTTATATCTCGGACATTTAATGAGTATTATATGTCTATTGGAATTACTATTGAACATCCTGCAGCATATGTTCATACAAAAAATGATAATCCTGCAGATTCATTGATGAAGTGTCTAAAAATAATTGCAAGACCATTACTAATGAAATTAAAACTTGCAATTTCTACTTGGGGACATCTAATCTTGCATTCGCATTAGACCAACAAATTTTTACAAGTCCTCCCCTTTAAATTTGATTTTTGTCAGAGATCTAATATTTTTAATCTAAGAATTTTTAGATGTGTTGCTCCATCACAACACACTAAGATGGGTCCTCAAAGAAAGTTGGGAATATATATGTTGGTTAAGAATCTCTATCTATAATAAAATATCTTGAGCCAACAAAATATATTGAGCCAGTAATTAGAGATTCATTTACAACTTAGTTTGCTAATTGTTAGTTTTCCCAACATTAGGGGGAGAGAATAAGCAGCTGGGAAAGGAAAAGTTAGAATGAATTATCATTTTGATCCTCATACAAAACTATGTGAACAAGAAGTTCAAAAGATAATTCAATTGCAAAATTTAGTAAACCAATTACAAGATGCACTTACTGAAAGAATGACTAAACCAACTGTTGTTGCTCCAATCAAAATTGATGTCCCTGTTGGACAATCATGCATGAAGCGTGGCAGACTATCAGTTCCAAACATAAAAATCCTCAAATAAAAAAAAGGAGCTAAAAGGAAAGATGACCCAATTGAGGATATTGAAACTCCAGAAGAGTTATCAGACATAATTAATTTTTCAGTTTATTTTTGAGCCCCAGAAGAGACTGATCAGGTACCTGAAATTTGTGAAAATAAAGATATCTCAATAAATTATGTCATGAATGAAATACGATGGAATCGAAATAAAGTCAACGTTGACGATGTTTTCTTTATAATATAGCGCTAGATGTGATAAATAATAACGAGGATCATGAAACAAAGTCTATTAAAGATTATAGACAAAACAATAATTGGCCAAAATAAAAAGACGCTATTGAAGCGGAATTATACTTGAATTACTATGAAAAATTCTTTGGACCTGTAGTCCGAAAACCTGAAGGTGTAAAGGCAGTTGGATACAAATAGAATTTTATGCGAAAATAAAATGAGAAAATAGAAATTATGAGATATAAAAATTATGAGATAAAAAGGTCGATTTTGATTTTGAAAATCGCAAAGACTTGGCTTTGATTTTGACAAGGTATAATGCTAGTGTAGTAGCATATGAATGACTCAATTTACATTTGATGGATGTTGTTTGGCTCACTTGATAATGACATTTATATAAAACTCCATGAAGGATTTAATATGCCTGAAGCATACAATTCGAGCTCTCGAGAAGAATACTCAATCAAATCAAATAAGTCTTTCTATGGACTAAATTAATGTTGGCGGATGTGGTATAATCGCCTCAGTGAATATTTGATAACGGGAGCATATAAAAATAACTCCATTTGTCCATATATTTTTATGAAAATATATTGAAATGAGTTTGCTATGATTGCTATTCATGTTAATGCCATAAATATTGTCGGAACTCCTGAAGAGCTTCGCAAACTATAGATTACTTAAAGAAATAATTTGAGATGAAAGACTTATGAAGGATAAAGTTTTGTTTGGAATTACAGATTGAGTATTTGGAGAATAGATTTTTTGTGCATGTTATTTTATTATAGTCATTATATCATGTATTTATCCTTGTTAAATATTGAAGTTATTTAAGATAATTATCTGATTTATATTTTTTTTAGATATTCTTAAATATTATAGAATATCTTATATTTCTAATCTAATATGACAAAGGTGCTAAAGAGGTTCTATATGAACAAGTCACATTCATTGTTTACTCCAATGATAGTAATGTCACTAGAAGTGAACAAATGTCATTTTAGACCTTGAGAAAATGATAAAGAACTATTTGGTCCAGAAGTACCATATCTTAGTGCAATTGAGACACTAATGTACCTTGCTAATTATACATGTCTTGATATATTATTTATTATTAGCAAGATATAGTTATTCACTAAGTCATGAAGACATTGGAATAGAATCGTTGTGAAGATGTAGATTTTTTTGTCTGACCCTCATAATAGTAGATCACAAACAAGTCATGCGAAAATTTTAGCACCACATGAGACAAGTCATGAATGCACTTGGTTCAAGTCTACGATTCAACACATACAAGAGACTTGTGGTTTATCTTCTGGAAAAATGATTGCAACTATCCTATATGAGGATAATATCACATGCATTGCTCAGCTGAAGGAATAGTTATCAAAGGAGATAAAACAAAATACCACCAAAGTTCTTTTTCACTCATGATTTTCAAAAGAGTGGTGATACAAACATTCAACAAATTCGTCCATATGACGATCTAGCATATCTGTTTTCAAAGTCATTACTGAGTAAAATTTTGAACAACTGGTACAACGAATTGGTCTTCGTCGTCTTAGAGACGATTGTCTTCATGAGGGGGAGAAATAGATGTGTCTGCACTCTTTTTTCCTTCGCTATGGTTTTGTCCCACTGGATTTTTCAGGCAAGGTTTTTAACAAGGCAGATTTTACGCAAAGGATATTATACTCTTTTTCCTTCACTAAGATTTTTTACCCACTGGGTTTTTTCTTAGTAAGGTTTTAATGAGGCAAATTCTTAATGGACATTCAAGGGGGAGTGTTATGAATATTTTTTGAATATCCATTTTTGGAAGAGATCAGATCAAGAACAAATAAAATCAGATTCTATTAATAAGATAAGATTTCAATTGTATTTATCTAGAATAAGGATTAGGGTTTCTGGTGGCTATAAATATCTCCCTCATTGTACATGGTTTGGTACCCTAAAGAGCAGCAATAAAATATTATCTCATTCTCTCTTTTCTCTTGTATCTATTATTCTATGTCTCTATATTTTGTTCTCGTTTCGATTATTTTCATAACACTTTTCGTTTTCTTTTGTTTTTCTCTCTGTTTTCTGTCCATTGTAAAATTCACTTGTTTTTTTTTAATTCTTGATCCTTATTTTCCACTCATTTTCTTTCTTTCATTTTTTTACAGCCAAACGAGTCATACAGAATTTCCAATATACGAGAATTGATAAAATTCAATTTTAGTGAAAATTTTATTTTATTTTTTAAAAAAAGTGTAGATATTTGCCATATGCCCATATGGATGTTGAATACTCTCCCTGATATTTTCCGGGCACCCCAAGTTGTAACAATCGTTGTTTGTTGGAAGGGGCCAGTTGTAGTTGCATCCGTAACCTGTTCTGTCACACTTCCAATTGCAACCAAACGAGCCACTCTCCACTATAATAATCATAAGATCAATTTTCATTCGGCAACTCTGAAATCTTACGAATACATATTGATTGGTTTGAAATGGCGAGTAGCTGGAGAAGAACGTTGGGCAACGCGAGGTCCTTCGTAAGCAATTCCATGGGAGGCCTCAGAGGAGGAAGCAACCTCGCTTCCTGGGTCGTCGCCGGAACCCTAGCCTACTTCCTCTGGATCAAGCCCTCCCAAGACCTCAAGCGTGAACAACAGGTTCCTTCCCCTTTCCCTCTATATCTATTTCCTCTCTTATTTCATTTATTTATTGTTATTGTTGTTGTTATTTGCAAAACTGCAATGTAAACACTGATTTTTTTTTTGGTTGTTTCTACTGTGGGGTTCCATTCCATAGGAAAGGGCTGCTCTTACTTCCTCTGATCCTTATCGCTATGTTGAGACTCGAAAACCAATTCCTGATCCTCAAGTTCGCCTTCTTACTACCACTTTTGCTCCTTTTCCTTCTCTCTATTACAGATTATAGATTCTATTATGGACTGAACTGTGCCGCTTATTACTAGTTTTCAATTTGAATTCCAGGTGACGGGTTTGATATATGGAAACAAAAACAAGGACAAAGAAAGTAAGCCAGAGGATTAGCTTGTAAGTAGTTTGTTGCCTTGCCTTACATTTACTTATTATAGTCCTTTTATAACATTGCAAAGCCTCAATGAATATAGCTCTCTGCCTCTGCTGGTACATGTATGTAAAGAATGGGCTGAATTGAGTTGTTTTCTATTTAGCATGCCGATATGCAATGATAGATCTAGGATAGGAACTTGGATATGCATAAAAAATGCTGCTTTGATGTTTGCTTCTTAGATATTACTTCATAAAAAATGCTCCTTGGTTTTGGTTGGATGCTGTAGGTTTGGACTTTGGAATGACAATCTAACTAAAAGCAATTACAATTACGCAACAAACATAACCGTGAAAGAAGAAAAATATGCAGCAAGCTTTTAAAGGCACAAAGTCAAACATACAACGACCCGTAAATAAATAGAGCTGTGTGCTGAAATTGACCGAGCAGACAACATAGTCGTGTGTTGAGATGGACCTAGGTAGGAAACAAAAGATGTTTAATTCATATTGACACTTGCGTATTGGTTGGTTTCAGGGAAAACACGGAGAATTAAATGAGGGGAGGTGGAAAAGTGAGTTTTCCCTTGTTTGGATGGGAGGTGGGGAAAGTATCCCTATGGAACCCACCAAAAAGGCAAAAAAAATTCTCGCTCCAACTAAAATGAAGATGAGCCACGCAATAAAAATAAATAATCCAACGTCATATTTGCCCATTTTGTTTCTCCATTGTCTAAAAACCCCATCCTTCAAGAGTACCCATCTCCTTTCGCACCACCAGAAGCATTATTTTCTTCTCTTTCCGCATCCAAACGATGTGTTAGGTAGTGAACAAAAAATGAAAAGAGTCATGAGTTTCTTGTAGAGAAACTAAAGAGTTGTGTGTTCAGATGAAAGAGTCCAAACTGTATTCTAAAGCATCTAGTGGTATCAGAAGTAGACAATTTTTTTTTTTTGAAAAAATGGCTCAGATACTTTATAAATACATATTGGTGAAGTATCCAAGAGTATTGGTTTCGACATGTATCTAATATGGATGGATATGGATACATGTGGGGAATGCAACTATCGGTATTTCATATTCAATATGTCCCCCCCCCCCCCCCCCCTCCCCCTTTTGCATTTGGGTTTGTTAGCTTAAATATTTGGGTTTAGTGCTCTGGTTTTAGATGCACAAATTATGTTGATTCACTGGTGCATTTATGATGTTCTTGGCAGGATTCAAAATGGAAACAATTAACAGTGAGGCTTATACTGTGTTTGGATACAGGGTCAGTTTCAACTTGCCACCGCTTCCCCCTAGTTCATCTCTAATAAATATTACCAGTTGTATAAATGTTGCGGTCAACATACTATATGAGGATATAGTAAATTAAGTTGTCTGTTTTACATAGCAACCGTTCTCTACTGAACTATACATTACCTTGCCTTCCCTCCATATGTTATATTGTTATTTATTGAGTTTTTAGAATAAATGTCAGTAACAATCCATCCTTCAGGAAGCATGTTATTATAATTAACAAGTCCTGTCGTTACTCTTGAAGCAGCGCTACGAATTGGTTCATGCCCGTTGTTAAGAGTTACATCAATGTTAATTTAAGAAAAAATGCACTAGTAGCTCTGTTGCAACAATCACGAGAGCTTTAAACTGAGTGTGTATTTTATTGGAAATCCATGAAACTGGCATTTGATTATAATTATTTCCATGGTTCTCTCTCTGAATTTTATGCTCAGCATTGAAACTTGCCATTTGTCATTTTAAGAGAATCTTATTTGATGTGATCTCCATCTGCATATTGCAAAATAGGCTGGCTGCATGTCAAGGATATTTAATTTCCTATTTTCTTCTCTGATCTTCAACTTTGAATTGGAAATCCGACAACCTTTGGTCCCCCCTGGTGGAAATCTGAGGTGAAACAGTTCCTCTATAGTGTCCTTTGGATGATTAGCCACAAATTGATTAGTATAGAATCGGGCATCCCTATACGATGAGAACTCAACAACACAAGTGAGAAGAGAATGAGCTTTCGTAAACATGGAATGGGGCAATGGGGCAATCTGTGCAGGGTCTTGTGGAGATGAGAAATTTTGTCATTGCTTGTGATATCAAGCTACTTAGTACTAGTAGGGTTTGCCAAATTTAAGTCTTTGTCTCCTCTAGTTCTTGAGGTTTTTGTCATGGTGAAGACTTTATCAATTTATTGTTCTACTTTATTTCCAACTAGGATTTTGCTTGGTACTACTTCTTTGGCTGGCTGAATGTGCACTGGAAGTCTAGAATTGAGATGCTGAAATAGATTTGACATTCTACTTATTCTTTCTGGATGTAGTAGAAAGGGTGTCACTTGTGCACATGTGTTGCTGATGCTGGTGCCATCAAATTCAACTTAGTACAGGTTTAGATTCTCTGCATGTTGGAATCTATGACATCCATAAATCCATAATACAGTGAGGGTGCTGTGTTTACTTGTTAGTTGTTAGAGAACTTAAGAGAAAGTGGATGACAATCTTGAATTTGGGAACTTATATTGAGTCGACAGATGCTTTTTTTTCTTCTTCTTCTTTTTGTTGCCTATTCAAAAAAATGCTTTAACCATGGTGAACTAACTGGCACGGGTTCACTTCTTTTGCCTTCATATGTTTTCTTAAAATAAATTATGTTCCTCCAATCCTCCCCTTTGTTGGGCAGATAGGAGTGGTAGGAAATCTTCCATTTGGTTGTAAGTGGTCATGCTCATCTTGAGTTACTGTTAACGATCATTTTTGTTTCCTCCTTTCGTTCCTTGGGCTGCAATTTTCTGCAACTTTCACCTTGATCATCTAGTCTTGAGAAGAAGAAAAATTAGAAGTTGAATTTGGTTTTACTTTTCTACTTTTGTTCTTTAATGGGTGTTTGTGAGTTAATCAATGATTATCTACTTTTTCAATATATTTTTCTTCATTATCATTTTATTTTAACTTTGCATCGAGCTATTAGTTTTTGGGTAGTGATTGAGGTGCTTGAATGCCTGAATGCTCGAAGCCTCGCATTTGCTTGTATCCTGTATTCTGATTTCTGAAGCTTTGGGCGGGACTCCCTGACTCTGGTGTTATTTTTTCACTTTCCTATGTTATTAATTCACCAGAATCAGAATTCACTTTTAATTTTTAATACTAGTGCAAATGATGGATCATGGCCGGGCCATTTATACATGGATATTTACTTTTTCCATAATGAATGTTAGAGCTTCAAGTGGTGCAGAAACTTGATATATTCAAAGAACATGTGTATGAGTTGTTAAGCTCACAACATCGACTTATTTTTTTGGTCAAAGAAGTAGATTAGAAACTGGCTCACAACATCAACTTAAACCTTTTTTTTTTGTACTTCTTTTTTTTGGGTCCATAACATCGAGTTAAACTTTAACAATGAGCTGACAAAATCTCATATCTATGGTATTCTTGCATCTTGTAAATTGATGGTCCGGATCATACCAAAATCACAGGCGGCCGGTTCGATGATAGATTTTGAATTATATTTTTTTTGTCAATAAAGTACTGCAAAAAATTTGAATTTTGTCAAGAGACCAGGCCCAATCACCAATACAACTAAGTACAAGAAAAACATTTTTTGTTGTTTTTGTTTTTGCAATCCTTTGCGATTCCTTTTTGGTTTTTTTGCAGTCTGTTTATTGGTGTTTGGTTTGATTTTGTTAGTTGTTGTGTCTTCGCCGCCGTGCATCTTGAGGGGCCATCACCACCCTTTACTGTATCTTTCCTGCATCACCTTTGTCGGTTCTGTATGGGTCTGACCCTAGTTGATTGATGTGTGGTGGGTTTTGGATCCGTGACATATAAGTTATATTTGTTATGGCAAAAGGTTATGGGTGCTCTAAATGGGCTAAACCCAACCCACTCAAGGATGTCTGTATCTTTTTGGTGTGCTAGGTGTAATTTTTTCTGTGTTCTTTTGTGCTTTGGCTGTTTCGTCTTTTAGTTTTAGCTATTTTCTTTGTCTGTAGTATATTACAGCTGGATGTAGGTTATAACAGCGTGTCTTGGTTAGGATTGTTGTACTTCTTGTGACTCTACTTATGCTATTTTTCTTGCTGTAGATATCATATGACTGAAGTTTTCCCTTTATGAGCTTATTCATGTTGGAAAAAAAAAACATTACGTTGACAAAAACAAAAAAATAAAAGAAAAACCACATTATTCTCCTGGCCCGCTTGCTGAGAAGTACGCCAAACTAAAGATACTCTAACATAATATAACTATTTGACCCCCAAAAAAAAAAACACAATGGAACTAAGGTAGGCAGGTCAAACGTCAAGACGAAACAAGATGGGATATATGTGTTCTATTTTATATTTGGTGTATTTTAAAAGTGGAAAATAGCTAAACGTAGGATAAAAAAGGTACATGCTTCGATTTTCTAAGAAAGGGTGTATTCAAATTTCAAAGAGAACAGAGCAAAACACATTATTAATAATTTTTTTCTTTACAAACATACTGCCTTTTTTTTTTGTCATCAGGGAGGGAGAAAGGAGTAGGTGGAAATCGAACCACCGCCCTTTCAATATATCATCCCAACATATATCACTTGTGCTACCACAGGGAGATAACAAACATACCACCTTGATATTCCTCCATCTCCTGCTCCCGGGTCGTTTGGCCCTCACCCTCACCGTTATCTCACTCCAAATTCTAATCTATGAAAATTTATATATATATATATATATATATATATATATATGTATATTTGATATTTTATTTTATATTTGATATTTTACATTAATATATAATTTGATTTTAAAAATATAAGTAATTTTTTACTGTTAAATTATATGTCCATGAATGTCAAAATTATCTAAAACTTTACATACATAATCTTTAAGATAATATAACAATTCAAAATTTAATACTACCTTCGGTCCCTATTATAAGAGAATATTAAGTTATTTTTTTGGTCTAAAATATAATAAATATAGACTCACTTTTAAATATATTAATTGTTAAAAATTTTTTATACTCCTATTTTATTATGAGATTTATATTCCTCATGCAAGTGAATACAACTATTTTAACCATTTAATAAATGTATTTTTGGAGTAAAATTTAAATTAATTAAAATTAACTAACTTAATTATTTCTCCTCAGTCTTGATGAATTAGTAATTTATTTCTTATAATAGAGACCGGAGGTAGTAGTTAAATCGGCTAATCTCATTTCATACAAAGAGTTATTAATATATAATTACGTTCAATTTGACACCTAATGTTATATTGTTATTTATATGTGTGTGTAATATAAGTATAGTATAATCTTTTTTTTTTTCCTTCTCAGCTAAAAAGTAGCTAAATCACTTCTCTGAATGAGAATATAGAACGTGTTTAAGGCGCGGCTAGTCGTTGGTATTGTTCTATATTTTATTCGTATAAAGTATAAACAATATATTTGCAGACAGCTTAAGTCAAAAAATATATTTGTACAATTTTTGTCGTATGTGCGATGTACGGAATCTTAAATATACAAACTATATTCTCATATACTAAAATTTTTCCGCCGATTGGTGATGTTTTAATTATTAGTTAATAATAAGATTAGTTATCTAAAATTATATAATTAAAATAACTATAAGAATAACTTTTGTAGAAAAACTTTTGTTAACGAGTTTGATATAAGTATTTGGGTGAAGACTACGGTACATTAGTTTTCATGTGATGTACGGTACAATTGTTTTGAAACATTAATAGTTTGATGCAGTACGTACGGTGAACATTGATAGTTTATGGCAAATTGCCAATTAAACGGGGTGAAGACTACGGTGACCTTATGACTACACCACCTATGCCACAGTAAAACATTAAAGGTTTAAATATTTTTTTGGTCCATGTAAAATGGTCGAGTTTTATTTTTTGTCCATGTAAAATTTTTTTTACTTATGATCCCTACAAAATAAAAAGTTATATTTTTAGTTCTTGCTATTTTGTCTTAGTCCGTGTAATATTTAAATCATATTGAATTAGTGACTGTAATATTTAGATATTCGTCAAATTAGTCCCTGTAAAATAAAATTGATATAATGTTATAGGGATTAAAAACAATTGTCCACATATTACAGTGACTAATTTAGCATGAATTGAATTGCGAGGACTAAAAATAAATTTAGAAGGACAAAAAATGAAACTCAATCATTTTACATGGACAGAAAAGATATTTAAACCAATATCAAAAGCCACAAGTTGCAGGCCACGTAATCTTCTGAGCCACAAGACTTATTATATAATTAATCTACACGACTAAAAATATTAAAATAAATATTTTTATGTGTTAGATTAATTATATGTATTGTTAATATATTTATTTATTAAAAAATAAGATAAATGTTAACAACACACTATTTTCAAATATTGTCTATGATTAGTTGAAACTCGTGTGGGTCCTATTTCTTTATGTATGAGTAAAAATATGGTGTATGACTCATATAATTTAATGTAATCTACGTGAATTCTATAGATTATAGATTTTTTTTAGAAGAATCTACCAATTATAAATAATGTATTAAAAACAGTGTAAAAATCCCGTGCATAGCATGGGTAACTTTCCAATGTAGTGTCAATATGCACTTTCCAGTGTAGCATGGGTAAGCATTGGTCAGTATGCCCTTCTGGAAATAAAATGCCTTTCCTTAATATTACTCATGCATTATTTAATTGTGTCATGACATTTGTTATTCTATTGTAGCTTGTTCCAGTAGATATTGTCCAGACCACATTTGCAAATAAGCCAAGCACAATTGAAGTCATTTTACCAGATGGGGAGCAGCAGGAATGGACCCTTATCTGGAATCAGAAAAGGCCAAACCAAGTACAACTGGGACAGGGTTGGTACAAGTTTGCAAAAAACTTTCCACTTAACCTGAAGATCGAGTGAACTTTTGGACCACTAACGAGGAAGGACTTTATCGTGTCACAGTGGATTCACCATGACATAGTTGATAGTTTGACACATTTTTTGGGTTGCTATTTTGGTATTTTATATTAAACACTGATTATGCTTGGTTAGTATGACTGTGTAGTTATTATGTGAACATAGTGGCTTCGTTCTTTGATAATTATGCTTTGTTAATATCTAAAAACTACTGTCACAAGACTATGTTTTGTTATTTTGTAAATGGTTGTATGACTTCATAGTGGCTTATTCATGGTTTTATATTTACAGTTTTACAATTTTAGTTTGTCAATGGTACTGTTTATGGTTTTACTCATTACTGGTACTATGTGAACCCAATGGCTTACTCTTGGTTTTCTAATTACAGTTTCAGACAAAGGTAATATCACTAATATGTCAAGACATTGCCCATATGTCACTCGTTAATTTACTATTGCCTCATTTTTTCTCAACACATAATTGACAATTTACTTGATAAATTTCATTAATCCCTTAACTGTGAATCCATAAATGATGAAAGAATATATGCAAGCGGATTTCACTGCCGATTGACTCATTTTATCCCTTGCCTTGCGGATTGACTCATGGGACTTTTTTCAAAAATTCAGTTTTTAAATACACCAAATTTATATGCATGCACAACACAATAACCATTCAAGCTACATAACTTCATGTTTTATTGGAAAAATTTGTTCGACTTATAGATTTTTATTATAATTTTGTTACTGATTTGGAATTTAAATTAACATCATTATAAGTTTTGTTTTTATTTTTATACATTTTAATAATATGAAAGACGTACAAAGTTTATAGCCCGTGATCGAAAATATGTCGAAAGAAAAATAAATTTATAGCACGTACAGAGTTATTGAAATAAATTAACGAGTGAAATCTGCAACAAATTAATGACTAAAACAAAGAATTCAATAAAATTTGTCAGCAAATACTGTTTTTGTGATCCAAAAAAAAAATCAAAACAAAAAATTATAGCTCGTATAAATTTATTGGAACAAATGAGTAAAACAAATAAGTGGATGAAATCCGTGAGCAAACACTGTTTTTGTGATCCAATAAAATCAAAACAAAAATAAATTTATAGCTTGTAGAAAATTATTGAAATAAAAAAATTAGTGAAACCTGCAACAAATAAATGGATGAAATTCGTAATCAAAACCATTTTTAAACTAATATACTATTTCGCAATTCTGTAGCAATATGATTTTTGCAAATTATTGTATCATACGCATGTGTGGTATTGACACTACACTGGAAAGTTACCCATGCTATGCACGAGATTTTTACACTCTTTTCAATACATTATTTATAATTGGTAGATTCTTCTAAAAAAAATATATAATCTATAGAATTCACCTAGATTACATTAAATCATATGAATCATACACCATATTTTAACTCATACATAAAGAAATAGGACTCACGAGTTTCAACTAACCATAGACAATATTTGAAAATAGTGTGTTGTTTACATTTATCTTATTTTTTAATAAATAAATATATTAACAATACATATAATTAATCTAACACATAAAAATATTTATTTTAATATTTTTAGTCGTGTAGATTAATTATATAATAAGTCTTGTGGCTCAGAAGATTACGTGGCCTGCAACTTGTGGCTTTTGATATTGGTTTAAATATCTTTTCTGTCCATGCAAAATGATCGAGTTTCATTTTTCGTCCTTCTAAATTTATTTTTAATCCTCGCAATTCAATTCATGCTAAATTAGTTATTGTAATATGTGGACAACCAAAGATATGGACCGGAGGGAGTACTGCCCTTCGAAAAACATATTAAATACTACTCCCTCCGGTCCAAAATATAAGCAACATAGTACAAAAATACATAGACCAAAGAATGCTTTGAAATTGGATAATTTTAATTAATACTCACTAGTTCTATTTTTTCTCCCAAAATTACCTCATTTGTTGTCTCTCGTAAATATGAATATTATATTAAATAAATGGTATAATTAAAAAATTAGTATTTAATTTATATAAAAATTAATAAATATTATTTATATTTTGAACCAAAAAAAAAAATTTTTGTTACTTATATTTTAGACCGGAGGGAGTACTATATAACTTGAAAATACTAACTTTAAGTTTCTCTTTCTTCATTAAAAATAAAAGTTAACATTCTCTTTCTTCACTAAATCTGATAAATATCTTTGAGTAAAATACTCACTCCTCCTGTGGATAAAAATATTTATTTCACGTGGAAGTGATGGAAGTTGGCAGTTTTCTTCATTCAATCTTTTTATTTTTCAATTCTTAACAAACGCTCTCCATGCAAAAGCTGTAGAATTTATTATTCATTTTTTTCACCCACAACATCATGACAGTGGAAAGGGCTTATGGAAATCTATTTTTTTTTGCTAAAAGATAAGCAAAGTTTGACCATGAATTACTCTATGTACCGTAGAGATTAAATCAGGATACTAATCAAGTCTATATCTTTTAGATAAAACTCATTAACCACTTCCATCCAATCTCATAATTATTCAATTATTATTCATTAGTCTTGTTAATCATAATGTTTTATTTACTAGATACTCTCTCCGTCCCAAAATAATTGTCCATTTTTATTTTTTTCATACAGATTACAAAATGCAATTAAATGAATGAGCGAGAAAAACAAATTTATCAATTTATCCTTGTTACTTATTTATTGCTCTTCGTTAAATGAGCCATCATCATTGCAAAGTGGACAATTATTAAGGGTAAAAATGGAATAATTTAATTAATACTTCATTTAAATTCTAAAGCGGACAATTATTTTGGGACAAATTTTGTTTTTGCAAAGTAGACAATTATTTTGGGATGGAGGGAGTAACTATTTATTTATTAAATATTTAACATATATTTGATATATAATTATAAATTAATAAATCTAATGCTTAAATAATCTTTTTGGTTTTAATTCCCTATAAAAATTTTGTTAGTTTGATCTCTTGAAAAATATAAGTTTTTACTTTTGTTTGTCGTTATTTTGATTTAAGTCTTTGAAATAGGTTTGTGTTGGTCAATCTCTAAAGTAAAATTGATATCATATTTTATGGGACAAAATTAATATAGTCGGTATAACCTAACAAAATTGAGAAAGAGAATAAGGATAATTTACTCACTCATTAAATTATTTATTGTTTTTCTTAATTTTTATAAAATAACCTTAAAAATCACTTATTTTAAAATGGAGAGAATGTATTATTACAAAAACTAAAAAGTTTACCAATATTATGTTAGTCCGAGTGTAACTCGGTTTGGATCTCTTAAGCAAGATTGCTGCTCCCATTAAAAGTGGCTAATAGATACTTTGCACCAATATCATAATAAAAAAAAAGACTAAAAAACTTAAATTTAATAAATACTCATTCCATTTTTAAATATATGTCATTTAAGATTGTTTTACACTAACAAAGGAAATAGCTTTGTTGACAAAAAAAATTTGTTACATCGTTGTCTTTTCACTATTCCACATTTTTATTTATTTATTTTTATATTAATAAAGATACAATTGATAAAGTGAAACCTTAAAATATCAAAATGACAAATAAATATATATTTTTTAAATGGATGGTTAAAAAAACAGAGGGAGTAAGACAGTCAGTTTGTCTCTATTCTTTAAAAATAAATTTTAGTTTCTCTTTCTTCACTAAATTTAACATTTAATATTCTCTTTCTTCATTAAACCTGATAATAGTAGCAAGTACTAAAATATCTTTAAGACAGTAAAAAAAAAAACTCTTTAAGACTTGATAAAAAAATATTTTGCTCACGTGGAAGTACTGTGGAAGTCAATTCTCTTGACTAAATTAAATGTTTTTTTTTTCATTTTTAAATCCTTAACAAGCGCTTTAGAAGGCGTTCAATCATTAGCCTTTGTTAATGATAATATAGTTAATATTTTATATCATTTCTTTAACTAATTATTTATAACTAATCATTATAACTATAATGTAAAAAATTAAGCATGTATAAAATACTACTATAAGCATGAATAAAGTGAATATAAAAAAATGTTTGTTTAAATTCCTAAGAATGGTAGATATTATGGAATACTTAATATTTAATATATACTATTTGATTTCCCAAACAACATCATTGACTAATGTGTGATTGTTGGAGCTTATAAGCGAATCATGTTAGTTTATTATGGAATTAAGGGGCGCACTTGTTGAATGAAAATATATAATTTTATTTTTATGTTAGTTTGTGTGAGGGAGGGGGGTGAATTGAGAAGGGAGAGGGAACAAATTATGCGGTAACGAAAAGAACAAGAACACCTTTAACCTGTGTTTGGTACTAATGATAATTTGTTTTCGGTTCTTTTTTGCCATTTCCACCATTTCATCCCCAAAACCCTGCGTCCCCTTGCAGTTTCATTCCCTATCTTCAGCGACTCCTCGCTTCTGCCTAATTAATTTCCTTTGACTCTCCACACAAGGAAAAATGAAACTGCACAATATACCACCACCGTTTTACTTTCATGCACTTGGAGTGTGATGCTTGTGTATATATAGCTGGCAAGCTAGCAAGAAGGGCCAGTACTTGCAACAAGTTGAAGAATCAAAACAAAAGCATTTGATTTTCACCCCTCTCAAATCAAATCAAATACTCTTCTTTGCTAATCGACCGTCGGTGGTTAATTTCCTATCATCACCACACACAGCTCACAGGTAATTAATTAATCGTACGCTCTACTCTCAAGTTAATTTGTTCTGTATGTATATATATATATATATACCTAGCCATATAGGAATGAATAATTATAATTATAATTATAATTATAATTATAGAGCATCAGATTTAAGGTTGGACATGG
Source organism: Glycyrrhiza uralensis (assembly GCA_030159175.1). Classification (NCBI taxonomy): domain Eukaryota; kingdom Viridiplantae; phylum Streptophyta; class Magnoliopsida; order Fabales; family Fabaceae; genus Glycyrrhiza; species Glycyrrhiza uralensis. The sequence goes on from BRZY01000005.1 coordinate 55,079,374, forward strand.
ATGGATAATTGGAGCAAGCAAGCATATTAATTATGACATATAGTACAGTGCACCATATATATAAATCAATCATATACATATATAGATTATTGAATATATTAATGTTGTTCAGTGTTGTGTGGTTTTTTGTTTTTTCACTCACAGTATTCTGAGAAAAAGTGATCATAGACTAACCTGTGTTTGTTCGGTGTGGGTTTGGATCTGAATTGTGAAATCTAAGAGCAAGAAAGACAATCTTGGAGTCAAGATCCATCATCGAATCATTACTAATGTTTAAGGTGGCGAATAACAAGACAAGTACCGAGGAGGAGGGGAGCCAGCAAGGCCAATTGGGTCGGTTTGTCCCACACCTCTTTATGACACCACATGCCGCCGCCGACAACGACGACGGCGGAGGAAGTGGTGGATCCTCCGCCGCACGCCGCCCACGTGGCCGTCCGCCTGGGTCCAAGAACAAGCCCAAGGCGCCGGTCATAGTGACGCGCGACAGCGCCAACGCGCTCTGCTCGCACGTGCTGGAGGTCTCCTCCGGCGCCGACGTGTCGCAGAGCCTCACCGAGTACGCCAGGCGCCGCGGGAGGGGCGTGTGCGTGTTCAGCGGCAACGGCGCGGTGGCGCACGTGACGCTCCGTCAGCCGGCGGGGAGCGTGCTGACCCTGCACGGGAGGTTCGAGATCCTGTCGATTACCGGGACGGTTCTGCCGTCGCCGGCGCCGCCGGGAGCGGGGGGACTGACGGTGTATCTGTCGGGGGGACAGGGACAGGTGGTTGGGGGGAACGTGGTGGCGCCGCTGGTGGCTTCGGGGCCGGTGGTGTTGATGGCTGCAACCTTTGCGAACGCCATGTTTGAGAGGCTGCCTCTGCCACCAATGGTGGTTCATAAGAATGACCCTCCTCCTCCTCCACCGTCACAGTCTTCTTCAGCCGTAACTGCAGCAACTGGACACGTGGCGGCAGATGGAAGGAGCAACAACAGCAACAGCAACTTCTCCACCGTGCAGCAGGGGCAGGGGCATATGTTTGGATGGGGTGTCACAGCTTCTGCAACTGCAACTTCAGCTTCAGCTTCAGCTTCAGCAGCAGCACCCAAACATTCTCCTTTCTAGCTATATACTAGCTAATCTTTATATATATTATATTGATCAATGTTTAGGATATTATTATGGAGCACCGCACATGCTTGTGTGATTTCAAAACAATGTAAATTAATTAGGTGAATAATTTGGCCTCCTTCCTATATTATATCTATCTATCTATCTTTGTCGCTAGCTGTTTACCCTTTTCACATCATGGCATTCCTATATATATATATATATATATCATATTGTGGCTCTAGTTTATTTTTTAAAAATTAAGAATCAGCATGCTTTTATAGTGTATATATAAATAAATAAATAATATTGGAACTCAAGTATATATAAACTATAATGTTAATTTGAACGCGCCCTGACCCACAGCTTTTCTTTTGAAGCAAAATATATAATGGCAAAATTCACCAGATCATCATGAGTCATCAGTGATAAAACTATTAGTAATTCTTATTGTTGTTGTGAATTGTGATCCATTTTACACGCACTTCAAATCCTACCCCCATGAAACCGTATTCTCGCCCCCCGCTAACAATACCATCATTATATGTGTTGTTTGTAATTACCATGCCCTAGCTAGCTACCGCTACTATATGCAGCTGTAATTAGTCAAGGTAATAAACCACTGAAACCGGGTTAATTTTGATATACTAGTATTTTTGTGGATGATCTGATTATTACTTTTTTGATCATGTGCTTATGTTCTAATTAATAAAGCACCTCGGAGAACAAACACAAAAGACAGCTAGCTACCCTGTTTCTCCTTCCTTATACAGAAAACGTAGCCCTAGAAACTTCTTGTTACTGCTGTTGTCATCATTGGGAAGCGATATACTAATAGAACTTTGAACATTTCTTTTTTCTTTTTGCTACTCCCAACTGATACTTTATACCCAAAATTTGCTTGTGGTTAAGGAGGGCCCTTGAAGAAGAACGTTCTTTTGTCTCAGTTGCAAAAGAAACATTAAGTAATATACATATTGTTTTTCCTATAACATGTATTTTTTAGTATTTCGCAATATCCTCCCTTCATTTAATTATACGCTTCTTGTGTGTCCATTAAGAAATTAAACGCAAATTAAGCAACCATGAGAACCCATGTCCATGGTAACTTGAAGGAATTAGACACCGAGGAATTATATATTATATCGAAACTAGTGACATTGAAACTTGAAAATATAAAAACATCCTTGGAGCTCATAAATAAATAAAAATATATTCTTGGAACTGGGAATGTATCACTTTTTGTTTCTTTACATGCATGGTTGATTTTATATATGTCTCCGAACAACTTAACACTGGTGTCTTAAAAGTGTGATCATTTTATAATTACCGAATGGTTGCTGCCCAAACTCTAAACCGCAAGGTAATTACCTGCCTGTGCATTAAGCCTAGACATCACTTCTTAATCAGCCTATAGTATAGTGTAGTGCGGACACATACACGCACAAAGACAAGTATATATTAATTACAAACTAATAGCTGACCATGTCTGAATTATCACCTTGATTTACTTCCTCCATTGAGTTACAAGAGGGGAAAACCGGAAAAGGAAAAGAAAAGCTAGCTAGGAAACTAAAAATGCAACAGAATATCTACTCTACTAATTAAATACTAACTCAAGTACTCAACAATTTGGGAATGGACATTATTGGCTTTATTGATCTGAACTTGATCCTGGAAACACTCAAATTATATCCGCTGACAATTTCTTGTGTTTGGTTAATTAGCAATTGTTAGGGTGTCGACTGATGAGTTCCTCGGTTTGATCCTTGTTCTTTAATTTGCTATATATAACATGTAAAAATTGTGAATTTTGTTAAATATGCGTCATGTTGCATTAGTGTAACATTATTTTCATATATAACGTGAAAGTAAAATTTCAAATCAGTTTAAAATCATTTAATGAGACATTGAGTATGTCAACATTCATACATTTTAAAAATATATATTGACAGAAAAATATTTTAAGGTTTTCCTCAAACATCGAAAATAGTAATATATGAAAAAGTTTCAATAAAGTTATATCACCAAAATGCTTGTTTTTTCAATAAAACAAACACATGTATCAATAATAATCCAATGGATATGGCTCACATGCGAAGTTTGTGGATGAAAGGACCAATGTTCGATCTCTACAAAACACATTCACTCTTGGAGAGGAGCAAAAAATTTTAAGTGTGATTAAGTCTTGAATAGAGGGCCAAATGCCCTAATTATGGTAGTTTATCAAAAGAAAAAGCATATATATGTGCCTACGATTCCCACACCAGATATACCTCATGCGACGTTAATTAGTGCATTGTTTGAATGAAAATACCTCACGGTTAGCAGTTTTGGAAAACCTTCATGATTCCATCATCTGAATTCTGGATTCTTTGCCAGTCTCACCTTTGAGAATTTACTGTGTCAGAAATGATATTTATTTAAATGGAACTATAGCTATGTTTTTTACGTTTATATTTTATATAGAATGAAAATACTTCAAATTTTTCGTTTTTTCATGAATCATCAAATGCCAAGTTTCCGCCAGAAGAGAAGGCCATAAGCAATTCCTCAACTCAGTCGAGTTTTTAACTATGCAAGTTTTAAAGATAGTAGAGTAATATAAAACAAGTTCGAAAATTTGAAAATTGAACTGTAATATAATTTAAATTAGGCTTAAATAACTTTGTGGTCCCTATAATATAGAGGTATTTTGCTTTTAGTCCCTATAAAAAAAGTCAAACGCTTTTGGTTCCTATAAAATTTTTTTGTTTGTTTTTAGTCCCTAAGTGGGTTGACTTGCTGATGTGTTCCATTTTAAGCCCAGTCAGCATGCCTACGTGGCCATAAACTTTGCCACGTAGGATGCCACGTCATATCTCTCTCTCCTCCCTCCACCCCACCACCTCCTCTCTCTCTCTCTCTCTCTCTCCCCCTCCCTCCACCCACCACCTCCTCTCTCTCTCCTCCCTCCACCCCCACCACCACCACTACCACTCTCTCTCTCTCCTCCCTCCACCCCCCACTACAACAACAGCAGTGGTAGCAAGGGACAACAACAACAACATATTCGAAAATTTTAATTGATCACTCGATGGTCTTGAAACAAGAAGAAGAAGGATAGAAAAGGGACAACAACAACAACAACAAATTCGAAAAGGGACAACGAAACAACAGCAACAACAACAGATTCGAAAACGATCGAAGCAACGAAACAACAGCAGCAGAATCATCATCATCATCATAAAAATTGGGTATTTATCAGAACCACAATAAAATTATTGCTTCCATGATTCAACAATTTAGAGGTAATATGAATTCTGAGATGAAATCAAGGAACAAAGAATTATTGCTTCCAGAGATGAAATCGCGGCCGCACAGCTTCGTCACATCCCCATCGTTTGCCGTCGCAGACGAGGCACAACCTCCATCCTCGCTGCCTTTGCCACATCGCGCAGCCTCTGATGTCTCTCATCAGTGTGTGGTGCTCTTTCTTCTTCCCTGTGGACAGACTACATAGCCTTTTCCCTTTCTTCTTTTTTTTCGATGATTTCCTTTTCCCTTTCTTCTTTTTTTTCGATGATTTCCTTTTCCCTTTCTTCTACTGGTGCGGCGCTCCACTCACCAAATTTGGGAGTTTTTTGTTTTTTAGGGTTTGAGCCCTTTAGATTGAATGAGTGATTAGAGTTTTTTTTAGGGTGGGAGTGGTTGTCGGGATAGAGGGCGGACAGAGAGATGAGGTGGGGGTGGAGGGTGGAGAGAGAGAGAGAGAGAGAGAGGAGGTGGTGGGGGGTGGAGGGAGGAGGAGAGAGAGAGGGTGGTGTTGTTGGGGTGAGCGAGAGAGAGGAGAGATAAAGAGGGAAGGAGGGAGAGAGGGGGGGCTGATGTGTCAGCTTGTGTGTCACTGTTCTGGCCACGTAGGCGTGCTGACTGGGTTCAAAATGGAACACATCAGCAAGTCAAACCACTTAGGGACTAAAAGCAACAAAAAAAAATTTATAAGGACCAAAAGCGTTTGACTTTTTTTATAGGGACTAAAAGCAAAATACCATAGGGACTAAAAAGTTATTTAAGCCTTTAAATTATGAGTGTTTACTTACGAGGTTCCAAAGCAGTCCTCTAACTAATCGCACGTTTCCTTCCTAATGATGCGCGCCAGCAGAGAAGTATAAAAACTAAAAAGGTAAAAATCGATTTCTTTGGTATAAAGGTAAAAGAGGAATTTAACACGGAAAAATCCAGCATATTAAATTAGTGAATTGGGTATGTTACCTAAAGAGAAAAATGAACAATAATATAGTTGGGTATACTAGTTTTAACTAATCCAACAGGGCTAGACTAGTTCCTAGCATAACCATGCCTTTGTTGTTCAAAAAACTTTGACTCCTCCTGAGGAAATTTGAGGAACCAACCATTCAAGGGAGGAAAATTCAAACGGCTCCCTGCTCAAAAGGAACGCGTACAAATAGTCGACCATGCAAACTAACAACTGCAGATGTCTGAAGCGGATCAATTCTTGCAGGCAAGTTCACAACCTGAAAAAAACCGCTACTTCAGTCAACCATTTTCAATGAACTACTATGATAAATTCTACTACTATGTCAACGTCATGATATCCTCTTGAAAATAGCAATATATCAAGATATTTGTTGAGAAAAGATAGAGTGAGTTGCCTTTTTGAAGGGGGTGATTCCCCATGGATTGTCAACCTGTTCCGGCAGACCAGTTATAACAAGACGGCCAACTGGATCTGATTGGACTCGCACCTGTATCCATTCAAACAAAGTGAGCAATGAAAAAAGAAACCAATGTAGCCGCAATCATAAAGGAAAATACTACTCTCTAAAATGACTGTCTCTAAAGTAAGTAGGTAAAGTTGTATCCATCTCTAAATAATTGAATGGGTTATGATCATCATGGAGCTTTTATTGAGTTATTCCCAACATATAAAAACTCTGGTGGCAGAATTTCTCACAAAAAAGAATTCAAAAACAGCCAATATAGATCAGTAGAAATTGGAAAAAGTGATTGATTGTACATCCTATTTTGCACACTTGTGCTAAAGAACCAAAGTCTATAATACGTTGTGATAATTTGAGGATTTACTAAATAAATGTATGAACTCTCATGTTTGCATAACTAAGGACTTGACAATTAAAATATATATATTTTACATTCAACAGAATTAAGTACCCGAAATCACGCAAATTTTTCCCGCACAAAAATAATAACAAAGTATAAATACAAGGCCAAAGAGGTTACCTCCTCACGAAGGAGCCCAGGAACTAGTGCATACACTTCAAAACAGTCTTTCTGGACATGGATACAGCAAACAGTCCAAATATATATTTTAAAAAAGAACTATTTAAAGGAAAGAAAGTGTGCCACATGATACATAGAAAGGACATGAATCAGGTAAAGAAAAAAACAAATTGACTTACAGTTTCCCGCACATTGATCTTCACCCAGTCAGCTGGGGGTCCAATGTCCACTACTGCCGTGACCAATCTACCAGATGAAAATCATTTAGCCTTGGTTCATTGGAAATACAGAATATTGAATGAAGCCTCTAAGTAGGGATTATAAATCATATGTAGGGATTATACAGAATATTGAATGAAAATCATATGTATCTTTTTTCAGATTGCAAGTAGGGATTATAAATGGGTAAATTGATTGAGGAATCAGTAATAATAATGGTATCCTCATTCACATTATGAAAATGACAAAGGGTCCTCCAGTGCATGTCTGTGTTTTGATTCAGAAAACTTTTTTTTGGGGGGGGGGGGGGCGTTGAAGATATAGAAACCTTAGAGGAGGAAGGGTGCAGATATAGAAAGCTAAGGGCAGTCCCCAAGGACTTGAATAAGATAAGGATTGGGTGGTACCACTGCGTTGGGATGCACAGCATTGTTCTGGTTAATTATTTACTTTATTTTGCTGTAAAACAAGAAATCTAATAGAAAAATAGCATTGATTAATTGTTTAACAGCAAAATATAATTAAGATTATTGTGTTATACTGAAGAGAACGCATGAGGTGGCCAATACTGTTAAATAAAAGATCATGGATGGAGAAGCCAACAGTGGTCCAGAGATAATGAATGTACATACAGGACTATAGGTCAATTAACAGAAAACTTACTGTCTATCTCCTTCTATACTTGCAGCTTTGTCAGCTTGCTCCATGCCAGATGGTGTCCTCTGTTTATTAATCACACCTAATTCATTGAAGCATCAAGAAATGAGGTTGCAATTAAGTTATAGAATAGTTAGTAGTGTTTATAATGAGCATACCAATACTTTTGAGATTCTTTTCACGCTTTGTTGTGGGACTGAAGTTCTTGTCCTGTGCAAAAAAATATAAGGTGCTCAAGTGGTAGAAACATTGCTATGAATCACACATGCACACACAACAAAATGACAATAAGAATAAGAATGTAAATTTCAAAGGTCTCAACAGACCTTAGTAACTGGCTCAGCAACCTCACCATATCCAAGAAGGCGCTGAGCATGCCAACCTTGCATTGCACGTGCTGCCGCATCCCTTCGTGCCCTTCCTGAGCCTGGAGCCTGATAAACAGCAGTCTGCCAAGGAAATTCATCATTTGATATATACAACAAAGGGTGGTGGGTGAAATGTTGTAACATGTTCCAAGTTAACGTTTTTCAAATGCTCTTTTCTGGAAAACATAAACACTCTCCTTGCTTTTCATTTTGCTGGAGAGAACCAGCAGCAGCAGACAACCTTTAACGATCACTAGACTAGAGGCCTTACAGATTGAGGATTTTGGGGACACAGCATCCACATCATTCACATTTGACAGCATGGCCAGCGATGGCAGCAATTTACAGCATTGTTGGCTACTGTTCTGGTTTCTCCTTTTCATTTTTTTTAAATTAGTATTATTATCACAGTAACTAATAACTTATCATGGTCCATATTTTAAACTTCTAAAAAAAAATTTATATCTAAATATCGAAAGGAATGGGATTCTGTTTCTTCTCTATCATGGTCCATTCACAAGTTATCATTCATTGCAATGATTGAAAATAAAAACCCATTAAATTTTCATTTTCTTTCTACTTAATTGTGCTATACAACAAAACTAGGGCTCTACAATGTTTATCTTTTGTCTCTCACATAAAGTCAGCTGTTTTTATCATAGTAGCCATTTTCTACAAATCCAGTCATGAGAAGAGCATTTGCTTCTCACCTCCACTTCTGTGTCTCTTGCAAGACAGGTGTATAACTAAAGAAAGGAGCTTTATTCATGTTCACAACTTATCAAACCCATCACATGACAAAGGAAAACAGAGGATCTTGTATAATAAAAATAATCTTCATGTAAGTATGAAATCAAAGAACTAGAGGGGGAAAAAGAAAAAAGGAAGAACGATATACAAACCTCTTTTTCCACACTTGAAGATTGATGGAATGATCCAACAGGGAGCTGTAGCTCCCCAATCTCTCTCTTATGCTTTTCATACTCTAAAAGTGCCTGTGCAAATTGTGATTTTTCAGACACAAAGGAAACAGAAGATCATGCAAGCGGTTAACAAAGCAACAAAATATCACACTTGAAATAGTACATGGCAGAAAATCATATAAAAACGGGAAATCTTGGTTTCAGTTTCATTGGTGCCCAGAAGTCCTGTGACAAGAACATCTCATGCCATGGGAAGGTGAAGTAATCAGGCATTTCAGAAAAAAAGTGAAAAAAAAAAATCTGGTATTATCAAAGGTTTAAGTCTATCTAATTTATCGATTATTGCAATAAGAAAGATGTAATCTTACTGATAACTAGAGATCATATCTATTTACTGAGCATAAAGTCAATGATACAGAAATATTACCTTCTCATAAAAGATTCTAAACGTCCATGAGACTGTAGTGCAAGTCCTGTGAGAGAGAAGTATTCAATATGATAATGAGCAGCAAAGGGATATTTGTCTAGAAGTGAATTGTTGAAAAAGTTTTTATCTTTCAGAAACTATATTATATATTTATATATGTTATATCAATCGGTTATAAGCAACCCCGAAGACTAAAAAAACTATATCAAAATAAACAGCAGAAATATGAGATGTCAAGCTATGCAGGCTTATTAAGAACTACAAAAGATTATATCTAGGTCTTACTTAGGGGGGTGGAAAGATTCTCCTACTTGCCGCCACAACTTAGATGAAGTTACCTGCATATAGTTGGTCAATAAGATTAGCTGTCACCTATGGTAACTAATAACTAACAAAGAGCCCATGACATATTAGCATCAAAGGAAATAAAACTTAAGAAGGTCAAGTAAACTAATATATAATGATATGTTCTATTCCAAAATCTATAAAATAAATTGTTCATTAATCAAAATCAAGTTACAGGACAAAAAAGGTACAAAATCTGGGCTGGAGCTCATGGCGCCATCATAAGGAAAGTAACATTGAATCTCATAGGTCCAAGCTATTACCAGGTCTCCGCAAGTCAGACACAACTATTTGAGCTCGGTCCTATCATATCTTTTGAATTTAAAAAAAAAAAAGAATTTATTAAATAAATCAGAAATCCTAAATGATTAGCTCTTTGCCAAGTTGATAAGATGACTGAGGTCCAGTACAAAAAATGCTTGATTTCCACAGCATCAGTCCATTTGTGCCAGGACTAATGTCTGCAACATAAGATATGATAGGATTGAACTATCGAGCAATAGCAGCCCTGAGATTGAAGTTCACAATGTATATCACAGACAGCAGTGTTAGAAATTAGAATGCAAGACCATGATGATGTCCTATAAGCATGCAAAGAGTGGGCAATAAAGCAGGAGATGGGTATGTACCACGTCGTAGCCGCCTAGTCTGATAACAGCTCTCCATAACCTGCAGCCGATGGGAAATTAAGGAATTGGCTATCAGAACAGTTAAGAAGCACATTCAAAACTAGTATCAACAAAGAGGGAAAGGCCAAACAAGCTCAAATTAGCCTTCCAAATGCTTATGAGAAAGTGGTTTACTCCAATGCACTACAAGGGATATCATACATACTTGAGGCAATTCAGTGGCTCTCCGTAAAACTTGGGAGGCTTGAATTCCAGGGACCTCTCTCTGTAGAAACTCTCGAGCTCTTTCATGAATGCTTCTCGTTCCAGACACGTACCAGCCTCATCATAATCAGTCATCTGCGGATGAAAGGCAAGATAATTAGAATCTATGAAAGGAAAGGATGGCAACACAATGCTGTTGCATAGTACCGGAAGTACCTCGGTATCGTTTAGCACGTTCTTCATTTCTCTGACATTCTTTTCTTTAAGCTTTGGAGTGATCAATTCCTGATGCACAAGGGTTTTAGCTTCTTCAAGTTGAAGCTGATTCTCAGTAATTGTTGTGGTTTCTAGCATGTGACTGGGAGTAGAATCGACATTTTTGGTATCATCACCCTGATCCACCATTACTTGATCCTGTTGTAGCTGAGTCTGGGAATTCTGAGGAAGGGAACCCGAACCTACACCCGCGTTTTGATTCTTATCTGAGTGTTCGTATTGCAAAGTAGCATCAACAAGATCCATATCGGAATTGCCATGGGACTGGGAGTTATCATCCCCCGGTCTCACACCACCCTCCATCTCACTATCTTACGCTTTATGCAGTTATGCTTATCCTACACTCCACGACCATGTAATTACTGTATTATTAGCACCGTATCGTCCCATCAATCGTTTAAGATTTATATGCAGAATGGCGGTGGAGAATAGTATGGGAATTAAATTAAAGCCCTAAGGCAAAAATAGTCATGGCCAAAACAAACAGGGACTTGGAAGTAGAAATGGAAAGAGGAGCAGTAGAGTGTACCTTAATTGACGATGAAGAGGGAAACTGGTCAATTGCCGCGAATGTAGGGTTTTCGGGATTCACAGAGCAAAAATTGCAGATGGTGAACTGGAAATAGAGTAGAGGAGTGTGTATTTTTATTTGGAATATAAATAAATGAATCGGGGAATTAGAATGAACGAAGAAGCACAAACACTCTACTCTGCTTATAGTTATTACTGTCATCGAAATGAAACGCCATATCGTGAATACTGAATACGCTGGCTTATGTCACCTCACCCCACCCATGCGACGAGGCTAGTTTGGGACTCGAATTAACAAACGAGAAAGTCTTGGGTGAGCACAAACCTAACACCTCATCTTTACACACACCCAATAAAAACAAAACACATAATAAAACAAAAATAGGAAAATCCAAAAAATAAAAAAAGTCAGAAACACACGGCCTCCTCCTTTGTTTTCACCATTGTCGTCTTTTCCATGGTTTCTATCTCCATGGCTACAGACCACGGTTGCCGTTTCAGCCGCCTCGGACCACCAAGAGCGCAACCAGGACCTCACCACGGTTCGATTCACCAGTATCTAGTCCAGCTTCCTCCGTTGTCGTCATCGTACGGTTAGGCCCACCATACCATCGTGGTGCCTAGACGAAGTCCGCCATCCCTCCGCCGTCATCTTCTCGGATTCTGCACCGACCAAAAAACATTCCCCTAAATCCCATAGCCAAACAACCATGGCACTGGCGGTCCCCTCACAGTCAAGCGGCGACGGTTCCATTCCAGCACTGAGTACGGCCAAATCGCGCCGCCCTTCATTCTTCCGGCCACTGCTGAGCTAGTTTCATGCTAGGCGCCGCTCTGCTCGTGCCACTATGTGAATGTGCAGCAATAGTTTCATTCTATTTTTATTTTATCAAGTATCGTGTTGCTCTTCAGTGAAAATGGCAACGATAATCTGCAGGATATAGAAACCCATGGAGATAGAAACCATGGAGCTGCAGTGGTGAAAAAGGGCAAACAGGGAATACGGAAGGATCTGAATCGTATTTCTGGCATTTTTTTATTTTTTGGTTTTTCATATTTTTGTATTATTAGGTGTCATGTTTTTATTGGGTGTGTGTAAAGATAAGCTGTTAGGTTTGTGCTCACCCAAGACTTTCTCTTAACAAACGGCACGCACCCCCTCCCCTTCCACTTCCAGGTTTCCACTACCCCCTCTCTCATGATCCTTTTTCATGTCAAATGACCATCTTACCCCTGCATTGTGCTTTTAGGGGGATTCAAATTTGGGTGTTCTACCAATTGAACTAGTACTTATTAATTACCCCTGCATTGTGCTTATTTATTATATATGTATTAAATTATTTTATTAATGCCGATTCATGTTGTTCAACAAAAGGCTTGTTAATTTGACTAGGAATTGATCGACCTAATGCCTTGATCAAGTCGTTGACTGCCCAAGTCTGATAGCTTTTAACACATATTTGGGTAGTGTTTGGTCTAACTTTGTTTAGGCTTTTTCTTCTCCTTAAAATAAAGAGTTTATTTTTATCAAATAAAATACTCTGAAAAGAAGCTTTAAAAAATTAATGTTAACCTTAAGAGTAAATGAGTAATACAAAAAAATTGATGTTAAGAGTTTATTTTCAAGCTACACGGAGCTTATAGCTTATGATCCTCTTCGAACCCCATTAGCGACCAAAATCATATTTTGTTGATTTTTGGTTAAGGCTTAAAACTTGTGAGAGGTCTGATCGGTGGAAGAGGGTGGACCACGGTAGACCATTTTTCATACACCAGTTCGTGTCGGAGGTATTGCTATTTGAAATATATTTTCATTGCAGCAAATAATTGCTGGGATATGCCATGCTATTTAAAAAAAATAGAGTTTTAAATAAAATTAGAGTTTTATAAAAATATTTTACAAAATAGCTATTTTTTTAGTCACCAGCTGCTTTTTTTTGTTGGTCAAGGAGCTACTTTCTTTTTTGGTCAATATGAGCTACTTTTTTAGGGTCCATTTAGCATGGGTTAATTGGGTTTTGACCCAAGATGGGAAAAAGATCATAGACCGGCTGTCCCCGGTTACTAACCCATTTTCTACAAATTGAAAAATCACCCGTAAAGTATGACTAATTAAAAGATAGCCCACAGACAATTGAAAATTATAGACTGAGAAGAATTAAATATTAAAATCGAAGTAGGTGGTGTGGTGTTAGATAGCTTTTAAGTTAAAGAAACCCATTAAAGAATCAAAGAGAAGCAACGTGTATCAGATCGAATTTGTGCTTCCTTTCACCTGTGTAGCTCAAGAGCGTTCAAGTTCCGTTTCTCCACCACACGATCACCGGTCTTACCCATTTTCGAGACATGTAACCATGCCTCATCATCCTCTCTCTCCCTCCTTCCCTCTTCGACCTCTCCACCACCAAGACGGCAAGACCCACCTCCTCCCTAACAGTCTCCCCCTCTTCTATCATGAAACGATTGATTGAAAACATCTGCTGTGAGTAACATGGAGAATTTATTAAGCAGGTAAAGCAAATGGGTTGAATCCAAGTGAGTGAAAAGTGAAAACACCATTTTGCTCTTTGGTCATCTGTGGTTGTGGATCGAAGTTAAAGGGCTTGAGTGCTTCACCAAAAAAGAAAGCACATAAATAGGCTAAGGCAAACTAGAAAAAGAAAGGGGGTATATAATATTGATTTTTTTAAAAAATAAATAATAAAGTCGGAGAAGAGAATACAAATAGATGCAAAGGGGGGGAATTATTTGCTTTAAAAAATAAAAAAAAACATAGGCCCAGAGATGTAGCTCTTTTTTATGGAGAAAAATGCATATTTTACAGTAAATGAAATATGGGTTAGGTTGTTTGAGTGATTTTGAACATTGAAACCAAAAGCAAACTAGAACAAATTATTGATTATATATATTGTTGCTAGTCACTCGGGTTTTGGAGCAAGAGTTTTCTGGTGAACCCAAACCTGGTGTATTGGACGGAGGAGTTCGAGATCTTCAAGATGAGGTCTCTGTTCGAAGGTACAGGCTGAGAGAGAGAGCAGGAGGTAGGAGAGTGATGGAGTGGGTGGTGGGATTGGGTGAGAAAAATACACATGTTCTCATTTTTCTTCTCAAACTCATCCACACCATTCATTATTAAACTAATATATCTAATGGTTAAGACTAATAGTACAATAAACTATAGACACAGTTTTTACTTTAGTAGTAACATGGGTGTACCATGAAGCTAGGTGCTTCATGGTAGCCTCCACCCACATTAACACTACACATTAACACTAATGAGACTTTAACTACTTCATTAACAAATCAAGTTTAACGAAATATGTTGTTGCAACTTAAAAATAACCATTTTAATATATATATTTTTTTAAAGGAAAACAAGTAACCTTAAAAATTTTCCAGCATCACGGTTATTATTTAACAATTTACAACTATTTATAAGCTTAAATTTATTTTTTGCTCAAAAATAAACTTAAATTTATTTTGTAATTTTTAAAAAATTGTATCAATTAATGCCATTAAACAACTATACGAGGACCATAATGCAATATTTTGAAAATATTTTCGATGAGAGAGAAAACAAGTTGCCCTTCTCAGATCTCAACTGTTGCAATATTTTAATACTAAAATCAACAGTCCAGATTGACTGACCTTTTGTGGGAAAGTTTAAAACTTTTCCATGCTAAATGAACCCACTTTTTTAAGCTTAGATTTATTCCATTAACCAAAACACAATAAAGATGGCCCAACACACGTTGTTTTTGTTCAAGCCCAACATACATTTTGAAATCGTGCTTAGACCTCTGACTTCTTCCTTTCGCGCTGAATCGCTGATTCACCCCCCCCCCGCCCCCCCCGCGACAAATACAAAGTTGACTACTGTCATTAGGTTGTCAAAGAAATAAATAACAAATATACACAGTTTTTAAAAATGAGGTTTTTCTAATATATATATATATATATATTGTTGAAAACGATTAATATTTTTTGGAGATTAACTTGTGTCGTTTTTTGCAGTACAGTAGGGCTTTTCCCCCCTAATTTAAGTCTTTTACATAATCTCAATAAAATAATCAATGAAAAAATAAAGCTTACCTTAAAAAATGATAAGAAAAACTAAAAATCTTAAAAAATAATAATAAATTAAATAATAACAAAAGTGATACATTTGCATTTAGAGTTGGCAAAATGGGTCGGGTTTGGCGGGCGCAGGCCAAAAAAACCTGAAAAATATAGGGCTTGGACACACAAATTTGAGTCTGTTTTCAATCCGGATCTTTTTGGCCCGACCCGACAAAGCTCGACCCGGTAAAACCCGAGCTCGAAGCGGGTCGCCCGAAAAAATATGCTAAAGCCCGAGCCCGAAAAGTAGAGGGCTCAGATACACAAATTCGAGACCGTTTTCAATCTGGGTTTTTTTGGCTCGGTCCGATAAAGCCCGAACCCGATGCGGCCCGGCCCGAAAGCCCATTTTGCCAGCTCTATTTGCATTTACAAGAAAGAATAAACAAAATGTCAGGAAAAATAAAATAATTAAAAAAGAATAAAAAAAGATAGATGATTACTTTAGGGGGGAAAACCTAAATTGTTATACTGATAGAAAAAAAAAACCTAAATTGTTATTTTGCATTATGAAAACTGTTGAACCGGTTACAGTGAATCTATCCACGGCCCAAAAGTCCGCGTGACCATGTGGGACTTGCTAACCAGTAGTACATACATGATACATCGTTTAATAGAAGTTTGACACATCAGGCTGGCTGATTCCTCATGAAAAAATAGAACCATGATGCATCAAATTCACAACAACAGTGACCCGTAGATGCAGCTGATACAACTAATACTGGCGTGAACACAAACTTTTTCAAAAGTGATCCACATTGTTCCATAGCCTCATATGTAATCATTTCCGACACAGATCTAGCTACGATTCTAGTTGATTCGGTGGAAGTTCATCAGCCAAAAAAGACGTTAGAATTTCCCGGAAAAGGGAGATTGGCTAGATCTATAGGCAGTGGCAAGGGGGTACTCCACATAATTCCAAGTTCCTTTGAAAGTGAAAGTGATCATCATATCATAAGCAAAGGAGTTGTGTTGCGTAACACTGAGACTTAGATGAGATGACACGAGTCTCTTCAATTTAATTTAATCAGTGTTCATGGGTTTGAATCCAGGCCTAAGAATACAACAACTTTAAATTTCACGTGATAGAATTTTGCTGTTTAATAGATCCTACCCATCTCAAAAGAATTAATCTCGGCAGTAACAGACGGAGGATACCCTAGACAAAAAAAGGAGTCGCTTTGCGTCCTGCCTTTTAATTTTGCAAAGGCTGTTAAAGCTCGTAAACTGGTCCACCCATTATACCGATCACTCAGGCAAATGAAACCAGCACCAGACATGCCTTCTTTTCCCACCACCACCACCACCATTTGGAGCCTGCCTTACCTGCCACATGCCCAAATATTTGACACATAACATAAACGATATATTCTCTTTATGCTCCAACGAACGTACTCTAGGAAAGAGCCAAAGAAGTCGCACTACTCACGACATTGATAAGTTGGAGTCAAAATCTTTCCTCACATCACATGTATTCTGTTGCAGCACATATATTGGGTTTCTGGTCCCCCTGCAGCCAGAGTCCAAGTGTTACCTTCTAACTGCAATGAAATGAATACTGAATAGTAGTAAACAATAGTGGGGGTATACACTGCTTTGTCCCTAGCTAGTCCCTACCAAAGTTAGGAACGAACTTAGTTTCGGTTTGAAATGAATGATCATATATGACGAAGATGATATATAATATGATCGATGATATTGATAAATGATAACACTTATTAAAATTAAAAGGTGCGCAGTAATATATCTATTACATAACAAGTAATAGTAGTAGAACCGTACAAAAATTCTAAAGGTGATGGGTTTATTTTGTGGATTATTGAGTATTTTGCTGTAGAATGTAGAGTATTTTTCTGGAGGATGTTTGTCTCGTATTATTATTGCTTGGCTCCTTAAATAGAGCTATAATATAACAAAATCTGATCCTAATCTAAACATATCTAATATTATCCTAATTTAAAAAGCATCCTAATCTAATCATATCTAACATTATCTTAATCTTAAAATTCAAACAAATATAACAACCTAAAATCTAGATAAAACATAATTTTAAATCATAAAGTTGTTACAACTATTTAGACATTATCCACAACATTCCTCCTTGACTTAATAGCTGTTATAACACCATCTTCAAATTTTGAATATTTGTTGATTTCTTCCTTCTGTTGTACTTGTAAATCTTCTCAACGTCTTTCTTGGGACCACCTCAATGTTCTTCTTCATCTTCTTTTCATTATGAGATTCTGGATATTGCTTGATATGATTCTTTCGATTTTTATTTCTAGCAGCATCTTGATCATCTCCGTGATTTTTGGGATTGTGATTATTTCTTTTCGAACACAATCCAAATCTTTGATGATCTTTTTCTTCTTATCGACTTCAACAATTTTTGCAGAAGTATCTTTCTCGGATATCACCATATATCTTTTTCTATTATTTCTTCTTTTGTAACTTGTTATTCTCTCATTAATTCTAAGGAAAAACTTTTTCCCTTCATTTGAATTTTGAACATATCTATGCCTTTTACTTCAATGTATGATCCATCACCAATTTTGACTTTGGATATAGCAGTTTCATTGATCTCTTTGAAGAGATCTCGATCATATGTCATGTGATTTGTACAACCACTATCTATAAGCCAACCTTTTGTGGAGTTGTTGTTTGTAAAGCATGAAACAAACAACAAATCTTCTTCTGGTTGATCCTCCTCTGCCACATTGGCTTCTTGTTGTTGAGACTTGCATATCTTTGCCATGTGTCTTAATTGGCCACACTTGTAACACTTTGCATCTGGCCTCCACCAACATTTATTTTGTGGATGATTTTTCTTTTTGCAGTAAGGACAAGGTGGAAAAACCTGAGTATTATTGTTGTTGTTATTCTCCTCCCTTTTCTTGTTTTTGTTGAATCTGGCAAGAAAGACATCCTCCATAGATGTTTCTTCCCTCATCCTCCTCCTTTGCTCTTGTGCCTGTAATGCATGTAATACTTCTGCCAAAGTGATCTTACTCAGATCCTTTGTGTTCTCCATAATGGTTATAGAAGCTTCATATCTTTCAGGTACTGTCATAAGAATTTTTTCTACTATTCTGGAATCAGAAAATTCAGTTCCCAGCAATCGTACCTTGTTGGCAATGGTGAGCAATCTGTCTGAGTATGTTTTGATTGTCTCAGACTATTTCATTTTTTGTATCTCAAAATCTTTTATTAAATTCAGTACCTGCATGTTTCGTATCCTCTCATCTCCTACATATTTTTTCTTCAAATAATCCCAAATTTCTTTTGCTGTTTTGAGAGTCATGATTCTGGTGAAAACGGTTTTTGAAACACCAGCAAACAAACATGACTTTGCCTTTACATTCTTGATTTTTCTTTCCTTGTGACTTTTTATTTGGGCGGCGGTAGCATCGTCTGACAGCGGATAACATTGTAGTCCTCTTCCACGGCGTCCCAGAGATCTAAAGCCTCTAGGTAGGATTCCATTCTCACAGCCCAAAGGTCATAGTTTTCTCCATCAAAGATAGGTGGAGCAACTTGTGAAAAACTTGTTTCAGCATCCATTATCACAAGTCCTTCAAGAACCAAGAGCTCTGATGCCACTGATGGGTATATTTTATGGGTTATGGGGTATTTTGTTGTAGAATATAGAGTATTTTTTTGGAAGATGTTCGTCTCGTATTATTATTGTTTGGCTCCTTAAATAGAGCTATAATATAACAAAATTTGATCCTAATCTAAACATATCTAATATTATCCTAATTTAAAAAGCATCCTAATCTAATCATATCTAACATTATCCTAATCTTAAAATTCAAACAAATATAACGACCTAAAATCTAGATAAAATATAATTTTAAATCATAAAGTTGTTACAACTATTTAGTCATTATCCACAACAAAAGGCACACAATTTTTATCTGGGTTTTATTTCATCACAAAGATCCAAAATGCTTCCAGCTTTGCACATGTGCATGTGTTAGGCTGCATATAGCTAGAAGTTATATCTACCACAAACAGAATGCAGAGCAGTTTTTAAGGTATTCAAGGTTGCCAAGTGTGCCATGGAGAAACCACTGACAGAAGTTGACTAGGTTCAATCATTAGAATATTTATCATGAGCTTCTTGACTAATAAAGACCAAAACATCGAGTACTATTTAAGAAAGATTAACTCAATTATTCAAATTCGAAGATATGTTGTTAACCCGGAAACGTTTTTACTTCAATATTTTGTTTGCATACCATCTATTTGATAAAAAATCGCTTTAGTCGTGGAGAAAAACTCGTTAAAAAATGGGGAAGGTTCTACAGCATCAAACAACCCCATCATAGGAAAATGAATTAATCTCTGGACATTACAAAGTGCATCATTGGGGATTGAACATGTTAGCATCAAGTAACTTTTATTTGGTTAGTTCATACCGATTTATATTCTGCTCTGGTGACTGGTGCTAGCTTCAAAAACTAAACACCAGTTTAAAAATCTTGCTCTGTTTTAGATAAAATTAAACAAGTGATTTTGATAACTACTACATGATCAAAACGCCTTATCAAAATTGAGGTATGAAAAATCAAAATTGTTTCCTTAAAGCTATTCCAAATACCACTCAACTTTGATATTAATATAGCTATAATGAACACTCCAATGATATCATTCAAATCATAAATTTTTCCTATCCGTCCCATATGCGTTTTCTCTTTTTTTTGTTAAAAATTTAACTTGTATACGTCCCCTGTTACAGCCTCTCCACAATTAATCTTCCTCTAATTCTGCCCCTTCCGGTAGGAGTGCTGTTCGATAGAATTTCTTCTTAACAGTCTCTTGTTTCTTATTGGGTACCCTTTGACCCACAATATTTAAAATGAAAATGATGTAAGAACTTTGATTGATGGGGATCCAAAAAATAATGTGTTACTACAATGCATTATGAGATGGTTGCTAGCCGTGGCGGGGAACCTTCATAGCATGTCACCAAAGTAAACAAATAAGTTTTAAATGCAGATGTTGATGTGCACCCAAAGTTAAAACGTACTTAACTCCCGTCAAATATTTTATTTTCATGTCAAAATTGTTAACTTGATGTAAATATATTTATTTAAACTGACCCTGGCCCATATATATTTGTACGTATCACTAGCTATCTCTCTTTTTGCTTTTATCATAGCTAAAACATATTACTAGTTGATCAATTTCCTTTCCTTTTACCTTTTCGCCAACCAGAACAAAGCATAGCTAGTGTGGTACCGGGCTATCCCCGCAATCTATATTCTTGCTGGATGCACTTATATATATATATATATTTTTTAATTCTAAGACTAATCAATAATGGAATAAAATGAAAGGATCTTATAAAAATCATGTAGATATACCACTTGCAAAGATTTCAAAGAAACAAGTTGCTCAAAGTAATGATATAATATACCAACCGGAGACTGGAGAGATACAACTTAACCTTTACAATTACTATAAATAATTTCTTTGCAGAATCATTTAATTATTTTTTTTATAAACAAATATTAGTAAATTAGTATGTTATATTAATGAGGGAGTTAAACTTTTGTAAAGTATCTACAGAGTTTAACTTCTGTAATAATAATGTTTGATTTACTGAAGAATATATATAATTTTGTGTGCTTTAAAAAAAATATATAATTTTTTTGTAGGTAAAACATATTTATTGAAAATAGCTAAACTCGAATCACAAGTAGTGTCAAAATCTAGAAAAAAAGATTACAGTTCAGTCCAAAAAGAAGACAGCTGAAAAACATATACACCAGTAAAACAAACCCACCAATTATTCAAAAATGAAAAGCTCCAACAAACCATAACAGACACAGCCAATGCAAAATGGATTACAAAAGCTGTCAACATCGATCCACTTAAAAGTGTTTATCTTGATACGATACGAGACCTCCCATTTGGATATTTAACCTATTTTGCTGATATATACAATATTGGGTTTGGTTTTGTATATATAATAATGATGATTAATTAACACATAATTTTGTATGTTTGGTATTTTTAGGTAGAATTAATCATTATGCAATGAAGGTGTAAAAAAAATTTATACAGACGTCCGATAATATTTTATCATGTAGATATTTTTGTAGATATTTTAGGAAATTATTGTTGTCAAATGACAATATGATAAGATATTATTCGATATTTGTGTAAAATATTTTTACATTGTCAGTGCATAGTTACTAAACTCTTTTAGATTTTGATCAGAAACATAATCATATGAATAATTCTAAATCCTCCTACCTTTTATTCCTACAAATCCTCCTAATTACTAAATAGATAAAGTATTAAATTTTTTTTATGTTTTCAAGATATTAGTTGTTTTATACAAATCCTCCTAATTACTAAATGGAGAAAGTATTAAATGTTTTTTATGTTTTCAAGATATTAGTTATTTTTTCTTTCTTACTTTATAAAGTAGTAGGAGAATACGCAGGAGGGGAGAGAGAGAGAGAGGCTTCTTAAATGTACTATTATTCCATTAGAATGAAATCCATGACATATTGAAGAGATCATACATGATGAAACATCTTTGTCCAGCTATCTTTATCATTAGTGAGTGATAGCATTGGTTTGTCATTTTTGTGGCTGAGAGTCACCGCACGGTCAATTTGCGGTCTTTTTACCAAAATAATGTTTCAAAAATAATAAATTACCAAAATATATAACAGAAAAATAGGTTACCAATATACGTTTTATCCCCATGTAGCAACATAAGGCACCAAATGAGAGGGCACGGTGTATGTTTTGACCCACTAGAGATCTGAACATATAAACTCTTTATCACTTCAATTCTTATATCTATCCTTTGTGATCTCCTTGTTTAAAAGAATAAAAAGATACCTCCAATTCAACATCTCAGTACATGACATAGTAAAAAATCTCATATTGTTAATTTATTTTTCCATATTACCCACTTCGCTTCTATTTATAAGAAACAATACTTTATTTTCAATAAAATTAATTGTTTTTTTTCAATTTTACCCTCATTAATTATCACTACCACTTACCAAAAGTTCACTTATTTCCTATTTAATGCAGGGGTATTTTTTGAAAAAATTTAAAATTTAAAATTATAATATCATTAATGAAGAATAACACATCTCAATGTATTTTTTGGTCTATGTGATTTTAGTACTATGTTTCTTATAAATAGTACAGGAAGGAGTAATAATTTGTTAGGAGTATTTTTAAATAGGTTTAAATAAGTTTTTGGTCCCTGTAAACATCCGATTTTTTATTTTAGTCCATTAAAAAAAAAGTCAAACTATTTCAGTCCTTTAAAATTTTTTTTTTTGGTTTTAGTCCTTTTAGTGAATTACCACTGTATTGTGTTGATGTGGCGCTGATGTGGCATATGTAAGTCCCTGTCATGACTTGACACGTCATTTAAAATTTATAAGGACCTGCTGACTAGGACTTTCTTCCTATCACGGGACTAAAATCAAAAATCATAATTTTTATAAGGTCTAACTACACAACTTAAAATTTTTATAAGGTCTAATTACACAACTTAAAATTTTTATAGGGACTAAAGCACACCAACCCCCTCCCTCTTTCCCCTTCGTCCCCTCCTTCAACCCTCTCCTCCTCCACCACCACCCCCTCTCTCTCTCTTGTTTTCTCTCTCTCTCTCTCCACCACCACCACCACCACCACCACCCAAACACACACACACACACGCACTCTCTCTCTCTCGTTTTCTCTCTCTCTCTCTCTCCCCACCACCACCACCCAAACACTCTCTCTCATAGCATAGCAACACAAACCAAAGTAAGAAAGACAGAACTTCCAAGAACTCGAGAGAAAACGAGAGAGTGTTTGGGTGGTGGTGGTGGTGGTGGTGGGGGTGGTGGGGAGAGAGAGAAAAAAACGAGAGAGAGAGTGTGTGTGTGTGTGTTTTAGTGGTGGTGGTGGGGAGAGAGAGAAAACGAGAGAGGTGGTGGTGGTGGTGGGGGGGAGAGAGAGAGAGTGTGTGTGTGTGTGTGTTTGGGTGGTGGGGGTGGTGGGGAGAGAGAGAAAACGAGAGAGGTGGTGGTGGTGGGGGGGAGAGAGAGAGAGAGAAAATGAGAGAGAGAGAGAGAGAGAGTGTGTGTGTGTTTGGGTGGTGGTGGTGGTGGGGAGAGAGAGAGTGGTGGTGGTGGAGGGGGGGGAGAGAGAGAGGATGAAGAAAGGAGGAGGACGTGGTGGTGGAGGAGAAAGGGGGATTAAAATCAAAATCTCAATTTTGAGAAGGACTAAATTCAAAACTTAAAAGTTTTATAGGGACTAAATTCAAAACATAGATAGGCCACGTCAGCATTTTCTGCCACGTAGACATGCTGACTGGGTCATAATGTGCCACCTAGCACTAAAAGGACCAAAACCAAAAAAAAAATTTTAAAGGACTAAAATTGTTTGACTTTTTTTTAATGGACTAATATCAAAAATTGAATATTTACATGGACTGAAAACTTATTTAAGCCTTTTAAATATTATCTTGGTCAAAAAGTTCGGATCTGCATTTGCTATTTCCACTCGCAGTCGGAGATACATTGGATCTAAGACGAATCGCAAGGCATTGATTTCCAAATGAGCAGTGAGCACCCATATGTATTTAAAAAACCTAGGCGGAATTAAAAAATAAAAAAGGTTGTGAGTGTGGCATATAATTACACGCGCGATGAAGTGTCTTATACAGCTGTGATACAGAAGTGTCATATTGTAGTCTACTTTTATAAGGAATAATAATAATAATGTCAAAAAAAATGCAGCTGTGCGTACTTTTCTCTGGTAATTAAGATTCATCCTGATTCCTGACGTCCTAGTTTAACTCTAATATAAACTATATAATGTGCAGTTTTCGCCCAATCAACTTTTCGATAGTAACTACATAGTTTTAGTCCAAATTTAAGATTGTCATTTGATATTTATAAGAATCCCACTATAATTTCTTGTCATAGTCATGGTTTTTCTAGTTGAGTGAGATCTCAAGTAGTCCATTAATTATTATTGAATCGTCAAGTGATCAGCAAATTGAGACTACTAGCCTTGAACAAGAATGGCCAACCCCATTAGCCATATTATTGCAATATGATCATAGTCCTAAGGTGATTAATTAAGACACGGTGACCATGACACTTCAGAGAGAGGGTGGGGACTTCATGCCTTCAATATCAACTATATATGCTGGACTATGCTAACGTGAGGTCTATATAAGCACGCTATAGCCGCTTCTTTCATCCTGCATCACAACATTCACATTTGCAAGCTGAGTGGTTCTCATTACATACGATCCGCTCCAAAATCAAACTCAAAACATATATCTTTCTCTTTTTCTCTCATCTTTTGTGGGATATTCAATCCAATATATACTGTTAATTAAGATAAGATGGCCGAAGCAGCAGCAGCAGCAGCTCCTCAGAAATCTCTTAAGGATTTCGATCCTCCAATGAAACCCAAAAGGAATAAGTTTGCTTTCGCATGTGCTATATTGGCTTCCATGACTTCCATTTTACTCGGTTACGGTGAGTGCATTAAAATAACCAATTTATAGGTTTATATTTCTTCGTGTAAAGCTAGTCCTAGTCTCCTAGATTATTATTATTTTTTTAATTTCAACGTATTAAAAATAGGTTCCTTCCCTTTTTGTTGTCAATCAAGAGAAAAGGTTACATAATTTCTTCTTCGGTTAACTACAATAGCATATAGCATATATACGCTGAAAACTTATCCGTATCAGGTTAAAAAAACACACACACGTGAATTTTAATTAATAGAGAAATACTCCCTATAAGGAACATTAATAAGCTTGGTGTACACAATAATTAAGCATGCCTCGATCAAATGGCACGTTATATATATGGATGATGTTACATATGCAGATATTGGGGTGATGAGTGGAGCGGTCATATACATAAAGCGAGACTTGAAACTGACGGACGTGCAAATCGAGATCCTGATAGGCATCATCAACCTTTACTCCCTCGTCGGCTCATGCCTCGCCGGCAGAACCTCCGACTGGATAGGCCGCCGCTACACCATTGTCCTTGCCGGAGGCATCTTCTTCACCGGCGCCATCCTCATGGGACTCTCACCCAACTACCCCTTCCTCATGTTCGCCCGCTTCATCGCTGGTATCGGCATCGGCTACGCCCTCATGATCGCCCCTGTCTACACCGCTGAGGTCTCTCCTGCCTCCTCTCGTGGCTTCCTCACCTCCTTCCCCGAGGTAAGTTATCTATTTTAAATGATAAATGTTAGTAATTATTATGTTATAATAGAGGATTTGAATTATTACCTCCTTACCACTCAAACTAAGATCCAAATAATTAAACCACCTTATCAAATATCTATTTAAGGGATTCATACATATGGTTTGAGGATCGAACCCTTGACATCATGCTGATCTGAGTATCTACCACCCGTACCACATTAGTACACATAGTTTTAATTAGTTCTAATTAAATAAACATATTATTAATTAATTATGTTTTTATTTTTATCTAGGTATTCATCAATGGAGGGATATTGCTTGGATACATTTCAAACTACACGTTTTCGAAGCTGTCACTTCGATTGGGGTGGAGGGTGATGCTAGGAATCGGGGCGATTCCTTCGGTCATCTTAGCAGTGGGAGTGTTGGCGATGCCGGAGTCACCCCGTTGGCTCGTCATGAGGGGTAGGCTCGGGGATGCCATCAAGGTCCTCAACAAGACCTCCGATTCTGAGGAAGAGGCTCTTATGAGGCTCGCCGAAATCAAAGCTGCGGCTGGAATCCCCGAGTCTTGCAACGACGACGTCATTCGGGTAACTAATACGCAAAGCCACGGGGGAGGCGTGTGGAAAGAGCTATTTCTTTATCCTACACCCGCGGTGCGCCACATCGTGATTGCGGCTCTTGGGATTCACTTCTTCCAACAGGCATCAGGCATAGATGCTGTCGTTTTGTACAGCCCCACCATCTTCCAAAAGGCCGGGCTCGAATCAGATACAGAGCAGCTCCTTGCAACCGTTGCTGTTGGATTCTCCAAAACTGTTTTCATTCTTGTGGCCACTTTTCTTTTGGATCGGGTCGGGCGTCGCCCGTTGCTGTTGTCCAGCGTGGCAGGCATGGTGATCTCGCTTCTCACTCTCGCTGTGAGCCTCACGTTCATCGATCATTCGCACGTAAGGATCACGTGGGCCATTGGGCTTAGTATTGCCACCGTGTTGTCCTACGTGGCAACTTTCTCCATCGGGGCAGGTCCCATCACGTGGGTCTATAGCTCTGAGATATTCCCGTTGAGGCTACGCGCTCAGGGTGCATCTGTTGGGGTGGTGGTGAATAGGGTGACCAGTGGGGTCATCTCGATGACCTTCTTGTCCCTCTCTAACAAGATCACCATTGGAGGGGCATTCTTCCTCTTCGGTGGAATTGCCCTTTGTGGGTGGATCTTCTTCTACACCATGCTCCCCGAAACACAGGGTAAGACCCTTGAGGAAATGGAAGGGTCTTTTGGTAAATTCAGAGCAAAGTCCAACACCACCAAGGGTAAGGGTATTATGGACAATGATCATGGCGAGATCCAATTGGCCAATTAGGGACCAATACTTGAGGCAATGTAATAGTAGTTAGCTAATTAGTTACGTCTCTTTTAGCTGGATTGGCTTTTCAAATCAAAACCGTGATTCATCCACTCAAGTAACAAGGCTTGTATGCGAAGGAAAATCATAATGCATGGATATTTTAGTGTGACAATTTAGTGGACTAGTGTGTTGTTAAAATATTGTTAATGTGAGTGATTTATATAATTTCAAATGATCTCGATGACATTGGAATGTTCCACTAGTATCGGACTATCGTTAAGAAAATCAAACTATACATATCATATAAGAAAGAGGTGACAAATCGATCTAATTACAGTTGCAAATGATATTGTGTGGAATGAAAAAAAAATTGAAGGGGAAAAGTATTCCGATGACGAGGGAGGGGAAAATTGTGTGGAATGAAAGTGGTGCTTAAATTGCGCTGAGGGCGATATGGATGGTTGCTACATTTTTAATTTTGTTGTAACCTTTTTATATATATAAAAAAAAGAAGAATTATTGTAACCTTTGCTTGTTCCATGGATTTAATCTATTTGATGGAATTTTGTCGCGTACAAGCACAGTTAATTAGACCTTATCTTACTGTTTGTTTTACTTCCTTTCTTTTTTCTTGAAGCCAATTATTTTTCTTCGATGCGTACTGTTCTTTTGTATGTATATATTTTCTTGAAAACGAATGGTTCCTGGCACAAAGTACCACTGGCTATTTTCAATTAAAACCCCCCAAGATCTGCATATTCGCTTTCTAATTAAATAATCAAACTCATCTTAATTTGGAGGTAAATATACAACAGAGTTATCAGACATGGCAGAAAAATAACCCAAGCAGGCTCATGATCATATATCATCCTTGAACACAAAGCATATTGCTTTTGAACCATGACCGTAAAATGTGAAAGTCTTATTCGGTAATCGGTATGTATGAAATCTCACTTCAAGGCAGCCATGCCAATTCAACAGCATCATATTGAACAATGAATATTTTTTGTTTATTATTAGTTTGCCAATATTCCTCATCTTCGTCAAACCCATATGCATGACTAACAATGAATGCCAATAAGCCAAAATTTGTTGCAGTAGTTAGCAATAAGATATGAGGAAATATTGAATAATTTTCCTCTGTATAAGTGACCAAGTGTTCAATCCTTGTCGTTTCCATTCCATTCTTCATAATTAAATAACTTCAGTATGAGGTAAAGTAGACTTGTGCAGTTGTAGTGAGCCTTGTTAACCCTTAAGGCCAAAACTAATGAAAGCCTCAACTCAAGCCACATTATATTGCTTATTCACAATGGCCACCCTTCAATCAATCCCATATATACTTTCTACCAGAAATCCAACCATAACCTTCCCGGGTCTAAAACATCATGAGAACATAAAGAATAGTTGTTGTGGTCGAAACATTTAAATTTTGACTTAATAAATCAATTTCCATTTTGCAGACACACTCCACAGACTAGGACTTCCAATTCACAATCTTTGTTACCATAATAAAAATACCTGAACCAGCTGAAGTTACTTATTCAGTCTTCACAAATGCATTGGTTCGAGAACTACTTTCCCTGAAAATACAAAGCAGCAGGTATTTGAGAAACTCAGGACAGGAAGAAAAAAGATATAATGAAATTCCAGTGATCCAAAAAAGATTTATACTTTTGTGTTAGTTGGTAGCTCCCAGTTCGTCCCCACACTGTGAAGCAAGTTAGTTTCCGGCTTTCCCCCAACTCCTAGATCTGCTTGCTTCCTCTGATTAGAGAGTAGATGGTTGTTGCTTTCATTAGAATATTGCGGGAATGAAAAGAATGGAAAACAGGGATTGTGGAATAATTGCTATCAGTTCACCCACTCAATGTTCGCCCAGTATATATGCTTTGATTGGAGTTATTTTTCTTTAACTATTGCCTTGATATAATAATTAACTATGTGTAATTTCTTCTTTACAATATTGTCATGTGGATGAATTAAATTGAATTTTGTTTCTTCTTTCCTGCACATGGATGTGATGTGCAGGTGGTGGTGACTACACTTGTTATTTCTTCTTGTTTTTTGTGTCTGCCCTTTCTAACCAGACTACCCGACCCAATTCATCTTTGGGTGGGGTTGGGCCACACAAGCAAAAAGCATAAACCCAAACCCACCCCAACCCGTACTAAACACCTAGGTTCTGTTCCAATTTTTCCACAAACTCGACCCAATTCGACCCGTGATCACTCCTACAAAACTGCACGGCAATTGGTAGGAGATGAACGGTAAAATTGAAAATGTAAAAAAAGGGGAAGGGTAATAATAGAAAGTAAAATATATTTTAGATTAATTTTTACTTAATTATACATATCAGATAAATTATGTACAACATATTATTATTATTATTATTAACACATTAATATTTTTATTAACATAGTGGTATAAATGAATATATAATAACTAATCAAATTTACATATCAATATATAATTTTCATATCAAACAAAAATAGAAAAGCATTGGACTTCGGCCCTGTTTAATTCTAAAAAAAATGAAAATAGAAAAAGCGGACAGTCGAGCTGCATAGTAGTCTTTCCGCTAGTTAATATAAAGCAAGTACATATACACGTGATTTTGTTATTGTAATTTTTTTTTGACAGAAATTATTGTAATATGTTTTACAGCATAAAATGAAAGTAAATATAACTTGCTCAAGTAGTCCACTATTAATCAATGGTCAAGTGATCTCGTGACCAGCAAATGAGACTACTATAGCATTGAACCTAACGTAAGTGTGGGCGTACCCCATTAGGCATTAGCCACTAATTATTGCAATATCATATCATAGTCCTAAGGGGATTAAGACACGTTGACGTTGACCATGACATTTGAGAGAGAGGGTGGGGACTTCATGCATGCATGCTTGCTTTCACTTGACTAAGCTAACGTGAGGTCTATATGAGCACGCTATATATAGTCACTTCTTTCACTGGCCTGCATCACATTCACATTTGCAAGCTCGTCTCTCTACCAGTGGTTCTCATTATATATATGTGCATGCATGCTCCGCTCCAACATCAAACTCAAAACATTATATATATGATCTTTCTTTAATTTTTCTCTCTGATCTGATCTTGTAGTGTGGGAAGGATATTCAATTCAATCCAATATATACTGTTAATTAAGATAAAATCATGGGCGCCGAGGAAGGAGCAGCAGCTCAGAAATCTCTTCAGGATTTCGATCCTCCAATGAAACCCAAAAGGAATAAGTTTGCTTTCGCCTGTGCTATATTGGCTTCCATGACTTCCATTTTACTCGGTTACGGTGAGTACGTGCAGTAACACACACACAGACACACAGATTAATTTTATTTTAATTTCAACGTATTAAAAATAGCTAGGTTCCTTCCCTTTTTGTTGTCTTTCAAGAGAAAAGGTTACATAATTTCTTCTTCGGGTAGCTACTATAGCATATATACGCTGAAAACTTATTTCCGTATCAGGTTAAAAAACATACGTGAATTTTAATTTAGAAATGACATATATATAAGGAACATTATTAAGCATGCATCGATCAAATGGCATGTTACATATATGGATGATGTTACATACATGCAGATATTGGGGTGATGAGTGGAGCGATCATATACATAAAACGAGACCTGAAACTGACGGACGTGCAGATCGAGATCCTGGCAGGCATCATCAACCTTTACTCCCTCGTAGGCTCAACTGTCGCCGGCAGAACCTCCGACTGGATAGGACGCCGCTACACCATCGTCCTCGCCGGAGCCATCTTCTTCGCCGGATCCATCCTCATGGGATTCTCTCCCAATTACTCCTTCCTCATGTTTGCTCGCTTCGTCGCCGGTATCGGCATCGGCTATGCCCTCATGATCGCCCCTGTCTACACCGCCGAAGTCTCTCCTGCCTCCTCTCGCGGCTTCCTCACCTCCTTCCCTGAGGTACCTATCTACTACATACTAATTAATCTGGACTTGATATATGTAAAAAGAACAAAAAATTAATCCACGGAGTTAGTTAATTTCACTTAATTTTCTAGAGCAAATACTTTTTTAAATGATTTTTATTTGTCACTCTGATGAAGAAGTTAGTTAATCTTATTTAATTTTCTTGATCAAAATGAATTTTATTTTCTAAACTATTTTTAGTATTTAAATTAAAATCTGCATTAAATGAATAGTATTTTATAAAAAAATCATCAAATATGATAAAATTAAGTAAAATTTAGTATAATCGAGTTATATATATATGTTTTCCTTATATATATATATATATATATGTATACACACACATGCATGAGTATGATAGTTTTAATTAGTTAGTTCTATACATATTATTAATTAATGATGTTTTTAATTAATTTTATATAGGTATTCATCAATGGAGGGATATTGCTTGGATACATTTCAAACTACGCGTTTTCGAAGCTGCCACTTCGGTTGGGGTGGAGGGTGATGTTAGGAATTGGGGCGATTCCTTCGGTCATCTTAGCGGTGGGAGTGTTGGCGATGCCGGAGTCACCCCGTTGGCTCGTGATGAGGGGTAGGCTCGGGGATGCCATCAAAGTCCTCAATAGGACCTCTGATTCAGAGGAAGAGGCTCTAATGAGGCTCGCCGAAATCAAAGCTGCGGCTGGTATCCCCGAGTCTTGCAACGACGACGTCGTTCAGGTAACCAATAAGCAAAGCCACGGGGAAGGCGTGTGGAAAGAGTTGTTTCTTTATCCTACACCCACAGTGCGCCACATCGTGATTGCAGCTCTCGGGCTTCACTTCTTCCAACAGTCATCTGGCATAGACGCCGTCGTTTTGTACAGCCCCACTATCTTCCAAAAGGCCGGGCTCAAATCAGATACAGATCAACTCCTTGCAACCATTGCCGTTGGAGTCGCCAAGACCTTTTCCATCCTTGTGGCCACTTTTCTGTTGGACCGGCTCGGGCGTCGCCCGTTGCTGTTGTCCAGCTCGGGAGGCATGGTGGTTTCGCTTCTCATTCTCGGGACGAGCCTCACGCTCATTGATCACTCGCACACGAGGCTCACGTGGGCCATTGGACTGAGTATTGCAACTGTGTTGTCCTTCGTGGCATCGTTCTCCATTGGGGCGGGTCCCATCGCGTGGGTCTATAGCTCCGAGATCTTCCCGTTGAGGCTACGCGCTCAAGGTGCGTCTGCAGGGGTGGTAGTGAATAGGGTGATGAGTGGGGTCATCTCGATGACCTTCTTGTCCCTCTCTAACAAGATCACCATTGGAGGGGCATTCTTCCTCTTCGCTGGAGTTGCAACTTGTGGGTGGATCTTCTTCTATACCATGCTCCCCGAGACACAAGGTAAGACCCTTGAGGAAATGGAAGGGTCTTTTGGTAAATTCGGATGGATGTCCAACCCCACCAAGGGTAAGGGTGTTATGGACAATGACAATGGCGATATCCAATTGGCCAAGTAGTTAGCTAACTAGTATATATGTCTTCTTTAGATTAGCTTTTCAAATCAAAAAACCGTGATTCGAGTAACAAGGCTTGTACGCCAAGAAAAATAATAATGTATGGGCTATTTTAGTGTGATAATTATTTATTGAAATACTACTGAGTTGTAGTTGTTACAAATATTGTTAATGTGAGTGAATCATATATAGTTTTAGATGGATTATAACGTGAGAGCCCTAAAAAGTCCCTCACCGGTGAGTGAGAGACCGAAAATAGCTATGAGATATATTAATAAACAATTCTAACAGCTGAGATTAGATTATTAGATTGGAATCCACCACAATTTCAATTCTCGATGATATTGGAAGGTTCCACTGTTATTGGAGCCTGTCATTGTCAAAATTAAAATATCATGTACGAAAGAGGTGACAAAACGATCTCGCAGTTGTAAATGACATTGTGTGAATTACCGTAGCTAGCTAGCCATGACAAAAATTTTGAAGGCGAAAAGGAATCCAATAACGAGGGAGGGGAAAAATGTGTGGAATGAAAGTGGTGCTGACCAAAAAAAAGTGGTGCTTAAATTGCGTTGAGGACTTGACCAAAAAAAAATTGCGTTGAGGACGATATGGATGATTAATTGCTACATTTTTAATTTTGTTGTAACAATTGCTTGTCCCGTAGATTTGATCTATTTGATGGAATTTTATCGCATACTGTTAATTAGACCTTATCTTGCCGTTTATTTTATAAAATCAAGAGTCATAAGTTTAAATTAAAAGCATTTAGTCTCCGTAGTGCAGGTAGTGGAATACTCCTCGATGTAGAATAAAAAAAATAAAAGCATTTCATACTTCATACATTATACTATATTTTTAAATTTTAAAAATATAAAGTAAAAAAGAACCAAACATAAATTTAAATTTAAAGTTATTTAGTCATAGAAAGTTGTGACGTTAAAAATAAAAAAATTATAATTCTATAGTACATTTAGAAGAACAATGGATTACAATTTACAAGAAATCTTGACTCTGAAGAGTGAAAACTTAAATTTAATATAAAAAAAATTGATTTATATTTATCAATATATATTTGTATATTATGTACTATCACATTATTTAATTATAATTAGATGGAAATGTATTAAAAAAATTTGTTTTGATAAGAGAATTAAAAGTATTGATTTTCTTCCTGTTACTTTCTTTCTCATAACTTTCACATTTCCTCTTTCTCCTTTTCATTATATCATAGATGTAAACAATAACAAAGAAAGAAGGAAAACACAAATAAAACAAGCAAGAACTGAAGAACTTGTTCACATTTCTCAAACCATCAAAACATTAGCATTTCATTTAATTAAGTTGACACGCCTTGTTGCTTCTCCTGAGTCAAGAGTGCACCGGGTGAGGTTAATTATTAGCATTAAAATAGTCTATTGAAATCACAGGGTGTAGTTCAATTGGCAACTCGGTCTTTATGTGTGCACTGTGCAGACTTTCTTAATATATAATAACAATGATAATATGATTATTCAAATCCCATTCCCTCGGGGCAGGATCATGATCATGACATCATACATCCCAAGTTCCCAACGCATCCAAAGGTTGCCCAGATTTAACAATAAAAATTGGGCAAGCACTAAGTGCATGTTTATTTTTCAGTTAGAAATAGAATACTGCCAAAGTACATTTGAATTCAAAGTAATTAGAGTTCTTTTTAAGCAAACATACTTTAGATCAAAACATACATTTGTAACTAAAAAACAAACATACCATAAACAGGTAGAGGTCACAGTGGTGGTGGGGAAGGAATCACATGATATTTGTCCTTAGATTCCTCGCATCATCTCAGATTGGTGAGATCACACTCCAATAGGCTCTTGCAAATGTTCGGTTGCACATCCATTGCCATCCTCAGTGACTCCAATAGCTTACACCCGTGAACAATCAATTATAGGATTTGAGTGAGGAACATTCCGGTATTGAAAAGGATGCAAACCGATACTTTTGAACTAGTTTAGTTTGGTAACACGGTAATTTTATTAGCATTTTCAGCAAACGATGAGTTGCTATGGGTGGGAAGGACATCAATAACTCCTTATTCACTATTTCTTCCTTTTCCCGAGTTTTCCCTGACGTTGGGCTAAAAGATGGATGAGGGAGTTTGTACTCATTACCGCAATGAATTGTATTTTCTATCAATATCAATAAACAAGATTACAAAGCTGTATTTTTACATCACGAGGAACGCGCAAAAAGAAAATACAGAGACTTTTGAATCTTCATCCGCCAATTTATGCTATTCCCTCCTCAATACTATGAATGTGAAAATTCCTCAAAAAATCAAAGCATAAGACAACAATGAAGGTAATAATACTACAAGCAAACATGTACATGTTAGGTCAGTTCTATATTATCTCTCACTTTTCGATGCCTTGTTGCAGGTACTGTATCAAGTCATACCCAGCAGTTGTCCACTTATTGTAAGCATCTTTACATACATGGGTCATGAAATTGGCCGCTTCGCGCTCACTCATCTCCGGATGGAATCTCTTCCGAAGATTACCAATTGGGTCACCTCTGCTGAAACAAGGTAACCCGCTGTCTAGCATCAATGCCACAGTAGTGATGATCCCTTCCATATGTCGACGGGCAGCAAGGTACCCCTTCACACACAAACTAGAAGTGCAATAAACGGTGAAAGAACGCTCAATTTTTAATAACATGAAATGAAATGGGGTTAAAAAACATGAAAAGATTGAGAGGGGACATAATATGACCAATCTAGAAGTGCCATTACTACCTCAAAAATTGGTTCCATGTATCACTCTTCATAACACCAGATGGATCTAGTAATTGTGTCATCTCGTGGCTCAGCTTAAAATGTGCACTTTCAAAACGCATATTCCCACCTGGAGAAGTTTCTAGGATGAAACCGAAGTCGATATGAACAAGCCTCCCAACACTGCATCACCATACATATATAATATTAGTGATGGATTTATTGGACCAGTAATTTATATACTTGCAGTAGGGAAAGAAAGCATAGAGGTGGAGGAACTGAAGATCGCAAATGAATTGAACTAAGGTAAGGGGATCAATCAATGAGGATGTTCAATGTTTCTGATGTATCTAAAGCTAAACATCCACTAGCAATTATAATCAGACCTGCTGACAATGTAACGAAGAAAGACAAATATCTTACTTATCAAAGAGAAGGTTCCCATTGTGCCTATCCTTTGGTTGAAGCAAGAGACTAGCAACAGCATAACCAGCACTGCTAATGATGAAGTTCTGGCGTGCAGCCTCAAAACTGTTAGTCCCAACAGGTCCATAGTCTTGCTGAAATATCTCAAACAGACCCCCATCTGTTGTTTCTCCCATCTGACTTCTACTACGTGTATTAGGCACAACCTGGAAATTTTAGAAAAGGAAAAGAGATTACATATCCACAAAATAACTATCCCACATGACACGAAAAATAATTAAGATTGATCTCATTCCCAACTATACTGATTGGAAGCCATTTGTTAGTTTTTTTCAAATCAAATACAACTTATAAGGCCAACTAATTGCCCAAAAGAAATATATCTCTAAAAAATGAACTTCCAAAGGCTAGCACAAGTTGTATAATAAAATACTTTGACTGAATTACCCAGTGTCACAAAGTTATCATGATGCATAGGCATGTTACCAATAAACTCACCTCTATTATACCTCTCTCAGGACCAGTAGGCAGAACACCATAAGGAAATAGATAAAGATTTAATCCGACAGCTTCAAATATATCTCTAAGAAGTGCTATTACTTGAAGGGCAAGAACATCTTGTCTACAGTCATCTCCAACCTTGAATGTAAGAGAACACAATCACCCCAAGAACGACCAAAAAACACAAACTATGCACAATTGACAAGCAAGAAAATAAACAAGAGGTGCAAAAAATTTGGTTTATCTAACACTAACCGCAGTCCCAACATATTTACTACTCTTTATTTGGTCCATATTCCACATATTAATTGGAAAAATAAAAATATGCAGTTATTGGATAATCAACTATTTTTCATAGAAGACCAATAATAATTACTTAAGTTAAAATGGGTATATTTATAAACAAAATAAAATGCTATCATTCATCTAATTATTTTGGTATTTTCTTTTTTCTTTTTGGCAAAAAAGTTCAAAAACTATAAGTAACAAAAATTGTAAAAATATAAGTATTTGTGAAGTGTTTGACACAACACAACTACTATTTCAAAGTAGTCGGGCTTCCTTGAGTTTGACTGCTGCTATCAAGAGAAGCAGTCTCTAGCCATCCACTCACCCACAAAAAAAGTAAAAACTTCATAATGTGTAATTAGAGTATACATGTCCCATATTAAGCAAGAATGTATTAAAGAGAGCTCAGTTGCTAAGTCCCTATGGTGCAATGTTTTGCTTTGCAGGTGTGTTGACAGGGCAACAAAGTAATTATAAACGCCAATGCTTGATTGAGCCTACCTTGAAAATGCAAGCTTGTGGCTTTACATCATTTTTGTCCCCATCTCGATCAACTACGTTAAATGTTATCATGATTGGGACTTTTGCAGCGGACTGTAAGGGAATACCACTATCTACTCGAATACCCGTAACAAGCTTACTAGGAGCTGTTGGTAGATAAAGATCTTCGCCCTCCAGTTCAATTTTCTCCAACTCTCTTCACATATATTAAAAACAAACATTACTATAATGAATACTTGAAAATTTAACTTCAGAATTCACCATAAAAATCATGCCTTCAAACATCTGTACCTTCGGATACCAGCTCGGCGTTCTTCTTTCGGGAGTGGATACAATACACCGGAGATAGACGTAACTTTGTCAAAGAAATCAAACTCCCTTCTAAATAAGTCAAGTGCCTTTGGATTAAAACCATCAATTATACGCTGCCTTACAGCTGGCAGCAGTTCTAGAAATGAACCATTCTGAAATAAAAGGACAAACAGATTCAAACCATATTAAGTATGACTTGAAAAAAACACAACAGATTCTGAGTTAAAAAAAAGTACTATGAATATATTTATATTTTTACATGGGACTGCTACAAAATTTAAAGCCAGATTCAA
Organism: Glycyrrhiza uralensis; assembly: GCA_030159175.1. Classification (NCBI taxonomy): domain Eukaryota; kingdom Viridiplantae; phylum Streptophyta; class Magnoliopsida; order Fabales; family Fabaceae; genus Glycyrrhiza; species Glycyrrhiza uralensis. The sequence continues at coordinate 55,116,510 of BRZY01000005.1, forward strand.
AGATTTCAGGTAAAACTAGAAAAATGTATCTGCCAATTGAAGAACTTAATGTAATATGGAGTAACTGTCATGACAATGGTGTTAGAAACCAAGCATCACTGAGAAAATGATAGAAACTTCAAAATGAAAGAAAATGGATTACAAGAAAGAATCTGCGGAACTTTCAGTTTCTGAGAAACCATTATCTTTGTAAAACTGAATTGCACTGTTACAGATGCCGTTATTTATAGTTTGGAGTCCAACTCAGATTCCTAACTTCTGATTGTTACTCTAAAAGAAAGTAACCTCAGATAGTGTTTTTTCATAGCATGTTCTTGAATGTCAAGACAATAGACATATGCCTCATGATTTATAGTGTTTTTTCACGTATCTTGTTGACTGTCAAAACAACAAAGAAAGTACACCTAAATAGATGAGTTTAAAATCCATGATGTTTTTATTGGTATATGAGATAGCAATAACTATACTGGATAAAAAGAAACTTGCTGTTGACATACCTTCCCACTGTTTGGATCCTTCCCTGCCTCGGGTACAGTCTCACCCTGCCCAAAAGAAACTCAGTGCTTTAATCACTTAATCAATTAAAAAACAAAGAACTTGAAAGAATGCATATATTCCAAAAAAATAAAGAATCATAATCTGCAGGTAAGAAAAACACAAATATGAATAAGAATAATTCCCATAACATAAGTTAAAAAAAAAAAAATAACAATCACTTTCATGTATAAAAAATAATACGGCTTAAATAATTTTTTAGTCCTTATAATATGGACTTTTCCGATTTTAATCTCTGTAAAAAATAATTTTGTTTTAGTCAAATAAACAACAATCACTTTCATGTATAAAAAATATTAAGGCTTAAATAACTTTTTATCCTTGTTCTTTTGGTTTTAATCTCTATAATATTTGTTTGTGTTGGAATTAGTATTTATATAGTCCCTATTTCACGGACTAAAATCAATATGGTTCACATATTACAGAGATTAATTCCAGCATGGACAAACATTACAGGGACCTAAAACGAAAACAACAAAGATCAAAAGCAAAATTTTCTATATTTCAGGGACAAAAACAAAAAAATGCATATTACAGGGACTAAAAGATTATTTAAATTAAATTAAATAATTAAATAATAAATAACAATCACATGTTATACCTGCAGATGCCAGATAAGAATATGGGCAAATACATCACTTCTTTGAGCAGCTCTAAGCAAATAACCTTCTACTAATCTCTGCGAAAAGACATTGAATACACAATAAATAAAATCAAAATACTGGGCTGATGTTATTTATACTTTTACATCACTTATTAGAGATTAAATTCAGAAAAGGTCCGGAAGCTTTCATTTTTAAAATGTCTGACCTAAAGATGTTTCACTCAAAATGGGTTTTTCATTTTGTAGAAAGGAATTGAATTATGATGAGAAAATATTTTACAAGTTAAGAATACAGAATTGGAGAAATAACTCAAAAATTCCCACAACACTGCATGGTGAGATTCAACAAGGTGAAAAACATCTTTCCCTACCCTTTAGGGTTAAATATATGATTAGTCCCCATAAAATTGAAAATATATTGATTTTAGTCCCTATAAAATGCATAAATTGGGAGCTTTTAGTCATTGGCGAGATACTGATGAGGGAATGAAAACACCCTATTTTTGTTAAATACAGGGACTAAAAATGTATAAAAAATTTATAGGGGCCAAATTAACATATTTTCAATTTTATAGGGACCAAAAACATATTTAACCCTTTTTATCTATATAATTATGTTAGTTGCCATAATGTTTTCAAAATCTCAAGTATGTGACTACGAGTTAAAGCACAAGGCTTATTTATGCCATGGATGTTGAATAGTCAACCGAAAAAACGTACAATCGGGTTTTACGTGACAAACAGTAAGTGGAAACGGATACTGAGGGAATAAACCATGAATTTAAGTTTCAGTAGATATCTAACCCCTTCATCATGTCGCAAAGACTGCACCAGCTGTGGCATGAAAAAGGTCACACGTTCAGGAGGATAGGATTCCAGAACCCTTAGAACATATGCCATAACCCGTGGATGGCCCTTGTATGAAGGACTCAGGAACTCTAGAGCCTGTGTAATAGAACAAGGAGCCCAATGAGGCAATTGTTGCAATAGCACTGAATTATCATCAACAGCCTTTGGGGTGATGAAGTAAGGTAATGCTTCCGGTATGTTGCGCACATCAACTATATGCGCCTGCAAAGTGAAGCTATCATGTCATGTTTTCCATGATAATGTATTTAGATGAATCATGTGGGAAGAGCAGCTGGAGTCACAGAAATGAAAAAATAAAAAAGATACAAGCTACACACACACAAACTCATCTTTGGAGGTAAATATACAACAGAATTATCAGACATGGCAGAAAAATAACCCAAGCAAGGCTCGTCATATATCATCCTTGAATACAAAGCACATTGCTTTTGAACCATGACTGTAAAAAGGTGAGAGTCTTATTACAGAATATAATATGTATGAAATCTCACTTCAAGGCAGCCAATTTAACAGCATCATATTGAACAATGAAATTTTTTGTTTAATTTTAGTTTGCCATTCCTCATCTTCGTCAAACCCAGACGTGTGACTAACAATGAATGCCAAATGCCAATAAGCCAAAATTTGTTGCAGTAGTTAGCAATAAGATATGAGGAAATATTGAATAATTTTCCTCTGTATAAATGACCAAGTGTTCAATCCTTGTCGATTCCATTCCATTCTTCATAATTAAATAACTTCAGCATGAGGTAAAGTAGACTTGTGCTGTTGTGCCTTGTTAACCCTTAAGGCCAAAACTAATCAAGCCCTCAAGCCACATTATATTGCTTAAAGACTCCTCCTGCAATTGCCTATTCACAATGACCCTTCAATCCCATACTTTCTACCATAAATCCAACCATAACCTTCCCGGATCCAACATCAAGAGAACATAAAGAATAGTTGTTGCTCAAAACATTTAAATTTTGACTTAATAAATCAATTTCCATTTTGCAGACACTCAACAGACTAGGACTTCCAATTCACAATCTTTGTTATAAAAAAAAAATACCTGAACCAGCTGAGTTACTTCAGTCTTCACAAATGCATTGGTTGGGAACCTCGAGGCCAAGGATAAAGCAATCCTAGGGTCCACTGCAAAGGCAGTCCTAGTATGTTCTATCCATTTATCTGAGCTAATCTTGGGTCGAGAACTACTTTCCCTGAAAATACATACCAGGTATTTGAAAACTCAGGACAGGAAGTAAAAAGATATAATGAAATTCCAGTGGTCCAAAAAAGATATATACTTTGTGTTAGTCGGCTGCGCCCAGACCTCAAGCCTATCAGCCTCATGTTGGCATAGCATTAAAAGTAGCTGCCTCCGTTTTTCTCTGCCTAAAGCATAGTTCTCCATTTGACCCCAAACAGGATGATAGTGATCATTCTATACACATGTAGATATTAGGATAATTGCACAAAATATTTGCAAGTTCCTTGGAAAAATTAAAACCAAAAATCAATATATAAAGGAAATGATTTTAAAATTCTAACTCAACATTTAATGTTACAAAGCCCACAGTGTAAGCAGATGTCAATGCTAAACATTGAAATATTACCACATCAGCCAAATGGTTCCCATTTTCTTGTCCATTTCCTTTTGAACCATATTGAACAGCATCTCCTTTCACATTTGAAAGGTAGTGAACAAATAGAGAAACAGACTGAGCCTCGCATTGAGCAAAATTTGTATAGTTTGTGTCATACCATTCAGACTCATAAGCAAACCAACCCAAAGCAGCCCTGCAGATGCACCAAACAACATTTTCAATTAGTCCAAAGAAAGGTGAACATGATGAATCCAACTAAGGTAGTCATCTTTACAAGAAACTACTTGCTCTAGCAGAACTGCCAATGTGAAAGCAAAGATGCATGCTGTGACCGGTGAAAATATTTTTACAGGCCTAAGAAATATAGTTAAGTGAAGAGCTAACATGAAATACCAGATTGCAGTTATACCAGACCCCACCCCCAAAACATATTCAGCAAACTAACCAACCTCCAAAAGTGGCAAGTCCAATTGAAGTCAATAGTGGATTAACATTATTAAGAGATACAATCATACAAATGTTCGTTGTGGGTGGAATAAGGCTTGGTTCTTCTTGTTTAATAGAAAAGAAAAAATAAAAGAAAAATACAAGAGATACACTGTTTGCTTTGATCACCTCGGGCATTTCCTGATTTTTTTTTAAACAGCAAAAAGCATTCAGCTTGAATTGGCAATTAATAAAAGCATGCATTTTTTTATGATGTTAAGTCATGGAGAACATAATGCGAACATTTGTCATAAAAAAGTCAAGTGGCAAGTTCAAAGGCTGGGTTAGTCTACATGACCTCACCAGTTCCATGTTCCTTCTCATCCCCACCTAAGTCCTCAGAAACATATTGGCACACGGACAAAAATTGGCCATCTAAAAGTGAAGTAGGCCTAAGTTGTGCAGTTTCCAGAAAAACCTTTCAAGTCACCATATTAAGGGAATTAAAATTCAAAACCACACAAGAAACGAGACATTGAACAAGGAATACCAGTTATGACCATTTGGGAAGTATGGTACATGCATGCAAAATGCAGACTTCATGCAGAAGAAGAAAATCACAAATTGCTCAATAAATAATATTTAACAAAGACATGCCAGCAGCCAAGCACTACTCTCAGCACAGATAAAGAAAAAGAAAAATGCACAAAGAATGCCAAAGAAAAAACTATAAGAGACACTCGTGTTCACCGATAAATCCGATCTTCCAGCAGCTGAAGCCCTATTTGAAACTTTTGTAGATTTCCCTGAAACTGGCAAGAGCAGTACTTGAGCCCTAGAAGCATGAGAGTGAAAAAAGTGCCAGTAGCTGCAGGATGGTGTGAAAAGTTCCAGGGAAGCTTTGTTGTCCCCTGCAACATCCTACCAAGAAGCAAGAGTTGTTCCACACTTTGGTGCCGAACCGCCTACAAGAGACAAGCTAAGTAGTAATGCAGGCTGAAAAAGATGCACTTTTTAAAGTTGAAACTAGATCCAATATTCAATACAGTAAAGGAAGTACGGAACAAGGAAATGCCCTCTTCAAGCATTTCAATCTTAGTTCATTAAGTTAATTGCGATGTGCATCAAGATAAAAAAAATGTTTAAAAAACCACCAAAACATTCATTATCAACTAGCCGATCAGCAAAACACACCAGAAAGGCAGAAACTAACATTTGGTGGCAATTTAATACCATAATGATAATATGATCCACAATCTAAGAAGAACTGATAATCAGTCTTTTAAATAAAGGGCCATTGATGAGTATCTTCCAGAATTGAACACTCCATATCAAACAACTAAAACATAATTGTAAGTTAACTAATAAGGGGAGCAACTTAAGATCAAGAATATCAAAACACAGTATACCCACTTAACATAAAAACAAGCATAAAATAAACAGCAATCGTTACAATGTTTAGATAAACAGGTGGCAAGACGATAAAGTGTAAGTTGACTAATAAGGCAACTTCTAACCTCAAAGCGATCAATGAGAAATCCAAGCCATAGTCGATGAGCAATTATCTGCTCAACAGGATCAATCTCAGGCTGCAATTCAGGCTCCCCAGGGGAAAGGTGTGGCCTCAATTTTGCAGCAGGACCAGAGTACCTTGCTTCAGATGCAAAAAGACCCCGCTTGGTGTCAATTGTCCATAACCATGCATCAACAAGCTCGGCAAGGACAAGAGCTCCAAGCTGGGGTGCAGCAGAAACCAACCACGTCCATATGAAAACACCAGTTTCCATTGCATCATGGGTGGAAATATAAGCAGGACACCAGCAGAGAAGACGAAGAAGTTGCGAGAAGCCCTCCACATTTGATTTGGATCCAGAACTCTTGTCCATAAGAAAAGCATAACTCAGATAAAGGTACAAACATATATTCCCTAAGAGTTGTAACTACTACGAACCAGATACCAGTGAGATGTTTACCAAATTTGACAAAAGCAGCACGGTAGCCTGAGAGCAAGTTTCACGAAATTCTGACCTGACCACTTCCCCGCCTTTCTCTGCTATGTTGACAAACTGTTGAAGTAAACGCACAAACTTATTAAGCAACATTCCATTGAATGAGTCATCTTCAGCTTGTGGCTGTTGAGGAAAAGCTCCAGATATAATTCTTTGAAGCCCAGCTCCAAGCCCAAAACCAGTAGGTGCAGTGCTGGACTGAAATCCACCAATGCTGTTATACAATCTTCTCATGCCGGCAATTTCTCCAGCGTGATTGCATTTAACTGTTGCTGCAGCTTGGTTGCACTTACCAGAACTGATAACCTCTAAATTAAAAGACTCTGACACTTTTAAGTTTGCTCCTGAAGCAGCAGCAGCTGCAGCCATGACTGCAGGAATATTTGCTGTTTGGGCTGACCAGTTGTCATTTTTCCCAGTGCCAATTCTTATCTCAGATAAAAGTAAAACAACATCAATTGTGGGCTGTGCTCGTTGCCAATTGTTTGCTTTGCAAAGTTTATCCTGATGTGAAATACATAGACCCACATGTGCAAAAAAAAGATGTTAGGACTTACAAAATATAAATATATTTTGACAATGTCACCTATAGAAAATTTAAATGAAAAGATAAATGCATTAGCAAGTTAATTAGAATCAGTAGTACAGCCATATATGGACCATTGCTTATGGTACAAAAAACAAGGAGATGGTTGGCAAATGAGGGGAATCAACAGAAGTATAAGCAGAAGCATAATAAGTTATACCTAAAATATTATATAAAATTTATTTTTTGTGTAGAAAATGATGCTCAGCCCCCAAAGAAAAAGAACATCATCCAGCACTTGACATTTGCTTAGAGTAAGAATTTGTATTTTAATATTAAAAAAAAATTACAATTCTTGTTACATATAGGAAGCAACATATCTCAGCCCCTTCAAAGCAAGCATGCATTGTAAATGTTGAGACTGCAATGACAAGAAAATCACAAAATTTTAGATATTGATTTTGATCAATGAAACATATCAATTAAACCTGAATAAGGCCCTGGCTAGTGCATGGTGCACTTGAAAGTGATTTAATTATCCATTCCCGAACAATTCTCTGATACAAGGAACGGACAGTTGATGTCCAAGCAGGATCATTGATGACAGAAGAAGAAGAAGAGTCGTCATGAAATGAAAATAGCAACGAGTCTAAGCAGGATGAATCCCATAAAACCTGCAAAGATATATTTCTACTCTTAAATATGCTGGAGAATTCCAGAAAAGAAATTAGGCAAATAACTACATACAGACGTACACGTTTTTATAACATACAATTGAAAATTTACCTGTGGAAACCTATCTCTAAGTTGAGTTAACAAGTTCTCTGCAATATCTCGTATATGATCCTCCCTCTGGGACAGACTTTTGATCAAAAAACAGGTATGCATTGTAAGTATTGAATCTCGGGCCTCAGCTTCCTGGCCTATTTCAGATACTCGATCTTCCTACAGCCAGACCAATCAGTCATGCCCATATAGCGCAGAGACACAAATAACAACATACAAATCATCAGCCTTTAACAAAGAGAAAGGCATAAACAGGCACATAAATGAGAGCACTAGTATGTCAGCTAATTACAACCCATGAAGCGTCACTTAAAAAGGTGTGAATCCTTAGCATTTGTCAATAGCTTTTAAAAATAATTTTTTTTAATATTTTCTCTCATCTCTCACCTCATTAAAATCATATTATACTCAAAAGCTACTTCAAATAGCTTTTCATTTTAATCAGATTTCAGATTATTTTTAGATACTGATTATTTCCAAAAGCTGAAACAAACAGATAGAAAATCATTAAAAATGATTATTTCTTTAAAAAAAGTGATTTTTTTATAAAATAATCCATAAACAAACGGGCTACAACATTCTCCGTATGAGAAAATAGAGGACAGAGAATTGCTTTACATATACATAAATAAGTATTTTTTGCTACTACTTTTGGCCTTTCAGATGAAATGATGAATAGTAAACAATGTTCAGTTTGAATATGTTTATCAAGTATTTAAGTTGCTAGCTCAAACTTATATAAAGTTGCTAGTTGCTTATCACTGAGTAAGCATGGCCTTGTTCCTTGGGTTGAGGCTTATGGCCTTCGTGATTACACATAAAGGAACTGTTGGCAAGTTAAATGCAGTTACGTTAGTTGAAACCTGTTTCCAATCAGCTTAATCTTTTGCAAAAATTGTAGTCAAACGAAAACATTGTGAAACTAAAACCTACCATCCATGATAGAGCTGTTTCAAAGGCCTTGTGAACAATTGCTGTTAAACACTGGAAGACAGCTGGCATTAGATTTGGAGTCTTGAGATATTCAAAGACACACGTAAAAGCACTTCTAGCAGCATCCATAGTGGTGCCACCATTTAGGATTCCGCCATTGCTGCTGAAGCGGATGATCTCGAGAAAAGCTACAGCAAGAAGATAAGTAGCCTTCACTCCTGCAAAACAAAAACAAGAAAAGCATCGAGACTGTCATAATAGAATGGGGTCGTACAAAAATGAATATAGACGTTAAGAAGGAGCAACCGAACAAGAGACTAAATTCCAACCCAAACTGAAAACCACAAACTAATAATTTTCGAATTTCTCAAGCCAAAAATAGTGTAAATTTAACCATGATCAACAAACATGAGACATGAGAACTTATTGTAGAAAACAAGGGAGAGTGAAATTTTAATTGCTTGTCAATGGCACAAGGCTATGAACAAGTTGTGTGTATAACCAATATTTTATTGACTAGATCATAAAAACAATCATATTAATCATGAAAGGTTGTATTTATGTTCACAAACCAAAAATGTCTAAGTTCATACTTCCATTGAATATGACATTGATCACAAAACACACGCGATCAAGTTAGAAATAATCATTTATCTTGATGAGTGTCAATGGTGCAAGGCTATGAACAAGTTGAATGGGAAATGACAGTCTAAGACTAAGACATGTCAGCACATTTCAAACTGTGTAAACAGTTAAAAGATGACAAGGCATTCAAAATATCATCCCGATTTCAGTGAATTGTTCAGCGATGTATCTAACATGCAAAGGAGTGATATACAAGTGATGAAACTGATATGTGCCCATGGTAGCACCTCTCTAAGAAACTGAAGATGTTGACAACTCATAGAATTAGAATTTAGAAAAATAATGAATATGGTAAATGTAATCCACCTGAGATTGTGGTCATTGCTGGGACATCAACTCTCCCTCCTAAAGCTGCAGACAGAGCAGCTCTCTGTGCAAGAGCAGCTTTCTCATTGCCACTGCCTTGGCGACTGCCTGGGTTGTGAAGAGCATTTAGTTCTAACTCGTCCTCAAGCCATTTCACTGAGCTAACAACCTAGAAACAGAGAGATACAAAAGTGAAACTTCAGGCTGGTACACAGTAAACAGTCAAATTATGAGAGGTGAAAGAAAGTTATCGAAATCATAGCAAAAAAGTTTAATTTAATTGTAAGAATGGCAACTTTCCTTTAGGTTAAAGAGATTTGTGCAAAATAGAATGCAACAAAATTATGAGTCAAAAAGAATATTGAAGGCCGAAAACAATGTAACTAGGCAAAGGCAAAGCAACAGATGGACTAATGTATTCTATTCTATTAAACAATTAAACAATAAACATATAGCAAATAAACACTAATGGAATTGTTTACCCAAAAACTTTTAAGATCTTTTGGGATCAACTTACTAGTGGAGGAGTCCCCTGAGCAATTCGCTTAACAGCAGAAGACCAGTCCACATTCCACATATATGGTCCATTTACAGCTTGAAGGGCAATTGCACCATTGCTACCCACACTGTTCAGTGTACTGGAAACTGACTTCGTAGTTACCTGAGTCTTCTGTATTGGAGGTGCTAGGCCAAAAAGAGCAACATAGAACCATAGGTTGCGAAACAGTTTTAAAAGTGATGGCTCCACATTTAAAGTAGGATCAAAATCAGAACAAATTGCAGCAACTGCAGGGAGTAAAGGACCCAGAAAATCTGCTCCACTCCTGTAGTGAGTAAGCATCAGATGTGAAATCTTCAGAACATATTTCATCCAGGAAATGAAGTTGAATAAAGACATATCTAAATTCTCAGCAAATTTTTACACATTATTATTATATATATTATCATGTCATTTGCTCATCATAGAAAAAAGGTATACCTTCCACTTTTAGACTCGGCAGCTAAACCAACATCTGAGCACAGGGAGAGCAATCGATGGCGATAATCTGAACGCAATCTATCACTAGTAAGACCACTAGCAATAAGAAGAAACCCTGCAGGTAGAGTCTAGAATTTAATTGAACTAGTGAGAATCCATTTCATATTGTACTACACCAAACAAATCAAATTTAACAGGTGTTATTGACATTTTGAGATGCAACATACTTCAACTCTCTCAGTTGTGGCTTCAGTTGCCTCTGTTTTGCTTTCAGCTGATCCCACACTAGAAAGTTTATTCAAGTAACTTCGAGTCATCAAAACCACTGTCTCACGGTAAGATTTCTCAAAACCTAAACTGGCCATTCGAGACACAGCATCCAAAAGCTGTATGGGTTGCAACAAAAACAATGTAAGACTCACACCACAACAACCAAAGGATTGATAGATAAGAGCAATTCTTGCATGAGCACATTGCCTATAGGCACAAACAATCAAAACTTAAGATAATAATAAAATAACTTTGACAATATGTCTTTTATTACTGTTAATCCAATGTATCTTGAGTTTTTTATTGGTTGTGACTATAGGCAGTCTACTGATACAAGAATTACTCTTATAGATAATTTATCAAAACAGAGTCATAAAGTAAATTAACAGAATATCATATCAATTTCAAAATATATGCTCCGAAGACAAAGTTCCATACTCGGAGTCTCAATAAACTAGGAGTTGAAGCATCACCCTCTTCTAAGCTTTCGATAAAAAGGGGTAATATTGCATCTACCAGCTCAGACTTGTTGACTGCAACGCTCAGTTCAGCAAACAGGCGTATGACGTTCAGCTGTACAAAAGGAACTGCAGGTTTCTCTTGGTTGTCCTGATGGCAACAAGATTCCGTAAGCACGCAAATAATTTAGCACATGAATAGATACACAAAAAATTGACATGTTTAGAATCAAAAAATATATATGAAAAAATTTTGGAGCACGAGATACATTGCAGAAGAAACAAAAAAAAAACCTACTGACTGTATGAATGGATATAATTACGAATGCAGTTGATGAAATTGAAGGGAATAAATACTGAAGTATCAGAAGGCACATAGGCACTGAACTCCATAATATAAAAGGCAATGCATGAAATACCAAATCAACATGTATACATGAACATATGGACATGATTATTTTATATGGGTATGGACAAAAACAAAAAATGACAGTACAACATTGACACAGCCAAATATATATTTATTCTTTTTCTTATTTATTATCAGTTTCTGACTCATGGACATATGAACATTAGTATATGAACCTGTTCCCCGTAATCATTTCGTTCACGTATGCTTGTGGCTAATCCCATGATGTATGTGTCTACAGGGGCTCGCTCCTTAGTCCAGCAAGATTCAATAATCTGACAGCTGACCTTTGTGACACTCTCAAACATGGTCCCCTGGTTGTTACTCCATGTCTCAGGCTGTCACAACAACATTTCAAAAATATAAAAAAAAAAATCATGAAATTGAATGGCAATTGGAATGTGAGTTTGAAAAGAAAATGGCAATGGAGATATGATATTGAAAAGTAACCAAAGTGCACCTGTGCACAAACGTTGAGAACAATTGGTTTTAGGCGAATGAGCAAAATCCGCAGCGGCTGACCTCCTCGAGCAATAGCAATCTGCGCTACCCCAAGAAGCAAGGAACCAAAGAGCTCTTCGCACGTTCTCAACTTCCTCCATCCAGACAGCAAGCATGCCTCAGCAGCATCTATTAATATAGCAACTGCCTCATAAACCAATCTCTTGACAGATCTTGAATCAGAATCCAGTGCTGAGAGGCTCTTGATTTTCAGTGATACTGCAGCTTTATAAACTGACAGTTTGGTATTAATTCTAGCCTTGAGAGTTGACCCCTGCTCATGCCAATCCCTCTTCCTTATCTGCAAACAATGAAACATGCCTCCTCATCCTTCAGATTAATCTAAAGTTTAACTACATTCCACAATCCACGGTAAGTAAAATCAAGACATTCAATGACGTAAGCATCACAGAGAAATAAAACAACTACAGACGGAAGCATAGCATAGCACAGTTAGAAAGAAGTTCACCTTTAGAAAAGCAGACATGGATTGAATCTGTTTCTTCCCGATTAACCTGACCTGCTCCAAAAGGGCAGGATCAATGTGAGCCTTTTCCAACACGTGAGCAATCACCTTAAAAGCAATTTCCTGCCTCTCCAAGAACTCCACAGGCTCTTCCTCAAAGGAAGCAACGTGTTGGCAAGAGGGGCCTACACCAAAACCGCCACCATCATTTAAACCCAAGTGCTGCACCAATTGATCAGCAGCACTAGTCTTCCACATATGGCTGCCCCCATTGGTCATAGCCGACCCTCTTGACGAGGCAGTGCTGGCAGTGGCATCATCAGCAGCCTTAGAAGCCGCGCCGCTCGAAGAACCGGAGACATTGCTCGTCGCTTCGTTCCCCGGGGGACTGCCATTTTGATTGGCCTGAGGCTGGTGATTTCCGTTGAGGGGCGAGCTCTGAGAGGAAGAATTGTCGGAGTTTCCAGCAGCATTGGGCGTGCCCGGGACAGGAACAACTGCGACCGGTGCCGCGAATTGATCGATCATACAAGTGACCAATTTATCGGCATCCGAAGACGAAATGGGAAGGAAATTATGCGACAAAGCGACCAGGAAAGCCCTGGCAATGCTGGAGTGGTGTTCGGAGATCGCGGAGATAACTACCTCGCCGGAGAATGTGGATACCTCGTCGGCGAAGTCGGGGGAGGATTGGGCGGCCTTGGAGACGTAGCCGAGGAAATCGAGGAAGAAGGAGGAGACGTAATCGGCGCTGAAAGGGTGGGGCCAGAAGGAGGGAGTGAAGGAATAGGGAATGGAGCGAAGGAACTCGAGGGCGACTGATTTGGGGCGTAGATCGGGGGAATCGGGGCACTTGGAGAGGAAGCGAGCGACGGCGGTGACGGCATTGAGCTGAGAACGCGAAACCCTAGGGGATCCCGCCGATAGGTACTCCGGCGGGGGGCATTTGTCGCATATCCACGATAGCTTGTCGGCGAATTGCGTTGGGTTCAGCGCTATGAGGTCGCATAGCTCGATCAAGGCTTCCATCACGATTTACGGGCAAAATCCGAAACACGATGTGGGGATTCTGGAGCAAAGAAACACACGAGGTGTGGGTTGTGGCATTCGATCCTCTCTCTCTCTCTCTCTCTCTCTCTCTCTGCTAACCACGTAGCCACATCGTTGCTCTTCTTCGTCTCATTGTCATTGCCATTGCCATTGCCGTTTCCATCCCATGCTTTGTTTCTCTTTTTATTTCCTTTTTATTTCTTTTTCGTTTATTATTATTTCCCGTATGGTTTCCGATGATTTTAGATTCGGGCTTTGTCTTTGTCTGGTTAGGATTTTTTATTTTACAAATAAAAATTAGAATTAGAACTAGAATTGGACTGGGGGCCACAGCCTGTGCCCTGTTCCTCTGCGGCAGGGCATCCCTTCTCGCGCTGCGCGTGAGATAGCGCATGCTAACTGGCAGTAATTAACTAGCTTCATTTTTTCTTTTCTTTTTTAATAGGCCTAATCGTAATTTTTAATTTTGGTTCTCTATTTATCATCATCCTACGATTTTGGTTTTTTGTTTTCAATTGAGTCAATCAGGTCTTTTAATTTTTTAATTATTATAATTGGATCTTTTAGTTTTCTCAATTGCAATAATTAGAAAATTGATAACCCAATTGGTGCAATTAGGATTGTAAATGAACCAAGCTATTCGTGAACTATTCAGACTCGGCTCGTTAATTGTTCACAAAAGCTCGCTCGTTTAATTAACCAAGTCAAGCTCAAGCTTAAGACTGAGCTCGATTATTTAAATGAGCCAAGCTCAAGCCTTGTGGGATCGACGTTAAGGGCTCGCGAACAGCTCGTTTATATATTAATGTATATATAGAAAATTATATATATATATATATATATAAAATAAATTATATATATAAATAATGAAAAATTAAAATTACATAAATCCTACAAATTTGTTTTAAAGAAAATAAAAAATAAAGTGAAAAATATAGTATTTTAATTGTTATGACTTTTAAGTTTTTCACTCATTTTTCCTTTTCTTCTACCTCATAATTTTCAAGGGTTTGTTGACCTTTTGGTAATAGTGAAGAAGTTTAATTATGAACTTTTTATTTGCTAGATTATTTAAATATAGTAGTTTAAAATTTTTGAATTTCATATACTACATGTCGAACACTAATCTTTATTAAATACTAAACCAATAAAGTTTAAAATTAATTTAAGAAAAAAAATTTCATAAATGAGCCGGCAAGCCAAACCCAAGCTCTACTGTTTTTTAACAAACCCAAGCTCAAGCTTTTAATTAGGCTCGTTTAAATAAATGAGCCAAGCTTGAGCCGCTAATTTTTTTTTACAAGCCAAACTCAAGCTTTAGATGCTCGGCTCGGCTCGACTCGTTTACAGCCCTAGGTGCAATTATAAATTAAATGACCAAAATTGTACAATTACAATAATTGAAAAACTAAAAATGCAATTAATCTCTGATAATAATAATTGTGGTAATAACATAGTACTCCCTCCATTTCAAAATAATTTTTTTTGATAGTATGTTATATTATTGGGAGAGATTTAAACCCATGACTTCATTATCAGTCCAACCCTATGACTCCCTTCATTCCAAAATAATTATCTTTTTCACAAAGTAAAAATATCCCAAAATAATTGTCGCTTTATTTTTTCAATACTGTGTTAATTATTTTTTCAATTTTATCGCAAACAATGTTTATTAGAGTGTTGCATTAGTTTTTAAGTAATATAAATAATAAAATTAATTTCATAAAATTATTATTTTCCCTCGTCCATTTATTATATTTTTTTAATTTGTGTGTAAAATCTTAAAATATATTTTTTTATACAAAAAAACTTAAAATATTTTCTGGGACATAGGGAGTAATAGGGATGGCAAAACGGGCCGGGTCGGGCCACGTTGGCCTGCGCAAAAAACGAGCTAGCCCGGCCCCGGTTCGTATTTGAAAATGTGCCAAAAAATTCGTCTCGGCCTGTCCCGTGGAGGGCTAACGGGCCAAAACGGGCTGACCCGTCAAAATAATATTAAAAAATAATTAAAAATTAAATAAAAAATAAGAAAAAAATATTATTTTTCCCAAAAAAGAAAAACGGGTCAGTCCGGCCCATTTTTGACTTTTTTTTACATGCCCAAACGGGCCAAGGCTAAAAAAAATTGGCCCGGCCTAGCCCGTTTTACGGGTCAAACCCATATTGCCACCCATAGGGAGTAATGACCTTTTCACATTAAGGACTTAGGATATTACCCTCATCGACTAGAGTCCAAACTGGGTGAGGAATGGGAGATATTCTCTTTATACTTCTAACGGGAAATAGAAAATTTCTAATAAGCAATTCAACTCAAACTTACAATTAACAAAAACTACCCCGTCATGGCATGGGTAGAATTTTATTCACTTAATAAATTTTTTTGATCAATTCACTCACTTCACTTAATAAATTTGGCTTCAAACATAAGCAATTACTTGTAAAAAAATATACTATTATAGGTATGGATTTAAGTATTATAATACTCTACCCATGTCATTGTATTTGACTATTTGTAATCTTTATAAATAAGATTTAAATTTTATGAATGTTTTTAAACTGGATGATGCTACTTTTCAATAAATTAATTCTTTGTTTTTTTAACAAATTCTTTGTTTTTGTTAGTCTGTCATGGTTAAGTTTACTATTGAAATAGTTTTTATTTTACTGATCTAGAGAAAATGTAATTTATTTTACAAAAATATGAATGATGATCAAGTTTGGGTATATAGGTGTTCATTGGACATGATTATGGCCCTATGGGTACTAAAGTTACGATAATACGATCCGTGCGGTTTATTATGTGTCTTTTTCAGTTTTTCTTTTTGGTTTTAAAAAAATTAAAAGAAAAGACAAAGAAGGGAAATAAAGTAAAAAGAAGGAAAAAGAGTTGAAAGAGAGATGGTTTTTGAGTTGTTTGGTAGAAGAGAAAATAGGAGGAAAAAAGTTAAAACTTTATTTTTTTTCTTGTTTGATTGGATATATAAAATGAAATGAAAGAAAATGTATATTTGTAAAATGACATTAATACCCCAAATTAAAAATGGAATGTAATAAAAAAAATTAGGGTATTTTAATATTTTCTCACTTTCCACCTATGTGGAGGAGGTGAAGCATTTTCTTACGTGGGACCCCACTATATCTTTTATTTCTTGGATTTTAGTTAATGCCTAACATGGAATTAATGGTTTCTCACATCTTTCTTTCCTACCCCATTCATTCTTTTACCTTTTTCCGCAAACAAGATGTTATATCTAAAGTAACAAGATGTAATATCCAAATTAACCTTTTTTAGTTAACATAGATTAATTTATTTAGAAGACTTGAAATAACCAAATCGTCACAACTTATATGTCCTGAGAAACCAAAGAATAAGAAGATTTCACATATAAATCAATCTCCCTATATTTACTAAAGAAAAAAACTCACACCTAACATGCAATGGTCAGTGACCATCAGTAACCATGAGGACATCGATATCACATAATAAATTCTTTAATGTTTTGTTTTACTTTCGTAAAAAGAAAAAAAATTAAATTAACACAAAAAAAATGTATCCAATAACAAACGGGAATAAGTACATGCAATCAAAATTATCAAAAAAAATTATAACAAATTTAAATGGAAGAAATGAAATGAATCAAAGCATTTTTTTAGTTTAAAATACTATTATTTCCAATATTTTTTATTATCTTTAATCCTTAAATCTAATATGGTTAATTTATTTTTTATTGAGAGCTCGAATGTGTTTAACAAGTCATTGTAGGAATTTCTTTCATGTAATACAAAACATGAGATGCAACTAGCTAGACAAATGTCTTTCTTGAGTCCTACGTACACAGTTTTTATGTAGTGCCATGAGAAGGCGTATGTTAACTGTTTTGTGTTTTCCCTCTTTTAATAGATCAAATTTCCTTGTAACAAACACAACAAGTGTAATCCAATAGAGGTGTGGCTCAGTTGACAACACGTGCTGAAATTGTAGATGTTAGAATCAAGGTTCAGTTCCCAAGTATAACAGGCAAGTGTCAACAACATGAAGTCACTATTTTACGGTATGATAATTTGAAAGGGTATTCGACAAAAAAAGAAAAGAAATAAAGAAAAGAAAAGAAAGGGTAATTGTGGTGAAGGTCTGAAGCAAAATCAGCCTCTGCCTTGGTACGGGAGTATTGGCTCCAGCCTCCATGAACGAGAGTGAGCGAGCAAGAAGATGACAACTCTCATTTTCTAAATTCTTACTGTTGTTCTTCTCCAATTACTTTGAATTATTTTTTCTGGCCCGTTCGATATTAAAAAATTGAAACGGTTAACTGTTTGAAAAAAAAAAGGAGGGACGCAAAGGAAGGAAACAGTGTTTTGAAGAAACGGTTGAGAGAAGAATACAAATATAAACATGTATAACTAGAAATGAGGATAGGATAGTGTACATGGCGTGGCGACTCTCTTTTCTGAATTTGAAGAAGCCAACCCATTCAAATTCTTCCACGGTTGAGGCATAAGGCCCAGTTTGGAAAAACTTCTGCATAAGCACTTTTCACATAAGTTGAAATTAACTTTTGCTCTTCACATTTTTTAAAAATTATTTTTTTTAACTTCTCAAAAAGTACCTATCTATTTATAAATAATTATTTAACAACTTTATTTATTGTGCATATATGAGAAAAATAAAATACAAAATAAAACTAACATTTTTATACGTCAGCTTTTGCATCCAAACAGACTCTAAGTTCCTTATAACTATTGGTTTTGTTTTGTTTTCTAATTAAAGAGCATCTACTTGACTTCTGATAATCAACAAAATAAAACCTCTTTAAATTATTTTCTTCTCGAGGTGCGAAGCCCGCAAAACTAAAACTAGCAAAAAAAACCTTTAAATGCTGATATATCTAAAATCAGATAACTAGTACTCCTCATTTGTAAGCACAAAGCACCCGTGTATACTGATATACGTGAGCACACATAAATGAGATTTTTACCCGTTTTCTCTCAATTCAGTGCATGTGTCCTCGCCTTAACAAAGGATTTTTGGGAATTTATTTTTACATTATTAATGCACTATCTTTATGTATTGAATATTTTTGTCTTCGATTATTGTATTTCAATTAGTATTTTTTTATAGACAAATATTAGTATTTTTTGAAAAAATATAAATATTAGTAATTAATATCTTATGTTAGTGCAAAAAATTCAATAGATTCAAGACTAATTCTTTATATATTTCATTGCGCTCGTCAAGTTCTTCTCGCAGGGTGTCAATAAAATTTGTTTCACAAAAGACCATCAAGTTATATTAATACGTTGTTTGTTACTTATTTGAAATTGTATTTGAACGTTTGTTATTTCTTAAAATAAATTATTTAAAAAATTTTCCTCTTAAATAAAATTAATATTTATATTTATTCTAAACAAAAATTAGTGTAACAATGGAAAATCCGTTGAAGCATATGTCCAAGTGCTAACATGGACTGCACGTACAGACGTAGCAACAAAATTAAAAGTATATTTGCATAAAAAATAAATCAGACAAATGTCTTTAACAAGTCATTATAGGAGTTTTTTTTTGTAATGCATGAAAATAGGTCAAACAGTTGCATATTTTTAAAATTGTTCAAATTTCAAAATTGAAATAAAAACCACCTATCGACTTTCCCAAATAAATCTAACTAACAGATAACAACGGCTAAAAATATCAAGTGTTGCATATTTTTTAATTTGTGCAAATTTTAAAATAAAAATAAAAATCACATATCGACTTCCTCAAACAAATCTAACTAACAGATAACAGTCGGTGTAAAAACGTCAAGTTATTTTTTAAATTGTTCAAATTTCAAAATAAAAATAAAACCACCTATCGAATTCCAGGTAACAACTAGTGTAAAAACGTCAAATGTTGCATATTTTTTAATTTGTCCAAATTCAAAATTGAAATAAAAACTACCTATCGACTTCCTCGAACAAATCTAACGAACAAATAAGGGCTAGTGTAAAAACGTCAAGTGTTACGTATTTTGAAAATTGTTCAAATTTCAAAATTAAAATAAAAAAAATCACCTATCAAATTCTTCAAACTAATCTAACTAAGAGATAATAGTTAGTGTCAAGAATGAGATAAAGTCCATATTTTTTCACTTATATTTTAAGTAAAAATGAGAGAAAAAAACAAACAATCGAAAAGCAACAATATTTGAACAGCTATATATTTTCAACACTCATCCAATTAATACTTTTCTCTGCTTTTATCTATCCGATGCTTATATATCACAACAATTGTTCGTCGCATATATCATCTCTCTCTTCTATTTCTGTGTCTCTGTGTGTATTATGGCAATGGTGGTCAAAGAAACATTTTTGAAAAACAAAATGCACAAGACTTGTGAATAAAAATAAAGAAACATATAAGACTTATATATAGGTTCTCTCCGATTAATATTAATAGAGTTCTAAAATCACAACAACAACAACAAAACCATACTATATGCATAAGATAGAGGTAAGTAGTGACGAGACGACAAAATGAAATGTATCAAAAAAAAAAAGTCGACAAAACGAAACAATGGTAATTAATTAAATTAATACAAATACTATAGCACTGTACCGGAATATAAAATCAACGGTCAAAAGGTCCACTAGGATCAAGCTGCTTGCAGAGGCAGAGATATGTGAGATAAAGAACCCGATCCTTGGCACCGGTTCGGTGGTTCTTTGTATGCTTACAGAAGTATTTCAACTGTTCAAGAGTGCAGCAACCCAGCATTTGTCCCAGCAACAAGAAAAGCCAGTTAATTGACTTTTTCTTCTCAGCAATGATCGGCTTCACGCTATTTTCCTGACCGCAGTGCTCACACCTAGGCAAAACGGGATTCATCCAAACGCTTGGTGCCCTATCGTGCATGGTGCTTTTGTTCTCCGCCAAAAAGTTCCAAACTTGAGTGAATTTCTCTTTCAAATCAAACGCCATTTCAAACTTCTTCTCACACCTCTTGCAGAAAACCGCTCCAGTAACGGTGAAAATCTGATTCTCCAAGAGATATTGGAGGCAGTGAATGGTGGCTCTGCGATCGGTGGCCCACCGGAACGGGACGGGGATTGTCTCGCTCTTCCCTTCGCGTGCCGTGCGACGACAACGAACGGAACGGGTCGACGAAGAAGGGTAGTGTCTCGGCGGGGCATGATCGTCTTGCGGCGGTTGCGGGTTTATCATTGGCAGTGGTTGAGGTGGGACAACAGGGACTAACAGAGCCGGTGGCGGTGGTTGTTGCGGTGGCTCTGGCAAGAACAAAGAGAGTCTTGGTTGGGGCTGAGAAGAGAACATGCGCTGGAATGGTGTTAGCTCTCTCAGTGGCTGTTGCCTGGGACGATAGCCACGAATCAGTGAGAGAGCAACGAAGTCGTTTTGATCATCCTCTACGAGTTTATCCTCTACGAGTTTTCTCTTCCTCTCTGCTTCTTCGGAGTTCATTGTTTTTTCTTTCAAACGTTACGTGAGTCTAAAGTAATTGGAATGAAGTGAGTAAAATTTAAAGGGAAAAGATACCCACTAGAAACTAAGAAAGAAACAGAATTGGGATTGAGTTGGTTCAATGCTATATCTCCTCTTTTTTGCCTTTTGAATTTGAAGCAGATCGACATGTCTATTCAAACTTGCCACTTAACAGCATCTCCTTGAATTCTGTTGCATTCAGGAAAATTAAAATTAAAAACCCCTTTGTTAAGTTCTGAAAATGTGTCTAAGATCAATTAACCACGAAAATCTTGTATATTGGTACGCGTGAGCACATAAATGAGAACTTAACACAATTCTCTTCATTCGGTGCATGTAATTAACTCTGCTCTAGACCTAATTAACTCTATTTATCTCTTCTGTAAAAAAAAAATTATCTCTATTATTTCTTTTACTACTTATTTTAAAATTATTTCAAGTTGTTACCTTTAGCGCTACATATTATGACAAGTTTAATTATGACATCAACAATATATGTGCATCACTCAAAAAAAAAATATGTGCATTGCATAGGTTTATTTGTATTTTGGATTTATAAAAATGTTAGGAAAGTTATTTCAATTTAAATATGAAAAGAATGACAACATTCAACATGGTCTTCCCGGAGAATGATCACAAGCTGTCTGCTACTGCATGGATAACCCCATTATTAGTTAGATTACAATAAAAAAATTGTAAAGGATTGTGATAAGAAAAAAAAGTAGTAATTATCTATCATTCATTTTTCTTCAAATAATAAACCAACAGTAAGTGTGTTAAAGGGACCACACTGGTGTATCCTTTTCAATAAATACACCTTAAACAATACTTGCAAAAAATTTGTTGAGAAATTTTTTTATTTTAATTTCCAAATTAAAACACAGAAAGCGTTATATATAAAGCCTATAAAATTATTTCAATATTGGAATTAAGCTAAACTTTTCATTTGATTTCTATAATTTTATTCCAAATTCAATAAATCTTATAATTTAAATAATCTGAATTTATGTTTATAATTTTAAAATGATACAAAGTTAACTGGATTTTTTTTTCGATATAAAAACTGGATTTATTTTTTTATTTGCAGTATCATTATAAAATATTATATGGATTTATTTTACATTATTAAAAATTGTAAAGATAAACCCAACAGCCTTGATAACAGAGTATATAATATTAACTTGCAAAATATGTATATATATATATTTTTTTGTAAAGGATGACAATATATATTTTTTTTTGTAAAGGATGACAAACAAAGAAGGAAAAGAAAAGCAACGGAAAGGAAAAATTACAAACGAGGGAAAGAGGAACACCTAAATCAAAACAGGGCCAAGACCCGCAGGGAGACGCTCTTGTATAGAATCCGCGTGCGTGCGAACCATCAGATCCGCGTCTTTTCCTTTCCCCTCTGTTCCTCAAACTCGGATGGTACCGCCAGCAACTTTCTCAGATCAATAGCGGAACGGATTTCGTGAGGTTAGCTATTATCTGAACTAAATCTCAAAGATTATTCATTTACAATAAAAAAAGGGATTTGAAATTTATTTACAACAACGTCTAATTTAATCTTGAACAATGTCTTGCTTTGTAATTTGGTTTGGGATTTGTGGTCTTCATTGGGTGTGAGATTTTTAGTGTTCTTGAGCCTTAATTGCCCTAAGTGTTTATAATAACTAGAATCTTAATGTTTATCTGTTCAACATAATCAGGCACGATGGACAGCGTGGTTGATTCTCTAAATAATGCCTATCAAGATTTTGTTGCCGCAGCAGCAACTGTGTTGGAAGCCAAAGAAAATTCTGGTGCACTTAAAACAACAGCAACGGATACTGCTCTAGAAAACTTCAAGCAGAAGTGGGAATTGTTTCGAGTAGCATGTGATCAGGCTGAGGAGTTTGTGGAGTCTGTGAAGCAAAGGATAGGATCGGAGTGTCTCGTGGATGAGGCGACAGGGCATGTGGCAGGGAAGCCTGGACAGGCTACCATGACTGGTCTTCCACCCATCAGTGCTGTTCGATTGGAGCAGATGAGTAAAGCAGTTCGGTGGCTTGTGATTGAATTGCAGCATGGATCTGGTGCTGCTTCTGCTAATTCAGCTCTCTCCCATCCCTCAGCAGCCCCTTTTGATGCCAGGTTTTCCGAAGATGCTGCTCAGTAGCACTAGCATAACTGTGATGATTAGTATTTTTTATGTTGGGTTTTATATTTCTGTATACCCAAACGCACTAGACATTTTATGCATAATTAGATGTTAGCTTTATGATAAATGATGTAGCTCATGTGCATAGTGCATGACACATCAATCTTGAACTTTCTGTTAGTGATACTTAATGTTTGGTATCCCACAAAATGACACTGTTGTAGATCTAATTACATAACTCAAGGTGGATTAATGTAAGGTTTGACCCACCCTTTTGGTAATGCCATACAAGGAGTTATCTAAGTTTACCCATTTCTTTGTGATCCTTTTTGCTTTGGTATTTTTGTGTCCGATAAGATGAGGTTGATCTGGCTTTATGGATTTTCACGCTGTGATTTTATATGTGTGGAATGGAGGCATACGTAGCATCATATTCAGATTTGTAAGAATCATTTGCACTGTGTGATAAATAGGTATGTTTCTTTTAAGTGTGTTAAGCGAAAAATATATTTTGAACAACTTGATCATTTCGGTAAACAAGTTAGTCAAGCGTTTATTCAACACGCGTTTATCATACGAGGGTTTATGTATAAGCTATTTATATATATACTTAATTTTGAAAAGCTTATGAAAAGAAGCTAAAATTAACTTAATAGATATATCATTAACTATTTCTATAAAATTTTAAACACTTACAAATGATAAGCGCAAAAAAAGATGCAGGTCAATAAATCAAGATATGCTAACACAGGTGATGACTAAATATCCATCTTGGATTTATTAAGTTGCAGCATGCTTCATTCATGTCAAGGAATTCCTAAGCTGCACTGACACAGACCATCAACGAAGTTTCCTCTTCACTACACAGAAACAAGACCCTATGATACAGAGAAATTCACAACAGAGGACCAACCAAGTCTAAATATAGGCAATCACACACACACACACACACACACGATTAACAAATTTATGAACTACTTTCCCATTGTTCACTTGTTGGCCTCTGGTGGGAGAGGTACCCACAGAAGATGCTTTACAGGGAAGAAATGGCACAGTGGATCTTCCCCAGGCTTTATTCCAAGTTGTTGAATTATAACATGATCAGGATTCATGTCAGATGTGTCTAGGTGGCAAATGCCCAAAGCATCCATCGTGTCTCCATATTCACCACCTAGAAGAACCCTGAACACCTTACTCCCTATGTCTAGGTAGTGGCAATAGTAAAGAGCATAAGGGTAAGGCCTAGGGTGACAAGCTACCCATTTAGGAGCATAGATATCCTTTGAGATTTTCAAAACGGTGTAGTTTTGCAAGCGTGCACCTGATGTTGTGGGATAGCTGGTTGTGTGAATGTTATACTTGGCCTCAGCACCAAGAACACTGCGTACGAATTCAAGCATGGACTCTAAGGAAGTAGGACAAGCCTTGGTCTCTCCTTTTGTGGGTTCAAATTCACACTGATCAATTATGTCTTTCATGTCTTCGCCTTGGGGAGAGTCTTCTGTGAGCGAGAATAGTTGAAGAAGGCTTGGTAGTTGTGGCTTAGAGAAAGGAATGGAGTCAGCCAGTTTTCTGGGCAAGAAGTTAGCATATTCTCTGACGGGAAATTGGAGGGTCATTACATTCCCTACATAAAGATCATCCAAAGTGAAACAAGCTGACTTGTGAGCTTCCGTACGGTCCACATTAGAAGATAGTTTCCCTTTTGATTCTGCCAAGTCTTGTCCAATTTTCTTGTTTGCTGGAAGTGAGTCTTTTAACCAGCCATCAACGTAAGCCTGATTGGAGTTTTGGGTTGGCTTCTGAATATTTTTTAACCAGCCATCAAGGTAAGCCTGCTTGGAGTTGTGAGTGGGTTTCTGGGTATCTTTTAACCAGCCATCAAGATAAGCCTGTTTGGGCTTTTGGGTGTCTTTTAACCAGCCATCAAGGTATGCCTGATTGGAGTTTTGAGTGCTTTTTTGGGTATCTTTTAACCAGCCATCAAGGTAAGCTTGCTTGGAGTTGTGGGTGGGTTTCTGGGTATCTTTTAACCAGCCATCAAGATAAGCCTGTTTGGGCTTTTGGGTGTCTTTTAACCGGCCATCAAGGTAAGCCTGATTGGAGTTTTGGGTGGGCTTTTGGGTATCTTTTAACCAGCCATCAAGGTAAGCCTGATTAGAGTTTTGGGTGCTTTTTTGGGTATCTTTTAACCAACCATCAAGGTAAGCCTGCTTGGAGTTGTGGTTGGGTTTTTGGGTATCTTTTAACCAGCCATCAAGATAAGCCTGTTTGGGCTTTTGGGTATCTTTTAACCAGCCATCGAGGTAAGCTTGATTGAAGTTTTGGATGCTTTTTTGGGTATCTTTTAACCAGCCATCAAGGTAAGTCTGCTTGGAGTTGTGTGTGGTCTTTTTCGTTTGGTCTTGGGTATCCTTCAACCAGCCATCAAGGTAAGCCTGATTGACTTGTTTTTCTTCTACATGCTCTTGCTGAAGCTTCATATCTCTGGCAGTGCTTCCATTGCCATTCTACAATTGAATAAAGGGATAATGAGTGACGACTTAACTACATCTATTGGATGATCATGATATGACCACATACAATGCAAGTGTTACTTTGTTGAAAATGATTAATTTTATAGTAAAATCCTTCATTTGTTCAGTGTCAAATAATTTCAGACACATTCTACTGCGCGTATGTATACTTCAGTACGAAGACATGCCCAATATGTATTGCATAGCAGACGGATACAAAAAGTCGAACCGGAGGAAAATAAGGGTAAAATAACCTTTTGAATTTCGTTGCAGTAAAAAATAACATCATTCTTTCAAATCGAATAGACCAACTTGAACGTGAGTGTGATGAATGCATGTAACAACTGCGGAGGATGAGAGGATCTTAATAAACATGCATTAAATTCAACGTGCACATTTGCTCATAAATTAAAGATGAAAAATGCAAGCATAGAAGATACAATCATGCATGAAAATTAAGCAACTCACGATCGTCAAGAGCAAGACAAAACAGAGGAGATACAGTGCCATATCTTTCTGTTATATTTGAGTTTTACTGCGAAAGATATTGCGTTGAAGTTGAAGTGACCCCAGCTTTTTTATAAGCGACTGAAAAGAAAACATACAAAGAATACGCACATTCCTAAGCTTATAATGTGTGAGGTCCCGTCGTCAGCACCGTTTATCTTAATGCATATTTGGACAAAAGATTTCTCAAGTGAATACAATACTGCCTGGACGGCTGGACCATATAAAAGATGAATGTGGAGGGTCCACATCTTATTTGGATTTTGGACAACACTTATTATTTTTGAATACCTCTTGATTTCATAGACTTATTTAACACTCCTATTTTTTTCTATATCTATTTCTTCGTCGTATCAGTCATCTATCACATCTGGTACTTATATGATCTCTTTTATTTCTATCTCTCTCTAGTGTAAATTGGATTTTTAGGTGTATAAAAATCATTTTCTTTTGGCAATATATATAGCAGAACTAAATGGGAAACGTTTCCATATTTTGAGTAGATGCATGCATGAAGGCCACACCAAATATATATTTTTAAATTGCAGTATGCAACCAATATCAAGATTTTGAGATCTCCGCAATAGCTTCGCGACTGCAATTGCGGCAACATCAATCATTTGTATGCAATTTTCTGCAATATTAAGAATAGTGACATAACTGTGATTTTAAACCTGGCTTAACACTCACCAAAAAAAAAAACCTGGCTTAATATATATAACAGATAACAACTAGACAGGTCAGCTTAAGCATGCAAAGATCATCCTACACAATATGTTAGTGTTTCTCGTGAGACGGTTTTGTCTGCAGGCACTGTGGACTTTGGCTATATTATGGGTGAATCTCGTGAGTAGGTTTGCACCGCAGAAGCTGCTTCATGCGACGAGGACACATTTCAGGTAGCAGAAGTGCACTGTTAACTGTTCCTGCGACCCTGATGGTTACACAATATATACATTAGTGTTTCTCGTGAGACGGTTTTGTCTGCATGTGTTATATTCCTACAGCAGACAGGCACTCTGGACTTTGATGATTATATATGGTGAATCCCGTGACTTGGTTTGCACCGCTGAAACTGATTCATGCGATGATAACACATGTTACTTGTTCCTAATCCTATTACCGTGGTGGTTAAACTTACACTAACGAAAGCATATATGTCTGATGTATGCTATTGCTGATCTGGTATATATTTATATATAATATTAACTTAATTAAAGTTTTATTGAACTGTAACTGTTTTAGGTTTCAAAGTGCTGTTTGCAAGGAGTGAGATAATGAAACGGATATCTAAAGCAGTAAAGCCTATTTCCTAAATTAAGTAAAGTTTGGAGTATGGATATATTGTATCCTTTTGGAACCTATGGAGAACAAATAGTGTAAATAAATGGGATAATTGGGTCTATAATAAATTTCGTTGCACTTGAACTTTGTGTTTTTTCAAGATGGCAATTCTGTGGCTGTTGATTGTATCAAGTTGGGTTGGTATTTGATATATATTGTTAAAACCAAATGGCTCATCATTGAACAGAGGATCTATATGATGTCAACTTCTTTGTATCGTCTAGACAAGGAAGGGGCTCAGTAGCTAAACTTTCTTGGCTGTGTTTCACCCTCATGTTATGCTTTGGCAATCAGAAGATAAAATTGTAAGATTTAATTTTGCTGAACTTGGACTATGTGATTGTATTTGCCATATTTTTCAGTTTATTTCACACCGAAAATACTAGTTTTGAGTCTGATATCTCATTCTTCTTAACTTGTAGTTACCTACTTTGCATCAAAACTAGGATTTCAGGGTGTTCTGCTCCGTAATTTGGTCTGAGATTATCAACAGCATGCAACAGATACCGACCCAGAAAAACTTCAAGCAGAAGTGAATTATTTTGAGTACCATGTGTAGTCCAAAATTTTTTGCCACCAGCTAACTATCTTAATCCCTGGGTACTAATATTCCCAAAGCTCTAATTTGTTGAGAATTGAAGTATCTACGAATGGATGGCAATTTCAATTTTCAAGTAGCGGGAATTGGTAGCAAACTAAGGATTTCTGTTACCCTTTGGGCATGGTTAGACAGTTGAGTACTTGAGTTGACAATTATCATGAATTTAATAAATGACTGGACTAGCCTCTTCATTATTTATGCAGCTCATATGGAGGAGGAACGATGAATTCATTATATTGAGTATGAATATCTATTCTCTACCCCATAATTAATTCAAGCTCACACTCTAACTCGGTTAACAAGGCCAACTCTGAAGCTTCATCCATTACTAATCAAATGAACATATGCACAAGATAAGGATTACTAATTACTAATTAAGGCTCTAAATAAACCACACCAAAATAACATCTTAATTTATTCGTATAGATACATAGTTTTGTTTTGCATCAAGAAGCGCTTCCTAAGTAATACACCATGTCTATAGAAGCTGACACAGTTTCATCATATACAGAAACAGAACCAGACTCTGATCAAGATTCAAGAACCCTCAGGCAAAGGCACCCAGACAAGATTATCAGAAGGGAAGAAATGACACACAGGGGAGGTTCCTCGCTGAACCTTGAGCACACGAAAGGCCACGTGATCCACATCCCACTTAGAAGTATCCATGTGACAAATAGCTGCAGCTTGAACTCTCCCTCCATTCTCACCTTCCACCAACACCTCATATAAACCAGTGTCACCCTGTTGGCTGTGGCAGTAGAAAACTGCAAAAGGGTAAGGCATGGGGTGACACCCTATGACACTTGGAACTGAAACCTCTTTCACCTGTGAGATTGTGTAGTTCTGCAAAAGGACCGGGGATTCTGTGAGATGGGTAGTGGTCAAAACCTTGAATTGTGCATTAGATCCAAACAGGTGGCGTGCAAAACCAAACAAAGACTCAAGGGAAGTGGCGCAGAACTTGGTCTCTCCTTCCATGGGTTCAAATTCACACTGTTCGAGTGTGTATTCCATGGCCTTGGCTTGTGGGGAGTGTTTTGAAATAGAGAAGAAATCCAGGAGGAAAGGTAGTTGTTTTGCTGTGAAAGGAATCTGGTCAGCTTCTTCTCTGGGAAGAAACTTTGGAGATGTTGAAGAGTCTTTCTTGGAGAAATAGATGGGCATTGTTTTCCCAACTTTTAAATCAGTTGGGATGAAAAACACATTCAGTTCAGGGTCCATTTTGTGATTGTGATCATCCTTTTGGGCATGCTTCTTTTTCATTTCTGCATCAGTGCTTTCAACCTGCATGATATTACCAAGTACATGACCCTCATAGGAAACATCATCTTTCCCAGATGTTGTGGCTATCTTTCTGGCATCACTGTCTTTCACAATCTGCAACATCAATGAAGTTGAAAAAATCAAGCTGGGAGGATCTTAATTGGACAAATTTCTCAAAAAAGCTACAACCACTATCATATCATATCAACAGTAGTGTCATGAAAACAGAAGAACCAGAGAATGAAAATAAAGTCCCAAGTCAACAAACAAATATATGTATGATTCAATTGAATTGAATAGCATAGCATAGCATGGCAGGGTGAAGGCCATACCACAAAGACAAGAAGGGTGCATAGGATGAAGCTCCAAGAAGCAATTCCGAGTCTCATCTTCTTCAGACCTTAATTTGTGTTCTATACTAGTAGCTTCTGGTGGAATAAAAAATGGAATAGGGAGTGAATAAAAGGGTCGGGTGTTTGGGAAAACTAGACAGCTAAGGATTCAGAACCTTGCGGTGGTTCACATGGAAAACCTGGCCAAGCTTTTCATTGACCTCGTTATGTTAGATTGTTAGTGCAGTTTGTTTTTAGATTGGCGTGGACCTCGTGAATGAACTATTTGATATACTGAGCAAATGCAAATAACAATGTGTTTTAAGTTGACTGACATTATTATTATACTATAAAAATGCATACGTTTGAATACTTATGCGTTTGATAACCCCGTCATCTTGTTTATTTTTTTTTTAAAGCCAAAATATATTAAAATGAGATTGAAACATAAGTAGTGTCCAACCAAATGATACAAGGTAATGTTTATCATCTTGTTCATTTATGTTTAGAAAAATATTTGATGGACACCCATTCTAGTATATACAATGTGCGCACAGCGCACCCCTTTGTTTGATTAGTGTGCCCTTGGAGTATGTGAAAATCACTATAAAAACTTCTGGAATATAAATATAGATAAACAAATAAAATTCACTGTAAAAATCTTTTGAGAAACAAACTTCACCATGGATGTTATTATCTTCTGTCAAACACGTATATCATACACAGTTAAGGTCTTATGGGTGTAGAAATTTCCAATAAGTGTGTGTTTGGTACGGCGGTGAGAAGAATTGATTTTGATAAAATTGATTTTGGTTAAAAGTAAGTTAAAAGTAACGTGATTTATGTTTGAATGCATTCATGAAAAAAATGATTTTTATCAATTCATATTGTTTGGATAATTTGGATCAAAATTGATTTTGGGTGTGTAATTACCAAAATGGTTCCTTATGTGTGTATATAAAATTGATTATGTTTTCATTTTAGATATTATTTAATATTACCTCCGGTCTCTATTATAAGAGACAATTAACTAATTCATCAAGACCAATGAAAAGTAGTTGAGTTAGTTAATTTTAATTAATTTAAATTTTATTTCAAAAATATCCTTACTATTAAGTGGTAAAAATAGTTGCACCCACTTGCATGGGAAATTGGCCCCATAATAAAACAAGGGTATAAAAGGAATTTTAACAATTAAAATATTTAATAATGGGTATATGTTTCTTATAATTTGGACCAAGAAAATAACTCAATTTTATCTTATAATAGGGACCAAAGGTAGTATTAATTTTCTTTTATGGATAACTTTTTTTTTTGTCTGATTGCGAATAACTTTCTCGTAACTATATATCCTTCCTCCAAATTGTTCAGCATCATCAGTAGTTATAATTAAATTCCTTTTCAATAAATTGTTCTTGATTTTTTCTTTTGCATTTATTATCTCTTAATATGTTTTATTTCCTATTCTAATTTAATTAAAACTAACCCAAAAAAAAGCAAATAAATAAATACCTAAGAAGTGGGCAACGGCCAAAAAAGTATCAGAATTCTGTCAAAAAATATATCAGTAGTGGGCTAAGCGGGGTGAGCCCAAACAATAATGATAAGAAAATAAATAAAATATTTAAGTCAACTAAAGAGGGTTTCTAACTGATATAAATGCAAACCTTGTTTCTGTTGATGCTGGCTCGGGTTTGGTTACCTCCTTTGGTGATGCTCAGATGTGTCCCTCCTTTGCTGCAGTCTTCCCTTTTGATCCGGGTCCAAGTTCTTCGTAAGGTTGTGTGACACTTTGTTTTTGATCCTTGATACTCTTGGAACATTACATAAGTTTCAGGTTTAGTCTCTAGCATTGTTAGCCTCTGCATCTCCCTTGTGTGGTTCGAAGGTTTTCTTGGTCTGGAGGTATGCCTTGGTTCTGGTTGTGTTCCTTTTGTCTCAGGGTAGTTGAAGTGTCGGGTTTGGGGTCTTTAGTTCTTGGGACCTGTTGTAATAAAGTCTCTGTTGGATGTCTTTATTGCTTGGCATGTTAGCCAGCTGCTCATCTAGTTCTAATTGTGCTTATTTGATGTAGCATATGCTGTTTCGGGTTCTGCTACCCGTGTGTTATCTTGGGCTGTTTGGCCTTGGCCTTGGACCTTTTCAATATATTCAGTTCTATTGACCAAAAAAAAAAAGTCAACTAAAGAGGGGCAATGAAAGAATATGAAAAATGAGATATACATGTAAGACGTCAGAATTGATTCAAGCCACCATAGAAGCTTCAAATTGTTGTTTTAGGTAAATGCAAGTTTGAAGAGTAAAATCGATTTTCCTTTGAACAACCAAACAACTTGGAAGAGAGAATACTCGTGAGAGAATGCTCCAAACGTGAGTTTATGACCCTCAAACATGTTACCAAATACACCCGGACATCACACAAAGTTACGTCAAAAAATAAATTTATATTTTTCATTTTTTCTTTGTATTTACAAATGCATACGCAATGTATGACATAGTAATTTTTCAAAATGAGGCAGGCTTGTTGCACCCCACAATTTGTAATCAATCACATATTTTTATTTCTCATACCTTCGGAATATTGGGTGGTTGAAATCATCAAATTGATTTAAAATCATATTTTTTATCATCGTAGACTCATCTTAGTTTAAGTAAAATAATATAATTTTAAACTAGTTTTTTGTCAAAATTTTCAAATTGATGTGATGATTTTTTAATAATCAAAAATCTTCTTATCAACATCTTTTTAATAAAAATCAAAGTGTACTTGATATAGTGAAAAGCCCTTTGGTTAACTTTTGACTATGACGGGTAGTGGGAGATGCCACTTCTTGATTCATACATATCCTCGTCGCTAGTCGCGAATCGCTAGTATAGTTCTTTTATGCATCCCGTTGTATTTTAATCAAAAATAATTCTAAATCTTTCTTTTTTTTATTTTTATAAAAAAATTAATTATTAAATAGAAAAAATATTAAATATTTATTATATTTTCAAGATATTAACTGTATTTTTATTTTATTTTATAAAATAAAAAAATATATAAAAAATTTATAAGAAGATATAGACATTTTTTTTAATTAAATTCCTTTTGACTATTGGGGAGTTTCACATCTCATGTATAGTGGTGGGAAACCGAGAACGTTGACAAAGCTACTCAATCTACACTACAGCCAGAAAGTCATGGGCCTCAAAGGCTTATCACATCCCACGTCCCAGTCCACCCAAAAAGTTTAATTCCATCTTTGACAACCCACTATAACCTTTATTAAAGGCTGTGCTTGAATAAAGATCCCAAACGGAACTGATAAGCCGTTGAAAACCAATTAAAGTGGCAATCGTGCTTCACCCATTTTCTGATCCACACACCATAACATAATCTGTTGATCAAGTCAACGATGGATAAAGAAAAAGACCAACATGATATGATAATGCGCCTCTCTACAGTCTCAGGCCTCAGCCTATATGCCCTGTGAGAATAATCCCTTTTTTTTTCTACCTTACCTTTTCTCAACAAATACACGTGTAGATCATCTCACTACTTTGAAACCTTTTATAAAAGCGATTTTGATTGATATGATCATCTCAAAATTTCATGCCATCCACTCACTATTTTGCCTTTGATCCTAACCAAAATGTGGCGCTGATTTCCCAAAATTAAACGTGCGAAATGGCGAAGTTATGAGAGGTGTCAAACCACTATTTGTTGGGACAAAAGTGAATCAAGTCAAGTTAGTTTACTTTTACGGTGAGTCAAGAAATACACTACCCAACTCAATCCACCTTGGGTTAGATGGGTTGGTCCGCATGCCAGTATTGAAAAGCAGCGATGGGGGATAACTTGAAAGATTTAATTTATTTTTTACATATATAAATGGTCAATTGTTATTTGATTGGTAAGATAATGTAGAAAAATATCATTACACGAAATCCCAACCCCTCCCCTCAAGGAAAAAACATAAAATTATGTCGTCTCGCATGTTTGTGTTTATATAATAACAATAATGAATTAAGAAGAATTCCCACCAGATAGTTCATGTGGTTTAGAGCTTGGGTGATATGAAAATAGGTGAGAGATCAATCCCCACCCACCCCAATCTTCCAATTGAATAATAATAATAATAATAATGAATTAAGAAGAAAATATTTGGTCCACAATGAATTAAGAATTTGAACGGACAGAAGCTCCATATGAAACAATTGATTGTTATAGGGATAAGTTGTCCTTACGATGTAGAAACCAATTTCTTTCTTCTTCTTTTTTTTTATCAATGAAGCCAAGTTTGACTTTGGTAGATCATGATAGGTCACAACCCTCAACCCACCTCCATATCACAGGCCACAGGGCCAAAAAAGAAACCAACAAAAGACTAGCCCGTACTGAAATAGGGAATGGGATTTCATGTCATGCATGAACCCAAAGGGAACAAAAATAACTACTGCCCGCACTCAATCAGATTTTTTAAGTCTTAAGAACTGTTTTACATTAATATAATCAAACAGATTTCTTTCTTTCTTTTTTCTTAAAAATAGTTTCGATTAAGATATTTCATAAAATAGTTTTGTAAAAAAATATATAGAAAAAAATCAAACAGGCATGTATTTTCCAGTGTATTTTTTATCAAAAATTTGTATGGTAAATTATAAATGTAATCATGAATTGATTAGCAAAATCTTGTAACTAGTCTAAACTACCTATAATTAATTTGTGCTTAATCTATAACTAATTTCATGATCTTAATCAATATAATTAAATGGTGGTCTATGCCAAAGGGAGTGTTAGTCAAAAAATGTTTTGCTTCTTTTCTTGATTAAATTTTCTAACAACTTTGAACGTGATCATATAATTAACATATACATACAAAATTAATGAAAGGTAACGCTAAGAAATATAGACGTGTGCATGCGCACGCCCTTTTCGTTTGTGAGAAAATGAGAATATATAAGCAACATGAATGATTAATTGTCATGTGTGGCTCAAGGTCAACCCTCTCTTTTATAAATTAATATATAAAAATAAAATAATAACTAGATTTGTCGGCATGTCCGCATGGAGATTATCTATGCAATATGTATAGCGTTTATAGTATAGTTTAAATTTGTGCAGGCTTGGACTTTTCCATCAGAGGAAAACTTTCAGCTAGCATAGTTTTTTAGAGAGAAAAACAACGTTAACTATAAATGTGTTCTGATTTTACCTAATGACCCAAAGCATTTAGATACCATTGGCACAGCCCACAATCTCTCACAGAACTTACATCACAGTACACTTGAATTTTTCTATTTCTACATTGAAACAAAGAAGAAACTAAAAAAACTTCAATGACGACATTTAGTTTTTCAAATTGATCATTACATACAAAATCGTTTTTAATTCAGTTTCAATCTTCATATATATAAGAACTCAATTTTAATCCTTATTTACTCTATTCTATTTCCTATACATCACAACAAAGACTGAATTAAAAAAAAAATCACGCAAGGGAACCGGTTGAAAATCTTTTTCTGTACAAGGAATATATTTAAATTTAAAGGCGAGCGTCGTTACCAATTGAGGTTGGCCCAGTTGGTAAGAAGTCAGCCTAGAGATCCTGGGTTCGATCTCTGAGCCTAGTGGTATTCTCTGGCCCTGTGGAACCCATGGGGCCCAACTCTACTAAACTTTTTGTAACCAAAAAAAAGGCGAGCGTCGACCTACGTTTAATTAAATTCTGTATGGTGTAACCAAATACGCGAACAGACTTGTCGTTTACTTCGCGTTGGTCAAAAGTGTCGTGTGCATCAACACAGTATGGCTATCGAATTTGGGTTACTTACCGCCAAGGCATATGGCATGGCTACCCACCTACCATGAGAATTAACAATTTAATTAAGGGCAAGGTTAACATCAGCCTTGAATGGCTAAATGCATAAAAAAATATTAGTTGAAAATAAAAAAATTTAAGGAAGTGAGATATGTCACAACCTGGGAGCCCAGAGTCTTATTTCCTTATATAGTAATTGAGTAATAACGCATGCCACAGCTTGGGAGGTGTGTTGTCCGGCCGATCTCGAGCCATAAAGCCGACTATCACTTATCGACTGCCTTCACCTTTCGGGCTCGACACTCGAGGGTTGTGTGTTGTCTGGCCGAGTAGGCTCATTCGGCCGAACTGGCCGAGTAGGCTCATCCCTTCCAACTAACCAAATCCAATCCATCAGACCAACGTAGGCTTTGCTCAAGCCAAGTTCCGAGCCAGGATCAGGAGCTTCCACAAGCTCAATATCCTTTATTTCTCTCCTTAAATTACGCCTTGACTACACAGGCATTAATGATCCCCTCTATATAAACAGCACAGAGACAAATCATAGAGGCATGATCGCATCTTCACTAGAGTGGTCCTCGGTCTCAATACCCGAGCTCAGGATCAAATTTCCGGTGTAAACAAGAGGTAAAACATCTTTTTATAAGCACATGTCACAACTTAAAAGATTAAGACTTAATTTTACTATAATTGTATGATAGTGTTAATGGAACCATTTAGTAAATTGTGTACTTGATTCTTTTAACATAATGTTATTTTAGTACTAACTAATTACATCCACCCATGCGTCTATATTTGACTCTGGCTTTTTTAAAGGTGAGGTTCTATCAAGCTGATGGAACTCTCATATTTGACCGTGAGATTTCTTTTAAAAAAATCAACACACAGTCTCTTTTTTTATTCTAATTATCATTTTTAGATCACAAAGGAGTTAATGCATACACCATAAATAATTGTATGTATTCCCACTTACCTACACCCAATCAATCACAGTAGCTGACCTCAATCACAAATTCACAACCATACTATCAAATTACACCCTCCGTTTTTAAATATAAACAAAAAAAAATATTAAATACAATATTTTTTTTTGCTTATATTTAAAAACGGAAGGAGTAAAACTTTTGGTAGCATAGGTCATTTGTGTTTTCTTTTTCTTTTTCTTTTTTCAACTGTTATGATATGATATAAACAGAAACGTGTTCAGCGTGTGGATCCACATCTTATAGCCTTAACAAATAGCCGTAGGCTGACAACTCTAACCACAGATTAATTAGCATAGACAACATGAAGAAGTCCATCTTTGCTGTGTTCCTACTCTTCTCTCTTCTCTTGGTAAGCTTATTCTGATTCCGCTCTGCAAAGATATTCATCAGTTTCTCTTAATTTCACCTGTGTTGATAAAAAAAAATTTGTTTAATTTAATTTTCAATTAATTTTCTTTTTATATATGTACTGAAACTGATCTTTTGAAACGATTAATTTGTGAATTATATAGGTTAATGCGAACATGGGGTGTGCTACAAAAGACCTGGGAGGGTATTGGAAGAATATGATGAAGGGACAACCCATGCCAGAAGCAATTAAAGCCCTTATTGATCAGAATCCACTACCACGAGCATCAGCTGCAGGGAATCATAAGGATCGTTTTATTAGGGACTTCGATGTTAAGCCTAATGTCATATTATATCACACCCATGTTGTGCCCATGAAGCAGAACTCTTATAACCCCAAGAACGATGCCATGGCTGAACAAACTATCAAAAAGGGTTGAAGCTGCCTCTCCCATATATACACACACACACACTTGTGATTAAAGACGGCAGATACACATATCTATATCTAGCTATAGATAAATGTGACCCATAGAGATCATGATTGTATAGTATATTGTATTGAGATAGTTTTAAGGCTTATTTTGCAGGAGAGCTATTGGTATTGTAAAGTCTATCTGTTTGTTAAAAGCTCGAACCCTTTAGTTATCCTTAATCTAAGATATATGATATATATCTTTAATCTTTGTGGTTATCCTTCTTTTATTGCATCCTGCTAGAAGTTATCTTTGTCAGGATTGTTCTCTTGATAAGTACTGATCAATTAGTAACTCTTTCTCCCCAAACTATTCTATGTTTAAATTTCAGAGCCCTCACAAAAACTTGTCGCCCGGTGAACTTCGATCGAATGATTTTGATGACTAATTATTCTCAATTTTTCAAAGGGAAATATCCTTTTCATATAGAGTCAAATTAAATTTGGAAGATTATGCTGAGTGTAATATCTCCTCCTTTTTTTTTAGAGAATGCAATTTAATTAATCCTCCTGGGTTGAACATGGATGATGTATATTTTAATCAGAAAG
This sequence comes from Glycyrrhiza uralensis, assembly GCA_030159175.1. NCBI lineage: Eukaryota > Viridiplantae > Streptophyta > Magnoliopsida > Fabales > Fabaceae > Glycyrrhiza > Glycyrrhiza uralensis. The sequence continues at coordinate 55,154,246 of BRZY01000005.1, forward strand.
TTTTTCCCTTTAGAATGTGTACTCTGTCGGTGATAGGTACTTAGATGCTGTGTTTTTAAATCAATTTTTATTCCTGTGGCACATGTCACTGCGCTAGTTATTATTATTATTATTATTAAAAGGAAAACAACATGAGATGCCTGTCCTTGCTCTGCTGTGGTGTTGCCGCCACCGCACATAAACATGAACTTATACCCAATTTTTTATTGGCAGTTCTAGAAGATGGTTTGACATTTCTGGCACCCACCCAAGGATATGACGGGTTACGGTTGAACGTAGGTGTGTTAAACCCGTTAATCAATGTCTGGAATCAGCAGAGTAGGATAAACAGAAAGAGTTTCTTCTTGCTCTACAGGATATTAATTTCAATATATACTCTTTTGGATTAATTTTTTTTTAGTTCACGGAACTTCTTGGAAAATTATTTATAAGCTTGTTCGTGAATTTGCAGAAGTTAGATAAGAGATGTTATAGAAAAATTGAGATATAAAAATTATTTTTAATTTATATAATAAGTTGTTATTTAAAAAATTCATCATAAGATTTCTTAATATTTTTAATATTTCTTCTTTCACGGGTATCTAAATTCATCATTATTCACACTCACAACGATTTACTGTCACGAATAATTCGTACTTTATTATTTAAATTAATTAAATAATGACAATAATAATAAAAGAGCAATGCTATATGGAAGGACAAATTGTGTACGCATCGGTAACAAAAATGGTTTTGGCCAATGAAAAAAAAAGTTAAAAGTGGGGCCCGCTATGAGTGGCCAATTATAAATTGCCACATTGCATTCTTCAAATTCGTATGGATTTCTGTCCTGCCAATAAGCATTTTTCATAATAAAAACCATCATTTGAAGTATGGACATTAAGCTATAAAAGTTTTTTCGTTCGTTTAAAAATATTAAGAATTAATTTTAAAGATTAAGGAGAGAACTAACAGATTATCTACTTAAAAAATCTCTTGTTTTTAAAAGAAAATGTTTATTTCAACAAAATAATATATACATTTTTTTATGTCCAACTAATAGTAGATGAATTAAGCTACCAACGTATTAATTATTGACAGGCCCACAATATCTTTTTCTGGTCAAACAATGTCATAGCTGTGAAAAAAGGATAATATGGGCCGAAGTCGAACTTAACAAAGCAACAAAAAACGATGGGTCAGGCCTAAAACTCAGTTTGACCAGAAATACCCAAAAGGGCTTTTCTATCTACACATACGTACTTTTCTATCTACACATATATGATGCAGAGCTATTAGTTTCTCAGGTATATTTTTTTTGAACACATACATGATGTGAAACTATTAGTTCCGCACGTTGTATTTCAATGCGAAATTATTGCAAGTTTTTTTTTTAAAACATACATGATGCGGAACTAATAGTTCTGCACGTTGTAATTCAATGCGGAACTCCGCAAGTTTTTTTTTTTTTGAAAACATATATGATGCGGAACTATTAGTTCCGCACGTTGTAATTCAATGCAAAAATAGTTTCGCATCATGTATGTGTTTGAAAAAAAATATACCTACAACTGTATCATGTATGTGTGAATAGAAAAATATGTATGTGTAGATAGAAAATATCTGCCCAAAACTCATCGGAACCACAAACAAGAAGGTCATAGGGCCCAATTCACAAAAGCGAATGGGGGAAGCTGGTAGCGCATGACAAAAAAAATGACCAAAAAAAAAGAAGCTGGTAGCGCGGTTTGGACCCCAAAAAAAAAATGGTAGCGCGGCGCACAGCAGAGGAGAGGGATGCCGCACGGTACTGCCCGGTGAAACCGGCAGTGTCGCGCCGACTTGGCGGTGGCAGACAGCGGCTTGGCGGCGGCTTGGCCGGTTGAACCTCTCTCTTTTTCTTTCTTCTTTCTTTTTTTAAATCTTTTTGATGTTACTCTCTTCTTTTATTTCTCCGCTTATTTTCTCGTATTATGTTTCTTCTTTCTTTTTCAATCTTTCAATTCTTGACTTGATTTTTTTCTGGTTTCTACAGGTTGCTATACAGAGAAGACGAATGGACCTTGATGAGAGTCTCTTGTTCTTGGAATCGCTAATTATTTTTTTAGTATTTTTGCTTCTTTTTCCTTATTCTAAGAATGTGTTCAGTATCTTTGGTTATGGAACTACTCTGCTGAATCACATTATGTCCACTGAATGTTTAAAACATAGAGACCTAAATGCTCTGGAAATACAAAAAATACAGATACAGATACAGAGACACACACAGAAAAATAGCAAGTGCGCCATGGTAGACACACAGGGATTGTTCTGGACCAAGAAAAACATCAAGATTCAAAATTGTGATGAAATTATGATATATAAGCAGAGACTCTTAGATATACTGATAAGAAATTTTACATTATTTAGCTCTGCACATGGTTTATTTTTTTGGTACACATGCAAGCACACTAGCACTACGATACAAGAAGTCACATGCTCGAAGAACCCTGTGCTTGCAGTTTAGGGACCCAGATGAGATTATCCGCTGGGAAGAAGTGGCACACAGAAGAGCTTCCAGGTGTAACCCCAAGCACTTGAAATGAAACATGACTAGGTGCCCATTGGGATGTATCCAAGTGACAAACAACCATAGCTTCCACCTTATCCCCATTATCACCCTCCAGTGAGATTCTATATACCCTATTCTCACTTCCTTGGCTATGACAATAGAAAACAGCATAAGGGTAAGGCATGGTGTGACAAGCCACAATCTTGGGAGTTGAAATTTCCATGAGGATTTCTACCATGGTGTAATTTTGGAAATTGACACTTGACTTGGTTTCGTGCAGAGTGGCATAAACTTGGACATCAGATGATGATGACCCAAGAATGCTTTGTGTAAAGTCAAGCATGGATTCATAAGAGGTAGCACAGTACTTGACCTCTCCTTTGATGGGTCTGCTCTCACATTCCCTTAGGGTGTTTTCCATGGCTATGGCTTGAGGAGTGTCTGGAGAGAGAGAAGAATTTGAGAAGGTATGGGAGTTGGTTTAACGAGAAAGGAATTGAATCTGCTTCTTCTCTTGGCCATAACTTAGGGGAGGTTGCTGGGTCTCTCTTGGGGAAATGAATGGGCATTCTTTTCCCTACCTTTAAATCTTTCAAAGTGAAGAACACCATCAGTGAAGAGTCTATATGGTCCATATTATGAGTAGAAATATGAGCGTGTGTATGTGTATGCTCAGTGTGTAGTGTTTGAAGATCACTGTCTTGAGTTTCCAACAATTTGTTCTCTGTTTCAGCCAATTCCCTTGCTCCGTCTCCATGGGAACACTGCAAAAGTTCACCAAGCTTTTACATTTAAAGAGAAATTAAATTAAAAGGGCAAAGTAAGATTATGTTGTTGTTTACAAACTATTTCTGGTGCTTCCTGATTAAAGTAAAGAAACCAACAGAGAAACAGAGTTACATGCAGTGACGGACTTTGAATAAAATTTTGAGGGAGCCACAAATTGACTAGTAATTAAAATAACTAAAATAATGTAATTAAAACTTATATGCATCATATATATATATATATATATATATATATATATATTTTATAAGCCAAAAGATGTATTAGATAAAGAGAGTATTAGGGATACTAAAGGCATCTCTAACGCAAAAATCGAATTGTGGTTCTTAAGAACTATCACCCATTTTCACTCCAAACCAACTTGGTTCTTAAATTATTTTGAATGGGCCCCAACCCTCACCAAAATCGCTCCCTGTGTCTCTCACCCTCTTCTCGTTTTCCATCTTCCTCTCTTCTCTGCCCTTCAACCAAATCGTTGTATCCTTCACTCTCTGTGTCCCTCAGTCTCTTCTCCCCTCACTTTTCCTGTTTTCCATCTTCCTCTCTTCTCTGCCTCTCACCAAAATTGCTCTCTGTGTCCCTCACTCTCTTCTCCCCTCACTTTTCCATCTTTCTCTCTTCTCTGTATTCTAAAAAAAGTGTTTTTTTCCTGGGGAGAGCCGTGGCCCCCATCCGCCACTAAAAAGATCCACCTCTAGTTACATGAAAAATTAAACATTTAATATACCAGCAGGATCACTAGTAGATGAAGGAGGAGGATTCGAGACATAAAGTTCACGCCCATATCTCTACTTGTCAACATTGAATCCTTTCACAGCTATCACTTGAGTCAATCTCCGGAGCAAGGTGAGTTGAAAGAAATCAAATTAATGCAGAATCCAGGGGTTCTTATATACCTATTCCAATATTTATATTTAATCTAACAAATACCACTTCTGTCCTTGATTATAAGATATTTTTGACAATTTTTTTCTCTCTTTTTATAAGAGTTTTTTAAAAAATGTATCTCGTATTAATTGTTTTTTTACTCAAATTATTTTTATTTTTTTTCTCTCTCCTATGATAAATAAAGAAGAGAAAAATAATGCATTAATTAAATGAGAGAGAAAAAGTAAAAAGAGAAAGATATTACTAAGAATAATTTTTATAACACAATGTAAATTATTGATAAATTTAATGTTTTTAACTAAACCAATTAATTTTCTTAGTAAGTAAGAATTAGATAAAAATCTCTTATAATCGGTGACTGAAGGAGTAATTTCGAACATGTTGAATGCATTGGTTGGTTGCACGTACTTAATTGCCTCGACAACAAAAATAATAGGCATGTCCCTTTTTGTCATCAAAAAATAATAATTAATAGGCATGATATAAACACCCTTTGTTTCTTAATACATGGCATAATATATAAAAACTTCCCTCATTGAAATCATGTCCTTTTTTTACTACTACTTTTCTTGCCTGTCGTTAAAAATATAATACTTGACAAAATAATTATCAATCAAAAGAGCGAATATTAATTCTAGAAAAAGAAATAAAACATTCTGCTGAAGTGTTTATTAAAGAGATTGAGAAAAAAAAAGGAAAATAAATCAGATTACTTCAATCCAAACTTTACTTTGCTGAAAACGGGAGAGGGGGAAGGGTTGGAAAATGTCTGGTTTATATACATAAAAAAAAAAATACTTTCCTTATATCCTACCTTTTATTTATAGTATAAAGGATGAGAAGGAAACTCAAATTTGAATATGAGAATAATGTAAGAATATTGGGTGCAAGAATAATGTAAAAAGTATTGAATATGAGAATATTAAAACCCTGAAAGAATTTGGGTAATGGCAGATTCAATCCTGTAGTGACGAATTATGCGCAACTTTATTAGTATATTAATTAAATTAATAATTTCAACACAGATTTAGCTTTTTTTTTTTTACTTAAAGTGGCTCAATGCTAGTCATTGACTCATTGGCGGATTCAGTGAGCTATCCTAATAAAAAAAAAAAGGTCATGGGAAATTTTGATGTCAATCAAGAAAGGTGAATTTATCATCATGGGGATAATAATTGGAGTAAAGGGAAGAGGATAAAAAAGAGAACAAATAAAAAGACTCGGTTTGACAATATCAAGCCACTAATTAACTTATAATAAATGAGCTTATTTGATATAAATAGTATTATTTGGTAAATATATTAGCTCACTAATTTATCGTATACATTTTTTATTAGCTCAGATGTTATATTTGAAGTAGTATTTGCACTTATAACCTATAGCTTGTTATTTTTTTCTCATTTTTATTATACCTTTTTTAATTAAATTCATCTTTGTCCTTTCTTAAATAAAACAAAAATAATCCTAATCCCTTATGTATTATTGTCTATAAACAAAATAAAAATTATATAAAAAAATAATTTGAACACGTAATTATTTATATGATCTTATTTTATTTAATAAAATGAATTAAAGTATTAAAAATGTATTTATATGAGAGAGTTTTAATATGATAGAGTGAGAGGATTAAATCTGGATAATAGAACAATACATAGATGATTGAGATTAAAAGTTAGTAAGTGGTCACATGACAATTTAAAAATGTCATGTGACTTTATGTTTTAATCTTGAACATTCATGATTTGATCTTATTAGCTATGATTCACTCCTCTCATAATAAAAGTTCTCTCTCATTTGATATGCTCCCCATATATATATAAGCATATAAACATGTCTTTTATATCGTTTTATATTTATCAACTAGTCAATCGTTAATTTTATCAAATACTTTAAATTAATTAGTTCTCTTATCTGTCATCGGCTATTAACTACAAGTTCATTCATCATTAGCTATATTTGTAAAAAAATCCATTATTAGCTATAATATTTGCCAAACTGAATCAAAGGCATCATAATCCAAGTGGGATATAGTTTATTTCTCTTAAATAATGTCTTAAATTTGATATTTTTGCAAATAAAAAAAAAGATGTTAGAAAAGTTTTGCCCCATCAAAGGGCTACACCCAACATGATTCGAATCAATTGAAGTTCAACCCAAATTCTAATACTGAGAGTCTCATACAAACAAGAGCAATATAGAAAATATTTAGATGTGAGAAAAAGAAAGAACGATTAAAGTTTCTAGTGATGCAATCAATTATGAATGCGGCTAACATACAGTGGCAAATTCGATCTCAAATTAATAATTTAAACATAGATCTAGCTTTTTATTTTAAAATGACTCAATGACAATGTTGTTTCATTGACAAATCTAGCGAACTGTATTAACTAGGGAAAATCGTGGGAGATTTTCATGTCGTCGGGAAAGGTGAATCTATCACTATGAAGACAATATATAATTGTAGTCAAAGGAAGAGGATTAAAAATGAAAATAGATATACCAATACATGTTGGTTTAGACGATAAGAGATTTGGTCCCTGTTTCACAAATCTCTTACGCTAGCGGATAGTAACTTTGACTAATAGATATAGCGGAGTAAAAAAAATAGGCATATGTTTGATAATAGGTAGCTTATAATAATTTTTTAGTAGCTTATAACATATGACTTTTTTTCTTATTTTTGCCCTCGTCATTTTTATTGAATTCCTTCCCTATCCTCTATTAAATAAAATAAATTAAATCTACTTTGCCACTCTCACTTCTCGTGTTTGATGCTCTCATAGATTTATCTATTTCTAACCTATTATTTTTTGTTTTCTCTTCTAATGATTCTTGTTTATAGGATTTCAATGGTTTGTAATTTTTGTTTTATTTTTGTTGTGCAAGAGTCAGATTGTTTCACACTGCGGTGTAAAAATTTACTAGGTGTGATTACTTCTATAGAGGTTTTTTTAGCAGGGATCGTTTCACACTGGGAGTGCGAAACTTTCCCCGGGTGTGATTACGTCAAGTATTGAGGGTTTTTTTTATAGCTACATGAGTCAGATCATTTCACACCCGGGATGAGAAATCTTCCCCAAGTGTGATTAGGCTAGGTATAGAGAGGTTTCTTTGTGGTAGCATGAGTTAGATCGTTTCACATAGGAGAGCAAAATTTTTCCTAAGTGTGATCACGTTTTCATGATGTTATTAATAGAGTTCATTTTAATTATAATGGAGAGTCATACTTTCTTTTGCTAACACCTCTATTTTTTGGGAAAATTTCACTGGTTTTTTTTAATAAAAAACAAATTCTGTCCAAACTTTAGTTGTTGAAAAAATTTTCCCCTTTCTTTTGGAGGATGGAGTTGTTGATGATAGTTGATACAATCGCTTTGTGATCAACTAACCAGGGGCAGCGGATTACATGAAGTAGTCATAAATTATGGACAACTTCATCAGTATAGCGACGTTAATGGCATTAATAATTTCGCCATAGATCTAGGAAATCTTTGCTTAAGTGGCTCAATGCCAACAAATCATTGATGGATTTAGTATATTATATTATACTAATAAAGGAAAATCAATGGGAAATTTTTATATCGACCATTATTATCATTATACTTACTAAGCATGCGTTCACCTCCCCATTACTTATAGTTATCAGATTTTTTTTACAGATAATTATCACATAGTTTTGAATAAATTTAAATTTAAATTTTTAGTTATAAAAGGGAAAAAATGGAAACAAAAGTAGAACACAAAAAACATTTAAAGTTTAGTATTCCTTTTATATATAGAGGTATAAATATAGAAAAATCAATTGGAGATTTTGATATCAACCATGTGGGTGCAAATTAAGGGGAGAAGAAGTTATTTTTATAACTGTTAAAGAAAAATAAATTGGAGATTTTGATATCAACTATATTTATAATTTATAGTTTACATAATTTCTAAGCATCAAACTAAGGAGAGAAGAAGTCATTTCTACAACTGTTAAAGAAAAATAAATTGAATGTTTCATGTTCACAAAAAATTATAGATATGATCAATAGATCAAGCTCAACAATAATTTTTGAGGGGTGCAAATTTTTATAACTAATCTAAATCCAAGTTCCACAATTCTATTATTTTTTAAATTAATATAATATTTTAAATAGCGAAGCAGGTTAAACATCGCCACCAATTATTATTTTTAAATAGCGGGCAGGTGCAACATCACCGCCAATGTCTTTGTATTTGAAAAAGGGGAAAAACCCAAGCTCGACCCCAAATCCCGTCAAAACAAGTTATCATCGACAAAGTTGGGGGCGGATTCGAGTGAATACGTGCGGATTTGAGTTTTTGACATGTTTATTCACATCAACTATTTAGGCTATTTTACTAATTCAACTATAATTTATATATATATATATATTTATTTCATTGTACTCTACTTTAAAAATGAATCAAATAATTAATAGCCACTATATGTCTCGTGCATAGCACGGATCACTACGCTAGTGTCACTGTAAAGAGAATTAGCATTATCATCAATAGTTAATAAAATGTGCTAAAAGGAACAATTCTTTTTGACAATTTATTAAATAAAATTAATTAATTGTATAATGCAAGTATCGTATATATAAGGTGTAAAGTCTCAAGTCCCCCTCTCAATCACTTTTTTTCATTCATAAAGATCGAACCCCGAAACCTTGCTTAAAAAATTCGAATCTAATAACGTAATGTTGATAATTCACTAGACACTTTATAAATAAGTGAATAGGTGCCAAATTTTATTTGGGAATCTCTATGGTACCGTTAAAAAATTAACAGTTTTTATACCGTTATTTTATTAATCAATAGTAGAATGAGTTTGCATTTACTAATGTCATGTTATACAATTTTTTCTTAAAGATTGCAACTCTTTCTCATTGCATCCTAGTCCATATGTACTTAAATTATTTATAGTTTTAAAATATAAAATATGATTAATTAACTTTTTAAAATAACTTTATTGTTTCTAAAATTAAAATATGTTGATAACTAAAAAACAACACAATGTTTTTCCTTACTAATTTCTCTCGCTATTTTTTTCTAGTAGTTTAATTGTTCTGTTTTTGGGGCGTTAGAACTCCATCCCTCCTTAGCATAAAAAAATATAATATTTGACTTAATTAATATATTATAAGTGTCTATGATAAAAAATATATATTATAAGTTTTTACTGTATATTATGAGCATTAATAATGTTAATCATTTAATTTAAATAATATATAAGGAACATTGAGTAAATTAATGTACGGTTTAATTTAATAACACTTATTCAAAAAATAATTATTGTATAAGAACTTAAGTCACGTGTAATTTGCTTTTTTTTTTAATCGAAAGAGAATGGGATATATATAACTCATGCAAGGTATCCCCTTATCTCTTGAACCAATATAGTTGTCTGATTGCAATATGAATGACCCACTTGGATCCGATGATTTCCTAGAATCTTGTTTATTATTATTTATGTGTGTGCACAATTAATGACATCAAAAAGTTAAAAAGATATATAGAGCGGTTTATTTTGAGAAAATATTTTTTGTTTTTCATTTTTCATTACAATTTGATGATATTTTATTTTTAATATATTTTCTGTTTTTAATATTCCTAAAAAAATATAAAAATAAGAAAAATTGTTTATGATATAGAAAATATAAAAATTATTTTCTAGTAGTTTAATTGTTCTGTTTTTGGGGCGTTAGAACCCCATCCCTCCTTAGCATAAAAAATATAATATTTGACTTAATTAATATATTATAAGTGTCTATGATAAAAAATATATATTATAAGTTTTTACTGTATATTATGAGCATTAATAATGTTAGTTGTTTAATTTAAATAATATATAAGGAACATTGAGTAAATCAACGTACGGTTTAATTTAATAACACTTATTCAAAAAATACTTATTGTATAAGAACTTAAGTCACGTGTAACTTGCTTTTTTTATTTTAATCGAAAGAGAATGGGATATATATAACTCATGCAAAGTATCCCCTTATCTCTTGAACCAATATAGTTGTCTGATTGCAACATGAATGACCCACTTGGATCCGATGATTTCCTAGAATCTTGTTTATTATTATTTTTATGTGCGTGTACATTGACATCAAAAAGTTTAAAAATATATAGAGTCGTTTATTTTGAAAAAATATTTTTTGTTTTTCATTTTTCATTACAATTTGATAATATTTTATTTTTAATATTTTTTCTTTTTTTAATATTCCTAAAAAAATATAAAAATAAGAAAAATTATTGTCAATGTTTCTTGTATAAATATTTAAAAATAGAAAACATATTAAAAATAAGATTAAATTTTTGTAATTAAAAACTAAAAACTAAACAATTTCTCAAAATAAACTGCCCTTGACTTTTCCTATTACTTCTTCCCCGAACCCTTTCTCTTCCATTTATGCTCCTATTTTCCTCAAGCTTTTTCTTTGATGAATGATTTTCCTCAAGCTATTCTCCCGTGTATTGATCATTAAATAACAAATATAACAAAGTTATAGTGTAAATTAATTACTTATCCTGTTATAAAACTCACCTCAGCCTAATCGATCAGTTAGACTGATGAACCAATCTAGTAATCAATTTGAGTGACACGTTAGATCAATTATGTTTAAAAATTGATGTGATATTGTTTGATTTAGTCAAATTTCACTACAAGAAAATCGGCTTCCGTGGGTAATGCAAAAAAACCGTCGGTAACAAACGATTTCCGACGGCAATGCAAGAAAACCGTTGGTAACAAACGATTTCCGACGGCATAAGTTTGTCGGTAAATCGCTCGTCGGTAATTATTACCGACGGAAATTCCGTCGGTAATTACCGATGGAAATTTTTGTCTGTAATTATCGACAGAAATAATCTGTCGAAAAATTATATGTTACCAACGGAATAACCACACGAAAATTAAAAAAAAAAAAAGAAAAAATTGCAGATCGAGAACGAGACTGAGAGAACGAGCCTGAGAGAGAGCAAGCCAACTGCAATCGATAAAATTCAAACCAAAACCAATTGAATCGATAAAATTGAAGAAATCAAAGATGAAAATGCACAATCCAATAGAGAGGAAATGGAAGTTGAAATCGAAATCGAAATCTAAAGGGAAGAGGAAATAGAAGTTGAAATCGAAGAAGAAACCAAAATCGGAGAAACGTAACTCACCAAAATCGAAGAAGTGAAAATGCAGTAGTGTCTTCTTCTTCTTTCTTCCCCTTTCTCCTCTCTTTCTCGGCGTACACACACACACACCAGCACACACTCTCACATTTTTCTTCTCTTTCTTTCCTCATTTGAGTGTGTGAGTGAGTGAAAGGTATGGGTGAGAGGGAGAGAGGCTTTGGGGTTGAGTTTGGAGTGGTGGAGAGCGGTGGCAGTGGCGGCGGTGGCGATGGCTGGACGCGGATGAGAGAGAGAAGAAGGAGCGATTGTGGCTGAGAGAAAGAGAGAGAGAGGGACAGTGCAAGGAGATAGTGATCGAGCAAGGAGAGGGAAGCTGAGTTTATTTGGCGTTTCCGACGGAAAATTCCGTCGGTAATATTTTCCGATGGAATACAGAATTTTTCGTCGGAAATTTAAAATTACCGACGGAATTTTCCGTCGGTAACGTTTCCGATGGAATTTCAAATTTTTTTGAAATCAGCGCCATTATCAACGGAATATTTCCGTCGGTAACGTTTTAGACGGAAAAATTCCATCGGTAAATTCAAATTTTTTGCATTTCCGATGGAATAATTCCGTCGATAATTTTTAAAAAAAAATTACAAAATAAAAAGTTGTCCACGGTCAAAATATTATGTTTACCGACGGGAAAAAAATTTTACAGACGAAAAAATTCCGTCGGTAAAGTTCGTCGGTAATTGGCCTTTTTCTTGTAGTGTTTTTTGTTGTTAAAACTATTTTATTTGTTGGATTTTATTACTATTTACGTTAGGGAACTAATCGTACTTTGTATGAGTTCATTGACTAGTTAATATACACAAATAATGATTTATCTTAATTCACACAATTTATTTTATTATTTTTCACAATTTATATAGTTTCAAATACGCGACCCATGCATGTTTTTTATATTTTAAATATTTCATCTCTTAAATACTTTTAATCATACCTTTAAATTTTAAAAATATCATATGATACATAGAATATATACTCACGATAGTGAATTAATTTAATGTATCCCACTGAAAACTTGAATAGTGTAATTTAAACGTGAGAAATTGCTAGTATTTCCTAACCCGGCAGGTGGAATTAATTTAACACTGCTTCAATAATTTTCCAAACACTACAATTATACATAATAATAATAATAGATATATACATATGCTATCTTATAGACGTTGAGTATCTAGCTATAAATAGGTGATTAACTAGCTCTAGGGATCATCCGAAGTCCAAACCTACAATATCAGACACAGTGAGGCTTTCATTTAATTCCAAAAATGAGACCTGCTATTGCTTTATTTCCTCTCTTGTTTTTATTGGTATGTTTCTTTTCATTGTTTCATTTAGTAGTCCTCTCATATCTCACCATTAATAATTTGTTGGAGTTTTATTTGAGTCAACTTCAAAGTATCCTGGCCAAGTAACTTTATAAACTCAAAGGAATTGGGTTTGAGTGTTTGACACAGTAGTCAATATCTATATGGAAATCAAAGTTGTCATTTTATTATGAAGAAAAAACAGCGGATCATATTCTTTTTATTTCCTTGTTACACTGTCGAATATAATTACATGCTGTCTCAATGTTACTTTTAATTATTTTCTTCCTTACCTACATCTTTCAAAGACAAAATTATATTGAAAATAGATTTGTAGATTTGCATGATGGGTGGGATTGAAAATGTAATCTATGTAGTTTTTGAACTCTATTGATTAGCATTGTGCTAACTGGTAACATATTGGCTTGAATTTGGGAGTTAATTAAATATAGAGTCGTATATAATCTTTCTCACACGATCTTTTAAAAAATATAGCAACGTAATATTAGCTGCGTTATGCTGACCATTACTTTTTTTTCCCTTTGTATTATTTTCTTTTCCTTTTTTATTGTTTGTTGAGAAGTTTGTAACAACCGCGGCATCAAGAAAAGATGTAGGAGAATATTGGAAAAGGGTCATGAAAGATCAAGACATCCCAGAAGAAATTCAAGGCCTTCTTAATGTTAACTCTGAGATTCAATATGAAAAGAATCTCAAGACCCAGAAGCTGCCTTTTGAGGGCAACACACATAATTGTGAAGAGTTGCCTCTTGTTAAAAACACGCAAGTCACCATAGACGAGAAAAATAAGAAAGTCATGCAAGACTTTGAACCAAGACCCAACGTTTCAGCTTATGGTGAAGATGAAATTGAAGCTAAAGAAAAGAAAAGAGTGGTGAAGGATTTTGAACCAAGACCCAACGTTTCAGCTTACGGTGATGATGAAATTGAAGCTAAAGAAAAGAAGAGAGTGGTGAAGGATTTTGAACCAAGACCCAACGTTTCAGCTTACGGTGACGATGAAATTGAAGCTAAAGAAAAGAAGAGAGTGGTGAAGGATTTTGAACCAAGACCCAACGTTTCAGCTTATGGCAATGATGAAATTGATGCTAAAGAAAAAAAGAAAGTCGTGAAAGATTTTGAACCAAGACCCAATGTTTCAGCTTATGGCAATGATGAAATTGATGCTAAAGAAAAAAAGAAAGCCGTGAACGATTTTGAACCAAGACCCAATGTTTCAGCTTATGGAGACAATCAAATTGATGCTAAGAAAAAGAAGAAAGCCACGGAAGATTTTGAACCAAGACCCAACGTTTCTGCTTATGGCAACGATGACATTGATTGCAAGGAGTTTGTGAAGGATTTTGAGCCCAGGCCAAGTACCACTAAATATGATGCATAAATGAAGTAGAATGTGCAACTTCCATCTATATGATGTAACTTAAATAAGATGTGGATGCATGTTCAATTATTAAATATGTATGATGTATTAAGCTTTTTGAATAAACAGGCTTTATGATGGTTGTGGTGTTTTTCATTTTAGTGCTCCTTTTGGCATGTCTTCATTAAAATAGTTAGTTAGGATGCCAAAATGATTGGGAACATAGCTCTTGCAGATGACCCTGCATGTGGTGGTTCATTTTCATAGAGGGTTGTATTGTTAAATGTATTTGCATGCTAAAAACATAAGTGTATCACAAGCACCGATCAACAGAAACCACAGCCGATATATTAGGCAGAAAATATATAAAAAAAATAAAATAATAATTTGGAACCAGGGATGAAATCGTAAACAATATTGTGGCATCCAGGAAGCACAAATTGAGTAAGGGAAAGGCGAGAGTATGTAAGGGGATGAAGGGAAAGCAATGGCTCTTCATTGAACGAAGGTTGGGTGAATCTTGCGCTTGAGTGTTGGAAATAAAGAAAAAGGAACAGGCAGTGGTGATAACTGGGAAGAAAAGCAAATGTTCTGGAGTTGATTGAGGAATGGGGTGGACAGACACGACGACTACTTCAAGAGAGATAGCCTTCGTTTGGTTTTAGAAAGAATTTAAGAGGAAAGAATATGGAAGGAGAGCAAGGAAAAATAAAATGGTTTTTTTTTAATTATTTGATACGAAAGAAAAATGAGAGAAAAGGAAATTAAAATTTTTCCTCCATTTATTTGATTGTATGAAAATTGAAAGAAAAGAAAATAAATATAAAACATATTCTCACTTATACTGTGTTTTAGACAGTGTGAACCACCAAGGTGGCGGCTACGGTGCGAGATCATCACAAGTCTCTCACCGTGCACAACCATCACATACCGTTAGATATATTATTTAAAAATTTAACGGTCCAGATGAGTTGTTGAAACAATGGAAATGCACACACCCGATAACTCACTCTTCTTCTTCTTTCTCTCTCCCCGCCACCCCTATCTGGCCACCCCCAAACACCGGCGGCGGCGGCGGCCTCCCCTCCCACTCCCCCGCCGCTAACCCCTCACCCCCGCCACCACTATCCCACCAACCCACCCACGGCCACCGACGTCTTCTCTTCCGTCGCGGCCACAGCCGCACCACCGTAGGGAACCAGGAATATTCCAGCAACGGAATCCCGTGGTTGAGGAGTTGGAAGCATCCGATCTTGGCCATGGGGTTCGAAACGACGCAGAGAGCCTCGTCCTTCTGGAAACACAAGGACACGAACCTTGGGAGGCGTTTCGTGGTACTTCTGCTTCGAGAAGATCTTGTCCGGCAACACCAGATCCAGGACGCGGAGCGAGGCCTCCAGATCTTGTCCCCACCCGCCAAGAGAACACCGTCATCGTGAGCATATGGCTGCTTGAGGGAACGACGAGCAAGATGAACCGCACGACGCGGTGGCGAAATGGGTCTCGTGAGCGAGACGGCGACCACGCTGTGGCCGCGACCGGTGACGTGGCGCTTGCGTGCGTCACTCAGCCGTGTGCGTCACCGGTCGCGGTGGTTGGGTTTGAACTTGAGGAGGGAGGTGATATAGTGTGTGCGTGTCCACCTAATGTTTTTTCCCTCACAAACGGTGAGCGACTTTCCAGACAGACTCACACTAGCCAAAAGCCGTGAACCGAACCAAACACACTCTACCTTCAATTCAATTGATAGAAGAGAATTTAAAAATTGGAGAAAAAAGAAAAAGAAAAAGAAAAGAAAAGAATGTGTCTGTTTGTACAAAACACTGTTTATTTTCCCTTAATGCATTTTCATCCAGTTTCCAGAGCGATGCCGATGAGGCACGAAGCGCGTTTGCACTGAACCGTTTTCTTCTATGTAGGACAAACGTCGTGACGCAGCGGCGGCTCCGCCACCTCCCAACGCCGCCGATTCGCCGATGCCGGCTTCATCCAGGCGCCGTGCCGCCGCTCAGAAGCGGAAAGCCAACGCTCTCAACGCCTCGAATTCTTTGTCTACGCCTTTCAAACGCATTACTCGTGACAAGGATTTGCCTCCTCCTCACACTCCTTCTGTTCACAATGGTCCCCTCGTCAAACCCCTACCAACCTCTCCGCTAGTGGGAGGCACTCGAAGCTTCCATTGAAGCTCAGTTTGAAGTTATTAGATCTCGTGGTTCCGATGCTCACGTGGTTCCGACTCATTGCGGTGAGACTTTTGCGTCTGTCTCTTCTTGAACCCTATCTTGTTTCGTGTTTGGATTTGGGAGTTATGTACATATGGGTTTCCTGCAATGTTGACTGTAAAATACACGATTTATTTGTTTTTTATATGCCTTTTGTTCTGCAAACGAGTGATTCCGCTGACCTAGTGTATGATAGACTGTCAATTGATGTTTTGTTTCTCCATTTTCAATTTGCCAAACTATACTCCCTCTATCAATTTAGAGTAATATTAGCAAAAGCCAAGAGAAAAGGGTTGGTTTAGGAGATTTTGGGTGGTCGTTCTTACTTACGAAGTTTGATCTTGTCAAGCTAAATGAGTGTTACTCTGCTGTACCATTGCTGATAATGTAACACCGTGCTGTAGTTTTTAGGTTCTCCATTGAATTCTCCTTTTTCGTATTGTTTTTCCTGCCTTTATAACAGTGCCTTAATGGAAAGCTTATTGATGTTGGAGAGTACTTGCATAATGCATTGAACTTTCAACTTGAATAGTTACAGAACTACACAGACATGTTTTTGTTGGTGGATATTGGATAATTGCGAGGAAGACTAGGAAGACATTCGTGCTTATTAGCAGAGTATTGTATTTGTTTTCTTTTTTATTCAGAACCTTCTTAGGTCAAAAAAGAAGAAATAACACAGCATATCATCGTCCTTACCACTGGGAGTAAAATGTGATACAAAACATGAAGAAGTGAATAAGAAAGGCTAATTACAATTGCTTTCAAATTTTAATTGTGAACACAATGCTTCCGTTGCAAATGATCGAAATGCCATTATGCAAATGCTTGCAACCCAAGTGTCTCTTTGGATCTCCCCGAAATCTTCAAAGATGAATAAAGTTTTTCAGCTGGTGGTTTGTCTCTGGAATTGATTTCAGATTGGTTTTCATGGACGGATATCCACCCAATTGAGAAGCGTACATTGCCTTCTTTCTTCAATGGCAAAACTGAAAGTCGGTCTCCTGATACATACATGAAGATACGCAATTATATTATGAAGTGTTTTCATGCAAATCCAAATGTATAAATTGAATTGAAAGATTTGACAGAGCTCAATGTTGGAGACTTGGATGCTAGGCAAGAGGTAATGGAGTTTCTGGATTATTCCCATTCCCTTCAATGGGTTCTGCTGCCAGCAGTGCCAATGATGATGGCGCTGCAGAGAAGAATTCCTTGCTTGAAAAATTGTATCGCTTTGAAAGTCTGCACTCTCCATCTATTGTTCAAAAGACTAGCCTATTGACTCCAGCTACGACCTCTGGCTTGTTTCCAGAATCTACAATTGCTCACGAGTTGGTGAAAGTGAAACAGGAGGGGCCAGCAGTTGAATACCATTGCAACTCTTGTTCTGCTGACTGTTCTCGCAAACGCTACCATTGCCAGAAGTAGGTTATTACCTATAAGCAGGTTGTTACCATGCAGCCAGGAAAGTCTTTCTTCTGATGGGACAAAATGATGTTTACAGATAAGAAAAAGTTCACAAATCTTACTTACTGATCACCTGCCATCATTTGACAATGTAAGTAATGCATTTTTATTTTTGTATATTTTTTGTTATCTGAAATTATATTGGTATGTTCATTAGAGTGCCTTAGTTGAATATATATATATGATTCGGTTAAAGGCTGTTCTTTCAAGGCGTAAAGGAACATGGAAAATAAATTAAGCAAACGGATAAAAATCACAAAATTCAAAGGAATTAAAATATACGGATTTTTTTTAAAAAAAAAAGTTAGAGAGGGACTTTATTAAAAAATAGATATGTAGAATACTTCTACTCTTATTGTGGAAGAGAAGTTTATGTTGATGGAAAAGTTGGGATATTTCAACTTGAGAAGAATACACAACATTCCTTTATGCTTTATGAAATTTGTAGTTTGAGCTTATGCTAACAACCTTCTGTGCTCGACTTCTTTTTTGGTACAATAGGAATTTATCATTACTTCTTCTTTTCAACTAAATTGTTCTCGGCTCCACATTCTATAGAAATGTCTGACCAGTTAATAGATATAGGGTCCCTTTAATTTGGGAAAAGGTAAAACTTTCCTAGCAATGGGAAAATGACATTTTACCTGCTACTGCAAGTTTCCCTGTTTTATGGCTTATTATGCTTTCCTCCCCTGTAGACATTACTAATTACATGAGGCAGTTTTATAAATACAGAAAGTGTAAATACAATTGTATAAGTATACCCGTATAAATACACTGGTATAGATACACTCGTATAAATGTTTTTAGTAGAAAAACCAAAAGGAACAAAAAGGAAAAAAAAACAGAACACATCAACCCTAAGCTCTTAATTGAGCAATCCAGTTTCGCATTGCTGGGAGAAAAGAATAAACAGTACAAAATTAAAAGAAACCTCCAATAGTTTCTTCAAACTCATGAAAATGGCAAAATGCAGATTAGTTTGACTTCTTCACATATCTGATACTGATGAACAACTGCATGAAATAGAAAACCAAAAGGAACAAAAAGGAAAAAAAAAACAAAACATCTTCTCCGTTTCGCATCTCCTCGAAGCTTAAGCTGCATCACCGCCCGAGGGGAGCTGATGAAGTCCATCTTCTTCGTTTGTCCTGCTCCATAGTTCGCTGTCTGAAATCAGCCGCCATTGCTCGACCTCAACCTCAACCTCCTCCGACATACCAATCAAATGTTTAATTAATTTATACTTTTTTATTTTTTCGTTTTTATTTTCTTTATACTTTTTAATTATGTTTATTTGCCAAATTAATAAACAGTTGCTTATTTGTTCAGGTAACCGGTAGATTATCTCCACCGTCCATTCAAAAGTTATTGGAATCAACGTCAAGCACACCACTTTCCCATTGCTGGGAAAGTTTTTTCCTTTCCCAAATTAAAGGGACCCATAGATATAAATTTTGATCAAGTATGGTACGTGAAACTAACTGAAACGAATGAATGAATAAACTAAAGCTATACAGTATTTTGCCCCATACACTGTGCACGTGTTTTTATCAGAACTATGCAATGTACGCATGCTCTGGGAAGAGTCAATTCCTGTGGCCAAGGAACTTCTATTAAAGCTGCTTTCGTTGAGTAGCTGTTCTATTTTCTGGTCTGTAAGAGGATAATTTCACGGGTTACAATGAAATGGATGGACTTGCATTGTCATTTACTCTACATTGTTGCCGAAATTGTTTGGTTGCCACTTTACAATGGCAACTATGACTAGTATTGTTAAATGATTTTACTGCTCCACATTGCTTGTTTGACGAATTAAAACAGTGAGATCGCAGTTGGATGTAATTACGAAAGATTATTTGAAAAATCTATGTATATATATCGTTCAAACATGCACACATACTTTTACACTTTCTCCTCCCTCATTCGTTTAACCAGTGAGAATAGAAGGAATATAACCTTCAGAGTATTCGAATTGATCAAACAAAAATAATGGAAATTCATGTGCAATCTGTTGCAACAGTGAAACCATAGGATCGAAAAAGGATGCGGGAGAATGAGAGAGAAAGGAGACGCGATCCTGAGCAACAGAGTTCTTCAACAGAGAAGCGTTAAAGTTATTGAGGCTGAGCTGCGTGGTACTGTCTACTCTCCACTCCTCTCCACTTCTACTCTTCTCCCCCGTTAAACCTTGCTCACCATCTAAAATTAACGATTTTTTTGGTGATATTATTATCAATTATAATTACATAAAAATTATGTTAAATGGTTTTTCTGAATTCAATTTGAATACTGTGTGTCATTGTGTATAAATAAATGATTCAACTTGAATACTATGAGTCATTGTGTCAATGACCATCCAAAATAATCTTCAATATTGAAAAAATGTTTGCATTCTTTCCCCCATTTTCTTTCGTTCTGATTTAGCTCCAATTGACTAAGTTTTTTTTTTTCAAAAAAAAATTAGCTCCAGCCCCATCTTGTAAGTTATGAAAATGAATATTCAATACATGTTTATTGCAAGAATATATTTTGTTTTGTGCTAATAATTTGACGTTAATATACTCGAGTTGATATTTTGGAAGAAAAAAAAATTAACTACAGCCAAAACAAATATCCCTGTGCATTGCCACACCCTCCAGTTCAAAGTTCAAACATTTACATAACAACTGAAACGGTTTGAACCTTTTGATGAGTGACATGCTGGCTTCCCTCAAAATAGCAATAAGGTACACCCTGGACACATTTTGCATTCGCTGTGACAAAACAGAATGCAAGAAACCAACACGGATTGATTAAAATTGTTAAGTTTTAATTTCTTTTTGTTCAAAGTCCATAACAACCAGTATAATATTAGCAAGTGACAGAGAGAGAGGAAACCATGGCCAGTTAAAAATAGAAACATTGCAGTGAAAATTCCGCTGCTTTGTAGGAGGTGACTTGGAAAGATAACAGGGTTTCTCGGTTCCTGTTGTGCTACTATTACCATGCATATTCACCGCGGTCGTCTCTTCCTTTCGAGATTCCTCCTGCCCTTCGCTCTCAGGTAACACATAACAACCCAACATGGCCTTCTCTGATCCCTTTCAAAACTCCATGCAAAGCGTCACAACATACATTATAATATTAATGTTAATTAATTACATATATATATGTTCAAAATCAAAATATACTTTTTTTATTGCAGATTTGATACCAGGATCAGTATTTGAGGGAGCGGGCCAGGCTTCTCCGGGTCTTTAACGATCACTGATATTTTTGTTGGAGAGAAATTAAATCCCAATGGCTTCAGATTCCGATGCGAATTCCCCAACACCATCTCCACCTGATTCATCACAATCCCCGCCAGCGCCACCACCACCATCCGGTGATGAATCTTCGTCGCCGCCACCTTCCTCCCCACCACCATCGTCTCCACCACCATCATCACCTCCTCCGTCGTCGCCACCGCCACCATCAGACGATCAGAAGTCTCCGCCCCCACCGTCTGACTCTTCTTCCTCGTCTCCACCACCATCGCCACCTTCTCCCCCGGATAAGGGAGGGTCACCCCCCAGCCGCACGTCACCGCCTCCGCCACCACCACCCCAGTCGGGCCAGCAGGCGTTTTCTCCTCCCCCGCCACCACGCCAGCGGCTGTCTCCTTCGAGGTCATCATCAAACTCCCACAGCAATAACACAAACGAGGACAGTAGTGGGAGCCAATTAGGCGTGCCAGCTATAATTGGAATTGCAGCTGGAGCTGGGCTATTTCTCCTTCTCATTATCCTACTCGTCCTTGTCTGTAGAAGGAAGAAGAGATCACATACTACTACTACCATACATTACTTGGGCGGCGGTATAAATCAATAAATAGACAAGAAATGCTATCAACACATTCTCTAACACACTTTCTATGTTTGATTGAAATTTATGGATTTCATTACTTTGGAAATGAGTCCCACCAAATAGGATATTAATCATATGATTTAGTAGGATCCACATAAATTCCACTCAAAAGTGTGTTAGAGAATGTGTTGCATACTCCCTGTCCCTGTGAATAAATAGCATTCTCTAGTTATTTCTTTTTTCAATTGGAACTTGAAAACATATAAATTCATTATTTTTACTATATGGTTGTTGAATGAATGGTACACTACACGCATGCAGATAATGACTATTTTAAACGTCCAGCCCCGGGTGCAGTTCCAAATCAGTATGGTGGGTACAATAACAGCGGTGAGCACGTTCTTAATATTCCTCCACCCCCGGGTGCAGGGCGGGGTCCACCACCCCAACCAACACCTCCCCAGCGGGTCAGCAGTGACTTGAGCAACTCCAGTTACTCTGGCCCACACGGTCCCGTATTGCCGCCACCACACCCTACGGTGGCCCTTGGGTTCAACCAGAGCTCCTTCACCTTTGACGAGTTGTCGGCCGCCACCGGTGGTTTCGCCCAGCGCAACCTGCTGGGTCAAGGTGGGTTCGGATACGTCCATAAAGGTGTTCTGCCCAATGGTAAGGAAATAGCGGTGAAGAGCCTCAAATCCACTGGTGGCCAGGGTGACAGAGAGTTTCAAGCAGAGGTTGATATTATCAGCCGTGTCCACCATCGCCATCTTGTCTCACTTGTTGGCCATTGCATGTCCGACGCCAGAAAGCTGCTGGTGTATGAATTTGTTCCTAACAAGACCCTTGATTACCACCTTCATGGTGCGCTACTTACCTAACTAGCTAGCTCTTCCAAACTACACACACACACACACACATATATATATATGCATATGAAAACATGTACAATTAATCTTTGCAGGGAAAGGTCGACCTGTTATGGATTGGGGCACCAGGCTTAAAATATCAATTGGATCTGCCAAGGGACTTGCTTACTTACACGAGGATTGTAAGTGATCTCCTTAATTAATTATCTTCTCACAAATAACTAATTAACAGTCGTGCACCTTTTTCCTTTTGTTGATTGAGTGGAAATTGTTTGTTAATAACTTATTGAAACATTAACCTGCAGGTCACCCTCGTATCATTCACCGAGACATAAAGGGTGCAAACATTCTACTTGAAAACAACTTTGAAGCCAAAGTAAGTATATCATATTTTATTAGATAAAATTATTGAAGAGAATTGTGGCTCCTCCTATTCTTCTTGGTAATAATTAGCAACTCTTCTACCCATTCAGGTTGCAGATTTTGGATTGGCAAAGTTCACTCAAGACACTAACACTCACGTTTCTACTCGCGTGATGGGAACATTTGGGTAAATTCATAAACTAACCCAGTGATCCAATTAAACTACTCACGTTATTGTTTATGTGTGTGTGTGATTCCTAGCCAATTAATGCCAATTAATTTCTAATCACTCGTACGTCTATCAAATGATCAGGTATATGGCTCCTGAGTATGCATCAAGTGGTAAGCTAACTGAGAAATCTGATGTGTTCTCGTACGGTATTATGCTTTTGGAGATCATAACAGGACGGCGCCCAGTGGATACCACCCGTGATTATGAAGAGGACAGTTTGGTTGAATGGGTATATATATTTATTATATTACTCCCAAGTTACTAATTTTTTTTCTTCATATTTGAACATTCTTTTAGTTATGAATATTGAATGTTTTCAATTAATTATACTAATTAATTAATTCACCCCATCTATACGTTGTCGTTAATTTTGTACATGAACAGGCTAGGCCACTTTGCATAAAGGCAATGGAAAGTGGAACGTATGACGGACTGGTGGATCCACGTTTAGAGGACAATTATGACAAACAGGAGATGATGCGTATGGTGGCTTGTGCTGCTGCTAGCGTTAGGCACTCAGCAAGGAGGCGCCCCAAAATGAGCCAGGTATGTATATATGCTGAAGAGAAATGCTACGGCTAGCAACACACTTTTTTTAACGTACTCTCAGTTATTAGTTGAAATTCAGTGGATTCCACCACTTTGGGAATCAGTCTTATTAAGTAGGATATGAGACCTACATGGTTCAATGGGACCCATGTGAATTTCAACCAATTATAAAAAATGTGTTGAAAAAGTGTGTTGTTAATACTCCTTGTATGCTGAATTTTGATTTCTGTTCTTTGATTAATTTGAAAGAATATGAATATAGGCTTTATGGCGCATGGTGATAATTTTTAATTAGCGCTAACAAACTAACAAAAAAAATTGAATTATATTGAATAGATTGTACGGGTACTGGAGGGAGATGCCTCACTGGATGTGCTTAGTCAAGACGGGGTGAAACCAGGGCAGAGTGCACTTTACAGCAGCGCAAGTGGCGATTATGATGCGGGCGCATACAGTGCAGACATGAAAAAGTTCAGGAAACTGTTATTCGATAGCAGCACCGCGAGCAGTGAGTTCGGTGGAACGAGTGAGTATGGCCTCAACCCTTCCATCTCAAGCAGTGATCAATCATCTACTGAATATGGCAGGAGGACGGGAAGTCGCATGCACACTCCTTGACAACGAAGCCTTAAATAAATTAACCCTCCAACTTGTGAACTCACGAGCTGCTATAACATTTTAATTCAGGCCACATGGCTACTGCTGCTGCTGCTGCTAGCTATTAATTTGGCATAACAATATATTACCAGAGGCAGATCTTGTTCTATTAATGTGACTTTTTGTATGATTGTTGATTAGGACATATTTATTACTCCCATGATATATATATACACATATATAGGTTGAGAACTTTGGACAAAGGAAGAAATATTCATTTCAAGCACATACGTGTTGTAACATTGAGTTCCAACTGTCGAGGAAGTCGTTGTGAGTCTCTGGGTATTTCAACATGTGTACTATACATTATGGACAATACAAGATGATAAGGTTGGAGGTACATAATTATATGAACAATCTGTCTTGTGTCTGTTCAAACTTGTGATAATTTGTACAGAGTAACAAAAAGATCCTTGGAAAAATGAAAAATCTGTGTCATGTTCAGGAGGTGTGTAAGGGAATTTGATTCTTCAAAAGCAAACGTCTCAAATTGATAAATAAAAATAACTATTGATATTGATATTATATTTACATATATAATAAATTATAGGTTTAAATAAGTTTTTGGTCCCTGTAAACATCTGATTTTTGATTTTAGTCCATTAAAAAAAAGTCAAACTATTTCAGTCCTTTAAAATTTTTTTTTCTTGATTTTAGTCCTTTTAGTGAATTACCACTGTATTGTGCTGATGTGGCGCTGATGTGGCATATGTATGTCCCTGTCATGACTTGACACGTCATTTAAAATTTATAAGGACCTGCTGACTAGGACTTTCTTCCTATCACGGGACTAAAATCAAAAATCATAATTTTTATAGGGTCTAACTACACAACTTAAAATTTTTATAGGGACTAAAGCACATCAACCCCCTCCCTCTTTCCCCTTCGTCCCCTCCTTCAACCCTCTCCTCCTCCACCACCACCCCCTCTCTCTCCTCCTTTTCCCTCATCCTCTCTCCTCCACCACCACCCCCCACCACCACCCCCTCTCTCTCTCTTGTTTTCTCTCTCTCTCTCTCTCTCTCTCTCTCTCTCCCCACCACCACCACCACCACCCAAACACACACACACACACACTCTCTCTCTCGTTTTCTCTCTCTCTCTCTCTCTCCCCACCACCACCACCCAAACACTCTCTCTCTCATAGCATAGCAACACAAACCAAAGTAAGAAAGACAGAACTTCCAAGAACTCGAGAGAAAACGAGAGAGTGTTTGGGTGGTGGTGGTGGTGGGGGTGGTGGGGAGAGAGAGAGAAAAAACGAGAGAGAGAGTGTGTGTGTGTGTGTTTTGGTGGTGGTGGTGGGGAGAGAGAGAAAACGAGAGAGGTGGTGGTGGTGGTGGGGGGAGAGAGAGAGAGTGTGTGTGTGTGTTTGGATGGTGGTGTTGGTGGGGAGAGAGAGAAAACGAGAGAGGTGGTGGTGGTGGTGGGGGGAGAGAGAGAGAGAGAGTGTGTGTGTGTTTGGATGGTGGTGTTGGTGGGGAGAGAGAGAAAACGATAGAGGTGGTGGTGGTGGTGGGGGGAGAGAGAGAGAGTGTGTGTGTGTGTGTGTTTGGGTGGTGGTGGTGGTGGGGAGAGAGAGAAAACGAGAGAGGTGGTGGTGGTGGTGGTGGGGGGAGAGAGAGAGAGAGAAAACGAGAGAGAGAGAAAGAGAGAGTGTGTGTGTGTGTTTGGGTGGTGGTGGTGGTGGGGAGAGAGAGAGTGGTGGTGGTGGAGGGGGGAGAGAGAGAGAGGATGAAGAAAGGAGGAGGACGTGGTGGTGGAGGAGAAAGGGGGATTAAAATCAAAATCTCAATTTTGAGAAGGACTAAATTCAAAACTTAAAAGTTTTATAGGGACTAAATTCAAAACATAGATAGGCCACGTCAGCATTTTCTGCCACGTAGACATGCTGACTGGGTCATAATGTGCCACCTAGCACTAAAAGGACCAAAACCAAAAAAAAAAAATTTTAAAGGACTAAAATTGTTTGACTTTTTTTTAATGGACTAAAATCAAAAATCGAATATTTACAGGGACTGAAAAACTTATTTAAGCCTAAATTATAAATAAATGTTTTAAATGATCAACTATTAATTTTTTTATTAATGACTGTGGTGTATTTTTTATAAACTACTATTTAATTTTAGAAAAATTAAATTAAAAAATATTCTGTTTTTATTTTACTTTTCGTTTTAAAAGACTTGTGAAAATGATAAAAATCATATAATATTTTAAAAAAGAAAGTGAAAATAAAACAGTATTTTTATTATTAATAATAAATAAAATATAAATACATTTCAAACTGAATAGGTTCTTATTTCTTTTTTATTTGGACATTTAAATAAAAAGGCTTATTTTTCTCATTTAAAAGATAAAAAGTAAAAGAATGCAAGATAATAGTCGTGAGTCTGAATTTTTAAGAGTTGATACATTGTTAACCACATTTAAATTATTAAAATAATATATGTCAAAATTAGTTTTATAATTTAATTTTAATATATCTTTTATTTAAAAATTTAAATTTGCATTTAATCATGTATTATATCACTAATGCTATTTTGTACAGAGAAATTACTAAGAAGTTGAGGACGAAAAGTATATATGAATATGTAATACATGACTGGAGTCCATAAAAAAGTTGTTTTGAAGATAATCGCACACTCATTTAAGCAATTATATTCTTTCATGTAAATTTTACAAAAAAGAATTTTTTCACAAAAATGTATTTTCCTATCATATTAAGTGACTATTGGCCATGACCAACAAACTCAGTAAACAAGATGTTACAAAGATTGTCAAAAAATAATTTACACACTTTAATTTTTAATGACTATAATGAAAAGAAAGTATAATGAAATTTTAAATCAAAATAAAATATAATATATTTAAATTAAATGTGGTCAAATTTTAATTATAAAAAGGAAATATGTAATAACCTTTTTACCTATGTGGTCAAATTTTAATTAGAAAAAGGAAAAATGTAATAACCTTTTAAGTTTTACCTTAGTAGTTAGTGCCTGGTGGCACTTAGTATGCACAAATGTGCACAAATCGAGTCTGACCTGCAATAGCAGGTGTTGTCAGTTTTTCGAATATTTATGAAATGACCCCATCAGATATGAACATTATCAATTTAAAGCCCAAATGTTATAAGGAATTGATTAAAACACCACATCAGCAATCAGCAATTAGGCACAATCACTACAACATGCAACTCAATCTTCGTTCATGCTCACACCACGAACACCGAAAACCCTCCCTCTCGAAACCCTCCCTTTCGAAACATACTGTTAGCAAGAGTTTAGAACTGAAACGAAAAAACCAGTGAGACAGAGAAAAGAACAGCGAACTACAGAGAAGAAAAACAGTGAGGTAGAGAAATAGAAGCAAAAAAACATAGAGATCAAAGTGTAGAAAAGGGTGAATGAACAAAAACAAGAGAAAAAAGAAAAAAAACCAGAGAGAACCAGAGAAAGGGAAAACCATAGAAAAAGAAACAAAACTAGAGAAAACCAGAGAAGAGGGAGAGAAAACCAGAGAGAGGAAGAAGTGAGACCTTACCTCCTCCGCCGTCGGTCGTCGCAGTGGTGCAGCCGCGCCGCCACGGCGCTCTCCCATTCCTGCAAGCCTTCACCACCGCGCCTCCACTGCGTACCTTCTCGCGAGCCTGGTTGCTGTCACCGTGCGACACACTCCGCCGCAGAGACCACCGTGCGTGGCCATCGTCACCCCTTCATCCACCGCCATCGCCTAGCCGGCGGCCGCCCCCAAGGACCCTGAACGCACCCCATCCCCTATCTCTCTCAATGCTTGTGTGGATTTTGAACACCGAAAACCCTCCCTACCAAAAACCCTTACTCGTGAAACCTTCCCCCCGTAACCTCCGAACAGGACTAAACACGTATCATTGGGCAAAAAATTTACAAATTTTGAGCTTTTCTAACTTTTTCAAATAATGACATTTATTGGGTCAAAATTTAATTATATTGAAATATTAGGATTTTAATGGAATTATTTTTGCATAAATAACATAAAACTAAAGGACCTATTGTGCAATTATTTTTTCATGTCTATAAACCTGACCAATAGAACCATCAATCAATCCAAATCGTTACAATTTATTTATAATATATCAACAGTCTACATCTGATTTGTGCACATACACCAAGTGCCACCGTTAGTGCCTTACCCACGCGATCTGCGTCCTGGGATACAAAAGCACTCTTGTGCGTTTAAGGAGCATTCTACTTTTTGTTCTTCTTCTTCTTCTTCTTCTTCTCTCGCAGCACTGATTCATTTATAAACTCGAGTGGTGCATTCACAGAGGCACCTATACGCAGAGATCTCAGAGATTCATCTACTCTACTCCGGTGATGGCTCAGCCGCTCGTGAAGAAGGACGATGACCGCGACGATGAAGGTGCACTCCTTTTCCATTCCTTTTCGCAATTCGGTCCGCTTTCTATCACATTCGCGCTTAGCATTTTCGTTTTCTCTCGGTTGCCTCTGTTGAATCAAATCCGTTTCGGTTCCAGATCCATGTTCCATTTCCAATTCCGAATGCAGTAGTAGGGCTCGCTTATCTAGATCATTATCCTCGGATTGAATTTAGTGTTGTTTCTACTCTGATTTCCCCTCCTTTACTCTCGTTTGATTTGATTTCGATTCCTTGTCGATCTCGCCACATAATTCGCAATGCAGATCATTGAATGAGTTTCCAGTGATGAGTTGATAGTGTAGATCTTTTGTCACATTTTGCTTTTCTTCCTTTTTTTGTGACGAGTCGTACTTATTATTATATCGACATACATGTTTGTGAACAAACTGTGAATGTTACTAATTGTGATTTTGGTTGTTGAACAGCCGAGTACTCTCCTTTTTTGGGAATTGAAAAGGGAGCTGTTCTTCAGGAAGCAAGAGTTTTCAATGATCCACAACTAGATCCTAGGAGATGTTCGCAGGTTTTTTTTATCATGAACTGAAGGATTTATGTTTTCGTCTTGTTTCTATTAAATTATTCAGCAGTTGAATTTTGATGTTGTGCGTGCTTTGTCATCTCATTTCCAGGTCATTACAAAGCTCCTATACCTACTGAATCAGGGAGAGACGTTCACAAAGGTTTTGAGAGATATCCATCACCTTGCTTATTTGTGGAATTTATGTTAGAGTCACAACTATTAATCTGTTTTTTGTTTTTGTTTTGCTAGACTGAAGCCACAGAAGTTTTCTTTGCCGTGACTAAGCTTTTCCAGTCTAGAGATATGGGATTGAGGAGAATGGTCTACCTGATGATAAAGGAGATTTCCCCCTCTGCAGACGAGGTTAGATGTTCATATTGCAGAATTTATCATTTTTTAGATCCATACACATGACCTGTGATCTGCGTGTTACAAACTTAGATTATGACTGTTCTATTTCGTTAATCTTCCTATAGGTTATTATTGTCACAAGCTCTCTCATGAAGGACATGAATAGCAAGATTGATATGTATAGGGCAAATGCCATTCGAGTGCTTTGTCGTATTACAGATGGAACCCTCCTTGCCCAAATTGAGCGGTATTTGAAACAAGCAATTGTAGATAAGAATCCTGTTGTTGCAAGTGCTGCCTTAATTAGTGGCATTCATCTACTCCAGGTAATACTAATTTCTATTTGTGATTCTATATATTTGCCCATTCCATGTATGTTGCTTGCTTATTTTGTACTACCACCCTTTACAGACGAATCCTGAAATTGTAAAAAGGTGGAGCAATGAGGTTCAGGAAGCTGTTCAATCAAGAGCAGCTCTTGTTCAGTTTCATGCACTGGGTTTGCTACACCAGGTATACTGCTGGAATGGTTTGGTTACTTTGTCATGATTCTAGATCATTCAGTGAATCAGGGTTTGCTTGCTGGCTTATTTCCTTCTATTGCAAGTGCACTTTCTTGAATGGCCACTGTACTTCTTGGCTTAACACGGCTAAATATCATGAATGTTAAATGTTCAGCATGAGCTAGTCTTCATTCTCTATTATTACAACTTCCACCAATTAAGTACATTTCTTTCGGAGGTGGATGCTGAATTTGTGTAAAATAAGAGAAAGCAAAACTTCTTGAAATTCATGTGCAGAAGTTGTTATTTGTTTGTTTGGTCTCTGGTCCATGTATGGTATCATGCTGTCTTTTACAGCTAAAATTTTATGATACTCAGCATTATACTCCTGCCTTCAACTCAACCAGCAATTTACAAGTGGTTGCTTCTTATAGTACTATGAAGTTTTTCAAGGTAGAGAAAGTTTATATCTGTATTGTTGTTGAAGTTGGCATAGTTTGTATTCTATTACCTGAATTGATTGCTATTGCCGTAATATTTGGCATCATCAGGCTCTTTACATGTCTAATGTAATTATCTTGTGGAATTCCAGTTTGAGCTGAACCGTGATGGAAAGATTCTATTTAATTAATTTCTATTCCTTAAATCCCCCCTATAAATAGTTTACTGCACACCATTTTGCATTTGACTTCTTAGAAACCTACTTCCCTTTTCACACAGAACACAAGTGTAAATTCTAAAGAAAGTTTGTGGTGTTTGGTGATTTAAACATTGCAGATACGACAGAATGACCGGCTAGCTGTTAGCAAGCTGGTTACCAGCTTGACAAGGGGAACGGTTCGCTCACCTTTAGCCCAGTGCCTTTTGATCCGTTACACAAGTCAGGTGTGTTTTACTTTCATGTGAACTTTGTTGCTGGGGTGATATTTATTCAATTAATCTTTATCTTCCATCATATCTGTAGGTTATCCGTGAGTCAGGCAATAATACACAGTCAGGGGACCGCCCCTTCTATGATTATCTTGAGAGTTGCCTTCGTCACAAGTCAGAGATGGTGATCTTTGAAGCTGCCAGGGCAATTACAGAGCTCAATGGTGTAACAAGCCGAGAATTAACTCCAGCTATTACTGTTCTTCAGCTATTCTTAAGTTCTTCTAAGCCAGTCTTAAGATTTGCTGCAGTCCGCACCTTGAACAAGGTAAGCCTTCTTTAATTACTCAAATTTTAGCAGAAGTAATTTTTAAGCATTCATAAAATTTGAAAAGGAAATTTTTGACATGCCTCCCAAGCCTCCCTCCCCATGGAATGAGTATTTTTTTCCCCTTCTAT
Organism: Glycyrrhiza uralensis; assembly: GCA_030159175.1. NCBI lineage: Eukaryota > Viridiplantae > Streptophyta > Magnoliopsida > Fabales > Fabaceae > Glycyrrhiza > Glycyrrhiza uralensis. The sequence continues at coordinate 55,185,638 of BRZY01000005.1, forward strand.
GATATGGAGGAGTTGATAGAAAATCAAGATTTTCAGGGTTCCTAAATATTCTCATAAAATTTGTGTGTCTTGGTCAAACTTGAGCCGTTTTACTTGTTATTTTAATTTTGAGTGTGGCATTGAAACTTTGCAGGTGGCTATGACACATCCAATGTCAGTCACTAACTGCAACATTGATATGGAAAGTTTAATCTCTGACCAGAACAGAAGCATTGCCACACTTGCTATTACTACACTTCTGAAGACAGGAAACGAATCAAGTGTGGATCGTCTCATGAAACAGATTACAAATTTCATGTCTGATATTGCTGATGAGTTCAAAATTGTTGTTGTTGAAGCAATAAGATCATTGTGCCTGAAGTTTCCCTTAAAATATCGATCTCTGTATGTGTGCTGTACTATAGTTTTCCTCTCCTCAAATGTTATATCTTACATAATTTCCCCCCTAAATGAATGGTCTCAAGTATTGGTTTGTATTCTGCTATTATTTTCAGGATGAACTTCCTGAGTAACATTCTTAGGGAAGAAGGTGGATTTGAATACAAGAAGGCAATTGTAGATTCAATTGTTATTCTCATTAGAGATATCCCTGATGCAAAGGAAACTGGGTTGCTTCATCTCTGTGAGTTCATTGAAGATTGTGAGTTCACTTATTTGTCCACACAGGTATTTCTTTTGGTTTGTCCTTCATGATTCACAGTTTGTGCTTTTTTCTTCTGTAATTGCACTTATTGTTGTTAACCAATTTGTTCCCCTTGAATCATAGATACTACACTTCCTGGGAATTGAAGGGCCAAAAACATCAGACCCCAGCAAATATATTCGCTTCATTTATAATAGAGTACATCTTGAGAATGCAACAGTTAGGGCCGGTGCTGTGAGCACACTGGCAAAGTTTGGTGCTGCAGTTGATGCATTAAAGGTCTTACTTGCTTTTGTTTTGTTGGTAGTGATTTTCTCTAAAAATTTTATAATATTTTTGGGGATATTTGGTGCTAACTTAGTTTAAAATTCCATACTTCACTCTTTCAGCCCCGCGTATTTGTTCTGCTAAGGCGATGTCTTTTTGACAGTGATGATGAGGTGAATTTCTCTGTCTTGTTTTATGAGGCATTTCTGCAATTATATCGTTTATGAGATGCATTAGTTGTGTGAGTATTTTGTAAGTCATATTTATTTAGTACTTGTTGCTTATACCTGTGAGTGTGAATTTGTAATTTTAAATTTTTAAATCTTTCTATGATATATACATGTTTGTCTACAAAAACTATTAAATATTTAATATTTCAAAAATATGGACGACACCTCCATCCCCTAAATGAAAAGGATATTCTTTTCTGGATGTGTGTAAAATTGTTAACTGCTTTGATTTATATTTGGTATTTTGATTTCTTTGCAGGTTCGCGATAGGGCAACTCTTTATCTGAACACACTTGGAGGTGATGGTTCTGTTGTTGAGACTGATAAAGATGTAAAGGACTTCCTGTTTGGACCATTTGATATCCCACTTGTCAATCTGGAGACTAGTTTGAAAAATTATGTAAGTCCTTGGCATTTTTCTTGCATTCCATTAGTACATCATCTCATTGTTTGATATGAATACAGGAGCCTTCAGAGAAGGCTTTTGACATTGACTCTGTGCCCAAGGAAGTGAAATCCCAGCCACTTGCAGAGAAGAAAGCTCCGGGTAAAAAGCCAACTGGTTTGGGTGCTCCTCCAAGTGGCCCCCCATCAACTGTAGATGCATATGAGAGGATGCTTTTGTCCATTCCAGAGTTTGCAAACTTTGGGAAGGTTTTTAAGGTTCTTACACTTGATTCTTCTTTCACAATTCTATATTACATTTTTCTTTTTATGTCTAATGTGATATATATTCTGATGTTATATTTCTTACCAGTCCTCAGCACCTGTGGAGCTCACTGAACCCGAGACAGAATATGCAGTTAATGTTGTTAAACACATTTTTGATAAGCATGTTGTATTCCAGTACAACTGCACAAACACGATACCAGAGCAATTATTAGAAGATGTAATGACTAACATACATACTTTAAATTTCATAAAGTCCAACTCCAGGTCTTGCTTGTAATTATTTTTCCCTATACAGGTTATTGTAATTGTGGATTCTTCAGAAGCAGATGAATTCTCGGAGGTGTTCTCCAAGCCTCTCAAGTCTCTTCCTTATGATTCACCTGGACAGACTTTTGTGGCATTTGAGAAGCCTGAGGGAGTGCCAACACTTGGAAAATTTTCTAACACTCTGAAATTTATTGTTAAAGAGGTACTTGTCCCCTTTATTTTTGTGAAGCTTTCTGGTTTTTAATTATTTGATCCAGACCCAATATGTATCACGATTATGTGTATATTTCAAGCATGAAGCTTGTTTTTATTTCCTACATTTAAGGAATTTGTGGGAAACGAATGACCTATAATAATTTTGTAGAAAATCTCTGCATAAATTGGATCTTCTACAGGTTGACCCAACCACTGGTGAGGCTGAAGATGATGGTGTTGAAGATGAATACCAGCTGGAGGATCTGGAGGTTGTTGCAGCAGATTACATATTGAAAGTGGGGGTATCTAATTTCAGGAATGCGTGGGAAAGCATGGGCCCTGATTGCGAGCGAGTTGATGAGTATGGTCTTGGTCCTAGGGAGAACTTGGCTGAAGCTGTAAATACTGTCATCAACCTTCTTGGCTTGCAGCCATGTGAGGTAAGCCAATGATGTTACTTGTTGATTTGATAACTGTTCGTGAGACCATTTTATTTATTTTTTATCTGTGTTTGTGTACAATGGTTGCACAATGTTTTGAATCTATGACTTCTTGAGTTCTAGTTAATTAGTAATTACCAATGCCCTAACCACTAACACACTTATTTTATTAAACTGATTATGAACACGGCAAGGTGATCTTACATTCACTGTTATTTTCTGGAAGGTGATATCTTATAATTTTTATTTGTGGGGCTGTGCAGGGCACAGAGGTTGTTCCACCTAATTCAAGATCACACACATGTTTGTTGTCGGGTGTATTCATAGGGAATGTAAAAGTGCTTGTGCAGTTGTCTTTTGGACTTGACGGTCCAAAGGATGTTGCAATGAAACTGGCTGTCAGATCCGAGGATGAAACGGTCAGCGATGCCATTCACGAGATTGTGGCAAGCGGATAATCCATTTAGTAAAGAAATTTTTGACTCAGAATTCGGCTCCCTTTTTGTTAATGAGATTGGAGTTAAGCAGGCACATAGATAGACGTGTGTAAAGAATTACCAAAATTGTACGTTTGGGCTCTCAGTACGCATTTGTTTGTCCCTCACTCACTCACTGCATTCTTGTTAGACTAGCAACGAATCAACGATACTGGAAGTATAACGTCGGGCCTATTGGACTGCACTTCCTCATTGATTATACTTCATTTTTCCGTGTAGTGAATGTAATATGAATTTTGAGGATTTGCCTTGATCAATGTTTGTGTCCTCAATGAATTGGATACTTGTTGAACAGCAATCGTTTACGATAGAAAGATTGTTATTTTCTTCCTTTTTTCCTTCAAGTATCCTATTCCTAGATTATAATAGCCCCTGAAAAAGATTGTCTTGGTAATTTCTCATGTATAAATACTTGAGACAAAATCTATCATCTCATTCATTTTATTCAAGTTTTAATTTATACAGATATAGACGTTAGGTTTTTCACTTTTGTAATCCAACGGCATCAGCAAACTCACTTTCAATTAAACACCATTTGTCTGCCACTCTACCATTCCTCGCCGCACGGTTTAACTGTTTAAGGCAGAAGTAGGTCTTGATGTGTTGTTACATCTTCAAATAGTTAAATTGTGGAGGCGGGAAAGTAAATAGTCCTTCGTTTTGGTTTAAAGGTATTAAGGTATAGGTATCACACACACGAACCAATGGGCATGGGGATAAACAACCGCTGCACTAGTGGCATCGCTAAAGGTTATAAACTTTGCCGTCCAATTTTTCTCCAAATTGACCATCCCAAGCATCACTACTGGATTGTGATGAACCACAATAGCCTACAAAGAGTGACCCTGACAAAGGGAGTCAAAGTACGAGTCTTTGCCCCGTTAATGGCTCAAATCACCTTCCTGTGCCCTCCAAATGCCCATATCTGCAAGAAGTTGCAAGTAGTTATGTCAAACAAACGCCTAAATTTTTCCAAGAAATAGATGATACACACAGATTACCACATCCATTAATTTAACCAGTGACATCCACATGCATTAGCATTTCCGGATACAGTTGATGCAAATATCAACTGGTTACCAATGCTAGTACAAGTACAAGAAAATCCTAGGACAGAAGGTACCAACACCAGAATATGATATTGCTCACCAAAGAATTTACTACTGCCTTAGATTAAGTCCCCGTATTATGCCCAGAAGTTTATTTTATGTAAGATCCTTAACAAAAGAGCTTACAGCTCATATGAAAATAGTTTAATCACATTTCCTTTTCGATTATAAAAACAACTTATAAATAAGTGCTTATATTTTTTTTGGTTACATATATAAGTGCTTATATGATAAAGCCATTTACCCAAACACACTCATTTTTTTTGGCTCAATTCCTAATTATTTTTTAAGTTTTAACGTTAGAGAAAACGAAAGCTTATAAACTAATTACAAGACAAATATTAATACAAGCCTAGTTCATGTTAAGTTCAATGCTAAAATCATACTAGTTAGTGACTTAAAAAAACAAGAAAAATATCAACCAACATAGAAGCTAGTCCCCCCCCCCCAAAAAAACAGTGTCATAACCCGTAAGTTTCAGAATCAGGCCAAAGTGCATGCTCACCTTTAAATTTGTGTCCCAACTTCCTGTACACAAAGCACTTCCGTCAGCTGACAAACCTAAACAGCTGATCCTTCCCTCATGAGAGTTTTGAAGAGATCCTAGATCCAAGACCACCTACAATAAAATGAGGAAGCAAGTATAGTTAGTCTTACTGACAAAAGTTGCACTAGACACACGTACATGAGGCAAATACAAATAAATGGGAGGAGAACGCAGCATCGGAAAATATCAAGATACGACAAGATGTTACAAGACAGAATTGAATTCTTTTGTTTTGTAGTTGTCTATCTAAAAAAAATAAATTATGGCAAGTTTGTCAAGTCTGAGACTTCATATACTGCTAGTCTGCAAATATACTATACTAGTCTGAGACTGAGTTGGAACTCCCTCTCTTTTTCAGCCTCCCTTCTCTTGCCTTTTTCCAAAATATGAAAAATCCTCAACCAATCGCTTAATAAGAATAATATTAACTTTTTTACTGGCCCTCAAAACAAGGTCAACCATTCGGCAACCACTCGAGACAGAGCACAAGCCTCTCAAAACCAGAAGATCCAATATGCTGACAGACATAATAATTAGACCTAATTGAGTTACCCAAAAAACAAAAAACACAACACCCAATTCAAGAAGCCACATCTACCACAGTCCTTATAAGTACTAGGTAACATGTAAAGCAATATAATGGCTCCACATCTCAAGACATTGTGATAAAAATAAGGATATCAGAAAGTTATGTGACCCAATTTATAAACAAGATAAATGTCTCATGAACCTATCATGATTTTGAAAACTAGAATAGACTCAGCCCCTATTCCCACACAAAGCCACCACAAGCTGAAATGTTTGAAAATAAATTGCACAAGAAACAAAGTGGAACCACAACTCATCCCCAAATTACATTTAGAAGTAAAATAAACAATTTATTAATAGGAATCAAAGATGCTGTTTGAATGTGCAAAACAATTTTTTCCTATATAGGGCAGTTCATCACTACCAAGCCAGAAACATCACTTTTTTAATTATTGATATATAAGTGAAATGAGTTCACACTGAAGATAAACAACTGTTAAGCAGCATATGTTCCATCAAAAAGTGAAGTAGGCTTTATCAATGGTACCAAGGCTATGAGCAGAAAGAAGACACCCTACTGTTGTTTTAGGTTACACTAAAGCACCAATTACCTTTGCCAATGAAGTGTCCCAAACATGTAATTTCCAGTTAACTATGGTACGAGGCTATGAGCAGAAAGAAAACACCGTACTGTTGTTTTTACATTACACTAAAGTGCCAATTACCTTTGCTAATAAAGTGTCCCAAACATAGCAATCACCATTTGTATATCCAGCAAAAAGAAGTCTTCCAGATATGGAGAATGCAATGGAGATCACATGTGTGATTCCACTGTCACTGTGTTGCTGATGATATACTTGAAGTTGGTGCCCAGTCCTAATGTCAAACAATCTGCAAGTTCCATCATCTGAGCCAGTTCCAAATCTATTTCCATCAGGAAAGAATTTGACAGTATTAACATCTCCCTCGTGCCCATGAAATGTCCGCACTGCTCGACTTGCCACACGAGTGTCCCACAGTCTGGCAGTTGCATCACAAGAACCAGATACAAACATTTTGGGGTTGGATCCATTAATTGAAATGCTGAGAATGGACAAAGAAAAAAGTATGTTTCAGAAAATATTTAATACTAAACAAATAATACTCAACTGACTCGGCTCATGTTATAGATATCACTACAATAAAAACAACTTAAACTGCACATCATCCAAGCTAAATTTGACACTATTTTTTTGGAAATGGGGAGGGAGATGGGGGGTAATTCTATATGATAGGAAGACGCTGCTATGGATTTAACATTTAGCCAGCATGTTGACCACCAGTGAGATTTCATAATCTTATCAGCGTTTGCACAGATTGTTGGAAACAGTTTGATTGGCATTTATGCAGTTACTTTGCATTTTAAAGATCAAGTTGCTATGGAGTTGCAAATAGTTGTTCAAGAAATGAAAAACAAATACTGGCTCAAATTAATTCAGTAATCTCCTTACATACCAAAGTACATCTGCAGTATGTCCAGACTGAAATTCACCTCCGAAAACAGATGTTCTAAGGCCAGTAGTAATATCCCATAAAACACATGTCTGATCACCAGAACCAGTAATTAAGTGAGTGTCTTCACCTGGAACATACTGACAAGAAGAAACATAACCTTTATGTCCACTAAGCATCCGCGAAACATTTAGATTTCCATCCCTATCAGTGGGGGAATTAAGATTGAAAATAGAGCAAACACTGTCAAGGCCACCGCATGCGACAGATTGACCAGTTGGTGAGAAAGCACACGTCATGACCCATGCACAAGGAAGCTTTATGGCATGAGTTTTCTGGCTTGTTAGAGCATTCCAGACTATTAATCGTCCGTCTTGGGATGCACTAACAATTCGATTCTTTTCTGAAGTCCAATCCAGCGAGTACACCTGCAACATTCAAATGAATACAAAGTTAATGAGTTGTCAATATTGCAGTTGCATTTTCATCATGATCCTTGATATTAAAGAAAATTGCAGACAAATATAGTTGACGCAGTCATGGAGACCTAAAAAACCGTGACATTGCGACTGCAATTGCAATTCTGAGCCGCAATTTAAAACCGCGATGATCACATTATGCACAAGCCTATCTCGCAACCAACAAAAAAAAAACAAACGCACTCCTTGCTATAAAATAAATAAGTGATCAAAGAAGTAAATGACTCTTGATCAGACTTGATCAATACAAAGACTGACAATCATAATTTGTTTCAACATTCTGACTATTTTACCCTCTTCAGCATTACAGTTACCAAGTTGGACCGCTATGCGTTATAGGTTCATTTTAACAGTTGTCTACAAGGCGCACGTGTCTTGTCTGCACTAAAAAGGTGTACATAACAGTGCCAGAGTCATGAACACCTCAACCAGCACGCAGTTCTTACCGCTACCCGTCCCCGTCGTTTTCCACATGCCTTTTAACACCTCTAACTATTCTGCCCTCCCTTGGTTCTAATGAAACTCATCGACAGAACGCATGGTGGTGTAAACAATAATAAGCATACAATACAAATTGAGTGGCATTAAAGATTGAGATATAATAACCAATACATCAATTGAGACTCTTAGCAAAGATCTAAGTAGCGGTTTGCTTATAATAACACAAAACAGCAATGCTTCAACCTTACATTATTTACAACAACCTTTGAATGGTGCATGTTTTCTTAATCAATCCCTCACCTCACCTGTTTCATTTTCAATTCGTAATGTTTTGCACACAAGTCTTTAACATAATAATAAGCGGCTAGATTCAAAGTTTCACAGGTTACAGTCAAGTCAAACAGGAATGCCTGATAACTGATATTTGATTAGGAAATTTAGATAATCGTAAGAAGTGTAAAAGGCAGCACCGCACCAGAATTTAGAAATAAATAAATAAATAAAAGAGAAGGAACTGAATTAGATAGATTATTACCTTTCCGGTGTGGCCTTGGAGCGTTCTGCAGCAAAGGATATCGGTAGGTCCGAAGGTGACAGGAGTTCTACCCTGAGACCTCGCGTAACCAGCAACTACAAAAAAAAAAAAAGCAAGGGTTCGGTTCAGTAAGTGCGGAGTGAGATAATTAAATTAAGATCTAAAGAGGAGCAATTAGCAATTACAAATAGCAAAGGAATCGTTGTTGAGTTGAGGATCGGATTAGCACAGCACTCACTATCTGTATCGAGCAAAGAGAGGCGCCTCTGCTTCAAGCGCTCCCTGAGATTGTTAACGGTCTCCGTCGCCGCCAAGTGACGCTCCTTCAGATCCGTAACGGACATCTTTTCTATTCTTAGGTCTTAATTATTCCTCTGCCTGTGAATCGATGGATGAATTGACCTAATCTAATCTAATCTAATCAATCTACATGTTCCATTGCACGCGAACTAGCGAGTGTTTCGGTCAGATTTATTTGTTTATTTAGAAGGAAAAAAATAGATAGAAAAATAGAAACGGTTATTGTGCTTATCGGAGAAAGAAAACGTGAATTGTGCTGAGAGGAGAGGAGAGGAGAGGAGAAGAGAAGAGGAGAATGAATTGTTCAAGTTGAAGTGATGAAGACTGGTGTGGACGGGTAGAGAGAGGTGGGAACTGAAATGGTGTCGTGTTATTATTTACTGACGCCGCCGGGCCCACTTTTCTCCCATCTGTCACTGGGGCCCACCACTCTACCCGTTTATACTACTACTACTATAGGTTCAAAAATCAAAATGGAGTCTCCCTTTTTCTTTCTTTCTATGGATCTCATAGTCATTCTCATGCTTAAGCTTAATAATAATGGATAATTAAATTCCCTTCCCATTTGAGCTTCAAGGCTGGCATTAGCAGTTTTGTGTCCTTTTCACCACCTAATCTATGCAACGAGAGGACTCTCATCATTCCCTCGTAATCAGGGTCACCAGTTTCTGCAAGGATGACATGCACATCTTGAGAACATTTGGCTTTTTTTTTCTCGAGTACTGTTGATTTTTTTATTTACCAAACTAGTACTTTTTTTTTATATACTAAAGTAGTACTTTTTTAAATAAAATATTTATTTAATTATTTTTTAATGAATTAAATATTAATAGTTGGTTTAAGATTGTGATTAAGTTGTTAATTAAATATTAATGTCTCTGTCTCCGCACACTGATTCAAACAACTTCCCTCCACTCCTTTTGCTGTCACAAATAGCTGTCAAAATGAGCTGTGGCTCGCGAGTCAGCTCGGCTCGTGGGCTAAAAGGGTTACTAAATAACTGACTCATTTAACCCCGGGTCGATTTGGCTCGACTCATTTAATCCGTGAGCTGAAGAGGATCAGCTCGTCACGAGCCGAGCTGGCTCGCAAACCACACTAAAAAATAAAAAAATTAAAATTAATCATTTTAAATATTTTTTAAGTTTTTTTTTATTTTCTAGCATTTTAAATATTTTTTTTAATTATTTTAAATATTTTTTTTAGCGAGCCCGTGGTGGGCTGAGCCAAGCTGTGCATTTTCTGGCCCTTGAAAAATCCGAGCCAGCTCGACTCGTTTACCTCTCAGCTCGTGGCAAGCCAACTCGTATGGGTCGAGCTGGCTTGTTTTGACAGCTCTAGTCACAAGAGACAAAGACATCAATGTATCACTTATATATTTGTATTTTTAAATTTTGAATCAATTTAAGTTATTTTATATAATTATATTATCAATTAGTTGTCAAATTGGGTTAATAAATACTTAATAATTAAATATTAATTTAATTAATAACTTTTTCACAATCTTAAACCAACTATTAATATTTAATTCATTAAAAAAGTATTAAATGAATATTTTATTCAAAAGAGTACTACTTTGATATATAAAAAAAAAGTGCTAGTTTGGTAAATAAAAAAACTTTTAGTGCTAGAGAAAAAAAACCCAGAACATTTAGACTAAACTCTAAAAATATTTTAAATAAAATTAAAAAAATATATTTGAAAACAACACACTATATTTACTATATTTTATATTTTTTTACAAGAATATATTTTATAATCAAGATTTAAAATAATTTAAGTTAAATAATTATATTTTAATATTTTATAATTAGGTATTGGATAATCTTTTCTTTAATTTTTTTTTAAAAATATATGTTTTTACTCTTGTTAAAAATATTGATAAAAAGGGTAACAAGTTCAGATACAAGTGCACGAGTAACCAACGGCGGGGATAAAACACAGATATTAAACTGGGATTAAAGAAACAAATGCTATAATAGTAATAATACCGAGTCGAAACTCTACCCATTTTCATCCCTTTGAGGCTATGTTTGGATGGGGTTTTTGGAAGGGAAGGGAGGGGAGGGGAAAATTTATAATCTCCAATTACCTTGTTTGGGAGTTTTTAAAATTAAAAAAATGTTTTACATCTTGGTGTTTACTACCTTCTAAAATAATATTTCATTTGTCCTATAAAAGCTACACAAGGTAATTAGAAATTATAAGCCCTTTCCTCCACTCCCCTCCCCTCCAAAAACCCTCATCCAAACATAGCATAAATAGTAACGGAATATATTTAGCAGCGCTTGCAAATATGCACGAAGACGAGGATGATAATATGCACAAACACTGCACTAGGCCATTCCGATGGGGACCACCCGGAACTTACGCTTAAAACCTTGTACCTACCTATACCCAGCTGTATTTCTATAGTTTGATAAACATAAAACACTTTTTCAATATTAAATTAAGAAATCGTGAAAAGTCATATCCATACATAACATAATAACATAAAGCTAATATTCACATTGATGTCAAATAGAAAACCTGTTTCCATGCATTTTACTCAGTAAGAAGAAGAAAAATACTAATAGTAAGGAATTACAGCCACTAGATGTCAACGACTTTGAGAGAGCAATATACAAACTGAATTCTTAAACAAGTAATTTAAGTAGAACAGTTTTTTCTTCTTGAGGTTCAGTTTTTGAGTGATGTGTTCTCAGTTCTCACTTCACGGAATGCCCTTACTGTTAATTTATTACGAGTTTTACGTGCCTGTGCTCTAATTTTCAACCCGTTAAAAGAAAGACAACGAAAACAATTTTTTAAAAAACATTAATTTACAACCCATGAGTGAGCAGAGGAAGAACGTTAAAGAGAGAACAAAACAAAAAATTAATTCCGTTGCCGGGAATCGAACCCGGGTCTCCTGGGTGAAAGCCAGATATCCTAACCGCTGGACGACAACGGATGATTGGTCTTATCGTTCATATTATATTTGATGACTAATTATCAAAAGTTTACACGCTCGTAATCCGATTTTGTCCCCGAATATAGTTAGAAGATACCACAAATATAATAACGAATATCACATCGCATAACTATTATTACATGTTTGAAAAAGAAACCCAACGGCATTTATGTGGCTATCATAATGAAGTGTATTTAAAAAAAATTAAGAAAGAAAAGTTATTCTATTTCAAGATTAAAGCACTGTTACGAGTTCTGATGCAATAATAACTTAGAGCATCTCTAATGTAACAATTCAATTGGGGTTCTAATGTAAAATTTAAGAATACGCACTAGTGTTTACTTCAGTAGTAGAACCTAATTTGAACTCATTTTTTTGTAGATTTCACAATTGATTCAAAAATCTTAACTCACTTTGCTTTTTGTAAGAACATTTTTTTTTAATGTATAAGCATTCGTTCTTCCATAGGAACAATTCTTGCATGTGGAGGCCAAATCAGCTACCTCCAATGGTACTAAAATGCTCTGGAGAGTACTCACTGTATTTCAAAATGCTTGGGAAAATCATTAAAATCATGTGAGGATTGAGAGCGATTCAACTATGCCATCACTTTGATATAATTAAAAGGTGACTTCTCCCGAGCACATTTTTACGGGGCTATTCTTTTCCAAATACAAAACTTCATGGGTAAAGAATGATCAATTTTCATTATTGTTAGATTGGGTTGCAAGTTATGCACAGTCTGTGTCTCTCACGTTCTTCGTGCGATTTAATGGCCCCTTTTGGATGCATTTCACTACTTTGAAATATTGTCTTGCAAGTTATGCTCACTTTGTGTCTCTTACTGTCCTTGTGTGTTTTGGAGCCCTCCTTTTGGATGCATTTCTTGAGTTATAGCGTAGTGATATTCGGGCATCCAGTTAAAAAAATACCTATTTATTGGCTTGTATTTTTATTTAATTAATAGGTAAAATTGCTCTTTTTGTCCTATAATTTATTTATTTGTTTCAATTTGGTTCTATAATTTTTTTGTGTGTCAAGTTGGTCCCTTAACTTCGCGAGTATTTGATGATAATTTTTAGTGTACATATCACTTTGTGTGCTTATTGAAATGTTGTGTTTTTTGTTTCATATGAAAGTAGACAAAAAGTATTTCAATTTAGGCTTTGGAATGACTTAATTCGAACATGTATTGCATTAGAAATTGTTCTCTCAAGTTTCGGATGAAGAATAAATTTCTGATATGAAGTCCCTGTTTTTCTGGGACTAACAGCCTCTGAAAAAGTGTGCATATCTAACTTGAGAGAATAATTTATAATCCAATACATATCCAAATTAGGTCATTCCGAAACCTAAATTGAAATATTTTTTGTCTACTTTCATATGAAACAAAGAACACAACATTTCAATAAGCACACAGAGAGATGTATACACTAAAAATCATCATCAAACACTTGCAAAGTTAAGAGACCAATTTGACAAAAAAAAAATTATATGACCAAATTGAAACAAATAAATAATTTATAGAACCAAAAGAGCAATTTTGCCTAATTAATATTATTGATGATATTTTGTATCATTTCATTTCTTTTACACATTTTTATTGGGACTTTTTTATTTATATAAAATACACAAACTATACAATAAATTAAAAACATGAGGCATGGAATTAAATTTACAACTAATTTAAAATTGATAAATTAATAGATGTATTAAGATGATAGAATGTATGTTAGATAATAAAACCACAAAAAAACCAAGTATGGATATACTCAAATATATTAAGTATAAGTCGTATAATTATTTTACAAATAAAATAATTACACATACAAAAATTTGATTTGAATTGAATTAGCTTTCAAGATTATCAATTCAATGAAAACATTTGTCTAATTCTTTCAGTTTTTTTTCAATTTAATTCTTACATTCTGTGAATTAAATCGGTTTATGAATACCCCACGTTATACACCCCCAGCATAATCACATTTGGAGTGATAAGCCCGAAAGAGTACATGATATTGAAAAAAATGGGATAGGGTGGGATCATAATAGAATTAAAGGAAACAGAATTGTGGATCCCGGCCCCCCACACTAAAAAGTGTACATTTTACACAATTGGCATGCCTTTACAATTAAAGCCATATTATAAAATTAGAAGCTATAAATAAAATAGGGCTGAGGATGAACCCTTATTCATTAATTTAATTTTAAATCCTAAAACACTTCTTCTATCCACAAAATTTATTATACGACGACAAGCTGAAGCATCTGCTTTTTCAGGTACTCCCACCAGTGTAAATGCAAGCATTATAACCTACGAGGAAGAGGAAAATCGAGTTAGACAAGTAGACAACCGACAGAATACGTGTATGAAAGGAACTTAGTTTACAAGCATTAGAATTTGGTACTAACAAACAACCAATAAGCATCATTGCAACAGAGATTTGAGGGTGGATAAAAGAAACTGTGAAGAGAATTTACTTGGATTTTGGGATGTCAGGATTGCTGATTGAGAGAAATCACAGTTCCATTGATTTCTACCAAACGTCTGGTAGTAGAGATTCATTGCAAAGGCAGCATGGGATGCCACCGTGTTAGGTTCAAAACAAGCACCTCCTGGTTGTATTGGCCCACAGTCTATGCCTTGGCTACAGGCATAGTCAATATTGGCCTGCAACTGAGCATCAGAGGCTCCTGCTTTTGGAACACACCATCCAACTGCAGTGCTAGGTGCTGGAGTAACTGGACTAGTTGATGGAGGAGTCTGTGAACACAACAACACACAAACAAATAAGGCCAATGTTACTGAAAATCATTCAAAAATCTTATGAACCTTTCTTCTCTGCTTCTGCCTTAAAGAATGGAAATTTGCTCACCTGCTGGCTAGACTTGGCTAAGCCAACATCATAACACATGGTGAGATCAGTTTTGAACAGCCCAAAGGCGCGTTCGGATCCTGGGCCGGGTTTCAGGTCCTCGTCGTAGAGCGCAAAAATGTATGTGTCCACGGACTTCCCAGGCATCAAAGGGGTCCCAACCAATGATCTAAGGTGATTAATCAGGTTCCCATTATAGGCCTTGGCATTTTCAACACTTGGTCCCACTTCATTGCTGTCCCCACGAGAGGGCCATCCTGTCTCAGCAACCACAATCTCAATGTCCTGAAATCCCATACCACTCAGGGCAGAATGCACCGCATCAACCTGCTCAACATTCAAACCCCAAATAAGTAAAAGATCAAAAGGGAAAAACACCACTAATTATAAACAAGATGAGTTGAACTATGAGAAAGTGAGGGTATAGTATAGTACTAGTAGACTAGTGTTTGGGTAAACTAAAATCACTTAATACGCCAAAATCAAACGGGCATTTGGGCCAAGACTACTGTTAGGAGACTATTCCCTGACACTGGAAACTTCTCTTCCTTTTGATTCCATGAGATAAAAAAAAGGTAAGGGCTTACCTACCATTTTCTTTATCTATGGACAACAATTATTGAGCCTTTGGAAGGACTTGGGTTCGAGACCACATTATCAGTGCCAGCCTGTCTCCAATCAAAGTCATGAGGTATAATCTACGGACTCATTATTTCACGGTGGAAAAGTAAACAAAGGAAACAGAGGGCAGCGTTCATTCAAACTACAGAAAGATAAGAAC
This sequence comes from Glycyrrhiza uralensis, assembly GCA_030159175.1. Lineage (NCBI taxonomy): Eukaryota > Viridiplantae > Streptophyta > Magnoliopsida > Fabales > Fabaceae > Glycyrrhiza > Glycyrrhiza uralensis. The sequence continues at coordinate 55,200,889 of BRZY01000005.1, forward strand.
AAACTCCATTCTTTCTTAGTTCAAGTTTCAAGACACCAGGGTCACTCCAGAATGCTAATCGAATCTTTCTATGCTTACAAAGGACCAATTGACTCACAAATAGTCCTGCTTACGCAACTCTTATGTAGACAATTTAACACGTAAGTCATCTAAACTGGAACAGAACATATAGCATAATAATTGTATTAAAAAATTGGGAATGCATAAGTTGTATAAACAACATTACTCCCACTGCAAGCGCACGGGCAACATTTAATGACATTTTTTTTAAGATAATGGTCTTTATAAAAAGAACTTCATCAAGAAATCATAAAAGGAATAATTGTTTCATTTGAATAAATTGAACGAAGCAAGCAATAAACGGTTAAATAAAATGTAAAAAGTAATACCCATTCAAATGATTTACAATTTGAAAAATAAAAAATAGCCATCATTTATAGTAACAACAGAAAATGCTAATTGAGCAAAATAGAACAGGTCGTAGATGTATATGTCACCGTAACTTCAAAATCAAGATTCAACAATTACAATTGTTGTTGCATTCAAAGTAAAAGGTTGAAATAAAGTACATGTTGACCAAAAAAAAAAAGTAGAATTAGTTGTGAAAGTTTAACAATTGACATTAGTCTTAGCCTTTTACAAATCATAAGGCTGAAAAGGCAAAGATTATTATTAATCCATTGATTAAGAGAGCAAAATTTTTCAATCAAGATCCTTTCAGTATATATATATTTTTTTATAAGATCCTTTCTATATATATTTTTTTTGTTCAGTCTCAAATTTATCATGATTTAAAAAAAATTCTCAAATTTATCATCATCTCATAACAAGATAAAACCAATGGCAGAGGGAACATATTATTTTATCCGTGTAATCTCCGGTGGCAACACGTCACGTGCATGTAATGTGGAAAACAGAGGAAGAATGTCTATTCGACTCAGTACTCACGCGTAAACTTTTTCGTTTTAAAACATTATTAAAAGAAAATAAAAATCAAACGTGGAAAAAAAAGGGAAACAGGAGACGAACCTGAGCATCGAACATGTTGGTGTAAAGCTTGCCGTTACCCGAGTCGACCCGACCCGAGTTGGGCTGGAAGAGGCAGAATGCGAGCGTTTCGGGTCTCGGGTCGGTCTGGTAAGCGAAAATCGGGTAGGGATTGATGGCAAACGGCGATTTATTATCCTTCAGAAACGCCAGCAACTGTTTTAGTGTGTCTTGGAGCGCCGGGTTGAACAACCCGGACGAAGGTGGATCCGACTGAGTCAACACGGCCATGGAGTGTACGGTGGAGACCCTGACCTTGCCGCCGAGTGAGGCAGAGCTGAGGGCACTCTGGACATTTCGAATCGCAGGCACGAGCTGCGACACGAGGCCTTGGTCGCCGGAGGTCAACACCTCGTTACCGACGGTGATGAGGGTAATGTTGCTGGCCGGGTAGTACGGCAACACGTTCACGTTCACCCACTGAGTCGCCGCGTTGGGATCGGAGGCCAGGCTCGGAATGTCGCCGTTCGCGGCGCCGACGACGATTCCGACGCCGGAATTGGCCAGGGCTTTGATGATCCCGGGATCGGCGCCGTAGAGACGGACTTTTCCGATGGTGGTTGATTGGAGGAGCCTCGCCGTGGCCTCCGGCGGAGGAAGGTTGTCGGCGACCTGGCCGTAGTTTACGCCAATGAAGGACTGCGACTCTGCAAGAAACCAAAGAAGTTTAAAAGAAATCGAAAGAAAGTAGATGTTAAAAGAAATCCAAAGAAAGTAACTCTGCTTTCCTTTCCATCAAAGAATGAAAAGAAAGGTCCACCAAAAAAGATAAGAAGAGCAACGGGTAATGGGTTTGTGTTGGTTACTTATGGTGAACAAAAAAAGAGAAGGAAAACTAACCCGCAAAGCAGAGAGCAATGGCGAATAGAGAAAGGGAGAGAAGGATTGAAGGCTGTGAGGGTGTGGCCATGTCTTTTTCCACTAACAAGAAATCTTTTTGAGTGTGGTGATTCCAACACTGAAGTTAGTAGATGCTGCTCTATTATAAAGGCAGCTTCGAATCGAAGTTGAAACCAAAGCCAGCAACGTCAAGGGTAAATAAATAAAAATAACGGAGAGGAGTAATAAATAGACTAGAGCGACGGGGATGGGAAGAGGTAAGTGTCGATGGAATTGTAACGGTAGAAAGAGCGAGCGTGTGTCTGAGTGTAAAGACAAGCACAGACACATTGCTGGATAGCTCTTACGTGTATTGTTTTGGATTTATTTTAATTTTCTTATACTTTTTTTACATTTTCTTTATTTTAATATTTTTTGGATTAATACTTTTTTTCACATTAGCTTAATCGTTACAATTTTTTAATAAATATTTAATTAAATTATGTATCCAATTGTTAAATAAAAAAATATAAAAGTAATTCTATAATGATAAAAATCATAGCTGTTTTGAAATTCCATGTATCAACTCAATTCCCACAAAATACATTTTTATGGAGAAATAAAAATTTAAATGTGATTAAATTCCGAATCAACGATAGTTTAAAAAAAAAATTCCATGGAATTGCGCGGTATGTGGCAAGGGCAGAGAGTCAAAAGTGGTCTAGCCCGCCGTATAGAAGAAGCCGTCCTCGTCGGTGAGTTTCGTGGATTTTACCCAGAGGCACTTGTCTGCCAAGTACTGATGAGACCTGCAAGTTCCAACTTCAACGACCAGACTCAAAAGTCTGCCCCGAACAACTCGTCATTCTACGATAAAGTTGCCACGTGCTCGATAACGTTTTGTTTGTATTATGAAGGAAAGTTGGAGGGAAAAAAGTGAATAGAAAAAATAATAATAGAAAATTAGATAATTCATTTTCAGTTTATTTTAACTAGTTTTAAAATAATTTATAAATCAAACTATGAATAAGTGTTTTATATATATATGCTTAATTATATTTTGCCATTTTATAAAGATTTCAAGAAATAATCTAACGTGATAACATAATGAAAATAAACCTATATTTTTTTTTTTACGGAATGAATATAAACATATATTACTATCAAAAAAAATATAAACATATATTACTTACCTTTTAAGTTTTAATGATTGGGAACAACCATGATGAACCTTCGGGGAATTTTTTTTATGTATAACTTTCAATAATAATAGTTACTAATTTTGAACACTTCATTATTTGATTTTAAGATTTTAGAACATAAAATTTTTAATACTTACTTTTATCAATTTTAAACTTTATCCAAAATATTTATTTTATCTTTTAGTCTTATAATTCATAGTAAAAGTTTAAAATTATATATTTATGATGCTAAAAATCACAAATATAGTTAAAAGAGAGAGGGAGAAAACAAATTAATAATAGAAAAAGATTGTTCAAATGAAAAGATAATAAAATTATAATTAATTTAGATAATTCAAAAATAATTATTCATTAAATTATTAAATAAAGATATAGCTGAAAAAAATTGACTTAACCTCTAAATTCCCAAATAGTTTTAGAACAAGAACAAAAAGTTTAAAACATCGATAAAAAGAGTATAAAAAAAAAAGACAATTTCAACATCACAAAATGAGGTAAATTTTCTACATGAGAGAATTTACACCCAATGGAATCCTCGCAAGTCGCAACAGTAAACCCAAAATCATTTGCTTAAGAGATCTAAGATTCTTCCATTCAGACGAGCATAATAGTTGTCAAATTCAGATTTAGTAAGCAACCACTAAAGAAAGTATTTTATATCTGAAATTCGTGTAAAATAGAATTGAGGAATATATCCGTTAATTAAGCACTTGACAACTCTTGGGAAGTCTGGAATGCATGATCGAGACGAACACAACATTGTTTTGTCCTCAAAAGCATGCAAACATGATGTGCCCCGAAAATTTTGCAAACATCAGAATGAAACAAAGATGTTCGGACAAAGGAAGCTGAACAAAGTAGCATAATACAACTCAAGAAAAACACGTTCAAGCAGCAGAAAACTCTGCCGTACAAAAATCTGATGGATGTTTCCACTGTTTCAAAAAGCCAATGGAAAAATCACAAGCAAAGGCAGCCGATCATATATATAACAAGCCTATAAATACTATTGTGTTCGTCAATGAATTAAATAAACAAGAAATTAAACACACTCCAACAGCAATTCAATATATAAGATGATGTAAATATAATAGGAACTCCAACATGCCAATCAATTTAACCACCCGAGTGGGAAGCTGGAGTTGTTTCAAAACGACCATCCTTGAACACATGAATGTATTGTTGTGGCAAGGAATGCTCCCCCTGAAATAGAGGAAATGATCAAAATTTGGAAGCGTTGTAATTTCATATTAAAATTTTGACTTACATAGTTTGATTATGCTTTCTAACCACGATTGACGAATCCAGTGATCAATTTTAAGAAGACCAAGCTAGTCAGCCCTTTGTAATTTCATATTTTACAAAGATTATAACTATAGATGGGATTGGAAGGGAAGACGAAGTGGGGCATAAGATGGATGGGATGGAATGCATTCCATCATATATTCCATTCCGTTCCATCCTATTTAAACAATCCAAACAACAGAAGTTATTATGATTCCATTCTATTCCACTTCACTCCATCTCTTTCCATCAATCCAAACATAGCCTTAAGGCTTCCAAAAAATTATCATTCATTTCCTCAGCTTACAGTCATGACTCAAGACTAACAAAAGAATGCTAAAGGATCAAACATCCAAATTCCAAAGAATGGACTTGCTAATTTTTTATTCTACCAAGAGATGATACCCAAAAAACTCAAGATCTGTAGTTAAACCAAACTTTGCATTGTAGATAACATGAGAAAACAGAAATGTGAAAACATACCCAATCATCATCGGCCTCAGCACCAGGTACCAACACATTGATCTCACTTGACTTGGCTGTAGATATGGATGCTTCTAAAGAATCTTTGCTCAGATAAAGCTGGCAGCCAGAAGTGTTGTCCACTGAAATTGTTGGAGCTGAACCCTACATTAGCGAAAGAAAGCATAATTACTATTAAAACCACATTTGATGCACTAATTCTTTATTTAAGATTAAACCCTTAACTCTGCATTTGATCATTGATAAGAATGTAGGATCACTGCTGCTAACATAATATTAGGCATAATAATATCAGATTCAGCCTAACATACCAACATAACACAAAGTTGTTATGGGGGGAAAAGAAGAGGAAGGTGTATGGATACCTGACACTGCACCTCAACACCATTACAGTTTACGATCTCACAAGCTGCAACAACATCCTACATTTAAAGCACATAAAAAATGACAAGTTGCCCTCAATATGAATTGCTTCCAACAACTAATATTATTTAAATTTCTGATTCCGATGTGCCACACAAACCTTGAATACAACCCCCATCTTCGTGCACTTGTCAATGGTTATGTTATTGACCTTGCCTGCAAATTATAGCCATTTCATCATGTGATAAGTTGGATAGCAACATATCAAGATCTAATATACGTTTAACCAAACATGTAAAGAAATAAGCTTCTGAAATAATTATGACTACCTTGAATCTGCAAAACTGAATCTTTGCAACCATAAACATATACAGACTGCTTTGAATCACAATCTTCAATAACCAAATCCTTTTTCCCAATTTGATTCTCAACAACCCATCTGCATCAGCAGAAAATATTATTTAGGCCAGGGAGAGGGAATATTGGCAAACTGTGATTGACTACATATCTGATCACTAATCAGAACGCGTATAAACCTACTTGCGGCCCATTTGAAGTTCTAATTTTGGAGGTCCTGCTTTAGAAAATGAACGTGAACCTGCAGGACTTTCTTTTTCACTAGTGCCAACAACTCCGGTTCTATATATGCGATTTTTTGTCTTCATATCATCCGTGACCTTTCTCAAACCTGGTAGATAAAGTTTATAATTCATAAATTATCAAGATTCAATCAAGAAAGTAAGAGTAAGAACTAGTTACCTGCAGTGGCATTCCCGCCACTGATTTGTTGAAAAACAGCAGACATCCCCTCTTTCGGCTTAGAGGATGAAGCTTGAGATGATTCAGAACTAAAAAGAGAAGCAGGTGGGGGAGGAGGAACAGCAGGTGCAATTGGTGCAGAAGCTTTTGGTGGAGCAATTGTGTTTCCCGTTGGACTCCACACTGGGCCTAAAGGATAAAAGCCCTTGACATAATCTCTCAAACCAGGTAGATATAACTCTTTCAGAGCTTTGGCCCACTCAACATGATTCAGGTCTTTGTTTCTATACTCTACAAGCACCTGATTATTGCAGTTAAAAATTATTTACTGATGAAATAGCAGTTAAAATGAGACAGGAATTTGCAAATAAAAAGTCCAGAAGGCTAATGTTCTGCACCAAAAATGTTAGCAGAAGTAAACTGGAAATCAAAGATTTAAAATCACAATAGCTGAGTCTAGGCATATAAATACTAAGCTTGCTGGTCATCATTCATTTCCTTTCTCAGCCATTGTGCTGACAAAACTAAAGAAGCAGATAGATATAAAAATATTAAGTAAATATGAAAGTTTTTACAAAGCGAGGATCAGTACAGATTGCCAAAATTATCAAAGGAATAAAAAACCCATTTCACTCACAATCAACAGTTTCTGGCATTCATCAAGAATACCTTGTTGCTGTAAAACTCAGCCATTTGCCAACTTTCTTCCACATGTGCAATGGGCATACTCATACCTTGAAACAACATGATAAAAATTAAGACACGGAATAGTAAGATGCCATTATATAAAAAGAATCATTCCTCACTTACCACAATCCTTCCCTGTGAATGCAATCCATGCTAGAGCCGAGAGACTGTCAGCGGCGGCCTTCAGGTGGTTAAAAGAGTCAGATCTCCTTCCTTCTGTCATTGCATTAGCTTTGCTGATAACTTCATTCAACGGTTTCAGAAACTCAGCCAACCCAGCAAGGTCAGGCTTCTGCACAATGAAGATTTGGGGGGAGGGGGGTATTAAGACGGCATTCACAAACAATAGGGATCCCTCTTCGATTATAAAAATAGCCTATACATAAGCGCTTATATGATAAACACTTGTTATGAGCGCTTAAATAAGTTGTTTATCCAAACAGACCCTAAGTACTTGTGTAGATGTTTGGAGAGCTTATGAAATTGAAAATAGCTTATGACATGTCCATAAGCTGTTTTCAGCCTATTTCAATAAGTTCTCAAAATAGCTTATGGTAATAGCTTATAACTTACATGAAAACATTATAATCTCATTCCCTCTCCAATTATAAAAACAACTTATTTATAAGCACATATATAATAAACACTTATTCAATAAACGCTTAATTAAGTTGTTTAACCAAACACACCCTAGGACTTACTCTGCAAAGAACAAAAACACTTACTGCATGGATAAATCTAAATACGTTAAATCCACAGCAAAATCAACTGATTCAGATCAGGGGAAAAGCATGCACTAACAAAACAAGGGATGCATTTAAGGTGGTGAAAGAAAAAAAGAGATGGAAGTGGTGCTGACCTGTGTTTGCTTGACCTTGATCAAAAGCTGTTTCTGAACAGAAAAAGCTTCTCGCAGAATCTTGGTAACCTCCAAGACCTGTCCACCGATCTTCTCGGAAGCGGAGGAAACCCTAGCCAGATACTGCTCCATCAGATCGTCGAAGGCAACAATGGACGGATCCACCGCTGCATCAGCCACATCGCCGCCACCGCCTCCACGGAATCCGGCGGATAGCGCCTCCAAACGCGCCACCGCTGATTCCAACCTCTCTACTAGCTTCTCCTCCATACCTCAGACGACCCACTCGCTCTCGCTGTGTCTCTCTATCTCTCTTCTGAGATGTGAAATGGTAAGTGATAATGCGATGGAATCACATAGATCTGTTGCAGATGAGGTGGGGCTGTAAACGTGTCACTTTTCTGTCTTTCTCTTTTTTGAGTTTTTCAAAAAGAAGAAGGACGCCGAAAGGCAAAGAAGAGAAGTGAACATTAACAATGAGGAAAATGGCGCGCAGTTGTTCGGTGCTACGCCTACAGGTACAGGGTATTCAGTATTCTTATTTTGGATTTCTCCATTTCCTGCAAATAAATCTTTTAATTGAGCAATTCATTTTCATTTTACAAAATAAAGTATAAAATCTTAAATATTAAGAGAAAAATTAATAATAATTATATTATATTATATTATATACACACACACATAATAAATTATGAATTTACTAAAATATTAATTAATTATTTTATTAACAATAATAAAAACATCTTACTTTATCTTTTATATTTAAAAAAGAAAACTCACTTTTGAAAAGAACCAAATTCATTTCTGCCCGTCTGGCCTCATCTTTTTTATCTGGCAAAGGGAATCCGTGCTCACTTTTTATTTTTTTAAAGAACCAAAATTATTTCCGCCAATCTTGCCTCATCTTTTTCAGTTGGCGTAGGGAATTCGAGAGTACCTTGTACCTGCGTACTAGAATTCTGTAATAAATTTATTTGGAGATTCTTTGAAGTTGATTTTAAAAGTATGGACGAGTAATGTTTTTTAATATTTTAGTTATTCAGAATAATAAATATTGAATAAAAATGTGAAATAAAATAATATTTTTCTTTAAGTACGTATTGAGAATGAGTGTATGGAATTTTTTTGCGATAAAAAAAATTAAAGTGACGAGATTTTTCGTGATAAATTAGGAAAAAATCAACAACCAAATAAAATACGGTTACGTGTAACTTTATTTTCCAAAAACTATGTATGGGATTTTTTATTTTTTTTTATAAGAATGTATGGGACTTTTCCTGTGTTTTTCTTTTCGTGAATAATAACGATCATCGTTACATCGTACCTTATTTGGTTGAGCTGATTATTATCTTGCGTTTGATGCAATTTGAATCACAAACAAACAAACAAAACATGGTCTGGGGCATTTTTACTGGCATGGCAAAGTCATGTGTGGTAACAACAAATTACCTGAATAAATATCAGCAATATTCAAGAAATATGCAGACTGATAAAATTGATATATTGTGAGAGATACATATTTACAAGGCTCATTTCTTCACAAGATAATGCAATACAACAAAATATGTTAAAATCTAAAGAAGAGTAGCTAGCTACACTATAAGATATGCACAATGGCCTCTGACTTTTTCACAACAAGTTGAAAATCATTACAACAGATAATTTGTAATCCAGGACTGCCATGGGCATTACAACAGACAATCATCTCCTCCAGCTTGATTTATATACGGGCTCCACATGCCTTGTTGGAAACGGAACCTTACTGGAAACTTCTGCTTGAGAGGGAACAGGATCTTTCCCTCTAGTTGTTCGAGGTTCCTATCAATTAGGAAACCAAGTCATTTAAGGAAGATGAAGTCAAGTTATGCTAGAATTTACTGAGCATCCTACAAATATGTAGTGTAGATAACATTTTAAATTTTTCATAGCATTAATGAAAAAGCATCTCAACCATTGACACGGTAACTGGTTTAGTTGAGCATGGCACATACTTTATCTACGGAGCACAAACATGTTTAGCGGCACAAATGTGAAGCTATTTTTTTCCTTCTATCTTCTGTGGGCTAGGGGGTCAGCATCAACTATGGCATTAAGTAATGTAGACTAGGACGTGGCATTTAATTTCAAAACTATGTAACTATGCATAACTTATGAGATGGAGAGGCTGAAGCATAGGGCTTACAGAACGAAAGGGAAAATCATCAGCCTCGAGCATATGAACAATTTGACCCATCTTAGGTCGCTTACTGGCATCCAAATCTATACAACGCAGACAAACCAGTAAAGCTCGCTTCAAAGATCTTGGAGAGGGCTGAATCTCAATTAAAGGATCAACTAGTTCATCACCACGGCGACTTGCTACCATTCCCTTAAACCAATCAACCAAGTTCATCTGAAGCACATCAAACAAAAAGAGACATAAGACTTGAGACTTGAGAGTCTTTGGAATTTCACAGAATAATGTAAAGAAAACCTGAAGAAATCCTGGATTCACCTCTCCAGGTGGTCTAGAATAGTCAATGGGACTTCTTCCTGTAACTAGCTCCATAAGTAGAATCCCAAAACTATACACATCACTGCCCTCATTAAGCATACCTGTGCTTGCATACTCGGGTGAAACATATCTGCAGAAAAGTTGTGGTAAAATAATATGGATAAATATCATTCACCTCCATTTAAGACAAAATTATAAAATAACTCCGAGGCTTGAGAAAGATAGAACTAACCCAAATGTCCCCATTACACGTGTTGTCACATAGCTTTTCTCTGGCCCCAAGAGCTTGGCCAGTCCAAAGTCTGACACTTTGGCATTCCACTTTTTATCCAAAAGAATGTTACTGGATTTTACGTCCCGGTGGACAACTTTGGGTTCTAAGCCTTCATGCAAATAGGCTAGCCTGTTTCATAATGTAAGAAATGTTAACTGATACTCTGAAAAAATGTTAACTGGAGAGACACTTAAAGATATATATGTTCAATAAAATGGGACAGTAAACACTCACCCTTTTGCAGTTGCAACGGCAATCTTCATTCGTATGTCCCATGTCAAGGGGCTAACGGGTCCAACATCACCATGTAGCCACTGCTCCAAATTTCCATTGTCAACATATTCATAAACAAGCATCCTGTATCACCTCAGACAAATTTAGAGGATGTTTCTTCATTTGAAAGACCTTAAATCAAAAGAATTACAGCCATGTAAACAGAATATTTACCTTTTAGCACCTTCTGCACAATATCCAACTAGTCCGACCAAATTCTTGTGCCTAACTTTTCCGATGGCTTCAACCTCCACCTTAAACTCTTTTTCTGCTTGACCCCTTAGTTACAATACAATAGTTGCACATGAATTTTCGATATGCCATAGCAGGAGGATGGGGAAGAAAAATACATCAAAGATGTTGCATTATTCTGGGAAAAGGTAAACTAGATATAGTATTGCAGAGCAAAGTTGCAGTGGTAAAATAAACCTTCGCGCAATTTCTTCTTAGTCTGGATTTTTTTTTTGATACAAATCTTAGTCTGGATTTCTTGCAATACTTCTCTTAATTTATTATGGTGAGTTCAAATGTTTTGGACTCACAAATGTTCAATTTTCAAAATCATCAACAGCAATAAATTGTTTGATTTTTTTATACTTCATTCTCATAGCTGCCTGCATTTGTATCATTGTATGCTGCCAACTTTGGTAAGGGGTAACATGGAGCTGGTTATTAATATCATCAGTTAGCTCTCTGGCTGGCCTACCTAGTTCACAGTCACTGACGTTTCTGTTAGGAAAACCGAAACACATGTAACGTCGTTGGTTTGATAATTAGACTAAAGTTTTCTTGGGAATAAATTAATATTAATATATCCTGTAAAGAAAAAGTTGAGATACAAAAATCATGAATGCAATGTAATACAATAAATAAAAGAAAAGTAAAAGTAGATAAAGAGAGGTAAAATTGCCCGGGCCAGCTCAAAGGGAAAAAAAAAGGTAAAGAAGAAGAACGAAGTGACCATTTACCATTCTTATTTCTTAATATAATACTACTCGAAACAAATATTAACAACTAACAATTGCAAGTTATTCCGCCTAGACTCAAGATGAAACCAAAGAAGCACATTTCAGCTAAGAACCTTCTGTTACTGTAATTTGAGAATGTGGGATCCCAAAGAAAGAAACACCTTCTCATAACTCATTTTTTCTCGTATTTTAGACGTAAACAAATGAGTAATTCCACACGAACAAATTAACATGGAAAGCAGAAGAGTGAAATTATCCAGCAACGTCAGAAAAACACTGAAATGGAAAGCAGAGAGAAATGAAATTGGACAATGCGATTGAGTGACATACTTGTTGTTGAGAAGATTCTTGACAGCGACGACAGAACCGTCTTGCAGAACTCCTCTGTACACGATCCCATACCCTCCTTCACCGATCACGTTCCCTTCTGCAAAACCATTAGTCGCAATCTCCAGCTCCTTCAAGCTATACCAACGGCCCCACCCTATGTTCGGAGACGGAGACTCCGCCGCCGACACACTCTCTTCGATCTCCAACTCCACCTGCTTCTTCTGCTTCTGCTTCGGATCATCATCATCATCACCATCATCATCGTTGACATGTTCGATCTTAAGAACCTCCACGATCTCCTTGGAGACGAGTGGGATTGTGCCGGAGCTGTGCTTCACTCGCATTTTGCGCTTCTCGGAGCTTCGGCTCCGGCGAATGCAGAGAGATACGAGGAGAACGACTGCGACCACGATTGCAACGAAAATGAGGATTAAGATGTAGAGTTTGAGACCCAGAATGGGGGTTCGGTTAGTTAGCAACGGCAGAGCACCGCCGGAAGCTGCCATTGCTGTGGCAGAGTGGAATGAAGTGAAGATGTGGGAACGTTGTTACAGAGCGTTAGGTTGCTGAGAAAATTCTAATTCTAATGTAATGGCTTCGTCGGCATTGAGAAGAAATAAAGAGGCAAAAGAAAAGAAAAGAATGGGAGAAGACGAGAATATTGAGAAAAGTGAAGTTTCGACTTTCATCAACGGATACAAAAGCGAAAGGAAACGATTTCTTCAGTTGTTGCTTTTTGGGCTGGGATGTAGAATATATTTACGTAAATACCACTCACACTAGCTCAGTGTACTGTCCAGGGACTCAGGGAGCAGCTGCATGACGTGACGGTGACAAGTGAGGACCGCATAGTAATTACATGTTAATGCTGGTAGAAATAAAAAATTGGTACTTTTTTTTTATAAATTAAAATTAATTTTTATTTTTTTTCAAAAAAAATCGTATTTATTTTTTCTATAAATATTTATAAATTTAAAAATACTTTTACATATATTAAAAATAAATACTTATTTCAACTCAAATTTAAAATACTTTCGTGAATTAGAAGCTAATCTAAATTAACATAAGTGTGTTCTGTCCACTACTTTCTCTGCGACCATATCACCATCATTTATCCTTTGTCAATGAAATCAAGTTATAATTGTTATCAAAAAAAAAAAAAGAAATCAAGTTATAATTATAGAGTTTCTTTGCCGTTGAACGAATAATTTCAGTTGTAAGGACAGGTGAAAGATCGGTGCAAGTTGGACCACTTACACTGTCACCGTTGATATAATAGTTTTTTAATATGGATGGTCCAGATCAGCGACTGAGAACCTGTACAGAAGTTAGGGTAAGTGAGTAATGATAATTGCAAATATGGGTTGCCAGATTATTCAAATAAAGAATTGGGGGCAAACTTTAACATATTTACAAGTGCCGCCCAAAATAAAAAATAATCAGGATTTTGGATTTTAATTAGAGAAAATGTTTTTTTTGTAGGAGTAGACTTAATATTTCAAAAAATATTATTAAAAAAATTTATGTATTAAATTAAATATGTGAAATCCGTGACCGAAAAATAAGTGATTCATTAAACTTTTCCAATTGACAGTTTAACATGAACTTTGACCTTTCATTTATGTGTTTTCACCTTGACTTACCATAACTGTGATTATTGATTGACACTGTAACCATCAACAATGACTCCATTGATCGCAACACCCAAGTGGTTGCACCGTGGTTGCACTTCATCATCAACCTTTTGACCAGAATCTCGTCCGCACTTCATCAAATTTATTTTAGGTCGATCAGATTACACTGACCCAATTGTGTGATTGTAATTGTAATATGAATCATAATTGTTTAACAAAATATTATACATATAAATATTAATTATATTACTATATTATAATCACAATTATAAATGTCATTTAATGAATTTTAAATTAATTGGGGTTGTTAGAATACTCAATAATCATTAATAATCTTTAATTACAACAGTCAGGTAAATAAAGAAAATTCATTATTACCAAAAAAAGAAAATGCATGGGAATAAATGTAATTGATGGTTCTTGTGGGAAAATTTTATAAATAACTAAGAACTGGCACTAACTTGCTGTAGCAGTCAGAATGTCACTGGTCCAACTTGCACCGATCTTTTACCGGTCCATGCTAAAAGCCACCTTACTCATCTATCTATTTATCTATGCATGCACAATTTTGCAGGTAAAATAATGTCTAGTATTTGTGTACCGTAAAAAAATAATTGCATCTTATTGTTGTGTGTTTACAGAAAGAAAAGGAAAGTAATATGAAGCCAGTGAAGTGCTATCCTGGAAGTTGAAACATAATCATCCATTGTGATTTGGTGAAAGGATCGCACTCTTGGCTCTATATATGTGTCAAAATGACTGGACCGGGATTCCACGTTAACGTGATTATCCAACGTTAACTCACCACCAAACGATTTGTTAGGACATGCTATATTTTCTGTTCTTGCTTGGCAATTGGTTTCACCAACTAACCTAGTTCCACCCTCCAGCTCCAGTATCGGAGTTACATGGTATAACATCCAGTGGCCTAGAAATACAAATGGGTTTTGGATCATGGATTTGGTGCATTTTATTATCAGAGGAATGTAGGATTATGATGGGGAATGTGGCATTTAGTTCAGTTACTAAAACTCATTAACATTTTTCAAAAAAAAAATGTACTGAGTTTGTTGCACTTAGATCCGTTTTATTTTAATGAAAAAGTTAAAAGTTGGGGGGAGGGGGACGGAGGAATATCATACGAGATTGGGAAAGTTGTTGGACGCGGCTCCAAATAAATTGCACACATTAATGAGCAACTCAAAGAACGTGAAATATAAACCTGACTGTGGTTGGGTATTGAATGTAGTAGTCAGATATAAAAACTAAAAAGAGACGTAAATTGAAGTCCCACTTCAATCGTACTTTCAAAAAAATTCAAATTACCGGATGAGCATTGAATATAATTCAATTCAATTCAATTCTTAGTGCATACTAGGATGTTTTTGTTTTATATTTACTTTTGTTATTTTATCACTCCTAAATTTAAAATATATATATGAAAAATAGATACAAAATTTTGCCATTAAAAATCTATTCTCAAAAACACTGGCAGAAGACCAAAATTTGCATTATTGTTTTATAGGTATTTGCGTTTCCTATTCTCTTTAGCCTTCGCAGGTTTTTTTTACTTTATTGTTTTTTTTGGGTCAATTTTTTCCTTTTTTGTTAAACCCTTGGAAGTTGTTCTTCATTGCAGTGCGAGCTGCGAAGTTGTTTCTTGGAGCTAAATGTGATATGGCCTGCTCATTTGTGCGGCGGGCTGAATCCAAAATATAACCAATTATTTTGGGGAATTTATATCTGCACATACATACTTTACTATCTGCACATACATGTCCGCGGAACTATTAGTTCCGCGGGTGTATTTTTTTTTCAACACACACACTCTGCGGAACTATTAGTTCCGCGGGTTATAATTCTCCGTGGAACTATTAGTTCCGCGGGTTGTAATTCTTCGCGGAACTAATAGTTCCGCAGACATATATGTGTTAAATTACAACCTGCGGAACTAATAGTTCCACGGAGTTCGTGGAACTAATAGTTCCGCGGACATGTATGTGCAGATAGTAAAGTATGTATGTGCGAATATAAATTGCCTTATTTTGGGTTTTTGTTAGGCCTCACGAAACGAAATAGCCGGGCCGAGCCGGTCAAGACATCTTACCATCCCATAAAACACAATGTCATTTGACCAAAAAAAGAACCCAATGTCAGGAAAAAACACAATGCCAGGAACAAAAAACATCCCAGAAAAAGCTAACCAAAATCAGACTTAATTGTTGACCAAAAGTTGACCAAAAAACCAAAAAAAAAACTTAACTATAGGTTAGACATTTTTTGTTTGAATTATGTGTAATTTTATTCCCTCAAATTTTTTTTTGAACAGATAAAGTCTCTATTTCTAAATCGAGGCAAATTTAGTCATGTCATTGTTTGTTACCTAAAACACATTATTATTTTTTGTCCATGAACTTGATGGTGGTGAAGGGTGATGGACGACGAGAGACAGTGCTAGGTAACGGCAGTGGAGAGTGTCAGGACAGGACAACAACAACAACAACAATAACAATAACGGGTGTTAAGCTGCAGTAGTAATGGCAATAAAGGGTGTCGAGTTACAATAGTAGTGGAGAGTGTCAAGTGACAACGATAATAATGAAGGTATTGAGTGTTAAAGGATGGCAATAAAAAATGGTTCAAATGGTGGTGGTGTAGGAGTTATTATTTTCATGTTCTCTATTGATTTCTTAATCACTTTACTTTATATAAAATTCTTATTTCAAAAATAAGAAAAATTACGCTTCCTTACTTTTCTCACCGAAACTTTTCATCCCAAGTGTGAGAAATAAATAAATGTTCACAAATGAAAGCAACAGGTCCCATGGTCTAGTGGTCAGGACATTGGACTCTGAATCCAGTAACCCGAGTTCAAATCTCGGTGGGACCTTTTTTCATTTTTTTTTCCTTTTATAGTTCAACCGTACATTTTAAACGTTGGTATATTCTTTATGAACAAATTTACCCAGGCGTTATCGCGACTATCGAAATTCGAGGAGACAATAAAGAATCAACAATGATACATGTATACCTATTTTTTTAACACCCATTTAACACTTATTTTTGTTTCTATCTCTCTCTTCCTATCACATCATTTATCTATCACATCTATCACTTATCTTTCTTTTATTTCTTTCTCTCTCTAGGTGTTAAATGGGTATTGAGTGTTTATGAATCATTTTTCATAAAGAATTTACACCAAAGATATTCATTTAAATTGATCAGTTTAAACAAATCCAAACTGCTTAATATATGTAGTTTTATTTTTTACGAATAATTTATGTAGTTTATCAAACAATAATTTGCATACATAATGTGTGCACACCAACAAAGATTGAAGAAAGTTTCCAAAACCAACACACAGATACGTCAGGGCCAAAAGAATCGGTATAACTTGTTCTCTCTTTCATCCTCTCAGAATAATAACAAATCTGATTTGAATGAAGAAATCTAACACTTTAAAATTTACATTCATTAGATGACTCAAGACACGGGGCAACGAAGGAGGAAAAAATCAATTACAGGTGAAAAAAATGGGGCTTGTTTCTGTCCAAAAAACAAGCAGTCAAAGAAGTATCCATATCTACCACAGCACTTGGCCAGGCCTTTCTCGCAACTCTACATCTATCTCCACTAGTTTTTGTGTGTCCAAAACCACAGAAAAAAAAAATACAATCACCCCCTTTTGAAAGGTATCATTTTGTTCAAGGAATTGAGTTCCACTTTGTCTGCTTAAATGTGCAATGAGCACTTTCCACTTTCCAGTTCCAAAATACCCCCAAGAAATGCCCAAACCAATAAAGAGCACAACAAGGGTATCAGTGAACTAAAAGAAGAAAGGAGCAGTATATCATTTACCAAAAGAAATTTTTTAAGACTTGAGTCTCTATTCCTGCTCAAGCCTCTCCACATCATGTATGCCAGATGGCTCTGGGAATATGTCCTTCGAATGACGTCTCCGAGATGACGAAATATCACCCCTGCCATTGTGGAAGCTACCCTGCGACTGCGAGCCGGTCGTTTCTGAAAGCTTTAAACTACTAGCTCCTTCTAATTTTGTACCAGAGGCTGCCGGGATTGCTGTTACATCGGATGAACTCTGCCGCCAACTACCAAACAGGGTTGCATTCCAAGAGCCTCTAGAAGAGGTTGCTTTGAGCCGCGCAGAACTGGAATTTTCTTCCCTTACGACTTTTAAAGGGTTTTCCAAAGCCTTGAGAACATATCTCATTGGGGGTCTTCTTGAAGGTTTGGGATTTAAGCAAGACCTGGCGACAATGGCTATTGCCCATACTTCCTCTAAGAAATCTTCATCGACAACCATTGTCGGATCAACAATTTTTGTCACAAGCTCCTTGTCATACATACTAATGCAAGGTAGAATCTGATCAAGCCAATCCTTCACTTCACCCTCACTGCATGCACTAATTCCCAGCTTACCGGTGACCAGCTCAAGTAACACTTTCCCAAAGCAATAAACGTCATAGGCACAAACTGATGTTGATGGACCTGTTTTCACAGTATACAAAAATTGTGTAAAAAAAAAAACAGATTGAAAGAACAAATTCTCTGCCTAGCTTAACATATATTTCTCTGGCTCCATACACACCTCAAGACAGAAAAGAGGATAACACAATTACCACAAGCAGATAAAATAAACCACCAGATCAGTCACTTAATACAACGTATTCATAAAAACACTCGAACTTGTAAGCTGGCACTTGCAAGAGACAAGCACAGACCACCCAAACTTTTACTATGTGAGCTTTTTTTTGTGTATGTCTGGAACAGCAAAACTTCTTACACTAACATGAATCCAATACATGTAAAATCACCCACATATCTTGACCACTTAATCACTTAGAAAGAGGAATATTAAATAATTCTAGATGATCAGAATTCAGAAATACTTCCTACTGCCTCTCTGAGAATGCATTTCGCTAGCACGAAATTACCAGGACAAAGTGGAACGTTCCGTTTCTACTCTAGATGCCCAGAATATTTTTGTGATACTGACAACTAATATTCCAACTCTACTCTAAGACTTACAACCACACCTCGGTGATACTCAAAAGACCAAGTGTGTGTTGGATTAGCTTATTTTCTGTTCAAAATAGCTTATAATCAAAATCTTGCTGAGAGCTTTTGGGTAAAAAGTAAGCAAATCCAAGCATGCACACCAAGCAATCAAGACATAAAACTGACTCCAAATTCATGCCGAAAACTAAATGTGACAGTTTCTACTTACCAGATGTGCTTTGTTCAGAGGACCTGCACATTAAAATAGAAATGGGAAATTAGATAAATGTTTTTATAGCAAATAATATACCTTTGCAAATATGGCATGTAAAACTAGTCAAAAACTCATAATGCAACTGAACCACAAAGCAGTGAAATAGTGGCAGAAAAAATGAAAGAAAGAACAGGGTAAGATAAGGTTTCAAAGTTACGAGGGCCAGAAATGTCAATTATGCTGTGATCACGGAAACCAAATGTGTGACATCCATTATTTAAAAACACGGAGAGAGAGAGACAAGGTGACATGTCTAATATATAAATAATTCTAAATACAGTAGACGATTTAAAGGCATAAGCATTTTTCCAAAAAAAAAGCCTAAAGGATTAACTCCAACGGAGTATAATATTGTCAGTGCACAATGAATGACCAGTCAGACATAATTTTCATGGGACTCATTAAATGCATTGTAAATGGAATACTTACTGAGGCAATCGCAGAAACCGGGTGATTTTACTTTGATGAGTATCACCTTCTTGAGCACAGGCTTCACTTAGACTCCCTAACCGAACTTCATATTTATCATCTAGAAGTATACTGCTCGCTTGAATGTCTCTGCAATAATCAGAAGATAGACTTATCAGTTATCACTACTGGCATAACATTTAGCATAAACTTCTGTTATGTAAAATTGCGATTTGTTCATTCCATGCCCGGTCATCGAGATGGCTCAATCAATTAGAGGGAATATACTCAAAAGTTGAACTCGTTTCCAACCTTCCGTTTTTTTTTCAGTCAGCGCCATTGTATGGCAAGTGGATAAACACAAAAATCAATGACAAATCCCGGTCAAAAGGGAAATTTATACCTACTCACCCAAAAGATATAGAAACAAACACCAGCATTTATGACAGTATCCTTTATACTTAATCACATAAAAGACATAGAAACAAACAACGGTATTTGAAAAGTAAACTTGGCCGTATATACCAAACTGATACAGACAACAACAAACACGTGTATTGATATAAAGAGGACCAATAAGGTGGTTTGGATCCTTCGCAAAGATGCATCGAGGGATGTACGAATGATCCGTTCAGTGCGAATTCATAATTTATTAAACCAGGTATCATATCAGTTCAAAATAGAATGCCTTGTCAAAGCAAACAGAGAAAAAAAAATCAAAAACAAGCAAGAAGGGAAATGTGAAAATACCTGTGGACAATGGGTGGAATACATTCATGATGCAGATATGTTAGGGCCTCTGCTGCTCCAGTAGCAATTTTCAACCTAGTTATCCAGTCCAATGACTGCAGAGCACCATCTTCAGATGTAGTGTTTTTGTAGAATAAGCAATTAGACAAGTCCCCATTTGGCAAATGTTTATAAACCAGGAACTTCTCATTCTCATTTTCTAAGCAATGACCTAATAAGGGAACAAATCTTTGATGAGAAACCTTATTGAAAAAGTCCAATTCCATTAGGTAAGCATCCTTTTTAGTTGACCGCGCGTCGATCCTTTTGATGACAATAGGAACCCCATTTTCCAGAACACCTTTGAAGAAATCCCCAGTGTGGCCATGTTTGATAAGATTTGCATCATTGAAATCTCCTGTTGCCTGAAGCAGCTGATGATATGTAAACGAGTCTCCTACACTTGAAAAGTTTACTGATACACCAGGATGTTGAGGACTGCCTCCAGCAGGAGCAGGGCCCACACCGTTTCCCCTTTGATTTGAGTTACCCCTCTTCCGAGCGCACAGAAGCAACAGTACCAGCAGCAACACCAAAAGCGCAATTAAACCCAGTCCACCCAAGACTCCTGCCAATATAATCTTAGTTTTATTACTCATCCCAGAGCCTTCTGTGGCGGGAGGTTTTGTCGTATTCGGGCGTCCGAAATTATCAAAACTTAGGCCCCTCTCTGCATAAAACGATGCACATTCCTCCGTTGTCTTCTGATTTGTCGTGTTTTGGAGGCAGTTACTATCCAGAGATACATTAAGCATGGAATCCAGAACCTTGCCCTCAAAATAATTGTTTGCAAGATTGACAAAACCGAACCTTCTGAGCACAGGTGTGAGGCCTCCATAAAACATATTATGAGAAACATTGAGCACCGCAACAGTAGCATTAGCAGCGGAACTAGAATTCGGAAGCATACCACTGAAGCCATTGGAAGACACATCAAGGAGGGTCAATCTTGGCAGAGACCACAACTCAACGGGTAAAGAACCGGTAAAATTGTTTTGTCTCAGCACTATGATCTGCAACTGCTTCGATGAAGCAGTAAACAAGTCCGCCGGCAAAGGTCCATTGAGCATGCTGTTCGCAAGCACCACACGCCGCAAGTTCCTCAACCGCTTGAAATCCGAAGGAACTCCACCAGATAAAGAATTCTCACTAAGATCAAGGTCAACTAAGCTAGTAAGACCCCCCAATTGGGAAGGCAAAGAAGTCAGGTCATTGCCAGAAAGGTTCAAGTATTGCAACCTGGAGAGGTTTCCTATACCTTGGGGAATAGACCCTGACAAAAAATTGGCAGACATGTCAAGGGAAGAAAGATTTGCAAGAAATGCAAAGGATGCTGGTATGGTGCCAGTAAAAGAGTTCCCAGAGAGATCAAGAACCGAGAGTGCCAAGAGTTGGCCCAAACTATCAGGAACTGAGCCAGTGAGATTGTTATCAGAAAGATAGAGACTAGTTAGGTTGGTCAAATTCCCAAGAGTTGAAGGGATAGCATTGACAATGGAGCAAGAACGAAGATCAAGCACACGAAGTGAAGTGAGGCTGAGACCAAACCAATCAGGAATAGGGCCAGGAAGGAGGAAATTGGAGGCATTGAATGACTGCAAGAGGGTGAAATTGGCCAAGGCATCAACAGCAAATTGTGGGTTTCTCCTCCCAAGTCGGGTTCTTCTGAAGCCAGAGATGTTGATCCCAACAACACGACCATCCTGGCATGTGATTCCAACCCAGATTAAGCATGGGTCTGGCTTTCTTGGCCATTCCTTGCTTCTTAACCCCAAAGAAGCCCTTAATTCGAGAAGTGCTTCTCGCTCGGTTCCTGAACCCAGTGGCTCTAACTGCTCCAATGTCACCTCAAACAGCACGAAGAACAACAACAGCACAAACCACACTATGCCTCGCCGATCAGCCATCTCTTAAATTCTTATCACCGCTGGCCCAAAGATCCAACCATTCCCATTTTTCTCTGTAATCACAACTTAGAGATACCCAA
Source organism: Glycyrrhiza uralensis (assembly GCA_030159175.1). Classification (NCBI taxonomy): domain Eukaryota; kingdom Viridiplantae; phylum Streptophyta; class Magnoliopsida; order Fabales; family Fabaceae; genus Glycyrrhiza; species Glycyrrhiza uralensis. The sequence continues at coordinate 55,222,842 of BRZY01000005.1, forward strand.
TACACAACAACACATTCTCATTTCTCTCTCTCTTAAAAAGTCTTGAACTTTCAACATTCCAATATGAACCCCCCGAAAAACAAAAACACTACAAAAAAAAAAAAAGAGGGAGAACCAAAACCCAATAACTCTGACCTGAATCACAAGGCTTCTTCCTTCTTCAGATTTTTTATGGCTCCCAAATCTATCTGTGCTTTCCTTTCTTCTCTTCTCTATCTGGGTTTCTACCTACTCTCTTTGTCACTGTCTCTCTCTCTCTTTCAATCCTTCAGTTGACGGACGACAGAGGGAAAAGGGGGATTTTTAAATTTGGAGAAAATAAAAAAAGAACGATATTATTAATATGATGGGTTGAAATAAAAATAAGAAATTGGAGAGAGAGAGAATGGTTAAGCTAAATACGCGAGAGAGAGAGAGGGGCAGAGTCTTCTTTCTTCTTCTGCTGCTACCACTATGACGAGAATGAATAGTAGTAACACACAACACAAGGATGAAGTTGGGAGTCTTTTGGAAGTGATGATGGTTTGCACTGAGAGTGAGGCAGGAATGAGAGCCAACACAACACAAACACTGAATCCGGCGCCGGTTGGGTTTGACCACCGGTTATCCCGCCTAGTCCAGCTAAGCCCCACACAGACACTCACTATTCCCTCTCTCTCTCTCTCTCTAACGTGTTTAATGCTTAATGACCTTCTCTTTGCAGCTTGTCACTGTGTTGTGTTGTGTTACGTTACGTACCATCTGCTTCCCCAGGATCCAGTTCAGGACACACACCAGTTTCTTCAAACCTGCTCGGTCTTATTTATTTTTTTAATTAGAAATAATGTGCACTTTTGGTTAAACAAAAAACAAATAAATTTAGATTATATTCTGCAATTAAAATTAGATTCAGATCATGTGATCAATATAAACAAATTATGAGATTTTTAAAATGTCTATCTTTTTTATGAATATTTTGTTGATGTCTATCTCTTATCTCTTGAAGAGATAAATACTGATATGTTTAAAAAAATATATATATTGATAAAAATTTAATAAAATAATAATAAGATTATGTTATATCATTTCTCTTAGATTCTGTTATATTATTTCTCTTACATCAAGATAAGATTTCCGTCATTTTAGAATATGATTATTTTTCATAGTAACTATATATATCAACTCCAATTTATATGATTTTGCATCCTAAGTTGAAGCTTGTTTCTATTATTCTATATCTCTGTATTTTTCTCTTCTTACGCTTGATTTCATTTCATAATAATATAATAATAACAATGAGGATGGTGAGACTTGCAATTTGATATTCCATAAGGCAAGGCTATAGCTTCTTTTTTTTGGGACGACTCAGAGCCATATACCAATCTAAAAGGCCCATGGTCTAGTCCATTAGTAGTGGTAAGTCAATTTAGTCTAGAGATATCGATAACCTATTTTAAAATTTTATTGCTCTCTTGTTTTAAAAACTACTCCCTCCAATACAAATATTTAGTTATTTAAAGTTTTAGTATATAGATTAAGAAATAATTAGTTAAACAAATTTTAGACTAAAATGTTCTTATTTATTATTCATCATTCTCAACTATTTTAATTATTTCTCCACTCAAAACTTATTAATTATATTAAGGGTATAGTTGAAAAAATGTAATGAATTATCTATTGAAATCCTAAAACAACCAAAGTTTTAGAACAAAAATAAAAAACTAAAATCACCAAAGATTTGGACCGGAAGGAGTAACGTTTAAGATTTTTACAAAAAAAAAAACTTAATAAGTGAAACAATTTTACTAGATTATTTTTATTTTTTCTCATTTTTTAATAAATACATTATTAAGTAGTGCTAAAAAAACCATCATAATTTAGTTGGGACAAAATTGGAAACAATTTATTGTATCATAGAAAATTTAAAATGTCATTATATGAAAAAATAATTATGTTAAAATGTTACTTATTTTACAATGGTTAAAAAAATAGGTTTTTCAATATGTTTTTAAGCCTATCCCATTTTTTAAAATATCAGGTAAAGTCTTAAAAACACATTCAGATGAATACATTAGTTTAATCCATGAAATAGTCTAGACCGATTAAGATAAAGTTCAGTGATTTAGAGATCGAATATAAAACGGCGCCGTGTTTAGAGGACTCAAACTATTTCTACTTATCTCGTAAAAAAAAAAACTATTTCTACTAATACCAGCACATGTTAGCTCACTTAGCTGTACGGGATAAATGTATTTGTTCCCCTTTTTGTTATATTGTTGTGATATATAATTCGTTTTAAAAGCTCTCTTTAACCATTAATTGAATGCTACCTGCTTATTGCGTGTAAATCATAAACGTTTGTCCATACAAGTCAAAGTAATAAAATAAAAATTCTCAAACCTGCAATTATATATTGAGCAACACCTCCTTCAATAGTAGTAGTAATTTAAGAGTTTATATTTTTTCTAACACGCAAATCTTATGGTTAATACGATGACATAATGCCATACAAATTAAGTGGCGTGGTTTCTCTGCAATTTTTTTGTTCAAACCAGGTAATCGAAATGGTATTGATTTCTTACAACATCGAAATTGTTCTGTAATTTTGACCATAGCTCGAGCAGTCTTACAATTTCTCAAATCTTCTATCTTGTCTCACCACTATATTTATTTATTTTTATCATATATATCCCCCATAAGAAACAATCCTATTTAAGTTACCATAAGATACTACTAATGTGGGTATCTCTTTCATCAGGGAATATTTGAAGTTCTAAACCATGGTTCATTGTTATATAAAGGATTAGCCCCTTCCACTAGACTCAAACCAACCATGTTGGTATTATATATTTAATTTTTAAACCATTAAAGTCTGTTTGAAATCTAATACCTGCAAACATGCTTATCGTTTATAATAAATGAATATATGACGAACTCTTCAAAGGAATATTTCAAGTTTACACTCTAAAGACTGTTCCTTAGTAGTTTTTAAACACTCCAAATAAAAGTGTTAAGAATTTTGAACATTGTTGGACAAAAATAAAATATGGCCGAAATCCAGTTTATGATATATTGGGATTGATGCTATAATATAGTAGCATTAAGAAATAACCAATTGATGCTATAATATAGTAGCATTAAGAAATAACCAATTGATGCTACATAATATTTTATTAAGATTAGTAGTATCAATTATTAAGATTGTTAATTGATAAAAAAAATATTTATATTAAGATTATTATCAATTGCCATAAAATGAGGCACGTGCAAGTCACTGGAAAGGAAACAAATAATAATGATTGAGACAATCATGAAGCCACGGAACTCATGGGGAGCGTACGTAGTCAACGCACATTTAGCACTGAAACCCAAATTTTTTGGTTGATATGAGTATCTATCATCGTGTATCTATTTGATTTTATTCCATGTTCGAAACAGGTAACATTCGTAAGGACAACAAATCCGCATAAATAGTGAAGAATGAAGCTTGTTTTATATCGTTAAGCACTGTAACATCGTGAAGGCCATTCTAGAGTGAATAGGAATATAGTAGGATTTTTGTTGGAACGTAGATTTCAAAGTTGCAATAAGGTGATATACCCACAAATACTCTCTGATTATCAAATTAAAATTTGCACTTACCAAGAACGTCCACTCTACCCGGATTCATGAATTTTCAATTTTTTATAACCCGCTTCAAAGATTTTTAGATATCTCCACATCTCCTTTTTAGCAAGATATATGGCACAAACTTTTTCTACCTTTTTTGGGGCTTTGTTTTTAACGTGTACACTTGCAACAATGTTAACTAACACCAGACCATTTTCTTCTATCTAAATATGATTGTTCGAATTAGTGGTAAGAATAAGCTGAGCTAAGCTAAGTTTTACCTAAAAAGACATGGGTTGTTTAAAAGTTTCAAGGTTAGTCAGACTTGTTTTAGTTTTTAAAAGCTTGATTCTTAATAATTATTCAAATAGGTTATTTAATTTGACCTAATCTTAAATAGGTCAATAGGTCAGCGAACAAGCTATGTGTATAACAAAAGACTACAAAAATTAAAACCGCTATTATTCAGGGCATAAGACATATAGATGAGTAAAACATTATAAGGACGGAGTCTAATTCAAATACATGCTATTTAGGAGTGAAAACTCATAGTATAAGATTAGAATTCCAACACCATTTTTTGAAATAAAAAGACTTACAAACAGAGAAAAACAAAGAAAAAACTAATTAAGGAACCAAATGAGGCAAGCAACTGCCACTTCTATCGTCAGCAAGCAACAAATTTAGCGACGCGCAGGCCTAATCAAATTGGAAACACTCAAAAGAAGAAGAATGTCCCTTATGTGCCAACCAATCTCAATTAGCCTCCCTAAAAATGTGCGAAACAGAGGCCTTCCACCCCGGAAAGTAAAGCAGCTGCAACACCTCTTGAAGAAGTGGTTGGAGAAAGGCATTAGTCGTCATACCTTTATGGATCATGTGCACTATAGTAGCCGAATCCATTTCGAAGAACACTTCCTTCAATTCCATCTGTTTCGCGATCAGTAAACCATGGCAAAGGTCCCAAAGCTCTGCCCAAAATGGCATTCCCAGAACTCACGCGACAGCAAAAGCTCTGCCCAAATTTAATGGCATTTAAATTTTACATAGACATCCGACATACAATATTTTATTAATTACCAAACTAATTCAATCGCCTAATTATCAACAATAAAATAATTAATATTAATACTAGATAATTTAGAAAAAGGCCATAAAATGTATTAAAATTAAAATAGATAGATTATCATCGTGCGGAAAGTAAAATTTATTAATTAATATATAGTTGTTTTGATCACTTTCTTTAATATTTCTGCCGTCGAATAAACATACGATTCATGGGGTTTAGCATTAAAAAAGACCCTTTTGAATGACTTTAAAGAGTACTACTCTCTCCGGTCCAAAATATAAACAATAAGTCATTTTTTGGTTCATTGAATAATTCATGTATCTGGTCTAAAGTCATTTTTTGGTTCATTGAATAACTCATGTATCTGGTCTAAAATTAGACCAGATACATAAATTATTCAATGAACCAAAAAATGACTTGTTACTTATATTTTGAACAAAAAAGAGTACTTTACTTGTCCAACAGCACGATCATTCTAACAACCAACCAATTTCTTTCTCTCTGAAATCATTAAAAGAGAACAATCAAGATAATTTAATCACAGTTATAAAATAGGTAAGCTTAGCTTGTTTTGATTTGATTTTTTTTAAATAATATATCCACAGTGACAACACGTGCAAGGAGTCTAGTCTAATATATTGGCAAGGCACTTTCGATTCACTGGCACTATTATTATTGGTGGGTCAAGCAACGGAAACAACCACTACTACGAGTCCTTTTTTTTTTAATAAATATTTTTTGAAGGGATTTTAATAAATTTATTACAACTATAGTATAATGAATTATAAGCATACATTTTCAAACATTTTGAAATTTTTTAAATTGTGATTTTATCATTTTAAATTTACATTTTCAAAGAACTCACAAAATTTATATAAGCATTAACATTTTAGCCGATAAACTCACTAATATTTTTTTTATGAAATAAACTCGCTAATATATTACTCCTCTATTCATTTAATTATCTATTTTTAAGAATAAATTTGTTACTATTTATTATTTATTTATCATTTTGATAGTTTAAGATTATATTTTGTCAATTATATCATTATCATCATTAAATACTATTTTACATATTTTTTATACACTTTAATGTAGAGAGGAATGCATGTATATAGTGGGAAAGAGAAAAGACGATAGTATAATAGGAAAAAATTTGTCAATTAAATAATTACGTAATTATTGTAAAATAACCTTAAAAGACAAATAAAAAAATGGATAAGTATTACTAGAGTTTCTTTTACTGTAATTATTACTAGAGTTCTAACCTTATAATTTAATATTAGCAATTTAGGAAAAAAAATAAATTGCTGACATCTTCAATGGTGAGGTGTGCCACTGGCTGTGTCTCTGCTGAATATCTGTTGCCAAGTCATTTTCCAAGGTTTAATATAGAAGTTTTTAGTCTATTAATAAGGTTAAACCTTTTTTATTTCTATAATTTTTTCATTTTAATCTTTAAGGTGAGTTGACCTCCATTAAATATTGAGGTGAGAACTCACTTAAATTCATCTCACTCTGAACACTCCAACCACTAATACGTAATCATTTTTTACATGTTAGCAAAAAATAAGTATGAAATAGAAAAGCGAATAAAATGAAAATAATTTGTACACATTATCGAAAGATGAACTTCATTCCTTAAACTATATATCCTTAATAACATGTGTCATTGATATTAAAATTTGCATTAAATGAATTATATTTTATAAAAATAATCATTGAATAAGATATAGTTAATTAAAAATTGTTTATATTTGAGTCTACCACATTTGGGTTATTTTTTGTTTATTTGAATGAAGAGGGACTATTAAATATTCATTCATTGTGTGCAGGAGTTGGATGGGGAGGGGAGGATAGAAAAGAATCACATCCTTTTTGTTTTGAAGGAAAAAAACAGTGTAAGACGAGTAAAATCCCGAAACGATGTATAAATGTACAGAAATGGCTTAATTCGCCAGCTCTCATTTGAGAGTATGACATGTAAGTTGGTGGCTACTCTAATTACTAGTTACTAGTGCAACTCAAAAATCTAGTTTGAATAAATTTTTTCATAAGTATTTCTAGTATGTGTTTTTTAATTAATAATTTTTTATAGAAATTGAAATTAACTTTTGTCTTTCATATTTTTTAAAAGTCATATTTTTAACTTCTCCAAAAATACCTATTTATCTATTAATGATTATATAACAACATTTATTCTTTTGTATATATAAAAAAAACAAAAAACAAAATAAGATTAACTTATTCATAAGTCAAAAAGCTAGAGCTTTTACATCCAAACAGGACCAAAGAAGCAAATCTTCCACCTAAATCAATCCCATAGGGCATGGGAAGTATAATATGTAATAATTTCGTTTCTATAAATGATTAAAGCGTAGTATGTGTAATTTGGAAGTACATACACATAAAACTCCAGCAACCAAATTAGGTCCCCCCCTCCCCAGGATTAGGTAAATGGGTAGGATCCGAAGACCCACATAAATTACTAAACAGAGAAAGTCTATTGTTGATTAAATAATGAACATTATTACTTTTGTGCGTGTAACTGTGTAAGGCATTAGTCGGAGGGCATCGTTATCTCCGCCGCCCTATCAATTTTTTATTAATTATTATTTAGGTACGGCTTATCATAATTATTTAAGTTCTTATTTAATATACGTAAAATTATAAAGTTGTGATTGGAAATACATTTTCTTTTAGAATTTAGGCGTAAAATTTAAAATATAATGTTATAGAGACAACTTTACTAAAACATGAGTTCAGGCCCGTTGAATACCAAAAAAAAAGGTTACTCAAATAATTATGCTTCTTTTTTTGATGAAAATAATTACGTTTTTAATACGAGATAACTCATACGAATGTATAACAAGAGAAGAAAATAAAAAAATGGGAAGTGAAAAATTAAAGAAAATAAATACAAAAAATATTGTTATTTAAAAATTCATTTTTTACAACTTCAATCTTGGACGATTTGGCCTCCACCAAAAAAAAACTAGGACGATTTGGCAATAATAACCTAATTCAGATGTGTCAACATACTTGAATCATAAACTAGAATTATTGGACAATGCTTTTTTCGGGTGATAAAAGGGAGAGGAGGATAAAAATGTATATATGATTTTTAACAAACTAATCTTAGTTTTATATTAAAAAGCTATGAAATTATAAAATTTAAATAAACAAAATCTCTAACCAGAGCTGATGGTATTTCTTTGCAATATGAAACACATTGTCTCTGTTTGGTTTTGACAAAAAAGGAGCAAGGAATTGTTCAGAGGATTAATATTATTATTTCTTAAAAGTTATATAGTCGTCAGTTCAAAAATTTAAATGGGTTAGAAAATAAAAAATAAAATGTTTCATCGGATGCATAGAGTTCGTTGACCACGTATCACGGAACAACTTGTCCTCTAGACTACAATGTGGTTTTAACTTTTAATTGATGTAATAATAATCACATTGAGATTAGATTCAAATATATGGCCATAACTCACAAGACAGATATCGCATCTAATATTTTTTACTAGTTTACTAGCCATATCATCAATAACGTCAAATCAATTTAATATAAAATGAGCTAACATGTTGATTCGGATAGAAGTATTCAAGTCAAGAAAAAAATGAAGTTATCAAGCCTTGACACTTGATTTTTTATTTTTTGGTACATGTCCTTGACACCTGATTTATATATCTTGGTATTTAATTAAATCTCAAGAAATTAATGTCTCCTCTGTAAAATACTACGTGGTAGGAAACCAAAAAGGCAAAAAAAATTAACACCAAGTTACGGCAATTGAAAACAGAGGATGCAACTGTTGAGAGCGACAGAAGTTAATAGCGACGCGCCGCTATTCATTGAACGTTGAAGTTGAACTCGTATCAAATAATAATAATAATACTCCTAACAAGATAAACTAACTAATCAAGAACTTGTAGATCAAATACATTGCTAGTTGAAAGATCTAATTTCAAAAGCCTATTATTTTGACTTTTATTCTTGACTTCTCTATTTTGCTTCAAATAATATCGAGCGCAAGAATATGAATTGGGAAAAAAAGTAGAGGAGGGTTAAAGAAGAAAATAAAATTTTAAGGGGAAACTTTGACAAGAATAAAAAGATCAACATTTGTTATTTTATTTTTGAATGATGTTGTTCCTGGTAGAAAAAGTTATTCCCTAATTTATCAAGTAACAAATTTAGTTATGTATTTTTTTTGTTACGTATCATAATTATCTTTAAAATTCAATATAAAACCAAATGTTTTTACACTATTTAAATATTGAATTTTTAACAAATCGAATGCACCTACATGATTAAAGAATTGGACAAGAAACTTTGCACTACATGTTCAGTTGAACAAGGGATATTTTAATCATATTTAAATACTAAAATTAAAATTCGTGTTTACTTTGATTTATTCAACCAAGTGTTTAAAAGAATAGGATCACCCCTCGATTAGTTATAGTATACAATTTTAAAGCTATCTGAGATTTTTATTCAACTTTTGTTTTGGTCAACAGTATAGAAGATTCGGTCAAAATCAAACTTCCTAACTATCTGTGTTTTATTCGGTTTTTTTTTTGGTCAACAGTGTTTTATTCGCTTTGTCTGTTGTCTTTTCTGCATTTTTTTAAGGTAAAACACTCTCTTCTTCTTTTTTTAAGGGGTGTGGGGTGGGGTGGGCTTGATAATGTTCAGCCTCCGTCTAACCCATCTTATTAGGAAACCCAATTCTACAGGATAGGCCTTGTGATCTATTTTCGGACGTTGGGCCCAAATAGATTCGTAAGTACTAAGCAGTTTGCTCGGCCCATCACTCCTATCATGTACTATACAAGAAGCAATTTCCAATTGTTGCTGTAAAAAAATAAAAAGAGCAATTTTCCAACAATCCGTTGTGGGCCTCCAATAAAACATTCCAGTTTTATATTTACGGGGACAAAATGTATTTTATCTCTTTTTTCAAACATTATTTTGTTCCTGTTACACAATTAGTTCAAGGAGAGTCTCCTTCTTGCGAGGCTAGCTAGGGCTCTGTATTTCGTTTTTTATTAGTTAGTTTAAAATCGTTCTTATTTTAGTAAAAAAAAACTGCATTCAAATTTTTTTTTTCTATTTTGATTCATGGGTTGCTTGGTAGTTAAGGAAACAGAGATGAGATATGGAAAATTTCATATTTTATTTCAATTTATACTTTTGTGTGGTAATTGTTCTCAGCGGAATTTGATCGGAGACCGAGCCTAGTTCTTCAGAGAGAATCCGTAGGATGAGTCTTAAGCAACACCAGCGGTTTATGCAACATCCCCCTCTAGGGCTAGGTCAATCCTATTTAAATGGTGGCTGCCCATTAATGGGCTAAGACAAATTAGGAAGAATATGCCTGATTGGGAACGATGTTGGGGGGGGGGTCCTATTATGGGAAAGAGAATCTGGGGCGCAATCATGGGGATTGGTACTAGATTTGCCCCTCGTATCGGCCGCGCGTCTCGGTTAGGTCAGCTAGGCCGGTGGGTATGACTTACACCGGCGATGATCCAGTTCGACTTGGGTGGTCTCGGCTAAGTCGTTAGGTCGATATTTGCTTGGTCGGACGGTATACAACCCAGTAGCGGATCTAGGACCCTAAGCTAGGGGTGCACAAAATTTTAAGATCACATCTCATTAGGATGATGTGCCGACAGGATCAGGCGGCAACTCATCTAAATTAAGCTCAACATGTTGTTGTGAACTTGATTCACCACGTGATTGTTGCTCATTTGATGGTAATCTTCTTTTATAATATTTTTCCATTATCAAAACTGAAACACATACCATAAATTAAGTTCATTCAACAACAAAATTCTCTAAATTTTGAAGATACATGAACAATATATATCAACTAATGAAATTCCAATGTTTGCTGAACTAAAATAGTTCTTCAGGGAATAAAGTTTTAAGCCTACATATCTCTTTTGGGGAAACAAAATTGGAGAAATCAATTTCAGCAACAAAGAAAGAGGGAAATCAATTTGGAAAAATCAATTTCATCAACAAATTTCAACAACAAACACATTATATATTAGAAAAAATTAATTTGGGGAAATAGGGTTTTAGAGAGAATGAGAAAACCTGAAAAATCAAAGAGAAAGAGGAGAGGAGAGGAGAGCAGAAATGTAGATTGGACACAAAATATGCATATTCACAAATCAGAATATGCACAGAGCACCGAATGAGCCGCTTCCAATTTCCAGACCGATCTTGGTCCAAGAACGCGTACGAGAGAAAGAAAGTGAGGTAGAGAAAACTTTTTGTTTTATTTGTCTATTTGTGAAAGCTGGACTTTGGTGGGTCTACTCAGGGTACAAATTAAAATTATTTGGGGGTCTAAGTGCACACTCATTAAATTTATTTGGGATCTGGGACACTTTGGGATCTGGGGCACACTTTTAAATTTAGGGGGGTCACAATTTTTTTTTATATAGGATAGTAAGTATTATTATTTTTTTAGAGGATTCACGTGCCCACCCTAACCATTGTGTGGCTCCGCCACTAATACAGCTGTCGAGCGTCGAGCCTGAAAGGCGAAGGCAGTCGAAGCTTCGACTAGGTCGATATTTGTTCAACCCAACAGTACAATAATAAAAATATGATAAACTAATCCTATAAATGATAAACTAATCCTATCGATTTATTTTGTCTTGCTCAACAATTGAAAATGAATCGAATGGTGATGATTGAGTTAAAAATCAACAATAACACATTATATCAAAAAAAAAAATCAACAATAACATAGAAATAGGATGAAAACTTGTAATCTCATATCTTATCATACTTTTGTATAACTAATTCTATCGTTATAATATCCGTCTTTGTTATACTTCTTGGCCACACCAAGAGAGCATTGAATGTCATACCTCGTTGGGTATTCCAAACATAAAAGTGGTATTTTGTTCCTAATAATATGTCACTCATTAATTTGGAAAGAAGATAATTTTCAAATTTATTTAACAAAAAAGGGATTCATAATGAGACGAACTTGTTAAAATCATTGAATATGCTTGATTTTATAAAAAAAATGGTTTGGTTGAAAGTGGTTTTGAAGTGAATTATTTGAACCTTGAAACCGTAGTTTTTTTGGGTGAACATAGAGCGGCAAGCCCCAACAGATTGAAATCATGGCTTGAGTAATACAAAAACAGTCCCAAATATGCTATAAAAATAATCAGTTCTGGATAAGGTTGCCACCCTAGCTAGGCAGAGTGTAAATAGTGAGATTGATTTTTTAAATTAAAGAAAACAGAAATGAGATGAATATTTGATCGACAGCAAGTTACGTGTGAATAATTGGAATTTGGAAAATGGTGTCATTGGTGTGTGTATGGAGATGGAGGTGGGACAGAATCACACAAACAAATATGTAAATTATAATCACACAAATAAATATGTAAATGGAGTATAAAAATTATTACGTGATCGTCGTACAAGCGTGGGATATTTTTTGATGTCGAATAAAAAGAAAATTGTTACGTGAATACGTCTAAAATGTTGAATCATGAATGAATGTGTAGGCAAGATAATTAAAAATATAAATTATAAAATACCAGATATCAGGGGATGATTCGGAGATAGAGCCGACGGAAAAGGAAAACCCCGATATTTTAACCGCCAAAAATATCTGACATGCTTACGTTTGTGCATAGAAAATATCTTTTGGATTAAAAGTACACATGTGTCCCTGATCTATAATCTAAATCCCTTGACTACCCTTGCCCTACGACGTGGATTAAAACCAGATATACTGGTACAATCAGATCAAAATTTTTTTTTTGATTACAAGTACAATCAGATCATTTGATTGATTCGACTGTATATAAGTACTATACTATACTATACTATACTATACTATACTATGATAGTATTCATTAACCCAATAAAAGGTAAAGAATCAAGATTATTGTTTTTCTTTTTGGGTCAACGAAGATTATTGTTAAGGGGAGGATAAAAGAACTATATAGACAGTTGTCTCTGTAAACGAACACGGGGAATCAGATCCACGCTCCACACCGGTCCAAGTTTAACCCGGGTTTAAATCGCGCGGCGTATAGGACCCAGAGTCGGGGGAAGGTTAACCCGGGTTAAAAAATATCCTCTGCTATATAAGAGGGCATTAGGGGTAGCCATTTCCCTTCGTGCTCTCTCTTCAAGGTGGATTCTCGCTAATCCTCCTTTTCTTTTCCCTTTTTGTCCCCGTTCTCTAGGTTTTCTAGTTTCCAATGGCTTCTGCAGAAATTGAGTACCGATGCTTTGTTGGTGGGCTTGCCTGGGCCACCGACAATGATGCTCTCGAGAAAGCTTTTTCTCCCTATGGCGAGATCGTCGAATCGAAGGTCCGTTTGTTGCAGGGATCGGATCTGACACGATTTGGATTTGCGTTTTCGCGATCCCATCTGATCTGTGCTCTCTGATCTGTTTTGCTGTTACTTGATCTATGATACTTGTGTTACTATGTTGATGTTGATTCTTTTATTAATCACACCAAATCGGTACGTTCATCTTCATCTTTGATTCAAAGGCGAAGATCGATCGGTTGCAATATGTTTTTTTTCTTTCTATTCCATGATAATTTGTGTGGATCTGAGAGCCTAGATCTGATGCGATTGTTTCTGTTTTTTTATGTTCAGGTCATCAACGATCGTGAGACCGGAAGATCGAGAGGGTTTGGATTTGTCACCTTCGCTACGGAGCAGGCCATGAGGGACGCCATCGAAGGAATGAATGGCCAGAACCTTGATGGTCGTAACATTACAGTGAACGAGGCTCAGTCCCGCGGAAGGGGCGGAGGTGGAGGCGGTTATGGAGGCGGTGGTGGCGGCGGATACGGTGGCGGCGGCGGTTACAGCCGCGGTGGCGGAGGTTATGGAGGTGGTGGTGGCCGTCGTGAAGGCGGTGGCGGCTACAACCGCAACGGCGGTGGTGGTGGCTATGGCGGCGGCGGCGGCTATGGTGGAGGAGGTGGCTATGGCGGTGGACGAGACAGTGGATATGGAGACGGCGGGTCCCGCTACTCGAGGGGCGGTGGTGCTTCTGATGGAAGCTGGCGGAGTTAATGTTGGATTTAGGATTTTAGATTGAAAGGGGATGTTGTGGACTATCCCTTGATTATGTTTCGATTTGAAATATCCTTTGTGGTTTGAGTATCCTGTTCTGGTTCTGGTTTCCGTTTCTGGTTTCGCGTTCGTCCTGTGGTTCTCGTTTTTGACCTCTGAATTTGTGTACTGGTTGTTCATAAACAGTCCATTAAAAGAATAGTCAGAAATCATGACCCGAGGGTTTTTACTGATTTATGTTTTCTGTTCTCACTACAATTGCCCGTTCAATCAGTTACTTTATTTCTATTAACACAAATCAAATTAGCCGTTCCAAAGGGAAATTTAATCGCTGGTAGGAATCAGCCATCCAATATAGGATCAATTATTGAAGATGCCATATTTTTTCATAATTATTTGTCAATTCTTTCCCGTCTCAAATTAATAACTGTCCGTTTTTAAACAATTATAGATTCAACAATGAGTTTTGAAACTGTTGATTTTTCTTACTGATATGGATTATGGATGCTTGAATAGGTAGAGGCCATAAAGAAGCATGGCCTTTTTGGTTCAAATAAATTAACAAATATTATTTGTGAGCTATCGGGAGCTGTCTTTTTGGTTCAACACAAGAAGCATGGCCTAATTTGAAGGGAGGAGCCATTCCTAATGTCTTATCTTACATTTTAACGTTATTTTTTGTTTTTTTATTATTCTAAGTCGAGAGTATCCCATCACCGTTATTTTTAATTTATATACATTTTATTTCATTATATTAAGTAGGAGTGTTAAATTAAATGTTAAATATTGAATTTGGGATAAAGATGTGTGTTTTTTTTCAACTGCGTCTCAAAACCACAGCACAGGTCTATAATTTGTCAGCAATTTTTTTTTGAACATGGGCTAAATTTCATTAATTCAGTGAGTGTTGTTATATGCACCCAATTGGAAGCTCTTAGAAAGGGAAATATAATTATGATTAGGCAGTCAAAAGCGATGAAAGACAGCTTTGCTTGTTTGATAAGATTTGATTTATTTATTTGATTGTCTGAACTGAGTCACAAAATTCATAGGGGCTCTGTATCAGTTATTGAAGACCTTATGTTGAGTGAAATGGAAAAATAATGTCCTAATCAATTTTTAGTGATTTTTCATTTACAAATCTCTTCATAATAAAAACTTGAATAGTAACATTAAGTTGGTAATTTGTGACTAGGGACATCTTATGGGATTTGTTTCACCAAATTGATTGATCCTAAGATTTGTTTCATCTGCTACATTATACATACAATGAATGAACACTTTCACGCGAGTATTTCTAGTCTGTTACTTTGCACAATTGACTGATCTGCAACTTCATGTACAACAAATGCCATTGGGGGGAGGGGGTGAGTGCTTAAGAGCACTCTGGATCCCCTGCTGCAGAGGTCTGCAGTAGGGTGTTGTGAGTGAGGGAAGAGAGAGAAAAAAGTAAGAGAGAGAGAAAAATGAGGAGAGAGACAGAGAGAGTGGATCTCTCTGCAGCCTCTGCAGTGGCTGTAGAGGATCCATGTCCGCTTAAGAGTGACTACAATTAAATTTAATAAATTACACGAGCTCTCTCTCTCTAGACAACGTTTGACTTTGAAGTTTGAACCAACGGATACACACAAGATATTAACACTAGATATTCCGAACAAGAATGACCAAGATACTTGTAAGCTATGTATTATAGAACAAAGGACATATACCCTGGCCCCGAATGAATTTGAAGGTAAATGTTAATTTCTTTCAGACGAAGCAAGAGAGCTTAATGTAACTGATACACTAATACTATGTAACAATGTGAACAGGGTACCTATGAATGCAATCTTCCCAAGGACTGTTGGGTGAGGGGTTGACATGTCTCAGTGCCTCCCACACCGCACTGTTACACTTAAACCCACTCCCAAACGCAACCTGCCACACCCTGTTCCCCTTCCTCATCCTACCCTTCGCCTCCGTGTAAGCCAACTCATACCAAATGGAACTCGACGAAGTGTTCCCAAATCTGTGCAGCGTCATCCTTGAAGCCTCAACGTGCTCCGGCAGAAGCTGCAGGTTCCTCTCCAGTTCATCGATCACTCCTCTCCCACCCGCATGAATGCAGAAATGATCGAAAGCAAGCTTGAAATCTGGGATATAAGGCTTCACCTTGTTGGCACTAAAAACCTTCTTGGCGACCAAGGTGAGAAAGAAGAGAAGCTGCTCGCTTATGGGAAGAACAAGGGGGCCCAATGTAGTGATGTTACTCTTGAGGGCCCCACCAGCAATAGCCATGAGATCCTTCGACAGAGACACCCCCGTTTTCCCATCACCATCCTCTTCCTGATACACGCACCTGAAAAAAAAAAAAAAAATTGATAGACATCTCAATCTCAATTTACACCCAGAGAGCGAGCTAGAAATAGAATATAGATGAGCAATAGATGTTATAGAGATAAATGATGTTACAAGAAGAGAGAAATAGTTGTCCAAAAATTATAACTCATACACACCGAAACGCCTTGTCGTCTGCACCTTTATGCGTTCTCACCACATGAACCAGCTTGTACTTGGCTCGTCGTTTATCACAGGCCCTGTTGGAAAGCAGAACCGCTGCCCCACCAACACGGAACAGACAATTGGGTATCAACATGGACTTGTTGTTCCCAAAGTACCAATTCTGAGTAATGTTCTCGGTGCTGACCACAACCGCATAAGTGTTCCTGTGAACCTGAAGCATGTCTTTGGCGAGATCAATGGCGATGACACCCGCACTGCAACCCATGCCACCCAAGTTGAAGCTCCTAATATTAATTCTCAGCTTGTACCTGTTGACTATCATAGCAGAAAGCGAAGGAGTTGGATTGAAGAGGCTGCAGTTAACGACAAGGATCCCAATGTCGTCTGGCTTGACGTTTGTGTTGTTGGCAAAGAGGTTGTCGAGGGCACCAAACATGACCTGTACCGGGAAAAACTCAAGTCCCACGTCAATTAGAGATAAGGTTTAAAATAAAATTTAGTATACAAAGCAGGACACTTTAGAAGTTGATTTTATAGGGATGAGTTAGGCATAAGAATCAAGAACCTGTTCGGCCTCTTGTCTTGCGGCGGCCATCGAAGGAGTTGGAGGGATGGAATGCATGGCTTCGGGGACGTAGGTGTCTTCGCCGAGGCCAGAGCGTTCCAAGATCCTTCGCTGGAACTCGAGGGAGGGGTCGTTGAAGTCACCCGTGAGCCTCGAATGTTCCATGAACTGGTGGAACTGCACGCGGAGATGGTGAGGGGGTCTATAGCAAGAGTAATCCACCAGGTACACGGGTCTCGGACGGGTCATTATGTAGAGGGTGAGTCCCAAAACGAGAACGGTGGAAAAGATGATGAAGGTGATGGGGTTGTGCTGGAGCCAGAGGTAGTGAATGTGAATGTCATGAGGTGATAAGAGGATGGAGATGAGAGGAACCAAGCATAGGGTCCACAAGTGTGTGATCAGGTAGTGGTAGCCCAGTTTCACGTACTTGAGCTTTACACTATTGGTGTTGGAGGTGGTGGTGGTGGCAGGGGAGGAACTCATTGTGGATTGGATTGAAAAATGGAGAATTTGGGTTGCAAAATGGTACGGAATGAATGAATGAATGAATGGTGTGATTATATAGTGGGGTGGGGAGTGGAAATGTGGATTAGATGGCTTATGAGGGGCTCTGGGGTTGGGTTTGATACAACTGCAACAACGGCCACAACAGAGGGGGATAAAAAAAAAGAGGAACACGTAGCACGGTGTTTTGGTGGGGGATGATGCCAACCACAACGGGAAAGTTTGGGTTTTGGGAATGCAATGGAAAGGCAGAAAGGAAATATTTATAGGAGAGATGGGTGACGGTCAAAGGCAGAGAAGTGGCGAGCGCAGGCTTCAATGTTGCTTCTTTCACTCTCTTGACTTTTGTGATATTAGTAATTAGTCACTCAATGTGATTATCTGTTCTAGTGTTTGTTTCTTATATATCTTAATAGTGAGAAAATTCATTTTAGATTGTATTTTTTACATAAAAAAAGGTGATTCTGTGCATGAGGCTCCCATGATGTAGGCATAGGGAGCGTAGATGTATACAGTATTATCCGCGTTGAGGCTTTAGATTCGAAATTTTAATGAAACATCTTTTTTAATTGGAGGTTCTAAATTGTCTTTCCACCTCCCGGCCCGCCACAACAGCCTTGTTGTACATCAAGTTGAAGATCAGTCAATTGTGCGGCTTTTTTACCATTGTAGCACTATTTTTTTTATTATTTCTCAATCTAGCACTTTTTTTTTTATTTTCTAAAGTAGCACCTTTTTTATTAAAATATTTATTTTTATTAATTATTAATTAATTAAATATTAAATATTAGTTTAAAATTATAATTAAATTATTAATTGTTAATTAATTGAATATTTAATTGTTAAATATTTATTAACCCGATTTGTTAACTAATTAATAATATAATTATATAAAATAGCTCACATTGATTTAAAATTTAAAAATACAAATACAAAAGTGATAAAAATAGAAATGATACAAAAGTGAACTAAATACAAATTATAGAAAATTTTTACTGCTGTATATCAGCTCTAGAACTGTAAGGGCATTTTTTCTTGTTATGTCCTTCATTTCGACAGAGTCCACATCTCTTAGAATGACGACTCCTTTCTGTTTGATCCATGTCAGTACGAATCCTTGTGAATTGTGGAGAGCCATTTGGATCTCTCTGCATTGTTGGATTATGGCACAACTTAATTCCATTGTATTCTGACCAATACGAACGGTGAGGCACCGATTTGAACTCTTCGCGGTAAATATTGTATACATTTTGCAATTTGTACTGGGGAGGCACATATATCATGTAGTTGTGGTGAATTTGGGAACAAGCAGCGATGACATGCAAACATGGATAGTGTAGTGCCTGAAATTCACCACAGTCACACCACTGTCTATGTAGGTCTACTTTAAATTTTAAATCAATGTGAGCTATTTTATATAATTATATTATTAATTAGTTAACAAATCGGGTTAATAAATATTTAACAATTAACAATTTAATTATAATTTTAAACTAATATTTAATATTTAATTAATTGATAATTAATAAAAATAAATATTTTAATGAAAAGGGTGCTACTTTAAAAAATAAAAAAAAAAGAGTGCTAGATTGAGAAATAATAAAAAAAATAGTGCTACAATGATAAAAAAAGCCCAATTGTGCAACTAACAGTCTTTTCCCTACGCTGCATAAAAGTGGTGTCAATTAACTGCTGCGCCAATATCTTATTCAAATCAAGCATGCGAAAAGCAAGAAGGGCTTGTAGAAAGCTCGTGTAATTAATTCTTTAAATTAAATTTAATCACAGCCTCTCTTAGACTCTTACCCCCAAAAGAGCTTTTGCTGTGCATAAAGTTGCACATTAATTAATTGTGCAAACTAAAATGTACTATTTATGATGCATCATGCATGAATAGTGATGCCAGTTAACTGGATCATCATTGTCTTATCCTATTTAAATTAAGCATACCAAAAGCAAGAGGGGCTGATAATTTAGTATTCTATTTCAACATGAGTTTTCTGAGATGCATGTGGCCAGCCTTTCCGCGAAGACCCCTTTTATTTTATTTTTGTTTAATTTTGTGATCAGTGTCATCAGAGGTTCATGCTAGTATTTCAAACTCTTTCACCAGACTAGTCCATGTTTTGAGTGAGAGAGCACGAGAATTATCCTATTTCTCTGCACGAGTTACTTTTTCTAAAATCTAAATTCACAAACTCGTCCCTAAAAGACACTGTTCTTGAAAGGGAAATGTAATTCTAGTTTCTCTCTCGCACACACATATGGTTGATTTTTACTTATAATTAAAAAAAATATGTCAGAAAAAGTTTTCCTTAAAGATTGCCAGATATATTCAAACTTCAGGGGAACGTATCATCTCGTTTACTAGCTATTTTGAGTCTTTGACTTTTCTTTGAAAGGAATATGAATAAAAAGAATACTAAAACGTATTTATATTAGTATTTCGGTTAGAGGTAGGTAAATTCGATTACCGGCAGTGGCGATGAAACAGCATCCTCGCAGAATATTCTAAGATCGTGTATCCAATAATGAAGATGCATTTCTTAACGTGTTTGATATCAATCAATTATTTTTTTCTTTTTAGGTACAAAACTCAATTCTTAAATTAACTTAGCTGCTGGCAACAAATTCTGGGGTAATTGTGCAGTGACATAGATTGATAACTTAGGCTACTGATTCAGTGACCGGAGTACACTTTTGGCAGATATGGACGTGGCTATTGATGCAGGCAATAACTTGTACAATGCCTTATGTCTGAACAATGGTTATTCTTATTCAACTACCACCATGAGTGTAACTATTATATTGCCTGCCTGTAATTAGAAGCAACCAAGAATTTTTTTTCCCTTAACTGTTGCAGATCCAAGAGATTAATTGGGAGCTTTCAATCAAAATCCTACAGCTAGATAATTATAACTTAGAAAGCAAGCAGCCGATGGAATGAAAGTCTAATGGGACTTGGCCCATAAGAATACAACTGGCACTCATGAATTGAGGATGCTTAATAAAGTTTCCAATCTTTGTTAATAACAACAAAACAAATAGTATTATTGAGTTTTGTTGCAAACATTCTTTTTGATGGGTGAAAGAAATTATACTATCTATCCTTATTGCAAAAACTAATAGTAGAATTGGGTATACGTAGTGTCAAATTCCCATTAATCGTTATTTAGGTATCTGGCTTCTTTTTTGGGTCAAATGGTCAATAGCATCTGACTTTTTTTTTGGTCGAAAGCATATGACTTTTTTTTTGGTCCAAGAAAGTATCTGACTTCAATACTGTTAGTGTGTTTGTATTGGGCTGACCAGAAGACACTGCACTTTGAGATTATCTGGGCTGGGCTCATTTGATGTTTTTAATAATAATTGGACTACGCTGAAACAAAATCCTTTGCATAATAAGGCCCATTAATCCACAAAGGTAGCATAGCAAGCAGAGTTAGCTCAGTATGATATTTTAATGGGCCATTTGTACTGCTCTTTGAGTTTTGGGTTTTGCCCATTTTTAATTAATCTCGTTTGACAAAAAAACACACACACAGCATATTTTGAAACTGTCATCTGGTCCAGAGTTTGGAGTTTGCACCGTTTTCAGGTTCAGATTAAACCCCATGCAGTTGACCTGTCAGCTGTCATAGTCAGCCAGGACCAGGAGAATAAAAATGTGAACTTTTTTTATTTTGCATGATTCATATCATCATCATGGGAATGGGACTTAAGTCCATTGCTATTTGCCACAGGTGGTCAGTGGCAGATCCTCTTGGTATGTCTTTGGGGATTGAAAGGATATGAGAAACTAACAAAAGCATTGACAACTAACTTGACTTGACACTGTTTCTAGCATAAGATAGTCCATTAAATTAAAATATTCTAAATTACAACGGTAGGAAAAGGATAAGATCAAAGACGCAGATGGGGAGACAGAGAAAGGAAGATCATATTTCTACAGATTCATGTTACACTTACACCACACACACACATGCTGCAAATAGCTGATGAGGACAGACACAGGCATTGCTTCAAACCAATTCAGCTTTAGATATACTTCAGAAGCCTGAGGCAACCAAATAAGCAAAAAAATAAATAAATAAAATAAAATAATGAGTACGCATATATAATTATACATCAAAATGGGATCATGAACAGAAAAACAGTGACAGATTGCATAATTTAGAGGGAATCGTCATGTTTGATTGCATAATGAACATTGAAAGTTATAGATTTATTAAACCTCAGCTAATAAAAGGAGTACTATTCATGATGTTAGTAAGCATGCAATTGCATTACCTCTTTCTTCATCGACATTAATGCTGCTATATTAGCCACTTTCATGTGGATTTGTAGTTGGGAATGGGAACATGACCAGACTCTATGTGTTTGAGATCCTCCAAGAGTAGCTCGTAGTGTCTCTTAACTTCATCAGCCGATTTACCACCAACTGCTTTTGCCACATTTTGCCACCGGTCAGGGGTATCCTTGTCGTATTTCGCAAGTGCCTTCTCAAACAGCTTGTTCTGTTTTGGAGTCCAACACGAATCAGAAGGCTTTTGTTTGCTGAGGGAGCTTGAGGCCATAAGTAAGAAAGAACCTAAAGGAAGAAAAGGTACGTGGAGAAGGCTTTAGCTGGAAGAGATAATATAATTAAGGGATGGCTAGCTTGAGCAAGAAAATGATGCGGCTGCTCTGCTTATAAATGGGTTGAGGGATAGTGGGGTGTAGCTAATAAGCGAATCTGAATAGCTAAAAGTTGAAAAAACCTTGTGGCCCTTCTGCTTTGGAACCACAAAAAATGAAGGAGGACAAGGTACAGCTACAAGCCAAAGAGTAGGGGAATCAGTTTCAAATGAATCTGGTTCCGGATTTCATATCTTTTTTTTTCCTCTTCCTTCCATGTCCAGCTTTCTTTTCTTTCTTATTCTTATTACAAATAAAGTTGTTTTTAGCTTGCTTGATAGTTCTGTATTTGGATAAAACTTATTGGTCCTTACTGCTTAGGAATTTTACAACTGTACTTCAGCTAGAGAAAGTATTGTAATAATCAAATTGACAGAATTAAAATGATTGAAGTGATGAGTATCAAGAATAGGCCAACTTGAGTTTGGGGGGAGGGTACTAAAAATCTTTGTTAGCAATGTGATATTATTTTCTCATAAGTGCTTATTAAAAAGTTTACCCATAGTTCTAGGCCCGTGCATCGCACGGGTATTTTGACTAGTATTAATTATATATATAACATTACATCAGTTAGATTTAAATCTTTGGCGCCAGAGATAAGTATCAGTCACCAGTCAGCACTGGTGCCTTTTGCTGGACCGGTAAGAAGCTTACATGCAAGGGTTGAAGGGATATAAATTTACTCGGCCTCAGAAAAACTATACTTTTATTTTATTCAGTTTCTCAGATCTTTGGAATTGGGTTCTCGGATCTTTGCTACGAACTACATTCCAAGAGGTTCTAGCTATCTATCTGCAACCTGTACTACGGTGTTCACAGTTACTTGTTTGTTTCTGAAGGGTTCGGTAATTGGTAGTACTGTAATCAGTTCCTTCTGGTTGGTTTTTAATTTTTTATCTCTTCTCTTGTCTTGCTACGCAATATACCCCCCCCCCCCCCCCCCCCCCCCAGATAACTACGGGTATGCCGTACGTTACTTTATTTGTCAATATATCAGTATATGGTATGGTACTGAATTTAGAAACTTTGAAAATTAAATTATGTATATTTTAGTTGTGTATTAGTAATATTAATTAATGGGTATTAGTAATTCTGAATCAGTGTAGTAATATAGTACTAGTAAATATAAAAGTTTATCATTTTATCTCTTTTTTTGGTTTTGGCGGCAACAGTCTAACAGAGGTGAGTGGTCATACTGTCAAGCAAAGCATTTTATTGACATTTGATTATGTTTAATGGAATTAAATAATTCACATAAAATCGTCTATCCCAAAATCAGTAAAGGTGGGGGGACATGCAGGGAGAGTACTAGTAGAATTGAGGATTTGATTTGATTCCAACAAATACTTTTCATCCCAATTTCTTTTCTTTTCCCTCCCATATCCCCCACCTTCACTTCCGGTCTTCTGGACCCATTAAGGGGTGTGGCTCCTTTGTTTTGCTAGGTAGGCAGGATGGGTCGTACCTCTTACATTTAACCTTAATAAAATGTGAATCTTATTCTTAAAAACATCGTACATCTTATTCTTAAAATCTTATTGTTAAGTGAATTTTGATCTTCCATCATATGGGTATGTAGTCTCGAAGAATGAAGTGACGCCTGGTCCCAGACATAACATAAATTTCAGACGCAATCTACCTCCGTAGAGAGATTGACAAATACTACTTGCATTAGTTTTTTTTTTTTCTTTTTCTGACATAAGGTATTTTGGGGGATAAAATTTGTAGATAAAGGTTTAATTCACCAACCAAAAAGAATCATATCAGCTCACGTAACTCATGCTTCATAGGTGTATGCGCAAGTTGGGCATGAATTTCTAGTCAAGCGCGCCAAAAGTGAGTGTGGAAAAAAAAGGAAGAGGAGAGAAACTGGACGTGGGAGGATGTCAAATAAAAGCTAATCTCTAAAGCTATAAAAAGGTGTTTTGGATTTGATAATGTATTTGTGGCATAAAATTGTTCCTAGAGATAGGGTGCTTTAATTTTCCACGAGATGCGATGATTGAGATTTGAGACATGAAAGTGTAGACTTTTTTTTTGGTCCAAATGAAAGTGTAGACTTTAGTCCATGGCGCCATTGCTACTTTTTTTTTTTTGTTTTGGGTCATGATGCCATTGCTACTTGATTTGAGTACGGGCAGAGTAAAGGAAACGATACTGGTTTTTGATCGATGTCTTGAAACAAAATGCCATCGTGTAAAAAAGTCATTGAAGCTCTAACAGGCTTGTCTTATTAGTGGGCTAACGGTCGTCAATCGAAGTGGGCTTTCAGTATTTAGTTAGCTCAAACAACTACTGACCTTTGGGCTGGATCTCTGTACTGGGCTTGTATTGAGCCCTTTCTTTATTCACTTTTATATTATAGATTTGACCCATAAAAAATATTATGGATAACAAAATGTTAGGAGTTCGCAAAACGATCAAACAATATTAAAACAATATTTGTCAAAAAAAAAAAGATTAAAACAATATTTTATTTATTCAAATGATTATATATTCTTTATATAAACTATTATATGTGTACGATATATTATATTGTAATATGATATTTTTCAAATTGTCAATAAGTCTATTTAGTATACAGATTAATTGGAATTGGAAGGTTAAATTCCAAACATGAAGTTTTAAATCTAACTTACATGTTATTCCCCAAAAAAAAATCTAACTTACATGTGGTAAACGACACCTAGAATGGAAGTATGTAATTATCAAAATGTCAAAGGAGAAGTATGAACCAGAAAGGATAGAGGTACATAGTTTTCTATGACAATCATTCCATATATGGATTATATTTCCACTGTATTTTTATGACAAATCATCCCGTGTGTGTGCGCGCGCGCGTGTGTGTATAACCTTTGCGTTTCTTCTTCGATAGGCATGAATGTTTTTGTAATTTTAAATATACTCTCTTTAAATTTTTCTATTCAATTAAATAAGAGTAAATGAATTTTTCCATTATTCTATACAAATTATTCCATTTTTGTTTCTTCTTTTTAAGTTCTTCCCATATCCTATCATTGAGATTTGAGAGGTCAGTTGAAAAAGAGCATCAAATATTGAGAACATCCAGTGTCCTTCCACCGGCGGGAGTGGCATACAGATATTTTTATATATTAGCTTGTGTTGTATTTAACTTAAGAAGATATAGTATATCAAAAAAAAAACTTAATAAGATATAAATCACCCATTCCTGCTGGCCCTCCGAAAATCATAATTAACCAACGATAATCATACAATTGAAGGACTTGTTCCCTTCCCATCCTTTACTCTAAAGTCTTAAAGTACACAAATTTTCAAAAGCACATATGCCCAAAATAAAATCTTCCTAAACAGAATTTTATATCATCTTACAAATAGTGGGATATTAATTAATTATTGCGTCATGAACGGAAAATGCCTATTTAAAATGGTCCTAATGCAATAATATTGATCGGATTCATCATTAATCATTAATAATAACTGAAAGGAAGGATTTTTTATTTTTTTTCTGAAATGGGTTAAAGCTACAGTGTGGTCCACACATGAAACCACTGATTTCTTTCTTCGTTATGAAGACTATCAACCTACCATATATTGTGCAATAACTTAGGATACTTAGTTTGGAAGATGGTATTGCAAGGCAAATGAAACATTACATGTGTGTTTGTTGGGGAGGGACGAGGGAGGCTGTGATCTAACAGCAAAATTAACGTGATGAGGAAATCAATTAATTAAAGAATGACTTCAAGAGAGAAATTTGTTTAAGAATAATCATCGGTCAATTGAACATTCGAATTTGATTATGATGGATGACCAGTAATTAGTAAACATGAATCTTGATGGAGTTTGCATCTCCAGATGATTTTCCCCCTATTTTTGAACGTTATTATAAGGAACAGGAAGAAGAGTAAAAGAAGACAGTCCACTTTGGTCTGCTACTTGTCCATTTATTTAATCTACACAGGACATTTTGTATTGCCATTTGCGAACACAATAGATAATGGTCAAAACAGAATTGGTTATTCGTGTGTGTGTGTGTGGATAGATATGTATCTTTAGTAGGTACACAAGGGGGGTTTGCAGGGGAACACAAACCCATAGAATTGAGTTGGTGCATATGTAAAACTAGATATTATCGATCGGAAATACAATGACACGAGTCATGAGGTTGTTGTAACTTGTTTTGTGCCTATACGAAACAGGAACAAACCCATATGCTTTGTGAATTAAATGAAGTATGGGTTATCTAAACACTGCTTTGAGATCTCACGGTCTCTCTCCTCCCAGTCACATTTCTAAAGTCCATAATCTTCTCAAGAGTCCCTCACTCTGCCGACTTGAAAATTCTCTGTTTTTTCCAGACATGTGGTACTGTCCAAAGGATTTCATGTCCTTGTTCTTGGTGGTTGTTCCAAAACCTTCCATGTGATGTTGTCTCTTTCTTTCAATTCATATATCCCTATTTTTTTTCTTTCTCCCGTTACGTTCTCAATAGCAATATGGGTTTCCTTCTTCTATATATGTACATGAACTTGGGAGCATAATTGAAGTTGTGGGATGACAGGATCACTCTAAAAATATCAGAGTTGTAGGTAAACACTATGTATGCAAAGCACATACATGAATGATGAATCTCAAAGAGATTGAGATGAGAAATGCCGTGTTAATAATGATTAATAATTGACATAATTTGGGATACAATAGTGCAATTGAGAAATGTAAAATGAGTAAATGCTCTAAAAAACTCATGAAACTAGTCGAATCTTGTCATTGTCATGCCTTCAATTGTCAGTATCTTCTGAAACATGTAATTGTACATAGCATTAATCATTGTGAACAAAGGTGGACTACCAGCCGGTGACGCTTTTGAAGCTTTGTTCAGCTTCCCCTTCTCACAGTCACAGATAGCTGGCAAGACATTAATGGGGCACATATGTCACATTAGTACTGTTGGCAATTATAAGTTTAAGATGTCTCCGCTGCCTGACATGTGAATTGTTTAATTTTTATCATTAATTGGTTAGAGAATCTATCTAATTTCCATTATAGTCAAAATGCTATAATAGTAAACAGTGACTCGTGCACATTTGGGAATAATTGAGGTTGTACTTGACAGCAAAAGAATTATGTTGACAGAAGTAGGCTTGGTGACTAGCTAGGATCAGCATTCAGCACAGGGTATAGTTTTAAATGTAGCACAACAGAACATGTATTTTGAAACAAAAACAAAAACAAAAATTACCAATGCAGAGAGGTGTAAAGTCTGCACAATAAAGAGGGAGAGAATATAGCCATGAAATTATCTCTTTCTTAAAATAAGAAAATTTCTCACCAAACCTTCGATTATAATTTTTTTTAGTCAACGATTATAAATTTTTTTTGGTCCAAGATTATAAATTTTTTATTTTTACCACTTGTGCTACATAAGGGAGTAAATATTTATAAATTATTTTAAATATGAAACAAGCTGATGTATTTTTTTTTTGGGTCAATAAACAAGCTGATGTATAAAATATGTAATATGTAATTGACCCATTTGCAGCTAGGGATAGGGAATTGGTAAATACACCCCTAGACTTTTTGACATACACCCTATATTAATGTGAAAATTTCAAAAATACCTTGCAATTTTGCGTTATTTTTGGAAACTCCAGTCAAATTTGTATTCCGAAAACTTCAGTTTCCGGAATACAAATTGTATGGAGACTGAAGTTTATTGTATTCCGGAAACCGAAATACAAATTTGACTGGAGTTTCTGGAATGCAAATTTGTATTCCTGAAATTAAAATTTTTGGAATACAAAAAAGAGAATTTTTTTTGAAATTTTAGCATTAATGTGAAGTGTATGGCCAAAATTGAGGGTGTATTTACCAATTCCCTACTACGGATGTCACGGGCAAATCCAACAGGCCCAATTGAAAGACAGGTTGGTTAACTTTTTGGGGTGGGGGGTTGAGTGAGTCCGGTTCAACCGTTCAATATGTTTGACGGAAAGCAAAAGAAATATGCTAGCAATCAAGGGTTTTAAAAGTGAAATGCTTTGGTATAATTGTTTTTTTTTTTGGTCAAAGTTTTGGTATAATTGTTGAATATGTTGGCTTTAGCGTAAGTTGAATTTGGGGCCTGTATAGGTGCCTTGGTATGTAGGCTTTGGGCCGTTGGGTGTTTTTTTACCCGTTAATACATTGATCTTTCGACCAAAAAAAAAGTGAAAATATCTTTTTGTCATCTATATCTCATTTAAAAAAACGGGATCTAATTAACATATTAAGCAAATTGGAATTTGCTCAAATAAGTGTTATATGATCCAAAACATTTAATTAGAATTTATCATTAGTTATTTTCCCTCCAAGAAAAAGTTTTAATCAGGGATATCTATAGTTGTGAACAGTAATAAAAATGACATTATAATTATATGGTGCGATGTATATATCAGTTTATTTAAATAACTAAAAAATATTAAAGTCCACCTAAAAAATATTTTAATTATTTTCCTTGAAAAAACTGTAACACTTAAATTTTATTTATTTTATTTCTAATTTAAATTTTATTAAACATCAAAATACTGTTATATAAAATACAATTAAAGTTATTTAAATTGTTTTTACTAATTGCTTATTCTCATACTGTCATGAATATAAAATAATTGTAAAAGTACAAGGATTAAATAATTTCTTCTTATACTCTCGAGTTTTTTTTTCTTGGATTATACTTTAATGTTCTTACATCACACTCTTCGTGTGAATGTATTATATTAAGTCAAAGGCACAATAATAGCTCAAATTGCTGATCATGCAACATTTCAGATAAAGTTAATATTTGATGGATTGCTAGTCTATAGAAATAATATTAATATTATTTATCAGTTTATTCACAAAAGGATAATATAGCACATATGAAATAGACTAATCCGAGGAAGAAAATATATGAACCATGGAAAGACGCATAAAATTGTAGCAATTATATATATATAATATTAGTTTGCCGAAGGAGGAAAACTGAACTCTGCCGCCATGAAGGGAGTACCGCAATGTGGACATGGCTAGCTGTGCAGCCAGCATGATAAATGATAAGAGAAACTTTCGGTGCAAACGTCAGGGGTTGGAACTTGGAACTTGAAAGAAATAAAGGGTAGTCAATTTTTTTTTTAAATTTCTTTGATAAATTTAAAATTATTGATATGCGTGATTGCGTGTTCGGATAATTATTTTTACAACTACTAGTAATTAATTTTGTAAGTATTTATTGAAAAATTTATTCAAACTTTGCTCATAGGGAAATTTTGAGTTTTCAATATCAGGCAGGTTCCCATGTCGAACCATTTTAGATGTCAGGTTGGAGACACTTGAACACAGAGTACTTTTGTGGAGTAGTGGGCTTACGGATAGAAAATAATTATTTTTGGAAGTGCTGAAGAAGTACCACCTTCAGTTGATATATTGTTATAAAAAGATCCTATGAAATAACATTATTATTAGAAACAAAAATCCGTTAACAAGTGGTATTAAGAAAATTAATAAAAAAAATAAAATGTATTTATTGAAAAGAATATATTAAAATGATGTATACTATTTTGTAATAAACATTTTTCACTTATGATCAGTTCTTATTTCTTGGCCAGTGTGTTAATCATGCCAATAATTTTTCCAGTAAAAAATAAACCATGCCAATTTTAGTGAGTAGGGTGTACATATATAGAGTAAATACATTTATTGTTTGTTACTGTATATTAGGCCTGCAAGAACTAGAATTCTCGATACATTGGATTTGCTGCTACTGCCTCTTCTTCAGTACTGTGTATATGCCATATCTCCCTCCCCCAATTATTAATTCCGATTATTTTTTCAACATGTCGTCACTCACTGGTTCATCTTACTTAATTTGGAATTCTAATTTTATGAATTGTCCAACACAGTAACACTAGTAGATTCTCTACCGACGTACTATACAAAATGGAATAATAAAAAAAAGGAAAGAAAAGCATCCGCACCCTGAATCTCTCGTGATATTAATAGCAGCAGGAATATATTATTGTTGGAGAAATATCTTCCTATTATTAGAGCAGTGATACTATATATATTTTCATGGTCATCAGATCGAAGATAATAGCTAGTTTGTCACTTTGTTGCTACATGGATTGGATGCGTGTAATTAACTGAACGAAAATTAATATCCTACATGGCTAGCTATTATATATATTTGATTTTAAATTAAATTATTATAACTATACTGATTCTCATCTTATACGATACTTTGAGAAAAAGGCCTAGGGAGAGAGAATACGGAACTTGCTTAATTAGCAATAGAAGGTAGCAGCAAATGACTTGTATTATTATACACATACAACGCACCCCCGTGAAAATAGTGAACACAGTGTCCAGTTGGGGGTGGACCGACAGGTGTCAACACAATTGCTGGTTTTTCCCTTGAATTCGTTTCGGCGACTTGTGCTGCTTTTCTATATTTTTGGGATTTGATAGTGATGCTTTCTTGCTGGCTGCGAGGGAAATCTCTGTTGTGTGATGCACCATGCACACCACTTTTATTCACCTTTTCTTTACTCTGCTTTCCCAAAAGAATGAAGAATGTCTGATATTTCTCCCTCAAGAAAACCATTGCATTAATATTTTTAACAATCTGACCAATTAGTTTGCATGTTAGTTTTAAGACCAAATATTAGCCCCTTTTTATGAGAAAGGTCCTCACATGTGTGAAAATGTCATGTTAATTAGCTCCCCAAAGCCAAGTCAACAACATCATTGAGTATTGGGTGTCTACTTAACGGTTGGACCAAATTTGCATGTTTTAAAAAAATTGGAAACTAGAGTCGATATGTGCTAGTTCAGTTGATAGAATTTAGCGCGTATTTGTTGACATAACACCTGAATTCGGATATCCCTCCCCAATAAAAATAAAATAAAATTGGAGACTAAAATCACATAGTTAAATCTAGCTAGGGGAACTAAATTTGTGAAAGTAAAATACTAGGGATATTCAAAGGTGCTATTAAACCTTATTATTATTATTATTATTATTATTATTATTATTATTATTATTGTTACTGTATAATATTTAAGTGGATCAAAATTAGGTGCTGACTCAACTTGTACAAAGAAAAGAGGGAGGGGAGGTGAGTTGAACCAACATAAAGTGGGAGACTTTGGATGGCCCATTGGGTGATAATGAAAGTTGCTCTCATCCTCTCAGACTGATCCTTCCTATACTCTTACCAGTCCCAAATCATATTTGCTCACCTTTTCCCTTCCCATATGTTGCTTCAAGCTGCAAATGGCAGCATAAATGTGCAAGCAAAGCATGACTTAGACAATTGAGTGTTCATTTCAAGTGGCTGCGATCACATGCCTTACCCTGCCCTCTTTAATCACAAGGCAGCATGCACCATAATATCTCATATTTTACTCGCTAAGCTTAAGCAACAACCACAACACATGACTATTCTCAAATTAATTTGTATGATAGCAATAATTGAATTTAATTTGTTATAATTAACTACGCTTAATATCCTTATTATTATATTTTTAGCGACTATTTCGTCTGTTTCATAATATTTCATAAAAAATTATGTTTAAAAATCACTTCTAATTTATTTAGATACGATTTTGTAAAGAATTGATTTTTTTGAATTGTTTTTATTTTCCGTTTTAAAAAATATTACCAGAAACTTTTTAAAATAATCATTTATTATGAATGAGAATTTTTTTATTGTAATTAAGTGTAAAATATTTTTATTAATTTAAAAATCACATTTTTATTAAAATCTAGACAAACGGGTGAATAACCTAGCTAGATTTTCTGGCATTGGCACTCTGATAATAGGCTAGTATATATTCTTAATTAGGTGTTCTTAACCTATCAATCACTTTCTATTAAAAGGTGTATAACCCCAAGTTTATGTAAACCTTTTTGTTGATTAATCACACACACAACTTGTCGAAATAGACTCCTCCCATCCATATCCCAACAGTTCGAAATTGAAGAACTTTTTCATCTGTTGGATTCAGAAACAGCAAATTAAAAACGATCAAGATAATTCTACTAGTCAATTTCACTTGGTTAATGTGGTGGTGGGTGAATGACACTCATGTCATGTGCAACTAAAAAACATGATAAATATATAAACGAAAGTAGTACATTTTAATAATTAGAGAAAGCCAGAAAGCGTAGTCCTACTTTACTCGGAATTGGGTCAGAGGAGGATCAAATCAGAGGGACAAAGAATTGATTGATTTGGTTAACCAATCTATCGATTACATATTGTCACGAGGATCATTACGGAAACTAGATTTACTACAGCACCGATTATATTAGAAAGTAGTTAGTTAGATAAGCATGGTATTAAAGACAAAGATACTACACTACTCTTTAAAGCTAAATTTGTAATTAAGTTGCGCTTGTGTTTGCTTCTATTGAAAATGGAAGGAACAAAGAGTAGAGGGACGAAGAAGGGAAAACAAGTGTTTCTATCACACCAAAATTTTGTTTAAAAGACCAAAGAGCCCTTTAATTTTTCTATTTATTTATGATATTTATATCATTTCATAATATATATTCTTTTTTTCCGATACTTAGAAATAGAAATAAAACAAAAGCAACAAAAAAAACTAGCTAACTACTCTTGGGAAGACTGCTTCCCGCAGCATAGGGAACCGTTCTTTCTTCTACTTTCTACACATTCAAATAAAAAAGGATAATTGTTTTAACTTGTTCTCTCTTCTATTTTCCTTTTTTTACCAATCCACTAAAAAATCACTCCAATTTTTTGTGTTTTTTCTTTCACCTTCTTTCCAAAATCAAAGCTAGTGTTAATTTTCTTTCTAATGAAAAAATATTGAAATTCAAACTCATTTTATTGGGCTTCAAAACTACTCATTCGATTTCAAATATTTAGTAGTTTTAATTTTTTTTGTCCCAAAATTTTGGTTGTTTTATAATTTTAAGAAACAATTTACCATTCTTTTCAATTATACACTTAGAATAATTAATAAGTTTAGAGTGAAGTAATAATTAGAATAGTTGAGAATAATAAAAAATATAAAATTTGGTAAAATAATAAATAGAGATATTTTAGTCTAAAATTTACTCAATTAATTATTTCTTAATTTGCATGTCAATACCTTAAACTATCAAAGATTTGAAACAAGTGAAATATCAAATTAAATCTATGTAATAATTAATTATAAGATAATAAAACTAATTTGTCATTGTTTTTATTTTAGAAAGTTGATTAGATGAGTTTTAAATTAATTATAATTGATTTTATTAATAATTATTGAGTAAATCCGTATATGATATAAAGACTAATTTCTTAAAATACTAAAATCCACTTAAAGAGTTGAAATATTCTACATGCCCTTCCATAAGATAAACACTGTACGGACAAATTTTTAATCCGCCCTCAATTCACACCGTAACGAGACAGAGAATTTATAGACTGTCCGCATGAGATGGGACAAGCTAAGTACCTAGGAGCTAAGAACAAATTGCCAACTAAGGGATAAATGAGTTGAGCTATTCGTGAATTATTTAGGTTTGTCTCGTTAATTGCTCGTTCAAGCTCGTTTGTTTGATTAAACAAGTCAAACTCAAGCTTAAGATTGAACTCGAATATTTAAATGAGTCAAACCCAAGCCAAACTCAAGCTTTAAGTATTCGACTCGACTCGTTTACACCGCTATTGCCAACCCTTACCCTTGGGAGGGAGAAAGGAGGTTACTACATCTGTTTCAAAACTATAGTATTTTAAGGTTAATACACATAGATTAAGAGATATTTAATAGAAGTAAAATATTGTTGTATGTAGACTAAAATACTTTCATTTAATAGAAGAGTATTTATGATAAATTATCTATAAATTTTTATATTATTAATGTCAATTATTCCCATTAGCGATTATTAAATAAAAATATAGATAAAAAAATAATTAATAATACTTTAAAATTATAAAACTATAATAATAATAATTTTGAAATAAAAATAAAAAATTATTATAGTTTTAAAACAGAAAAAATAGTATTTTTTGAACGGACTAGGCGAGCAAGACCTAGTGTGAATCGACCTAATGTGAATCTTTCAGCTGTTACTAATCATCAAGGCACCATGCTCTCTGTATCAACGCGCGTGGGATGCACGGCAATTTTGTTATTAGGACGGTGTAATCAACGCGCCACGTGTCTTTCCCGAGGGGAAATCATGCTCTGTTTCACCCCCGTTCCCTGGTAAGGTAACGGATACCGGGCACCAATCAAGGAGAGGAGGACTAGTTCTGCGTTTCTCCACGTCATGTGACGCGTCATCAACTGACATGTCAGATCCGAAGCACATCGAGCTGCCACGTGTAACAACCCCATGTGGGTGAAGACGTAAGTTGGACCTGCCATTTTCACGGGGCCCATAAAGACACCTCCACACAAAATGCTCCCATTCCCATTCCGTTCCTCTCAAGTTTTCTTCCTAATTTCGTTGACCAAAAAAAAAAAAAGTTTTCTTCCTAATTTTAGTTTATCCATGCATGCATAATTTCATCAAATTAATAATTCTATGACTGAAATAATTATAATTATATACTACATGTAAATATTTACACGTAAATCAAATATTTATATACTACTGAAATAAATAATTATATACTACATGTAAATCAAATATTTTATGGGGTGACGTAATATTTGACAACTTTGATTTTTTTTTTGATGAATAGACAACTTTGATTCGATTCGATGATATTGCATTGAACTAATTAAAATTAGCAAAAGGAGTACTATAATTATAGCATGATGATGAGTAGAGTAGCATTATTACGGAGTCAAAGGGCGTTCCCGTTCTGCCGCGGTTGGAACACTCCCACGTGGCTGTCATGTCAATGGGGCCCGAAGCCTAATATGGACACATCTCTCTCCTTCTCAACCTCTAATCCAAATTCCAATCCACTTTCTCTCTCCTAATAATGTAGTAAGTCACTTCTTCGGTCTTCACACCCTATTTCTTTCTTTATTAAATTAATTAATATTTTTCTCAAAAAATGAATGAATTTTTTAATACACTACAATTTCTCCACTTTATATATACCCCACCCATTTTCCACTTCAACCTTAGCTGCATTTCACTCATTCTTTCTCCTGCTCCTATAATATTCATTCTGCACCTTCATCACCTCACAAGAGCTTCGTGTGTTGGGCATGACGGTGTAACTGACCCTACTTTACTTTCCTCTGAAGTATCCTTCTCTACCGCCCTTTTTTTTTCACCCACCGTCTGCAAAAACTGAGCCACACCCATCCACATATAACAATCGCCCTCTGTTTCAACAAGAAGAAGCTAAAGCAGTACACACTATCACTATTCTTAGTACCTATTCTATTCTATTATAGTATTGCCTATTGCCTAATCCTAATTAATAGTTAAGTATTAATTAATTTAGTAATAACAAGACAATTAAGATGTTGCACTGTCTGAATACTTCGGGGAATCTAGTTGGGAGCTGTTCCGACATGACAGCGTTGGAGAGGCAAAGGGCAAGGGTCAAGTGGCAACAACAACAAGACCAGCAAGGCCACTTTTCTGGAACTGCCTTCAACGGTGTGTTCTCCTCCTCTTCTTCTTCTTCTTCTCTGCAGCAACAATTTCAGCATCAGCATCATTCTCAGGGGTCCATGATGATGATCGCTGCTGCTGATTCCGGTGGTTCTTCACTTTCTGAGGTAGTGGCTCAGTCCTCAATCAAGCCTGCCCCAGGAGGGTTGAACTTGAACCAGTTTCAAATACCAACTGCTCCTTCTCCTTCTGCTTCTGGCTTTGATGTGAATTCTTCAATTTCAAGGACTTTTAGCTGCCCACCTGCTCTGGCACAGGCCAAAAAAGGCACAGTCTTTTCAATTGGGAAAGAGAGTTTCAAGAAAAGGAAATCTGAAAAGGCTCAGAATCATCTCAAGGTGTGTGGAATTTCGCATAGAGACTGAGAACATGTTTGTTACGCATCCTATGATCTGCAAGACATAATAAGGGCCAATAATTGTTTGTTTGTTTGGAATTGGCTAAACTAATTACCATGAGAAATTCTGTTGCTTTTTTGTTTAGGTTGTTGCAGAAAATGATAACAAAGACAAGAGGATCAAAGTGGTTGCTGAGGATGGGGAATCCAAAATCACAGGGCAACCCAGCACCAAGAATAACACAAACAGCAACAGCAACAACAAACAGAACTGTGCGGATAAGGAAAATTCAAAGGCTTCTGAGGTTCAAAAGCCTGACTATATTCATGTTAGAGCACGTCGTGGCCAAGCCACTGATAGCCATAGCTTAGCTGAAAGAGTGAGTAGTGTTCATTGTTCAATGCATTTCTCTTTTCTAGATTTTTGCCACTGGGGATTCAAACTTTCAATTTTTGATGCACAGGTCAGAAGGGAAAAGATTAGCGAGAGAATGAAGTATTTACAAGATTTAGTACCCGGTTGCAACAAGATCACAGGAAAAGCTGGAATGCTTGATGAAATCATCAACTATGTTCAGTCTCTTCAACGACAAGTTGAGGTAATAAAAGTTGAGTTGGGTCCATTTTGTAGTGTATATATATTTGGTTTTTAGTTAAAAGATTGCAGAAGTAGAAGTACGTTTGAACCTAAGGAAGAATTACTATGGACAAACGTACTTTTAGATAAAAACGTATGTTATAACTGAAAACCAAACATGTTTATATTATTTGCCTTTCACATTGATCCATCCGGAATTTATGTTAAATTAAACTCCCACTTCATTTTGCGTGGACGTTGACATATGCAGTTCTTGTCAATGAAATTAGCTGCAGTGAACCCAAGGCTTGACTTCAATGTTGATGATCTGTTTGACAAAGAGGTATAGAATTATGACAGGAAACGTTTCTCTTTTTCAGTTTTAAGCTCAATTGAATTCTGTGAAATTTTTAACATGCTCTTGTATTTGATAACCCCACAGGTGTTTCCTACTTGTGATGCAACTTTTCCAATTCCAGCCATGGGGATGTCATCATCAGACATCATGAATAACCACCCTGCATTTCTTCAGTTCAATTCACCACAGCATATTGTTCCCTATGGTGGGTTAGAATCCACGGGTATGAACCCTTCAGATATGGGACTTAGA
Source organism: Glycyrrhiza uralensis (assembly GCA_030159175.1). Taxonomy (NCBI): domain Eukaryota; kingdom Viridiplantae; phylum Streptophyta; class Magnoliopsida; order Fabales; family Fabaceae; genus Glycyrrhiza; species Glycyrrhiza uralensis. The sequence goes on from BRZY01000005.1 coordinate 55,259,955, forward strand.
AGGACCACAAGTGCACCTGTATCCATGCCTGAAACGTTTCTTGACTCATCCTGTTTCTCTGTATGTTCGCTTCCCCTTCTGTTACTTATTACTTGTCTCTAGTGTGTTCTATTATCTCCTTGTATTGGTCAGATTTCTCATTTTTTTATCTTGTTAATTTACTTGTGTTGCAGCAAATTCTACCCTCCACAACTTGGGAAGGTGATTTCCAAAACCTTTACAACTTGAGTTTTGATCAACCACGAGCTACTACATCCTTTCCTTGTCAGCTATTCACAGGTTAGCTAAAAATTTGTGTCTTGTCATCAAAATCTCTTTTTCCTTAGCTTAAAAGTAGAAAGTAGAGGCAAAAGAGAGTGGATTTAATAGATGATTGAGACGTTAGGGCCCACTGATGTTGATCAACCATAGAGAAATTTCTTCTTTTTTCCCATAATAATCAAAATAAAGGACAATTTTAAATGGATCTGTTAAATCATTCAATTCAATTATACAGCTGGTTTTCTTTAATGTGCTTCCCCTTTCCCACTATTTTTACTCACACAGAGAATGTAAAGGTTCCCGTGGGCTTAAAACATAAAAAGGTGAGTGCTGGCTTCAATATAAGTACATAATGACAAGAACATTAATGCAGGTTATTATGTAAGAACATAACAGTGTAACACTAATGCTTTGTTCAGTTTAAACGAGAGACGAAAGATTGTTATAGTATTAGCATGACCAAAAAAAAACATGCACTAAGTTCTCTGAATCACGTGACACAAGCACTTATTGGCAAGTTAACTGTATTTTGTGGAAGAAAATGGATAATATTAAACAGGAAGCCAGCTTCCCCTTTTGCAATTCTAATTTGTTTGGCAACTTGGATGAAGATACCGAGGACCAGCATGAGCATCAATCGTTTTCTTAAGCTAAGGGGATTACAACTTGGGACCTGTTTCTGGTTGCTATTTCACAATCTCCCTTTTCAAAGTCCACTTAAAATTAACAAAAATATGGTGTAGGGAAAAGAGAGATAGAAAAGGATTGAGAAAGGAAAGAGACAGAAAATGAGAGATGTGATGGATGATGACCAAAAAGGGCGAAGTGGTACAAAAGTGTGGTGAGCAATTTAAAGATTAGGGAAAAAAATCACGACTCTAAATTTAGAAGTAGTTATACTAGACTACTGATTAATATAAATTCTAAAAGTGTTAATGTTTGACATCTCTGCATGCAGGTCTAGTTGAAGCTAGCAATCTCAAGATGGAGATGTAGACCAGAAAATCTGTGCCCATTCGTTGGACTAGCTTACCCCAAATTAATGCCTCTTATCAAGATTCTTTTTCTTTTCAAGTACATAGCCTATATATATAATTGTTTGTATACTGCATCATAATATAAATAAAATCATATTAATACCTGTTAACTTCGGTCACCTTCTTTTGCATCAAGTGAAAGAAATTTTAATATGAGAGGGTGAGATGATTAAATGTGGATCGTATAATTATACATGAATGGTTGAGATTAAAAGTTAGTTAGTGATTACATGACCACTTAAAAAGTCATGTGACTTTATGTTTTAATCTTGACCATTTATAGTTTGATTTTATGGTTATGATTTACTCCTCTCATCCTATCATAATAAAAGTCCTCTCACTTAATATGCTTCCTATATATATATATATAGGCTTAAATATGTTTTTAGTCTTTCAAGTTTGTATAATTGTTGCTTTTAGTCTCTCAAATTTAAAATGTCTATTTTTGGTTTCTCATTTTTTAAAATGTGTCATTTTTAGTCCATGAGGTTATTTTTTAATTCGAAAAATATTTTTTAAATTTATATTTTGACCCCTCTTAAATTTTGATTTTCACTTTACTCTCTTTTCCCTAACTTCTAAGGATTTTTTAAATTTATATTTTGACCCCTCTTAAATTTGGAAAATATTTTTTAAATTTAAAATATGACCCTAAGAATTAAAAATGATACATTTTTAAAAATGAGAGACAAAAAATAAGCATTTTAAATTTGAGAAACCAAAAATAATAATTTTTCAAACTTGAGGGACTAAAAACATATTTAAACTATATATATATATATATATAGCTAATGAAAAAAAGGGTTGATAACGATCAGCAAACTAATATGGGACCACGCAACTACTCCAATTTACATGAGCGCGTTAGTGGCAACTTTCACTGCTTAATTTCTCTTTCTATTTCTCTCTCACTGTCTCTATGTGTTAAGAGTTTTTGGTAAGAGCGGAAACCAACATTAACTGGATACATATTAAAATGCAGAACATAAACAAATACTTATTTACACAATCTTTGTATAACTAACTTATAATTGTATTCCCTTCAAATACAAATTGATTACAGAATTAATTAATAGTTAAAAGTAAACATGCCACCTTTTATGTACTAAATTAACCCTGGCCCTGTGATTCAATTAAGCCTTATACATTTTAGTTGGATCATGAAACAGAAAGAAAGAAAACACTGAACATGCTGGGGAGAGAGAGAGAGAGAGAGAGAGAGAGAGAGAGAGGCTATGAGACTGATAGTGGACCTTCACAAAGCAGCCTTTGGGGACAGAATAAGAGAGCCTCTTGATTGAGACAGTGATAGCTATGCTTGGCCACAGAATGATGAATAGTGAATACACATATAGCTATATAGCTCTAAATGTGCGGAGGAGAGGAGGGGGGGGGGGGGGGGGGATGAGCAGACATTTCTATGTCTTCAATTTATTATAATGATTTTTTGTCTCTGAAGAACCCCAGAAGAGTTATGATTCAGTTCAATCAGAAAGATCATTTCTAATCATGTGTCTATGGTTTAAAAGGATAGATCGTTACCCCAGTTCTCAAATGTTCAGAATTGTATAGACAAAGGACACGCGCGAGAAAAGGAAAGGACATTAACATTGTTCATCATTTGAGTTCTTCAATTGCCTACACTTGTGTCTGTGGAGTCATGAGAATCATTATCAAAGTAATTCTCAAGTTGATGCTTGCTAGTTCAATATATTGACTCTTGATTTCTTTTCAACCTGATCCATAGCACACATCCAAATTTTGAGTGGCTTGAATTGACACAAGACAATTTCTCAATTGTATAATGACTTGAGTCTTGAGATTTGATAAATACCAGCTCCTGATGAAAACTATAAAACTCTGCAATTTAACTTCGGTATCTCAATCGAAGACTTGGATTCAATGCCATCTAGGGATAAGAAGTTTTCAGTGGCTTCTGATATCTTCACGGATAAGTTCATATATCTTTCCAAATCATTTACATACATAATAATATTCGGTGTAGATTATTGTCTTAATATGCATGAAAGGAGCTTCTCATCTTTCAATGCTAGGTTGCATTAGATGGTTAGAGACATTTTGAATAATTTTTTTTATAAGTACTTATAACGTGAGTTTTTTAACTAATAATTTCTTATATAATTAGTTGAGATCAACTAAAGTATTTCACTTTTTTCAAAAACTCTCTTTTTAAACTTTTCCATAAACACTTATTTATTTATCAATGACTATTTAGCAATTTTTTTTTCATATAAAAGATAAATATAAGAATGCAAAATAAAACTAACTTCTGTAGAAGCTAGAAGTTGAGCTTTTGCACCCAAACACGACCTTCAACTACTTTCTTTTTTATATCTTGGAGCAACAAGTGCCATAGCTATCGCTCACTTTCAAGGCATTTATAATGGTGACATTGGTGGAGCTGTCTCATTCATAGCCAAGATTTTGTTGATTCTTTGTTCCTGCGCGGATAGGGAGAGATGATCTTGAATTTTGCTTTCATTGGCCCAATTTCAGCTTTACGTGAGAATTTCTCTTCTCTCTACCCTTTCATTCACATGGGGCGCCATTGGGCAGTTCCAAGGCTTGAATTATATAAAAAGCTGAGGAAAATCCACAAAGATTCCCTTGCTGGCAGCATAAAATGTAAGAAAAAGTTTAAAAGCAAAACTCAGATTTAGCTTCCACCTTCGTGTCTCATTCTTCTACGAAAAATTCTAAATACCCCCATGCCGGATCAGGTCGTAAGGAGTGGGAATATTTGGTCTACCATAAACATCATATATTTTTTATATAATAAATAGAGTCAGATTATTGAATTATTGACACAGGTATCAAAATCAGTATACTTATATTTTCGATAATTTTTTTATAAAAACGAAATTTAACCAATTCAATCAATTAACCATTTTATATTATCATTTCAAATTATAAATTAGACATTCATGGGCATATAATATAGTAGTAGATATTTAAAATATCATAATGTATATACATTAAAACAAATTAAAGTGATATGTTAAAGTATATAAAATAATTTTTGAATTGCATGAAATTTTGGAGACATTATCTATTTAATAAGAACTCTTATTTTACGTGTGAAATTGGTTAATTTCGTATTTAAAAAAATATTAAAGATATAGGTTTATTAAACTTGACATCCGGTGTAAGATCTGTGACACCAGATATTAAAATTAGCATAATTACACATTCAATAACTTTTCTAGAATGCAAATCTACTTAATAAAATAAAAAAAAATTCATAGATAAAATTATGTGGGTATCAATTGCATCAAATGTTAAATACTTTCATTCATCATAAATATTAGATTGAAACACACTCTTTGTTGGATATGACTTATATCTTAAGGGAGGACAGTTGGCGTAGTGGAGCAGAACGAGCAACACGAGCGATGCAGAGCGGAGACTAATAGTTCCGCAATTATACTTTAGTGCGAAACTATTAGTTTCACATGTGTTATTTGTAACACACACACGTACAAATAATACATGTGAAACTATTAGTTCCGCACGTTGAATTTCACAATGTGGAGTTCCACACTGATATATATATATATATAGAGGAGGGATCAAATTACACCAGTGTAACTCTTGGACGATGTTACACCGCTAGTAACTATTAACCGGATAATTATATTTTAAAATTCACCGTTGGATTAAAAGATACTATCATGTAGATCATTCCTATAAAATTTCACATCAATCTAAAATCATTTGATGTGTCATTGAGATACGTCAAGATTAATGTCTTTTAAAGTATATGAATTTTGACATATCTCAATGACACATCAAACAATTTTAGATTGATGAGGAGGGATCAAATTACACCGGTGTAACACTTTGGCCAATGTTACACTGCTAATAATTCTTCAGCGGATAATTATATTCTAAAACACACCGTTAGATTAAAAGTTATTATCATATAGATTATTCTTGTAAAATTTCACATCAATCTAAAATTGTTTGATGTGTCATTGAGATATGTCAAAATTTATACACTTTAAAAGACATTAATCTTGACGTATCTCAATGACACATCAAATGATTTTAGATTGATGTGAAATTTTATATGAATGATCTACATGATAGTATCTTTTAATCCAACGGTGAGTTTTAGAATATAATTATCTGGTTAATAGTTATTAGCGGTGTAACATCGTCCAAGAATTACACCGGTGTACTGCTTAATTGTTGCATTTTTTTGCCTATGTTTAATCTGCAGTTTTCTTAATTCTGCATTCAGTTTTTGACACTTATAAATAGTTTTTGATTGTTTGATTTGCTGTAGCATTCAAGCGATTTTTTTTATTGTAAAATCTTCTATATTAGTCAAACACTTCAATATCAGTTTTATTCCAATGATCTTCCTCGCCCATCTAGTAATAATAATAATGATCCCCATTGGCCCATACTATAACTTTCAACAATTGACAATCTCCCAGTCTGGTTTTGTTACAACCTCAAAGGCCCCTCATTGTAAAATTGACCAGCCGCTCTTCAAACCATGCTGATGAGTGATGAAGGATATTTAGGGGAAGCTATCGGGAAAAAAATTGTTTAGGAGAGGGTTAATTCAGAGAAAGTCAAGTTAGAAATAGAAAGGTGCATAGTGGGCGTGAAGAAATTGTTTGATGATATGTTGAGGCTCAACTTGGAAAAAAAAGAAGGAAAATGCTCTTATTGAATCAACATATAATATATTAATGAATCAAGTTTTAATTTGTACAATCACAGAAGAGAGAAGTTTAGTCATATACAAAGAGGGATACACGCAGGGACAGAGCAAAATCCAGAAAGAGAGGTTTAACTTTCCAGCATGATGTGGTTTTCAGGTTCTCTCACCCCCCACCACCAAACGGTGAGAGCCGACGACGGAAAAAAGAACAGAGAGTGCCGAAAACTAGAAGAAAGTCACGTGAGGTTTAAAAGGAACAAATGTGTGAGGTTTAAAGGGAATAAACATAGACCGTTAGATTGACAAAATTAAAGGGATAGGATTTGGTGTCAAAATAAAGTTCCACATTTAGTGTCATTTGATCCTATTCCTGTCAATAATAATTTATGTATGTGTCATTAAAAAAGCCCTTTATTTTTCAAAACTCCTTTTTTTTCCGTCTAATATAATAAGACAGACCCGTGCAAACGGGTTACTCCTCCAATAGCCCTTACGGCAATAGGGCTTCAGTTCTTGTGGTGACTATCACATTTGATTTCAGCCAAAACGAAGTTGGGCTCCAAATCAGCTGAGAAAGTTTTGATTTCAGCCAAAACGAAGTTGGGCTCCAAATCAGCTGAGAAAGTTAAAGACAAACGAAGTTTTTGACCTTGACCAAAAAAAAACCAAAGAGGTACAACTCAGTAGCCAATTTTTTGACCAAAAATAAACTCAGTAGCCAATTTGTATTAAGGAAAACTAATATTGTTACCCGTGCCATGCACGAGATGAAGATGATTTTATGAATAAATATGAATTTTTTTTTTTTGGTCTACAGGGGGGGCTGGGGGAGGGGCTTGGGTGGGGGATCGATCCCCTCACCCATAGGATGAGCTCCCTAAGCTTTAACCACTGAGCTATCAGTGGGAGCTCTGAATAAATATGAATTTTGGGCTCCTCGTCTCGATACTCACTTGAGTGGGGTATCACTTCAATAAGACTTACTCTCTAAAATTTGACCCAAAAAAAAAGACTTACTCTGAAAGTTTTTCATTTGTTTTACAACTGGAGAATGCCAATGTTGCCCATGACATAGTAGATGAAATTTAAGCAGTTCAAAAATGTAAAACCAATTAAACAACAGAGAAAGTCTCACTAAATTACTGATTGTAGTAACAATATAATATAATGATATGTTAGTTAACATAATATATGATATTTTAAATTTGTGGTTTCAAGCTCTAAGGCATTGTATACGATTTCGATATGCTCGTAAAAACAAACTATGAGACAAAAGCCAGGGTGAGTGAATTAAAGTTTCAGGGGAAAAAAAAAAGTGAAAATAGGCAGCCAAACAATTATTACGTTCCCGAAATGAATATTTCACATTTACTTGCAAAACAGTGTAAAATGCCCATCAATTTCCAAACGGAAAAGTGGGATATCAGTATCACAAAACAAACCACAGCACATGATGCTCTTTTTTTGGTTCAAATGAATTGGAATCAATCTTCACACTAATATATGAATATGAAGTTAGACACATTACAAAACAAAGCGGATATACAAAACACAAGCTCCTACAACCTAAATCTACTAGATGGTTGACGCATCTCCAGCATCTGTTAATCAAAGAAACGAAACTCCTTCAATAATTCTAAAATTCAGCTTCAAGAAATTGTTTAAAAAGAATGACTAAGGGGACGAAGGAACACCTTTTCCAGGAACAATCACAACAGGTGCTGCTTTACAGTGGTGAAAGCAATACTCACCAACACTTCCCTGTAGCACGCTGAAGAAAATCACAAGCACCCCAATAATGCATCAGAACAACAATGGATATAACCTGCATGATTTAGAGAATGACACAGAGTTTCACAGACACGAAAGGGAGGAAGTGAAAAGACATACCTCTGAAACAAGCTTCTGCCTCTGGTCCCCAAAACCACCGCTGCAGGTTTGATCCTCTCTGCTTCCTTGCAAATTACTTTCCCTGGATCACCTTCCACAATCCTAGCTACTGATTTCACCTGTTTTTGTATCATAATCGTTTAGGATTGACGAAAATCTCAACCGAGTAAAATCAAAGATCGACAGAAATAGAGTAATAATAATAGGTGATCATCAATAGAGGTTAACCAGAAAATTGAATTCACAAGAAATAGCATTCCTCATATTGAACTAATAAAACACACACACACACACACACAAATACAGGGACTATTATTATCTAACCATCTTAATTTTTTTAAAAATGTTTCATGATGTAGCATCAAATCTAAACCATATTGGGTTGGGGAATGTGGGGTTTATTAGAAAACAAATATGGATGTTTCAATAATTAACACTATTTTGTTGCCCCAGTTCATCCGTTTTGGGCAAGAGAGGGGGGCAGAGATATTTTGGCATGACACATTTTGGAGTCAAGTTACTAATATCAGCAGCTATACTTTTGAATAGAAAATCATTCATTGTAAAATATTACATCAGAAATTGAGCTCTGATCAACAAGTCATTACCCAAGAATCCAAGATTTAGGGCTTGCACAAAAATCTCACATCACTTACGGTCAATTCATTTGTGGTTAATAATTTCCAGCGCATGTCCTTTTTTATTTGTCAAATTGAATATTCTAAAAAGAATCCATAAATGGAAAGAGAGAGAGAGAGAGAGAGGCGGTAACTAACCATTACGACTTGAAAAGCCTCAACTGCTAATTTCTCCATGAGCCCCTGCGTAGTGTCGTAGACAAGCTGGTTCTTCAAATCTGCAAAACATTCCATTCCGATAAGAAAATGAATTTGAACTGTTTTTCTTGCTGTTTGGTTTGAAGAAAACAAATACAAATAAAAAGAAAGAAAGAAAGAAAGAAAGAAAGAAAGAAAGAAAAGGGAAAGAAAAGAAAATGAGAAGCAAGAAAGGGAGGAACCAGAAACGGCGTGGACGAGGTGGAGGGTATCGGCGAGCCTGCAGAAGTGGGCGAGAGCCCAATCGAAGGCGTGTTTGCTGTTGGGGCCATGATCTATGGCGATGACGATGTCCCTCCCTCGCCTCCTTTCCCCTGTTTCCCTCTCAAGCTCAGGCTCTGCCACCACTGGTATCAGTGACGGTAGCATCACTTCTCTGTAGTTGTATTCCTCCACCTCTTCCATCACTGTCTCCATTTCCTTTCCTTCACTATTCAGTTTCCCTCTACTCCAACTTCGGTTTCAGATTGCGATTATCGAAATAGGAATTAAAGACCGATCGCTAGTGGTTGTTAATACTCCTTTTTATACTACAAAATTTGGCAATGGGGTGTGTGTAAACCGGTCAGCTGCCACTTTATCTTTTCTTTTTTCCATATGGCGGGCGCCTAAAAAAGTCGGGTCCAAATAGAAAACCTGTGCATGTTCAACGTTTATTGGTCCTCGCGTTCAACCTTCGTTGATTTCTATTATTATTTAATATTAATTTGGTCCATGTAATTTTTGATTTAGGTCTCTATAAAAAAGGTTAAATTTTTTTTGTCTTTATTTTATTTAATTTTTTGAATTTAGTCCTCGTTTTTTTTTTTTTTTGAATTTAGTCCCTCACTAGCATTGACCGCTGATATGGCACTAGGAGGTCCCTATAAAATTCCTACGTGGCACCAGCGTGGCTTACACGTCATCTGACACATACTTATACAAATATTAGGTTTTGAATTTAGTCCCTATAAAAAATATGTGTTTTAAATTTAGTCCTTATAAAAAATACGTGTTTTGAATTTAGTTCCCATAAAAAATACGCATTTTGAATTTAGTCCATCTTCTTCTCCACCACCTCCACCTCCTTCTCCCCCTTCTCCACCACCTCCACCTCCTTCTCCCCCTTCTCCACCACCCCCATCCCCACCTCCATCACCCCCACCTCCTTCTCCTCCCTCCTCCACCACCACCCCCACCCCTACCTCCACCACCACCCCCACGTCCACCACCTCCTTCTCCACCCTCACCACCAAATGGAAACAACAACAACAATAAAAATCTGCAGATACAACAACAACAACGAAGATCTGCAGATACAACAACATCATCAACAATAACAACAAAAACATCAACAACGAAAATCGTAGAGCAACAACAACAACGAAATGGGGATATGTTTTCGATTTCGAAATTGGGGATCTATTGGGGGGACGGGAGTGAGGCGAATGGGGAGAGAAGGTGGGGGGGGCGAGAGTGAGGTGAATGGGGGGGGGAAAGTGGAGGTGAGGGGGAAGGTGGGGAAGGGAAAGGGGAGAGAGAGGGGTTGTTGTTGTTGTTGTATGGAGGAGGAGGGTGGAGGATGAAGGATGGAGGAGGAGGAGGTTGTAGTGGTGGTGGCCCGAGGAGAGAGAAGGGTGGGGAAGGGAAAGGGGAAAGAGAAGAACTAAAATCAAAATATAAATTTTAAGGGACTATATTCAAAACGTTTTTTTTAGAGAGACTAAATTCAAAATGTAATATGTTTATAGGGATGTATCTGGTAATGTGCCATTTATACAAGCCACGTCAGCAAGGCCACATCAGCAGTTTTTGCCACGTAAGCGGTCAACTCACTCCAGGGACTAAAATCAAAAAATAAAATAAAAGAAGGACAAAAAAAGTTTGACTATTTTTATAGGGACTAAATTCAAAATCAGTGATATTATAGGGACTAAATTAATATTAAAGCCTAATTTATTTTATTCTTTCCTTTGGATGCATTTTGTCCGCGAAGATTCTCTCTTAAGATATGAATGAATAATGAAAAATCGGTCGGTATAATGATTAGTGGCAAATTTTACACTCTGTTTGTTTGGTTATGAAGAAAGAGCAAAGAAAGAAAGTCGATCGAGAGAGAGAGAGAGAGAGAGAATGTGGAAGGAAAGTGCTTTAATCGTTTACCCGACTATAGAAAGTTGGAATAAATTTTTATGAAAAAATATTAAAATAATAGTTGTTCACGTCAAAATATTGGAATCTAAAGCTCAATTCATTATTGAGCTTCTTGTCGGATACCTTCCTAGGTTCTTCTACGACCTATGTATACTAGCCCCAAGCCCCTCATGGCTCCTAAGACTATTGCCTCTATGGGCAATTTTCGACGTTGTGGGTTCTCTTTTGCATCCCCTGGTTGTGTAGGACGTGGGTAACTACTTCCTTTTTTTTTTTTTTGGTCCAAGTAGAATTCATTCATTGATAAACGGGCAAAGCCCACAACCCAAAGGGCAGTACAAACGGCCCAAGGCCAGAGTCAAGTTTAAGCGTTGTCTTAAAGTATACGCCTTACAAATCAAGGACAAGCACCTGACGTAGGACACAGAAACTAAACACAACAGACTAACATCAAACTAAAACAAAGCAGAAAAAACAACACTCAAAGACCACTAAACAAACACCAACACACCGAACCACTAACAGGACACCCAAACGCCACAGACATGGTAAAAATATCATGAGCGGGTTGGGTTTAGCCCATTTGGGGCACCCAAACCTTTCAACCTCAACCAATTCAGCACACATGTCAACAAATCGTTTTTTTCTCTTTTTTTTCATCTTTTTTCCTTGTCTTTTCTTCTCTTCGTCTTCTTCCCGAACCCAAACCACCACTTCTTCCGCCACTCTCCCAGCTAGAACAGGGAGGACGAAAAGGGCCTGGACCGCTCCAGAGCAGGCGAGATTGGTGTTCCATTGGTGAGGCAGAAGACCAACGAACCAGACAACAACAAAACAGGGTAACAAAGAAAGAACCACGAATCCAGAACAACTAAAAAACCAACTGACAAACAAAAAACTAACAAACCAGAACAACGAAAAAGAAGAAAACAACCTGACAACCTAACAGCCATCAAACATGGCACCGGAGCTCTGGACGGCGCGAACCATAGGAGCACAACCCACAGCGATCTCCGAGCGCGACGAGGAAGACGACTAGCAATCCGACCGAGGGAAGGCACGCGTTCCTCCCAAGACGATGCAGCTCTCCCTTCACTCCAACCCCAGACGCTGCGACTTTGAACCTCCTAGGTTCGCCCCAGAAGCACCCTAGATTTGGATCTGGCAGGGAAGAACACTGGTTGACGGCGACGGTGTCTACAGGAATTTGCTGCGCTAGGGCACACGAGTTGAAATCGTTCTAAAAAGGGTAACTACTTCCTTGAAGAGCACGCATTGCCATGTGGCTCTTCCAGTTGCACAATAGAGGATTTGGTTGCTTTGGGCCAAAGGGACAATAAGGTCCAATTAGGTAATTGTTCGGGATTGGATCACATGGAAAAAGGCTTAATGGGCCTATAAAGGCCACATCGAACAATAGCTATGAATACTAAAATTATTTTAGCATTTAATGCTTGCCAACCATCATTTTTCTCTGTCTCGCTAACTATCAAATTCGTGGTCTTCAAATTCGTGGTCTTGAATTCTTCTGTGACACAAGCAGGAAAGGTACATTAATCAAAAAAAAAAAAACAAGCCGGAAAGGTAAATGTTGACAAAATAAAGCATGAAAGGTAAACACATATGATTGAGATAAATTACTTTTTTCGTTGACCAAAAAAAAAGATAAATTACTTTTTTAAAAAAAAAATCTTTCTATAAGCAATTGACCAAAAAAACAATCTTTACCATGTTCCTCAATGAAATGGGAACGGACCCTGAAGCAATCCACTCAATAACCAGAACATGGCATTGATTAGGGATTTTCTGATGCAAAGAAAGAGTGACTATTTCATGAGTTCGGTGGGGTGTGTAAGGTATGCATTAGGTTTGGTGGGGGATCAAATGCATGCAGGGAGGTACATCGGTACAGACGGATTGACTGACTGGTATCCAATGCATGCTCGCAGTAGAAGAAAATAAATCTTTTGTAATTTCTTGGTAAGTTGTTATTTCTTTCATTTTTTTAAAAATGTCACTTAAAACAAAAAATACAGATTAAAATATGCAATTGATAATTTTATGGTGAAAAAAAATATACATTTCATTTTTTTTTTGCTAAAGAAAATAAAAAGTCGACATTGGTTCAAATCGCACCATTATATTTCCCTCAGCGAAATGAATTGAGACTAGTTTTGAGTTGAAATACATTTGTTTGTGTAAACTAAACAAGAGCATGGGTTATTACCATTAAAATAGATACTAATCTATATATGAAATAAAAGGAAAAGTACCGCATATCATCACTTAACTACACTGACTACAGCACTAGCACTCCCATCTTTTACTTTCACAAGTTAATTTGTTGTAGGCAAAGCATGGCAGAGACTACTACTAGCAAGAGCAAGATTCTGTTCATCGGAGGCACCGGCTACATCGGAAAGTTCATAGTGGAAGCGAGCGTCAATGCTGGCCACCCAACCTTCGTTCTGATCCGCGACTCCACTCTTTCCAACCCCGCCAAATCACCCATCATCGATAAATTCAAGAGCTTGGCCGTTAATCTTGTTTTTGTACGTACAAAATCCTCTTCCTTTTCCATGGCTAGCTAGCTAGTACTACCTTAAAATGTCGAAAACCTATAGAAGCAGAGATAATAACTGTGTTTTTTCCCCCCTATTATTATCTATCTATTACAATTTACATCTTTTATTTTATTCTATTTTTTTATTTCTTTTTTATTAACACCACTCTCACGCAAATGGGGGAAATCGTTGTTTTTTACTTTTTAGGATGCGGAGCGGAGGTGTGAGAAAATAATTATTTTGTGTGTTTTGTTCTTCACATCTCAATTTTTATACTATTCCTACGCCTCTCTTTTTCTCTCGTTTTCATCATGCAACAAGGGGGCAGTGTGGGACTAATATGAAAACTCTTGTGTTATTTTGGTCTGGAGATTTCATCCTTGTATTGTATCCATATATATATATATATTTTGGGAACATAATCATATAAATCAGTTTGTTCTCTTTCCCATAAATTAGAAAAATTTCTCTCCGATATATGTGTTTCATGGTATTGTTAATTACATGCAGGGGGATCTATATGATCACCAGAGTTTGGTAAAAGCGATAAAACAGGTCGATGTGGTAATTTCCACCGTGGGACACTTGCAGCTAGGTGATCAAGATAAGATCATTTCTGCTATCAAAGAATCAGGAAATGTCAAGGTACAATTTGAAAAATATAAAATTATTTTCATTTTTTCTATGAGTATCTTTGAAAATAGAAAGTCGTAAAAGAGGCATCTTCTTGTTATAATTGTTAACGAAAACAGAGTAATTGTTTTCTCAAACTAAAAAAGTTAGCCAAACTAAATTTTGTGCATTTTGACATGAAGTGCTTCACACAAGAGAAGATGAAGATTGTCCTTCACCTTGATATTTGTCATATAATTGACAGAAAATACATATATGTTTTGAGCTTGAGCTGACAACTAGTTTGTTTTGACAGAGGTTTTTTCCTTCTGAATTTGGGAATGATGTGGACCGGACTCATGCAGTTGAACCAGCAAAGAGTGCATTTGCCACTAAGGCCAAGATCCGCAGAACCATCGAGGCTGAAGGAATTCCTTACACCCATGTGTCAAGCAACTTCTTTGCTGGTTACTTCCTACCCACTCTGTCACAGCCTGGAGCTACAGCTGCTCCCAGAGATAAAGTCATTATCCTTGGAGATGGAAACCCCAAAGGTGAAAACTAGAGCCAAAGTTTTACAGCAAGATTAGAAACTTAGATCAGTTCACTCACTGTCCTATTAATATAACTTCTGCTTGATTAACAGCTGTTGCTAACAAGGAAGAGGATATTGCTACTTATACGATCAAAGCTGTTGATGATCCGAGAACCCTGAACAAAATTCTCTACATTAGACCACCAGCTAATACCTTGTCGTTTAATGAGCTAGTATCTCTCTGGGAGAAGAAGATTGGTAAAACTCTTGGAAGAGTCTATGTCCCAGAGGAACAACTCCTGAAGCAAATTCAAGGTTAGTAATTAAGTGTTCATGCATTGTTCACGATATGATCTGAATATAACAGTTAATGACTTGTTTCCTTTTTCTTTTCTTGCAGAGTCATCACCTCCCATAAATGTGATCCTGTCTATTGGTCACTCTGTCTATGTGAAGGGGGATCATACCAACTTTGAAATTGAGCCAGCATTTGGAGTGGAAGCTTCAGCACTCTATCCTGATGTGAAATACACCACTGTGGATGAGTACCTTAATCAGTTTGTGTGAGATGCAAACCCAGATGTGATTTGTACCTCTTGGTAAAACTTAGTTGTCTAAATAAAGAAAATCACGTGGTGTCTTGCTGGGCTGTACTCCCCTAAAGGAACCATGAATGAAGAAACATATGCGCTATTTTATAATAATTTTATTGCATGCCTGTTGAACTTGTCCACTTCAATTTTAGTTTCCTTCTTATATGAAACTTCAGAATGCAGACAGAAATATATAGATCTTAGTACAAAGGATGACAGAATTGTAAGCCTTAATTCTCATATGAACACATGTTTTTTAGGCACAACGAATTAAAAACTTAAAATAATATTAAAATAACTTCAACACGAGTATTGCATACCTTATTTGTTATTACCTTAATATAATTTAAACTTTTGATTGATTGTATCAAATGGACACCGCCGAATACAATTCCCTGACAAATTTTTGGTATATGGCAGAGGTGGCTAGAAATTCTAAACATGTGTTGAATCACTTTGTTATCAATTTGTCTTGAATAATTTTCCGACAATATGCACGATAGAGAAAGTACATTGCAACAATTAAGATACTGGAGAATCAATAAGAAACTTAAGAAACTAAAAGTACAATTAAATTAAGCCATTTTTTTTGTCATATAACCTCATGATAAAAAGAGTATAATATACTTTTATAGAAAAGAATATGTATCAAAATAAAATAATTTATCTCACCTTTGAAAATGATAAGTCAAATTTAATATACAAAGAAATTTTTTAAAATGTCTATAATTTTCTTTTTTATTCAAATACATTTCATATTTAAAATAAAATTTCTATATCGGTGGCCTGATAATGAAAATTCAATATTGGTGTTCGCCTGTTCGGTTCAGATTGCGCTTATACATCTTCTCTCGCAACCAAAAGAATTGAGTCTGGTTTATATATACAGATAGAATTAAAAGGACAAGACCACCATATCATCACTGCATCTTTTACTTCCATTCCATTGAATTTAATCTTGTTGTGGGCAAAAGCATTTTTGCGATGGCAGGGACAACCAAGAGCAGGATCCTCTTCATCGGAGGCACCGGCTACATCGGAAAGTTCCTCGTGGAAGCCAGCGCCAACGCTGGCCACCCAACCTTCCTTCTGATCCGCAACTCCACTCTTTCCAGCCCCTCTAAATCATCCATCATCAACAAATTCAAGAACTTGGCCGTCAATCTTCTTCTTGTACGCAAAACCCTCTTCCTTTTCCCATCATTAGTATTTCAAATGGTCAAAAATGTACAAAGCTCTTATATTTTTTTCGTCCCATCCTTTTGTACTCACCTTTTTTTTTTTGACAGTTTTCTCTCTTTTTGTTTTATATATTTATTTATTTCATTATTCCCTACATTTTTTTTTCTTAGAGAAAATTACATTTTCTTTATGATGAGAAGCTTAAACTATAGACTTGTTTTTCTTATTTTAAAATCTAGACTCCTCCCTTAAAAAAATTAAGTAATTATATGTTACAATTTAATCTATTTTAACATAGTTAAACTTTTTATGGCCATCTTTTTCTCTAATTGTGATTTTCAACATTATTAACACATAAAATTTAAAATTCCTAATATCTTTTTTTATTAATAAATCCCTAGTATGTATGAAACAATAAAATATAATATAAATTCAGTCAAAAAAATATAATGTAAATATTTTTGTAAAATTCTAATAATGATAAAATGAGTATTGAAAACTTTCTCTTGGTAAGGAGAGTATGATTTACCAATACCATAAACTAGGAAAAAATTTCTTTGATGGATGCATTTCATGGGATTATTGATTGAACGGGATACTCACCTTATAATTATCTGCAGGGGGATCTAAATGATCACCAAAGTTTGGTGAAGGCGATAAAACAGGTCGATGTGGTAATCTCCACTGTGGGACGCTGGCAGCTAGGAGATCAAGATAAGATCATTTCTGCCATCAAAGAAGCAGGAAATGTCAAGGTACAGTGAGAAAATAAAAAATTAAAAAAAAAACATCATTTTCTATATGAATATCTCTGAAAATAGAGATTCAAATAGGTAGTTTTTTTTTTTTTAAGTTATCAACGAAGACAGAGTAGTTGTTTTCTCAAACTAAATAAGTTAGCCAACTTAATTTTGTGCATTTTGACATGAAGAGCATTCCATAAGAAAAGATGAAGCTTGTCCTTTACCTTGATAATTGTCATTTAATCTGAAATGTGATCTTGAGTTTGTGCTGACCACTGTATATTTTGTTTGACAGAGGTTTTTCCCTTCTGAGTTTGGAAATGACGTGGACCGGACTCATGCAGTTGAACCAGCTAAGAGTGCATTTGCCGCTAAGGCCAAAATTCGCAGAACCATTGAGGCTGAAGGAATTCCCTACACTTATGTGTCAAGCAACTTTTTTGCTGGTTACTTTCTACCCACTTTGTTCCAGCTTGGGGCTACAGCTGCCCCCAGAGATAAAGTTGTTATCCTAGGAGATGGAAAACCCAAAGGTGAAAACTAGAGACACAAACCACACAATTTTATATCAAGAATCCAAGATTATAAATATAGATCTCACTCACTGTCTGTGCTATTCAATTTTGCTTGATTAACAGTTGTTATTAACAAGGAAGAGGATATTGCTACCTATACGATCAAAGCCGTTGATGATCCAAGAACCTTGAACAAAATTCTCTACATTAGACCACCAACTAATACCCTGTCGTGTAATGACCTAGTATCTCTCTGGGAGAAGAAGATCCGTAAAACTCTTGAAAGAATCTACGTCCCAGAGGAACAACTCTTGAAGCAGATTCAAGGTTAGTAAGTGATCATTATTCAGATATATATATATGATCTAAGTATAACTGTAATAACCCATTTTCTTTTCTTTCAGAGTCCTCACCTCCCATAAATGTGATCTTGTCTATTACTCACTCTGCACATGTAAAGGGGGATCATACTAATTTTGAAATTGAGCCAGCATTTGGAGTGGAAGCTTCAGTACTCTATCCTGATGTGAAATACACCACTGTGGATGAGTTCCTTAATCGGTTTGTCTGAGATGCAAATCCACATGTGATTTGTACCTCTCGGTAAAACTTCGTTGTCTAAATAAAGGAAATCTTGTGGCAGCACCGACTTGTCGGGCTGTGCTTCTTGCAGGAATTATGAATGAAGAAACCTATGTTATGTCTATTTTAGTTTCCTTGAAAATTCAGAATGCAAAAATAAATCTCAACACATAGGATGACAATACTATGTTTATAGCAACACGTGTTTATTAAGCATAATTAATCGAAATTTAAGATATGCCTTTTTTTGTTATTATTTTAATACCTTTTACATATTGATTGGTTGTACTCAATAAACACCGGTATATATACCGTCTATGATACCCGTATCCGAGGAATAATGAATGGCTGTGAGATACCTATTATTTGCAAGCAAATATTATATCTGTGTAATACCAATACCCGTTAAACCAACATCCATTGGCCATCCATCATGAAATTTCTCAAATAGTCACTTTACCAATATCTATTTTCGGACCATTATTAAATATTTCATGACCTAAATGACATCTAATGCAGGGGGGTGTGGTTACATGCTGATGAGGTTGGGACAACATAGTAGCTACTTGCTATCTGCAAAATGACCAATACAAAAATGGACAGTGCCTTTGACCAAAAAATAAATAAAAATGGACAGTGCCTAAACAGCAACAGTCAAAGCGCATCAACTTTCAACCAGATCATATGCAATGGGCCCCAATGTTTGTCGTACTTTAAGAGACAAATTACACGAAAAATGCTTGTCTAATCTCTCTCCATTTTTTTGGGTTGATGACCCTATCTAATTTTTGGTACATCATAGAGGAAGACAAAAATAAAGTCATGGACCAACTTTGCCTTATCAATGTGGAATAGATAGAAGGCACAGGGAACGGAAAGACTACAGCATCACAATTTCACATTACAAGCAAAGATTTACAACAAAAAATAATAATATTCCAAAACTCAATACTGATGCGTATCAACAATGAAGTTCACTGCCAATATTAGCAGGCCTTCATGTATAATAAAACGAGTGAGGGCTAAGATTTTCTGTAACTGCAAACTGGCATGGCATCCATATAATAACCCTGAATACAGATTCCTTAAAAAAAGGTTAAAAAAAATATAACTAGGGATGTTCACAAAACCCAACACAGTCCTTCATCCAGTAGATCTGTGTTCTTCAAATCATAACACAGCCAAGCTTTTAGTCAGCTCGAGAGCCACTGCTACTCGCATAAGATTTCTTACCGCCATACTTCTGTAAAATATTCAACGAAATCATGCATTATATTTCAGGCAGCAGCGAGGACAAAAAATCAAAGCAAGTCTCAGCTGTACAAACATAAACAGGTTCACAAGGTAAATGATACAACCCAGAAGCAACTCAAGCATAAATGATAAATAACAAAACCGGACCTGCTTTCCAAAGTCGAAGGGGATGTATTTGTATTTGATCATGTGTGCAATCTGGCGCCTCATTGTAAGGGCAAACAGAACAATCCAGTAACAGAGTAATATGGGCCAAAAGACAGGAACATCAAATAAGGAGAAGAAGGTCATCACAAATGCAATGCAGAAAGCCTTGGTGAAAGAATACCTGCAGTGCAGAGCCACAAACAAAAAATTACAAAATTCACAATCACACCACACCACACCAACAAAGCCACTACTCACTCACTACATATAGGGTCTGTTTGTATTGACTTATGCAGAATTTATCTATTGACATAAACACTTATGACCAGCTCATAAACTGTTTTGGACTTATTTTCATAAACTCTCCAGAACAGCAAAAGTAGTTATTAATTGCTTCTCAATCTGATTGTGATACCATTCCAGTCAAACAACAACTTAAAAAGGAGAATTAAAAAGAAAAGGAATAAATTACCAGAATTTGAACTCGGGAAGACGGCGAATGAAGGGTTTGAACTCATCGGAGCCTTTGGTAGGGAGAACAGCGCCATTAGAAGGGTCGGTCTGAGGGTCAGCGAGAGGGGAGAGAAAGCCAATCAAGAGATTGAGGAGGTAGATTCCCAGCCCATACGAGACAATGTAAAAACCCTCCACATAGAATACCCGCAAAACATAGATGGATGCGATGACCAAGGTGCCAATCCATCTGTACGCGCTATGGGGAGTGGATTTGTCCAGATAATATTGGAAGAGCCTAGAAAATTCATGCAAGTATTGGTTGACGGATGCACCACCACCACCACCCGCGCCTCCACTTCCTCCGTCCATCCAAAATTTCAATCACCACCTGAGGACTGAGGAGAAATGACCCAAAACCAATCAACTATGGATTAATAATATTAATAATTTTGTTTTGTTTTGGTTTTGGGGTAATGAAAAATGAGATCTGGAAGTTCAATCGGAGATAACAAGAAACCCTAGGCTAGGATGAAAATTGAAAGAAAAGGAGGGTGACCTGCGATTGCGATTGCGATGCGAAGGCCGAAGAGTCTTCTTCAACCGAAAAGCGATCTATTTTGTTTGGAAGCCCTCAAGTCCTCAACCCTCAACCTTGTGTTACGGAATGGTGAGGGAAGGAGGGTGGGTGGTGCTTACCGTGACTGCTTCTGCGTTGAGATCAGGCTCAGCTGGCTATGATGGTTATTCTCCATATTACCTTACCTACCCTTCAAATTCTACACTCTAATTTGTCAAGATTCCCTCAAATGACCGGGAACTTTAATTTTTACTAAGATAAATAGCGTGATTTATTTTATTTTTTCTTCAATTAATGGTTGATTTTTTTTTGTAACAATTAATGGTTGATTTAATGTCATTAAATAATTTTAAAATACTTGTTATTAATTATCAAGTTTTTTTTGGTACATATTGTGATGGAAATATTTTAAGGATATAGAATTTTGTAATTTTATTTATAAAATTATTTAGGTTTACAGCATAACATTTAAAAAAAAATATACAATTTTACCAAACTAGTGTTGTCTGATAAATGGTTCAAGTCTTTTAATCATGTAGTAGGGATTCGATTGACTCATGTTTATGAAAATTCATTATTTAGGAGAAGTAGTGATTAAATATGCTTCAAATCCTCAAGGGTAATTAATTATAAAATGACACATTACATTTGTCCAATTTATAATAGTGCTAGCAACATACTCTTTCCAACACTCTCTTTATGATTAATTAAAATACATATGGATTCTATCACTTTGGCAATAAGTCCCACTAAATAGGATATGAGACCCACATAATTTAACGAAACTCATATGTATTTCAACCAATTAAAAAAAATGTATTAAAAAGAACGTGTTAGAGAGTGCGTCAGTACCGGCTGTTGCTTTTCCCCGTCTCCTTTTTGAGTAATGCTATACGGCGCGACACATTTGGACGAAATGCACGAATGACTCTATTTTTTTTTATAAAAAAAAAAACAGAACCCAATGCTTGCAAGTTGTAACCATGTTCCCGACTCTCATTCTCTTTAAAAACCAGACTCACCGCACCGCCCACAACCCAGCGGTGGCTGCACCTTCACCACCGCCAAAGTACAACTGAATCTCGGGACCACGCAAAGCCAGCAAATCCATAGCCGCGAGCCACCCACCCTCCGCAGTACTATCATTCCGTCAAACCCCTACTTGGGGGAGGGCAGAGGAAGGAAGAAGGGGAAGATAGCTGGATTTGGGAGGTGAAAGAAATGGGTAGCTGAGGATGAGGCAGTTGTGATACCTGTTATCTCCACCGCCGTCATTCTCTCTGCTTCACGCCTCTACAAACCGCCGACCCAACCACCACTCTGAAATTGCAAAGAAGCACAAGGCCATGGCAGGGAGGCACCGCGAGGCAAGAACGGAAACGCGAATGGGGTCGCTACGGTTGTGGTCAGAGGGAGTGGCGGAGTGGATCTGGTTGGAGTGTTCGTCCAGTGGAGGCTATGCATGCGTGGTGGTGGGTTGCAGGCGGCGGTCCGGTTGAACAATGACGGTATTGCTGGATGTGAACGGTGCCTCGTCGTCAGTGCTGTCACTGGTGTGGTGTGTGTGTGAGGCGTGGAAGATGAGTGGGGCGGAGAGAGAAACTGATTTTTTAATATGGAAAAATATAGTATGTGTGCAGGTGTATGGTAAGGTGAGTGTAGAAACCAAAATGGATGGCCACGTGATTGCCATCTCTTTCGTGGTTTTTGTACGAAAAATTATGTCGCGAATGCCATCTCTTTCGTGAATGCCATCTCTTTCGTGGTTTTCGTGGTTTATAGGAAAATTGGCAATGCTAGTAAGTAGTACTAAAACTCACGAATGTATTTTCGTACTAATACTCACGAATGTACTAATCCTCATGAATGTAGCCCGTTCTCTCTGATTTCCCTTCCTACTGTTCTCTCCGTTTCTGTTTCGATTTTCATTTTTCTTTGCAATTTCTATCCACCCACCGGTAACCGTGCTCGAAGTAGTGGTTACACACACAGCTCTATTCTGTTACATTAGAAAATAACTATGGAATCCACAGTTTCATTTTCATCTTCTTGTTCTTGCATCCGCAGGTTCCTATGGATGCTCTTCTTTTGCCTCTCATTCTTGTTCTTTTTCCTTATAATATATAGTTCTTGTTCTTTTGTTCTTGCATCCATAATATATAGTTCTTCTACTACCTCCTCTCGTTCTTGTTCTTTCTAATAATTGTTTGTTCTTGCGAATAATTACTCCTTCTTGTTCTTTCTAGTAATCGCTTGTTCTTGCGAATTATTCCTCGTCCTTGTTCTATTCCTTCATACTATTCATGCATCCATAATTTCCTATGGATGCTCTTCTTCTGCCTCTTGTTCTTGTTCTTTCTAATATCGCTTGTTCTTGCGAATAATTACCCGTTCTTGTTCTTTTTCTTCATAATATATAGTTTTTGTTCTTGCGTCCATAACTCTTCTTCTGCCTCTCGGAATTTAAAAGTTAGGTTCCGTTTAGAATTTAGATGTAACTTCCCTCTTTCCTTTTTCTGGAGGAGCTTTAATATTGTCTCTTGGTGAACCGCTGAAACCTTGTTTGTCGTAGGCAATTGTTTCATTGCCAATGAATAAATTAATCTTTTTCTAATACTTGATCTTCTTGATTCCACCACGGCATTTAATTTTCGATCACCACTTTCTTGCTTACTGATTTTGATCACCATGGTAAAATTGATGATTTATGTCCCATAACATTGTTGTCTTCCAATGATTTTGTAGTGTTTTTATTTTACCTTTTCTGCGTGTTTTACTTGTATACCATCAAGAAACACTAATCCACCAACGAAAATTAACTCAATCGTTAAGATCGAATGACATTGACATAAAGTATTGTATTTAATTGTTGATGATGGACATTCACTAGCAGTAGGTTGGGTAATTGGGTTATTTGTAACTTTGTAAGTACCACTCGCTCATTCTTGTAAAATGCTCGACCTTGAGATAGGACAATCTTCCCTTTATTTAAAAAGGGAGGTCTTTGATTTGGAGCTCAATGACATCTAATAAAACATGGAGTGAAATTTTTGTCCATCATTCTTTCCTGAAGTAAATGCATTGGCGCATACCTCAGATCAATGATTACGAACCATGGTTCCATTTTTTACTTGACATCCACTCTGCTCCAGAGCAAATTCAAAAAAGCCACCTCCACCAATACTAGAATTCACACATGGAGGGGCAAACTGCAGAATTATATCTCTCAGTGTGAGCAAACCTGTAACTTGTTCATTATCATTGATCAGAAAGCTGAAACTGCTATTAGTCTGTGCCATATGCTCCATTATTTGCTTAAGTGTATCATTTTCCTTGCTGGTAACAGGTGAATCCATTCTGGGCGTGAAGCCGTTTTTCAGGCGGAGACTTCCTGTTGTGTGAAAAGCCCCGCGATCATGCTTAATGGTTGGTTCAGTGTCCATATTGTCAATAAATTCTTTGACAGTCAAAATCCTGTTATTGCATAAAAACAGGTATGGTGTTGTTAATTTAATCTTGTTGCATAAATTAGCCCGTTATTCATATATCTATATATTCATTAGTTTATTAGAAAGGACATGTCTTTGAACTCACGTTCTATTTCTAAGGAGGTCATCATTATTCTTTACAAGATTATAAACGTCACTGTTCCTCACATTACCCAGGAGCTTCTTAGTTTGTCGATCTACAACTGCAACTGCACAAGTTTGTTCTGCCAGAGCAGCTTCAAAGCATCGGCAACAGTTTGGTCCCCAAATACACAACTAAGATGTTCTTGGCCTTCAAAACTGTGGAAGGAAAGGATAAATAAAAATGGGTCAATTGAACAAAGTACCAAACGGATGCATGTACTAAAATGTAAGTTGAATACCGGAAATCTTTCAGGTTCTTGTCTGCAATACTATCAAACCACTCTAGTTCACTTGATTGAAGTAGTAGTTGGACAAGGGCATCCTATAGCATAAAAGCAAACACACCACTCATCTTAAACATATCAACTTTCAAGAAGATGCCTGTGCTTCAATCCATAACTCTAAAGCTGTGCTTAATTCAGCAGCAGATACCTGTGTAACAAAACCGATGAGTCCAGCTTCAGGTTGTTGTTGTATGACCGGCAAAACGTGGAGCCTATGCTTAGAAAGTAGCAGCATTGCATGCAAAATTGTGTCATCCAAGCCTACGGGGAAAAATGGTTCCCAGAGAAATGACTTAGCCAACTCGCCAACCTAGTAAAGATTGGAGTAGCAGAACTGAAGATTAAACATTTGTTCAGTTGGACAGTTTTTCATTAGAATAGTGATCCCAGTATCCTACATCACTGCAAATTCCAAGTGCACAATCACCAAGAGAGAAGTAGCAATGAATTGCAAATAAAGAAAGCTAAGAGGAAAAACCTTGGTTTGCCCAATCTGAGGAATCTGGTCCAGGATGGAGAAAAAGCCACCGTTCTCCATATCCTTGAGATGGTTTTCTGAGGCATTTTCCCTGATCTTCTCATATTCCTTGAAAATATAACATGCTTAATGAGAATGCTGTGTTGTGCCATTTGGGTGGGGGAAGATAGAAGGTATAACTTCTTCTAAGAATTGAAATAAGTAATACCTCAAGACACCAAAGAACCATGCTTGCAAAATCAATGAAACCAATATATCGATCAGAAAATCTTAAGCTGGCTGTGTTGGTGTCTAAGACATCCACAATGACTGCACTAAAGGTGTTCTTTTCGTACAACATATGAATTGCATCCCTTATAGTGTTTCCAGCTTTCAATTCCAAAACTTAACATAGGAAGGAACAAGAAACAAGGCATGCATTGAATCATGAGTATCTTCATGCGGGTATATGGTATTGATCTTATGCAAAACAAAGTTGCCAACAATAACTAAAAAAAAACAAGTACCAAGTGAATCTTTTATGCCGGCTAATGAACTGATGGGTATGTGGTCAAGAAATTGTTGCAGGGCAGAGCCAGAATCATTCTGCACGTGGTGATGAATGTTTTCCTTTTCTGCTAACCCACCGTCCGAGGCGTTCAATACTTCCGCTATTGGCCTAGATTGCATTGTCTCGGTTTCTTGTTCTCAATCCATTTGATTGAGTTTAGCTTAATTCTTTATTTTCCCACCCCTCTCTCTCACCGCCAACTTAGGCCCTTGACTCGTCAAAAAAGCCAGAACCTCTACGTGTCAATCTCTTGGTAGTCAGTTACCCTGATCTTGCCACGTGGCATTGGCATCACCATTTATCCAAAGGAACAAAAACACCCTCCAGTCCAAGCTAGTGAACTACTAGTATTTTGGTGTTTTTTTTTTTTTTTGTATTATTACATTTTCATCACGTACACATTTATATTTTAGATTAATTATGGGATTCAATTCACGTTCACCAAGTAAACCCCTGTCTAGTGAGCGGTCTATATATAGAGTGGATGTGAGTAATGCATTTTGCAGTTTCAGAATCAGATTCCTTATCACAACACCGGTTAAAGTAATACTTAAGTGATACAATAATTTAAAAGGGGATACAGCAACTTCATAGCTCACGGTCATCCCTTCAATTTATTCACTTTTGTGGATCTTTATTTTCATGATTTATTCATTCTATTTTACATGTAGTGGGAAGTGGGGGAGGGGTTCTATTTTACATATAGCCGGGTGCCGCTTTCTCTACTGAACAATGAGCATAGCTTTGCAACAGCTACCCTTCCGTCCCCAAAGATGGGAATGATCCCCAGAATGCTTCTTCCCTCGCCTTTGGAAAACCAGCTCATGAAATAAGCACTACCATTTATATGACAGTGCCATCTTCTATTGTTGCCTTCTCCATTATGATGGTGATTCCTGATCGAATGTGGAACCCATCTTCTGATCTATCTGCTTCTTGAACGCCCTGCAGAGAAAGCATTTGAGTTGGTAAGCATAAATAGGATGCTTATGATAGGTGTTGGTGTTACACAGCGGTATTGGACCAGAAAACAACTGACTGATTGAACAAACTGGCTTTAAGGTAAAAACATGGTGAGAACTTGAGTAGTAGCTATGCTTACATCTTTGTTCATGATGATGACATCTTTCCCGATCTTTGCATTCTTGTCAATAATGCAGTTCCTTCAACAAAGATAGCAAACTATGAGTTGACAATAATAAATAGATTCGGCACGTGACAATGCTAATCCTTTATCATGATGCTGATTCAATATCTATTATATATTTACTGTCTAATTCTTTATCATGATTCTGATTCAACCATCTATTATATATTTACTGTCAATATTTTAGTGTTCATTAACCGTGAGTGGCAATTACCTAATTTTGGTATTCCTTCCAATCCCAATAGGGACCTTCCCCTCTGCCAGTAGAGAAGCAATTTCGGGTTCAGTTTGGTAATAGTCTGCTCCCATCATTACTGTGTCCTGTAAAAGGTGATTTTAGTTAGGAGGCACCATTTGATTGAGTGTTTCAGCATACTGGGTTCAGAATATATGGTAGTTTACCTGAAGCTCAACACCATAATCTAAACGTGATCGTTCACCCACAATGGAGTGTTGAACTGTACATTCTCGCAGGAAACATCCATGGGAGATAATGGCATCCACAATCTACCAAAGCAACACAGACAGAATAAGCAAAGACATCTCATGATGTTACTAGCATGCTGTAAGATAGATTATCATACCTGGCACTTGTCAATCTTTGTTGGTGGTAGGAATCCTGGAGATGTGAAAATGGGTGTCTTGGGATTATAAAATTCAAACTTTGGACTCTGCACGAGAGTAGCATAAAGCAGATATTAGTTTCAATCAACTGAACAGGAACACTGGGTGGCGTATGAGCCATGAACAAATTGCATTATTGATTATATTATACTGATTCATGTCTCCTTGGTTTTAGTATGGTCCAATTTGCCACTTCTTGGTGGCCCTGTAATCTCTTGTACCCACCTCTTCAGTAAGAGCAAGGTTAGCATCGTAAAAGGATTGTATTGTTCCAATGTCTTCCCAGTAGTCTCCGAAAAAATATGCCTGCAAAAAACATGACATTTCACTTCGCATTGCTACCTCTGTCATAGATGTAATTGGCTCCTCATATATAGCAGTTAAGATTCCTTCTGATATGGAATAAAAACATTTAAAAGAAGATACATTTATTGGATTTCCTCTTACTTGGACATCGTGTTCCCTTATAGCTGAAGGAATGATTTCAGATCCAAAGTCGTTGGATGTAGGATATCTCCATTTCAGAAGCTTGAGTAAAACATCTGTCTTGAATACATAAACCCCCATAGATGCAATATATGGTGACTTTGATGCTTCTTGGGGTGACAATCCAAGAAGAGAGGTATCTACTTGCTGCAGATAATAACACAGGAACACATGACTATGTTAAGGCTACATAAATATATTATTAACATGTTATTATGGGGGCTGCAAATTAGTAGAAAAATTACATAACAATGGCAAGAAGTTAAAGACAAAACATCAGGGTCTCATTGGTACGGAAGTTTGCAAACTAAATCTATACAATCTGCACAATTTTAAATCTAAATCAGCTTGTTTTTAACATATGTTAAGCATATCAAATTAACAATGCTATCCTATGATGTCTAGCAACTTAGCAAGCCATTCTGGATTCAGTGATGAACTTTACAGGAAATGATATAGTGCTAAGATGTTCACTCTTGGAAGGATGAGAAAAGACTGTTGAACTTGAAACTGGGGATGTTAACTTTTTTTTTTTTTTTTATGTTGCCTGATAGTGAACAACCTCAGTAGAATTACCTACCAGATAACAAGAAACCAGAAAGAAGGTGCAAGCATTAGGTTAAGTTGTGAATTACCATTGCTTTCAAGTCAGCACCCTTAGGTTTTTCTGAAAATTGGACGATGCGGCCTCTGTCATCCACCTTGACCAATCCATAATCTGATGCACGGCTGAAAAGCAGGCAATCAATTTTGCAAAAAAAAAAAAAAATTGTTTTCAGGGAGTTAGCTGTTTCTATTCACTCAGTCTAGAATGAAATTAGGCATAATACTCATAATGTCTCAGCAGCATAATGATATCAAGCAACAAAAACAAACACATCTAACAGCAGATTGAACACACCTGTCGCCCACAGCAGCACATGAAATTGTAATATCAGCATTTCTATCAACGTGACTCTGTTCATTAGTCACAGATAAATCAGAAAAAAACTTTTGAAAATGAAATGAAGAAATTATCCACTCTATAAAACAGTCACACTGTATACCTGCACAAGGTCCATGTAATCCATTCGGTATAGATGATCCCCTGCTAAAATCAATACATTCTCAACCTTTCTGTTCTTGGCATCCTGCAACAATGAATCTATTACTCATTGACAAGCTCAAAATGATAAAATTTATTATTAATTATTAATAAAAAATAGAGAGAGAGAGAGGACATGCGGTATATACAAAAAAAAAAATAAAGATGTATTTTCCCACCTCAAATACCCAGGTAAATTGCCTCACAGCATCTGCAGTTCCTTGGAACCACTTGTTTCCAGCCTCTCCTGGGGTTTGTGTGGCCGCCAGAACCTGTTTGGCATTTAGGTTAGTCATCATGAATCATGAATAGAACAGACTTGAAATTGGTCAACAAGAATCTCTTCCAGTGGCTTGTATTTCTCTATCAATCACAATCCACAGCAGCCAGCCAAGACAGCTTCTTTAAAAACATATACTTCTATGAATATTTTTTTCTATTCACATGATGGTGATGCATACATACCTCTACAAATCCATCCCCAAAGTTGATGCCGTTTCCAAAATAGGTGCGGGCAATGTGACGGTTGAGGGATGCAGAGTTGAACTGAGTCAGCACAAATATTTTGTTGATGCCACTGTTGATGCAGTTGCTCATTGGGATGTCTATAAGCCTGTAGCATCCCCCAACAGGAACCTGAAAACGCACCGCACACAACAAACACATTATTCATCACAATTTCACAAACACAGACAGAACTCCAAAATGTTGGGAGCATGTGAGTCACTTACTGCAGGTGTTGCAGCTCGTTTGGTGAGAGGGTAGAGTTGTGTCCCAGGTCCTCCTCCCAATACAATTGACGCAACATTTTTTGGGTCAGCCCTTCTTCTCAGGAATGAAGGCACATTCAAGGTCTGAAGAAATTCAAACAAAAACACACTCACATACCAAATAAAAAAAAAATGTAGTAGCCACATAAACAAAGTAAAAACTACCAAACTTTGCAATCATGTACTAATCAAAATTAAAAAAAAAAAATCCCTTTTTTTTAGCAGAATTGTAAGGTTGGGAAGTAAAAAATAAAATAAAAAATAAAAATTGAAGCCCAGATTCAAATTCAGCGTACTTACCAGGGATCCTTTGGCGTCATCTGAAGTAAGAACAGCAGACACAGCACCAGGTTTGACTCTCTTCTGGGTTGTCAAATGTTTAGCCAACTGATTCGTGACCCAGGCACTGTTTTTGTTGTTGTTCAAGCTACCTCTGATTCTTTCCCCTATCAGAAAGCCATTATCTTGACCAAAAAGGGAGGCTGTTTTTGAGTTTGCTAAATGGGTATTGGTGTTGGCTTTCATGGTCACACAAGCAGATGCCATTGCAGTGACCTTGCCTCACTGATCGGGATTTTCAGATACCCAGAATATTATGTCAATTGGATCAAATACCCAAAGTCCTTGCAAGCTGCAAACTGCAAAGAGCTTACCTCAGTTTCAACTATAAGCAAACCAAATCAAGTGAAGTGTGCATTACACAAAGCAGAGAAAACAGAGAAAAAGAAAAACTCACTCTAAGTAACACCAACACCAAAAAATGTCTGTGCCGCCCCAAAGGTCAACTGATCTGTGAGTGTGAAACAAAATGGGAATCCGAAGAAGCGATCAGAGTGAAACTGAGATTAATTGTTAGGCAAATTATTAAGCTTAAGCAATGTGAATGTGATCGAGTGGTGTTGAAGGTAAAAAGGTTGCCTTTATTGGCGTGTGAGCCAGACCCCTCACGAGAAAGGTCTGAAAAATCCTATGGTTTTGGTAGATATCAATTTCCCAAAACTATATAGACAAGTATATAAATTAATGTTGGGCTGTGACCATATTTCATGACCCCCAGTTTCCCTCATAAGTCCAAGTTTCTAGGTGTGTGATGTGTTTACACTTTACATTACACATGGGAAACCCATTAACGGACAAGGACGTGTCATTTTCAGGCACTAGTCTAGTTGTACATGAAATCAAAAATCAAATTAATAAAACATTGTATGCAGATTCGTTCAAAAAATCTTGATGTGAATTTCTACGGTTGTTATTTGCTTGAATGTGTTGTACTAAGGAAAAATTACTCATTCCTAGGGATGCATTCTCAGGCTGCTCTGACCTGACATTTGATAGGGGGGGCTTGGATGTATATGCAAGCCACTTGCCATGTTGCAAAATTTGTAAATAATAATGATAATGATTATAGGTCGGGTTGATTGAGTTTCATCTAAGTGATAACATTTTCATTCTTAAAATTGCCATTTCCCTGTCTGATTATATCCAGAGATTTTCGATGGTTTAGACTGAAAATTAATTTTGAAAAAAAATGAATATTAAAAAATTAACTTAAAAAATGATTTATACATAAAGGTAATATTTTAAAAGTTAATTTAAAAAGTAATTGAGTAGTAAATTTTTTTTAGATATAAAATTGCTTTAAAGTATTGAGTATCATTCATTAAAAAATATTGTTGTGACTTGAAGATAATAAAGTATATTCATCTTCAAGGGTACATTTTCCTTTTCATGATGTTAAAAAAATGAAATTTATTAGTGGAATCACCCCCTACCCCCAAAATCCGTCCAGGTAATGGCAACTCTATAAATTAATATCTAGTATCTAGATTCATAAATGTTGGAAGCAGTCAAAGGATAGCTAGTGAACAAATAACGTGACCCAAAAGGCAAAAATATTTTTATTTTCTTTTTGTCAAATATTCCAATTCATTGTAAATGTCCATAGATGAGAATTAAAAATTGACAAATTAAAAACATTCCAAACTCTGTGATCGACCCACTCGTTTTGCCCGATTGAATTGTAACTGTTTACCAATCAACATCAAATAAAATTAAATAACAAAAAGTTAACAATTCAATTCAATTAATTCTCATAAAAAAAATAGATATTTACAAGGTTTTTGTATTCTATTTTTTTAATCTGATTTTTATTTATTCCCTGTGGCTGTGGAACTACTAGCAGCAGCAGACAGAGGCAGAGCATCCTCCAAATCAGCCATGCCGCATGAATGGACGGTCCTCGTGAGCCGCAGCATATGCACAGTGGGCCCCATCTCCCATTGTGTTGTGATTGCTCAACGGGCATCTCTCTGTGGTTCTTCATCTCTTGCGGTCCACCCCATGCCTTTCCAGCCCATTCATTGCTGCAGCCCCCTCATGTGCCAACAAAGTAACTTCAATTACACTCCTAAATTGAATAAACTAACAACAACATTTGGCATGACGAACAAATCACTCAATACATTTATATTATACATGAAAACGATATTGAAAATTTAATTATGAATTATTTAAATAAGATTATAAGTTTGGGCTTGAGACAAAAAAAATAGTTTGGGATTTGTTGATGCACGTCCACTTGTTTTCTAGAAGAAATATATTAGCAAGTTACATCTTTAACTATATTTAACAAATTTTATATTATAACTCGCTACCTTATTCTTTCTAAAAAATAAATGGGTGTACATTAGCAAATCCTATAGGTAATTACTAACTTACACCCATTTATTTTAAAATATACTTCCTCCGGACTCGAATATAAGAAACAAGTTACTTTTTTGGTTCATTGAATAACTCATGTATCTGGACTATATTATAGACCAGATACATGAGTTATTCAATGAACCAAAAAAGTAACTTGTTTCTTATATTCGAGTCCGGAGGAAGTATATATATATATATATATATATTAACAAGTTACGCCTTTAAGTATATTTAACAAAATTTATGTCGTAACTTGCTAACATACTTTTTTCTAAAAAAACAAGTGGGATAGCGTTAGCAAATCCCAGTAAGTTTATTACTTAATAATATGACTATTTCTACAATAATATATGTCAATTTAATTTTTGTTGGGGTCAATAAGAAACAATATTGAATGAGTTACGAGAATAAAATACTTAATGGCCGGGGATCAAAATGAACCCCGTTGATGAAAACAAGGAAGCCCAAACGACACAGATCATTATTCATTTATTTTGGTCAAGTCAAACAGATCCTTAATTATAAGATGAGGACTAACAGTGAGAGGGACGGATCGATGCATGCTGTATTTAAGCAATTTTGGGATGATAATGGCGGAATGGGCTTTAACTGTTTGTAGGAAACAAACAAACGCATGATGTTACTCATAATCTGGACTGACTCCTACTGTGTGTGTGTGTGATGATGTATTTGAATCATGCACATGAATGCGATGCCCTCCTATACCATTGCTTCGTTTTAGTTGGTGATGACTCAGCCAGCTCCACCGTTCAATTGTCCACGAAAATCTCAGACACGGGTTTCCCAGTCCGGCCTACTTGATTGTTTTTATTTATTTGATTTTATTTTTGGCCATATTATTATTATTATTAATATTATTATTGTTAAGAAGTAGGACACTCGAATACGATTGATCTCCACCGTTGAGTGGTATGGGTGGAAGTCTCGGGTCACACAAACCCAAAAATATCAAGCCCTGGCCCTGCAGGCTCAAAGGAGAAATGACATGAGATATGGCCCCTTAACGGTCTAGAGTCAACATATGAAATCTCAGGAATAATTGCACCGATGTAAATGGCTTAACAGGACTTTTGCAGGAAAGGTTTTTTTTTTTTTTTTTTTGTGATACACTGACACAGGGAAAGAATAGTTATAGAGGTAAAGCCTCTAATACCAGCATCTAAAACAAGGGCAGGGGGAAGCTCCAGTGGAAGGAGCCCAGGTGACCCATGGCAGCAAGGGAATCGGCACAAAAATTAGCTTCCCGAAACACATGGCTAACTTACAGAACAGCTCCAATCATCCGCCTCCAGCAGAGAAGAGGGCGGAGGTGGGAACAGTAATGAGTTTGGCGCTTTCCAATCATATATATTTACCACCAAGCACCTTATGTTATGTTTGGATGGGGTTTTTGGAGGGGAAGAAAAGGGAGGGGAGTGGAGGAAAGAGCTTATAATTCCTAATTACTTTGTGTAGCTTTAATAGGACAAAGGAAATATTATTTTAGAAGGTAGTAGACACCAAGATGTAAATTTTTTTTTTAATTTTAAAAACTCCCAAACAAAGTAATCGGAGATTATAAATTTTTCTCTTCCCTCCCTTCTCCTCCAAAAACCCCCATCCAAACATAGCCTTAGAGTCGAGCTCCACCCCCAAGGAAGGAAGGCCCATCTCCTTAATTAGCCAGCCGAAGACCAAGAGTGACACCCCCAAAGTTCAGCCTGAATTAAATGCATACATCAATTCTACAAATATACACCAATGTTAAATACTCTTTTGATGCTACATTTTTTTTCCATGATTTCCAAATAACATTAAATTGATCCTTTGAAATAAATTTGATGATGTATTTTGTTGTCGAATTATTAATTTTTTGGATGCTTTACAATTTCTTATTTGGATGCTTCGAATCGAATTATTAATTTGATGTCACTTACATGTATACCTTAGTTAGAGAACTTTTTCTTCATCAATTTAATTATTATGTACTGATAATATAAAATAGTTTAAATACACACACATCATGTATCTGAGAAAATAAAACATACTTCGAAATATAGACAAATATTGACTTGAGATTTTTTTGTTAGGGAAAACAAAAATAAGAATATGTTTTCCTTTTATTGATTTAAAAAAAATAATATATTATAAAACTTAATATCTAAGTCCTTTATTTTTATAAACATTACATGTTATATACTTTTTTAATTAAAAATATATTTTTTGTCTTCTCTTATTTTTCTCTCTCTCCAGAATTCTCCACCCAAGTAGCCTTAGAATACATATACAGATAGTGAAACACATCGATGGGTACACAAGTGTAGCGAGACGTGTGCACGCAAATCTGCTAAAAAAAATAAAAATAAAAAAACAAAAGAAAACGCTTTTCACGTTAGAATAAGCTGAATTGGGTCGAATTATCTTCTGACTCTGGGCATTGAAAATGTGAAAGACATGCTCTTTCATTAATATCTGCATAAGTGATCAAATGTTGTGGTTAGCAATTTGTTCAAGTTTCCTGTGATGAAAATGACGTTCAACGTGAGTTGGGGTCCACCTTATTGATTTTTTTAAAAATGTATTTTTTAGATTATATGCAAAAACAATTATAGATTTTTTATGAGCTATTCCGAATAGATTCTGAAAAAGCTAAAAACTAATTATTGAGATCGACTTTTAAATTTTTTTTTACTCAAACATCTTAATATTTCTTAAAAATGATTTTTCTACACAAAAAGTGATTTTGTTAAGAAAAATCTAAAACAAACGCAATCTTAGTTTAGATACCTTTCAATTAAAATAGAAGTAACTTTGGGGAAGTAAAAATAATGTTGAAAAAAGGAAAAAAACTATTTTTTAATTATTAATTTTAGGCATAAGATTTATAAAAGTTTCAAAACTATACTTATATTTACGAAATGGTCTTACTTTACTGTTATATTAAAGTATGTATTTAAGTAAATATTTGTAAACTTTTTCTACGATTTGACCAATTATGAAAACAAGTAAACAATAAAAAAATAAGGTTTTTTTATTTACACATACATACTTTTCTATCTATATATACCTAATGCGAAACTAATAATTACACATGTATTTTTTTTGTTGAAAATATACATGATGCGGAATTAATAGTTCTGCAGTTGTACTTCAGTGCGGAACTATTAGTTCTGCATGTGTTATTCGTAACACATACAAAATTATTAGTTTCACATGTTGAACTATACAGTGTGAAACTAACGGAACTATTAGTTCCACACTAATGCAGAATTATTAATTACGCACCGATAAGTACGTGTCAATAGTAATTGATATATGTGTCGTTAAAAAAGCCCAAAACTAAACTTTTTTTTTCGATAAGCAACCCAAAAAAAAAGCCCAAAAATAAACTTTGAGTCCATGGAATGGCGCAGCCCAGATTAGGCAATTAATTCTTGGCTTTTGCTAGGGTGCGCAAGCGACCCAAGTCGCGCACCGTGAGTGAGCATTTTACAGTGGAGACGCAAACACTGGATACATATCCCTTCACTGGCACTACTTTGACCGGCACTCGTCGCGGCGGTGTACGGAGGGAGGAGAAAGGGTCCCGTGGCCGTTCGGGATGGTGGAGGGAGGAGAGGAAACGACTGTTCTGCCCAGTGTCGTAGATCTACGATGGAATCTTCCAGTGACGTTGCCGGAGACAACTCGCTCGCAATATGTTTGCTTTGCCGATTTCAACGGCGGCGGCGGAGATTCTTCAGAAACGACGGAAAACGGAAACGGGGCACTGACGGCAAGCATAACGGAATCAACAACACACCACTTTGAGTTGAGTTGAGCCACCGCTTGTTAATTTGAATCTTGATGATTAGAAATATGTTAAACATCGCAAATTAAACCAGAGATTGTGTTTCCATTCAATTTTAACAAAGACGTTTTTCTTTTGTAATTTGATTTTCAGTCGAAAAGTAAAATTTCAGTCCAAAACTCCTTCCATAGCAAATGTCATGTACAAAGAGCAAGTCTTCAAAGATCTATGCCGGAATCTTCCGGTGACGTTGCCGGAGATGACTCGCTCGTGACTTCGGGCGTCGAAGACGGTGATCCGGGGGTGGGTGGCGAGGGATATAGTGAAGTGGGTGTACCGTGTTCTAACATCGCTCAAGAACTCATCTACACCGTTAATTTTTTATACAATATATCTTGTGGTATTCAGGTAGTTGCTCACGGTGAGAGACTTGCGAGGGTCTCAGGGTCTCTCACGGTGAGAGACTTGTGTCAAGTTAAGACTAGACTTGTCAAAAAAAAAAAAAACTAGTAACGATAATAAGCTTTTAGAAGAAAAAACTTTTAAATCTCAAATTTCTAGGTCATATTATAAAGTGAGCAATTTATTTTAAAAGGTAAAATAAGTAATCTCAATCTTTTGATGCATAAATGAATAGTTGATATTATGTACACATGCATAATAAATCATGAATGTGCTATAATATCAACCGTAGATTTTCTGATTAATGGTTATCATTATTTACTTTGCCCATTTGGAGTGAACTCACACTTCATAAGAGTCAAATATATAATGAATATATATGTGGTGAAATTAAATATTGTCCTTTTTTTTTTGGTCATAATTAAATATTGTCCTGATTTAATTGATTTACAAGTCAGTAAATGATCAATGGACATAGGAGGATAATCAGGATATTGCAACTGAAAATTGAGAAAAGTTTCTATATATTATTGTTAGACGTTCACATATATGATTTCCATGTACAAGTGTATACATCTATGTCACTACAAGAATTCGATCCCCAGATACATTCAACTAGTGATTGAGGATATTAAGAAGTGAAACTCTGATTTTAATCAGACGCCTAAAAAGAAACTCAAGGCCTTCTTCAAGGTCTTGAATGCATGACTCCATTTTCTCCAAGTGGTTCTGCAGATCATTCAACTTGCTAGTCTTGGTAAGTAGGAATGACTGCAATGCTACGTCCACCTGGGCAAATTCACTTTCATCTGCCAATAGTGAGCAATAAACTCTTTTGGGCTGAATTAGCTTGGAAATTGAAAGCCAGCTGTTAGAATTTGATTGTGTGGTCCCTGAGATAAATTGCAGTATTGTCTGAAATGTTGTTAGTGTAGCCGCTTCAACATCTTGTAATAAGCCAATCAAAGCCACTGCTTGATGGTCTTTGTTTGTAGATGAGATGTTGCAATTTTTGGAAGTGCCCTTCAAATTTGCCAAGGCTTTAGAGATGGCCTTTCTCACTACCTTCCTCGATGTCAAGAATTTCTTGACCTCTGCAGTGAGCTTCACTTCACCTTCCCTTCTTCTTCTCCTTATGAGGGACTGAAGTTCCCGTGTGCATTCTTTTGTATGCAGTAAAGAATCTTTGGCTGCGGTACACGCATCTAAGAGCCTTAAGGATCCATCCAAAAGGTCATCTACCCATTTTTCTTGGCACTCATGGAGAAGGGCATCTTGGGTGAGTGGAAGCTGAACCACCTTTTCAACACACCCGGTCAAATCTCGCAAGCCTCCTATATTGTGGATAAGCAATGAAGAGGAAGAGGAGGTTTCATTGGAAGCCCTTAAGCGGTCCAAGTGTTCATTGCATTCAAGAATGAGTGGGTGTGGTCTAGAGGGCATGCTGTTTGAGCGACCATGGGATTTTGGGTTCAAAGTAGAGGCTGCCATTTTTCTTCCTCAACAAGGGAAGAGAAAAGAGAAGAAGCCTTGGTTTTGATTTTGAATGTTGAATTGGGTCTATGGATCTGCCTTCATTCCATTGGCATCTTCTCAATATATATTATGGGGGTGGGAGACAAAAGGAATCTCATCTTAAAAGCATATCAATGAGGCTAACTAATCGAGATTTGGATCTAGACATAATTGCACAAATGTTAAAGCAGTGTCTCCCCAATGGAAACTCTCCAACTCATCCTTTGTCTCATCTTAATTTGTCAATCACATGATTTTGTCATTTTCAATGCAAATGCTTCACCAAAAACGTGTTCTAATCTTAATTATAACCATCTGCACGTATGTAGTACTGCTGTGATACTAAAACAGCGACTACAGTGCTGCATAGCATGCCTCTCTTGGAGGAACAAGAGATCAGATTCAGATCATAGCAAAGAGATCCCACGTTTGGTAGATTCAATATTCATGTGATTCCCATGTTAAAAATTGAGGGATGAGTTGGGAAGCCTGGTTCGTGGGAAGCATTGAGCAAACACTGCTGTGGTAGCACTAGGATGGCAAGACCAGAATTAAGATAATGCAGTTGCATGCTCACTTATTGACATTTGAAAATGGAAATATTCTTCTTGTCTCCTCTCTATTCATGTTCTATATATTGAGAAGATATCAACTACTATGACCCAAGAGTTTAGAACAAATTGCATTCTCATCTCCTACTCATCTTTACTTTCTGAGTAGAGAAAATGGCAGCGGTAGAAACAAACCCAAAAAGCTCTCTGCATGGCCGCAGCAACAGCTTACCCTCTGCACCCCACCCCACCATGTCACAAGTTGAGTCCCGTTTGCACAGATTGAAGGATTCTGAAGCCAATGCTTCTTTGTCATCATCTTCAATAAGTCACAAATTCTATGGCTTGCAAGATTTGCAAGAAAGCATTGATAAGCTGCTCCAATTGACAATCACCCAACAAGCATTGGCTCAAGAATGCAGCGACAAACAGGTTGAAGAACTATTAGATGGGTCTCTGACGCTCTTGGATATTTGTATCACAGTTAAAGATTGTATGCTGCAATCAAAGGATATCATGCACCAACTTCAGTCAGTTATTCGCAGGAGGAGAGATGCAGAAACTGGAATCACAGTTGAGGGTGGAAAATACTTGGAATATAGAAAGAAGGTGAAGAGGGCAATTGGATGAAACTTGAAAGCAATCAAGAATGAGTTCACAGTTTCTTCCACAAACAAAGACAAGGAGACTTTTTCCATCTTGAAAGAAGCAGAAGCTGTCACTGCTAACTCATTAGAATCTTTGTTGTTGTTTATCACTGCCCCCTCAAAAGGACAGTTAAAGCAGAGAAGATGGTCAGTAATCTCCAAGCTCATGCAGCCTAAAAGAATATCTTGTGATTCTCAAGAATCAGATTCAGAAACAAATGAATTCGAAAGGGTTGACGCCGTGTTGCAGTTGCTCATCAGTTCAAAGCCTTCATCTATTGAGAATTTTCAAAAGCATGTGCAAAATTTAGAGTTATGCATTGAAGATATAGAAGTTGGAGTTGAAAGCCTCTCAAGACAGCTAATTAGAACAAGAGTTTCCCTTCTCAACATTTTAAACCACTAGTCTACCCAAAATATGTTTTTAACCATGTCCTCTCTGTCTATACTTTGTACATAAATGTGACTAAAGAAAAGTGTATATATTTTTTGATCAAATATATATGCCAGCTTTATTACCCTTCACATTCTCAGTTCTCTCTTTTTTCTCTGTCAAAGAACGTAGTTTTTACTTTTTCCTGTTTTGGGTGGAATAACTTACTAATGGTCTTTAATTGACCAGTAATTTTAATCTCCACTTAGTTCTAAAATGCACCACATGCAGAAGGGATTCAATCACTCAAGTCAAATTGAATCAAATCATTGACATCATATTTAATTGTTCACACATTAGCGAGCATTAAGATAAAAAAAATAAAATTAACGTGCTTAATGTCTTCCATGTATGAGGACAAGCCAACGCAAGCATCATTATTTTTATCTTGCTTCCAATTTTCGGAAAGGCTTTAATTGGATGTCTAATTCTAAGCTAAAACTAATGCTTATGGTTATTTGTCCGCTGTAAGGATTACAAGCTCTGTTTCGGTTGATGCATGATGATTAAATAAGTATAGAACTTAGTTCCTGAATATGTATGTGCTAAATACAATGAACAACATGATTCCTGAAGAAAAACAAAATGAAGGATCGATGAGGAGGAGGACTAAAGTCTATTAATTAGAAAACTGAAAATTATTAAACAAGAAAAGAAAACTTTGCGAAGCAAGCTCTGAACCCACATGTGATTCAGAGTCAATTTGAACCCCTATCCTAGTTGTCATGCTTAAACCTTTACTAGGATGGTGATTAAATCAGAACTTAAATGACTGCACTGCACATGTTCTCAATTTTTGTAAGCCAAGGACAACGAAGAAACAGATGCTTGTGTTCCTGCTATGAGGACAAGTCAATTAGTCTCTCATCTTAATATCCATTTCATTATTCATTTTCTTCAATTTGGAGAGGCAGCAGAGAAGTGGAAGTAAATAACACGTTAATATAATTCAATTACAACTCACACAACCCAATTTTAGGGTTCACTTAAATTAAATGAAATATGTAAGACCAATAGCTTCATTCAAATATGACCATCTACCGTTTATTTATAATACATTAAGCCTAAAACACGAGATGCAGAACTGTCATGTCGATTTCTTTCATCTGTCATTTTTAAATTTCCTTGAATCACATTTGGTCTTAAAAGTTTAACAGAACAATTCATCATTCATTTTAATTTTAATTTTAGAAGATAACATATTTCTCTCTTAAATGTCAAGGTTATTAACCTTCATTTTCATTTATTTGGTAGCTGCTTATGCTCCTGTCTCACAACCACGACAATGTATATATTATTAAACACCATATTCTTAATTGTTTTAAACACAAATTGAGATTAGTTTGCATTGGTCAATTTGATTTATGCATATATATCTTTTACATTTTAAGCATATTTTTTCATTCACAAATTTGAGTTCGAGGCCTTTCTTAGAGGAAACTAAACTCGTTGCTACTTCAAGCAACAGACGTTCTTACAATGAACTATATAAATAGTGAATAAAACTGTAAAAACGATAATGCACAGATGAGTTTCAATACTCCAGATATAAAACTTCTGCTTCATCAGATGGATATACACATTAACCAAAAAAATAGGAATTGAGTACAGATAACTGCTTAAACTACTAGTATACACTGATCAAGAAGAGAAAATAGAGGAAAATACAGAATCTATAGCCAATAATCAATATCATATGATTCATATCATACACGGTATTTGATCAGAAAAGCTTGCTTCTGCTATTCCAGCATCAAATCCCAACATGCTAATGTGACCGTGAATCGATTC
Source organism: Glycyrrhiza uralensis (assembly GCA_030159175.1). Taxonomy (NCBI): domain Eukaryota; kingdom Viridiplantae; phylum Streptophyta; class Magnoliopsida; order Fabales; family Fabaceae; genus Glycyrrhiza; species Glycyrrhiza uralensis. The sequence goes on from BRZY01000005.1 coordinate 55,301,455, forward strand.
TTTTTGGTAATCATAAAAAATGGAAGCAGTTTCTATCATTTTTCTGAATGTCAAATGGATGAAGTTTCCTTCTCTGTGTTCCTTCCTGAGGGGAAGGTTGAAACAGCACTAATCTGGAATGATGATGATGAAGGACCATGGGGTGAGGCTCCAATAGTGGAGAATGCACTGGCATTGCTACTGATGTATGTGCTGGTTCCACTAACAGGTCCTTCAACCACTAATTTTGGGGCAGGTGGTTTCTCAATCTCTTTTACCCCTTCTAGCATTTGCACTACTCTGCTCATTGTTGGTCTCTGAGATGGCTGCTCTTGGATGCACCAAAAGCTTACCTGAATCGCTCTCATCACTTGCTCCATATCGACATCTTGGTCGGCTAGTCTTTTGTCCAAAATCTCATTGATGTTGCCTTTCTCAAACACTTCATAGGCCCAAATGGAGAACTTCTTCCTATTTGTTTCCTCTGAGACTTCAAAATTCCTCTTCCCACTCACAATCTCTAACAAAACCATGCCATAGCTATAAACATCGGATTTGGATGTTATGGGGAGATTTGCAAGCCACTCTGGGGCTAAATATCCTCTAGTTCCTCTCACACTCGTCAAGGTCCTATGCCTGTGGTCCTTGGGGTTAACTAGCTTTGCAAGACCAAAATCAGAGACTTTAGAAATGTAATTCTCATCCAAGAGAATGTTTTCAGGCTTTATATCACAATGGACTATGCAGTCACGACACTCCTCGTGAAGGTATGTGATGCCTCTTGCAGTCCCCAGGGCGATTTTGTACCGGTACTCCCAATTCAACAATTTTCCCGAGTGCTCTCCCGTCGGGAATAAAAAGTTGTCTAGAGACCCATTTTTCATGAACTCATAAACTAAAAGCCTGTGGCGCCCTTCTGAGCAAAATCCAATAAGCCTCACCAAATTTAGATGATGAGTGCTACTTATAGTTGCAACTTCCATCCTAAACTGTTTCTCACCTTGCTCAATGCCTTCAAGCTGTTTCACTGCAACAACAGTTTTGTTAACAAGAACTCCTCTATACACAGCACCAAATCCACCAGCTCCAAGCTTCTCCTTGAACCCCTTTGTTGAGCGCTGGAGCTCCTTGTATGACAACTGGACTGGTGCACCAGAAGCATACTCGAGAAGAGCATACTGAGTAGACAATCCACCAAATCTTGTGTTTTTCCTGCAACACCACATCCACAAACCACCTTCAAAAGCAGCCAAACCTATAAGGGTACCCAAAATAACAACCACCACAACCCAAGCAGGTAACCTCGAACTCTTTTCCCTCACAGTCTGCCCCATAGAGGGTGGCGGATTAGGAGCCAGCGGCGGACAAACCTTGATGTAAGAAGTGCTCGGCAATGCAGGACTGTGATATCCGCTGACGAAATCTACCGATTTCATGTAGCATTGCCCCGTGCCATCTGACAAAGAGGTAGAAGCATAACAGGCGCGTGAGCCTGAAAGACAATTCCCTCTACATGCTGATATACCAATGAAAAACGCCTGTGACTCAGTGTCAGGGGAATAAGTCAAGAACTGGGTATGATCCAAGGTCAGCATGGTTTCATTCCCTTGACAACTGTCAAGACTCACCTTCCTCCTACACCCTCTCCTGCCATCATTTGGATCAATCATCTCAAAATTCTCAGATGGGCACCCACAAATGGGGCTAGAATCATTGTAACTGCATACACCATAATTCCCACAGTAAGCATAGACCTCACACTGGTCCTGAACAGCAGCCCATCTTGCAACAGGGTTTCCACTACCCCTAGACGTGCTATAAATCCTCAAATTCCCATCTTTATCCAACTTCAACGCCCTCAAAAGATCACTCTCACTCCTCACATCATCATAGTCACTGCTATAAGCAATAATAGCGGGAGTACTCAAATTCACATCAGAAAGCTGCAAGGTCCCAACGGACAGCAACCCCAAAACAGGATTAGTCAAACTCACATTCACAGAAGAATTCAGACCCCGATTCCAGAAGATTATACTATCGTTCCACTTCAGGGTCAAATTGCCAATCCCAGTAAGACTAAAAGAGTAAGGCCCAGATTTCAGAACCTGACCAACAGTGAAATTCTGAGAAGGCAAAAGGGTATCAGTGGGGTGGTCAAAGCTGGACCAAAGGTCGCTGCTTCCATTCGAAATCACCAGTTTGCCACTGTCTTCCAGGGTGGCCGATGTGGCGCCGAGATTGGCGGTGCCGGAGTCCCAGACGGTGGAGCCGGAGCCGTTGACGAGGCGGAGGGCGCCGGAGCTGAGGAATCGGAAGTAACCGCCGGAATCAACGGCGGTGCCGTTACCGGCGGACCAGACGACGGGAGCCCCGCCGGAGTAGAGGATGGCGGCGATGAAGGAAGGAGGGGAGGTGGGTGGGTCGGCGGCGATAAAACGGAGGGAGAAGGTGGCGCTGGGCGAGGACCATGATTGGTTGTTGGTGTTGGAGGCAGAGAGGGTGGAGCCTGGGTCGATGGAGGTGGCGGTGAACACGGTGGAGAAGAGAACAAGGGTGAGGAACAGAGAGTGGGATTTGAGGAACATCACCAACATTGTTTGTTTGTTTGATGTTGTTGGAAGGATCTGTTTGTTGGGTTTGGGTTTATAATGGCACTGAGTAGAGGAAGACCACAAGACCTTGACTTGGTCTTGGTTCTGCCTCTAGTGTTTGATGGTTCATTTCATCGAGAGAGAGGTTTCTTTTTCTTTCTTTGGGTTGGTTTATTTTGTTTCAGTTTTCCGGAGTTGAATCTTCAACGCTGTTGACTTTTGGACAGGTGAGTGCTGCTTCTTGCTGTTGGTCATTCACGGGTTGGAAGTGAAGAAGAAGTCTTCCACCTTCAAACAAACTTTTCATTTCAATTCCTCCTCCTCAACATTTTATTTCTAACCTCCTTTGTGGTTAAGACTTCGTGGAAGAATATGATTGTCCTTTTTCTTGCAAGAACAAGAACTCAATAAGCAGATAGGAGAGAGAGAGAGAGAGGGAGGTTGCTCAAATATGCACACCAATTTGGTATCATTAGTACTCGAAATTTAGAAATAAAAAAAATCTCTAAATTGTAAATTGTCAAATATTTTAGTGCAAATATTACCTCTGGAAAGTATTTTGGGATTTAATTAACAAAAATAAGGACTAATTTGATGGCTCCGTCTCCCGTGCGCAAGCTGTCTGGGACGCGTACCGTGCGTAAATAGAATTTTGGAGGTGCACCATAGACCGACACAATACTAAGCCGTTAGATATAGGATTAAGAAATTGAACGGTTATAGATCCTAATGTCCATCGTGAACTTCACCTCACTGAAACAAAATCCCCACCTCCCCTCTACTGTCAACGCCATTTCTGCCATTTCCACCACAACGCCATCGCCGCCACCACCAAACTCGCCCCCCACCATCTTCGCCACCAATTCGGCGAATTCGCCCCATCACCACCATCTCTGTCACCATCATCAACACCACCGCTGCAACTTCCTCTGCTATCGTTGCTAAAGCTTCTGAAGTCCATTGTGAAAAATCCACCTCCACCGTGGCTGGGAAACGATCGTAGATGTTCATAGGCAAGTGGCTGGTTTGAGTTTCCAATAAAAACACAGGTCTTTTAACAGCAACTACCCTTTGGTGCCAAAATCAAGGATCCAATACACAAACTGATCCTCATCCCCAAATCCCTAAACCCTAAATCCCCAAACACCTTATTCCACCAATCTCATGGCTCCAAATTCCATCCATTATCACTATAGAATGTTTTCATTTTCTTGTAGAATGGATTGATTTTTCTCAAAAATTAAATTCTCTTCTTTAATATGCACTATGGAGACCCAATTAAAACAGGATGGGTTTTTTATCAGTTGAAATTAAGGTTTTGGAGTGATTTTTTTTTTTTTATTTATGACTTGGAGCGATGAGGTTGTTGTGTATAAGTCAAGATATGGGTACAAAAGGATTTTGTGGGCAAGAAATTGATGATAATATTGTCAAGTTTTGGTTGATTTTGCACAGCGTCACTGTCAGCAATGGTCCATTTCATGAACAAGGCGTTCGGTGGGTTTTAGAGAGAGAGAGAAAGGAGAAGGGATGCGGATACGGTGCATGCATGTCCACCGTACACCTTGTCTTGCACTTCTTCAACCCCAGCCGTAGATTTTTTTCGACATATATTGACGGTTGTGCTTCCTGCTGGTCTACGGTGCACCGGCTCGCGCACGATACGCGGCCCAGACAGCTTGCGCACGGGAGACGGAGCCCTAATTTGATATTTATAAGTAATTTTTACTAATAAACTTGATTTTAAGGATTCAAGTTTTGGGATTAATTTGAAATGTTTCACAGGGTTCACCTGTCACTTGGTGGCTAAACCTATAAAATTAGGGTATGAAACAATGTGCCGCAAACATTGCAATTGCAAAACATAGGTATAGAATAGTTGTGTTTGATTAGTACTCTAATTTTGATGCAGATTACTATACGACAAAAATAGGCAGAAAAAAGTGACAGGATGCATGAACATTTTACATACCTGGGTCCATATCAACTATTACACCAGTCCCTCCAAAATTACAAGCAGCATCAGAAGCCCCACGAGAAGCGAGACGAGATGAAACCTAGGTTATACAGCGCCAACTGAAATTAAAAACAAACACCTTCAGCAAGAAAATCACATTTGAACTTTACTAGCTGTTACTTCTAACATGCACTGATGAAGAAAGGGGCCTTCTTTAACAGTTCTAGGAAGGAATTGCTAATAAAGATTCTATCTTTATTTTCTTTTTTGAAACATTTATTTACTAACAGTATGAAAGGTGCAATTTTGATATTATTTCTTTGACATTGAAGCCTTATTCACTAAAATTATCACATATTCTTGAATTAACAATCAAACTTATTTCAACATCCATGACAGGATGTACTTATTTTTTTAGTATAATGAATGGATGACAAGCTTGGGATGATATTTTCGACAAGAACAATGTGGATTTGTTTGAGGATCCAAAGGTTGCATTGAAAGAGGTCCACCAAGTCTCATTGGTGGCTGAATATCGAACAATTTAAGGAAATTCCGTTCGAGGTAAATGTGGCTTTGCAGAATCTTTCTTTCTTCTTTTTTTTTTTTTTTGCACAATCTTTGCAGAATCTTGGTTAATTAGTCCTTAGTCTTTCATTTCATGAAGAGTGAACTTGTTGAAGCACAACCAACATGGTATGTTTAGGCATGAGCAAAAACATGACCAATTACAGTCTCTGTACTATCCTATCAAACCGTACCAAGCCTCCGTTCAAAACCTTATTCCATTCCATCCCAAACACCACACCACAAGGTCATGACATCATAACAAAAACAAGCAATAAATATGTTGACACTCTATTGAATGAGTTTACATAACTCCACTTGAAATAGTTGATACTCAAAATAACTTATAAATATTGAGAATAAGCCAGTAAAACAGATAATGCAATGGGCTTGAGAGGATTTGCAACCGAAAATTGAGGAAAGTTTTTCTTTATCATCGCTAGACAATTACATATATGATTTCAATGTACAAATGTATCTATGTCACTACAAAAATTTGATCCCTCATACTAGTGATTGAGGACATTAAGAAGTGAAACTCTGATTTTAATCAGGCGTCTAAACAGAAACTCAAGCCCTTCATCAAGGTCTTGAATGCAAGACTCCATTTTCTCTAAGTGGTTTTGCAGATCATTCAATTTGCTAGTCTTGGTAAGTAGGAACGACTGCAATGCTACATCCACCTGGGCAAATTCACTTTCATCTGCCAATAGTGAGCAAGAAACTCTTTTGGGCTGAATTAGCTTGGAAATCGAGAGCCAACTGTTAGACTTTGATTGACTGGTCCCTGAGATAAATTGCAATATTGTCTGAAATGTTGATAGTGTAGCCATTTCAACATCTTGTAATAAGCCAATCAAAGCCACTGTTTGATGGTCTTTGTTTGTAGATGAGATGTTGCAATTTTTGGAAGTGCCCTTCAAATTTGCCAAGGCTTTGGAGATGGCCTTTCTCACTACTTTCCTGGATGTCAAGAATTTCTTGACCTCTGCAATGAGATCCACTTCACCTCCCCTTCTTCTTCTTATGATGGACTGAAGTTCCCGTGTGCATTCTTTTGTATGCAGTAAGGCATCTTTGGCTGCAGCACACACATCTAAGAGCCTTAAGGATCCATCCAAAAGATCATCTACCCATTTTTCTTGGCACTCATGGAGAAGGACATCTTGGGCGAGTGGAAGCTGAACCACCTTTTCAACACACTCGGTCAAGAATGATTGGGCGTGGTCTAGCGGGCATGCTGTTTGAGCGGCCATGGGATTTTGGGTTCAAAGGAGAGGCTGCCATTTTTCTTCCTCAAGAGAAGAGAAACAGAAGAAGCCTTGTTTTTGATTTTGAATGTTGAATTGAGTCTATGGATCTGCCTTCCTTCCACTGGCACCTTCTCAATATATATTATGGGTGTTGGAGACAAAAGGAATCTCACCGTAAACACGTATCAATGAGGCTAACTAATCGAGATTTGGATCTAGACATAATTGCACAAATGTTAGAGCAGTGTCTCCCCCAAGGAATCTCTCCAACTCATCCTTTGTCACATCTTAATTGCTCTCTCACTTGCACGATTATGACGTTTCCAATGCAAATGCTTCACCAAAAGCGTGTTTTAGTCTTAAACATAACCATCTGCACGTGTGGAGCATACATCTGTGAATTGAGATGCTAAAACAACGACTCATTGCAATACTGCATCGCATGCCTCTCTTGGAGGAACAAGAATCGCATCACCCGTTCCCAAACACATTTAAATATACGTTAAAATCAATTTAAATCCTTCTCCTGCTTGTAGACGTGGAGTTGATCTGTTTTCTGTAATGGGTCCTTGTTTATAGATAGAACTGCTTCTCCTCCAGCAGACACATGATCCACTTCCCATGGTCACTCCCATCACCTGCCCTCTTGGGGTTCACAAGTTGAGTTTTTGTATCTTGGACTTTAAAACATGGTGGATACATAGCAAATGTATCCCACGTTTGGTAGATTCAATATTCATGTGATTCCCAAGTTAAAAAAAATTGAGGGATGAGTTGGGAAGCCTGGTTCGTGGGAAGCATTGAGCAAACACTGCTGTGGTAGCACTAGGATGGCAAGACCAGAATTAAGATAATGTAGTTGCATGCTCACTTAGTGGCATTTGAAAATAAAAATATTCTTCTTTTCTCCTCTCTGTTCATTTGCTATATATTCAGAAGATATCAACTACTGTATAACCCAAGAGTTTAGAACAAATTGCATTCTCATCTCCTACCCATCTTTACTTTCTGAGTAAAGAAAATGGCAGCGGTAGAAACAAACCCAAAAAGCTCTCTGCATGGCCGCAGCAACAGCTTACGCTCTGCACCCCACCCCACCGGATCACAAGTTGAGTGGCACTTACACAGACTGAAGGATTCTGAAGCCACTGTTTCTTTGTCACCATCTTCAATAAATGTGACTAAAGAAAAGTGTATATATATTTTTATCATATATATATATATATGCCATCTTTACTACCCTCCACATTCTAAGCTCTCCCTTTTTTTTTTTCTGTCAAAGTTGTTTTCTCTTTTTCCTGTTTTGGGTCTGGAATGAACTCCTAAGAATCGTTGAAATCTGTTTAATGAACCAGTAATTCTAATCTCCACATAATTCTATTGTGCAACACATGCAGGTGAAGGGATTCAATCATGCAAGTCAATTTGAACCAAATCGTCAACTTCAAATTTAATTGTTCTCATATTAACGAGCAACTGGTTCAAATTTTATATGCTATAAGTGCGGAGAACAACATGCTTAGTGTCTTCCATGCACGAGGAAATCTATATTTTTATCCAAGGGTCATCAACCTAGCTTCCAAAATCGTGAAAAAGGCTATAATTGGACATTGTTCTATTCAAAACTAAAACTAATGCTTATGATTATTTGTCCGCACGTGCAACACTTGCAATTGAATCCATAGCCTAGCTGTAAGGATTACAAGTGCTGTTTCGGTTGAGGAATGATGATTAAACAAGCATCAAATTTAATTCCTGAATACATGCTAAATACAATGAACAACGTGACTGTTGCCTCCTGTAAAGAGGGCAGGTCAAGTCGGTATCTTATATTGATATGATTCTTTATCACTTTCCTTTGTCATGCAAAGACTGCAGAGCAGACGCTATTCTGCACAACTAATTTAATCATGTAACCAATCTGCACAAGTAATTTGATTCATATAAACATAAAAATAGTATTTGATACCTTTTGTCTCCAAACCCACAACATATATTGAACCAATCTCAAATCTCAACAGAAGGAAAGTGCCAAAGACACAAATGTACATAACTACACATTCAACCTGTAGTGATGGTGTTGCAATGTTGCATGCTACCCGCAAAAAAAAATTCGTCTAGCAAAACAGAACTAGATGAAAAATATTAATTGGATTTATTTTTCTTTAAATATAAATTTAAATATGAAGAATAATTAAATATTTTAAGAAAATGCATTGTAATAAAATAAAAAAAGAATAAAAAAGAATATGAATATTAAATTAGAAATTTATAAATAAATATGAAAAAGCAAGCCAAATAGGTATTCAAGTTAATTAATCTAACTAACTGCAAGCTTTTTGTCGCTCAATTGCATCTCCTTATTATATCACCCTCACCCTCCGTGTCTCCTAACCAATTTGGTTCAACTAATTTCCCCTATTAATGAGTCAATGACTACAACTAATGCTAAGAGGTAGCACAAGTGGATGTATTAACAAGTTTTGAATCAATATATTTGTGTCATGTTTTAGGCAGACAAGTTCTTAAACCGAATGCTAATTATGAATTGAAAACAGCTCCTCATCCAAACAATAGCATCCATTGTGATGCTATTTTTCAATAATCCATGTGACCGGAAAGGTCAATAATTAAGGGATGAGAAGGCTAGGTGCATGGGAAGCATTGCAATTTGCAAGGCCTAGGCATCTGAGGAAAAATATTCTTCTTGTCTCCCTTGTGATACAATTGGATGCTCAATATATGAAGAGAAAGCTGAGATCCAAATCAATATATGATATAATATTATAATCCCACTGCATGCTCATTATGTGACACTTGAGGGGGAAAATGTAAAAATAAACCTTCTTGTCTCCCATAATTCGTTTGCTACATATGGAGCAGATGCCAACCACTAGAACTCAATTTGTTCTGAATTCAAAGTATACGATATCCCTCTGTTAAGAGAAAATGGCAGCCACTGAAACAAACACAAAGAGCTCTCTACACACTCGCAGCAACAGCTTGCCCTCTGCACCTCACCCACTCGTATCACAATATGAGGAGCATCTGCGAAGATTGAAGGACACTGAAGCCACCTCTTCCGTTAGCCACAAACTCAATGGTTTGCTGGACTTGCATGAGTGCACTGAGAAGTTGCTTCGGTTGCCAATCAAACAAGAAGCCTTAGCACGAGAGTGCAGTGATGACAAATGTGTTGATGACATACTAGAGGGGTCTCTGAGGCTCTTGGATATCTATAGTGCAGCTAGAGATTGCCTACTGACATCAAAGGAAAGCATGCATGAACTTCAGTCAGCTATCCGAAGAAGGGGAGGTGAAGAAAATGGACTCAAAATTGAGGGTGGTAAATACTTGGCTTCCCGGAAGAAGCTGAAGAAGGCAATTACAAAGGCCTTGGGAAACTTGAGAGGAATAAAAAGCAAGCATGCAACTTTCCCCTCAAACAAAGACAAGGAGAGTACTTTTTCCATGCTTAGCATCTTAAAAGAAGCAGAAGAAGTCACAGTGAGCTCATTGGAATCTTTGTTGCTGTTCATCTGTGACCCAAAGGGACAATCAAAGCAGGGCAGATGGTCAGCAATCTCAAAACTGATGCAGCCGAAAAGAGTAGTTTGTGACTCTCAAGAATTTGACACAAGTGAATTTGAAAAGGTGGATGCAGCTTTGCAGTCTCTCATCAGTCATAAGCCTTCTTCATCTGTTGAGCATTTTCAAAGCCATATAGAAAATTTGGAGATCTGCATTCAGGATCTAGAAATAGGACTTGAGCACCTCTCAAGAAAACTAATTAGGAACAGAGTTTCCCTTCTCAACATCTTCAACCACTGATCACAGAATATCTCTACGATTTTTGTGAACTCAATTTTGACCCCACGTGTAGTGTCTTCCAAATCCCAACTGTACATAAATGTGATTAAATTTTGTTTTTTCTACAGAATATATGTTAACTGAGGATCAAATTATAGTTATTTCATCTTCTCTCTTTTCCCTCATCCTGAATATCTTCCACATCTCTTCTTTCAATATCCCTTTTAATATTTCAAATGTTTACCTCTTATCTAAGTAGAAGGAAAGAGAAGGACAGAAGGTAAAACAAACATTTTTCATTTCAAAAATCTGATCAGCCTTCTAGATCTACACAAGAAGAAAAACAAAATGGAGGACCAACGAGGAGGACTAAAGTCTAAAAATTAGAAAAATCAATTTTATTAAAAAAGAAGAGAAAACTCCGCAGAGAATGCTTTGAACCCACATGTGATTCCAATTTCCAGGTCAATTTGAAGCCCTAACATAGTTGTCATGCTTAAACTGCCCCTAGGTTGCTGATTAAATCAAGATTTAAATGCCTGCACTGCACATGTTCTCCATTTTTTAGGCTAAGGACAACGAAGAAACAGATGCTTATGTTCCTGGTATGAGGACAAGCAAATTAGTATCTTATCTCAATACACATTTCCTCATTAATTTTCTTCAATTTGGAAAGACAGCAGAGCAGTGTTAGTAAATAACACGTTAATATAATTCAATTACAACTAACACAACCCAATTTCAGAGTTCACTCAAACGAGATATGTAGCACCCATAAGCTTCATTCAAATATGACCATCTACCATTTATATTTAATTTATAATATATTAAGCTTGCAGCTCGAGGTGTGAAACTGTCAGGTCAACTTTTGTCATATGTCATTTTAAGCTACTTAATAATTTGTAGCAATTGTAAGCTTTTAATTTCATGGCTTTTAAATTTCCTTCGAAAGAGTTCACATGGCTCCAATTGAAATAATTGGGACTCGAAATCACTTCTAAATATCGAGAATAACCAGGCAAAAACAAATAATTTTTTAACCCCAAATAAGTTACCACAAATTACAATATTTAAACCGTATTATAGTGGATATGTGCAGAAAATAAATATTTTCATGATATAATTGATCTATAAGTCAGGAAACGATCAATGGGCTTAAAAGGATAATGCAAATTTGAAACTGAAAAGAAAATTGAGAAAAGTTTTTGTTTATCATTGCTAGAAATTTACATATATATGATTTCCATGTACAAAGTGTATCTATGTCATTACAAAAATTTGATCCCCTCATATGTTCAACTAGTGGTTGAGAATATTCAGAAGTGAAACTCTGATTTTAATCAGACGCCTAAACAGAAACTCAAGGCCTTCTTCAAGGTCTTGAATGCAGGACTCCATTTTCTCCAAGTGGTTCTGCAAATCATTCAATTTGCTAGTCTTGGTAAATAGGAAGGACTGCAATGCTACATCCACATGGGCAAATTCATTTTCTTCTGCCAATAGTGAGCAAGAAACTCTTTTGGGCTGAATTAGCTTGGAAATGGAGAGCCAACTGTTAGACTTTGATTGTGTGCTCCCTGAGATAAAATGAAGTATTGTCTGAAATGCTGATAGTGTAGCCACTTCAGCATCTTGTAATAAGCCAATCAAAGCCACTGCTTGATGGCCTTTGTTTGTAGATGAGATGTTGCAGTTTTTGGCAGTGCCCTTCAAATTTGCCAAAGCTTTGGAGATGGCCTTTCTAACTACCTTCCTGGATGTCAAGAATTTCTTGACCTCAGCAGTGAGCTCCATTTCACCTCCCCTTCTTCTTCTTCTTATGATGGACTGAAGTTCCCGTGTGCATTCTTTTGTATGCAGTAAAGCATCTTTGGCTGCAGTGCACACATCTAAGAGCCTTAAGGATCCATCCAAAAGGTCATCTACCCATTTTTCTTGGCACTCATGGAGAAGGGCATCTTGGGTGAGTGGAAGCTGAACCACCTTTTCAACACACTCGGTCAAATCTCGCAAGCCTCCAATCTTATGGCTAAGGAATGATGAGGAAGAGGAGGTTTCATTGGAAGCCCTTAAGCGGTCCAAGTGTTCATTGCATTCTAGAATGAGTGGGTGCGGTCTAGAGGGCATGCTGTTTGAGCGACCATGGGATTTTGGGTTTACAGGAGAGGCTGCCATTTTTCTTCCTCAGGAGATGAGAAACAGAAGCCTTGATTTTGAATATTAAGTTACAGTCAATGGATCTGCCTTCCTTCCATTGGCATCTTCTCAATATATATTATGGGGGTTGGAGACAAAAGGAATCTCATCTTAAACACATATCAATAAGGCTAACTAATCGAGATTTGGATCTAGACATAATTGCACAAAATGTTAGAGCAGTGTCTCCCCCATGGAAACTCTCCAACTCACACTTTGTCCTATCTCCCTCTCTCACCTGCATGATTATGACATTTTCAATGCAAATGCCTCACCAAAAACGTGTTCTAATCTTAAACATAACTCATCTGCACGTGTGGATCTGTGATGCTAAAAGAACGATTTGTACTGAAAGGTAGGTATGCCACTCTTGGAGGAACAAAAAGCCCATCACTCGTTCCCACATAAGTGCATACTACATAACACACACACACATATATATATATATATATATATAATATTTAAATATTTTTTTTATCTAAATTAATTATATCTTTTATATCATTTAAATATTTTTAAAAGCTCCCCACTTTGTTAAACTTTAATATCTTAAAAAATAATAATATCTGCACATTTTTTATGTTCATAATTCACAAACCTAGACTTTAACATAGATTATATATATATATATATATAATATATGGACTACTCAACAGAAATTATAATGAACTAAGATATTATTGCTAAACTTACAGGAAGCTTTATGTTTTATTTTTAGGAGGTTATTTCTATAATAACCTAGGGCAGAGCAGTAAATAACAAATTATTATAGGTATGTAAGTCCCATTTCATGTGACATATGTAGTTTGTTAGATCAGAAGCACGTCTTATAATATTATCAATTCAGTTCAGGGATTGTAATTCAAACTAATTGGCAAATATTTTATGGTCGTAAAGATTAGTAACACGGGGAATGGAACCAAGTGATATACCCAAACCACAAATATAATAAACAGAGAGACACCCAAATTTTGCTTTCTATCAAACAGGTGGAGTGATGGCTAGCAAGACAAGCATTTAGGCAAAATAAAGAGCTTAGAAGCAGTTGAGAAGGAATTACAGGCATGTTGATACACTGAGAAAGAGAGAGAGAGGAGAGAGTACCTGAGAGTGGCGTTCTCGAATGCAAAGGAGGAGGTTGAAGCAATTTCGCCAAGCCATGCGAACTCGATCGGTGGAGTTTGGGTCATTTTGTGCCCAGGCCTTCACTAGCACTCACGCTTCACGCATGTTGGGAGACACCAAGGAGGAGATTGAGATTGGGCCGATGGGTACAAAGCACTTGGGCTCTATTTGGGCTAGCATTCAGGGGCCCAACTGTGTACTCTTACGGGCTTGGCCTGGTTTTCAATATATGTTGATCCTTTGACCAAAAACAAACAAACATGCTCCCGGGTATCGACCAAAAAAAATTGCTCCCAGGAATTAATTGCAAGGTCATATTATGGTAGTCTATGTAATTTAGAGATTATTGACCAAAAAAAAATGTAATTAAGAGATTAATTATAAAAACATCTATGAAATTGTTATTTTGATCTAGATGTTACTTGGTAGTATTTTTTGAGATCTAAATGTAAAATATAATCACTAATTTGATATTCATGAGTAATTTTCAAGGCTCAATTTATTTTTGATACATTTCAAGGCTCAATTTGATTTTAAGCATTCAATTTTAAGAAATAATTTAAAATATTTGCTAATAAAATATAGCATCTGCATTAAAATAATTGATAATTTTAAAGATATTTTTATCAATTTAACGGCTCTGACAGTTTTAGGGACCAAATCGTGAAAGAACTCAAAAAAAATAGTTGCAAATCGGGGTTTATGGCTTACTAGGTAAGGAATAAATTATTTGATTGGGGACAAACTTATAGTTAATATTCTATTGTTGAGAATCTCCTAATTGATTGAGTTTGAAATGTTTGATAAAATTAGTTATAGAAATATAAAATGACATATTTATATAATGTTTTACATAAAATTTATTCATATAGATTTTTTATTTTAAAATAATTATTTAATTTTTTAAAGCATTTATTTAATTTTAATAGTTAATACTTTTCAAATAATTATCATCTTTAAAAAAATATTCTAATTTTTTTTTAAACTTATTCTTTTTTTTAAAGTGAGATAATGTAAATAAAAGGATTGGGTGTGGTCTAGAGGGCATGCTGTTTGAGCGACCATGGGATTTTGGGTTCAAAGGAGAGGCTGCCATTTTTATTCCTCAAGAGAAGAGAAAAGAGAAGAAGCCTTGGTTTTGATTTTGAATGTTGAATTGGGTCTATGGATCTGCCTTCCTTCCATTGGCATCTTCTCAGTATATATTATGGGTGTTGGAGACAAAAGGAATCTCATCTTAAACACATATCAATAAGGCTAACTAATCGAGATTTGGATCCAGACATAATTGTACAAATGTTAAGGCAATGTCTCCTTCATGGAAACTCACCAACTCATACTTTGTCCTATCCCTCTCTTACTTGCCTGATTAACGACATTTTCAATGCAAATATGCACGTGTGAGTACTGCTGTGATGCTGATGTGTTTAATGGTATTTATAAATAAATGGTAGGTGGTCATATTTGAATGAAATGAAGCTTATGTGTATTTTACATATCTCGTTTGAGTGGACTCTAAAATTGGATTGCTAGTTGTAATTGAATTATATTAACGTGTTACTTACCTCCATTGTTACGCTGTCTGTCCAAATTGAAGAAAATTAATAATGAAATGTATATTAAGATAAGATACTAATTGGCTTGTCCTCATAACAGGAACACAAACATCTGTCTCTTCACATAAAAATTGAGAGCATGTGCCGTGCAGGCATTTAAATTTTGCTTTAACCAGCAACCTAATGGCAGTTTAAGCATTACAACTATTGATAACGGTTCAAATTGACTTGGAATCACATGTGGGTTCAGGAGTTGATATATAGAGTTTTCTTTTCTGTTTTAATAAAATTGATTTTTCTAATTTTTAAACTTTAGTCCTCCTCCTCATTGATCCTTCGTTTTGTTTTTCTTCTTGTGTAGATCTACAAGGCTGATCAGATTGATATAGTTTTGGAATGAAATTTTTTTGTTTTACCTGCTTCTTTGATTCACTTATCATTTAAGAGGTGACTCAGGTGAGCATTTGAAATAATAAAAGGGAAATTGAAAGAAGAGATTTGGAAGACATTAAAAAGAGAGAAGATGAAATAGCTGTAATTTGATCCTGAATTAACATGTTAATCACATTCATGTACAACTATACATGAGGTCAAAATTGAGTTCACAAGAAATCACAGAGATATTCTGTGATCAGTGGTTGAAGATGTTGAGAAGGGAAACTCTATTCCTAATTAGTTTTCTTGGGAGGTGCTCAAGTCCTATTTCTAAATCCTGAATGCACACCTCCAAATTTTCCATATGGCTTTGGAAATGCTCAACAGATGAAGAAGGCGGCTTGTGACCGATGAGAAACTGCAAAGCTGCATCCACCTTTTCAAATTCACTTGTGTCAAATTCTTGAGAGTCACAAGCTAGTACTCTTTTAGGCTGCATCAGCTTTGAGATTGCTGACCATCTTCCCTGCTTTGATTGTCCCTTTGGGTCACAGATGAACAGCAACAAAGATTCCAATGAGCTCACTGTGATTTCTTCTGCTTCTTTTAAGATGCTAAGCATGGAAAAAGTACTCTCCTTGTCGTTGTTTGAAGGGAAAGTTACATGCTTGCTTTTTATTCCTCTCAAGTTTCCCAAGGCATTTGTGATTGCCTTCTTCAGCTTCTTCCGGGTAGCCAAGTATTTACCACCCTCAATTTTGAGTCCATTTTCTTCACCTCTCCTTCTTCGGATAGCCGACTGAAGTTCATGCATACTTTCCTTTGAGGTCAGTAGGCAATCTCTAGCTGCACTACAGATATCCAAGAGTCTAAGAGACCCTTCTGGCATGTCATCAACACATTTGTTATCACTGCACTCTCGTGCTAAGGCTTGTTGTTTGATTGGCAAGCAACTTCTCAGTGCACTCATGCAAGTCCAGCAAACCATTGAGTTTGTGGCTAACGGAAGAGGCGGCTTCAGAGACAGAGTCCTTCAATCTTCGCAGATGCTCCTCATATTGTGATACGAGTGGGTGAGGTGCAGAGGGCAAACTGTTGCTGCGAGTGTGTAGAGAGCTCTCTGTGTTTGTTTCAGTGCCTGCCATTTTTTCTTAACAGTCCGAACAAGTTGAATTCTAGTGGTTGGCATAATGGCATCTGCTCCATATATAGCAAACGAATTCTGGGAGACAAGAAGTTTTGTTTTTACTTTTGTTCCTCTCAAGTGTCACATAATGAGCATGCAGTGCAATTATTATAATGTTATATCATAATGATTTGGATCTCAGCTTCCTCTTCATATTGAGCATCCTTTTGTAACACAAGGGAGACAAGAAGAATATTTTTCCTGAGATGCCCAGGAGTTGCAAATTGCAGTGTTTTCCATGCACCTGGCCTTCTCATCCCTTAATTATTAAACTTTCGAATCACATGGATTATTGAAAAATTGCATCATAATGGATGCTATTGTTTGGATGAGGAGCTGTTTTCAATTCATAATTAGCATTCGGTTTAAGAACTTGTCTGCCTAAAACATGACACACACACAGGGAATCTTCATTTTTCTGATGTCAATATATTGATTCAATATTTGTTAATGAGTCAACTTGTGCTACCATTTTGCATTTTGTTAGTTGTAGCCAATGACTCATTAATAGGTGACATTACTTGAACCAAATTGGTTAGGAGACACACATGGAGGGTGTGTGCATGGGTGATGATACGTTAAGAGATGCAGTACAGCGACAAGAAGCTTGCAGATTGGTTCAATATATATTGTGGGTTTGGGAACAAAAGGAATCAAATATCAAATACTATTTATAAAAAGATAACCGTGAGATGAGGGTATACCCATTGGAAGTGGATCATGTGTCTGCAGGAGGAGAAGCATTTCTATCTATAAACAAGGAACCATTACAGAAAACTGCTCAACTCCTCCTCATCTAGGACTAGGAGCAGACCAAGGATTTCAATTGATGTTAACATATATTTAAATGTTGTCTGGGAACGGGTGATGCGATTTTTGTTCCTTTAAGAGAGGCATGCCATGCAGTACTGCAGTCGTTGTTTTAGCATCTCAATTCACATGTTGTTCTCCACACGTGCAGATGGTTATGTTTAAGATTAAAACACGTTTTTGTTGAAGCATTTGCTTTGAAAATGTCATAATCATGCAAGTGAGAGAGCAATTAAGATGAGACAAAGTATGAGTTGGAGAGATTCATTAGAGGAGACACTGCTCTAACAATTGTGCAATTATGTCTAGATCCAAATCTGGATTAGTTAGCCTCATTGGTATGTGTTTAAGATGAGATTCCTTTTGTCTCCAACTCCCACAATATATATTGAGAAGGTGCCAATGGAAGGAAGGCAGATCCATAGACTCAATTCAACATTCAAAATCAAGACCAAGGCTTCTTCTCTTTTCTCTTCTCTTGAGGAATAAAAATGGCAGTCTCTCCTTTGAACCCAAGATCCCATGGTCGCTCAAACAGCATGCCCGCTAGACCACACCCAATCATTCTTGAATGCAATGAACACTTGGACCGCTTAAGGGCTTCCAATGAAACCTCCTCTTCCTCTTCATTGCTTATCCATAAGATAGGAGGCTTGCGAGATTTGACCGAGTGTGTTGAAAAACTGATTCAGTTTCCACTCACCCAAGATGCCCTTCTCCATGAGTGCCAAGAAAAATGGGTAGATGACCTTTTGGATGGATCCTTAAGGCTCTTAGATGCGTGTACCGCAGCCAAAGATGCCTTGTTGCATACAAAAGAATGCACACGGGAACTTCAGTCCATCATAAGGAGAAGAAGAAGGGGAGGTGGTGAAGTGGAGCTCACTGCTGAGGTCAAGAAATTCTTGACATCCAGGAAAGTAGTGAGAAAGGCCATCTCCAAAGCCTTGGCAAATTTGAAGGGCACTGCCAAAAACTGCAACATCTCATCTGCAAACAAAGACCATCAAACTGTGGCTTTGATTGGTTTATTACAAGATGTTGAAGTGGCTACACTGTCAACATTTCAGACAATACTGCAATTTATCTCAGAGACCACACAATCGAAGTCTAACAGCTGGCTCTCCATTTCCAAGCTAATTCAGCCCAAAAGAGTTTCTTGCTCACTATTGGCGGATGAAAGTGGATTTGCTCAGGTCGATGTAGCAGTGCAGTCCTTTATATTTAGCAAGACTAGCAAGTTGGATGATCTGCAAAACCACTTGGAGAAAATGGAGTCTTGCATTCAAGACCTTGATGAAGGGCTTGAGTTTCTCTTTAGGCGTCTGATTAAAATCAGAGTTTCACTTCTCAATATCCTCCACCACTAGTTGAATGTATATGGGGATCAAATTTTTGTAGTGACATAGATGTATATACTTGTACATGGAAATCATATATGTGAATGTCTAGCAATAATAAATAGAAACTTCTCTTAATTTTCAGTTGCCAATATCTTCTTAAGCCCATTGGTCATTTATTGACTAGTAGATCAATTAAATCATGACTATTTAATTTCAGCACATATCCATTATAATACGGACTAAATAGTTGTTCTATTTATAAATTGTTGGATACCATTTAACAGGACATGTTTATATAATTGCAGTTATTATACCCTATTGCATTAGAGAGGATAAACAATCATCATATATCTTATCTGTTTGTGTATAATTTCTACTCCTATTTACATTAGTCTATGAATCATATCCACGTGAAACCACTTTTCCTTTTTAAAAAAAAAAAAATTGGTAAAAGAAAAAATATTACTATACTTACAAACTAGTTTTCAACCCTTCTGGGTTGGTAGATATGAGCCAACACAGCAGAGGATAAGGATTAAGGACACTTGAAATATAGTACAGAGTTCGTACATAAAGGGGAAATCTGTGAGGGAGGTATCTGCAATAGCATGAGGTGTAGAAGTGTTCAAATCATTTATATTTTATTGTATTAGTTTGATTTGGGTTATTCAATTTTTATATTACTATAAGAAAAGAAAATTTGAAGCAACCTTTTTCACTTACCAGTATGTCCAGCCTTGCAAAACGGTACTGAAGCATCAAAATTCAGCATTGTATTTATATAAGAAATCCATTCCATGTCATAAACTCTGAAAGATAGCAAATGTGTAATAAATGATCAAGACATTGACATCTTTATCATATCATCAACATAGCAAGTACATTATCTACAATTGTATCCAAGATGATAATAATATCTATGCCATTACAAAAAACTTTGATGCCTCTAGATTCTTCAGCTAGTGATTAAGGGTGTTTAGAAGGGCCACTCTGATTTTAATTAAACGCCTAAACAGTGAATCAAGTCCTTCTTCAAGGTCATGTATGCAGGACCCCAATTTCTCTAGCTTCTTTTGCAAATCACTGATGTCAGTTGACTTGGATGCCAAGTTAAATGCAAGGAACTGCAATGCAGCATCCACTTTTGCAAACTCATTCTCATCTGCTCCTTGTGCAGCATTCCCTGCCCTTTTGTTTTGCATTAGCTTTGAAACCAAAGCCCAGCTGCTTCGTTTCGATTGCGTTGACCCGGAGAAATAATTCAGCAATGACTCAAATATGGAAAGAGTGGCCACTTCAGCATCTATTAACAAGCTAACCAAGGCCAAGGTTTGATAGTCTTTGTTGGTGATGGAGAGGTTGTTTTTATTTGCATTACCCTTCAAATTCTCCAAGGCTTTGTTTATGGCCTTTCGCATCACCTTCCTTGAGGTCAAGAACTTTTTAACCTCTACTGTGAGCTCCACTTCACCTCCTCCTCTTCTTCTTCTTATAATTGATTGTAGTTCATGAGTGCACTCCTTTGTGTGCAGTAGGACATCTTTGGCTGCTGTACATGCATCAAGGAGCCTTAAAGATCCATCCAAGAGATCATCCACCCATCTCTCTTGGCTTTCATGGACTAGTGCTTCTTGAGTTAGGGGGAGTTGAACTAATTTTTCAATGCAGTCATGCAAGTCCTGAAGGCTACTTAGTTTTTGCCTTAGCAATGAAGAAGAGGAGCTGGCATCATAACACCCTAATTTGTCTAAGTGTTCATTGCATTGTAGGATGACAGGGTGTGGCTTAGATGGCAAACTATTAGAACGAGCATGGTTATGGAATTTGGGGTTAAAAGAAGCTGCCATTTTTCCTCAACAAGAGAAGAAGAGGGAGTTGATGTTGAATATGTACAATTGAACTTCCAATTTGCTTTCCTTCTTTGGCTATTGCTCAATATATATGGGAATAGGAGACACAGGGATTCTCATCTTGTAAAATCTAATTGATTGTTAACCAATCTAGATGGATCTAAAATAGTGATATTTTAGTGCAGTGACCCCCCACAGCCTAATCTTTACAACTCATACTCCTTGTTTTATTAGTTTTTTCTTTCCTCACCTTTCCATAATCTCACTTGGATTTTGGTCCACACTTCTGTTTGGTACATTGTACCTTTATTATTAGGTTGCACGGGGAACATTGACATTACCTTAGTAGCTGCTACTGATACAATTATATTTTTGTCCTTTGTGAAGAATTATTCCATCCATGTAAATGCATACACATGCAGGCTAGTTGAGTTCCTTAAACGGTAGCCTAGCCTTTCAGGCATCCATCCATCTCTTGGTAATCATTCTGTCACTTTTACTAACATTTTTCGTGGTGATTGACATGACTATTTCATTATTTTTTGGCCTCACTCATTGGTATGCCTTTCATGTTAAAAGGAAGCTACTATATAAGCAGATGCTATGAAAGAAATGCATGTTCCTTGTCTTCTGTTTATTGTAGTGACCTCTCTTCTCTTCCTTAGCTGCATTTTCTGTCTAACTCGACATAACTTTCCTATTTTCATTTTTTTATCTCCTTCTCTTGAAACAAAAAAATGAAAAATTTCATCAACATGAATTAGGGATTGTGTAAAATGATGAAAGTGATGAATTTTATGGATAAGAGAGGTCCCATACCTTGATTGAGTTGAAGCGTTATGCATTATGGGTGGATGGTGCTGAACTATAATTTTAGTATAATTTGTAGATGTGACGGTGTTAGTGCATTATAGACCTTGCTTTGCTGTTTGTACAATATAGAAAGATATCATGAGGAAATTGGATATTGATTTGCTTGTCCTCATAATAGGAAGACCAACCATCACACCATTCATTGCATTCAACTTTGTGTAATTTGAGCCCATGACTGATAATTTGAAAGGCAATGTTTCAACCACCAAGCCACCAACCAAAGGCATTCGTGATATTGATACAAAAACACTGTGGGGTTCAATGCTTGATTTCAAGACTGGATAAAGCATGGTAGAACATAATACACCAAGATTTAAACTGAGTTAGACCATGACAGTTATTTTCAGATAAGAACAAATAACAAGGATTGTTTACCGAAATAAACCCCTAATTGCTGTAGCTTTGGTGGCTGATGTGTCAGATTATTTTAAGATAGATATTAATGCATCTGAATTCTTCCTTCTATTCTTTTTTCTTTTACTTATTTTAAGATAGATATTAATGCACCTAGCTGATTGAAGTACATATGTATACTTCCTGTTGAGCACTGTAGCAGGACATCTCTGGCAACAGAGACCCTTGTAGTAATTCATCAACCCAACTTTTGCTGGATTGCGGTTGGCAATTGAAGCATCATGTTGGTGCAATCATGCAAATCATTGATCTTTTTTTGGCTTCTTGATGGTGGTGAGGAGGAGGAGGCTTCGGATCAGAAGCCTTCAGTATGTGAAAATGCTCCTCTCATTCCTCATAGTTTGAGAAATGAAGATGGAATGGTGAGAAATGGATGGTGACTACCTCCCTCCCTCCCTCACGTTATTTCTCTTCCTTATTGCTACATTTTCCTTCTCACTATGCATCCTCTTCTTTCCCCGACTCTCTCTCCTCAACTCTCTTCTATATATTTTTGGGTGAAACTCTCTTCTATATTTTATCGAATGAATTACTGCAATTGTTCCTAAAATTGTAAGATAGTTATCAACTAAGTTTATAAAATTATTATTGCTTATATACAAAATTAGTCTCCAAAATTGACAATTCTTAATCATATCAATCATTTAAGATGAGTCAATTTAATCTCTAAAATTATGAGACCAGTATGATCAAAAACATTTAATTTCATGATCTAATTTAAAATATTACTTTTTAAGGACTAAATTGATAATTGATAATACCCTACAATTTCAAACACTAAATTGGTAATTCACTCATTTTATTTTATCCTTACGCCCCTCCTACATGCAATTTCCCATTAGATTATACGTGCAATTCAGTAACTTTAGGAAAGCTGAAAACCAATTTACTTACCACGATCTCTACCATTGAACATTTTTTCAATAATTAAAAAACCAATCAGTCACTTTAAGCCAACTTTCAAGCAGAAACTCTACCATAATGACGTTAAAATGTTTTTTTAAAGACCTCATGGTCAGTTAGATCACTTGATTTAATAAAATATTTCCTGTTTTTATATTGTTCTTTTATAATTACAAAATCTTCTTTAACGTCTTTATTTAAAGAAACCCTGCTTTAAGGTTTAAGTTTAGTTAAAGAAAAATCTTTTTTTAAGGTCTTGGTATCAAGTTGCACAAGAAAAATCATTTTTGAGGCCTTGCTATCAAGTTGCATTAAAAAAATTAGTTAAAGAAACCAGAAGCAAAACCGAATATATATGGAAGTCAAATATGTTACCAGCGATACAAAAAAGGAAATAAACCAACAATTTAGCAATAGTCAAAGTTAACGCAATCTATAATGAGGTGCATCTCCATTCTCCAACGATAAAGAAAACTACTTCACGGATGCCATCAACACTACATTACATTTAGGTGTTTGTAGCTCTGGTGTAAATTTGCTGGCTTGCGTGGGAAGATACCATCCTGATTGAACCTCTAGCCATCAATTCTCTTATAGCTTTCCTTGCAAGTGATCCATTAATCTGCAAGGTGCATCCAATTGTCCAAAATTATGAGAATCTTGTTCTCCATACAGTGCTCGTGAATTGACATTCATTCACATGACAGACGAGAGTCGAAGGCATTGATGCAACTGGCATTAATATGGTTTATTTGATGTTTCCATTGACCAAAGCAACACGTTTTAAGCAATCTCAAGCAAAAAGTTCATAACTAGTTTCTATATCCATAATGAATACAATGTCACCAGTCAACCAAGTATATGCTTCATTCCATTGACAAAATGTTAAACTAAGTGCAAAAGCTAATAAAGTACCATATTCACAATGAATTGGGTTTTCTAAGCAGCTATAATTATAAAGAAGGTTTCCACAAAATAGTATTCTTGATTAGTGAAGAACCTACATCAAGAAGTGTGAAAGATCATTGCAAGAAAATGTGGGCATACCCATGTTCGCAAAACAGTCAAAGAGTAAAACAATCTTTCCAAGATTATTCCAATAAAGGTAGCACTGAGCAGGCAAATACACAAGATTTAAAGCTTGTAAAACGACTGACATAACACAAAATCAAAGAAGTTTCAAGTGGCGCTATGGTTGCAGTTAGATCTCTTCCAATCAATCTAAGATAACCCCAATTAAGAACATAATACCAATCATATTCTATGGAAAACCTCAATCACTCAAAGAATGTAGATCTTGTACAAGATTACCAATTAAGTAACAGTTGTAACAGACTCCTTACTCCCATCTTAACCCTGATCATTCCGAAATTTAATTTAAACAATTACAATTACAATATACAGAACATGCATCAGGAAACCACCAAAACACGCAGTCTCATCAATAGGAGTAATCCTTTTTAAAAATAAAAAAAAAAATGGGTAAAAGAAGAGGTACCCTCAAACGATCAGAGAGAATGGAAGGAGTAATGAGCTTGTATTTGGGTGCCTCAGAGAGGAGCTTGTCATAAGTGGCCTGGTCGAACAGCACCATGTTATTCACCTTCTCCTTTTGCTTTCCCTTGCTCCACTTCTGTTAGAACACAAAATCGAAACTGACATTAACATCAACATCGCAGCTCATATCTGGTGTTGCCCAGTTGACATAACGACAAATACTTGGGAAAAAGATTACAACTTTAATTAACAAGAAACAATAACCTTCTTCTTCTGCTTGCCACCGCCAGATTTGGCGGGCTTGGAGGAAGGTGGAGGAGCCTTGTCCTTCTTGGGAGCCTGAAAGTACCATCAAAACAGACACAGATAAATTAGAAAGATACCAAGAAAAATAGAGGTGTTGAAGTTAGCAGAGAAACGTACCATGAAATCGGATCAAAGACAGCACAGAAGACGCTCGCAGATGAGAGATAACACCGGATGATGGAGGCGATCACAATTCACAAACCTGCTTCTGCTAGGGTTTTACTGCATATTAAAAGAAGAGCCTAATAAAATATCAATTCGGGCCGCTAGGCACTGGTTTGGGCTATAATATGGTTTGGGTTAAGTTTCGGATCCAAAGGCCCATTTTCAGGCTAGCGAGCCTAATACGTTGGAGAGTCTTTTTCCCACCGCCACCAATTTCTTCGCCCACCCTTCATTTTAAAAACAACCTATAAAATCCCTAAACTACCCCTCCTCCTTTCATCTCCACCCCCGCACCCCTTTTAAAAAAAAATTAATTAGAAAGGGGGTGGGTGAAGAAATTGAGGGTGGACAAAGAAAATCTCTAGGTTGAAGAATGACTTACATTTTTTGATATATACACATGCTAATAAATTTTATTATTATTATTATAATAAACTAAAATTAAAATGTAGATTCAGTATGAGCATGTTCGGATAAATAGTTTATTTAAACGTTTATAGTATAAGTGTTTATGTATAAATTTTTTTTATAGTTGAAAAAATAATGTGAATAATTTGTTTTGATAAAACTATTATAGATAACTTATGAAAATAAGTATGGCTCATAAATGCTTATATAAGAGAATATATATTTGCTGGATTAGTTTAATCTTACCACAAATCTTATTGGCACTTCACTCTTTAACATTTTTGTGAACTTTTTTCATCTATTCTCTTTATAAATGTTGACAAATTTTGGTTGGAGTTCACCTATGTAAAGCCTTTGAAGAGAGAGTTTCAAAGTAAGAGTATCCATTCTCATTCCTGAAGGATAATGTCTTTTTAAAACAATCCTAGTTTCAATGGATTGTGGTTTTAGATTGCGCATAAATCTTATTGGCCACTCCACTCTTTCCTTTTGTACCTACCAAAAGATTCTCAACTTTTTCTCCCACTACATATACAGATCACTTCCTCACGAATCCCCCACAAAAAAATTAAAAATCAAAAATCAAAAAGGATAACGTCCATAATTTTTTATTTACGCTGCACATATGTATATATATATCTGTGAGCGTGCGTGTGTGTGTGTGTCTTTTTCAGTCCAATCCATCTCCATTTTGTTTGTCTAACAACATAGTTTTAGTAAGCAAACACTCTTTTGAATCAGTTTTAAGATTTGTGAAACGATTCTGAGGGTGGAAAGGCTCTGTAGCATATGCCAAATCCCATCTCGTGTGTAAATCTCGAGGTTGAGGACAATATATATTTGCTGTTATTTCTCTACTTATTTATTATTGTTAGTGTTATAACGTGAAGGAATATACACATCAGACCGCTAATCAAACTTATTTCATAGCCCTTATAAATGCGATAAGGGCAAACACGTCAAACTGGTCAATTTGCAAGCTAACATAACATTGCAGATAAATATGCCTAGCTTAGCTTACTGGATTCCCTTTAAATATTCGTTGTTATCATCTTTCTAACAATTTTCGGTAAGCTTTCAAAATATATATTGTGTATTTGGTAAAATGCTTAACACGTGGCATGTAAGATCGGGAGATGTCTATCCTTGTACCATTTCACTTAGTGTGTGTTTGGCTTTACATTGATGAGAATTAATTTTGAATAAATTAGTTTTATAAAATTAATTTTAATTAAAAATAAGTTGAATGTAAAGTGATTTATGTTTGAATATATTTAGATAAAAATAGGTTGAACAATAAATTTGTGGTTAAAAATCACATTTAGAGGTGCTCCAAATTTTGGTTTAAAATTAAAATATATTCTAAAGGCAAAATAAATTCTACTTAAAAACACACAAACGTGTCAAAATCAATTTTATGTCTCTTGAATCACTTTTAGTCTCTCAGGAGAGTATAAATCCAAACATGCACTTAGAAAAGCGGGGGGAAAGGCCATTCCACAGTACAACAAGAGCATAAACAAATATTATTATTGGTTTAATCATTAGTTGTTGCCTTTACGTAAAATATCTAAAAAAACAATGATATTTTCATAATCTAAAACTCACTTTTTTAAAACATAAACAAACCGACCCTAAATCTAGTGTTAAATTTGCAGTGTTGATTTGAGGTCAGACTATGAGTGCCAGCATTGGGGGATCATAATTAATATATGGCTTAACATGCATGGTTCAAAAAAATTATAGTAAATCTGTACAACTATTTTCTATATGATGGTAAATTTCTCTCCCAAACTCCCAAGGCAGGGAAATAATTCATCTTCAATCATCATTTCATATTATAGTCCAATGCCGAAATAATTGGCCACCAATAACATATGATCTCTGGCTTTTAACGTGGGACAACATCAGTTCGGTAGCTCTACCAAAAGTCCAAAATCAAAACAGAGAAAGGTATACCAATAGCAATAGGGACCTTTAGTACTAGTGCTCCTTGACTTGTCGTTTAAGTACTAGGGACCTTTAAGTATTAGTCCAAATCCTGATGCTTAGTAATATGGAATTGGACACACTGGAAAATAATTGAAAGATTAATAATGTTATGTGTCGGTTAGTTTCTATTATACCCATAGATGTGTCATTTTTTCCTGAGATATATCTATCGCTAGATATTTTCCCGACTGAGACTATAAAATAGTCGGTTGGATTGCATCTTGATAGGGCTCGACCACATGACCCAAAAGGGGTGATGTTGTGGCACCACATCATCACTAAGGTAAATATCAAATCAAGCATTAATTGCACTCTCATCAAATAGAATCAAATCATTTGATTATCTCCTCACATTGATGGACCAAGCAATATAAAAAGAGGACGCTTGGCACCCAAGGACAGATTCAAATCTCAGCGGGGGTGATTCTCGATCTCGACATTTCAGGCGTGAACAAACACATTGTGTTAATTAACTATGGATAATAAAAGTAGTCTAAAACTAAAGTGCACACATAACCAATCAAAATTGTCCACAAGCATAATAAAATCTTTTTTATGTGACATTAACGTTCATCTTATACTCCGTGTTCCATCCGAACCCAAAAGGAGCATCCTCCTCCATTATTGATGGGTCCATTGAGGACAAAAAGGGGACTGAGGGGACCATTGGAAAGTCGAAGTGAAAAAGGAGAGGAAAGAAATTAAGCAAAGAGAGCAGTGAGTGGCATTTTCTTATCGAGTAAGGAATGGGTTGCAAAATCCTTGTGACGGGTTAATTAGTGGTTTCTGTGTTGACCAACTGTCATGCACTCCAATAAGGTACTGCCAGATTACCATAAGCAGTTTTATGACTTTTCTTTATATTAAGTTGAATCTTTTAAGTGGTCTTTTCTTGAACTTAATTATGCATGATAAACCAAGTGTTGCTATAAGATACCATATATTAAAGTACTGGAGATCATATGTACTTGGGCCGAAGGAAATGCTAAAAGATCTTCGAACTTAAATTATCCGGTTATCATGAAAGTAGCTATAATTTTTGTTGATAGAAACAAGTAGCTATGATTTAAATACGACGATAAATGCTATGGGGGGGAAAGTTGTGAAATAAGAAATGTTAAGGGAGAGGGGAAGTTTTCCTGCGAAAATTGAATTTCAGGGAATGGGTTTTGTGTTTATTATTTTTAAATATTAAATAAGCAGAGTCAGATAGTCTTGTAAAAATTTATAAAGATAGAGATAAATATAAAATGTTTTTTATGATTTTGTTGTATGAAAAAAATTACATGAGATGGTATCGGTACATTCCACTGAATTCAAGATTTTTGTTGTTGATACTATTCAAAATCTTATTAGATAGCCCGTTCTCATTTAGCATATTTGTTACAAATTTTATTTGATTAATTATTATGCTGTGAAATGATGATTATTTCATTAAAAAAATATGACAAGTTTTGTGGTAATGTTTATGACACCGTATTTTTCTCATAAAAAATTGATGCTGATCCTTTTGCTTTCCATAATTATTCCTCTGAATTAAAAGAAGCATCTAAGTGCATTAACCGCAAGGAAGGAAACTAGTAATAGTATAGTTTTTTGTTTTGAACTAAACCTGATTTATCTTGGTTTATTATTACTTGGAACATATGCGGCATATTTTCAAAAAAGAAAAGGAAAAAAAAAAGCGTTGTTTAACAGGAAAAATAAAAAACAAAAGAAGAAAGTGGAATATTGGGGAAAAGTAAAAGTATTGATTCGGACCCTTAAAAGAAAAATGGATTCGGGTCTATATTATTTTACAAACGCTTGTTTTATGCGTGCACTTCGTCGGATATTGGTTTTTTCTACTATAAATTAGAGGAAGAGCACCCAATCTAAAAAAAAAGGCAAAACCCAAAGGGAATGCAAAACAAAACAGAGTCACTCTGTTGTTAGTTCTTTCAAGCAGAGCCAATTCTAAAACAAGATTCACTCTGTTTCACTGACTCTACTCTGTTTCCATGCTTCGAAGCCAAGATATCGCTGCAGTGCCCATCATAGCTGCAGTTTCTCTGTTATCTTCTTTCACACGTATGTTTGATCCTTCTGCTGATGACAAATTCAAATTCCAGTCCCTTTTGAGTGAGTGAAACTGAGAGCCACCCATAAACAAAATCAGTTTCTCATTCTCAAATCTCAACAAAACAAAACAAAATCTGCGACTGTGACATTCATTCCTCTTAAAGAAAATGGACTCATTGAATTTCCACAAGGTGAAAACAGGGAAAGCCACCAAGATCCAAAAACACCGCAGGCTTCGAAAGATTGTGAATTTGTTGAGGTACGTTGAGATGTGCGTGGTTTTGGTATTGGTTTCCAGGGTTTCATTCCAACAACTACCGGTGGCACTCAAGAACTCGAGCGAGTATCTACGCGGCTTCACCGTTAGCCCTCGCATTGTTTTTCTGGTCGGAAACATCATCATCATCACCCTGTTCGCCCAATCTGGCCATTTCTCACCCCACGATTCTGCAACTGCAACAACCGGTTCAGAACCTGATCTGTACCTTGAGTTCCTCCAGAACAGTACCATGAATCAGAAAAGGGTGAGCATAAAAGAGGTTAAAAGCACAAAGGGTCATAGAAAAACCAATGGATGCATGATCAAACACCCTGAAAAACAGAGCACGAAAAGTGGCAATGGAACAGAGCTTGCAGAGAAACAGAGCATGAGAACAAAAACCGGTTCGGAGGAGGTGAAGGATTACAGAAGGTGTCAATCAGACATCGTCAGTCTAAGAATAAGAGAGAATAACAGCACAAAGGGTCATGGAAAAAGCGATGGTTGCACGATCAAACACCCTGAAAAACAGAGCACGAAAACTGCTGATGGAACAGAGCTGGCAGAGAAACAGAGCACAAAAATAAATACTGGTTCAGAGGAGGTGAAGGATTATAGAAGGTGTCAATCAGAGATCGTGAGGGTTGTGCAAGATGAGAAGCCTCGGCACGTGCTGCAGAGGTGTGAGAGTGAAAGTGGTGACATCAGCAAGAGAAGCATTGAAGGTGGTGGTGGTGGTGGTGCTGAGAAACAGAGTGTGGGAAGGAGTACTGGTAGTTCATACCCTGAGGATGGAATGAGCAATGACGAGTTTCGTCGCACAGTGGAGGCTTTCATTGCCCGACAACAGAGGCTCCGGAAACGAGAATTACAAGCCCTTTGTGAAATTCTGTAATTTGGGTGAAAACTAAAAACTATACCCGGAACTGGATTGGAATGTAATCGCTTCTGTTTTTTTTTTTTTTTAACCTTTTAATCAACAAACAAATATGTCATATATAAATATCATCATGTAAGTAAAAGTTAAAGGAAGTGAGTAAATTAACGTGTTTGATCATAAAACCTGGTGTTTATTTAATTGAGTTTTTTTTTATGTTGGTTTTGTGTTTGTCAATTCAATTGTCATGTCATGCGGGTAATCTGATTCCATATGCAAAGAGGTATGTGCATCCTCTAAGGGAAATTCCCAGTCCCACAGAAGATGCCATGTATTATTTTTGTCTGAAATTTCACCTTAATGTCTTGTGCCAAAATGCCAAAGCCTTTTTATTTTATTTTCATAAGATATTATAAGCTGCAACTCTCTAGTTTAACTGGGGTTACAGAAATAGTGTGTATGTTTGATATTCCATTTAAAAGAAATTAAACATAAGTTTAAACAAAGGTTTGAGGCTTTTTCAAATGGAATTCTAAAACACTCAGATAGAGATTGAATCGGATCCTAATAGAGGGGAAATAACGACCATGCTTCAAATCAAAGTTCAAAGTGAAAAAGTAAAGTTTCCAAGCGAGAACGCGTTCGAACCTAGAATGGTACTACTGTTATTGTCCCAACTGAAAAAGCAGCCATAGTAGGAGAGATCCTTCTGTAATTGTCACAAACTCAACATGCCACTCTCTATTGTCTACCACTAGCACTAGGTACAGGTATAGATTTTCTTTCTTTCTTTTAGCTTTTGCCTTGTGTGTCTTGCTTTTGATTATACAAATAACAAGCGTGACAATAATTAGCCCATGTCTTTTATGTTTTGATTACATTATTTTTTGGTGGATAAACTGCCACTTCCGTTCCTGTAAAATTGGTTTCTCAAGAGTGTGACTGTGACCTCAACTAGTGAAACCGTGCCAAGTCATATATAGGACGGGAATTTGTAGCAGCAGCGACATCACAAATACAGTTGGCCATTTGGGCCCGTCCATAACGGGTTAACACTTTTTTTATTGGGCTGGGTAAGCCCAAATCAAATGTGTGCTAGTAATTTCCTAACTCAGTTCAGCCTTCTCTAGGCTGTGGATCAAACGATTTGGCCCATAAGCTCATTGTTTTAAAAAAAAAATTGTTTTAACAAGATTATTGATATGGCCATTTTGTTTGTAGATGTTGTATGGCGGAGTTTATCCCCTTCTATAAACCTGTTCTCTTTTGACCAAAAAAAAAAGATTATTGATATAATATTTACACTTATATTTATATATAATGTAAATATATAAATTTAACATAAATAATATAATATCTATATTTGCACTGTGAAAGAGTTTAAAATCAGCAAAATAAAAAAGAGATAGTCACAAAAACTTTACACGTTTACACTTGTGGAATTATTCACACCCCAAGTATGAAACGTTTTGTATGCAAGTTTAGCAATAGAAAATAAGTCTTAGGAGCCTGACGCTTTTCACACTTATGAAATTATTTACACCTCTGGTGTTAGACTCTGTAAGCAGGTTTAGCATATGTCTTTCGGTGTTAGTTTTCCACACCTGTGAATCTCGTAACACCCTGGTTGTAAAGTCTACTGTGAGAGTCTAAGTCTGACACGTCAACGCCTGTATAATTATTCACGTCCCATGTACGAAACACTCAAAAAAAGTTTAAAGGTGGGTGTATGGAGTAAAGTGTAAGGTGCAGGGTGAAAAAGCCAATGCTAATGCTAATAAGATTGCGATTACAAGGGAGTCACATTCGCAACGCTATGGGCCTTCACAAGAGGCTTCAATTTGAAACCCTTGCGAAGCGGCTAGTACTATGATTGATATTGGCTATTTTTATTTGCACATACATGTTTTCCTAAATACACATATACTTAAAAGCTAAAATACCAAAATATCCCAAACCCTTCATATAAATAACACGTACGGAACTATTAGTTCCGCACTTGTTATTTAGAGCACATACATATAAATAACACGTGTGAAATTAATAGTTCCGCATTAGTGCGGAATTAATAGTTCCACATGGTACGAAACGCGAAGAGGGTATTTTAGATTTTATACTGTTATGTATGTGTGGATAGCAATTGGTGTATGTGTACTTAAAAATTCCCTTGATATTTGACGGTCGTTTTCCAACTCATTTTGAAGCTGCCAGGCCCAGCCAATATGGTTTAGTCCGGTTTAATTGAGTATGGGTTGGACCAAATGCGATTCACTCCATAACAAATCTCTGTATAGCTTTACCAAATTACCAAACCCTTCAGATGATTTTCCTTTTGATCCTGGATCCGGTCCTAATCAAACAAGATAATGGGATTAGCTGGTTTCATCAAACTCACATAATCTAGCAATTTTCGTATGAACAGGCGTTTTTTTTGTTTGGAGGAAAGGTTTTTTTGCTGCTACCTGAGTGTGTCTCCTGTTTTTTTGGTGAAGACAACTTTGTTGGCTCAGTGGAATCTTTTTCCAGGGCTGTTCTCGGGAGAGCCTGATGGAATCCTTGGTTTTTTTTTTTGTTGCCTTTTGGTTTCCTTTCCTTTGGTTTCGGTCCTCTCTGTCTTTTGTGGTTAATTGCTGGGATATGTGGATGGATATGGGAGTATGTTGCTTTTCCCTCTTAGTCTTTATTTGCATTCAATGCTTTGCCTTAGTAGTGCACAGCTGCGCATTTAGTGCTTCATGGTTGTATTTGGTTATGCTTGCTTAAGCTGACTTGGCCTTTAGTTTGGCCCTCTCTCCTTGTATTGATCCTATGGGTTTTGCCCTTTCTATACAAGATGTTATATTTGACCAAAAAAAAAAAAAAAACCCTTCTGATTTTTTGACCAAAAAAAAAACCCCTTGTGATTTATTTATGTGATAATATTATAAATTTGGTTTTATATTATTTATTTAATTAATTTAATTTTTTGGTACAATGGTTATATTTTTTGGTTAAAATTTGTATAATGATTTAAAATAATTTTTATTAAATAAATTAACTAATTATGTCTTAAAATATATAAGTATTTGGTTATTTATGATATTTTTAAATTTACTGACAAATTCAACCTATTATTATAGACCAGCCTGCATAATCTGAACAAAATGTGGTTAAGTTAAATCGGGATAATGTTTAATCTTCATTTATCAACTAAGCTCACATATGTGAGTATGGAATCACACATTGAATAAAAATGGACCAGACAGGGATAAAATTTGAGAACAGACTTATACACACCTTAAAGTGTGTTTGGGAGTTTTACAGGGAAAAAGAGAATTTGTGATTAATATATTTTATCAATTTGAGTATTTAAAAAGTATGTAAAATTCCTTCAAAAATATTTCTCTAGTGTATTTTTTGAGTTTTCTCAAATTAGAGAGTTTTTGAAAATATACTGGAGGAGAGAACTTTGGAGGGTTTGGGAGGGCTTCAAAATGTTTTTCTCTATCTTTTCCCCTTGTCTATACAACTAAAATGTTGGAATAAACACTCCCCTCTCTTCCCTTCTAAAAACCCTCTCCCAAACACACCCTTAGAGTTTCAAGTGGAGATCACGTGAAATCACGTGCGTGAAGTTTTTGTCCTGGCCCTGCTTGGAAAAATGGAAATGATCACCAAAGAAAAAACAACAGCGCATTGACCCATATTGAGAGTTAAGCCAGAATAATACTTTGTTGTTCAATTTTTTTCTTGACAGTTTGACTGGAACACTGAAACAACGAAATCTTAAACGTGCATACCTACAGGCTGTGTAATTAATTGAGGAATCTGCTGTGTAATTAATTGAGGAATCTGTATTCAACAAAATAATCAATCCTTTTTTTTGGTCAAGAAATAATTAATCCTGGCTGGCTCAACCCACTAATCCGCCAACCAGGAACCTCCTTAACACAACAATAATATGAGACTCTCCTCGTAGAAGGTTGGTGAGCTAGCTGGCTGCAAGATTTTATATGGATTTGATTAAATAATTTCCTTATAATTAATGAGGTCAAGAGACAAATTTACTTAAAGATAAAAATATGAAAATATGTCAAATAGTAATTTGGAGTAATTCTTTCACTAGCACAATGTTTATGGACACAATCAATCAAAATTTGAAAAACATTTAAATGACAAATAAACAACAATTTTTTTGCTTAAGTTTTTAATTTTAGTGTTTTGTTTTAATATCTTTTAATGTCAATAAGTTAATCTTATGTCATCTAAATCAAGTTTAATTTAATTATTTTAATCTTTTATATATATTTTCCATTTTTTTATTATATATATATTTTACTTTATTTACAAGTATTTATGTATAATATATATACTCGTTAGTATTTTTATAAGATTCAAGTAATGTTACAAGTATTTCTAGATAAAATATAAATATCATTATAAATTTATATATTAATAACGAGTATTTATATAATATATTTGTTAATATTAATATTTTACTTTTGTGTCTGTCCAAGTTGCTTTTTACATGATTCTATACTATTTTTCGAGAGATTAAAAAAGACATATATACTTCTCGAGTAAGTGATGGATTTCCACCTGTGTGCGTGTCTGTATGTACGTGTGTTGGTCAAATATTTGTGTGCACAAATTAATTTTCTCAATGTGTCAACCTCTATTTATAATTTCATCATTGTGTGAAATAGGCATGCAACACATGATACTTGTGTATGTGTCATGTACACAACTTAAATTTGTCAAAAATAATGTACACACGTGATATTTATTATTTAACATTATACAAAATAGTTTTTTTTTTTAATAATTATACAAAATAATTAACATAATTAACTTTTCTGTTACACTTTATTAACGGTAACTGCCGAGAAGATAAAAGATAAATTTGTGAAGAAATCGATACATCCGGCCATTAATTCGGATATTATCATAAATTTGTGTACAAAAACAATTGTAAAGATCAGAGTGATAAAAATGACCATTGACAGTGATTATATATAGATTTATATTAATACAGTATATATCTTGAATATGTATCGTATTACTAATCATTAAGAAGTGAAAGTCAACAAATGGATAGTGTAAATAATTAACTAATTAAGTTTTTGTTTATATGTAACTTGTATACCTTACATTAGTATTTTAAATTAACTAAAGTGACATCATTTGGGATTTTTTTATTTTCAAAAAAGTGAGCTGTGAATAGTAACAATTCCAAGTCGATTGTTTATGACATTCTTTGTCTTGCTGATGTTTTGTTGTGAGTCCTACATTAGTTGGTTTAATTGGGCTTGTCATTGCTTATATTGTCAGGAGAGTCCCAACCTTTTAAGTCGATTTTGAGGGGTTGCTGTGAGCTCGATGTCAAATTTTAACATGTTTAATTGTTAAAAGGAATGCAGTGATAAATTTTTCATTTCAAGTTCTTTAATTTAGCTATAATCCTTAATTTTTTGTCAAAAAAAACTATAATCCTTAATTTATTCTTTTTTAATTATAAATATCATGTAATCTTAATTTAAAAATAAAAAATAATCTTTCCTCCCCTCTTGCAAACTTTCCATGCAAATACCCTGAACAAATTACCGTGTCAGGTAGACAACGGCGTTGTTGTGATGTTATGCAAATTGAAGTAAACAAGAAAATATTTCATATTATCCTCTCTACTTTTTCGAATTAACGTGAAAACTTCAGAAGTAAAAGTCAAAAAATATGGGCAGAAAAAGTAATAAATGACTAATATATAATATTATATAAACAGCAATATACATGTGCACAATATGTTAATTATTTAATTAAAACTCATAGTAACGTTGTATTAATTTGGTATACAAATTTACATCTAATATAAATTATAAGCAATTATTATTTGATTATTTTTTTAAGAAAAGAAGTAAACACTATATATCATTATATCAAAGTCAAAGAGCCACCACAGAGTACTAAAAGGAAAATGATCTATAACATATTATATGGGTGACTTCTAGCATGAGGGGCCTTGCAAAACTCTCATGGGTGAGGGGGCAAAATTACCTGATGTAGCAAGTTACGCGGGCTACAGTTTGTAATTTTAAAATGTGTAGTGTAGAAAATGTAAAAATGGTAAAATTGTAAACTAGTCCTCTTGGGTATATATTATATTATTTGATTGCACAGTGGATCTATTTAAAAAAGCACACAAGTCAGTCTAGCAAAAAAAATGCAGAATAGATCTAGCAAAGCCCCTTGAACGGTATATTGCTTAATCTTCAGAAATGAAACAAACACTATAATATTATGCAAGTATGAATTCTTCTTTCCTTACTGTAACAGAAAAAAAAAAACAAAGGGGCAAAAGCATCACTAACAAAAATAGAGAAGGGAATAAGAAGGGGGTTGTGCCCCCTTGTCACATTCGTGCCGGCGGTTCCGCAACCCTCCACCGCCACATAATTTAAAGATAAATGAAAATAATGAAAAGCAGGGAAATTTCAGGGATGAAGCTGAGTCCTCGTTCTACAAATCAAAGTTGGATTTTTCTTTTAAAGAGCCAAAACCATTCAATATTAAATATAATCAAAATAAACAATACACAATGTTGCATTTATTTTTATTTGGATGATTCTAGATAAAGTTTTCATGCTTAATTTTATGGGTTAATTGTTTGGGTAAAGGAATTTGGAGAAGAGATCAGCAAGAGGTTAAGATAGAGAATGAATTCGAAAAGTGAATTGTAATAAATCGAGGGACCAAATTGTAACTATTTAGACAACCTAAAATATCAGATAATCAGTATGTTACTCAAATTAATCTCAGTCGTAGAATTATTTTATTATTATATCTAACACTTACAGTGATTTTTGGCCCCTAATTGGTGAGGGTCTTACAAGGTCCCTCATGCTAGAAACCACTTATTGGGTGTGTTATTATAAATAATTTTAAAATTAAAGTTAAATATATTTTTAGTTTAATTAAAAAAATTTGTTTTTGTTTTTGAAAAATTCATCCACTCTTAGTCTCTCATTAATTTTTCACGATCACTTTTTTTTTATATACTTTTCACGATCACTTTTGATCTCGAATATTAAATGAACTCGGCTAACTACTGAACTGTCCATCCGATTCGGACAATTCAATTGAGCTGGACACCACACGTGATTTTGTCCATATATTATAATTTAATTAATTTACTGTTAAAATAACTTAATTATTTTAATTATTTAAATGGCATAAAATTCCTATTCAAATAGGTGTTTGTCAAACCCCAGCAAATCAGAGGAGGGTCAGTCCGATGGACCAGAATGAAATTTGATTATATAATGTTTAATTTGAATTTTATATAAGACTAGTGTTTGGTGTAACATACAAGATAATAAATTATATAAGATAATATTATCTTATATTTCATAAGATGCTTACCGTGTATGCAACTAATCTGTATTCTAATTAATTAAATCCATATGCGTTAATCTATTTCTTGCAAGGTAGAACGTAGCACACATCTATATTTTTTTTTTTGATAAAAGCACACATCTATATATTAGACGGGGCCTTCGAGAGAGAAATGCTACGCATGTAGTTGTTATAGCAAGGGCTGAGCACCGGACGGGTTCGTCGGTTTCAGGCTGAAAAATCCAAAACCGAGCAAAATTGAGAAGTTCAAATCCAGGCCCGTTCTCGTCCGTTTGAACCTCCGGTTAGGTCGGGTGATGGGTTGGTCAGGTGACGGTTGAAACGGGTTTGGACTGGAAAAAAAAAATGCCCTCAAAATCAAAATCTGGAACAAATTCCAGAATAAGTAAAAATTACAGATTCAATTCCAGAACCAGAAGACAGCACGCATCAAACTTTAAACGAAAACCAAAACAAATCTATCTTTCAGCAAAACTAAACCCACATATTAAATACTCATTATAAAAACTCAATCTTTAACAGAAAAAAAAACTAAAACACATTAGAAAAGAGAAGAAGATGGCTTCCTACAGAAATAAAAACATAAACTTGAAAAAGGTTGAATATAAAAAATGGGTTTGAATAAAAAAACATAAAGATATACTACCAGTGAAATATCCCAGAAACATAGAAGATTTCATAAGGTAGAACCAGAAAGTACCAAACTTTAACAAAAAAATCAAAACAAGTACAACAAAAAATACAAGATACACACGGATTGGGCAGAAAGCATCAACATTTAACAAAAAGAAAAAGAACAAGATTGTCTCTGTCATCAAACGCCTGTCTGTGCCGAATATCGTCTGTCTGTGTTGGCAGTGGCGGCGAAGTGAGAAGAAGAAGAAGATACCACTGGTGGCGGCGATGGGAGAAGAAGAAGTCGCAGCGGTGGTTGGGTTTTGTGAGAAGCTTCCATTTTCCTTCAAAACTGATAGAGGGCTTTTGAAGATTTGAGGGAAAGGAAGGCTTTAACCGGTTGAGTTTTGTGTTTGGAGGCCTATGGTGGCCAGAAATGGGGGACGAAGGTTGCGGCAGTGGTGAACCTCTTGGGAGAAAACACAGAAGGAGAGCTTAAGAGAGAGAGAGAAACAAAAGAAAACTGAAGGGGAGGAGGCGCTGAGGCTTTTGGATCTGGAGTGGAGGTGACTTTAGGGTTAGAAAAAAATATATCAACGGCTCAGATGATGTTACGCATAAGAAATAATTTGGATTGTCAGATTAACATAAAATACGTGGTCGGGTTCGATCGACAGCGAAATTTTTTCCTTCAAACCGAACCTACCCCGATCGTATCCATTCAAATCCGTGTTTCTACACCCGTAGACCCGTGACCCGCTCTAACCCGCGCTGTTCGCGTTTAATTGATTGTGGGCTTCTAGGGTTCGGATCAAAATGGGCCTTTTGCCCTACCCTAGTTACAGCAAATATTATTATGTAGAAAAAAATATATGGTATGATGGCACGAGGCCCAGAATGGAACGTTACTGGAATAGAGAATCCCATAATACGTTACTGGAATAGAGAATCCCATAATTAAAATAAAAAAATAGTCTTACACCTCATATATGTGAGAGATGAAAAAGGAAAAGATAAAAAAACAGAGAGAATAAAGCCGGAAAAAAGAGAGAGAAGAGAGAGAAAATGTGAGATGTGATAAATGATGCAATGAGAAAAATAGAGATAAAAAGTAGAGCTGTCGAAATGGGTCAGGCCCGATGGGCTAGTCCGTTTAGCCTGATAAAAAATGGACTGGGCTAGCAAAATCTAGGTTCGAAAACATTTTGGCCCGGCCCGAAAAATCATTGGCCCGAAGTGGGCTAGCCCGTGGTGGGCCGGGCTGGCCCGCTGCCCCGACTATTATTTGCTTAATTTGCTTACATACTGTTTCACATCAGGGGTGTGAATAATTACACAGGTGTGGAAGCGTCAGTTCTGGCACTAAACTCCGTTACAGATCGTTTCACACCACCGTTGTGAATAATTTCACAGGTGTGAAAGCGTCAGGTTCAACAAATGTCTTATTTTTCCGTACTAAACTAGCTTACAATGCGTTTCATACCCCGGGTGTGATTAATTCCACAGGTGTGACTGCGTCAGATTTCTATAAAAATATTATTTTTAAAAAATAAATGAGTCCATGGGCCAGCCTGTTTGGCCCGCAGCCTGTGGAGAGGGCTGGGCTGACATATTAGCGGCCCATATGAAATTTGACCCGGCCCGAAAATGTGTTGGCCGGCCAGAATGGCCCGGCCCGGCCCGAATAAACAGCTCTAATAAAAAGTAGGAAAAGAGATAAAAATAATGTAATCTCTCCATACTTAAATATAAACAAAAATATTTAATTTTATACGAATTAAAAAATTTATTTAAGTTTATTTAATTTTTTAATCTTAACAAATAATATATTTTATTTTCTAAATTACCCTCAATAAGGGGGTTACTGAAATTAAATTTACAATAAATGGAAAATATTTTATAGAAAAAAATATTAAATGTAATAGAGTTAGTTAAGATTTGTATATATTTGAGTCCATCTATGAGTAATTAATCATTAGCTCAAATTAAAATCACTAGTGTGTGAACCCGTGCGATGCACGGTAGATAATTATCAAAAATTAAATAATACATTTCTGAAAAAAAATTATACATTATTTCATTAATTAAATAGTTAATAGTTATTTAAATGTTAGAAAAAATGGTTAAAAGTAATGAGTGGCTTGCGGAGCGGAAGTAATTGAGTTGGTCAATTATCCAGTATAGAATTCTTCGACAGCCTGTGTAGTTTCTGAGTTGTTTCGATGTCCGCATCGCCAATAATATTGATAACAAAAGAAGATTTATGGTTAAGTTATAATTAGAAATATAATTCAACCCATTCTTGTACCTCTGTCAGTGTCGAATCATATTCATTATTAATATTTATATTAAAATCATTATAAATTTTAATAATGCATATTCGAAATTATAAATGAATGTTCCTAAACCAAATAAATAAAACTCATTAACTACGTACTAGGAGGAAACAATGACGTGTTAACTAGAATTAACAGAAGTTGAAGATTCTGCAGTGGTATTTTTATTTTTGATAATAGTCACAATAATACAGTTTAATTTGAACATTAATGATACACACACACACCCATTGAGATGGGGTGTTGGTGGAGTGTGTGGATGTCTGTGTATCACAGCTCTAATTTGAATAGCATTGACGAATTTCAAAAAGCATGGAAAGACATTATTTGATTAACAAAAACGTAACTTTTTGGTCATTTTTTATGCTACTTGGTCATTTGATATATATCCATTATTTTTGTAAAAAAATTCTGTCATTACCGTGTCAAGTAGCGTCTAAAATATCATATTTTGGTAGGTAGACTTTGGATCCGGATTTACTACTGTCAAGAGTTTCATGGATTCACGCAGTAAGTGCATCCTAATCATTGGATTGAGATTTGATGGTTCAGAATCTTAGTTCTATATTAAATAAAGTTTTATCTCTAAAATTGTGAACCGTTCAATCTCGATTCAACGGTTAAGATGTACTGACTGCATAAATGCGTGAAACTACTTACCGCAGCAAATCCGGATACGTAGACTATACACATGTGCATCACGCTGCCCAGCTTCCTATAAAAAGGAACGCAAGCCTCAACCTCAAGCAGCACGAAGGGGTACACTACACTACGTGCGTGACAAACATTTTTGTCTTTTTTGATTTCAGAGTGTTTCACATCATTAAACTTTGACCCTTCAACAATGGCAGTTGAACAAGTCCTTCACATGAATGGAGGTGAGGGAGATACCAGCTACGCAAACAACTCCACATTTCAGGTACTCTATCTTCCCCCAAACCAACTCAATTAATTTGTTTTGGGTCTTTATTATTGATTTGTAGAATTTGCATATACTATGCCAATTACTTGAAAGGTTTTTTGATATATAATAATATTGTTCCCTTGTACTATTGATTAAGCTATATTAATTATCTTTTGATCATATGCAGAGAAAGGTGATCTTCACCGCGAAACATGTACTTGAAGATAGTATAATGAGGCTGTATTGTGCAACTTTTCCAAACTGTTTGAAAGTGGCTGATTTGGGTTGTTCATCGGGTCCAAATGCACTCTTGGTGGCATCTAACATCATAGACGCTGTTCATGCATTGAGCCAAAACTTGAATCGTGAGCAACCCGTGTTTCAATTTTTCCTCAATGACCTGTTTGGAAACGACTTCAATACCACCTTTAAGTCACTCCCTGATTTTTACAAAAGACTACATGAAGAGAAGGGTCACAAGTTTGGTCCATGCTTCTTCAGTGGAACACCCGGGTCATTCTATGGAAGACTTTTCCCCAATGATTCCATTCACTTGTTTCACTCCTCCTTTAGTCTACATTGGCTTTCTAAGGTACAATATGTTCTGAACTAATTAAGTATTTTAACCAAAGGGTGTACAATTGAAAAAATGTTAATTTTCTATATTTAATAAAAATAGAGACTAAAATTAACATATTTCCAATTTCATAGCAACCCAAAATATATTTCATAGCATCTTCACAAAGTCATATTTGCTAATTGGTATTTGGTATTTTCCTTTCTCTAATTTGGCAACAGACTCCAGAGCAGTTGCAAGATGCTGCAGAACCAATAAACAAAGGGGCCATTTACCTAACAAGGACAAGCCCTCCAGCAGTGCACAAAGCATACTTTGCACAGTTTCAAGAAGACTTCACATTGTTTTTGAGATCACGTTCATGTGAATTGCTTCCTGGTGGTGCTATGGTCCTAACATTTATTGGCAGAGATGAAAATAATGAACTAATAAATGCTTGGGTTGTAATTGGTATGGCACTCAACGACATGGTGGCAGAGGTAATTAAACATTCAATGTCAAAATTGCAACTATGTACTGTATGAATTTGTATAGCTATTCACTTTGTTAATTTAATTTAATTACCTATGGTTATAATATATATTATAATTTGATGCAGAAATTGATAGAGGAGAGAAAATTGGGCTCCTTTAACATACCCTCTTATTGTCCTACAGCTGAGGAGATTAGACAAATAATTGAAGAAGAAGGGTCATTTGATATTCAAAGGTTAGAGACAATTAGAACGGATTGGGTGAAAAACTTCGACGTGAGTAGCAATGATGAGTCTCCCATTGATAATGAAGAGACGAGAGCTGAGGCAGTAGCAAAGTATATAAGGGCTGTTGCAGAACCAATTTTGAAGTCAGAGTTTGGGGAAGCAATCATGGATGAGTTGTTCCTCAGGTTCAAAAACAAGATCATACAACTTTATGGGGTAGAGAAATTAGAGCTCGCTAATTTAGTCATGCACATCACAAAACGTGCTTGAAGAATTAATGAAGCCTTCATGTAAAGGGTGTGTAATTCATGTTTTATGTAAGATCATTAAAACAGCTCGAGAAAATGCTGTTAAACATGGAACATTCAAGATAATAAATTACCGGTTAAATGTGGGGTAAACAATGGCAGTGATTTTGTTGTATTTATGAAATCTTTAATTAGGAGTCAACTGTACTTTAAGAATTACTCCCTCCCTTTTTTAAAGGGTCCTTTGAAAAGAAAGCATTTATTTCTATGACTTTAACATGGTTTTAGTTCTTCTAAATATTCGCGTTTTGAATTTAATTTCTCTATAAAAAGTCAGTTTTTTGGTTTTTCAAGAAATAAATTTTTTGATTTAAGTCCTCCTTTTGCATTAACAGCTGACATGTAGAGCTGAGTATGGGGATCGACCCGATCTGTTTAGGCCTTTTAAAGGAAACCAAGGTTGAACAGATAAATGAAGCCCTTTATATGTTTGCATTTCCTCTGCAACTTGGAGATAAAAAAAAATTATTTTACTGGCTTATTTTTTTTTGGCTTAAATATGTTTTTAGTCCCTCATATTTGGCTTAAGTTCGTTTTTGGTCCCTCAAATACTAAGAATATTATTTTAGTCCATAATCTTTTGAAAATCAGTCACTTTTGGTCCCTAGGGCCATATTTTAAATTTGAAAAGTATTTTTAAAATTTATACTTTGGCCCTTCCTAAAGCCTGATATTCACCTTAACCCGTTTTTCCGTTCTCCTCCCCCTCCACTGATGCACTGCGGCCCCCATCCCCGCGTGGCCAAGGGAGGAGCTCCGCGCGGACAAGGGAGGTTGCGCACAATGGCGGAAGGGAGGGGGCCACTGTGATCGCACATGGAGGAGAACGAGAGAGAGGCCGCATCTTATGGCAGCTTCGAGGGAGGACATTGGAACTACTCCTAGCAGGGATGGGGGTCGCGATGCATCAGTGGAGAGGGAGAAGAATGGAAAAACGGGTTAAGGTGAACATCAAGCTTTAGGAGGGGTCAAAGTATAAATTTAAAAAATATTTTTCAAATTTAAAATATGGCCCCAGGGACCAAAAGTGACTGATTTTCAAAAGATTAGGGACTAAAATAATATTCTTGGTATTTGAGGGACCAAAAATGAACTTAAACCAAATATGAGAGACTAAAAATATATTTAAGCCTTTTTTTTTTATATGAGAAAAACTCAAACTTCCTAGGAGGATGATTGGGCTTGGAACGTTCCCACAGTGCCTCTACCTGCTCGTAGAATTGCCGGCGTCTATCCAGTGAAAATAGTGTTCCACATGAAACCGTTAGTAAACGGTGTTAATTTAAGGGAGGTGAGTGCTTTTGAAAAATTAAAAGGGGTATATGTGTTATTTGAGAAGATCTTAAGGGTGGTGAGTGCAATTTTCTCTTTATTTTATTATAGTCAAATCAACCACTTTAGTGTCTTTTTGTTTTAGATTTTAGTAAAATTGTGTTTGATAGAATTGTGTTTGAAGAATTGATTTTAAAAAAATTATGTTGAGAATAATTGATTTGTGTTTGGTAATCATATTCTAAAAGTGTGTTCAGAAGAATTGATTGTGTTTGGATACTAAAGAT
Organism: Glycyrrhiza uralensis; assembly: GCA_030159175.1. NCBI lineage: Eukaryota > Viridiplantae > Streptophyta > Magnoliopsida > Fabales > Fabaceae > Glycyrrhiza > Glycyrrhiza uralensis. The sequence continues at coordinate 55,346,196 of BRZY01000005.1, forward strand.
AGAATCACTTTTGATGTGTAAATATTTGTATGTCCCACACCCAAACGTGATTGTGCAAACGGAAAAGCAATCCAGGACCTCCTTCCACCGGAATTGATTTTGGACCCCAAAATCACGTTTCAAATTTTCACATTTGGATAAATAAACACACCCACTTTTTGCCAAAATCAAATTTGACCAAGTCAAACTCAATTTTGGGGGTAAACGTGTGTTTGATAATCTTAAACAAACGCACACTTAATCATCATATTTTTTTTTATGTATTAAAGAGACGCTTTCTCCTAGAAAATCCAAATCAGAAGGTAGAGAAAGAAGAGCATGTTCTCTATAGCACGTTGTAGAATTTTTAATTCATAAGAATCTTTTTTAGGTAGAAGTTCTTATTCACACACACACACACACACATTTTCATTGCTCAAGGAGACATATATGATGATAAACTGTTTATTTTTTTACAACATTTTGTCATGATTATCTATTTTTCATGATACAAAAAAGACTAATGAAACACCACACCACAACTCACTAGGGTAAATTTATTGTAACTATAGATTGGACTCTTTTTCTCATTTTTTGTGTGGTGAATATCATGGATGTTAAAATTAAATATATCAATGTTAATATGCAGAGTTTCTAGAATATATATACGGCAATGGCGTTAACTGTTTGAGTTTGAAAATATTAAGGTAGTTAAAACTGAACCGGTCATTGAACCAGTGAAAGCACTGGTTCAAGGTTCAGAGGTCCAACCGGATAATAATTAAATAATATTATTTTAAGTTTTAATATACTACTTTACCAAATATATTTTTTCAAACACCACCAAATACAAAAAAAAAACCTATGAAAAACTTATCTGTGACTTTTTTTTGTGAGAGAACCTATCCATGACCTAGATCCCATCAATGTGAAAGTAGAAACTACAAGTTTGAATTCCCTGCAGTCGGGGCAATGCCACATTCATACAGTCGAGGTGATCTGCGACGTTCTCGATCGAACGGCTGGAGATTTTAATTTTATTTTAAACTGAATTTAACCCCAAAAATAGTCAATCGTCCGATCTCGATCGAATGACCCAAATCACCCCGGCTGCAAGGAATCCGAATTCTAGAAACTACTCATGGTATTTATTTCCATTTCCAACTTCCAAGAACCTCCCAGATAGCTTTTCAAATACGGTGCACTGTGTTCCATTTTCTTTCACTTCCTTGAACTTCTCACGCGGATGGCTTTTCAAATTCCTTATTCTCTTGTTTTCATTCTCTCTCCTCCATAACAATACTCTCACTAAACTTCAGAAAAACTTATCTACATCGTCTGCGTTCCTTTCTTTTTTCTTTTTTTTTTTTTGGTCAACTTTTTTCTGAACAACACATTTATATACCTCCCTTCCAGTCTCCAAACCAGTTCGTCGGCCTTCTCTGCTTGGTTCACCTTTCCATTCAACATTTTTTTTTAATTCTTCTCCTTTCTCTAACGCCGAGAAATCGCACAGCACCGTTGGACAGGAGTTCTTCAACGCTGGAAAGGGACTATGGCACTGTATCCGAGGAAGAGATGGAGAAAAGCAAGTAAACTGCACAAGAAACGGCGTCATTTTGATTTTTTTTGAAAAAAATAAGTTTTTAACTGGACCGGTCTAAACTGTTAGACCGCCGGTTTTGTCCATTTTTTTTCGATTTTTAGTCGATTTTCTGGCTTTTTGACCGGTTCTTGGCAAGGCCGGTCATGAGGGTCTTCTGGATCGGATGACAAGTCGGTTCCCGGTTCAACCTGTCGGTCTGGTCCGGTTTTCACTACCATGGGAAATATATAGGATGTGTTTGAAAACGTATTTCCCTTTCCATTTGAATTGAACGCCATTGAAGTGGTGGCTGCTGCCTGCTCAATGCTGGTGAGTGAGAGATGTCGGGTGTGTTTGGATAGCCATTCAAAGTCCGTTGACATTCTTTCCAAAGCTACGTTTGTGAGAAAAACAATTGTTACTTTATCTCCAAATTGAATTTTAATAGCTCTGAACGGAAAAACAAACACACATCGTAGTTGGGAATGGGTATGAATATGATGAGTTGATGACCCTAAAGCGCTTAATGGGGGGCCCGAAGAGTTGGTTTGGTAGGAATAAAGATGGGGTTCTAGAGAGTCAAGAGCCAAGACCTTAGTCCCAAGCACGTCCAACTAGAAAAGGCTAACGGCTATTGGTAATTAGAGGATTTATTACGTCAAAAAAAAAATTAGAGGATTTATCAACCAATCCATAGGTCCTGTTTGGGACACATGATAAGACAGATAGGATAGAATAAGCTATCATATCCTGTCTGAATCTAGTATTTGGTGAGCCAGCAAAATAGAATAAGTCAATCATGTCACTTTATCTTATCATATCCTCCGGTCATAATTTTATCCTGTAGTAAGAGCTGGGTTAAAAACCAACAAGATATGATAATGCGACAGGATTGACTTATTATTATTATTATTAATAAATTCCTCTCTCTCTCTCTCTCCCTCTCTCACACACACACACACACACCCACCACCACCTTCCTCCACCCACACTCTCTCTCTCTCTCTCTCTCTCTCTCTCTCTCATCATAGCCCCTCAGTTTCTAATAGCTGGATATATTTTTTGGAGATTCCGAGAGAGAGAGAGAGAGAGAAAACGAGAGAGAGAGTGGTGGTAGTGGTGGTGGTGGTGGAGAGGGGTGGGGGATAGAGTGGAGGAGGGTGGAAGACGAGGGAGAAGCCATTGGAGGAAGAGGAAAACCAGAGAGGCTAAAATCAAAACTCAATTTTTAAATGGACTAAATTCAAAATTTAATATTGCCACGTCAGCGTTTCGTGCCACGTAGAAATAATGACTGGGTCAAAATGTATCACCTAGCAAGTCAACTCACTTAAAGAACTTAAATCAAACAAAAAAATATTTAAAGGACGAAAAAAATTTGACTTGTTTTTAAAGGATCAAACTCAAATTTGACAATTTTTAAAGGACTAAAAACATAATTAAGCCTAAAATATATAAATTAAAAATTAAAACACCAATAATATAAAAATTAATTTAAATTAATAAAAAAGTTAATCAAAAAATGAAAAATATAAAATATTTAAAACTTCAAAATATACAAAATAATTTGAATTTATAATAATCTAAAAAATATTAAAATTAATTTTTAAAAATTATATATAATCTTGTGATTTTATACTATCATACTATTATTTGGTTTATCTCAAACATAATAATGAGATAATATAATATTATCATGCTTATTATATCCTGCGTGCATTAAACACAAAATAATTTTATAATTTAATACAGCCTTATTAAAATTATATATTGACATAAAAAAATTCAATATTTAATTATTTTGTTACTTGTATATGCACTAATTTATAAAAATATAAAAAAAATATGTAATATTATGCTATGTAATTCTATTGTAAGGGTAATTTTGTCATTTAAATATAATTTATATTCTATCATTTCATATTTGGTTCATCTAAAACACATGATAGAATAATATAATACTATCTAATTTGTTATCTATTGTGCACCAAACACATGATAGGATAAAGATTTATTATGTCTATATCACATCCTATCTTTATCTTATCATGTGCACCAAACACATTTCGCAAAAATTGAAATTAGAACTAAAAAACTGAACAAAATTGAAAAAACTAAAACTAGAAGAACCGGAATTTTTATTTTGATTAGATCAGTTTTTTTTACTCTAATCCTTAAAATTGATTCAATTCTTTCATTCTCTATGATATAACTTTTTGTTTATATTATACTGTTTTCACGGGGGAGTTATGAGGATTTTTGCCTTTGCCTTTTGATGTGCCACCACGAGAACAAAAAACTACAACTCTACATTAGGTTTTCTGCCTCAACTTCCGACCCAAAAATAAGAAAATTGATCCAATTAAATTCACACACACACAGTAATTATATCGCTTATATTTGCCTAAGTATATATTTATAAAATTACTCATACTAATTTTTTACAAGTAAATCGAAATGAAACACCAAATAATAAAATGTGAAAAACAAGTGACTAGGTAAAACAAAAATGCTAGAGCTATAAGGTAGTTTGGTAGCTAGAGAGAAACATAAGAGTTGAAGTGAGAAGGAGGTCATGAGTTCAAATCCCCACACTAACATAATATACTAATTACTAACATTTATCTATGAAAAAAAGGTAAAACAAAAATGCACTACAAATACGTGAGCATTCTCATAAAATTCTTTCAAAAGCAGTATAATTATGTAAAATAAATGCTAGGACAGAAAAGAGACAAGTGAAAATGGGAGAAGCTGGAGAGTGAAAGAGGAAGAGAGAAAATTCAGAGAGTTATCTGAATATTAGTTATCATGAATTTCAGTATACAGATGACTGATGAGCTCTATTTATAGAGCGCAAGGTCAGATATGAATCAGATGACTGGGATTCCGTTATAAGTTATAACTGACACTAACAGACTAATAGATTCTGTTCATAACAGAATCCTCACTAACATATATTTTGACGTGCAGAAGTAAGTTCTGCACTTATAATCGCATATTAGCTACACAAATGTACTGGATAAATAAATACTATTGCTCCATCAGTTTTGAAGTAAAACTTGTTCAAAATAAATCCAAGGTTTAAATATGTTTTCGGTCCATGTAAATATTCGATTTTTGATTTTAGTCCATTAAAAAAAGTCAAATAAAGTTGGTCCTTTAAATTATTTTTTTTGGTTTAGATCATTTTCGTGAATTAACTTGCTAGGTGGCACATTATGACTCAGTTAGCATGCCTACGTGGCAGAAACGCTGATGTGGCTTATCTACGTGGCTTACATAAATGACACAACACCAGACACATTCCTATAAAAATTTTACGTTTTGAAATTAGTCCCTCTCAAAATTGAGATTTTGATTTTAATCCCCATTTCTCCTCAACCACCTCCTCCTTCCTTCCTCCTCCACCCCCTCCTTCTCCCGCCACCACCACCACACTCACTCTCTCTCTCTCTCTCTCTCTCTCACCCCCACCACCACCACCACCACCACCTTCCTCCACCCACACCACTCTCTCTCTCTCTCTCTCTCTCTCTCTCTCTCTCTCTCTCGTTTTCTCTCAAGTCGATTGATGAAAATTTGTTAAATTTCAGTATGTTGGTCGATATGTTATGGGAAACAAAAGCCCTAAACAAATTGCAGTGATCGAAGCACCATGTGAGATAAATATAGCTTGAAGCTGTTAGGGTTCATCGTGGACCTTATGTTGAGTTTAACATTTTAGTAAGGACTAAAATCAAAATGAATTATATTTTCAGGGACTATTATATGAACATTACATGTTTATAAGGACTAAAAACAAAAACCATAATTTTTATAGGGACTAAAGCACATCAACTGAGTCAAAACTTCCATTGATACTTTCATAAAAAAATTCGAATAACAGAAACCCAGATTGGAGGGGCTTGCACACAAGGTGTTTCAGTGGTATTTATGCAGAATGGAGGGCTGGTTTGTTGTAGCTTCTGAAGCCATATCACTGAAATGTTGGGACCAGGTGATTGGAAGAAACCGAGTTGAAGATGTTTGGGTTCTATTATTTGTATCATCGATTTTGAAGTTTCTGTCATTGAAACTTGAAATTGCATGAAAAATCATTTATAGGTGGTGGGGATTGGCTGAAGAGTCATTGATTGTTTTTCACTTCAGAGAGAGAGGAGGAGGGAAAAGGAAAAGAGAGAGGGGGTGGTGGAGGAGGAGGGGGGAGGAGGGGGTGGTGCGGGTGGTGGTGGTGGTGGGAGAAGAAGGGGGTGGAGGAGGGGGGAGAAGGAGGGGGTGGCGTTGGGGGTGGGGGTGGTGGTGGTGGTGGGAGGGGGGAGAAGAAGGAGGTGGTGGAGGAGAAAGGGGGGATTAAAATTAAAATCTCAATTTTGAAAGGGATTAAATTCAAAACTTAAAATTTTTATAGGGATGTGTCTGGTGCTGTGTCATTTATGTAAGCCACGTAGATGGCCACCTCAGCGTTTCGTGCCACGTAGGCATGCTGACTGGGTCATAATGTGCCACCTAGCAAATTAATTCACGAAAATGACCTAAATAAAAAAAAAATTTAAAGGACCAACTTTGTTTGACTTTTTTTTAATAGACTAAAATCAAAAACCGGATATTTACATGGACTAAAAACATATTTAAGCCTAAATCCAAATCAAAGTTTTGAAACTAGCCTATAATTATGTGACTCAGAAGTAGGGATGTTCAAAAAAACCAAACGAACCGAACTGCACCTATGAACCGAACCAAACTTTCTTTAAAATAACCGAACTTTTATAACAGTTTTCAAAACCAAACTGACATTTTAAAACAAGGCTCCTTCTAATATACACAAGTTAACTGGGTGGTGTACCATACACAAGTAGCAATTAATTGCTAAATAGTCCCTGTAGTATACTAGCTCTCAGTCTCTCCTCAACGTACCAGCCTTCAAGCTCCGTCTCATCGGCCATCGCGACGAGAACCATGTCATCGCCATCGACTGTTGTTGTTATCTTATAGCTCTTTTTGGCAACTATCTTTTACAAATGCTGATGTGTTGTTGTGGAGGAACAATAAAATATACGCAGGTGTACTTGGCGGAGCCACTGCTATTTGGGTCCTTTTTGAGTTGCTTAAATATCACCTTACTTTAGTCTCTCACATTTTAAATAGCCCGTGGTTTTGTTCTTGTGGTCCAATGCGCATGCTTTTGTGCACAAGTAAGCCTCTGGAACCTAATCTAATGAACAAACAAGCATAGTGGTGTCTTTAGGCGTTACCTTTCTAATTAATTTGAATGGAATATCATATTTTATTGTAGAACCCCGCCTCGCATTCCAGAAGTTCATCTTCTTGAGAAACCATTCTTGTAAGTTGCATCTGCGTTGAGAATTGAAATCAACCGGGGATTTGCAGTTTTGCATAATATTGGTTCTAGAAAAGATCTGAAGAAATTCCTGATCGTATGCTCCTCCCTCTCACCGTTGCGTCACTACTGAATAGATACCTAGATCTGCAGACTTGCCGCCGGCCCTCTTTTCGTCTTTGCAATCTCCATTCTCCAACGCCATCATTGCTGCCCTTGTCACCTAATCGGCCGCTTCTCCGACAATGACACTGTTGATCATGGCTCCTCTTGGGCGGACTCCACCGCGAATTCATGAATAGTCTCATTGCGGTTGCCGTTGCCGTTGCCGACATGGCGGAGTGGAGGAGAGACAATCATTTAATTTGGTCGAACAAGTTGAAGGACTATTTAGCAATTAATTGCTACTTGTGTATGATACACCACCCAGTTAACTTGTGTATATTAGAAGGAGCCTTAAAACAATTCGTTAACTAAAACTCTTTTACAGTGCAATTCGGTTAACAGTGTCTTGAACTGCTCTCATCTCTGCGACTCCGTACTCATCTCGTCTCTCTCAGTGCGATTGACAAAGAACGCATCGAACTACACAGCCTTGATGCCATTGTGGTTCTTAGAAAGAGCAGCTTAGGTGCATCCCACCAGCAAGTCGCTCCTCATCCATGGATCCCGTCACTACACGTGGCACCTCACTTACAAGCACCGTAATTCTCAGAAACACCGTAATTCTCTTTCTTCTCTCAAATAATTACTCTTTTTTTATATCTATCTACTGTATAAGTTTAAAAGAAGAAACAAAACAGAGTGTATCCCATTTCTCCGCTTCTTGTTTAGTATAATATCTTATTACGGTGTTTATTATTTGGAGCATATATATATCATATTGGCGGTGCTTATTTTGCTTTTCTTTTACTGTGTTTATTTTGCTATCTAATATATCTTTTTCGTGCTTTTATTTTATGAAATTAAAATGAAATGAGACACCCTTTATATGTTTAAAACCAGTTCAATTTGTTAATTAAAACCAGTTCGGTTTGGTAATCGAAAGCGGCTCGATTCAATACTTGAAAGCAATTCGATTTTTCAACTCTAAAACCAGTTTGGTTCGAATTTCTCAAAAACAGTGCACCGAACTGATTACACAGTTCGGTTCGGTTCAGCGTAAACCAAAACTGGCTCGGTTCGGTTCGGTTCAGCGTTAAACAGTTCAGTTCAATTCGGTTCAATTTTTCCCCTTGAACTGCACCATGCCCATCCCTGTTCAGAAGTTTCCCTTTTCTCTTCCTACTTTATTTGCGTTTTAAAGACTTACAAGATTTACTAAATAATACTTGATGTTAAACTAGTTTGAGACAAATTTTGATACAAATTGAGAATAATTTTAAATCAATTCAAATTTATATACATCGCCTCAAGATAGCGCCACTCGAAGAAAGAGATTCGGTTTTGGTTTCAGCTTCTGTGAGGGTCAGTTTCAGCTTTGGTTTTGGAAGGAGATGGGATCGATCGTCGAAAAGAAATGGCACCATGGATGGCTTCATCTAGATTAAAAATCCACCGTCGAGACATATACAAACCCTAACTCGGGAACGGGACATTATTCTCAATTTTACTAAGAAGCCCTCCGATCAAGATGCCATGCCACCGGCATGCATTTTTCGACGATGACCGACCCATCTTTTCCACACTCCAAAGCCATCGTTGTTGTTAAGCTACGATGTTAAACTAGTTGATGTTAAACTAGTTTGAGACAAATTTTGATACAAATTGAGAATAATTTTAAATCAATTCAAATCAAATTTATATACATTTATAAAATAAAACTAGTTATTAAACCCAAACAGTTTTGAACCCGTCATTAAGTATGTCATACAGCACTTCAGCATACATGCTCACCATGGTTCTACGGCTCGTGGACCATAAGAAAGAAAGCACCAATCAACATTCTATAAATCTCCTTCATGGTAAAAGAATATCCAACAGAACTAAATTGCATACTTGCCTCATTTCAAAAAGCAGAAACAGCCTGAAGGGGAATAAGATCTCCCATTTTTAAACAGCCATCTTCATCTCAATCTTCTGGTGAAATCGGTAGCCACAAAAGAATCTACATCTTTCTTCTTTTGATTCATCTTCAAAGTCTGCATTGGAGTTACGGTAACCAACAAGTAAAAGAGTCATAAGAAACAAAGTTAAAGGACTGCTAAATGGTAAAAAATTTGTGGCTAACTACATTAAAGTGAATAATTTTCTCAAACACTGCACATACTGGAAAAGGATTTGGCAGGTTATGGAGCTGCTACTGCAAAGGTGTCACATGATTGTGGTAAACGTATGCATCCCCAATAACATGGATAAAATCACCTGGAACAAGTTCTGACAAGAAAAAGACATAATATAAGGATTGGTATTTTCAAATTACTTTTTGATGCTGTATTTATCTTTAAGAATATTATCAGCCCAATAAACTTGAACAAATCTCAAAAATTAGAAAGAACAATTTCGCACACCTTGATCAACCAAGCTTGATACATAATAACGTTGCACTTTAAACAGGGCCACCTAGTCATCCGATTGATATGAAACCAAGAAAGCCAATCTTTGAAAATATTATGCCAATCATAACTGAACTAGATAATTTGCAATCAAATTTACTCACCGACATCCGAAACAAATTGAGGCAACCCAAAATTCAGCTTCGACGGATATATGATGCAAGCAAGAATTTATAACAGGGACAGGGACAAGACAATGTTAATACTATGTTCGCTAGACGACGTATGGAACGAGAGAGGGTAAGTTCAATGACAACCGGAAAAAAGGCTTACCAATCTCTCACTCCATTCGCCTCTACCAAACATCGCCTCAAGATAGCGCCACTCGAGGAAAGAGATTCGGTTTTGGTTTCAGCTTCTGTGCGGGTCAGTTTCAGCTTCGGTTTTGGAAGGAGATGGGATCGATCGTCGAAAAGAAACACCACCATGGATGGCATTCAAAATCCACCGTCGAGACATATATAAACCCTAACTCGGGAACGGGACATTATTGTCGATTTCACCAAGAAGCCCTCCGATCAAGATGCCACGCCACCGGCATGCATTTTTCGACGGCGCCCGACCCATCTTTTCCGCACCCCGAAGCCATCGTTGTTTTTTTTTTCTTTTTCTTTTTCTTGGGGATGAATGAGAGATTAGGATTCTGTGGGAGCATCAATAGAAGGCCGCAGAAGCTCTTCCCCGAAAGGACAATTTCTATCTGTATATACATACATTGTTATCCACACATATATTCCTGCGGATTTGTAGGTATATTTTTTTTCCACCACATACATTTCACGGAAGTTATAATTCTATAAGTTATAATTCACAGCTGAACTATTAGTTCCGCGGTGAACTTGTAGAATTATTAGTTCTACAGTTCCGTGGTGAATTATAACTTGTGGAATTATTAGTTCCGCAGAATATATGTGGTGGAAAAAAAATATATCTACAGAACTAATAGTTCTACAAGAATATATGTGTGGATAGAAAACTATGTATATGTAGATAAAAATTGCCCTAGAAAGATGCTCGCTTACTTTCGTTGCTGGGCCCTTTTTCTTTTGGGCCTGGAATAAAGGTATTTTTGAAAAAACCAAAGGCCCTACCCCTGTGTCTGTGTGTGCTCACCTGCTCGGAGAAATTAAAATAATTGGCATCAACATTTGATTTTATTATTATTATATCTTAGAGCAAATTATTATTAACTTTTTTTTTCTTTTAGGACACTGCGTATTTCACTTTTTCAAAAAAATTAATTTCATTTTTTTTATTTTCCACAGATAATAAGAAAATAAACAAAGTAAACATAATAAAATCCAAACCAAAACCCCGTTTTGTAGTCACGCCCAGTGAGTGACAAAGACCATATTCCTGTCTTTTCATCCCAAATATAATGCGATCGGTATTAATTAAATATATAAAATTTAAATATTTTATAATATATAAAGTAATAAATTAATATAAAATATTTAAAGTTAAGATAAAATTCTTAGTTATTAGTTAATGGAGGGTGGTTTGCATGGGCGGATGCACATAATGATTAGAGTTGGCAAAATGGACCAGGCCGAAAAAATCCAAAAATAGAAGGCTCGGACACACAAATTTGAGTCCGTTTCTAACCTGGACCTTTTTGGCCCAGTTCGACAAAGCACAAACCCGGTAAAGCTCGAGCCCGAAGCGGGCCGCCTAAAAAATATAGGCTAAAACCTGAGCCCAAAAAGTGGAGGGTTCGGACACACAAATCCGAGCCCGTTTTCAATCCGGGCTTTTTTGGTCCGGTTCGATAAAGTCCAAATCCAATGCAGACTGGCCTGAAAGCCCGTTTTGCCAGCTCTAATAATTACGAGGGTCCACTTAAAATTTGAAAATATAATTTACTATTTATATTTTTCTAATTTTGACATCCTTAAAATTTTATTTTGTATCCCACTCAAATGTTACGTGTTCAATATCATTGATAATGAGCTGATAATTCAACGATTTCAAAACATGAAATTGCGTAGAGGACAATTATAAGGTATATAATTTATTTGATTAGATAATATAAAATTTTATGAATGTTACATTTATGTCTTTATCTTAATTGTCCAAATCAAAGTTTTGAAATTAGCAAGTATCCTTTTTCTCTTCCTACTTTATTTGCGTTTTAAAGACTTGCAAGATTCACTAAATAATATTTGATGTTAAACTAATTTGAGACAAAATTTGATACAAAGTGAGAATAATTTTAAATCAATTCAAATTTATATACATTTATAAAATTACTTATTAAACCCAAACAGTTTTGAACCTGTCATTTAGTCTGTCATACAGGCATACAGCACTTCAGCAGACATGCTCACCAGTCACCATAGTTCTACGGTTCATGGACCATAAGAAAGAAAGCACCAATCCACATTCTATAAATCTCCTTAATGGTAAAGGAACATCCAACAGAACTAATTTGCATACTTGCCACATTTCAAGAAGCAGAAACAACCTGAAGAAGGGACTAAGATCTCCCATATTTTAAACAGCCATCTTCATCTCAATCTTCTGGTGAGGATCATAGCCTATGAGCTTGAAATCAGTAGCCACAAAAGAATCTATATCTTTCTTCTTTGGATTTATCTTCAAAGTCTGCATTGGAGATAAGGTAGTCAACAAGTAAAAGAGTCATAAGAAACAAATGTAGGCTAACTACATTAAAGTGAATAATTTTCTTAAACATTGCACATACTGGAAAAGGTTTTGGAAGGTTATGCAGCTGCTCCTGCAAAGGTGTCACATGATTGTGGTAAACATGTGCATCCCCAATAACATGGATAAAATCACCTGGAACAAGTTCTGACAAGAAATAGACATAATATAAGGATTGGTATTTTCAAATTACCTTTTGAAGCTGTATTTAACTCTAAGGATATTATCAGCCCAATATACTTCTGAACCACGAACCCACCTATACCCAATTAGGTGTGTCGGCTACATGGATCAATTGATGCCATAAAGTCCTGTCCAAAGACCATTTTCCTCTAAATCTATTGAACTATCCTTCATTTGTTCAACCCTTCATATTGGAGCGTCTACAAGTCTTCTCCACATATATCCAAACCCTCCTCAAAACATGGACAACGCACTGGCCCACCTACTTTGTACTTAATTTCAACTTCTTATTAGAATAGAGGCGGAAAGAAACGAACTCTAAACCACATGGATACCACTTGTTAGGTGAAAACAGAAGAATGGTTTTTCTATTATATCTCTAACAGTTTAAACAAACTAACTGAGCCAAACTTCATAGGGTCAATCTCAATTTAACAAACAAAACTAAATCAAGCTTGAGTTGAGCTCAGCACATGAACAAGTCTAATTGTTACTAAAGCCATTTATAACCAAATAAAATGACATACATCATCTCTTATTACAACCACAAAACCTCGATATTTAAGATGATGCATACATATTAGCACATATTTTAGTCTATAGCAGATGCTTCAAGGATTTGCATACCACAAACATGAGCAATCATGCACGTCAAGAGGGCATAAGATGCAATATTAAATGGCACACCCAGGCCCATGTCAGCAGATCGCTGATACATTTGGCATGATAATTCCCCATTTGCCACATAGAACTGCAAAAGTAAAAAAAATGAAAATAATTTTTTTTTTAAAAAAAGCTTTAAAAAGGAGGGGGGGAGAGAGTTTTCAGAGAGACCCAAATAAAGTTGCGGACCTGTGCAAACATGTGGCAGGGTGGAAGTGCCATCAATTTAAGATCTGCTGGATTCCAGGCAGAGAGAATTATCCGTCGATCATCAGGATTATGCTTTATCTTGTTGACAACATCTAAAAGTTGATCAAGTCCTTGGCCAGAGTAGTCATTATGCATGTCAGTATACCTATAAAATGTAAGATGGGGAATAAAGAGCAAAGCAATACCACATAAAATAGTCTATTGACCTTCCGAGGAAAAGTTATAATCCACCTACCTGGCACCAAAGTGCCTCCACTGAAACCCATAAACAGGTCCCAAGTCACCCTCCTCCCTCTCTGCCAAACCAAGGCTGTAATAAAATATAAAGCCAGTTAGTAACTGCAAGAAGAAGAGAAGTGTACAATTTGTATTTAAAAGTTAAAATAATTGATAATCATGCTTGCCTGTCGAGGAATTCTTTGGATGCATTGCCATCCCATATATGAATGCCATTTTCCTGTAACACCTGTCAATATAAGTATATAACATGGTTTCAGAATGAAGTTGATAATAATTCATATCCACTATACCAACAAAAAATTCTTTTGAGAATCAAAAAATAAAGCACCTCATGATTTAAGTATTGTGATAGAAATTTTAGTCCAGAACCATTAATTATTAATTTTTTTCACACCAATAAAGGAACAGTAGACAAGCTATTGCAAACTGTGCTATCATCAAATTATCTTATGGTCTATAATCTATAGCATTACAATTTTTTTTTTTTCAGTCTACAAGATTAAGTCAAATTCATAATTTCCTTAATGACCATCAGGATCTAATGTCGAAACCTAACTTAACAACTTAACATATGTAGATAGGCAGAGAGCTATCCTAAAATCTTTCAAAAGTGAGAGATATGAGCCAGCAGCTTACAAGTTCAGAGGCGGTTAAACCTGGCTTCTAACTACTCATTAAAGAACCAAGCTAAAATTCAACAGACTCTCCTTGAGCTTATGAAAATTTACACATTTTATTATATAACATGACATGATGCCTTAACTAAGAAGGTATTGCGCATAAAAGACATATCTATTTAATTCTGTGTAGAATAATAAGAATCCAGTCATATCATTTCTGATCAATAATTTCAAATTTATAAGTTCAATAAAGTTTTGAAATAACAACGGGAATTTGAGTTGGCTTGGAAGCTCCTGAGCCTTGCATAGGTCTACTTTATTCAAACCTAACCTCAAATAACAAAAAGTACCCCAGCCTCGAGTTCCAAAATATTTGGCTCATGTCATCTGGTTGGTGACCTAACTAAGAAAGGTGAGGATTCACATGCGTGTGGAGAAGACTGGCTAAAGATATAATTACCTTGGCATTTGTTGAGCCACTGATAAACCAAAGAAGCTCTTCAACAACCCCTTGCCAAAATACTTTCTAGCAATCAAATGAAGAGATCATGTCAACTTCTTTATCAAAATGTACAAATAGATATTCCTCTTCCCCAATAAACATCAAAAAGTAGTAAACAGGAAAAGGAAAACAATCACTTGAATAACAACTTATTTTGCACAGTAGATTAAACACAATCTTAAACCACAATCTCTACTACATACCTTAGTCGTTAGAAGAGGAAAGCTTCTGCGCAGATTGAACCTCATCTGTGGAATTATTACAGGTGAAGTCAGCATATTAATTACAGCAACCCACGACATACCAATTGAAACATTACCTGGCAACCAAATTTTGACAAGGTCCCAGTCCCTGTCCTATCATCCTTAGTGATACCTTGAGATATGATTTCTTGAGCCAGCCTAAGATACATGTACTCCTCATGTCTCTCAAAAATCATTTTAGGTAGAAAAGAGAAGTTCTGGACCTCAAATTTTATAGAATCTGAATTATTATCAAAAGGTGAATCAGTATTCTGACTCAGGGACTCTGCTTTAGAACTCCTCACACGCACATGAGTGGTGAAAGAATAGCGGATATTGTTTTCCACCTTAGGAAAGGAAGAGTACCATGGCTGAAATATATTGGAGTCAATCGGAGGCATGAAAGTGTCACACTCAATGTCTGCATGAATTTCTGTGATGTGGATAGCTTCACACGCAGGTGCATTGAGAGCCTCTCTGTACATGGAAATTATCAGCTACAAGTCTATAGCAAAGAAAGAGCTTAACATGAAAGGGAAGGGGCAGAGGAATAAGGGAAAAAGCAACAAAGATATACCTAAATATCTGACCACCTCCTATAACAAATACTTTCTCAATAGACATAGAGTAAGGAGAAGCAGCTAAAAGTTCCAATGCAGAAGACATGCTTCTACATATAACAACATTTTCTGCCGTTGCAATATCAAAGCTACCCGAGCGAGTCAGGACAACATTAAGACGGCCAGAAAGAGGCCTGTACGCAAGAGGGATACTCTCCCATGTTTTTCTTCCCATTACAATGGCATTCTTCTTCTCAGGATCAGATGTTGTCGAAGTGATCTCCTTGAAAAATTTGAGATCAGTAGGTAATCTCCAGGGCAACTTTCCATCCTTGCCAATGCCCATGTCTTTGGTGGCAGCCACTACCACTTGGTAAGTCCGTTGTTTGATGCTGTCATTGCCATCTCCATTGGAGATTGCAGAGGAATCAGCAGCAGCCATAATAGAACTCAAAAGCCGACAGAACCTCAAAGAGGGTGTCCGAAAACAAGGACCGCACAACCAATTCTTTTGGAAGTGCAGTGGAATCTGAAACCCAAAAATCATTAAATTAAAACTAACAATTATATGGGATGAAATGGATAAAGCATACTGTTAGCAGTGAGCAGAAAAGGAACAAGAAGCATATGCAACTAAAAATCTCCCAAAATCTGCTTGCCCGCCGCTTAAACCAAATCAAACACACACATGGTAGTATAAAAAGGTATTCAATCATTTCATATTTTTTTCCCTCAAAGGATAATGCAGAGCAAAGACAAAGTCGGGAAAAAATAAATTAATCGAAGGCACCAAGTGATTACTAATTAACCGTTTAATATCAATGAACTCCAAAAACAAGACACGCAACACATTCACAGAAACAAAATCACATTAAAGAGCAGAAGCGAAAATGTGAAGAAGGGGCTAACCGATGTGAAACCGAGGCGCGCAATTTTGAAAGAATATCAATATCAAAGTCCGGCCGAATAGAAAGCAAAGGTGAATGATTACTTACTATTTACTATTTATTTATTTAATTATTTGATAAAAATAAAGTTTGATTTGAGAGAATATGATGGGTAATGGGCGTTTCGACGGGAAGGGAAAAAGGTCGAGAGTGAGAGACCGTAATGGATAAAACATGGGTTGGATCGACCCAACCCGATAAAAGGAAATCGAGTTGGGTTGGAGCCCGTGGGTCTGATTGGATAAAATGGAGCAGAGCCCGATCACCTCGGGCCGAGTAACGGGTTTTAACATTTTGTGTTGTGTGACCCGACCCGATGGAAATTGGTTAAGAAACTTCAGTACATGATACACATACGCAACGCAAGTCTCCAGTTTCGTGCCCTAGCAGAAATTCCGTCACACATACTGATGCAATCGCTGTCGTGACTTCTGTTGTATCCGCAGCCGTAAGCAGTGCCTCCGTCCATCGTTCCCCACCTCGTCGTCGAGACTGAGAGAGAGAACGTCTATGATCTGCTCACACGCGATTTTGAGATCAGTTCTCCCTGGCTTATGAAGATGCGAGAACGTCCCTCTGCCGTGACAACGCCACAGGGAGCCTCTGCTTCTGATCGTAAATGCTATGTTTTTTTATTATCCAAAGAACCGATTACCCGACCCCGTTACTTATCGGATCGAGTCGTGTAGAAAAACGCAAATGAAACCGATCATCCGACCCGAACTGTGATCACCCAAAACTTTCTAAAGATCGTGGGTTATCCTTTTCCCTCCTTTCCAGTTTCCGCAGAAAATCGAAAAAATAAAAATAAAACAAAATAATAAAAGTCCAAACTCCAAACCAAAACCCCGTTTCGCAGTCACGCCCAGTGAGTGACAATGACCATACTTTTCATCCCAAATATAATGAACTAGTTTAATAACTCGTGCCTTGCACGGATGTAAAATTATATTATTTTACAAATATTACAAAAACAAAATATTATATATTTTTAGATTTTTAGCCTAATACAACCCTACAAAAAATGATTTTTAAGGTGAGCATTATGCATGCTTAATAAGCTCTATTTAAGGTTTTTTCTCCAATATATGTTTTCAAATTACTACACCCAGTGGCTTTAATTTTTTGAACAGTACAAAATTAACCAAACAACATGGTGTCAAAATTAATCTAAGAAGAATTTAAGAGGAACTAAAATAAAAATAATAATTCACCCTTCCGATATACTATATATTCTATTCCGTGTAAGTAAACGAAAGTTAGTAATTAGTATTTCATGATTAGTTAACAGATGTCATATGACGGTAGGGACCAAGAATAGTATTTTAAATTTTAAGAATTTATTACATTAGAGTGTGACTATGTGAATCAAATTATTTGTTATGAATGAGATAACTTTAGATTAGAATAAAATTATTAGTTTCAATTTTTTTATTACATTATTAGTTGCAAAGTTATTGTATCATAATATTATAGTTGACAAAATAATTATGTGAATTGGTAAATTTTGTTTATTAAATTAATTGCATTCAAATAAGTATATTCCCAATATGTTTTCATATAGATATATGCACATTTCTACACGATGTAAGTATTTATGTCTAAATGTATTAGGCTTTCATGTTTACTTATTGTAATCTACATATTAATATTCTTTATAGCTAGCTGTTATATTATCGTAAGTCATATCCGTGATATGATTTTGTTTATGATTATTAATTATTAATTGATTGATATATCTTAAATTTGATAGGAATGAATTATT
The DNA here is from genome assembly GCA_030159175.1 of Glycyrrhiza uralensis. Lineage (NCBI taxonomy): Eukaryota > Viridiplantae > Streptophyta > Magnoliopsida > Fabales > Fabaceae > Glycyrrhiza > Glycyrrhiza uralensis. The sequence goes on from BRZY01000005.1 coordinate 55,364,252, forward strand.
AATTATTATTTGAAATTTAAAACAAATTAATATAATAAATTCACTTTAGGCGGAAAAAAGAATTCATGTAGTATTGACATGTGACATAATCCTAAGTGGCAAAACCCTGATATATAATATATAATAGATAAAATTATTAGTTGCAAAGTTATTTTAACATAATATTAGTTGACAAAATATCCAATACTATATAAAAAATCATCCAATACATGTGAAAAACATAAAAACCTTGTGGTTTATGTAAAACAAAAAAAACATTGTGATTAATTTGAAATTTAAATTTGAATTGATGATATTTTTGCTGATTGATGGTTTGTTTTTCCTAATTTATGTCTTGATTGATGATTTGCTATAGTTACTAATTAATTGTGATAGTTACTAATTTATTTGCCTTAATATTAGTTATTATAAATTATCAGCTGAAAAAACTTAGAATAGAAATATAAACAGTGTCAAAAATTGGATGCATCAACACTAAAAAACAAATTATTTGTTGTTCATTAATTGTTTTAATCAATACAAAATGAAAAACTTATCAACACAAATATGAATGCATTTTCTTAGCTTGACTCTCTACCGAAAGAAAAGGATGCATTGACACTAAAAAACAATTGAAAAGTAAAAAATGATTAATCATAAAATAGAAAGAAAAAAACTCGCCCTAGATGGGAAGTTGGGATTGATAAATAGAAGAGTAGTGACGAACTACTTTGGAACCAAAACAAAACCAAATTACATCAACAATATGGAGACCGCAAGAAAATAAATAAATTAATTGTCAAAATATGAAGACATCAACAATACAAAAATAATAAATAAATAAAAAAGCTTCAGTGATATGAAAAGTCAGTACACAGTATAGAAGAGTAGACGAATAGCAACAATATTGAAACACACAATAAGCAAAAAAAAAATCAATACATACAAACACTAAGAATACAAATACTAAATAGAAATATATAAAAGGTTAACCATAAAGTAGAAAAATAATAACTTACCATCAATTAATTAATTTGAAATTGAATATTAGTATAAATGATGATTGATGACTCATTATTAGCCCTAATTAAATACATGATTAATTAGTTAGTTGCCATGAATTGGTAATTAAAAAATTAAAAATAAAATTACTTTAGGCGGGAAACTGAATGATCTTAGTGATAACACGTGGCATTATCCTACGTGGCAGATCCTGCTATATAATATATAATAGATAAATCTGCAATAATTAAATATAATTTTTTGATCAGCCAGAAACCAATTTTTTTTAGTATTATATAATCATTAATGTTACACACACACCCATCACACACCCCATTCTCTCATTTTACTCATTGGGATGGGGTGTCATATGGGTGTATGGGTGTCCATGTATCATTGCTCTTATATAATAATATACTAGCATAGTGACTGACCACTGACCCACCCGTAATAAATTAATACAAAATATTTAAAATTAAGATAAAATTTTTAGTTATTAGTTAATGAAGGGTGGTTTCTCAAGTAAGCTATAGACACAAAACTCCTCAAAAGCATGTCCGTGTCCGTGGATCAGATGATGGCATAATGCAGGGAAGGCCAAGGAAGGAAGGAAGGAAGCTGACGGTGGTCTCTCTTTTGTTGTGAGCACTGAGCAGCGTGGATGACGTTTTCATTTCATATGGTGAGTTGGTATTTGTAGTAGCAGGCATGAATATCTGGACTCAATTAGTGGAGCACCATATCATGTCTGACTTATATGTTCTTCCAGCTACCTGATCAAATGTGAATAATTCAACTCATATTAACAAGTGTTATCCCATAATGTGTGTCGTAATTAAATATATTCTAAACGTATTTATTTTTTAATACCAATTCACATAAGATCAATAAATCAGACTTACCAGTTATATTTTGAAGTTTTTTCCTAACATTTTAACAAGTTAATTATATTTCCTCTAAATGTCAACTGGACCAAAACGAAGCATTAGTCTTATGAAGGTGTCTATGTAGAGCGAGAGAGTATTTGGAAGAAAAATAAGGTAAGGTGACATTAAACTGAACAGAAATATTTGATGAGTTGGCAAGGTTGCGTGGTTGGGAATTGAAGGAATGTGGATTTGTGAAACAACGGAGTGGCTTGCATTTCGCCAACACCAAATCCCCTCAAAGCAACTGAAGCTGAAAAAGAGTCATGTCGATGTTGAAGACCCCGTCAATATATATATATATATAGCAAATGACAATAATAAATAAATAAACAAGAACAGCAAAAACTCGCTCTAAAATTGTCAAGTAGTTGTACCAACCACCCTGGCTTTACCGTTTTGGACATTATACTATATCAGTATATCCCATCATGGCCGCATTTTGAGAGATTTATTCGGATGATATATTTGCGTTTTTGTCTTTGTTTTGCAAAGCCCCCTACATTCCTGTGTCAAGGTATTATCTCATCCATCTCCTATGATTCCTATCATCTTCTCATTCTCCATTATACCTATGAATTATGGTTGGTATGATCTTTGATATATCCATAAACATGTATGAAAAGAAACCATTTTTTGCGTTTCTAGTTCCTTGACTTGAGCTGCATTTGATCATTAAGATATCTATCTTTTTCCTCTTCTTGTTTTCTTTCTCTGGGTTTTCTTTTTGTCCATGCATGCTAAATATACAGATGTGTTTTTTTTTTTGTTTCAGGTGCACATGAAGGCTCAATTGATGTATGCTAGTACTTGATTTTTCTTCTGCCTTTTAAGGCTGTTTCTGATCATTCGAGTAAGCTTACAAGATTCAATCAATCATGTGTGACCTTGTAATGCCCGGACCTGTTGACCGACCCATGAAGCTTGGTAAGTCTAAATACTTTAATTCCATATTTCAGAACTTTCCCCTGCATATATACTCTGCAATTCTTGCTTGCATTTACTTATATTTTATGCATGCACTACTATAAAATCTTTATCTATTCTATATGGTAAATTTTGTACCAGCTAAAATGTGGCGTGGTATGCCACAAGATAACAATTTTGCATGTTTTTTAATGTATGATGATAGGAAAAGTGAAAATTAGATGAAAATGAAACCAGTGGATTCATCACAGACTAGGCTACTAGCATTTTCTTTTTGCATGCCTCTTAACAAATGGGGATCAATGGTGGAGATGAATATGATTGACTTCTTCTGTGGCTTGTTTTCAATTGCAATAACTAATTTGAAGTTCTAAAACAAATGAACAATGGATTAATATTAGTACTTAGTGGCTAACAGAATGTGTCTATAAAATGAGAGGATATGAGTTTTACAGCCAATGTAGTTCTAGTCGTGTCTTGCATCCATCCAATGCTGTTGATTAAGGAAATTGTTGGTTTGAAAAAGAAACAAAGAGCATTTATAAATTTCAGATGTTATCCTATTGGAAAAACATGCAATTTATATTTGCCTAGGCTGTTAATAGAAACAACAGCAGCTGGATAAAGATGTTTAACATGTGAAATTTCTTTCTTTCTATCATCTCATTCAAACTTGTGTGAGTGAATTCTTTTTCTTCTTGCAAACACAGGTCATGAAATCGAATCTTCCGAGGATGAAAGGAAGACAAAGCTTGGGTCGCTAAAGAAGGTGGCAATCAGTGCCTCAAGTAAGTTCAAGCACTCCTTTGCCAAGAAGGGGCGGAGGCACAGCAGGGTTGCGTCTATCTCTCTTGAGGATGAACTTGATGGAGAAGAGTTGCAGGCAGTTGATGCTTTTCGCCAAGCACTTATCTTGGAAGAGCTATTACCCTCAAAGCATGATGATCCTCATATGATGCTAAGGTAACACTTGTGACATATATAGTTTCTTGTTCAGCTATATATATTTTTGTAGTTGTAGCAAGAGTAACTATATAAATTTACTGTACAATGATCCAGATTCTTGAGGGCAAGAAAGTTTGACATAGAGAAAACAAAACAAATGTGGGATGATATGCTTAAGTGGAGGAGGGAATTTGGTGCTGACACTATCATGGAGGTATTTCAGTGAGAGAAAAAGAAAAGTCAATCTTATCTATTGTTCTTTTGCATAACTTTTTATTTATGCATCTAATCATAATTTGTTTGTGCTGTTTAAGGATTTTGAATTCAAGGAAATAGATGAAGTTCTGAAATACTACCCACAAGGGCATCATGGAGTTGACAAGGATGGACGACCTGTTTACATTGAAAAACTGGGTCAGGTTGACTCTAACAAGCTGATGCAAGTAACAACAATGGAGCGTTATCTCAAATACCATGTTAGAGAGTTTGAGAGGACCTTTGCTGTTAAGTTGCCTGCATGTTCAATCGCAGCAAAAAAGCACATTGACCAAAGCACAACTATTTTGGATGTGCAAGGAGTGGTGTGTACAAAACTCTGGCTATTTTTCAGTTCTTCAATCATCTATGCCCAAATACAAACCAATAAGAGGAAGGGGAAAAAAAACTATTGTACCCCCCTTAAATGATAGTCACCATAAATCTAAGTAGGCAATGTCCATTTCAAGCTATAATCATGGATTTCATATCAATTGCTATAAATGTTTGCGATAATTGCTGACTAGCATGCTTGCTCAGGGTCTTAGAAGCATGAACAAAGCCGCAAGGGATCTCCTCCAGAGGCTTCAGAAGATTGATGGTGATAACTACCCTGAGGTAATGGTTTATCTACCATAGGCATGAAAATAGTTTAAATGGCCTTCTAAATGTACCCTAATTGAACTTTCCTTTCCACACAGTCCCTCAACCGTATGTTCATCATCAATGCTGGTTCTGGATTTAGGCTCTTGTGGAACACTGTTAAGTCATTCCTTGATCCCAAGACCACCGCAAAAATCCATGTAAGCAATTTTAGGCTACTTTATCAATTTGGAGTTTTGGACCAAGGTCGATTTTCAGTTAAGCAGGGACACTGAACAGGTTAATGATTTATTGACCAGGTCCTAGGTAACAAATACCAGAGCAAGTTGCTTGAAATCATTGATGCCAGGTTAAATTTATCTCCTTTCTCATTGAAGTATTTTATCTCTACTCATTCCATACAAATTTAGGCTATCCAAGGTCATGCTGTGACATAGTTTAGAATTGAGTAGTGATGACTCTTCCTTACCAAATTCATTGATTTTTTATGTATATATGTTCTTCCAACATGGCACAGGCATGGCTACTTATGACTATGAATAACACCTTATTTGTTTATAATATTTACCAGTGAGCTTCCAGTGTTCTTGGGTGGTACTTGTACCTGTGCAGATAAAGGTGGTTGTATGCTTTCTGACAAGGGTCCTTGGAATGATCCAGAGATCTTGAAGGTAGTTTGCTGCAAAAAAAAAATTGAATTTTTCTTAGTGACATAATATAGCAAAGAAAAACGATAAAGTGTTTCCTCTGGATGAATTTAGATGGTTCAAAATGGTGAGGGCGTATGCAAGAGAAGAACCTCATTCAGGATTGAGGAGAAAACAATCAATGAAGATGCAACTGCATATCAGAAGGTAGTCAGCTTCCTGGCTTATTGACAATATCAGAAGTTATTTGCAACAATATTTAATAACTTCAGTATCCTTGTTTCTCTTGCCTGCAATATTAAGGGATGCAAAGAATCATTTCCAAAGACCCACGATGTTCAATGTTTATCAGTGGACCAACCCAAACGCTGCGTAAGTTTCCTAGATTTCAATCAGTTGTTGTTCCTATCCTATGTATTTTACCGAGTCTGTAAACTCTAGGCTATCCCTATGTAAAATCAAAATGTCCATTTATTTCTGTTTGCATTTCTTGTTTCATTTTTAATTACAAAATTGTCACTTTATTTTTAATTTGTTTCTATTTATAAAGATTCGTATAGAAAATAGAGAAAATAAAAAAAAATATTTTCACTATTTATTGTACAAATTTTTTAAAAAAAGAAACAAATTGAAAAAATTAAAACCATCCTCCGTTGCTAGGTTAAACATGGTTCCATCCCCGGTTGGAGCACTTGTGTGTGTGTGTGTTTTACCATTTCTACTAGACAAAAAAAATTGAAAAAATTAAAAACAATGTGGCAATTTTATAATTAAAAGTCTCGTTTCTAATTCCACTGCTGCTGCCCTGCTTTTTTGGATATCAGTATGACGCCTTTGTCCCAATGCTTGACAAGTCAGTCGATTCATCTTGGAAGAAACTTGCACTCTCTAAAGGTATTGTTCTTTCATCTATATGAACGAATTTTCCGTTGCGCTGTTGCCTACGGCAAGCATGTCTAGCTTATTTTCCTTGAGGTGTAGATTGTTTCCCCAACAATAATGGCAAGAATTCTGATGGGTTTAGCAATCATTTTGTTGGTGGAATCATGGCACTTGTCATGGGAATTGTAACCGTGTTCCGCATGACAAGGAACATGCCAAGGAAAATCACCGAGGCAGCACTGTATGGGAGCTCAGTATATTATGATGGGACTGTGATGAAAGCGCCTACCATTTCAACCAATGAGTGCATGGCCATGATGAAGCGCATGGCTGAGCTTGAAGAGAAAGTGACTGTTCTCAGCATCAAACCTGCCATGCCTCCAGAAAAGGAGGAATTGCTCAATAATGCTCTCAGCAGAGTCAGTACCCTGGAACAACAGTTGGTTGCAACCAAAAAGGTATTACATTATTCCCTTTGGTACTTGATTTGAATGCCATCATTGTTCATTATTTGGGGAATAAAATAAAAGACGGTAAAGGTATATTTTTTGTAATTTATTTTACTCAATATTTTGGCTTTAGGCACTTGATGATGCCCATGCTCGACAAGTGGAACTCCAAGTTCAAATTGACAAGAAGAAAAAGAAGAAGAAGTTGGTACGTTATACTAACCTTCTGTGCATTTCTATAAGATTCTTCTGTAGACTATCAAGCGCTTTTGCTCACACTTTTTTTGGGTTAATTTGTGATTACAGTTCCGCCTCCGCTGGTAAGGTGATTAGTGAGTGTGTTTGTTGTGTGACCTTCAAATAGATTCAACAAGAGTTGTAAGTTTGAAGGCTCTCTGTATCATCAGCGGCCCCATCGAATGCCTGTAGCATTTTGCTATCTGCTTGCTTCACCATTCAATTAAAAACTTTATTACAATACAAAGATTGCCATTTCTTGACAATTGTGTATATATGAGGAGGCTTACTTTAAGAATAATCATATTTGCTTGCTTCGAATTAAGATGGTCGGTCTCAGTCTCAAATCCGTTGGTCGTAACAAACATGTTTGGATTATCACTGTAACCCCTTTGGATCTGCGTAATCTTCAAACTTCATGTAAAAGATGTCTATGGAGGCATTCATATTGTTTTACTTGGTCCTGCATTCATACATTCATGTATTTTTTATGAACTACGTGCATGGTTGGATAACCAGCCTATTTAAACACTTATGACATAAGCACTTACATATAAGCACTTATCATAAATACTTATGGCATAAGCACTTATCATATAAGCACTTATGTATAAACTATTTTTATAATCAAAGAGAGAATATGGTAAAACTTTTTTTTGGTTCGAGGGGAGATCGTTCCGACCCCACGCAGTATCCCAACGCTTTCAATAAAGGACTAATCTGCACTCGTCCGTACAGGCTTGGACTAGCCAAGGCATGGATTTACCCTCGGGTGAAATCGATCCTGCTACCAACAGGTCGATCCCCCCAAGGGTCCTAGTGTTCCACCACTAGGCCAAGACTCCTTGGTTAAATATAAGTTCTAAAACTGATTTCATATAAGTTATAAGCTGATTTAATAAGCTATCTTGGGGAGCTTATTTACCAGTCATAAGTTATTTTCATTAACTCTGTCAAATACGCTGACAAATACTTATGTCAATAAATAAGCTCAGAAAAAAAAGCCAATTCAGACGGGGCCTATATTTTTTCCACCCAAACCTTGTCAACAACTGCCAAGTGCTAACCAAAATATTTTACGGTTTAACTCTTCTGAAATAAACTCACTTCAAAAGAAATGTGGCATAACAAATCATAAAAAAAATTTAAATATAAACCCAAAATTTTCTCATCTCAATTGAAATATCTTATTTTTGTTTCTAAAATGAATTACTCATTTTTAAAAGGGCCAAATTCTCTACCAAGTGGATGTTTCTTCAGACGTGTCTACCATCTCATTAATGTTGGAAACAATATTTCATAATGCACTGCTTGCGTGCCATTGCTTTACTAAAGCATACATCTTTGCAAGATATTTCTTTTATCCCACAGATAATACTCAGTGCAAGTAATGAGAGAAGGTAAGAACTGGCCCTTTCAACCAAGGCAAACAAACCAAACACAAGGATATATGAAGGTGGCCACAACAAAAACTGACAGCTTGTGTTTAACAAGCCAACAAAGATGCTATTCTGGATATACACACATTTGAAGTAATTCTTTGTTAAGTTTACTCATAGTACACTGAAAATCAGTGGTCAGAGTTACATCATGTGCACAACACTCCTTATCAACAGTACTTTGTGAAACATCCTCCTCCGTGAAGTCTCTTTTTATCCGCAATATATCTCACCAGCAAAACTTCTTTTTCTGATTAATAAAACACAGCAAAATGAAGGAAACAGAAATATCAGAAATCTGGAAAATGTCCCTTTCTTGATATTTGAACTCTGCTCTAAAGATACACGTGCTAACTTACCCGTAACTTGGCTTCTTCTTGACGGTCAATGTAAGCAAGCAGCTCTTCTTGCCTCATTAACGCATCATAGAGAGCCTATGCACAATCCAGAAAATTCAGTTAGGGCCTAAGTTAGGTAAGGAATCAACGAGACACTGTATTCTTCACATCCACACACTACGTTATGCCATTTTTGAAAGACACAAACCTCAGTTCCAAGCAGACTGCAATATATTTTTCTACACTGAATGCGACATGCAGTTAGACATGAAGCGACGACATGTTTTTAGTATTTAAAGATGATATGAATAAGAAGAAAAAGAAGAATTGGATATATCTCATTGCTTTAGACATGTAATCTGCTATTATAAAATGTAATGTCATGACTGCATTTTCTTCAAATGTTGTGAAAAACAAAAATAGAGCATCCTACCTTTTTAGTAGCAATCAACTCTGCTTCCAAAGCATCCACCCGGCAGACAGCAGCATTCAACAATTCCTCCTTCTCGTAAGGCATTTCAGATGGCTTAGATTGGAGTGTGCCAACCTTCTCTTCAAGCTCACCTAACCTTTTCAGCATAGATGGAAGGAGATTTTCCTCTGTACATGCTGCAGTTGATGGAGGAGGAAGAATTTCCGTGTTTGTTGCATCAAGAGTTGGTTCTGAAGCACTCTGATCATCATTAGATGATACTGCGGGAAGTTTCTTGGTCACACGGCAAGCAACTTGACGGAAAAGAGTAAACAGCGTCAAGAAGAAGGCAGTCAGTGCTACCCAAATCCGGGCTTGAATCCCTTGTGGAGTTTTCTGAGTGCCAGGAAGTGGAGGTGCTCCTGCATTGGAAATCCAATTTATTTTTTGCTGGAGAAAATTGCATTAAATAATTCAAATCAAGAGACCAAGCACCGACTCTCCTAAAAGCTTGAGCTCTTAAATACAAGTCCAGGAATGATTTAGATCTCAAACAGAATCCCTCAAGGAAAGCCTTTTGAAATTTAGTGTAAACAAAGTCTGGGTACCATGTGAAGGGACATGTGTCACCTCCCAAACTGTGACATGGGTCCATAGACTAGTTTTACTAAACCCATGAATGCTAAAAATATTAGAAAAAATCACCATAAAATAAAGACATCAATCTTTTAATAACCAAAAGTCATAGCGGCATAGTCTAGACAAACAATCACCAAAAAATTTAGTGAATGAGCAAAATGAGAAGATTCATCAAAAGGGTGCGCCAATAAATACCACGAAGTCACTAACCTTTTGAAGTGTGAGACCTCTGTAGAGATGCTTGCTTCTTCCAGCCAGCATCAACAGGTTTGTCTACCATTGGAACATATTCATCGTACCCAGACAAGCTGCTAGCATAGCTTGACTTTCCAACTATCTTAGCCTGACAAAGAACATAATGTGAATGAGTTTTATATTTGAAATATACCAGGGCTAATCCTCCGAACAGGTTTCTTAATATTTATTTTTTACTTTGATCATCCTCACAATATCTTCAAGTTTTGTGGAGTATATAACAAACAACAACAACAACCAAATGATACCATAATGTGCTGTCAGACTAATTATAATATATTTAAAGTAAATAGATAATGTAAGAATTATGAAAAAAAGAAAACTTTTTTTGCCATTCAATCTATGCAAGGCATGAGAGTTTGCACACAAGATCCAAGACAAGTCAATAGCAACTTGTGTAATAGGTCAACACTCACTTCCTCGCGAACAGGGGTTAGTCTAAGGTGCGAATAGTTCTTCATTGCTTTTGGAGAAGCTATATCTTCAGCTTCTGACCCTGATTCAGCAGTGGATGTGTCGCTGCCTTTTACCTGTTAGGTAGAAGTAACAAAAGTAAAAATGACATATGATGAATAGACAGTTAAGGGAAAGGTATGAAGGCACCAAATTGGCGCCACTTGATCAAGGCAACAATCAGCAATGCAAGGAATTACCATAGGGTATCGTGGCTTGGCATATGCTATAACCTTTCCGTCACTGTTGAGAACCTTTACTACTTGCCTTGCTCGCCGTGCTTCACCGTTGAGAACCATCTGCAAAAAAAGTCCAAATGCAATCAACTGTCAGCCTATTATAAGCCAGTCAAACCTATCAAAATATCAACCACGAAGAGCATACAACCTTCAATATTTCTGGGTTTTTCCAGGGCCCTTTATCAGATCTAAGGCAACCTCCCTGATCTGCACAAGTGCAGGTACCTCCCAGAAATTCTGGCAACTCACTTCATTAAGTACAGAATATATTAGGCATTTTAAAGGATAATGTAGAGTGATGCTAGAAAGGAATCAAAGGATGATGCATTGGTTAATAGAAAAGAAAAACATAAAGACAAAAACTCTTTACACAGAAATACGAACATATCAAAAATGGGTACCTGGCATCAATTACTTCAAGCAATTTGCTTTGATACTTGTTTCCAAGAACCTAGGTAATGTTTCCAAAGAAGCATCAAGCAATGTCAGAAGTTTATACCATTGTAAACAGAGCTTTAAATGGCTAGAAGAAGGCATTTTACATACGTGAATCTTTGAAGTTGTTTTGGGATCAAGGAAAGACTTGACAGTGTTCCACAACAGTCTAAATCCAGGGCCAGCATTTATAATAAACATTTGGCAGAGTGTCTGTATCAGCACGAGAAGAACCATTAATTACTCTGAACATAGTATGTTAACTTTGGAGTTTCCAATAACTGATGAAGTATCAGTCAAAAAGAATAGCAAAAAAATTATATAGAACATGGGATATTGCACCTCAGGGTAATTGTCACCATCAACCTTCTGCAACCGCATAATAAGGTCCCGGGCAGACTTTGTAAAGTTCTTAAGTCCCTGATAATTGAATTAGGTAACAAAAATGATTTGTATGTTTTAGAACATCAGTTTACAGTCAACAGTCAATGCAAAGAGGAACTGGTAACATACCACTCCCTGAACGTCTAAGATTGTGGTGCTTGAATCTATGTGCCTCTTGGAAGCAATAGTGCAAGCAGGAAACTTTATTGCAAAAGCTTTCTCAAACTCCTGCACATGGTATCTCACATATCTATCCATAGTTGTAACTTGCATGAGTTTGTTCGGATCAACTTTTCCAAGTCTTTCAATATAAACAGGTCTTCCCTCCTTATCGACACCATGATGACCATGTGGATAATACCTCACAACTTCATTTAACTCTTTAAACTCAAAATCCTGGTGAAAATATGAAATATTAGGTAGGTAATAAATCAATCACTGTAAGGAGAAGCATGTCAGCCAAGTGAATGTCCCATATTCTATCTGCATTTACCTGCACAATGGTGTCAGCACCAAACTCCTTCCTCCACTGTAACATGTCAGCCCACATATGCTTTGCTTTTTCAATATCAAATTTCCTGGCTTTCAGAAACCTGTAAAATACAAGCAAGTTAACATAAAACTTTAGATACCATATAAATCTCCTTGCTGTAAATACAATGAACTTAGATTAGGAAAAATCACCTCAGCATCATATGGTAATCATCAAATGCGTCTGGGAGCAACTCGTCCATGATCAAAGACTGGCGAAACGCATCGACGGCCTGCAGCTCCTCAACATCCCGAACATCCTCAATGGAAACGGAGCTAACGCGGCCATCGCTTTTCCTCCTCCCACTCTTCTTCCTAAGAGAATGCTTGAACTTGGTGGATGCATTGAGTGCTTTCTTTTTTAGGGCTCCAATTCTCGTCCTCCTTTCATCCTCGGAGTTCTCGAAATCAGATCTCCTCTCCCTCTTCTCATCACTGCCCGAAAACCCCTCAAAACCTGCCAAAAAACCAAACCATGAATAATGAAATCAAGAACTCGAGAGAATCTTGTGTTTGGTCACTTGTGTGTGTGTTGTGTTGTGTGTGAATGAAGAGAAAAAAAGAGGGAAAAGGAGGGAGGGTACTCACAAGGTCTTGCGAAACGATCCAGGGGTCCGGACATTGTAGAATGTGGCTCCGATTATGAGTGGCTGCGATCCGTCGACAGACACAAACACATTAACGATTCGGAAACCCTAAGAATTGCAGAGTGGTTGATTTCGATTCGAAGCTTGATCCTGATTCTTGTTGATGAGAGCAACAACGATGTGACAAATTATAAATAATAAATTATTGTCAAATTAAATAATCGGCGGTTAACGTCGTCGACAGCTAGAGACAGAGAAAGAGAGAAAGGAAAGGAAAGGAAAGAGAGAAAGAAAGAAAGACAGAACGCGTCGCGTGCCTTTGTTATGCAGGAGCTGGAGAGGAGGGAGCAGTGTGGGTCCCACTGTGGTGGAGTGTTTCCGACACGTGGCGTTCGCAGATGTATCAGAGGGTCCAGAGAGAGCGCCCCAACGATTTGTACTTGTTGTTGCCCCATTCTTCATTCCCTCGGGAGGGGCATTTTGTCAAACACTGCAGCTTTATGCAAAAAAAAGACTCTCAATTAATTAAATTTAATAAAAAAAATAGGTTTAACAGGATTTTTTTGGTCTATGTAAATATATCCATTTTTGTTTTTAATTCTTGTAAAAAAAAATTACTTTTTTATCCTTACAAATTGCTCCGTCTCTATTTTTGATCCTCGATGTCAAGTTCCGTTACAAAAAAACTAAGGTGGCTGACGGTTGATGATCTGTCAGTGCCACGTAGGATAACAGAGGTCAGTTGTCACTGCCACGTGGACAAGCTGCTGACTGAGCGTGATTAACATTTAAAACGTACTAATTAACTTAAACTAATCAGGATTATTAAATTAAAATAAAAAAATTGATTAAAATTAAAATAAAAAATGCAGAGACCAAATATACCCTCTCTCTCGTTCTTCACTTCTTCTTCATCTCTTTCTCCTGAGAACAACCCTTCTCCTCACAAACTCTCTTCACATCAATCTCCCAAAGGAAGAACACAAACTTCCTCTCTTTCTCCATCGCAGATCTGGGACTTCACCGCGGCCAAATCTGAAACTTCACCGCGGCCAGATCGTTCTACTTCACCGTGTCGCCGCTGCACGGCTCTTCTGATGCTGCCGAATCTAGAACTTCACCGTGGACTCTCGGCGTCGCTCAGTTGCATATACGCTGTGCTTCCCGAGCCGCCACAGGTCACAACTCTCCCCCTTCGAGTCACCGCATTGCACGTGGCCTTCTTGGCTGCAGGGGAGGAAGGAGAAAGTTGGAGGGGAAAAGGTGTGGGCGGCTGGCATGGAGGGGGGATCTGGGGGTTTGGATTTTAGGGATTTGGTGATGTTGGGTTTAGATCTGGGGGTTTGGTCTTCGCCGGTTTTCACACGAAGAGTGAGAAGTAGAGGTTGCTTATCAGCTTTATCAGGTTTTGCCTTATGGGTTCAGTTCTTCTGCTACTGCTGTCTGAGTTTGAGTTTGAGTTTGAGTCCTTCATTTTTTTTGATTTTTGGTTTTGGAATCTGAATTGTGAATGTGAGTACGATGATGAGGTGAGAGAGTAATGTTGAAGAATTAAGAAATGAAGGGTGAGTTTGGAGGAGGAGTTAGTGATGATGGCGATGGTGGATCTGAATCTGATGGCCACTCACTCTCACCAATAGGTTCTTGCTGAATCTGTGGAAAAATAGGTTCTTGCTGTTCTTGGCTTCTCCTTCAACCTAGAAAATGCTTGCTTGTTGCTGGACGTGATGCAGATGCTGAGGGAGTTGAGTGATGGTTAAATATGTAATTTTGGGGACTAGAAAAAGAAATTAATGTTTATTTGATTTGGGGTTTTGGGTGCTGGGAAAAGAAATCATGTTCATGTTCATCTTCTTCGATCTTCATCAATGTATGAATTTTTGTTCTTCTCTGAATTTTTGGATAGATATTTTAAAGTCTAAAAAATTAAAAAGGGTTTTAAATGCTAATCACGCTGACTCAGCAGCTTGTCCACGTGGCATTGACAGCTGGCGTGACACATGGTCTCTGTTAACCTACATGGCACTGACAGATCATCAACCGTCAGCCACCTCAGCTTTTTTATAACGGAACTTGACGTCGAGGACCAAAAACGGAGACGAAGCAATTTGTAGGGATAAAAAAGTAAAAAAAAAAATTTGCAGGGATGAAAAGCAAAAATGGATATATTTGCAAGGACCAAAAATCCTATTAAGCCAAAAAAATATGAAGGAAACAAAAGCAGGAAAGATAAAATGGAAAAAAAAAACATTTCAAAACCATTTTAATAAAAGATTTGCACAAAAAACAGTAAAAATAATTATTTTTATATTATTTTTTATACAAATATTTAAAAAATAAAAAATGATTAATAAATAATATAACAATTTTTTAATTAAGCAAGAATAAAAATAGAAAATGGTCTCATAAATTAAAGGGGTTCTAAATATATCTTTTTGCTATTTCTTGTTTGATGGATAATATTGAAAAATGATTAAAATGATAAAAATTATTTGAACTCGAATTAATTTTCATTCCACGAATAAAAAAATGATTTTCAATTTCAAGCTATTATATAAAAATGATTTTGAATAATATCAAGCAAGAAATCCGATTTGAGAACGGTGTTATCCATATCAAGATGTTGAAATCCTTCATGCTTTGCACCATGGATAGTATCAAAAGGTTGGATAACAACATATGAAAACAACACCTTTGAGTGATTATTTGATTATCTCTACATTAGAGTAGATAATAACAAAGAGTTTAATTTATATGCTCTGTCGGTGTAAAACTATTTTACACTAGCATCCAATCCTATTGCTTCTTTTTTTGCCACATCACATATTTTAATTATTTAATTAAATGAAAACTATCCCTTTGTAACTGCAAATGAGAAAACTGCTCATTTATGTTCTATGCCTCCAAGCTCCCTGCAATGGCCAAACACAGAACAACAAATTGGCAACCCCGCAAAACACCACCGTGCTCCACATTCGTCTCCCCTATCCAATAGTTCAGCAGCAGGAGTGTGCGGTAGAGGGGTGCATATATAATGAGTTGTAGGAAGAAACTTTTGGAGAATCGATAGAGGGGTACATATATAAATGGAAAACAAAGAGCACGAAACAGGAGGAATTTGTTCCCCATTTTGAGTGAATGAATCGGTTCAAGTCTTAAAGGAAAACTGGAAAAGGGCAGAGGAATCCCATTAGAGTGGGTGGTGGTTGGTATGAAGAGAAAGGGCACAAAGCAGAAATTGTTTCTTGTGCCAATGCCCAATTGCTCATCAACTTTTGAACAGCGTGCAAGAATATATATTTCATCTCTTTCCATGTTGCGTTGCGTGAATTGATGAACGAGAGCAGCGGAGGAGATGAATGAGAGAGAGAGAGAGAGTTGGGGAAGAACGGCAGTGGAGACGAATTGGGTTTTTTTTCGTGTTATTAGTTTGTTTTCACTAATTTAATGACATGGCACAATAGTGACATTTAATTGGATACCAGTGTAAAATAATTTTACACCGAGAGACCATATAAATTAAACTCAATAACAAATCAAAAATATTAGCTGCAATCTCAGCGTGTAAAGTCTCTATTTCAAACTCGCAAACTTATTACACGTTGATGTCTTTTTTTTTTCGATAAAATATTACACGGTGATATCTTTGTCGATTATGAGCATATATTTTAAAAATAAGATGTTTTCTACAAGATCTTCTTCTAAAAATTGTTTAGCATGCCTCTTATTTAAAGGAGAAGAGAAACTCAAAATAAACCGGACAAACACTACTTAAACCTATACAAATATTAAATATCGAAAACAAAAATCCTGTTTATATCTGACTATGAGTAACTCAAAACCTCACTCAAATTGTAGCAACTGAACCATATATTTTTTGTCCCAAAGAAAGCCAGTACCTGTACAAAGGAGAGAACAGAACACAAGGGTAACATTTCCTCGTCGTGTAATAGTGTAGCTTGTTTTCTTTGAACTTCGGCTCCGGTGTTTGTAAAAAAAAAAAAGAAAGAAAGAGGGCCCAACTCTGCAATACAGCTGTTCGGTTTTGAACTTTTTTTTCAGAAAAAAGAAAAAAGGATTTCGAATCTTGGTTAGATTGTGTCGCAATTGAACTTTCCTGAATCTTGATTTGGACAAAGACGAGTTGACCAAAATGAAAAAGAATTGGACAAAGATGACAAAGACCTCAATCTCGATGCCCAATAGCTATCTCCGAAAATAAGAAAATGGACAGTACTGGGCTTCGTTAATAACAACCCAACGTTTTTTCGTAGGTCTTACTATTAGCTTGGGCTTTGTAAGGCTTAGATTGAAGTAGTTTGATTCTTCCTTCAGCAATCCCGCCACGCTGCAGACCCAACACAAATGTCGGAGGCACAACATATACAAGAGAAATATTTTTCGACCAAAAAAAAAAAAAATACAAGAGAAATATTTTCTAGCTCTAATCAGTGCTAGATTTTTTGTAGCTTTAACGTGTTTTTGGCCCCTCTACATATTGGTGTTTCGAATTTAGTCTATTTAAAAAAAGTTAAAATTTTTAGTCCTTCAAGAAATCAATTTTTTGATTTAGGTCCCTCTTTTGCGTTGACCTCTGACATGGCACACTGAGGTCTCTGTAAAAATGCTGACATGGCTTACATGCATTGTCACGTTAGAGGGACTAAAATCAAAACTTAATAAGTGAATCACCGTCCGTGAGTGTGTAGACCTGATAAACACCCAAGTTTCCCTACAAAATCCTGCGACAAATCTGCTGCAGTGGTCCCAATTTTTCAATTGATTGCTTTCCTTCACCTTTTTTCTTCCACTAAAACACTGGTCGCTTATAAAGCTCAACATTATATATATACCATTATGTTTTCGTATGCTGAGTCGGACTTGAACTTTCCAGAAAAATGATGTAATAGTTCCTAAGGTGATTTTCCTAAGCTTGCATTGATTCAACTCTTGTGTGCGTATCAGGACATTTTCTTCTTATGCTTGTGACAATGATTTTAATCTACTCAGACCCCATTTAATTGTTAAATAATGGTTTAGATGGAAAAAAATTAACGAGACTCAAATTATAAAACAGTAACAATCTTGGCATAAAAAGGCTAAAACTGCAATAGATCGAGAGAATAATTATTTTCCTTACATAGGCTTAATATAAGTTAGAGCTTATTAAGATTTATAAATATTTATAAGAAAAAAATTAACCTACAATTTTTATATGATATGACATTGTGGTGGAAAACTAAGATGACAGACACTGTCCATGATATGTGTACATAAATTAGCATTAACAGAGATCGATATATGAGGGTTGGGCTATTTTTCCTCTCACATGCTTTCTTATCTGTGAAGGCAATCCCAAATTCAGTGAAATTGGATATTGCTTTTAATTCAATGTATGAAATATTGACGTGGGCATGTTCATGACAACTTGTCAAGAAGACTGAGAAATGTAATAGTGTCGACGTTGACACTATACAACATTACAATAATGTTATGGTCGCTCTCATAGTGTCGTGTCCCATGTTTGTGCTGCACAATTCAAGGCTTTCTAATTATCGAGAAAAAACTGTGGATTATTTGTTGTTATTATTATTATTGTGGCTCTAAATGAAGCTTGAAAAATTTAATATAATTTTTAAAAAATGACTTTTAATGTATATACACTTTATTAATTAATGAAGATTATTAAAAAGGTAAACAAATTACAATAGTTTTATATAATTGTAATCAATTTATTTAACTCAATAAATATATAATTTAATAAGAATACGTTGAATTATAAAGCTATATTTTTGTCTCATCTTATCCTATTTTATTGACTTCTAATTAATCGGCCTTTACCCTATGATAAATTTTTAGCATATGAATAGGATAGGATGGAGAAATATAATTGACTTATCACATCTTGTTGACCACCAAATAATGAATTAGGATAGGCTATGACAACACCGATCGTGAGATTATAGACCCTGTGCGGACTTAGAAAATGATGTTCTCATAATAATTTGAATACAAATATATAATACTTCTAAAATACCTCACTTTTATGTATATATATATAATAACATAAAGATAAATTTTTATTTAACATTTTTTTAAATATAATTCAGTAGTATAAAGATAAAGATTAATACTACCTCCGGTCTTATTATAAGAAACAAAAATGAGTTTTTTTTTATAAGAAACAATGTTTTGTTTTCAATAAATTTTTTTTTTTCAATTTTACCCTTATTAATTATCATACCATTTACTAAGAGTTTACCTATTTTTCATTTAATGTAAGGAATTTCTTAAAAAAATTTAAAATTATAATATTATTAATGAAAAGTAACACATTTCAATACATTTTTTAGTCTATGTGATTTTAGTACTATTTTTCTTATAAATAAGACCGGAGATACTATATATTTTTTTTTATGTAACATACATTTTATTATTTTCGTGCAAATTAAGGACACTTCGCTAGTTAATATTTACTCTCTCTATTTCAAAATTATAGTAGTTTTAAGTTAATGTACATAGATTAAGAAATATTTAATGAAAATAAAATATTGTTGTATATGGACTAAAACATTCTCATTTAATGAAATAGTATTTATAATAATAATTAGCCTTACCCCGCAAGAGTTGCTCCAGTGGTATGAGCAGGAGGATTCTTGTAATAGGTTGGGGGTTCGATACCCCACCTCACCAAAAAAAAATTTATAATAATAATTTATCTATAAATTTCTATATTATTAATGTTAATTACTCCCACTAATAGTTATTAAATAAAAATATAGGTAAAAAATATAATTAATGAAATTTTAGAATTGTAAAATTGCAATGGTTTTAATACAAAAATAAAAAACTAAAATCGCTATAGCTTTGAAAGAGGGTAATATATTGCCATTCATTATCAATAAACTCTTCGGGCCCGTTTGGAACACATAATAAGATAAATAGAATAGAATAAATTATCATATCATGTCTTAATCCATTGTTTAGTGAGCCGACATAATAGGATAAATCAATCCAATCACCTTATCCTACCTGTCTTTCTAGTTAAAATTATATCCTAGGGCGGAGGTTGGGCTAGGACCAACATGATAGGATTAAGATTTTTTTTACGTTGACGCTTATCTATTAAATTAAAAAATTATATGAAAATTAAAAATAGTAAAATAAAAGTATTCAAAATAAAAAAAACTACAAATTTAAACACAAAAATGGATTTAAATTAATAAAAATTCAAAAAAAAATTAAAAATAAATATCAAAATAAATAAAAATATAAAAATATTTTATAAATTTAAAATAAAATTTAAAATTTAAAAATTAATAATAGAAATTTAAAAGTATGAAATAATTTAAATTAATAAAAATTAAAAAATATATACTTTTGTCATTTTATATTATTTATATTATATCATACTATACAGTACTGTTATTTAGTATATCTCAAATATAATATTGAAATAACATAATACTATTAAGTTTGTTATCTAGTGAATATTAAACATATGATAAAATAAATATTTATCATATCTCTATCTTATCTTATTTTTATTCTATTACACTATCATATTTATCATTGTCCTATCATGTGTACCAAATAGGTGATTGGGGTTAAATGGGCAAGGAGAGTGGGGCTCTGAAATCTGAATGATGATGATGGTAGATGGGCCCCAAACGGGAAAAAAAAAAGTGTTATATAAATAACACCTAACCACGTACTAGTTATTAATTATTTAATTTATTTTTAATTTTTAATTTAAAAAATCTAAATCTTGATTCGTGTCAGTGTCACGGTACTTTGTTGGTGCAGTTAAGTCCCGTACACCTGGCGTGCACTACAACCGCGCCACTGCAACCGTCTGTGTCCTTCACGCGTGTCCTTCTGCGCGTGTTTGAGAATGACATTTTTATACCGCAGCGCCAATCCGGAGGCTTGTCATGTCACGCGCACCACGGAGGCCTGATTTTAACTGATCATTCGTGCAGGAGGGAAGCGTGCTTTCACGCTCTGTTGAAATCAGTGGGTTTTTCTCTACTGCAGCCGTACCCGTCACAACCACCGATCTACCATGTAGTTGCCCCCCCGTCTCCCGTCAAACTCGAATCAACAAATTTTATTGTTAGCATCTCATTATTTTAGATTTTGGTAAAATTAATTGTGATAGAATTAATGTTAAAAAATTGATTTTGAAAAAAATGAATTTTAAAAATTTATTTAAGTTTAATAATAATATTTTAAAAATTTATTTAGAAGAATTGATTTTGTTTGTACTTTTAATTTGAAATAGCAAGTAGCATGCCTTTCTATGTTCTTTGTCTTGAGTTTGAAATTTGTTCTTTGTATTCAACTCATAAAAAACTATTAATGTCACAATAAGTATAATTAGATTTTTATGCTAGCTTTTTTAAATCAAAATCAAATCAATGTTAATTATCATTTAAGGCAACTATTTAATTAATAGATATTATTTACTTTAATTAAAAATACTTGAATTTTTTGATCAATCTAGTGGGAGCAAGTCTGTGCCTACATCCACACTGTACCTCATGCATTTATATTATATTTTACCGTTAATTACAGTTTTTTAAAAATAATATTATATAATTTTAAGTAAATTTAAAATTTCAATTATTAAAGGATAAAAATGAAAATAAAATAACAGTTACCAACTTGTATATTAACTTCTATATGGTGGTTAATAGAAATTGAAGGACATTTTTCATATAAAAAGACTACACCAAAACATTAATTTCGCCATTATAATATGTATAAATGAGATATTTATACAGTATTGTTGAATTAATTTTACTCATTTGATTGATTTGTGAAGATTTTTAAAGTAAAATTTTAAAATTTCGTAAAAATATCTATGTCATGTGCCATTGGTGTTTAGCATTTATACTCCTTAACGCCCAAATACACCTTTCCCCTGTAAAAAAATGTAAAGAAAATAGTGGTCTTAGGGCACCTCCCACTCTTTCCTTTCTTTTCCTATTCAACGGGCACGTACCACATGGACTTCTCGAATGGTCTCAACTCCCTAGCCCACCCCCCCTCTCTAGAGCTGGCAAAATGGCTTTCAGGGCTGGCCCGAGCCTAGCCTGTATTGAGCTCGGGTTTTATCGGGTTGGGCCAAAAGGCCGAGATTGAAAATGAGTTCAAATTTGTGTGTTCGAGTTCTCTATTTTTTGGACTTTTTTGGGCCAGGCTCGGGCTTTAGCCTATATTTTTGGGTCAGTCCACTTCGGGCTCGGACTTTTTCTGGCCAGGTCAAAAATGTCTGTATTGAAAACGAACTCAAATTTATATGTCCGAGCTATTTATTTTTTAGACTTTTTCCACCCGGTTCAGCGAGCCCGACCCATTTTGTCAGCTCTACCTGTAACACCATTTCTCCAAAAAGGATATTACACCATAGTTACCAAGAATTTTCGAATACTTAGAAAATATATTAGTGGAAGTTGGAAATCCTCCTTCCAAATGCGGGTAAAATTTTTCACTTTGTTTGAAGAAGATGAGAAGGATGGGGAATATGCTTCCCTAATCTTTTCTTAAAGTTTTAAATGCGGAAACGTAAGATAATACACTTGTAAAGAGAATCTCATCTCATATAAAAATATTCAGAGTTTACAAGGCAAATCCAAGATACTCAAAATACTTTGAACAGTGAACATCTGAGCCGGTCAAATCTCTAGACCTCTACCCAAAGCAATACAGGAAACACTTGTTCTTCTTGGAATTCGCGTAGCAACCTCCATCAGATCTTCTCCTAAGGCTTAGCCCACTCCTTGGGAAAAACATCTACTCAACCACATATGGACAAAACATGGAAAGTAGGCATGGGTGAAAATCTTCATCATTTAAAACATACAATAGATATAATGCACACAGTAAATAAAATTCATACGACAAATATCACGCAATAATACTGTTATACTCATCCTCAAAATAAATATAAATGCCAAGTCCTTGCCCGTACTGTAATAGGAAAACAACAAAAAAAAATCAATAGTATATTAATTCACATAGACTCTCTAAACTTTTGGGACACACCCACAAGCACTTTGCCCGCTACACTTGGGAATTTTACTTAATGACCTTCGGGACACACCCACGAGTATATCTACCCGCTGCTCCTGGAGACTTTCACTTAAATTCGGGACACACCCACGAGTAAGTCACTCGTTACTCATGGAGATTTTACCATAGGAATTTCGGCACACAGCCACGAGCATTCAGCCCGCTACTCCGAGAGATTTTTCACTTAAATTCGGGACACACCCACGAGTAAGTCACTCGTTAACCACATACACCAATTTACAACTTAACTCCCAAATAAACACGGAATCATAAGTAAACACAGAATCACGTTTCTCAGGTACGAACTCAGTGTCACATATCTCAATCAAACACAGAATCACACTGTTCAGATAGGAATATCGAATCACATAGCTCAGATAACACTAAAATCAGATAAGAATAAAATCACATTTCTCAAAGAAATACAAAATCCCTTAACTCAGATAAAACATAGAATCTCAGGTAAAACATCATACTCCAAAATACTCTTGTCACTTTACTCTTTTCGGCTTTATTAATTTATTTTAAGAATAATTACACTGTGACAGGGTCAAACGCGGTAACGGATCATAACTGTAATAATATTAACAAAAATTATTACTTAGGTTCATTCTCTTTGGGAAAAGCCCTTTGGAAGCTAGTCAAGTAATCTTCGCCACGTATATACAAACTTACTAAGATAGGAAAAATAGCGCATCGGTATGGTTCCCAGGAAAGATCTTGGTGAGCTTTTGGGCTCCTTCAATGACCTTTGTCTTTCCTAGACAGATCCATACAAATGAACTACCTTAACCCATCATCAGTCTGTATATAAACAGTAAAAATCACAAGTTTTATATATTTTTGAAAAGAACATGGAAATGGAAGAAAAACACCAGTTTAGGAATTTTTAGCGTATTTAGTCACTTGCTCTCGTCTCAATGGCGTAATAGAGATACGGCCCCTGAGCCGACCGTATGAGTACACCGAAGATGTATTCTTACGCCTGACCAAAGCACCCCATCCATATCCGTCAAAAGAACTACAGAGGTTCAATTTTACAATTTCTTAAATTTGTTGATCACTGAGGCATAGCCCACTGGGTGATCAAGCCTTTATCGATAAAATTTCGCCAGCGTAACGGTACAATTATTAAACTTTATAAATAAATTGGGCATTATAACTTTACTATTTGAAAAATCACATTTTTAAATAAAAATTGGACATAGTAACCATTTAAAACAATTTAACAAATATATAACAATTTATTTAAAACAATAAACACCCAACACACAAATTTTCATCAAAACAAAGATCAAAACCATCTTTAAGAAGAATTTCCCCATACCTTGGCCAAGAACAATGAAGAACACTAAGAACACCAAGAACAAAAACACAAAAACTTGATTAGTAACACAAAGAAAACTCAAAGAAAACAAAGGGAAGAAAAAGAATTTTGGAGTGAGATTTCTCTTCAAGTTGATGGTGAGGAAAATGAAGAGCAACCCCCTCTATTTATAAGCAAAATTTCGAGCTCAATGGGGTGGTTTTGAAGCCCATGGTTTTCATCCAAAACCATGGTTTAGTTTTTTAAAATATCTAAAACAAAATATCTAAAAATTAATATCTAAAAATATCTAAAAATCCTAGAACAATTGAGAAGCTCCTAGAGCCTCCAAGAGACATGAAAAAGTCGTGCAAACTGACTGGAAGAAGAGGGAATGTGAATTTCCATTTTTGCCCCTAGGGTTTGGATGAAAAAGAGTGAAAATCAAGGGTATTTTTGTCATTTCATAAATCAAAAATTGAAATAATTAACTAAAATTGATGAGAACCAATGAGAATGCTAGAAAATGCCAAGACAAGCTTAAATAATTTCGTGGCACTTAATTTTGAAATTTATAGATAGTGCAAACTCTTCGGTTTTCATTGTTTCGCAGGTATAAACCCGAAAAAGGAGAAAAATAGGATTTTGAAAACTTACACAGAAATAATTTTAAAAATCATGAAATAAATAATTAAAAATAAAATATAAAATACTTATGGACCTTTTACACGAAAATTATACCTGTGAAGCAAGGTTTTTGCGTTTAAACGTCACCGGGGTAGCGTAGTTTTTTGTATTTTTTGAAAGTTTTCCAAAAATTCCAGAAAAATTCCAGAAAATCTAAAATAATAAAAGAACCAACTTTTGTGAAGGAAGTTTATTTATTGAGTTTGTTTAACACACACAAGCTATTTAAATCTCTTTCCGTCAGTTAGACGTAAACCGTTTTCCGTAAAAAGACCCGATATTGATTGAAAAGCTACCGTTTCAGAAGTATTTCAAAATACATGTATTTTTCCCCTAATTTTAAGCTAGAAATAAACCACAAAACATTTTTGTCACAAGAATTCAAATAAAACAGAATAGAGACGAATAGACAAGGAAACAGATCGTGTAGGTAGACCTGACAGAAGCTGAATATTGACTGTTTTCAGAAGTAATTTTAAACATACGTATTTAAATCCTATTTGTAAACCAAAACTAAGTCTCAAAATATTTATTTTCCAAAAATTCATATAAGACAAAAATTTAGAACAGTTACTCAGAAAAACGGATGTTACAACTCTTCCCCTCTAAAAAGAATTTCGTCCTCGAAATTCGCAGTTACACTTAGGGATTAACTTATCAGATCATGCCAAATATCATTGTTATCTTACTGCTACCAGCAAGCCAATGAGTTGATCAGGCTCATACCTTGACCTTAAGTAGTAAGAAAGCAATAATAATTTCATGGCTAATAATATCATTCCCTTCAATCACACTCAAATAAACAAGTTTCAAATATCATAATCAACACGTTATTAATGCAACCAAATACTCATATATTTATATAAAATTAACTAGTACAAGCAAATCCTAATAGGCTCTAAACATATAAGATACCTCCAAAAGAGTACATATGACTTGTAAGTTCTATGATCCAAACCTATAGATAACTTAAAGGATATTTCTATCTATAAAGCAAAACATCATCCATGATTCCTAAAAACCCACAGAAAGTCTTCAATCGAGTGTCCCATCAATAACCTTCCTGTACTGAGCATATGCCAGTTTATTAGCTTCTCCAGTGGTTGTTGGTTTACTAACATTGGTGCTATTTGGGACCGGGGCACTAGACATGGTGTAAACTCGTCCTGTCGTTGGTGGCCTACCCGTACCAACTATATTTGCTATCGACTCCTCCCTTTTGGAACGACAGTCCTTAGCAATATGTCCCAATCTGCCACACTGGTGACAGGTAATTACTTTCTCCCGACAAGTGTCAGCTAAGTGACCTTGTTTTCCACATCTATAACATTTTCGGATATCTCTCTGACCATTCCCATTAAATCTCCTTTGACCACCAAAAGCAGGTGCAACATTCTGGTAAACTTGTTGATTCCCAGGTGGCCTATAGTAGGGTTTCCTCTGATCCTGGTTACCCTTCCCCTTATCGGACCTAGATGGCCCAAAGTCCTTGTTTACTACTTCCTTCCCTCTCTTAGTCTCTTCTATCATAGAGCAGCGCTCTATCAACTCTCCAAACTCTTCAACCTTCAGAGGCGCCATTGCCTCCCTCAAGTCATACTTTAGCCCCTCCTGAAACTTCTTACACTTCCATGAAGGATCAGGATGCATCTGAAAGTACGGGGAAAACTTGGAGAGCGACTCAAACTTCGCAGCATAATCTCCAACAGACATCTCCCCCTGCTTCAGACTCAAGAACTCCATCTCTTTGTTATGACGAACGTTCTGAGGAAAGTACTTGGTCAAAAATCGTTCACGGAAAAGAGCCCAGGTAATGGGTACTTCTCCGGCCTCTAACAGCTGACGGACCCCACGCCACCAGAACTCAGCATCGCCCACCAGCATGTAGACAGCGAAGGTCACCTTCCTTTCATCTACACATGTCATAGCCACAAAAATCTTCTCTAACTCCTGTATCCATAACTCTGCCCCTTCCGGGTCATAACCTCCTTTGAACTGGGTTGGTTTGGCACGACGGAAGTCTGCCAATCCCTGCCCATCACCTTCTCTACGTGCTACGGCTGCTGCCATCTCTCGTATGGCATTCGCCAGATCTGCATTGTTTCCATTCCCTCTTCCAGACATGATTTTCTACAAGGCAACTACCCAGGGAAACTAAGTTAAAACCCACTCAAGAACTCCCCAATCATCAAACACTACACACAAAATTTCACACAGAAAACAATCCAACAGATTCACCCAAGTCTATATTATCCTGAAATCACCTGGTTACCTTCAGATTTACGACTTTATCCCTACAAACCAACACGGATGCCAACCACATGTGTTGTCCTCACTTACATGCTTTTCAGAAGGTCAACCTTTCCTGTACAGTCCCATACCCGTACAGTATTGTTAGTATAGGTAGTACCGATTAATCTTACTAAGTTCTCCTCAACTGTACCGTCCCATTCCAGCACAGCTGCAGATTTCTCAGTTGTACCATCCCATTCCAGTACAACATGATACCAGATTCTCCCAGAACAATATAAACCAAACAAATAATCAAAGTTCACACAATTGCACATAGCACAAACAACTCATCAAAGTTCACACAACAGAACATAGTAAACCTATACTCAGCAGTAACCAAAAGACTCAAACCAGGCTTTGATACCACAAAATGTAACACCCTTTCTCCAAAAAGGATATTACACCATAGTTACCAAGAATTTTCGAATACTTAGAAAATATATTAGTGGAAGTTGGAAATCCTCCTTCCAAATGCGGGTAAAATTTTTCACTTTGTTTGAAGAAGATGAGAAGGATGGGGAATATGCTTCCCTAATCTTTTCTTAAAGTTTTAAATGCGGAAACGTAAGATAATACACTTGTAAAGAGAATCTCATCTCATATAAAAATATTCAGAGTTTACAAGGCAAATCCAAGATACTCAAAATACTTTGAACAGTGAACATCTGAGCCGGTCAAATCTCTAGACCTCTACCCAAAGCAATACAGGAAACACTTGTTCTTCTTGGAATTCGCGTAGCAACCTCCATCAGATCTTCTCCTAAGGCTTAGCCCACTCCTTGGGAAAAACATCTACTCAACCACATATGGACAAAACATGGAAAGTAGGCATGGGTGAAAATCTTCATCATTTAAAACATACAATAGATATAATGCACACAGTAAATAAAATTCATACGACAAATATCACGCAATAATACTGTTATACTCATCCTCAAAATAAATATAAATGCCAAGTCCTTGCCCGTACTGTAATAGGAAAACAACAAAAAAAAATCAATAGTATATTAATTCACATAGACTCTCTAAACTTTTGGGACACACCCACAAGCACTTTGCCCGCTACACTTGGGAATTTTACTTAATGACCTTCGGGACACACCCACGAGTATATCTACCCGCTGCTCCTGGAGACTTTCACTTAAATTCGGGACACACCCACGAGTAAGTCACTCGTTACTCATGGAGATTTTACCATAGGAATTTCGGCACACAGCCACGAGCATTCAGCCCGCTACTCCGAGAGATTTTTCACTTAAATTCGGGACACACCCACGAGTAAGTCACTCGTTAACCACATACACCAATTTACAACTTAACTCCCAAATAAACACGGAATCATAAGTAAACACAGAATCACGTTTCTCAGGTACGAACTCAGTGTCACATATCTCAATCAAACACAGAATCACACTGTTCAGATAGGAATATCGAATCACATAGCTCAGATAACACTAAAATCAGATAAGAATAAAATCACATTTCTCAAAGAAATACAAAATCCCTTAACTCAGATAAAACATAGAATCTCAGGTAAAACATCATACTCCAAAATACTCTTGTCACTTTACTCTTTTCGGCTTTATTAATTTATTTTAAGAATAATTACACTGTGACAGGGTCAAACGCGGTAACGGATCATAACTGTAATAATATTAACAAAAATTATTACTTAGGTTCATTCTCTTTGGGAAAAGCCCTTTGGAAGCTAGTCAAGTAATCTTCGCCACGTATATACAAACTTACTAAGATAGGAAAAATAGCGCATCGGTATGGTTCCCAGGAAAGATCTTGGTGAGCTTTTGGGCTCCTTCAATGACCTTTGTCTTTCCTAGACAGATCCATACAAATGAACTACCTTAACCCATCATCAGTCTGTATATAAACAGTAAAAATCACAAGTTTTATATATTTTTGAAAAGAACATGGAAATGGAAGAAAAACACCAGTTTAGGAATTTTTAGCGTATTTAGTCACTTGCTCTCGTCTCAATGGCGTAATAGAGATACGGCCCCTGAGCCCGACCGTATATATGAGTACACCGAAGATGTATTCTTACGCCTGACCAAAGCACTCCATCCATATCCGTCAAAAGAACTACAGAGGTTCAATTTTACAATTTCTTAAATTTGTTGATCACTGAGGCATAGCCCACTGGGTGATCAAGCCTTTATCGATAAAATTTCGCCAGCGTAACGGTACAATTATTAAACTTTATAAATAAATTGGGCATTATAACTTTACTATTTGAAAAATCACATTTTTAAATAAAAATTGGACATAGTAACCATTTAAAACAATTTAACAAATATATAACAATTTATTTAAAACAATAAACACCCAACACACAAATTTTCATCAAAACAAAGATCAAAACCATCTTTAAGAAGAATTTCCCCATACCTTGGCCAAGAACAATGAAGAACACTAAGAACACCAAGAACAAAAACACAAAAACTTGATTAGTAACACAAAGAAAACTCAAAGAAAACAAAGGGAAGAAAAAGAATTTTGGAGTGAGATTTCTCTTCAAGTTGATGGTGAGGAAAATGAAGAGCAACCCCCTCTATTTATAAGCAAAATTTCGAGCTCAATGGGGTGGTTTTGAAGCCCATGGTTTTCATCCAAAACCATGGTTTAGTTTTTTAAAATATCTAAAACAAAATATCTAAAAATTAATATCTAAAAATATCTAAAAATCCTAGAACAATTGAGAAGCTCCTAGAGCCTCCAAGAGACATGAAAAAGTCGTGCAAACTGACTGGAAGAAGAGGGAATGTGAATTTCCATTTTTGCCCCTAGGGTTTGGATGAAAAAGAGTGAAAATCAAGGGTATTTTTGTCATTTCATAAATCAAAAATTGAAATAATTAACTAAAATTGATGAGAACCAATGAGAATGCTAGAAAATTCCAAGACAAGCTTAAATAATTTCGTGGCACTTAATTTTGAAATTTATAGATAGTGCAAACTCTTCGGTTTTCATTGTTTCGCAGGTATAAACCCGAAAAAGGAGAAAAATAGGATTTTGAAAACTTACACAGAAATAATTTTAAAAATCATGAAATAAATAATTAAAAATAAAATATAAAATACTTATGGACCTTTTACACGAAAATTATACCTGTGAAGCAAGGTTTTTGCGTTTAAACGTCACCGGGTAGCGTAGTTTTTTGTATTTTTTGAAAGTTTTCCAAAAATTCCAGAAAAATTCCAGAAAATCTAAAATAATAAAAGAACCAACTTTTGTGAAGGAAGTTTATTTATTGAGTTTGTTTAACACACACAAGCTATTTAAATCTCTTTCCGTCAGTTAGACGTAAACCGTTTTCCGTAAAAAGACCCGATATTGATTGAAAAGCTACCGTTTCAGAAGTATTTCAAAATACATGTATTTTTCCCCTAATTTTAAGCTAGAAATAAACCACAAAACATTTTTGTCACAAGAATTCAAATAAAACAGAATAGAGACGAATAGACAAGGAAACAGATCGTGTAGGTAGACCTGACAGAAGCTGAATATTGACTGTTTTCAGAAGTAATTTTAAACATACGTATTTAAATCCTATTTGTAAACCAAAACTAAGTCTCAAAATATTTATTTTCCAAAAATTCATATAAGACAAAAATTTAGAACAGTTACTCAGAAAAACGGATGTTACAACTCTTCCCCTCTAAAAAGAATTTCGTCCTCGAAATTCGCAGTTACACTTAGGGATTAACTTATCAGATCATGCCAAATATCATTGTTATCTTACTGCTACCAGCAAGCCAATGAGTTGATCAGGCTCATACCTTGACCTTAAGTAGTAAGAAAGCAATAATAATTTCATGGCTAATAATATCATTCCCTTCAATCACACTCAAATAAACAAGTTTCAAATATCATAATCAACACGTTATTAATGCAACCAAATACTCATATATTTATATAAAATTAACTAGTACAAGCAAATCCTAATAGGCTCTAAACATATAAGATACCTCCAAAAGAGTACATATGACTTGTAAGTTCTATGATCCAAACCTATAGATAACTTAAAGGATATTTCTATCTATAAAGCAAAACATCATCCATGATTCCTAAAAACCCACAGAAAGTCTTCAATCGAGTGTCCCATCAATAACCTTCCTGTACTGAGCATATGCCAGTTTATTAGCTTCTCCAGTGGTTGTTGGTTTACTAACATTGGTGCTATTTGGGACCGGGGCACTAGACATGGTGTAAACTCGTCCTGTCGTTGGTGGCCTACCCGTACCAACTATATTTGCTATCGACTCCTCCCTTTTGGAACGACAGTCCTTAGCAATATGTCCCAATCTGCCACACTGGTGACAGGTAATTACTTTCTCCCGACAAGTGTCAGCTAAGTGACCTTGTTTTCCACATCTATAACATTTTCGGATATCTCTCTGACCATTCCCATTAAATCTCCTTTGACCACCAAAAGCAGGTGCAACATTCTGGTAAACTTGTTGATTCCCAGGTGGCCTATAGTAGGGTTTCCTCTGATCCTGGTTACCCTTCCCCTTATCGGACCTAGATGGCCCAAAGTCCTTGTTTACTACTTCCTTCCCTCTCTTAGTCTCTTCTATCATAGAGCAGCGCTCTATCAACTCTCCAAACTCTTCAACCTTCAGAGGCGCCATTGCCTCCCTCAAGTCATACTTTAGCCCCTCCTGAAACTTCTTACACTTCCATGAAGGATCAGGATGCATCTGAAAGTACGGGGAAAACTTGGAGAGCGACTCAAACTTCGCAGCATAATCTCCAACAGACATCTCCCCCTGCTTCAGACTCAAGAACTCCATCTCTTTGTTATGACGAACGTTCTGAGGAAAGTACTTGGTCAAAAATCGTTCACGGAAAAGAGCCCAGGTAATGGGTACTTCTCCGGCCTCTAACAGCTGACGGACCCCACGCCACCAGAACTCAGCATCGCCCACCAGCATGTAGACAGCGAAGGTCACCTTCCTTTCATCTACACATGTCATAGCCACAAAAATCTTCTCTAACTCCTGTATCCATAACTCTGCCCCTTCCGGGTCATAACCTCCTTTGAACTGGGTTGGTTTGGCACGACGGAAGTCTGCCAATCCCTGCCCATCACCTTCTCTACGTGCTACGGCTGCTGCCATCTCTCGTATGGCATTCGCCAGATCTGCATTGTTTCCATTCCCTCTTCCAGACATGATTTTCTACAAGGCAACTACCCAGGGAAACTAAGTTAAAACCCACTCAAGAACTCCCCAATCATCAAACACTACACACAAAATTTCACACAGAAAACAATCCAACAGATTCACCCAAGTCTATATTATCCTGAAATCACCTGGTTACCTTCAGATTTACGACTTTATCCCTACAAACCAACACGGATGCCAACCACATGTGTTGTCCTCACTTACATGCTTTTCAGAAGGTCAACCTTTCCTGTACAGTCCCATACCCGTACAGTATTGTTAGTATAGGTAGTACCGATTAATCTTACTAAGTTCTCCTCAACTGTACCGTCCCATTCCAGCACAGCTGCAGATTTCTCAGTTGTACCATCCCATTCCAGTACAACATGATACCAGATTCTCCCAGAACAATATAAACCAAACAAATAATCAAAGTTCACACAATTGCACATAGCACAAACAACTCATCAAAGTTCACACAACAGAACATAGTAAACCTATACCCAGCAGTAACCAAAAGACTCAAACCAGGCTTTGATACCACAAAATGTAACACCCTTTCTCCAAAAAGGATATTACACCATAGTTACCAAGAATTTTCGAATACTTAGAAAATATATTAGTCGAAGTTGGAAATCCTCCTTCCAAATGCGGGTAAAATTTTTCACTTTGTTTGAAGAAGATGAGAAGGATGGGGAATATGCTTCCCTAATCTTTTCTTAAAGTTTTAAATGCGGAAACGTAAGATAATACACTTGTAAAGAGAATCTCATCTCATATAAAAATATTCAGAGTTTACAAGGCAAATCCAAGATACTCAAAATACTTTGAACAGTGAACATCTGAGCCGGTCAAATCTCTAGACCTCTACCCAAAGCAATACAGGAAACACTTGTTCTTCTTGGAATTCGCGTAGCAACCTCCATCAGATCTTCTCCTAAGGCTTAGCCCACTCCTTGGGAAAAACATCTACTCAACCACATATGGACAAAACATGGAAAGTAGGCATGGGTGAAAATCTTCATCATTTAAAACATACAATAGATATAATGCACACAGTAAATAAAATTCATACGACAAATATCACGCAATAATACTGTTATACTCATCCTCAAAATAAATATAAATGCCAAGTCCTTGCCCGTACTGTAATAGGAAAACAACAAAAAAAAATCAATAGTATATTAATTCACATAGACTCTCTAAACTTTTGGGACACACCCACAAGCACTTTGCCCGCTACACTTGGGAATTTTACTTAATGACCTTCGGGACACACCCACGAGTATATCTACCCGCTGCTCCTGGAGACTTTCACTTAAATTCGGGACACACCCACGAGTAAGTCACTCGTTACTCATGGAGATTTTACCATAGGAATTTCGGCACACAGCCACGAGCATTCAGCCCGCTACTCCGAGAGATTTTTCACTTAAATTCGGGACACACCCACGAGTAAGTCACTCGTTAACCACATACACCAATTTACAACTTAACTCCCAAATAAACACGGAATCATAAGTAAACACAGAATCACGTTTCTCAGGTACGAACTCAGTGTCACATATCTCAATCAAACACAGAATCACACTGTTCAGATAGGAATATCGAATCACATAGCTCAGATAACACTAAAATCAGATAAGAATAAAATCACATTTCTCAAAGAAATACAAAATCCCTTAACTCAGATAAAACATAGAATCTCAGGTAAAACATCATACTCCAAAATACTCTTGTCACTTTACTCTTTTCGGCTTTATTAATTTATTTTAAGAATAATTACACTGTGACAGGGTCAAACGCGGTAACGGATCATAACTGTAATAATATTAACAAAAATTATTACTTAGGTTCATTCTCTTTGGGAAAAGCCCTTTGGAAGCTAGTCAAGTAATCTTCGCCACGTATATACAAACTTACTAAGATAGGAAAAATAGCGCATCGGTATGGTTCCCAGGAAAGATCTTGGTGAGCTTTTGGGCTCCTTCAATGACCTTTGTCTTTCCTAGACAGATCCATACAAATGAACTACCTTAACCCATCATCAGTCTGTATATAAACAGTAAAAATCACAAGTTTTATATATTTTTGAAAAGAACATGGAAATGGAAGAAAAACACCAGTTTAGGAATTTTTAGCGTATTTAGTCACTTGCTCTCGTCTCAATGGCGTAATAGAGATACGGCCCCTGAGCCCGACCGTATATATGAGTACACCGAAGATGTATTCTTACGCCTGACCAAAGCACTCCATCCATATCCGTCAAAAGAACTACAGAGGTTCAATTTTACAATTTCTTAAATTTGTTGATCACTGAGGCATAGCCCACTGGGTGATCAAGCCTTTATCGATAAAATTTCGCCAGCGTAACGGTACAATTATTAAACTTTATAAATAAATTGGGCATTATAACTTTACTATTTGAAAAATCACATTTTTAAATAAAAATTGGACATAGTAACCATTTAAAACAATTTAACAAATATATAACAATTTATTTAAAACAATAAACACCCAACACACAAATTTTCATCAAAACAAAGATCAAAACCATCTTTAAGAAGAATTTCCCCATACCTTGGCCAAGAACAATGAAGAACACTAAGAACACCAAGAACAAAAACACAAAAACTTGATTAGTAACACAAAGAAAACTCAAAGAAAACAAAGGGAAGAAAAAGAATTTTGGAGTGAGATTTCTCTTCAAGTTGATGGTGAGGAAAATGAAGAGCAACCCCCTCTATTTATAAGCAAAATTTCGAGCTCAATGGGGTGGTTTTGAAGCCCATGGTTTTCATCCAAAACCATGGTTTAGTTTTTTAAAATATCTAAAACAAAATATCTAAAAATTAATATCTAAAAATATCTAAAAATCCTAGAACAATTGAGAAGCTCCTAGAGCCTCCAAGAGACATGAAAAAGTCGTGCAAACTGACTGGAAGAAGAGGGAATGTGAATTTCCATTTTTGCCCCTAGGGTTTGGATGAAAAAGAGTGAAAATCAAGGGTATTTTTGTCATTTCATAAATCAAAAATTGAAATAATTAACTAAAATTGATGAGAACCAATGAGAATGCTAGAAAATGCCAAGACAAGCTTAAATAATTTCGTGGCACTTAATTTTGAAATTTATAGATAGTGCAAACTCTTCGGTTTTCATTGTTTCGCAGGTATAAACCCGAAAAAGGAGAAAAATAGGATTTTGAAAACTTACACAGAAATAATTTTAAAAATCATGAAATAAATAATTAAAAATAAAATATAAAATACTTATGGACCTTTTACACGAAAATTATACCTGTGAAGCAAGGTTTTTGCGTTTAAACGTCACCGGGTAGCGTAGTTTTTTGTATTTTTTGAAAGTTTTCCAAAAATTCCAGAAAAATTCCAGAAAATCTAAAATAATAAAAGAACCAACTTTTGTGAAGGAAGTTTATTTATTGAGTTTGTTTAACACACACAAGCTATTTAAATCTCTTTCCGTCAGTTAGACGTAAACCGTTTTCCGTAAAAAGACCCGATATTGATTGAAAAGCTACCGTTTCAGAAGTATTTCAAAATACATGTATTTTTCCCCTAATTTTAAGCTAGAAATAAACCACAAAACATTTTTGTCACAAGAATTCAAATAAAACAGAATAGAGACGAATAGACAAGGAAACAGATCGTGTAGGTAGACCTGACAGAAGCTGAATATTGACTGTTTTCAGAAGTAATTTTAAACATACGTATTTAAATCCTATTTGTAAACCAAAACTAAGTCTCAAAATATTTATTTTCCAAAAATTCATATAAGACAAAAATTTAGAACAGTTACTCAGAAAAACGGATGTTACACTACCCCTCCCCCAAAACTATAGATTTGACTGTAAGAGAAAAATATACATATGTTTTTTAAGAGATTAAAGAAAATTATACATTTTTTTAAGGAAAAAGAAAGTATACATAAACTTTATATGATAAATATTTATTAAATAAATGCTTAATTGACTTATTTATCTAAATACCCTATGAGTATATATGATATTCTCCATTGGTATATATGATACCAAATTCAAGAGACACACCACCATAAAATATATATTTTTATTTTTATTTTTTGTGTGATATTTGATTATTTACTATTTGATTTTAGGCTTATATTTATTATTCATGAAGTTACTTGGTTTAATTATTCTCTTTTTTCTGTCCCGTTCACTTTTAGTGAAATCTTGTTTCAATCCACAAGGTTCAAACTCGATACCTTACATAAGAAATACAAACTCAGTTTCTTTGGACCAGTAATATTGTTTAGTTATTATCTTTGAGAAAGTTCTAAATATTAACTAGGGATGGAAGTAGGCTGGGTTGGGCTTTGCCTAAATAGGCTTGATCTGTCTAAAAATTTCAAAGCCTAAGTCTGGCATGTTACCTGTCATAGGCTTTTTTTTAAGTCTGACCTGATCTTTTTAAAAACCTGATTTGGCCTTTTAGCCTATTTAAAGGCTCGATTCCTAATAAGACATTCAAATAAGTTGTCCGACCTTCAACTAAAAAAAAAAAGTCTAACCTACTCCTAAATAGGCTAATGAAAAAAATCGCTATGTATAATAAATTATAAAATATGACAATTAAATTCAGTCTTATTTATGATAGAGACATAAGGGCGAGTAAGAATGAAATATTTTTATGATAAAACCTCTAAATAAATCACAACTTTATCCTTCAATAAGCTTTATAAGCTTGATTATTTATGTAGATCAACATGTGTTTAAATATTTAAAATGTAAATAAGTATATAATTTTAATATATTATAAAAACTAATATAATAATAATATTATAAAAAATTATATCGATGTCTACTTAAATAGGTCGCCCTGTTAGACTTAAAAGACTTTTTAGATGGCCTAGACCTGACCTTTTTAACTAAATAGGCTTTGAAAAATCTTTTGACCTGATATATTTCATGAGAAAGCCTGGCCTGGCCTGGGCCTGATGTAGGCTGGGTCATAGGCCTCTGTTGAGCGACCTGACCTATTTCCATCCCTACTATTAACAAATTATATTGAGTCAATTTTAGGGAATAAATCAACTAAAGCAATTTAATCAATTCAATAATTCTCAATAATATCATCTGATGGGAATGACTCGAAATATAAATTATGATTTATTTATTTTAATATTAGTTTCTTCAATTTTGTATTCTAATAAAAAAAACAATTTATCAAAATACACCGAATAGGATTTAGTACCAATTTATTAAAATACAATACATAAACATCTAAATAAATTCATTACAACATAAATTAAAGCTTTTTAATCACGATTTCGAGTTAATTATTAATCCAACGATACATGTCTAATTGAAGGAGACAAAAAAAAGTTATGATTTGAAATATAATATGAGATATTTCAAAGAAACAAAAGTAAAACAAAAATCTCTGAAAAAAATATTATTTTCATTTGATTTAGTTTGGATCAATTTCTATACAAGGATTCAAAATTCTATCAATTTTTTTAATTCATTTAATGTTTATATCTGTGAAATGCTTTGTTTACATTTATTTATGATCATTTTGTTTTCATTTCCATCACTCCTATAAAAATCCACTTCAATTTTTTACTCAATAATGGTTCTAACTCTAAAGTAATACTAGTAATAACCAAATCAGAGCATGTCGTCCTATGTGATTGCTGGTTCCCAGCTGGATCTTGATAGTTGCAATGTCTAAACGACCTTATTTCCTGCATTCGGATGTTTCACACATTTCTGCAGTGAATAAATCGAAACTATTGGATCAAGATGAAATAGCTTACAATCTTAGTTTGTATTTTAAATTTGATTTGATTTCTAAAATTATGAACCGTCTAATCTTAATCCAACGATTTCGACATGTGGCTGCGTGAATGCAGAAATCTATTTCCGTGTCTAAACCCTTCAACTGTGTCTTCTCTTCCACCAACCTACTGTTACTAGATACCACTTGTGTGTGTCAACCTTTAAAATACCGGGGTCTTGTCCCCTTGCACCCACAAAAAAAAACCTTTAAAATACCTCATTTTTTCTTTATTTATATTGTAGAAAAAGGAGGAAAAAGAAAAACAGGGACTCCTTTTTCCTTTGTTTCTTTGTTTATTATCTTTTTGGATTTCGATGTAAGACTTGTTATTATTTTTTCATCAACTTGTTGGCCTTTTTGGTTCTATAAATTCACTGCTTCAAACACTACCAGACCCCTTCCACTTTCCTCCCTTCCCTTCTCTTTTTAGATATTTATTTGTTACATAGCTTATGGTCCGTGAGAGTTCATTATTCTGCCTCTGTCCGTTCCAAGCCTTTTCTTCTTCGGTCTTCCACGTATTCTTGATTTCTTGAATCCTTCACACCCTTCTGCGGATCTCTTTTGTTTCTTTGTTTTCAGCACCAAAGTTTGAATTTTTTCATCTTATATTAAATGCCCAACATATTGTTCTTGATGTTTGAGATTCATGTATCCAATTCTGAGTGAAATCTTCTTTTCTGGGTGTATGATCAATTCCACTGTTAGGCGCAGGACCCATTTAGTTCAATCCTTCTCAGTTGCCTTCCTTTACTGGCTCTACTACGTTTCATGATTCCCACTTTCCAATCACTAAACAAACTATATCGATCGCTCTAATTATTCATATAGTTATAGTTATATATTACACTATCATATTACTACTTGTTTTTTCTGCAATAATTTTCTGTTCAGTAGTGTCTGGGTCCTGTGTCCTGTGTCGATCTTCTTCTTCTTCTTGTTAAGTGTTACCTTTTTCAACTGTTTTGGTCCCTCTCATCTCATCTTTCACGGGCATGGCTTCTTCAAGCGGAACTTCTTCAGGTTCATTCACAGTTCAGAACTCAGGTTCAGAGGAGGACTTGCAGGCTCTTATGGATCAGAGGAAGAGGAAGAGAATGATATCGAACCGTGAATCGGCAAGGCGATCTCGAATGAGGAAACAGAAGCACTTGGATGATCTTGCTGCACAGGTGGCTCAGCTCAGGAACGAGAATCACCAGATACTCACATCTGTCAACATCACCACTCAGCAGTATTTGGCTGTTGAGGCTGAGAACTCGGTGCTGAGAGCCCAAATGGGTGAGCTGAGTCACAGGCTTGAGTCCTTGAATGAGATCATTGACTTCTTGAATGCCACCAATGGGGCTTTTGGGGGCCCTTCTGCTGCTGAGCCACCACCAGATAGCTACTTCAACTTCAACCCTTTCAATATGGGCTATCTGAACCAGCCCATCATGGCTTCTGCTGACATATTGCAGTACTGAATAATAATACTGATAACATGAGATCTATTGTGCTTCCTGGATTTCAGACAGAAAGAAAAGAGAAGATGGGTATTGTTGATTTCTGGTGTGTTTGGAAAACTGTTCATATGAATTCCAAAACATCAAAATTGAGTTTTTGACTCAAAGCATGTGTCTTGATGCTTTGGTCAAAACTCATTTTTGGTGCTTTAGAATTGAATGGTTTTCCAAACACACCCAAGATTTGAGTCTGTTGGAGAAATTGTGATCAGTGATCAGTGCTAGATAGTGGGGGTGATGAGAAACAATGATGATTGTGTGTAATAGTAGTAGCAGTGTAGTAGTATGTCATAAGGCTTGTTAGGTGCTGCTTCTGTAAATGGGGCCCTGTGTTGTGTTGTGGTGTTCACATCAGCCTATTGAGGTTGTATGAGTACTTGAGCCACTATTGTTATTATTGTTTTGATTCTACTTTTGTTGTATTTTATAATAATATTATTATTGACTAAGTTCTCCATTTAAATATATTTTGTTGTTACTCTATGTATAATTTATTGTACATCCTGAAATAAGTGCTTTCTTTGACTAAAACCCGTGATGACATACGATTTTGCTACTTGTGCTGAATGATGGTGGAGAATACAAAGTTGGATTCATAATTCATTATAATAGTAATTATAGCCTGAACCTGGACATGATGCATGCAATCTTCCAATGATCAGTGGGCAAATGCGTAAGCAATGTTTTTACTTTTCTAACCTCTCTTTGTAACATTGTTGTCTTTCCAGTGGGTTTCCACTGATTTGTAATATGCTCTTTCGAATATCCCACAACATAGGAATTAGGTTTAGAAAAATGATCAATGGACACCCATGTCCTAATCTACCACTAGAGAGAGAAAGAGAAGGATGAGAGAAAAGTGATAAAATAATGTGATATGTGATGTGATAGTTAGAGAGAGATAGAGAGAAATGAGAGGTGTTGGATGGATAGATATGTTTTTGGGGTGTATATGTATCATTGTTCTTAGGTTTATTGACCTTTCACACAAAATGGTAAACAAGGAAAATATGCACGGCCAAATTTCCACAACCCTTGGTACAAAGATTTGGCATATAAGTGAATAATTAGTATTGGAAACATAAATAGAGCTGATTAAAATTCAAAGAGATTATATTTATATTTATATATACTAGCTAAAAATATATATATATATATACATATATATTCGATTGTCTAAGGAGGCCTCAAGTAATCCCCAGAGATACGCCATCTTGATTGTAGGAAAAGTCCAAAAGTGACCAGCAAAGGAAAGGGACAAGTGCAGAGGAGAGTTGGCCATTGGCACCCCCAACTTCTGATCACCTCATTATGGTGTGTGTTTTTTTCTTTCTTTCTTTCTGCAAGCTGAGAAGAAATTCCTTGAAACGGGAAACACACAAAAATGTCCTAATACTGTGTGTCTGTGACATTTGTGATATTCCTAACTCCATTATTATATTTCCAGCACTATATTGTCTTTGCTTATACTTGAGGGAAGATATTTCAGGCCTAACATATTTCATTTTTAGTTTTGGTTTTGTCTTGGGAAAGCCAAATATCAGTTAAATAGCTAGGAGAACTGAAACATGGCAATGGCATTGGCAACTAAGAAAATGAAAGTAAAGGCTACAACTTTGGGGGGCTAAAGCTGCTGCTAGCCTGCTACACCAAGTTCTTGGAAAGTAATAAAAAAAGTCATGTTTCAGTAAAACAGCACAAAGATGAGTGCGCTCTCGCTCATTTTGTGTGTGTGGGGGCACAACACAAGTTCCACGTGCTAGGGACTAAGTTTACTGAGCGAGTGTCTTTAATTAAACATTGTAAATAAAACCTCAGAACTGAAGTCATATTGGTTTGCATATGATGTGTTTGTTAAGTTCCGTGACTTTTACCTGAATAATCTCATTAAGTTAATGGCAAGTGACATCAAGCATGTGGTTTAGTCACATGCAGCTTACTAAAATTCGGTTTAGAGTACAAAATAAATTAACACCAATCTTTGTTTGTTAATTAATCCACTAAGGAACCTTACTGTATAGTACTCTGGTGCAAAAATGGACCAGGAATCACTGCAGAGCAAACAGAAAATAAAAAGTAACAAGTTCAGATGTTCCTATTACAGTGAATTGAAGCACACTGAAATAACTCACTTGTTTGTGAGTTAGTTAGCTTATACCCAATTTTCTCTATTTATTGTATGTTTTACATAGTTTTTGTTCCAAAAGAATAAAAGGAGAATGGAGAGTCTTGCAGTTCAATAGTAAAGGCTGCTTGTTGCTCATAGATATCGGAGGTAATGCCTCAAAAAGGAAAAGTAACCCCACCAACTTGTACTTAAAGTCGTTTTATTGAGATGTAGAAAATATATAAAAGTATATTAGCTTGTATTTGACTCTAGTTACGAAAACTTTAATTTGTTATACAGAAAACTTTTCTATAGATCTTGAACTTTCCTATGAATTAATAAATTTATATATCTTTCTTCATATAAATCACCATTTTTTAGGGAAAAGTTGC
Source organism: Glycyrrhiza uralensis (assembly GCA_030159175.1). Taxonomy (NCBI): domain Eukaryota; kingdom Viridiplantae; phylum Streptophyta; class Magnoliopsida; order Fabales; family Fabaceae; genus Glycyrrhiza; species Glycyrrhiza uralensis. Next base: position 55,406,187 of record BRZY01000005.1, read on the forward strand.
TAAGATAATTTGTTCAATAAAATCCTTTGATGTTTGCAAGAATTAATAAATTTATATATCTTTCTTCATATAAATCACCATTTTTTTATAGGGAAAAGTTGCTAAGATCATATATTTGTTCAATAAAATCCTTTGATGTTTGCAATGATGAGATTTGCATCCAAATCTTTGTAATACTTGATTAATTGCTCAGTTCTTGTTTGAGGCTTATCAACAAAAATTTTGTTCACTATTAATATGTATACATAAAACTAAAAATATTTATCAGAGTGGTCTCGGCTTAGTGGTCAACACATCATATATCCATCTTATATACATAGTTCAAATCTTAAACACAGAAAAAATATTTAATTTTTAAGACCAAATTAAATGAGGGAAAAAATTGATAAGTATGTGAGTAAATTACACGTACGGTGAAAAATTGTAAGGCTATGCAGCTTGGCAAAATAGGCTCCAACTTAACTTTTAGATAAATGTTAATTTTACATACCAAACCTCTCTCACATGCATGATATGTTGAGGTGAAATTTTTTGTTATCTTGCTCTCAATAGCTACTTTGTCTTATATCAACAAAATTTCTTATCTCAAGCATGTGAAATATTTCAAAGAATTTGTATTCACAAGTTAACATCTTTGCAATATTTATTTGAATATAACAAATAGGTTTCCCCCTACTCTTCTCTTACTATATACCTAAGATTCCAACACTTTTACACCTCTCCGTCTTAAACAATGGGAACAAATGATTAATATATAGAATAAAGAGAAATTTTTTGAGGAAACAACCATTTTGTACATAAAAGTGTTAGAAGGTGTCATTTTAGTCCTTGATAGATATGAATTAGTCAGTTTAGTCTTCAACTGTCAGTCGTTAGTCACTTTAGTCCTTGAAATTTATTACTTTCTGACGGCAGGGACCAAAGTGACTAATTCACATCTGTCAGAGACTAAAATAACACTACCTAATACTCTCAAGGACCAAAATGACTGTTTAGTCGAATTTTTTTTTATTCAGCAGAATCAGCACACATGTCTTTGTATGGTACGTTTTCTTATACAAAATACAAAACATGTTATGGGTCGATTCGAGGGCTACCAAAGCTTTGGTTACAAACCAAAGATAATAAAATATGGTTTTATCATGAGTACTTATGCAACTTATTTTCTTTAAATAATCTTCTATAAAGGCTTTAAGATGAGTACCATTAAAGATTGTCATCAAGTCTCTCAGTTTAACAATAAATATCAGACAAGCGCAGTCCCATGCCAACTTGAAATGACAAATGTGCCCTTGGATGAGTCATGCATGTCCAAAGAACACACCAGATATTTATTTACACGTGCAAACCAAAAAGCAAGCATTTTGCATCAAAACTCTTAAAAATGAGGCTTCCATCAAATCACCTCTTTCTAGTAATTTATGGGTGTGCTTACTAAGAATCAACCAAATAAAATAAATTAGGTTCCGTTTACTATTCAAACATCTTCACCTAACAAACACTTTTGAGATAATTAATTCTAAGTATTAATATACTATTATAAGCCTTCACGGTCAAGCGATTTTAATTTTAATTTTAATTTTTTTCATATTTTTTCTTCAAAATTGAAAGTTTAATTTCAATACAAATCAGTAATTGAATTTTACATTACTTATGCTTCAAGTTCAAATAGATTTTGCATGAAGGAATATAAACATAAAACCAACCCTGAACCTTCCCGTAATAATTAGAACTTATGAATTAAAAATTTGATTTTTTCCCACTATTCATGGTCCTTATTTACTTCTACTATCACATCCTTCTATCTATACTCATATTAAATGGTACTAAACACAACATAGAAATGCAATAAATTAAAACAGAAAATTCTTAAGTGGAGTGCAAAACATGCAGCAGAGCTAGATAAAAAGCTACATTACGGCCATCTAGATTAGTTGAACACATTGTTGGACAAAACAAAATCGTACAAGAGATCTGATTCATTAATCCGTGTGTGATTCTATTGTAAAGTATGGTAGCCTTAGATTGATTATTATGTAAGGCTTTGACTCAGCGGCGGCATAACAAGAGATGTAGCCAAACATTGTGCAGAAATAGAGAAATAGCAGTCAATTTCATTTATCCAAAATAGTGTAAAGGATTCCACAATATCAACCAAAAAGCTTTTGTCTTTCAAAAGTTTTTTTCATTAAAGTTCAACCGATCGAACGGGGATATGAGATTAAAGAGGAATCTGATGTCTGGCTGTTCTTTGTCAGTGTCAAAATCAATAAAGTTGCAGAGTTGTAGTGTGTTTGGATACAAGTTTGCAAAATTTGATTTTAGATGGTTGATATTGTAAGTTTGATTTTGGTTAAAAGTGAATTCGGGATAAAAAAAAATTAGTGTTTGAAAACATTTATTATAAAAGTTGGGGCGTTAAAGAGCCAACAAGAAAATAAACTCAATGTTGCTAAAACAAGAATGTTATAATAAATGAATGAATAGGATTACAAATGAATGCATTAGAAAGAAAGTTAATTTGAGCATGCAATCTTTAGTAGTCCAAACAAAGAGAGTAAATTATTTGGAAAGTAGCCCAATAGTTAGAAGAACTATAGGGAAACCTTAGAAAAATTCCAATATGCTTGTTAGAAAATTAATGGCTACAGCTGAACTGGCGTATATTTCTCTGCATATAACAGATTTCAATTGGAGGGTTGACAACAAATTTGAGAGCATAATTTGAAACTTTCAAACGGGTATTTGGAACTTATCTGCTATTTTAATTTGTACTAAGGAATAAAACCCATACTTTATTTCTTATCAGTCCAATCTTTTCTATTAATAATAACTCATGTTCCTTCACTTAACTCTGGTACACAAATGAAGAAAGAATAATTCCCAATTTACAAAAGGCAAATTGAAGAATGGACGGCTTAATTAGTGGTCATCAGATGAAAGCAGGTATTATATATATCTTTTAGAGATGCTCAATAGTGCCATGTTATTTGAGTGAATGCAAGATTGCTGAAAAGGAACAAAGATTCTTAGAGAGTCTTATTTCAATAGATAAAGATAATAAAGCTTCTCTTCTATCCCGGTTATTGGCACTTGGAACCATTATCAGAAAAAGAGAGAAAAAGAAGCAGCAAGGGGAAAAAACATGATTAATTTCCTTATTTTGCCCCTTGTTTTTCAATTTGGTTATATATTCGGTATTCCCTTCTAGAAGCATAGGCTTGGAATGCAATTAAAGAGAGAATTTGTGGTACTCGTCCTTTGTTTTTTGAGTTAAAAATATAACTGATAAGATTCCCATGCCTGCAATACTACTAGGCTTACCTTACCTACAATATGATGAGTCTTACTCGGTTTCCATTATTTGCTTAACTGACAAATAAAAAGTTAAAAAGGTGAAACCACCCAAGTTTACATTTCATTTTCTCCTCCAATTGACAAATAAAAAAGAACAAAGATGAAAAGACATTAAGTTTAAACAAGCAACAGAACTTATGAAAGTCGGTGTATTTTGCTATTCTGGTTTATAATTCATATTGTTATATTATTATGATGGATTCATATAGGTTCCAACATTTGGAAAGAGGGGACATGGATGATGAAATCTCCCATGATGCCTTCTTTTTGGATTTGAATATTTGATTACGTGTTTAAAAATTAAGTTTACGGGTATTATTTATAGGAAAGGGGGCGAGCATGTGGCCAGCCATGCTATTGAATGGTTCACATGCTTTGGTAAAAAGTTGTCCTAATTGTGATCATGTTTAGCAGGAGGTTAATTTTTTAATTGAAGTAGGTTGTAGTGATGTCATTTAGCCAGAGTGCTCTACAATATGTCAAGTTCTTAAAAATGGGTTAAACAATATATGATTGAATATATGACTATAAGCATCATTTGGGGTGGGGATTATATGGTGTTGGAGACAGTATTATTTTCCCTTTGCAAACACGGATTTTCATAAAAATTCAAATTGGTAACCAGAAATACCTGAAGTCCATATTAGGGGTTCTAAGAGTTGAAGTTGGCAAGAATTCTTAAAAAACTGATAAGGAATATTGCCTCGTGAACTGACAAAAAGGACAAAAACTGAGACACGGTGAAGCAAGACCACTTCGAATCAAAATTAATAAGGTTAAGTTGTGAACCAAATCATATAAATTCCTGATCATGGAAGGCTTCTGATAAATTCAAAATATTAAAAAAGATTGATTTAGAGACATCTCTTGTCAGTATCACAATTTCAGTGCCAGAGTAGTAAAGGGTAAAGAAATGGCATGTTGTGCAGCTTGTGCTATAGATGGTGACTTCAAGTTCCAAGAGGTCATAAAACAGCATGCAAGTTTGTTTCTTTTATCTAAATGATAAAATATATCAACCGTTTATTTTATCAGCAAAGGTTTAGATCTCTCACTTTCTCCTTTAGAATGAGGGTTAACTTCAGAGAAGCAATCCTTCATGTGTATAGTTCAATATTGATGTCAGAATTAAAAGCATTCTGAATTTCTGATACAATTGGTCCCAGTGCAGTTAAATTTCAGATGCGGTGGTGCATACAGTACAACGAGATGGGCATAGGTTTTTTTTAAATATAATAAGAAAAGTGTTGCTAATGTTTCCCCCTTAATTGACTCTTAGCCTCTAGATCAAGCTAGAATCTTCACCCGTTGGCTATAAATAATGGCTTCCTCAAGGTTTTATGTTCACAAGCTAGAATAATCGCATTAATCATCTATAATTCTTTTTTTATTTTGGGTCAAATCATTCTTTATTCTCAAATTCTTTGATTTTGGACAAAGATCCAAGAAGCGTTTCTCCAGTGAATAGTAAGTGCACGCTATATACCGACTAAACCCATGCTATGAAGAATGATCACGAGGGGATCAGTTTCAATCACCGTCAGAGCAAAACTATTTTTAGGACAATAATAACCATGTCAAACAAACTATGGGAATGCGAATTCAAAACAATTTGGAAACTTGCTGAATTCATTTTACATTTTTTTATTGATTATTATCGTCTTCTTTAATCAACAAATATACGGTGAAAATGTCATATTATATTATATATATTTCATTTGTCAAAGTTAAAATTTTTGAAAGAATTCCTACAAAGAAAAAATACAGCTAGAAACTTAAGACATTAATCTTTTTTTTTTTCATGACAAAAGTTAGAAGTTCTTCTGAACATGACTACTCAGACTAAAATATGAAATTGGATTCTTCAAAGGGAATAGAGCGATGAAAAGGAAAACAAGCCCATGAAGCTTAATATAATTTTAATGCATCAATTTTTTTAGTAAAAAAAAGGACGAAACACCTACACCGGCCAGATAAATTATCTGTTCAATCATTGACTTCAAAAACCAATCATGAGAGCCAACAAGAAAGGTTAGCGGCAACTGGCAAAAGATATTTTGATAGTTTGTATTTTGTAAGCTGCATTAAGTTCAAACTTATGTGACGCCACATACTTATTACCTAAACAATGTGTTGCAAAGCATTCAATCCCATTACCAAAAAAAAAAGCATTCAATCCAATGTTTGTAGAGCACACAGCTTCGTATTCTTATTCTTATCTTATAATCTAATTATGTGTAGGCAAGTCATTACAAAAAGAAAACTTTCAGAATAGAAATCATGATTGTCAAAGTTTTAAATGATTTGATCACACATGATTAAATGATAATGTAAACTCAATGATACAGCTTAATCCATTATCAAATCTTTAACTAAACAACAGAATGTAACATGCATGAATAAATGTAAGTAGTACACAGCAAAAGACATGTATATGTCCTTACCACATATACCTGCCAATCGCCAACAGTAGCTAACCGAAGGAGTTCCAAAGAATGACTGCAGTTCTCCTTCTACAGCTCTCCCATATCACTATATCTTAGCCGAATAGAAATGTAGTAAATGACTAATATACTCTTTTTTTTGGTCAACATGACTAATATACTCTGAATATGCACATTTTGTCATGGATTATGGATCGAAAGTATACCCCATTTCGCGTGCTCATCATCCATTGTAGTGAATTTATTGGTAAAAACATCTCCAGTCTCATGAGTTATGTTTAAAAACTGTATTCATTTCCATGCAAGCAGTAGAAATTTCTTGGCATTTGCATTTTGTCACACAATGGCCAAATTAGGCATCAAAGCTAGCAGCTCATGTGAATGTAGATGGGTATTTCTCTACAAGTTTTCCTAATTTTACACGTTACGACATTCAATCCAAGGACAATTCTCGTGCTACCAATAATCCTCACAAGAGCAATCTCCATTTCTGAAATGATGGAAACGTATTCTGTCTCTCACTATGATGTCTCGTTGGTATACCTTAGAGACTAGTTTCATGAACTCGTGACAGTCCTCGCAGGACCTCAGGTTCTTCACAATCCTGATTTTGGACCCATGACTTGTCCTGACCAGTCCATAAGCAAGAGCCAGCTTCTCACTATGATGAAGCAACTGAATGGCTTTTTCCTCATCATCTATCTCAAGCAAGACCTCAGAAACTTTTGGATTATACCCTTCTTTTCTCAGTTTATCCACCATCTGATCCAATTTGAAAAATATTTCTTCTGCTTCAGGGTGATTATAATCCCCCATCACAAATTCATGTACAACACCATCAACTTCAATCCTACTAGACCCTGGTGGCTTTACCAGCCCCTTTTTATTCATCAACTCTCTCACCTCTGCCTTGTCACACCACTTCCCTACCGATGCATAAACATTACTAACAAGTATGTAACTTCCACTATCATCTGCACTCATATCTTGTAGCTCAAGGTGCTTCATCAAACGCTCAGCTCTTTCAGTATCCCCATGAACTTTGCAGGCCCATATCAGGGTCCTCCAAAGGACTGTGTCGGGTTTGATAGGCATTGCATTAATGAAATCTTCAGCTTCCTTCAAACGCCCCGCCCTGGCAAGGAGGTCCACCAAGCAACCAAAATGTTGAATTGCAGGCTTCACACCATAACGCCTTTGCACATCACTGAAAAATGCATAACCTTCGCGAACCAAGCCTGCATTCCTACACGCCGATAGAACCGCCGTCATTGTCCTCTCATCAGGCTTTACTTTATAAGGTTCCATTTCAACGAACAGGTCAATAGCTTCCTTGCACAGCCCGTGGCATGCAAGGCCAGAAATCATTGCAGTCCAAACAAAAACATCTTTCTCCACAACACCATCAAACACCTCCCTTGCACTCTCTATACACCCACTTTTCGCATACATGTCAATAAGAGCAGTGCAAACATTGGTCTCAGAATCAATCCTCTTCTCCCTCACAATCTCATGCACCTTCCTCCCCATACTCAATGCTCCCGAGTCGGCACATGCTCTCAAAACAGACACCACCGTAGCATCATTCACCTCTATTCCAGCCTCCAACATTCTCTCAAACAACTTGATTGCCTCAATAGGGCGATCGTGATTAACAAGCCCGTCAATCATGGAAGTCCAAGAAACCACGTCTCTTTCAGGCATTCTATCAAACAGGTTGCGTGCAACACCCAATTCACCAAACTCAGAGTACGCGTGAATCAACGCGTTGTGGATATAGCGATCCGAGGTGAAACCAAGCTTAGTGATCAAAGCGTGGAGCTGTTTCCCTTGGTGGGTAAGTCTCAAGCGGGCACAGCACTTGAGTATGAAGGGGTAAGTGAAGTTGTCGGGTGCGGGTGTTTGGTGTTGGGTGGGTTGTTGGAGCATGAAGAGGAAGAGGGAAAGGGCGTGGAAATGATGGGTCGGGTCGGAACTATGGGAATAAGCTCGAATGATGGTGTTGTAGTAGTAAGAGTTGAGACCCGGGTTCGAGTTGAGGAGAAGACGAGCGTAGGTGAGGTCGCCGGCGGGGGAGAGAGCGGCGAAAGTGAAGAGCTTGGAGAGGTTCCGTCGGGTATCCTTGTTTTGGGTCCCTAATTTCACGACCTGGGCGTGAAGTTGCAGAGCCTGGGACATGCTTGTCACCTCCATAGTCCATACTCAACCATTGATTGCACCTTCAACCTTCAATTTTTATCCTTGTTATTGTTTTTGGTAGAATATCCTTGTTATTTATTTACTAGTTATTATTTCTTTTATAAATAAGTTATAAGTTATTTGAATATATCATATATTTATTTATTCTTTCTAAACTCGGGAAGAAAAAAGTATTTCAAGTATGTGTAATTTAAAATATAAACAAATTTTAATTAATTTTATTTTATTTAATAAATTTTTCTATAAAATACCTTAAATTTTAATTTTAATGACCTCTTTTATCCAAGACAATTTAGATAATGAAATTAAGATCAAGAAAATTAATTAAATGAAATTAACTAACAATTTTAATAAATATAAATTAGTTATTTTTTATTTATATTTGAGCATGGAGTAATACATCAAACAAAATAGTGGAAAATAAATTGGCCTCTTTCTACTTACAAATAATTTTATCGTATCAAATGCAATATGACGCTAATTTGATTCATTAATTAACGATAAAAATATATGACAACTAGTGTCCAAGAACAAGGGAAATATTATTGGCTTGCTGATCATGGATTCATAATACATAGACAAATAATGTTTATTTGCCAATCCTAATGCCAGATGCAACGGCTATATTGCTGGGGTTTTGCTTTCGCGCGTAGACTAGAAATTTAATCTAAAGAAATTAGTGATCCTAACTTATTGATGAAACTAAAAAATTGATCATCTGATTCAATCCCCTTAATACATATAGGAGGGAAGGGAATCGATCTTATTATATATCAAGACGAACAAGCTAGCTAGCTAGCTAGCAGTGATGGATATATATGTGGGGTCGGTCAAATATTCAGAGTGGGTCATCGCAGAATTTGCATTGGCATCTCTTGAAAAAGAGACCGCATTGTCCTGAGATTGCATTTTCCAGGCTCTGGCAGTGATGGCTGCAAACCGAAGAATGGAAGCATCTTGCATGCGGCCACGTTTTACTGTTGCGCCAACAGTTCTGTCTTGGCCTTGCTTCCTTCTCTTCCGAAGCTGCATGCGCGCACTCCCAAATTAATTAAATTAAATAAATATTAAATTTAATTTAATATACTATTACTATTACATTAATTTTATCAAGTATATAATCATATAGATTAATTCATATATTTACATAATATGTAAAATGCTACAAATTTTTTTGATGAAACGTAAAATGCTACAAATCGTGTTTACTAATTTGAAAAATGACATATATAACATCCGATGTAAAGAATTAATGTGATAAGTATAGTTTAGTGTCACTTACCTGACGTTACAAGGAGAATGATAGCAAAGAAAGCGGCAAAGACTTGAATACGCTTAAGGAACCTGGCCATGCTATAGCTTGTTCAATTCACTAGTTTTTTTTTTGGAACAGAGTTTGTTTACTAGCTATATATGTTGCTTGATAAAATGAGAAATGGAACGAGGATGTATATATTACTGATTACTGATACATATATATATATATGGCATACAGGTTGCTCTTTCTCATGCTAAACTGGTGAACTGACTGAACACATGGTTAGGTTAAGTTGACAAATAACGTGTGCTTAACCTCTTTACGCATGAAATCGTAATTATCATATTGAGTTCAAAAGAAAATAGAAAAAAAAATTGCCAAATGGGTAACTGATTAATTAACTGAAGTAGAACAAATAATTGCATGCAATCGCCGTAAACAACATAAATTGCAGTATATATAAATAATCAGGAAAGTTTATTTAATGCTTTTTTTTTAAATAGTCACATAACCTTTATAACAAGTTGGCCTAATAAAAAACTTAACCTTTAAAGTTTAATGTTTTATTTTTTAAATAAAAAATAAAATTTGAATATGATAAATAAATGTGGAGTACTCTTACACTATTTAATAAAATTTTATGAGATAATAAGACAAGAACGATGAAAATAACGTTTCTACTTGCTATTCACGGATTTGTATGATTAGATTGAAAGAAGAATTATGAATATAATCCAATTATTTCCAACACTCCTTCAATAACCTTATCTTTTTTTATCTCTTTTTTTATTATTATATCACTTCTATCACATGTATCACATCTCTCTCTATTCTTATGTGATCTTTTTAGATATGTCATGGCATTTGGGTGTCCAAAAAATATTTTCTTAAGAAAAATATTAACAAGTGTATTCAGGTTTGACAAAAAACATTTATTATAAAATGCAAAACAAACATTTATTATATTAAAATACAAAATTAATTAACAAATAACTTTTGAATAATTAAAATACTCAATAAAAATATATGAGATATTTTAAACTAATTTTCTAAGACGTTTAACAAGATCATTATATTATTAATATTAAATTTTTGCCATTCATTGCATATGCCATATGACGTGACCAACACGTTACACATAATCTATTCTATTTACTTTACTATCTAGAAAAGTTCGGTCCCCAAATAGTAAAGTTCGCTTAGTGCTCCACGTGTCACTTCTTATTCATTAGCCCTTCTCTTGACACGTGGTGTTCTCTTCTGCTCAATCACTCTGTTCCCAACTTCCTCGCTCAAAAAGGACAAAAGGGGCTTCAAAGTATATTTTCAATTTTCAAAAAACACCTGCTCTTTTCTTTTTCGAATCGCTCTCTCCCCCTCCGTCAATCTCTCTCCGGCCACCCTCCAAAGCCAGCACGTTCGTCCCAAGTTGATCTATACAATTTGCTATTCATTTTTCTTTGCTACTCGATGTTTCTTCTTTGATTTGATTGAGTTTTTCAATCACACTGATCTGCTCTGCATTGTTGTGTTTGACCCTGTTCAAAAATGCCACTTGTGGAGGTGTGTTGCTTTTCAAGTGCTGATTTTTTTTTCCACTGTGGTGCCTAAGAACCATTATTCGATGTACATGTTGCTAACACCTATCCAAATCCATGTCAACCACAGCAGCTGTACACCATCGACTCTCTTTCAGGTATTTAATGGTTGCATACTTCTAGGGAATTAACAAAGGAAAGGCCGTTAGTAAAGCCAAGTTGCAACTGAATATGACAATTGGAACTATTCTCATATTTTAATTATAAATTGGAATGCTCGTGGAACAAACTGAAGATTTGGTATGATATTACTTTGGAGCAGCTTTCACCTTATTGTAGTTGGTTGTTAGAGCAACTCCAATGGAGTTGCTTAAACCGTGTCTTAAGTTTTAAGAAACGTTGCTTAACTAAAATTCCCATTAGAGCAAACTGACGTGGCGTTCCTTATTTTCAGATTTAAGAACGGTTGCTTGTATAAGCAACTCTAAAGAATGGTTAAGCAACGATGTTTAACCAATAAAAAATAATTTTCAGCAACCAACAATAACCAACAAGCACCAGAAAACTGGAAAAATGGAGGGAGAATAACAGAATGATACACTTCATATCAGAACAAATCACCAGATCAATTAAATTAAAATTAAAAAAATAAAAAAAACCAAGAACAAAAGGCACAAAACGATAACATCACTGGATTCAGAAAAAAAAATTAAGAGAAAACACCGGATTCAGAGAAGAACCCTCGCAGGATCTTCGAGGGTGAGACCCAGAACAAGCTCAAACACCGCAGATCTGGCTCGAGACGCCGCAGTATCTTCGAGGGTGAGACCCAGAACAAGCTCGACCCTCGCAGGATCCTCGCTCTCACCGTCGAGAACTTCCTCAAACGCCGCAGATCTGGTTGAAAAGGTCACAACTTCGTGACCTTTAAGCTCCAATCAGACTCCAAGCAAAAAAAGGTCACAACTTGAAGCATCCCCCACTGTTTCAGACGGAGTTTCAGACGGTGGGTTCTTCGGTTCAGGGGTGAGAGGCGGTGGGAGCCGATTTGCTAAGATAGGAAGAAGAAAGGGTGAAAGGGGCGTGTGAGAGACACGAATGGAAGAAGAAGAAGAAGAAGAAGAAACGGTGGGAGGTCTGTGTGTGAGAACGAAGAAGAAGGCTGAGGTCTGTGTGGGAGGTCTGTGTGAGAAGGAAGAAGAAAGATGTGTCTCTGTGTGTTGGAGGTCCGAAAACGAAGAAGAAAGGAGGGGGCGTGTGAGAGAGAAAATGAAGGAAATGAAGGAAGAAGGTTGTGTCTCTGTGTGGGAGGTTTGTGTGTTGAAGGAAATGAACTTGTCCGTGAAAATGAAGTCTCCGTGCGTGAAATGCTTGATTAAATCCATTTAGTTGTTAATTTTGAGATCCATTTTTTCTCAAATAAATGTTACCGTTTTCTCAAATAAATGTTACCGTTTTTTCTTACCGTTTTTTCTCTGATTTGTTGTGTATTGTCAGTCCAGAAAGTTGCGCTTTTTTACATTTCAGACCGTTTGAGAATGCAAAGTGACCTTTTTTATTGTTTCAATCCATTGTTATAAATAGCCTAATCAGTTAATTGTAATATGTTTGATTTCATCTTCTCTCAATTTTTTTTCTCATCTTCCTGAATATTTCAATGGATCCAAAACAGTTTAATATTGAAGGTTGGAGTGATTTTGTGCAAAATTACCCATCTATTCCAGGTGAAAATTCTCAGTATCCAAACTTTCCAGACACTAATGAGGAACCCGAACCACCAATTGGCTCTATACCAGAGTCTCAATTTCCACAATTTTCCAGTCAACTTGGTCTAGACAACATTCTGTTAGATGAAGAAGGACGCAACATTGGTAAAAAAAAATCACGAGCCAGATTTTCGCCTGAAGAGGATAAACTTCTTATTCAATCGTGGCTAAATGTGTCAAAGGATGCAATGGTAGGAGTTGACCAAAGAGCAGATTGTTTTTGGTTGAGAATCAAAGATGGGTACAACACCTATCGCGGGGAGATGCAAAAGAGGGAGTCAGGTCAACTTAAATCCCGATGGCATCGACTAAATCATGTTGTTCAAAAGTTCGTAGGGAGTTACAAACAAGCTGTCTCTCGGAGGAAAAGCGGATGCTCGGAGAATGATGTCATGGCTGAGGCGTATTCTATTTTTTCCCAAGATGAAGGTGAGAAATTCAAATTTGAGCATGCATGGCGGTTGTTGAAAGACGAGCCGAAATGGACATTTGACGCAATGGATAGTTGTTCAAAAAGAACAAAAATTTTTGCTTCTGGGCAGTACTCATCGTCTTCTAACCCAGAGACGCCAAGTAGTGTTGGCTATGACCCAGTATCACCTCCGGTGCGCCCAATGGGACAAAAGGCAGCAAAAAGGAAGGGCAAAGCAAAAGTAGCTGAAACTGCATCAAAAGACATGGACTATTCAGCTATAAACGACAAGGTTAGTGAAAAACTTGCACTCATGGCAGACTTGGCACGTATCCAGGAAGAACAATCTAAGGCAACAAATGAAGCAACTAAGGCGAAGAATGAAGCAACTAAGGTGAAAAACGAAAAAAATAAGTTAAAGGAAAAAGAACTGCAATTAAAGGAGCAAGAGATGAAGTATCAGCAGTTGCAAATTCTCTTCACGGATACATCTGAGATGTCAGAGTTACAACTTCGAGATCATCTTTTGTTGTGCGACATGATTAGAGAGCAATATGGACTTAATTAGATTAAGTTATTTATGTAATTTTAATTAAATTATGTTATGCATTAAATTATGTTATGTATTCAATTATGTCATTTATTTTATGAAATTATGTTATGTATTTTAATTAAATTACGTTATGCATTAAATTATGTTATGTATTTTAATGAAATTATGTTATGTATTTTAATTAAATTATGTTATGTATTCAATTATGTCATTTATTTAATGAAATTATGTTATGTATTTTAATTAAATTATGTTATGTATTCAATTATGTCATTTATTTAATGAAATTATTCAAACCAGCTGTTATTCAAACTAGCCGTTAAAAAAAAAATAGCCATTATTCAAACTAGCCGTTACAAAAAAACTAGCCGTTACAAAAAACTAGTCGTTACAAAAAACTAGCCGTTATGTTGTCTCCTATATATAATCTTAACACAAGAACATTTTTCCATTCTCTCATATTCTCTCATATTTTCCCATTCTCTCGTATTCTCTCATATTTTCTCATTCTCTCATATTCTAATGGATTCAAATCGTTCGGACGACTTGAATAGTCACTTATGGCAATTCATGTATGATGAACTTATGGATGACACTGATATAGAATGGATGAGGTCAGCACTTGAGAGGCAAAGGCAACCACGAGCCGATAACACTACTAGGCGCAGACGTACAAGAACTGTAGTAGATCGGAATCGTCAACAAGGAGCTAACCGTTTGTTCAATGACTACTTCTCTTAAACTCCGGTACACATAGGCTCAATTCCGACGAAGGTTTCGAATGCAAAGACATGTGTTGCTTCCATATTATGTATTTCTCATCATTTTACCTTTTTGTGATAAATAAATTAAATTTGCAATGTTTATTTATTTTTTGAATTTCTATTTTTTAAAATCAGAATATATATATGAATTAATATTTTAATTTGAATTAAAATTTTTTTTAAAATTAAAATATAAATATTTAATGTGCATTGTGGGACCCACTTAAGCAACCCATTTTAAGCAACACCCATTGGAGTAAAAACAAGTGGGTGTTGCTTAAAGTCTATGTGGCATTATGGGACCCACTTAAACAACTTAAGCTACCCAAGTTAAGCAACCCCATTGTGGGTGCTCTTATGTGGGAACTGCACTATTTTGAGAACGGGCATAAGGAAATTAAACCAGAAAAAACAAAGGATGAAATACTTTAGAACTAAACCAGAGCTTTATGAGCTGGCACTTTCGCTCCATTTGCATAATGAATGTCAGGTCGCTTAATGAAGTGTATGAATTTCAGCCTTTTTTTGTAGCAGGTCATGGGTGTTCATGAATCTAAGCCTTTTTTTTCTGTAAGTCTATTTATTGCTTTATTAATACTTTTCATTTGATTTCAGAATTTCTCATGGCTGCTGCTGTTGTTATCATCACTATGTTTCATTCACAGGGAATAGATGATTTTGTGCTTTACAGTGGGATATTATTTGGTTTGTTTACATGATAGTTTACAGGGCTGTATAGAAGCCAAGAGAGTTTATCATCATCTTTCCTAGACCATATTATGTTGGATTATGTCATGGTAATCTATCTCTCTACATGTATCTCTGTAATTCCATTTGTACATAGGAATAGTGCTAAAGCATCAAGTGTTTGCCAATTTTGATTGCTAGACATCAAAGCTGCATAATGACTGCCTAATTTTTTTTTCCATTATTGCAATTCAATTCCATCGCTTTTGGATGTTGTAGGGGATGTTTACTTTAATTCTATCCACGTATAATGTGCTTTTGGCTTAGACAATTGACATTGACTTTTTTATTCTTACTCACTAAGTCATTTTTAATCTTACATTTGATTTGTCCTCCAAGAGAATGTTTACTTAAATCTGATTTTCCCTCCTACACATCCTATGGGTGCTTTGAGATTCGTTTAAAAAAATTAAATTTTCTATGCCCATTTAACATCCTTCATTGGCTATGGTATTAGATGCCTTTGCTGCCAAGAGCTCTGTAAATGGGGATCTAACATGAAAAAAGAGTTTAGAGCTAGAGAAAGATGAAACACCAAAAAAACGAAACACATTGACCATTTAAATAACCAACCAAAGCATTTCATTTACTGTTAGAAAGACACTACTTTTTTTTCTTTCTTTTTTCATTTTGAATTTCATTCCTTATCGATTTCTCTCTCTTTCTTCTTTTCTTCTGCACATCCTTCTTCTCAATCCAAAACATGTGTTCCTATTATTTCTCCTTTCCTCTCTTTTGGTTGGTTGCAGGAGGCTGATATAGAGTGATACGGTGTTTGTTTTGCTTTGGAGTTTCTTTACCTCCATGGCTGGTGTTGGATGAGCGATGGTGCAGGGGTTGGAAAGAAAAGACACGGGAGTGCTGTGTTTTCACAAGATACGGAAAAAGGTTTGTTTGCTTACACTCTATTTGAGAAAATGTCTCAATCATTTTTGAATTTGTTTGCTCACTTTCACCACACCCAACAGAGGGCATTCTCAATATGGCATAACCGTAAAGATTGCTACATTTGTTATACAGCTGATAAATTGAAAGGAAAATATTGTTACTTCTTAAGGTCACTTCTTATGTAAGAGTTTTTAAGATATATTCTACATTGTTATAGTTTTCCTTTAATTATTCGTTTTGCACAATGTGATGTATACTATGCAATTTTTGGCTATTAGTCAATATAATTTTCTGAGTGGATGCCAACCAGATCATTCAACCATGAGTTTGGTGCTTGAGAGTGCTTCAATGTTTCATAAGTTGTTTTCTTTTTGGTGTCAGTTGCTTGCTACTTTGAATTCCTGTTGCTTCTCAAACTTTATATAGAATTGTGATGTAAAACTAGGAGGTCATTGAGGTTGGGGAACCTTTTTTTTTTGGTTTAATTGCATTTTTAGTCCCCCAGTTATTGTGTCTGTGCGATTTGGGTCCCCCAGTTTTCAATTGTGCGAATTAGGTCCCTCAGTTATCACAATTGTTACAATCAAGTCTCATGTCATTATGTCGTTCAATTTTTAACACCTAGAACCTACGTGACATACGTGGGGATTGATTTACACTAAATCGGGTCACCTTGGCATGATGTAGGTAGCCATAATTTTTTTTAAAGCAAGTTGGATTACACATGATGCAATACATGTTGCTTAAAATTTCTTACTTTTGAATGTCTTTGTCATGTTATCAGTGCTAGGATGTCCTGACTCAGTGCCAAGGTGACCCGATTTAGTGTGAAATCAATCCCCACGCGTGCCGCATAGGCTTTAGGTTTTAAAAATTGGACGACATAGTGATAGGGGACTTGATTGCAACAATTGGGATAATTGAGGGACCTAATTCGCACAATTGAAAACAGGGGGACCCAAATCGCACAAACACAATAACTGGGGGACCGAAAGTGCAATTAAGCCTT
This sequence comes from Glycyrrhiza uralensis, assembly GCA_030159175.1. Taxonomy (NCBI): domain Eukaryota; kingdom Viridiplantae; phylum Streptophyta; class Magnoliopsida; order Fabales; family Fabaceae; genus Glycyrrhiza; species Glycyrrhiza uralensis. Next base: position 55,423,122 of record BRZY01000005.1, read on the forward strand.
TTTTTTTTGATAGGCCAATGTTAGTTGTTGGTTAAATGTTAGTATTGTTAGTTTTTTTGGGGTGACGGGGAATTGAACCCACTCCCTCCTTATCTCTCCACTCCTTACCTCCCCTCACCCAGCCACCAAGCCATCCTTATATCCCCTAGGTTGGGGAATCTATTAACTATGTGATTCAACCCATGTGATTCAAAATCTGTTAAATGAATTGGTATTAACTTGATATACTTCTCTACTGCATAGGGGTTGAACACCATTATAGTTGTGTGTGTTGGACCACTAGAAGACAAGTTAGATTGTGTGTTAATAGATTGAATCCTTAACACATTATATTTTACACTAGCTGACTTGAGGTTTGGTGTTTCTTACATTTTCATTCATGCTTTACACTAGCCTACTGCTCCTGCTATTAGAGATGCAACTACTTTGTGCATTTAGGAAATGGTATGAACTGCTCCAACTGGTATTTTTATTTTGTTGTGCAAAGCATATAGGAGCAAGGACTGCCACACAAATCTGTAGCCATAACATCAACTTTATCTAATTTGGAATTGTGTTCGTAAATGTAACTATGCCATTATATAATTGCAATTGCATTTTGTTGTTTTTATTTTTCATATACTAAAAATTATCAGAGTATAGAGACAACTTTTCTGGTATTATTCAGAAGTTGATTATGCATCTGTCCAAATTGCATGTGCATTAACTAACCATATTGTTGTCTCCTGTTCAAATTTGTGATAGTTCAGTGATTAAGTATCCTTTTTGTCCTTCATGTCCCGAACATGGGGTTGAAGTCTAACCATATTTTGTTCTTTTTGTTCAGAGAATTAATAATTTATTTTTTAATGAGTGTTAATTGCAGGATCGTGCAAAATTTTGAATAAGATGCAAAAGTCATGGAAATGAAACGAGTAAGCTTTGTATTTGTTTGAAAATCATATTGACATTAGTCATAGTTATCACGTTCTTATTTGTTTGAAAATCATATTGACATTAGTCATAGACGTTCTTGCAAAACTAATTGAAGTGGGAAAAGATTTTGCTGTAACACTTAAGAGGGGAGCAAAGACCATAAGCGCTTTGCATTTGCAAGTGAAACTTCTATTAGTATTTTTTTTCGGGCTTCAATTTGTGTTTATGCTAGAACGATGTAGAAGAAGCTATAATCCTACAAATTTCCATTTTCTTAAGTGGTTAACTATTGCACTTATAAGAATATGAGAGTTGTAATTATAATGTTAATATGTTAGTCTCATTAAACTCTCCTGTTTCTCCTATTTCTCACATTCACAAACATGATTATCTGCAGAACCTTTAATCTTATTGTCCCTGTTCACAAACATGATTATAATACCCAAGGTTCTTGATTTAGGTGGTTTCTTGCACAGCTGTTGTTGATCGAGTTGTCACTACGATGAGGTTTATGTTTGGTTGTACTGTTACTGCTCTTATTTATTTGTAGCACCTTTAATAGCCATCTGATTTATCATCTTGCTCCAAATATCCTTCCCATAAAACAAAGAAACAATGATCGGGCTGAAATAAAGACATTCTTTTAATTTATGCTATCTTTTTTTTTCCTTGATAATATATAGGTGAAACTGAAATGATCTTCCTGACATTGATTATGGTGTTCAAACTAGAATCCTTTAATTTTATAATGGTGTAACAGTTAAATTTTTCTTTGGCAATGAGCACTCCAAAGTAAACATTCTATTCACCACTTAAATCGAACATGTGCAATTTTTATTTTCTTTAGAAATTTTTTTTGTTTATGATTGTTATCACATTTTACTCTATTTTAGGTATAATGTCCATTTTAAATTTTGTTTCACTTTGCAGGGATGTATTTTGGCATTTGGCAATTATGCAGCATTGGATTATTCTAGGAAGCGTTAGCGTTAGCATTAGCATTAGCTTTAGCTCATCTAAAAATTAGTGTTGGCTTTATATTTAGTAATTTGTCTCCAATTGGGCAAGAAGAATGACTAGGCAATTGCTTTCACTACTTCTTTTTCCCTTTATATCTCTTCATTGAGACATATTCAAGTTTGTATTTGAACTGCTTGTGTCAGTTAAGTGTGCACAATTCTATTGTTTTGTTTTATTGGGTTAGTTTGATAAGTTGTTGAGCCTGTATATGTCCATATGAGCAGTATCAACTTAAATCAATTAATAATATTATTTTGTTCTCATGCTTTGTCCCAAGTTTGATATTGAGACAAGTTCAGGATTAGAAAATTACATGGGAAAAGAAGTGGACTAAGAAGTGGAAAGTAAAAAAAATTACATAACTTGGAAATAGAACAAAAAGAAATTCAAATTTTCAACTTTTGAGCTCATTATGTTTTTCTCCTCTCTTTTTTTCAAGCACTATATTCCATTTTGTAAATTATAGAAATAATAAAACCATACAGATACAAAGGAGATTCTTTTCACTTGCTTAGCTAGTGTATTTTCGTAAGTAATATGTTTATAGCTTGAAAAATTATTAAAGTTTCTTGCATGAGACCTCTTCATGCTTCATTGAATTGGTCATGATTTACCATTATAGAATTTGTACTATCCATAAGTGTTGATGATACTTGGATTAAGAACCTAATCCACCAAATTGATGAATTGTTAACCACTCTTATATCAATTAATTCTTATCACATAAACTATATAAAAAAGCTAAAACAATATTGTATGTATATCAAGTTAGTAAACATAATTGTAACAATGATAACTTTATGATTTTTAATCAAATTGGCATTTCAATTTAATTACACTATGTCAGAATTAGCAAAGTCATGCATTGCACTGATAAATTTACTCTATATCACATCTTAACTTATTTTTATATTTTTATATAGAAATAAGTTGTTTTGTAATATGCTTGAAATACATTATTTATGCTACAGTAATTTCATTTATTTATTTATTTTAATAATTTTTTACGGTTTATAAATTTATTGGAACAATTTTTTTTTAATACAACAATCACTACGGTAAATCGTTACAGTAATTTTACTCATTTTTTTTGTTCTAATAACTTCTTATATGCTATAAATTTATTTTTATTTTATTTTTATTTCGATTGTATTTTTGCTACAATACTTTTACTCATTTATTTGTTCCAATACTTTCTACGGGCTATACATTTATTTTTTATTTCGATGACCAAAGCGGTGTTTGTTTACAGGTTTCACTCATTTAGCTGTTCCAATAACTTTATATGATCTATAAATTTATTTTTCTTTTAATTTTATTTTCGATCAACAAAATAGTATTTCCTTACGTGTTTCACTCATTTATTTATTCCAATAACTTCTACGGATTGTAAATTTATTTTTCTTTCTTTCTTTTCTTCTACAACCATCAATATGTTTTTATAATTAATTTTCTTTGTTCTATTTTATTGTTTGGTGAAAATTTTATTTATTTATGATCAATAAAATGATGTTTACTTAAGAGTTTTGTTCATTTGTTTTTGTTTTTGAAAATTTGTATGTTAAAAAATTACGTGTCAACCAAGAGAACCCGTGTGACAGCACGGGTACCTGACTAGTGTAGGTATATAGGCGTTGGCCCATTAACACGTGGCCCACGTGGGTTACGAGTTAATTAAATGTAAGTCTGTTTGAATGTAGATTTTTATCTCGACTCGTTTAACTTACAAGTTAAGCTAATTTAGCCATTTTTAAAATATAATCTTTTTATTTAACTTGTAAAGTTTTAGTGTTAATTTTGTTTTTTAAAATAAAAATTAAATTTTTATTTTTCAGTAGACCCACATGTCGACCCGTTTTGCTCGCAGAGTATACAAGACAGACGCATGACACAACATTAGCTATTAATTTTGCGAACCAGACCAAGATCCGTTTATATATGGGCCAATGAAAACCGGTCTGAGTCAGGTACCCACCTCTAGTTAGAGCTGGCAAAATGGGCCGGGCTTGGCGGGCCGGGCCGAAAAAGCCCAAAAAATAAAGGGCTCGGACACACAAATTTGAGTCCGTTTTCAATCCGGACCTTTTTGGTCCGGCCCGACAAAGCCCGAATCCGGTAAAGCCCGAGCCCGAAGCGGGTTGTCCGAAAAAAAAATAGGCTAAAGCTCGAGCCCGAAAAGTGGTGGGCTCGAACACACAAAATCGAACCCATTTTCAATCTGAATTTTTTTGACCCGGCCCAATAAAGCTCAAACCCGATGTCAAGCCCGGCCCGAAAGTCCATTTTGTCAGCTCTACCTCTGGTTACCCGTCCAAGTGACACTAGTGCGAGCGACTCTATACAAGTTTAGTATAGTTTTTCCCTTCGAGTATGAGTCTCTCCAAAATCCAAATGCATCCCCCAAGGACCCTTGGGTTCCGTCTAGGGTGGGGAGTCATAACATTTTAACCGCAAGATTTAATAAAAAATATTTGAAGGGCCACGATTTTATACTTGTAATTGGCTTTTCAAAATTGTAATAATTGCAAATGTGCCATCTGTGCGACAACAGAGGTTGACAGTGTCTCACTCAGTTCAATTCAATTTCGCAGTAGAAGGAAAAACAAGAACACGCTTTATCACACATCAGGATTCATAAACGGGTTGAATCCCTCTCCCAATTTCAACTTCTCGATGAGAAAAAAAAATGGTTTGTTTTTTCTATGTGCAGTTTGTTCTCTTTGCCACTGCCTATTGCTATCAATCATATTGTCGTCTGCAAGATTGGGCCATCAGAGACAGAGACACTGAAGCTATCACTAATAAACTATCTTTGGCGAGGAAAAGGTTGAAAAAGATACTAAACCACATGATTGGGTAACATTAACAATGAAAAAGAAACTTTTGTTCTAAAACAAGAAAATCAAGAAATGATCACAGAGGAGAGCATCTGTCAAGCCCTAATGAAAAGAAATCAACGAGATTGAAGCAGGGAAGTGAGGAGGAGGAGGAGGAGGAGAACGATGGTGCCGAGGCGATTCCATTTAAATGAAGGGCCTGTGGGGTGGAAAAGACAATGTACTGGATTGATGGGTTATTATGCAACTTAAATAAAATTGGTTTTATGGCTCACGGGTGAGACACCTATCTTGATACCTCACCCTAGCCTTCACCATCAACCTTTGCTCGCCTTGAAATAATGAAGAGTCTCAGATAAAATGAAACAAATTAAAAAATTATATTGTATCTGAATTCTGATGTGTAACTATTTCATATTTCATATTACTATAGTCATGGTCATGGGTGACACATATGGTGGTCAAGCTATTAAATTTGACATAATGGTGAAGTGACTCAAGACCATTGATATATTAGTATAATATTAGTATAATATTCAGTGGTTGAGATTTGTCACCGGATACCTGAAGGACAAGTTTAGGTGTAGGTTTACTATATTTGCAGAATAGGCCATATAGTATTTTTTTTAATTATGAAAATAGCTAAATAATTATCGTATTCAAAAAGTGGGGCAAAACTTTTTCATAATTACACAACGGAACCTTTTTTGTCCTATTATGAATATTTTATCTCTCTCCCTCTCTCTCTCACTCTCTATCTCTCTCCCTCCCTCTATCTCTCTCGCTCTCACTCTCTCCCCCGATCTCTCGCTTTTTGAAATTAATCTCCCTCTCTCACTCTATCTCCCCTTCTCTCTGTTGAGGTGCAAACAAAGTCCCACATTGCCTAAACAAGGGGAGGAACATGGGTTTATAAGTACGGAAAATGTCTCCATTGGTATGAGGCATTTTGGGTAATGTCCAAAAACAAATCCATGAGGGTTAAGCCCAAAGTGGACAATATCATACCAATGTGGAGACATGTGCGGCCCCTCAATGCACAACACTCTCTCTGAAAAATCTCTCCCTCCCTCTCTCACTCTCTCACTCTCTCCCTCCCCCTCTCTCTCCCTTTCTCCCTCGCTTTCGCTCCCTATCACAGGGGAGAGAGAAAGTTATCGCAAGAGAGAGGGAGAGAGGGGGATGGAGAAAGAGGGAGAGAGTGGATAGGGAGAGGGAGAGGGAGAGAGAGGGAGAGATAGAGAAAGATCGAGAGGGGGAGAGGGAGAGAGAAAGTAAGAGAGGGAGGGAGAGAGGGGGAGAGCGAGGGGAGAGAGGTGGAAGAGAGAGATGGGGTGGGAGAGAGTGAGAGAGGGAGAGGAGAGGGGGAGAGATATAGAGAGAGAGCGAGGGAGAGGGAGAGATGAAGAGAGAGAGGGGGAGAGAGAGAATGAGAGAGGGGAGGAGAGACGTTGGAGAGAGAGAGGGAGAGAGCAGGGGTGAGAGGGGGAGAGAGAGGGAGATGGGGACGAAATTTTGGTAATTTTGGTAAAACAAGGAGTTCATGGTCAAAGTTATAATTATATCATCCTCTAGAGAGAAATTTGTAAATATAAAAAAATTGATAACCTACAATTGTAGATCGTGAGCTCACTTCACCATGATAGTTAAATTTAATGGCTTGACCACCGTATAATTCACCCATGGCTGTATTCAAGATTTGAACGTTCGCTGAATGGAAACTTCGCTGAACGCCTGAACGTTGAGAGTTGAATAGAAACACGAGAAATGGATCCTTCTTTCGTCGTGACATAAGCATTTAACAACAGGCCTCATGCTTAAGGACAAAGTAATCAGCTACGGCGTCCGTTTAACACGGCAACGTTTTCCTCTTCCACGCACCCCCGATCGAGAAGAATATCTGTGTTGCTTCTAATTGGTCTCTCTCTCAATTTCAAGTTTGAAACTTTTTCTACTATTGTTTACTGGGCAGGGTCTAATTTGTAAGCTTTGTTATTGTTGATTATGATAATTACGATATTGTGGTGCTAACTGGTTGGGGTCCCTTATTCTTTTATTTGCGTAGTTTTGAAGCTGTGAATTGTGATTTGAATATCAAACCATGGTGAAGGAGACTGCGTTCTACGACATATTAGGCGTCAAAGTGGATGCATCCTCTGCAGAGATCAAGAAGGCTTATTACATCAAGGTACCATTCAATTCTACTCAATTGGTTTCCCTTTTTCTGATTTCTCAACGAGAATTGGCGACGACCCACCCGAGATTTGAGAATCATATTAAATTACCCAATCTGGTATTTATATGAAAATTAAATAATGATTGAGACAGAGATGTTTTTTTGGAAGCAATATGAATCTGGCTTAAGTTTTGCTCATTTAGTGGTAAGTGTTTACCTTTCACCGTTGGACAAGACTCCTTTAAAGCGAGTTTGTCTCTAAAGTGAGCATGAATGGCCAACTCTACTATTGATTTAATTTAAAATACATCACAGTTTCAACCCACAAAAATCTAAGGGTGAAGGAACCCTTACTGTCTCACATTCACTTTAAAGGAGCTTTTTCCTTCACAGTTTAACAGAAACATGTATTTACCCATGTTCACACATGCTTTTAGTTTCAATTATTTGTCAATTTTGATCTCGATAAGACTCCATAGGTTGAACTCTTAAAGTTGCTTCCTGACCTTACTATACTGCTTGTAAACGTTTCCACCAGACAGCATTCATTGTTGGTGTAGTGGGAGCTAGATATAAAAATAAAACCAATCACGAGATCACTTAATGGCTTATACTTTTGAGAGAGTTGATCATGGATACAGTATGCAGAAATTTTTTGGTTACCAAGTTATTTTTGCGCTGATACCATATCAGTGACTAACCTCCTTAAAGCTGAAGCAATTAGGTGAAGGTTCATGGTTGGTCTTATATCTAATCTACCAGTAGGGTGCTGATCTTCATCTTTGTGCCAGAGTTCTGATATAACTAGTTCCATTATTTTCTTCCTCAAAACTTCTGGTTATTTTATGATTTGGTAGGCTGTAACCCAAGGTTTTGAATGAACTGCTGCAAAGAAAAAGAAACAATGACTCTCTTTTGCTTACTTCTACATTCGAGTTCAACTTTTAGAAAGATTGAAAGATGACATTTATGATGATGTTTGCCTTTTTCATTTTTCCTGACTGAATCTTCTCTTTTTTCTCCACTTGAAAATTGCCTCCTTTGTTTCACTTTGATAAGTCGTGATATATCTTCTGCCCTGCTTCCCCTTTCTTTCCTTTGCAGGCAAGGATAGTTCACCCTGATAAAAATCCTGGAGATCCAAAGGCTGCAGAAAATTTTCAGGTAAGCACTATGTAATCTACGATCCCATGTTTTGATTTCATAGTACTTGAAGATATATTACTAGAAATTTCCTAACAAAACTATTTACATCTTTCTTACAGTTAAAGATTTGGTCCTTTTTGAAAAAGACACTAGTTTTTCAACTCTATGAATAATAATTAATCCTGGTTAGCATAATTAATATTCTTATAACTTATTTTGTCATTAGTTTCTCAATTGAGTTGGTTAGATTGTAAAATTGTCTCTAGTCAATATGAAGCTTATGAGTAAATTCTCTCTATTTTTCTCCAATATTACTATTTATGCACAGGTACTTGGTGAGGCTTACCAGGTTTTGAGTGATCCTAATAAGCGGGAAGCATATGATAAGCATGGAAGGGAAGGGGTACCACAGTAAGTGAATACAACCTTATATAACTGAACAGTGATTAACTAATTATAACCTGCAAGTAAACTTAATCATATGGTCAAGTTCTGTTCTTACTCATAGTTAATGTTTCCTTTTGTCATGAGTTAGAAATTGGTTTTGCCAATTATGGCAATGAAACTTAATAAACATATTTAGATAGTTTTTTAAAGCTCTTTACTTAGAAAATAAATGTAATTTGACCTCACTATGACAACACTGTTTTCTTTTTCTACTAGTTAAGCTTTTAAAATTATAGTAGATACCTATATAAACAGATTCCTTTATATTTTTTTTCAGAGAATTCATGATGGATCCTGCAGCTGTATTTGGAATGCTTTTTGGAAGTGAATTGTTTGAAGAATATATTGGAAAACTTGCATTGGCGTCTTTATCATCTATTGAAGTAGAGGAAGAGTCCCCGGATATTGAAGTTCGCAAGCAGAAAATTCAAGAAAAGATGAAAGTACTTTTCATTTTCTAGTGGTCTAATACAATTTTCCCCTCCCTACTTCCCCTTCTCCCCATATTTTGCCATCTGAAGCTTTTGCCTAGTTTTGGATCTGTAGACACGGCAGAAGGAAAGGGAACAAAAGCTTATAGTGACACTGAAAGATCGCTTGCAACTATTTGTTGATGGTCGAACAGATGAATTTATAAAGTGGGCAAATTCAGAAGCATGTCATCTTTCAAAAGCTGGTAAGTTCCTTCTTTGTGTGCTCTGACTCTACCAGTGAATTTAAAGACAATCTTCAGTTTAGAAGTTTCAATATCTCAAATTAATCATTAGAGTGAATATAAAATCAACAATATAATTTTGTCAGATCTTTTTCAAGTCTTCAATTTATTCCAAATTTCCCCCCTAATATGTATCTGCAAATGTTGGATGGTCTAGTAAACATTTTATGAACATGCTAAGAAATTAGAGAGAAGATGATAATGACATAAATCTAATGTGTATAAATAAAAAGTTAGGGAGATGATAATGACCTAAGAAATTGCTTGTATTTTTTGCTATGACTCTTCCTTCTCAAATATGCTGTCAAGATACCTCCTACCTTTTGGCTAATACTAACTTCTGAGAAGAAAAGTCAAACTACTATCTTTGTCATTTTGTTCTTTAAGAAAAAATGGTTCGTTTTTTCTGTTTGTATTTTCTTGCTTGCTAATTTCTGTAAAAACTTTGCATAGAAAATCCCAACTCTAGTCCTTTATTAAAATATCCTTGACTGTGGGGAGAAAGGAAGGAATATCAGTGGCAAGGTGAAGTTGATGAAAGTGGGTGAGTACCATGGTTGGGAATAAGGTAGAAAATTATAGTAAATTGTTTATAGTAGCCACCTGTTACCAATATAGGCACTTATATCAATTAATGCCGTAATTTGGGCTGCCCCATGACCTAGCAAATCATCAACCCTCCTTCATCTTCCCTAGAGAAAATGTAGATCAAATGAACATTGTTCCTATGAGAATGAAAACATTGCATTTATAAAATTCTTGTTGGAAGTTGGAACATGTTTAATTTAGTCTTGGTTCTTTTCTTCCCCTGGAATTATGTTAACTCATTTCTGTTACTATTTTTCAGCTTTTGGCGAGGCCATGCTACATACAATTGGTTATATCTACACCCGAAAAGCTGCAAGAGAACTTGGAAAGGATAGACGGTATATGAAGGTTCCCTTTTTGGCAGAGTGGGTACGAGACAAAGGACACCGGATAAAGTCACAAGTGATGGCAGCCTCGGGTATTAGACCGTTTATTTATCATTAAGTGCTTATTACCGAGTTGAGATGACATTGCCCTTCACAATTTTGGAAGGTTCTAATGGACCTCAATTGCGTCTGTAGGTGCTGTGTCCTTGATTCAAATACAGGAAGAGCTCAAGAGACTAAACCAGGGAGAAAACAAAGAAGAAAACATGGTGAAAGCTATTGAGGATAAGAAGGATGCCATGATAAATTCCCTTTGGCAGATCAACGTTATTGATATTGAATCAACTCTGTCACATGTCTGCCATGCTGTAAGTTCAAGTATTTGCTTTCTGTAGCTTATTAGTTCTTAATCTTACCAATAACATAAGAAATAACATTTTCTCCCTACTTAGAGAAATATTTCAAGTATTTACATTTGTTAATGTTTGGTTTTTTGGCCTACTTGGAAAAAGAATCTTACATAGCAAACTTGTTACCAATAGTATTTCTCCATTGTTTGGTAACCCTCAGATTGCTGGTTAGAATTTATTCTATGAATGACTTGGATGACAATGCTGTTATCTGCTTATGTCAAAAGCTCACAGTGCACCGTTATAGTGCTGCTAGCATAGTTGCTTACATGATTGTTAAGCATAAAATATAACAGTGAATAATTTAGAAAGTTTATATTGGAATGTTAATTGATCACAAGGTTTTAACAAAATGGTATTGCACTTGCTATTTTATCAGGTTCTCACAGATCCTGGTGTCTCCAAAGATGTTCTAAGGTTACGGGCCAAAGCGTTGAAGAAGTTGGGAACTATCTTTCAAGTAAGTGTTTTAATGACTTGTGATGACCATGCATCAATATATAGCTTATAGGACTTGAGAGTGTGCATCAATATGTGCAAATGATAGTATTGCAATATAGCTTGGAGTGAGGTTTTCAATAATCATCTACTTATATTTATATATCTAGAGTAAATTAGTTAGTTACACCTTCTAATTGAGAATGCCTGATTTTCACTTCAGGGTTCTAAGTCTACTTACAACAGAGAAAACAGTCTACGTCACGAGTGTGACAAACCAAAAGAGGCTTCTACGTCATCATAGTCATTACTTTGCAAATAATGCTTGTTCCGTTTGTCTCATATGATTCTGCATTGATTTTTGTAACATCCCATACTTTTCGAAATATATTTTCAATTAATTTACTATTGTTTACAATAAAACTTATCCCTTTATATCATGTTGCATAATGTTAATTGAAAATTTTCTAAATATTAAATAAATTTTAAGAAAAATAAAATATTATTTTATTGAATAAATAATTAAGAAAAAATTAGTTCAACAAGAAGTATATGAGTATGACATTCAACAAGAAAATAATGTGTAAATTAAATGAAATAAAAATTAATCTACTTTGAAGAAAATATCCATGTCTGATGTTCAACCTTTTTTGTGACAAGTATACGCTCCCCCTCCCCCCCAAAAAAAAAACTGTTCCATAATCATTCCGGGGTTGAATTTCTTCGATTCTTTTTTTTTCGTAATGAAAAAAGATCACCGCCCAAAATGAGATACAACTTCGTGGTTTCGTGCCTTCATGGATGGCTTAGAAAAGCTCTCTAGAGTTGACCCAAAAAAAAAAACCAAAACAGAAAAGCTCTCTAGAAAGAAATTAAAACAAGTTGACTTGGTTTAGTGATACTATCTCATACGGCACCTAGCAACAACTCTATACATATTAATTTTGTGTTTTTTTTTTAAATAGTAAGTTGATTTATTATGCCATCTTTTATTTGAATTCTACCTGTTTTGAATTTAAACATAATTATGTTTAAACGTGACTTTTTTCCTTAAAGTAAGTTAATTTATTATGTTATTTTCTCAATTTGAATTGAATGAATTTTTTTCCTCCAAAAAACCCTAAAGTTTCCCTCTTTACACTTGAATGTTCGTGTCTACTTTATAAAATTATTTTAATCTTGGTCAATTTTACCTATATTTTATATAATTGGCAGAATGCTTACCAAAATTTGTACTGATCTTGGTCAATTTTATATTTTATATAATTGGCAGGAGAAGTTGAAAAAGATAAATAAATAAAACTTAAAAAAGGGATAGAAATGCTCTATACTTGTACTCCTTCAAATTAAACTTAATACAAACAATAAAATGTTTTTTTTGGACATAATAAAATGTTATTGTTAGAACCTCAGTCATTTTTAATACTCCCATTTTCAATCATTTCATGCAGAGCCTCACAACATATGGAAGCCTCGGATTTTATCTAAAATCTAATTATAATGCTAAGTTCAACCAAGTCCTTGTGAGTTGATCAATTTATTGCTTCCTAAGAGGGGGTGGATATAATACTTGAGATAAGGGCCCCCACGAACATCTTAAAACCACTTTTAAGAAATGAGATTGAAGCAATAATGACCAAAAAAATGAAATGAATTTGAAGGTAAAAATAGTGTTTTAATCAAAGATGGAGACCTCCTGTTCCTACCCTCCCTTCTCATATCAGGTTTAATCAAAAATGGAGACCTCCGATCAACAATATGGTCAAAATTAACACTGATGCCAGTTTCAATGAAAGGAAAAAAATTGGGTGTGCTGGTATTATTGCAAGAGATGGTATGGGTCAAGTTTTATTCGGTATTACCAAATCTTTTGCTGCTGCCTCGCCTATCCTTGCTGAAGCTCTTGCTCTTAGGGAAGCTGTAGCTGTTGCTCTTAACTTTGGCATCTCCAATGTTGCTTTTGAAAATGATAATCTGGATCTTATTCAGGCCTGTAGAGGAGAGTCTATGATTGGGGAAATTAGATGCTTCATACAAGATATCATACACTTGAAAAATCAGATTCAAAGGTGTGGATTCACCTGGATTTCTCGCGGTGGAAACACAGTTGCTCATCAGATTGCTTTGTTGAAAATGAAAGGATCTCTTCCTCTCCATTGGCGGTGGCATCATCCTCCCTCCTTACAGCTTCTTATTGACAAAGACAAAGAGGGCTGCTGATTGGGCTATGAACAACCACTCCTACATATAATAGCAAGTCTGTGTAGTTTTTGCACCTTGGCTTCCTTTTTCCTACTCTGCTGGGCCTTGGCTTTTGCAGGATCTTGACTGGTTTCTAGAGCATTTCCTCCTTTGCCTTGGTGCCTTGCAGGATCTGGGGTTCTTTTGTTTCCTTGTTCTTCGAGTTTGTTGATTGTTCTTGGCAGATCGGAGTTTTTGTGCTGAGCTCTTGGCTTTTCTCTGCCTCGGTTATCTTTACTTGAGAGTTGCTATTGTATATGGGTGGTTGGCTTTGTTTATTCCTTCTACTTGGATTTTGTGGTTGGTTCAACGGGGCATTATTGAGCCGTGACTATCATTGAAATGCTTTTTGGTTTGATATTATCCTTTCTATTTTGTTTCAGGTGAAAAGAAAGAGGAAAAAAAAAGAAAGAGAAAAAGGGAATAGTAATGAAAAATAAAAATGGAATGGGCAATAGTGTGAACCAGGTGTGTGTTTGAGAGGGGTAGGAAACAGTTGGTGAGCTGAGTGTTTGGGACTCCTTTTAAGTCTCAAAGAGAGGGGTAAACAAAGGATGGGAAACACTTTGAGAGCAGAGTTTTGGAGCTCATTTTAAGCTGTAAAGAGAGGGATAAACAGTGGGTTGGGTTTACTAACTTTTTCTGGTTTTTTTTTCTGTTTTCAGGGAATGGTGGATTTGCAATGTTTTGGTTTTGAGTAGCTGTATGGGTTCTCTTTTGCTGGACTGCAGGTTTTGTTTTGGGTCTTCTTAGCATTTTGGGAAAGACATAATTGCAAGGGAGAATGAAGGGAAGTTTTCTTTGGGCTTTACCTAGCTGTTTGCTGCTACCTCACCAATTTTCGCAGTACCTCTGTTGAAGCATGCTTCTCGGGCTAGCATAAGGAGAAATGAGATATGGATCGTGTTGGGGCTGTTTTCAGATGGTATGGTTTCAGTCTCCTTGGTCTTAGTTGTTTTTGGAGCTTTGTGCTTTTTGGTGCTGCAGTACTTTGTGTCATTGGTCTTCGGTCTTCTCACCTTCCCATTCTTGGAAGTTGCCTTAGCATATTGGTAGTTGGTTGTTTTTTAATAGCTTTTATTTTTTCTTCTTGTTGGTTGGTTTTAATAGCTTTTTTACTTCTTGTCTGTTGCGTTTGTTTCATCTGTATTCGCTCAGCTGCACATGTGTAGTTCATTGCCTTATCTTGTTATGTTGCTTTTTTTTTTTGGTCAACAGATCTTGTTATGTTGCTTATGCTGTGTATTTGCTTGGCCGATGGGCCTATACTACCTCCTTGTAATTGTGGGCTTGGCCCTCTTCTTCATTACAAGTATTTTCATGACCAAAAAATAAAAAAAAATCTTACAGTGCTCCTCTTAATAATTTATTCTCCACCAGCGTCATTTCATTTGGTATTGATTTGGTGCGTTGTCCTTGTCATGCAGGATAATTGGGAGCACTTGTCATCCAACAATTATATTTTTTATGCCAACCTAATATCTCCTTTTGAGTACGACCAATAGATTGATATCCATTTAATCTCCCTAGGCATGCTTTCTAATCAATTTTCCTTTGTAGTCCCAGCAGCTCTTAGCCTTAGCGTCATGTGAATCACTAGTTGATTCAATATTACTAATGGTAACAATCTCTCTGAATATTGAAAAAGCAGAAATATCAAGTTGCCTATATATAAAGGAGTATTAATTTGGTATGCGCGGAATATTGTACAGAAATCATATATATATATATTAAAAGTGTCAATAAAAATTTTCTGAGGATGTTAGACAATAATTATAAGAGGTTTTCCACCTTCAAGACCTTGGATTCCAGCCTCTCATGTGAGAAGATTTTGCATATAAAAATTGTCTGAGAATGCTTTTTTTTTTTTGACAAATTTAAAATTTCCAAATCAAGATTATTGAAAAAATTTAAAAAAATTCCCTATCAGGCTCCCCACAAGTGTATTTTAAGTGAAATTATTTATAGCAAAAATATTAATTGTTATAAGATCCATGATTTTGTAAGGGGCTGTGGTATTAACTATTAATAGCCATATTTCAATATTCTCCCATTTTCACCTTAATTTTAGTATAGTCTCTTAGCTTACCAGAAAAATATATTGTCAAAAATAAAATGTTGCATATGTATGCTAAAAAAGTTTTATCGGTATGCTAGAACTTTTATTTGTTATTAAGCTTTAGGAATAAAACAATAACTTTAAGTCTATAAGATTTGATCAGTGATGAAGAGTTAGAGTAATATTTTTAATAAAATTAACTTTTGCACTAGTTAATTATTAAGGTACGTCGGACTTAAACTATTATCCTATATATTTAATGTAATTTAATATATATGCCATTCCACTAACTTCATAGACTGGGTGCCCCAACAAAAGGAAAGCGGTCTCCCTTTACCTTTTAGGTTTGAATTTATAATAACTAAATTAGAACACAACACCAAGTTTGTTTTATTTACAATGAAACTGTCAATTTCAGAGTTTTCTTTGGGGCCTCCTCTGATCAATGGGGGAATTTTTTGACGATATAAATCAGTACTTGATCATTTTGTGAAAGTAAACGTAGAAGATAAGTTGCGCACACATGCACCATGGGTCTCATGCTTCTCAACAAGTTCAGCTTCACCCTGCTCTTCCTCCTCATCATTTCTGGATCACTTTTATCAACTTCTTTCGCAGGTGAATTAAGCTCTTCTGTGCCACCCTTACTCATCATCATTTAATTTGTAACTAACATGGCTAAATTAAAATTGAACGAGCTCAATGAGTGCATATATATACGAATGAACAGAGATCAATAATAGACATTATCTATTTATCTTAAACCACTTCATATTGCATTTACATAAAATAGCAGTGCTCGCCATAACCTGACTTTCCTAATTAAGGGAAATGAAATTCAATGTCTATATTTATTGCTATTTAAGCTTTGGGTTTGATTCCATGATTTTATATATGCTTCAAGCTACTGCAGTTAATGAGTTTTGGATAACTTTAATTTTTATTTTTTTTAGATTTGTTCAGTTCCAGATTTATGCTAATTAAGCATTGTTATGATCAAATATATATATAATTAAGCCTTGAATTTTGTTAGACGACAATGCAATAACAAAAAGTTAAAAAAAAAAAAAAACACCTTGTGTGTTAACGTTTTCAATGGATTAACAGGTCGACGATCAAAGTTAATCAATATCAGAGCTGCAGATGTGGATTCATTCCAAGAGGAGGAGGTACATGAATTAGTGATAATCATTTTTAATTTCATTTAACATGAATAAATATTTGCTATGAATATGATTTATGCATCTCGCTCCACATATTGCATCCCCCCTGTTTTGTCTCTTGTTCTTGAAGCCTTTTTTACCAAACCATATATGGTGCGGAACTCGTGAACTATATCCAAGTTCCATAACTTGCCTTCCTAGCTAGCTATTTCACGGAACTCGCGAAACAAAATGTCCTTAATTTCTTACTTTCTTTACTCCCGTTAATCATTGCTTTACTTTTGGGCTAATTAAGAATATGAAACTAAAGCCCGGTACATATATATATAGCTTAAGCTTACTGCTTACAAATTTTCATTTTCCATATATATTTCTCAAGGTTTCTAGGTTTCTAATTAAGGAGTTGTAATTTAATCATGATATATATATATATATATATAATTGCTCAATTACTTGCTAGGGAACAAGGAAGGCACTGAATGAGGAGGAGGAAGAAGTAAGCACGGTCCGCGAGAGGCTTCTAAGGTTTAACACAAAAGATTATGGAAGATACGATCCACCGCCAGTTCTATCCAAGCCCCCTTTCAAGCTCATACCCAACTGAATCAACATATTTAAAGGTTCGCGGCGATCTGGAAATAATTAATATATATGTACCTAGCACTGGAATAATATATCCCATAAATATTTTTAATCTCCTTAATTATATATCATCTATCTATATATATGCATGCAACACTTAGCAAGTTCTGAAACGAAAATAATTTTTGCAACATCATATAAAAACATATATATTATAAGAACTGTGCTTTTATATGTCCATACATACACCTTTTTGTATTGACTCGTTGATTATTCATTATTAATTAATGAAATGCCATGATTTTTTCCTTAAAAAAAAATACATATGTACTCGGACCTGTCTTACATGCGTATGATCATAAATCGGGATACACCATATTATCTATAGACTATAATAATAGATATCAATATTATATGAATGAAGTAGCTTATAATGATCGATACAAATGTTAATTTGTTTTTTTTTTCCCATACTGTTGTTTTCTTTTTTGATTTTCTAAAAACGTGATAATTTCCATGCTCGGGGAGGACATAGTAAAGAAAAAACTTATTTGTTAGATATTAAACCACTTGATAATGTATGCTTTTGAATAAACTAAATAAGCTTGCTTGTCCAGGAAACAAATGATATCATTTGTGTTCCACTGTAGATATCAAATAAATGTGGAATTAATTAAATGAAAACAAAGTGAAAAATGAAATAGCCTAGCCACCCTTTAGTTATTCCGCTCTTTATAATCATACGCGTATAGCAAACGAGTAGGGATGTTAATTGGACTCATATTTATTGGGTATCCGCAAAAATTACCCACAATGGGCAGGAGAATTGCCCGCTCAATGGATACGGATAATTATCTGCAAAATTTGATGGAGACGGGTGTGGGTACGGTACCATAGTACCCACTCAGCCCCAGACCCGCACACATATATACATATTTATTTATATTTATATATGTATATGTGTGTGTGTGTATATATATTAAATTTAATAACTCTTAAAGAAATTTATAAACTAATTCTTAATCCTAAAGTAACTCATGCACAAGACACTATAGTCATAAGACATATTTTTTTCCCTTTCCCATGAGATACATTTCTTTGACTCTTTGCTTTCATTTACCATGTCTTTCATCGTTATTGTGGACGACGACAAACTTGTTTCATTGTACCTCATTCACTTGCGCTATTATTGTCCCGCTTCCTTGATCTGCGATGACAAGCCTTCTTCACTGACACCATTATGTCTCGTTTTCGTGTCCTTCACCGACAAATTCTTTACGCGTCCTTGAGACATAATATTGTGTATTGCATTTGAAAAATCATTTTTTGAATTTTCATAGTTAAAGTGCGGGTAACGGACACGAGTACAAATACTTAGGTACCCAACGGGTAAGGGTACCGAGATCAAAGTTGCTACACACGCAAGTATGAGACCACGTACGAGTATTTTTTAAAATTGCAAGTATGAAAATGGATATTATAGTATCCTACCCATACCCTACCCATTGTCATTCCTACAAACGAGGGACGAAGTCAAAAATTGTTTACCATCATTAATTCTGCCCACAATTTCCGAAGGGGCCCTCAAGTATTAGGCTTATGCACAAAAACAATGCAGGCCCCTTCGTTCACTTCTGGGCTTCTTTCAATACTTTCAGTTTTGAGGCCCATGAAAAGTGGTTTTATATTTGTTTTACTTTTTTTATTTAATTTGCCAATTCAAGAATGGGGGCTCAGCATGACCAAAAAATAGAATGGGAGCTGCCTCAGCGTCGTTTTCTTTCTTTCTTTTTTTGTTCATTAGCGTCGTTTTCCGATACAGCCAGCTGCGATCCTCATAGTCATAAGTCTCATACTGTGATCGTGTTTTTGAAAAAATCTTTTTTTTGGTCAAATTTTTTAAAAAATCTTTAAGCCGTGTGGCCTGCTTCCTTGCATTACCCTTGTGGGTTTCTGGGCTTGGCCCGGCTTCTTTAATGCATAACCAACTTTAAGATTATTAATAAAATATGTTGACCAAAAAAGAAAAGATTATTAATAAAATATTCAATATTTCACGTAAATGTTAACAAAACCAGATTAAATTAAGACAGGATTAAATATTTTTTTAGAGGTATTCATTCATTCAAAATGGTAAAATATATTGAAAACAACACAGATTCAATACGCTAAAAACCAAAAGGATAAATATGTGAACAAACTCATAGTATCCAGGTTAATAGTAAAACACAGCAAATTGCCTACAATAGCAAAGCACAGCAAAATGTCTACAAAATTATAAGGGCTAAAATACCAATGTCTCTGGGTCTGTAACGTTGAGACCCAAATCATAAGTGGATCTGTACTGGATCGAAGCAGAACAACCAAGATGAACCAAACGAATACGGCACCACGACGGAAAAGCAAAGCGCTGCACGAAGACGGGAAACTAAACGAGCACCGCCGCGCGCAGATGACGAAAACACGAAAAAACACAAAAGAAACACTAGATCTATGTGGAAAAAATCACTTATTTAAGCAAAGACATATGAAAAACGATGTAATGGAATGATTCTGGATCAAAAAATGGCCCATAACCACCCATCAAGTAGAAGAGAAACAAGAGAAAACGGTTAGAGAGAAGACAGAATTTCTCTCTCAACCAAGAGTGTCGGCGCTAGCTTCAACTACATCAAAATTGGCTACTATTAAAATGGTCCATATATATCCTGTTTGATACGGGACCATCCAACAAAAACCTACGTACTTTCATGAGAAAATGAAATAAATGACTTAAGAAAAGGAACAAAGACATACGGTGCATATGAATATGATGTTCACCAAAAAGAAAAGACGGTGCATATAACACTGACATCGTTTGGGAACCCAGGGGCGGAAAGCGTGGGCCGGGGCCCCTTTCTCATCTTTAATAGTTTTAGATTGGGTTTGTGCTTTAGCTGCATTGTCTTTATTAGCTCACCCGTTTCCTTGTTTGTGGTTGTTGGTATATGGCTGCACGCCCCGCTTTTAATGTTGTTCTGATATTGGTGTTTGCTTAGGCTGTATGTGGGCCTGAGGCCGTTTTTCTTGTTGTAGTTGTTTGGGCTTCCGCCCTGTTTATTGCAAGTATCTCATTTGGACAAAAAAAAAAAAAATTAAATATATGTTTGATAAAAACAAATTAAATATATGTGTTGTAGTGTAATGATAAAAAAATACTCCTAAAATAGTGACGTAGATAATCAATCCCTTGTCACCGCAGACAAAGAGCAAGCAAGTGGCCATGTCGCTATCATTCTGTTTTGTTTATAATTGCTCAATTTTAATATTTATTTATATTTACTTTAATATTATTATACTATAAACACATATATTTGAGTTATATGTAATCTAAAATTTTCTAAAAATCTAAACTGTCACCAAATTTATTGTAATTACATTAACTTAATAAAAATAGAATAGAAGAATAGAATATAAAGGATTACCATATGCAACAATAACAAATACCCTATCTATCTTTTAAATAAATAAATAATCTATCTAAAACTTATTTAAAAATCAAATTTCAAATAAAAAAAATCTCAATAAATATAACATATATATATATATATTATAATATTATATATGATAATAGAAAAAGTGAGTGCTTTTTAAGAGAAAGATTATATCCAAGATGTATCATAAAAAAAATTCGGCCCCTCCTTGGGTGAATTTATGGATCCGTCCCTGGTTTGGGTCGTGATTTTGTAACCGTTTAGTGAACTAAAATATGAGGTTATTTATTTTAAAACAAGAATAGGGAATTTAAAAATCAGAAGAAAGGAATTATGGAAGAGAATAAGGACTTTTATTGAGAACAATACCTTTTGTCTAATGTGAAAACTGAAAAGCATGGAATGCGTACAACCCACTCCGAGTACTGCAGAAGACAGTGCCTGTTGTTACCTTTTGCCCCACTTAAATTCCATATTTTAAAGACCTTTAATTAGTTTTAGCATTAAAAAAAAACACAACACACTCAAACGCAAAAACACAAGTTTATTTCTGTATTAATTTATAAGAAACTTTCAATATTCGTAATTTCTTTTGAGCTACAATTTTTTATACTACTAACATTTTGAAAAGAGAAGAAATTGTAAATGGGTGTGGAAATATTTTGAAAAATATACAAGTTTGAAAATAAATTAAGTGATTAACAAATTTGAATTTGGTGCCTGAAGCTTTTATAATGTCCAGAAAGTGTGAGAATATTTAGAATATATTAAAAATGATTAGAATGAATTTATTTTATACTTTTTGTTATAAAAATATGATGGCTAGATTCATAAAGGCAAGAAGAGCAAGGATGGCAATTTGGGTTGCAGCCCGCCCAACCCGCCAAAAAGGGTGGGGGCGGGTTGGGTTTTCAACCTACAACCCGTTTTGATCCGTCTAAAGACGGTTAAAAAATGGGTTTGACCTGTGGGTTGGTCCGCCTGCCTGTTCTTCTTTTCTTTTCTTTAATATTTTTTGCTTTTTAATTTTTTTCCAAAAAAAAAATTTGGGCGGGTCAATCCCGCCACTTCTATAGCCCATTTCCTTTTTTTTGTTGTTGTGTTTTTTGGCTGGGTTAGGTGGGTTGGGCCCCTACCCTGTGACCCACTTTTTTTGGTGGGTAGGTCCGCCCCATTTTTGGCGAGTTGCTGCCACGGCGGGGTGGTCTGGCCCACTTTGCCAACCCTATATCTGAGTCATTAAAACAAAATGAAATAACTATATTATAGTGAATTTCTACATTTATATAATTAAACTTATAATAAGTTTGGTATTGAAAATACTCAAATTCCATGGTTCCAGCCACACTCTTAAATCACACTCCTTGATGGTTAGTATGAATGCGGATGAGAAACAATAGAGAGTAAAAAAGTAAGACATGAAAAAGCAAAGAGAAAATCAGAAAATAATACAATTCTTTTTCTCTCAAAACAAACAGAGTACAAAAAAGCTCTCCATTTCATTTTCAAGCAAATTAATGTTTAATATTCCCAATTCCCTATCGTGTATATAACTCTGTCGACAATGTAAGTTGTTATAGTGCAGTTATTCTACATTTTTATATTATTCGTGTCAAAATATAATTAAAATTTATTGAAAAAAATGATGAAAACCCTAAATTGTGAGAAGTAACAAATTAAGCTTGAATCTTCATTGTTAAAGTAAGGAGTGTGGTTTTGGA
This sequence comes from Glycyrrhiza uralensis, assembly GCA_030159175.1. Taxonomy (NCBI): domain Eukaryota; kingdom Viridiplantae; phylum Streptophyta; class Magnoliopsida; order Fabales; family Fabaceae; genus Glycyrrhiza; species Glycyrrhiza uralensis. The sequence goes on from BRZY01000005.1 coordinate 55,445,379, forward strand.
ACTGCTCAGAGCAGCTGGGGAGGAGAGGGATGAGGATGTGAAGTGAAAGTGGGAGGCTTTAGAACTTTTGTGCTTGTAACAAGTTTTGGAAATAATATGCAAAATTTGTAATAAATGACTTGGATAAAAAAACAAATTCAAGCTTAATCATTAAAAACTTTTGTAATATCAAAGATCTAGGATTTGTAACATCAAAAATCTTCAAAAAAACACATATAGAAAACTAGGTTAAGTAATGCCCACAAGGGGAAAAAATCACAGGTGAAATATTTGCCAGAAAGAGTAATGCTAGCATATGAAAACAGAAGCACGGAAATGTAATGGGTGGCGTTTAGCCTGGTCCCATAAATCTTTTTGACCATGGTGGTGCCTTAGGGTCTAGGGGTGGAATGGCCATGTGCGGTCTGCGTATGTCAGATGGTGACCGTTGATAGTTGCTTTAAACAGATCGATGGCTGTGAGAGTGGGTTGGATAACCTACTGCATGTCAAGTTACTAAAAGTTATGAAATTTGCAGTAAAGGGTTAAAGAATGTATTAATTACGTAATGGACACTGTATCAGAGTTTACAGAAAAGGCACTGTTTGAAGAAAAAGTTGATTATTTGACCAATGAAAAAATTGAAAAAGAAGGAAAGTGGACCCCATTATCTGGGTGCAGAGCATTTTGTGTATTCGGTTGCTTAAAATTGGGGGTATTGGGATAAGAAATTTTTGAAACTAAGTGAAACCATTTGTGGGTTTTGGTCCCTCAAATTTTCTGAAGCAGTTGATCAGTTCGTTAACGCCTTAGGGAAGGTAGTTCTATTTGTTGGCCATGGGTGGATGTCTTGATTCATATACTTTCGATTCTAAAGAAAGATCTCAGCAGACCCTTCACATAGAAACTCGAAACAAAAAAAAAAAAGCAAAACCAGGAAAACAACCTGGAAACAATGAAGACCACAAAAACTACACCCGAGAAGACTCTATCCCACCAGTTAGGGAGGTTGAAATCCACTCCGCATCAGGGACCCAAAATGCAAATCTTGGTGGGAGAAAAGATCAGTGCTTAGGAAGGTTACTGGAAAAAAGAAGGACTTCAGTTCCTTCACGTTGGATGACATGGCTCCTTGAAGAAGATCTGAATTCGCCTGTAGCTGAAGACATGGAGGGGTAGAAAGGAGGTGCATTCGCGTTCAAAGAAGATGGTTGTCTACTGTTGTTTGGTGCACAGGGAGGGAGATCAGCAGGTAGAGAGAGATTTGGTCTCTGAGGTTGTGTTGCTTCCTAGGGATCCATCAATTTTTTTTAACACATGGCAATGGTGTTAATTAATGGGCCTGATAAATTAGTAATGAGGGATCCATCGAATAGATATAAATTTTTTAAAGGTATAGTTATGTATAGACCCAATGTTAAATAACTTTAAATTTAACTAACTGTTATTGATAATCATTTTAAAACATAGTAATTAACATAAAAATAATATGAATGAATTTCTTTGATATAATGAATTTTTATAGTTTTAAAAGATGTGAAGTAGTTAGGTGATTAATATTTTTTTTTTTAAAATTAAATATGATTTAAAAGTATTTAAGTTCAATTAAATGGTTTATAAGTCTATTTATATCCACCCTATTTATACAGTAACAATAAAGTAATAAATAAATGGCGATGTATTGTAGTGTGTTAAGTTTGCTCGTCCTTATACTATGTTTTTATTAATATATTCGCATGTTGTAATTGACTATTCTTCCTTCCTTTGCATTTGATTCAAACCGAAAAACTCTGCTGTTCCAGAGACAACTTTGCAGTAATCAAGTATTTTCCTTTAATTTCAGTCAAAAAAAGTATTTTCCTTTAATGTGCACAACAACTTTTACAAATGGGGTAGAATTGAAATTATATTAATTTTTGGGAAACTTTTGTAATTTCTATATTACCGACCTTTACCGAAACATGTGCAAGGCACATGCGATGTTCCACGGTGGAACAGCGGCACCACCATGGGCAAAAAGATTGATGGGACCAGGCTAAATGCCACAACATAATGAACTTAATGTTTCAACCAATCAAATCCAAATAAAAAAAGAGCAATGCTTTAAGTTACAAAAATAAATTATGCTTCAAAAAAGAAGTTACAAAAATACATGTAAGAATAGTCGTCACGAATCAGATTTTAACCAATCAGATCAAGATAAAAAATGAAAGACTAGTGACCATGAAAAAAGAGGAGTGCTATTGAGTGCGACAGAAAACATGCGAATACAGCACGAACGTGATTTTGATGGTGGAGATTGGATTCATTTATTATAACTTGAATTTTCTTTTAAAAAAAAATCATAGATAAACGGTACCCTGCAATTCGTATATATAAATTGTCGCACCATCAATCATTTCCGATTAAAGAATGCCGTGTTACATTTTTAATTTCGCGTGGATCCTGTTCGTGCTAATAGGCATTTCGCATAAAAAAAATAACGGGCAGTTAACCTATGAGGGAGGGCCGGAGGGGCAATTGTCATAGGCCACGTTTAAATTCGTATAATTTCGTAAAAAAACCGTTCGTACCATTCCGTACCATGAAACGGCTTAAGGCTAAGGCCTAAGGTGGCATAAATTCCCATTAACCTAATAATATCACCATAATTAGTTATTCAGAATATTACGAAACTTATTATTACAGACATTTTTATAATTAAGCATAATTAAAAAGGAAAATTAATGTTAACAAAAAATAATCAATAAACAAAACAGAACAAATTTTTCTGAGATGTTATTTCGCGAATCTATTTAGCATTTTTATTTAATTATTTAATTATATTCCGGACTCAAGTGCACAGCAGCAATAGTGAAGAGGGCTGGGAGAGTCCCAATTCCAAACGGGGTAGAAGAAACCGTCTGAATCACTTCTCCTTCTCTCTTATTCTTCTTTGCGCTCTCTCTGCACCTCTGCAACAACCAAACAAACACCTCTCTCTCTCTCTCTCTCTAACCCTCTCTCTCTAGAGGAGCTGTGGTGCTTGGTTTCTGTTAAAAACTTAAAAGGTACGCGAGCTTTGAAATCATAGTATTGTCTGTATGCGCTGATTCGTTTTGCTATAACCATGTGTACCCGAAAGTAACCATGTTTGTTTATGCGCCCAATTTCAAATTCAATCCCCGCTCAATTACAGTTGTAATAATTATTGTTATTGTTACTGTTGAAACTCTGGGTGTCTTGGCTGTGAATTCCATTTTTTCCGCATTTATTTCGGATCGTTCTGACTTTAACAACTGAGCTGAATATTTTCTCTATTTTGGATTTTCGGTTTCCTTGATTATCTATATTCACTATTTCAGCGTATCGTTGATTGATTACATCATCCACGACTCTCTTTCCAAAATTTTTTTTGGGGGAATTTCGTTTTATTTCTTTTCTGTTTCCCTTCTCCTTTGTCGTGTCTTGCCGGTGATTTGAGGTTGGTGCCGATGTACATGCTGAGAGTAGAATATCATTTGTTTATTGGTATGATACCATAGACACCCCCCCACCCCCCCCCCCCCCTTTCCTGCGTATTCTACTATATCAAAATGTTGTGTTCATCACTATCAGTGTTCCATTGTTATGGATCGCTTTTGAAGTTGTTTTCTGTCTTTAAGTGGGTCGGTTTGGTATCCCCGTAAAATTGGAGGTTGAAAATTAAGGGATGGGTTTTTCGTATGAAAAAAACTTTATTATCCATATTATCTTTTTGATTCTGAGCTTATTTTTGGTCTTTATCTTCTGTTATTTTTGTGGCGTGCTCTGAATTGGAATTATATTAACTTCACTGCAAGAATTTACTGGTTGAGTAACAATGATAATTTGTTTTGGATTATGCCTTTCAGCATTTGACTGTCGTAGTATTGATTGATCATTGCAATTGATGGTATGCCATTTTCATCACTATTCCAGGCAAAGGGCTGTTTGTTGATGAGTGAGTGGTGTAGATCTTATTTTCGGATGCAATTGGTTGCTGTGTTGGTGTAAGAAGCTAAGAACTGTTGCTACTTCACAATGGGTGCTGCTTGTTGTGTTGCTGCCAAAGACAAAACTATACAAAGCAGATCAAACAGTGAGAATTTGCATCGGAATGTTCGATGTTCTCCAACGTGGAGCTTTCGGTGGGATCATCGAGGGCGTGTAGCTGGTGAAGATACTTCTATAAATTGGTTTTCTGATGGTATTAGCAGGAATGATGGATCAGAGAATAAAAATGAATCAGCACATGTATCAGAGGATGGAAGTCCATTGCAAAATTGTCAACGGAATGGATGCCAAAAATCCCCAATTTCTGAAGGAACTACTGCACATGTGGGAAATTCAACTTCAGGTAACATTCATGAAGTCAGCTTTCTGGTTTTAACCATGGACCTACTTGGTCTGGACAGTTTAGAGTTGGATTTTGTATCGGTTATTTCACAGTTCATTCTGCACTTACAATTGAAGATATATGTGAAATATATGAAATTAGTTCATGGTGGTACATTAAATTTGGAGACATGGTGATGTTTTCTCAAATATTTTTTCATCTCACAATCTAAGAACATCATATCTGTTTATCCTGAAACTTGAATGAGAATGATTTAGTTAGACTTTCAGCCAGTGAGATTAAGATAGCATCTTTTGCGTCAGTCTAATGTCATGAACTAATTATACCAAAAGTTTAAGTTGATAGGTGAAAACATATGAATTGTTTTTATATCTAACACGTTCCCTCATGCATGATCCCTTTATGCTTGAAGTGTGGAAAATGTACAGGCCGACCTAATCTTGTGCTAAAATTTGGTCATAGAGGCTGAGAAACCATGTCATGAACCAATTTTTTTTTTCACGGACAGAAGGTGTTGCATATGACAGTTTGTTGAAGAAAGGCCTAGAGTAAAACATGAATGGGAACAATTAAATTTTAGCTTGTGCAATTAAGGGTGCATTTGGATAAGCTTTTTCAAAAAAGTACTCTGTGATATATCTTTCTTATAGCCTTTTTAAGAATCCACTCTTTCCAGCTTATAAAGGAAACGATATTTTTTTAGTTTTAGTTTTTTCTTTTTGAAAAACTTGTATAATTATCTTTGAATTTTTTATTTTTGATGCATTTTTTAGTTATTTGGATAGGTGAATTTTCATAGATCCATTCTTGGAAAGAATCAGGGAATATAAATTAGGCAGCTAAGCAGATAAGTGCTGATAAGGTGGTTTCATACGGCTTTCTGTGTCCTATTAAAATTAAAATATATGGTATGACACTGTTTTAATGTAACTGATCCAGTGATTAATTATTGACACGGTTATTCATGCTTATTGCAGATCAATCTATTTCAAGGACTGTCTCTATGGATGTGAGCGTGGAACAGGTGAGGTTATTGTAGTGAACTTTTTTTAATTATATTACATTTCTGCTTAGTTGTTGGTACTTGGTATGTGGTTTCTTTGACACACTCCTTCCTGTAAATCACTTTCTAGGTGAATGGGTTGGCAGAATCATCAATAGTATCTAGTCCATCTCCTACAAAACCATCATTGACTTCAACTTCATTGTCAGCTTCTCCTTTATCATCCCAGTGTCACCTACCTCCAACCAGCTTGACCCCATCAAGGTGGCCCTCCCGTTCCCCAGGACACCAGCTGTTGCGGCAAACTTCTGATAGCCAAATCCAAGCATGTAAGTCACCCAGCAGCTTCTCTCTGTCTGAAGAAAGGCCCATGTTTCCTTCATGGGTCAACGAATCAGGAATGCGCTCCCAGGGGGGATCTTCAGGTGGTTGGTCTATACCTGGCTTTTCTGAGCTGATGGGAACTCCACACAGAGAAACATGGTCATTTGATAGTGAGTCCTTTGGTTCTAATCGTGAAAGGTTAGCTAGATCCAGTAGTTGGTTTTCAGCTTCACCAGTTGATTTGCAAACATGTGGTGTTTGCTCTAAGCTTTTAACGGAGAAGTCTTCTTGGAGCGCCCAAAAGATAATTGCAAGTAATGACCTTTCTGTAGTTGCTGTTCTTATCTGTGGACACATCTATCATGCTGAATGTTTGGAGAATATGACACCTGATATCAATAAGTATGATCCAGCTTGCCCAATTTGTATTTTTGGCGAGAAACAAACTATGAAGTTGTCCGAAAAAGCTCTGAAAGCTGAAATGGATTTGAAGGCTAGAAACAAGAAATCAAAGAATCGAGTTGTGGACAGTGATATTGATGATGATTCTGTTGTGTTTGATCACTTCAGAGGGAGAGGGCTGAAAGGTCAAGGTCGTAGGATGGAGTCCAGTTCCAGTGGGAGAAGTTCCTTTGGGAAACCTTTTCTGAGGCGACACTTTTCGTTTGGATCAAAAGGTTCAAGATCCATGTTAGATAATCACCCTACAAGAAAGAAGGGCTTCTTTTGGGCAAAATTCAGCAAAGAATAGGATGCTTCTTGGTTGTTGGGAGGTTAGTTGCATCATCTTCGTTTCGTTGCATGCGCCTGTTTATCAGTAGCATCCTTAAAATTGGCTTATTCCATGCAGTGTAATAAAGAAATACGGTTTTGCTCCTTTTTCTTTTTATAGTTAGCAAATGATTGCTATTCCAGATTCTTTCGGGTTTGGTTTTGTGCAACAGAAATTGAACTTCAAACATTTTGTCAAACATTCCAGACTTTGGCATGCTGGAAATCTGCAGTAATTATTTTGCATAACACGTTTCTTTTCACCACCTTTATAGCAGGTTCAATGTTGATATTCTCTGTATCCTCAAAAGGATTGTGAGAAGGGCAAGATGTAATTCATGATTTTGGAGCATCTGTATACACTAATCTGTGATTTCAACAAGATTAGAGGCCGGAGTTACTCTGTAAAGACATGCAAGTATAAGATGAATGTATAAACATGAAAAACAGTGTTTTGAGACGATGGGTCTTGTTGTATTGTACAGGTCGATTTGTTTATTGCATGGATATAATTCATATATCCAAATGATGTTCTGTTGTCCATGATTCTGCTTATATTTAAGGCATGCTATTAGCCCTTGGGAGTTTCTGGTGTCGGTCAATGAATGGTCTTTTACAGATTGATAGGCTACTATCAAATTAGTGTTTTTCTGTAGGTAACAGATTGAATGCTGTACTATTTCAGGATGGGTTGCTTTTAATGAAATATCGGTTTCCCGATAGCCTTCTGTAGAAGCCACCTGGACTTGGAATGAAACTTCTATCACTTTTTATTATTATTTTTTTGCTGAGAGGAACTTCTATCAAATTAAATAATTAATTAATGCTTCTATCAGCAGCAAATTGAATTTTATACATTTTCTTCTGGGGGTTGTATGCTTCTTACATTAAGCGGGGGTAGGATTTATGTTGCCTGTTGACTGCAGATTAATCGATGTTACTTGTGACACTAATTTTCAGAAGCCCGTGAATCACAAAATGATACTATCAGATAATAGATGTTTTTTGACCAAAAAAAAAAGATAATAGATGTTTGCTACGAATGGTTACAAGGTAAATGTTTAATAAGATGAGAACACAGGTAGTTTAAATTTTTGTTTGGTATAGATTAATTACGTGCATGTTATATATCTCTTGCTGGTTGCTGCATGGTTATAATTATAATTATATTTATAATATAATTGTAACTAGATAAAAACATGCCCGAATTTTGTGAGAAAAGAAGAATTCTTGCATTAAAATAGTGTTACTCTCTGCGCATTTAGTCACCCAATCGGCAAAACCACTCCTTTTTCTCCTTTCAACAAAAAAAGAAGAAAAAAGAAAAAGCATACTACAGGATAAGCTCATCCAACAGAGTACGCACAGGGAATTAGGCCATGTTTGGATAACAAGCTTATCTATTGCTTATGGCATAAGCTGTATAAGTTACTTTTATAATCGAAGAAAAATTATAGTGAAATTTATTTTATATAAGCCATAAACTGTTTTGATAAGCTATCATGGGTAACTTATGAAAAATAAGCCCAAAATAGCTTATGAATAAGTCATAAACTGTGTTCATAGACTCTACATAAGTCAATCCAAATAGGCCCTTAACCCTAATAATCAATAGACACCCACTTCACACTTCTCACCTCATTCCAGTGAGGTGTGTGTGAGAGGGTTGATGGGGTGTACCCATGTATCACCCCTTTTAGAATTAAAGAAATCATCAGGCCATGCAGCATGTGTTGTGACCCTGGAAAGGGACAGGTGTCCCAATTTCTCTTACGTGGCAACATGTGTCGGCGTCCTCTATTGCCGCGTGTTGGCGCCAAGTTACATGCATGCAAATCTCCACCGGACCACCGCCACGGGTTTATGAAATTAATAAGAACCCAATTAACCAACCGGGGTTTGAACAGTACGTGCAAATTCTGAGAATTGTGAAAGGGAAATGGCGGAAGCACAGATACGAGACGAATACGGCAACCCTATCCAACTCACCGATCAGTACGGTAACCCAGTTAAGTTGACCGACGAGCACGGCCACCCCGTCCGGCTCACTGGTGTCGCAACCACCGCCACCACTGCACCTCCCACGGGGTCTGGATTCGGAACCTATGGTGCTGGTGCCTACGGTGGTGGTGCAACCACACACCCTACTACGACGGTGTCAGATCTGATGGCAACGGAGCCTGCAACCGGTACCAGGCAGCAGCACCATCACACCGACGCTACTGGACAGCTTCGTCGCTCCTCCAGTTCAAGCTCTAGCTCGGTATTATATATATGATCCTTAAGACATCTTATTATTATTATTATTATTATTATTAAATAAAAATGAATCATATATATATAGAGATTAAGATAGTTATCTTTCTATTCTTTAACGTATCATTGATATCATAGCTATTTAAATTAAACGTTTTTAATTCATCTATCTGAATGTTACTTGGAAGTCTGAGGATGACGGGCAAGGAGGGCGGCGGAAGAAGAAGGGGCTGAAGGATAAGATAAAAGAGAAGCTTCCAATTGGAGGGAGCACACAGTCACAGTCACAGTCACAGTCACAGTCACAGAGTAGTAGTAGTACTACTACACCAGCAGCAGCTACCACCACTGCTCCTCATGAGCAGCAGCACGAGAAGAAGGGTATAATGGATAAGATCCGAGAAAAATTGCCTGGTGGCGGCCACCACACCCACTGAACTGAACCCTTTTTATATATATTTCTCTGTTACTCTGTCTGTATCTATATATGTGATGATGATGTACTACTTTTAGTACTGTGTGTAACTAGTACTGTTATATCGCACTACTGATGATTAATAGCTAGCTAGTTGCAATTATTATATGCTTTATATATTATGTAAGAATACCTTATTTGACTAGCTACCTTATTGTGTTTATGTATGTGTGTATTACGCTACCATTTGCCAATATCAATATCTCGCACATATGTTCTAGTGGAGTGGAGTAGTGGTATAAGCCACGGCCACCTAGCATTTCTAGTTTCTATTCATAAAAAAATAATAAAAATCAAACTTGTACGTGTTTACAAATCCTTTGCATTGCTTTGATTCAACCTCAAGAGATCAATGAAAAAAAAAGTGTGGAGAGACAGAGAGAGATGGAAACGAGAAGATAACAGGTTACTACTGACATCAAACTATAGGGCTTTTATAAAAATACGTTACATTAAACGATCAGAAACAGAGGGCGCTGCCACAGAGGCTTGAAGCTGTATAGCCGCTGTTGGTGTTGCCGCTCTGGAATGCTCGACGGGCAGAGAAGGAAGAAAACCACCGTTTGTCGCATGCGGCAGTCTTGCACGGCAAAGCCAGAGTGATGAGTTTTGGTAATGAGATATAAAAATTTGACTTTAACATGTTTTTTTGTTCTCTCTACGTTTTGAATTTAGTTTTTTTAAAAAAAAATTAAATTTGTTTATTTCTCAAAAAATCAATTTTTTGATTTAGGTTTTTCTTTTGCGTTGACTGCTGACATAACACACTGAAGTCCATGTAAAAAGCTGGCATGGCTTCCATTCATCTGATGTGGCTTACATGCATTGTCATGTTAGCTGACACGTCATTTGTAAGTTTTGATTTTAGTCCCTCTAAATATATTAAGTTTTAATTTTAGTCTCTCTTACAAATGACGTGTCAGCTGACATGACAATGCATGTAAGCCACGTCAGATGCATGGAAGCCATGTCAGCTTTTTACAGGGACCTCAGTGTGCTATGTCAGCGGTTAACGCAAAAGAGGGACCTAAATCAAAAAATTGATTTTTTGAGGGACTAAAAAACTTTGACATTTTTTAAAGAGATTAAATTTAAAACGTCGATATTTAGAGAGATAAAAAACATGTTAAAGCCTACAAAATTTATTGGTTGACGGTTGTGTATAAGAATGAGTCGTTAAGATTATACTGTGTCCACAAGAATTACTCTACCATTCAACGAAAAGTTGAAAAATCATTAGCTCATGTTGGTTTTGGAATGTCAATTAGCTAGCTGCTCTCTGATCAAGACTATTCAAATAGAAGTCGAAACAATAAAATACCATGTAATTTTTCTTTATTGAGTTTTATGTTAAAGTCAATCTTTTTTCATTTTTTTTAATTTCTTTCTTGAATTTATTAAATTCTTTCTTTAATTTCATTTTTCTAAAACTTCTTTCACTTTCTTGAATTTCTTTATTCTTTGAATTGCTTTCTCTCTTAACTACTTTTTGAATTTCTTTCGTGTTTTTTTCTTACTTTCTTTCTATATATCTTGAGTTGTTTTTAGAATTTATTTATCTTTTTTTCTTTCTAAATTGTTTTCTTGATTTTTTTTCTTCTCTAGATTTCTTTCCTTTCTAACTTCAATTTCTTTCTATATTTTCTATTTTTTTTCTTTATTGTATATTTCTTCCTTTGTTGAAATTATTTCTTTAATTTCTCTTTTTCAATTTTTCTGGAATAACTTTTCTTGCACTTAATTATTTCTTCAATTTTCTTCTTTCTTGAATTATTTTTTCTTCTCTCTTTCTTTCTTGAAGTGTTCTTCTGAATTTTTATGTCTTGATTTTCTATATTTCTTTCTTTCTTTTTTGAATTACCTTTTCTCTTTCTTGAATTACTTTTTGTATCTCTTCTTCTTTTGATTTTTTTTTCTTCAATTTTTTTCTTTCTCTTTTGAATTTCTTTGTATACCGCTTTTTGCCATGGTGATCGACCACATCCCACAAAATTACATGTAAGCAAATTGTTTTTGGGTCAAGTAAGCAGTATTTTTTTTTATCAACAAGTAAGCAATATTTTTGTTGGTCAAAAAGTAAACCAGAGCTAAAACGGGTCCCATTTTTACCGGTCCATTAAAGCAGTATACATGTCAGCCACAACAGACAAAATTTGTTTTTAAAAAAAATTGGGCTTAGCCCCTCTCGTTCATAAAATAAAAAACAGAATAAATAATTTTTTTTTGATAAGAAAAACAGAATAAATATTTATCAGTTGATTAAATTAAAATATAATAAAGGCTTAATTGCACTTTAGTCCCTCATCTTTCGCGATTGTGCAATTTTAGTCCCCTATCTTTTAATTGCGCCAATTAGGCCCCCTATCTTTCAAATGTGTGCAATTTTGGTCCAACCGTCAATTCCCTAACAGAGTTTGCTGACTTGGACAAACGGCGTTAACGTGGCAATGACACATGGAGCTTAAAAGCCTATTTGGATGCAAAAGTTCTAGCTTTTGACTTCTCCAAAAGCACTTACCTATTTATAAATGACTATTTAACAACTTTTTTCCTTGTCCATATATGAGATAAATAAGATACAAAATAAAACTAACTACTCTATAAGTCAAAAGCTAGAACTTTTGCATTCAAACAGACTCTTAAGCTCCATGTTGTCATTGCCACGTCAGCGCCATTGTCCAAGTCAGCAAACTCTGTTAGGAAATTGACGGTTTGATCAAAATTGCACACATTTAAAAGATAAGGGACCTAATTGGCGCAATTAAAAGATATGAGACTAAAATTACACAATCGTAAAAGATGAGGGACTAAAACTACAATTAAGCCTATAATAAATAAAATAATAATTAATGTTGCGTTGATACTTACAAATAAAAAAATATAAAAAATTTGTTTGAGTGGTATGACACACTAAAAAATGGGCGTTTATTGGTTTGGTGGTGGTGTGCGGTGGGTTGTGCTCCTCCGAATTCAATAAAAATTGGGAAATTGGTTCAGCTGCAACTGCAATGTTGTCACAGTGCCATCATCTTCTTCTTTTCCACTCCCAATTTCCCAATAATAGTAGTAACAACAACTTCCGTATCCAACGAAACAGAGTCAGAGTCACAGTAAGAGGAGCCATGGCGTCGCCTCTTCAACTCAATCGCTTCGCCGACGTCGCTAACAAAGCCGCCGACGCCGCCGGTGAAGTCATCCGCAAATACTTCAGGAAGAATTTCGACATCATTCACAAACAAGATCTCAGTAATCTCTTCACTTCATTCTGTCTTTCACTTTCCCACCTTTCAACATTTTTCAAACAATGCTTTTCCTTATTTATTTATTTAATTATGCTGTTTGCGCAGGTCCAGTAACCATTGCAGATCAATCGGCTGAGGAGGCTATGGTTTCAATCATACTAGACAATCTCCCTTCTCACGCAATGTATTGTAACCATCTACTTAATCCTACTTTCTTTCTTTCTTTTTTATTTTTTTTATTGCAGAGGAATTCGAGAAATTTTTAAAAAAATAATAATGGATATGATTTCCCTTCAGCTCTGAACTGAAGAAGCAAGTAGGATCAATGTTGTGTTGAGCATTGCATTTACATTGGCTGGTATTCGTTTCATTTTAATGCAGTGAGTGAAATAAATGCCAACATGAAGTAATGACTTAAAATGCAATTATAAATTCTAGAGTGTTCTGACTTTTTAGGTTGATACATTTGCATTCAGATTTGTGTTTATTTAATTGACAAGTAGAGCCATGCGGACCATGTAATGCTGCTGTTCCCCCGCGTGCTTTTGTGCTCAACATAATCCATAATAAAACTTGCAATTGGACGGTAGATTCTCTTGTTAAAATTACTGAAGCACTGAGACTGGGTTTTCCACTAAATTGCAGTTTTGGAGAGGAAAAAGGGTGGAGGTGTAGGGAAAACAGTGCTGATTATGTTTGGGTATTGGATCCCATAGATGGGACAAAGAGCTTTATCACTGGTAATTTTCTTTCACGGTTTTATCATCATCATTATTATGATGATGATTATTGGGTCAGAGTCAGAGACCCAAAATTTCATCTTGACTCTGCTTGTTTTGTATCCATTTCAGGGAAACCCCTATTTGGCACTCTCATTGCTCTTTTGGAAAATGGCATACCCGTAAGTATCTAATCTCTTTTAGACCCAGTCATGTTTATTTTCCCTGAAATTATTGCATCCCCCTTACTAAAGAGTGAAGAAATACAGTATATTCAATCATCTTGATTTCTTTAGTATTTTAAACAAATCCGAGTTTTTTTTCTCTTCATGCATTACAAAGTGAAATAGAAGGAAAAGATAACGAATGAAAATTTCAATATCAATTGATTGCAATCTTTTTACTAACTGATACACTCACACGTACACAAGTGATACCTGGTATTTTACCTACATAGTTACATTGTAGACAGACTGAGGATGTTGTCAACATGAACTACAAATTGTAATCAGTCTTGTCATCATTCTCGGTTAACTGAGTGGTAAACTTCATGTTTGGTTTCCTTTTCATCAGATCCTTGGCATAATTGATCAACCTGTGTTGAAAGAAAGATGGATTGGGATAACTGGAAAGAGAACTACACTGAATGGACAAGAAGTATCCACACGCACTTGTGCAGACCTTTCTCAAGCATACTTGTATGCTTTTCTTCTTTTGCCTTTGCAAACTTTATTATGAATAGTTTCTTGAGTGGAAGAGGGACAAGAAGGATGTTCTGGAAACAGAAGTAGTAATCACTTTTTTCATCATTTGCTGCTTTCAAGATGGTTACCATGGGGTTTACAATTCTCACTTGTAGCAACTTTAATTTCATTTTTTCCCTACTTAGGTACACCACAAGCCCGCATCTTTTCAGTGGAGATGCAGAAGAGGCATTCATCCGTGTTAGAAACAAGGTCTGTTGCATTTTTAACATAATGGTAGTGCCGTAGTGCACATAATATCATAAAAGGATAAAATATGCATGTCAAATATTTAGTTTGATAAAATGGAAAATTCCTTCCCGAAAGATATCTAGATTTAATATTGTCATTCAGTTATTCCATTTTTGCACTCTTCAGGTTAAAATTCCATTATATGGCTGTGACTGCTACGCATATGCTCTTTTGTCTTCTGGCTTTGTGGATCTTGTTGTTGAGTCCGGTTTGAAGGTATTCCATACTCCCTATCGTCTCATCTTTGGTTGCATGTTTTACTTTAGAATCTCGAGTTTTGACCAATATAGAGCAAAGCTCAAAGATGATTAAAATAATGTGTTTGTTATATACTCATTATTTGAATATCTTCCTTGGGTGAACTTTGTATTTCAGCCATACGATTTTCTTGCATTGATACCTGTTATTGAAGGCGCTGGAGGTGTCATAACTGATTGGAAAGGACATAAACTCCATTGGGAAGCTTCTCCACTTTCAGTCGCAACAAGTATGTGCTTATTGAATATTGCTCCTTTAAAGTTGTGCCTAATTTCTATTTCATTTTTCGGTAGCTTTTGGTAGATAATTAGAACAGGACAGAACAGTACATATAGATCATGTTAAATGTTTGATGCATATTAAAAGTAAACAGAACACAACAAAGGTAGAAAAGTGGTGCATTTTATGTTCCCTCTAGAAGGAAGTAAGTAGTAACCAAAGAGAACAAAACAGATCGAGTTGTTCCATTCTGTTCTGTCCGAGTGCTAAATGGCAATGCTATCTTGATCTCTTTCTCTTGGTCTTCTTGCCACTTTGAAAGTCATGAAAGTTTTTGTTACTTATTTTTACTTCATTAGGCTCCACTCTTGTCTTAATGAATTGCCTGTGACAGGTTTTAATGTCGTGGCGGCTGGTGACAAACAAATTCATCTACAGGCTCTAGATTCATTACAGTGGTAGTATGGATAACCCGGGTACAATTCAAATTTGTAATCTTCTCTGGAAGCCGTGTCCTGGTTCAGATGCTCCTAAGGACGTGCACTATGATACCATTGTTCGGCATTTATTTATTAGGTCGAAATCGTGAATAAGCTCCTGCAGAAAATAACCTTTTAACACCTTAAACCAGTTCAAGATGCAAAATAAACTGCATAAAATAGTTTGAAAAGTCAAGCTGAAGTCTTCCAAATCAAAATTAAAGAAATCATCGTGTGACTGAAATTTTAAAACATGTCTAAGGCGTTAGAAAAGCATGTGATAGACTGATAGGCAGGTAATAATTTTCTATTTAAGTTAATGGCACTTTTATCCTTAATTGTCAAAATTAGCCTGCGTAAAAATAGAGTGATTGAGCCAAGACAGTAAATGTCAATGACCAGAATAATTTATTATTGCCTTAAATTCGTAGACAAGGTAAAGTATCTTCTTGCCTTAAATTTATTTTATACTATGTAATTATATTTTTCGTAAATGATTTTAGTTCTTATCAGAACAACTTTAATCCATACATACTTAAAATTTTCGTGCCGATCCTTGTAGAGTGTAAACATTATTAAAATGGAGGGAAAGGAAAGAATTATTTTAAATTTTTATTGTTTTAGTTCAATTTTTTTGAAAAAGGTAGAGAGAGGGAGTAAAATCACTCTAATTTTTTTTTGTAAAAGATGGAAGGGGAGAAAAGATGGTTTAAAATATTTTAAATACTATCACTTAAATAACTTTACTTAAAAGTTATAAGAACAAAAAATATAAATTAGTCATTTCTCATTTTTCTTCCATTAAAATCTTTCTCCTCCCCTCTTATCAATCAAAGATATACGTAAATTACCAGTAAAAAAAGTTATAGATAATTAATCTCTCCCCTCCCTGCCACAAAAGATAATCAAAGTCGTGTATCAGTTCTATTTAAGTGGACTGTTGTTCGTATCACTGAACACACCAAAATTGAGCTGTACAAACAAATACGTAGCAAGGTGAGCAGTTAATGAAGGGCAAGAGTCGTCTACAAATAACGGGGAAACGCCGATTCGGTCTTAAAATGACCTCCCAATTGATCCTCTTGTTAAGTCAGTAGTGAATTTATATGAACAATAGAGTTCTTTCCGGGGTTTCAGATTTGAAACGGGAAAGAAAATGCCATGTAACTACTGTAAAACATCATACTGTATTAACAAAAAAAAAAAAATCATACTGTAACCCATGGTTAATATTTGATACAGAGAAGATTGCTAAGCCAATGAAAAAATTGTTCAAGCTTACATGGCAAGAGTATATCGGTTAGTGGCTGGAAGAGACCTAACAATGAAAGTGGTGTATTACTTGCTCCAGAAGTCCTTTGGGTAGTGCCAACAACAAATTGATCTTAATCTTTCCCAAAATCTGCATTATAATGGGCGCTTGATTCCAGTTTCTTTGCTTCGTTCAATTTGCGCACAGCCTGGAAGATCAGAAAGATATAGGGAAGAAAATAAAGAATTTCATATACACATGTATCACCAACATCCCACTACAACACACTGAAGCAAATTAGCACATGCACTATCCCATCTTGTGCAGTCTACTCACAAGTCCTTTTCGAACTTATAGCTTGGATTCATTCTTAAAATACGGATATAATCAATTAAAAAAAATACTCAGTAAATAACCATAATGCATTGAAATCTTCAAACAGAGAACTAACAGGAGCAGAACAAGACTTCAATATGATCTGACAGAAACAGAAGTTACGAATATTTTTATATTTTACCTATAAACCACCCACTAAAACCACCCAAAAGAACATAACCATTCCTTTCATAAGTTCATAACAAGTTCACAACAACTACTTAGTGTCATCAATGGAAGAAATTTACCTTCATGAAATCTTCATGAATTACATAATCACGTTCTGCACGAATGGCAGACATCCCAGCTTCAGTGCAAACATTACGAAGATCAGCACCATTAAACCCCTGAAAGTCAATACAATATATAAAGTGATAAAAACATAAGGAAAAGAATGTGAAATATTTCAACATGCATGCATAGGTATCCTTATTCTACCTCAGCAAGCTTAACAACTGCTTCATAGTCAATTTCACCATGCTTTGCAATTCCAGCAGCATGGATTTTGAGGATTTCCATCCTCGACTGCTGGTTTGGTAATGGAAATTCAATTTTCCGATCAATTCGACCCGGGCGAAGAAGGGCTGGGTCAAGAACGTCAGGCCTATTTGTCGCCATAATCATTTTAACCTAAATACAACATCCAAGTTAAACTTCTATTTTATATATATGGAAGCAATATAGAAAAAATATATATGTAATCAGTTTTCTAAGCAAGTGCAGATCTCCTAAACATTATGAACAACAGAGAATGGGAAATCACCTTTCCATGCTGATCAAATCCATCCAGCTGGTTAAGTAGCTCCATGAGGGTTCTTTGAACTTCACAATCAGCACTTGTGCCCTCACTGAAACGCCGTCCACCAATGGCATCAATCTCATCCATGAATATGATGCAAGGCTAAGCAAAAGGATGGAAACAGTAAAAATCAATTATGAGTAGGTATTTATTAAATAAATAAAAAAATCCAGTTTGATGCAATAGAAGTTCTTCCTACCTGATGATCGCGAGCATATCCAAATATTTCCCTAATCATTCTTGCGCTTTCACCAACATACTTATCAGTTAAAGCACTAGATACAACCTGCACTGAAGTATAACTTTGATTAGAATGCCACATCAAGCACTTGGGTCACAGAGCACAAAGAACAAAATAGAACCATCAAGAAGTTAGCATCTATGTTGCTGGCAATTGCTCTTGCCAATAATGTCTTCCCAGTTCCAGGAGGTCCATAAAGAAGAACAGCCTGTGACAAATCAATTCAGTTCTTTTTCCTTCAATGAAACACCATTCTTGAGCCATACAAATGTTTCCAAGACATCCATACCTTGGGGGGTTTGATTCCAACCCTAAGAAAAATCTCAGGATCCATTAGAGGCAGTTCAATTGATTCCTTGAGTTCTTGAATCTGATTTGAAAGCCCTCCAAGTGCAGAGTAACTAACCTTTCCTGGGTCTTCATGTAGCATATTATATACAACTGGGTTAACCTGCCAAATGATGAATAGAATACAAACATGAAATTAGGAATGTAAAAGTGGTTATCAACTGGACAACAAATGATCCAGATGCAGTAGATGGGTATACTTCACGAGGAAGAATTCGCAAAATGGCTAGCGTAGACATATCCAGCGCAACTCTAGTTCCTGCAATCAGCTTCTCCTTGTTCACCTTACTATGACAGCCAACAACACATCTTAGTCGACCATTGTACCTTTTAACTATCACTGAAAGGATTCAAATAATATGCACTGCTTAGATTATCATCTCTAACCAATCCTCCAACTTATGGCTAAGAGAAGGACAGAGGTAATAGAGTTTACAAAAAATGCTTGTTTGAGAAAGCGAAAATGGGAACATGAAAAATTTAAGTCCCGTTTGGTTTCAGAAAATGCTTTCTGTTTTACTTTTAATTACAAAATTGTTACTTTGTTCCTTGTTTTCAAAAATTTATATAGAAAACAGTTATTAGAGTATATCTGATGTATGCCATTTATGCGTATGTATGTATCATGCAAATGACATACAATTGTGCTCAATTCAGATTTGTGTATTATGGTGAAGTCACTTTACATCTGAGTGTGGAGAGGTCTTATGAACCTCTCTCGGTTTCTAACTAACTATCAACTACCTGGCTACAGTTACAACTAACTTGAGTCACGTTAACTTTACATGTGCAATCTGCATTTGCATGATACATACATACATAAATGACATGTATCAGATATACTCTAATAACAATGAAAAAACGAAAATCACCTTGCATTCGTTTGCTACATCATAAATGTGTGACGTTTGAAAGTGGAATTCAAGTAATTTACAATACATGGCATAAAGGTGAGTTGAAAGTGATTTAATTCCAACCTTGTATAACAAGCAACAATTAGTGAAAACAAAAACTTGTCCATTCCACCCCCCAATATCTCCATTAATTCAAACCAACTGGCATAGCCTCAATCTGACCGAATGACCAAACTCCCAAACCATCAATAATGTATGTAACAATTACACATGATATTGAGCATATAAACACATATGCTTACCGCGTTCATTGTCAAGAGGCTTTACAACTTCTGCAACCCCTAAGCCAGTACTCCGGAGGTACTTTAAATCATCCACGGTTTTCGAGAAATCCTTCTTTGCAGTCCGCAAATTCTCTCTAACTGAGTAGTACAGTACAGTACAATTTCATTTTTATTTCATTTTATTCTTTTGAAAACAAGAAAAAGAAAAGGAAAGAGCCAATTGAAAAATGGATAGTGAAAAAGGGAGTTTCAAAATGCATGAAGTAGAGCGCAAAGGTGTTGGTGGTGGTGGACCTGATCGGACAATGGAATCAAGCACCTTGAGGTGGAGGAGCTTCATCCGATACGCAGCCACCACGGCACGACGTAGTGCAGCATCATCGGTCTGGCCCGTCGACATCTTCCAATCCCAACAACAATAACGAACTCAACTCAACTCTCCTCTCTCTGATAGTGATGATATGGATATGAATTGATCGCCGCTGCGCTGCGCTCTCTTTCATGTTCGCCCAATATATATGGAATATTTGGAGAAGTTCAGTTGCCGCCTAAGCAAGAAAACTAGTATCCTAGGCGTAACTGAATCTGTTATATTCAGTTAGAGTCTGTTAGAGGTTGTTAGACTACACTGAAGTATAAGTACATGCATGGACTTGTAACCTATGGGTTCGGGATCTGACTTGTTTTCTGAACCATCAGAACCAGCTTCGACTTCATGAACTCCAGAGGAGTCGGTGACCGAACCTCAGGTTCGGATGCTCCCAAATGCTGAGTAACGGCGTTGGAGTTGCAGGAATAGGAAGTGGTTCGGATGAAGAGGAGCGTGACGGTTGAGAGGGACAAGAATGCCACTGACGTGAGCGGCCATCTGTTCTTCGGCATTGTGATCCACGCTGCCTGCGAATGCATCGCCATTCTAATATTCTAACAAACTTCAAACTCTCAATTGGGTTCAACTCGACAACTTCAACTTCGCATTCTTCTAAGGTTTCTGTTTTCGCTTTCTCTCGCTCTCCCCAATCAATTAACAAATCACATCTCAGTTTCGGCACTCAGATATAGATTCAGATGATGATGAGGAGGAGGAGCCACCTAATAAAACAAATGCCACTCTAGTTTACATAATTTTGTTTTCTGCAAAGGGAGTGGAGGGTGTGCTTGCAGCATCTGAATCGCGAGGGCAACCGGAGCGCTGACCTCCTTTCCAAGCTGGGGCGCGATGGCCATGAGAGATTGACGCTGTGGGACGCGCCGCCGCCGGCTGTCTCACTTGCCCTGGTCGCGTTCCGCCGTGGAGACAGGGATTAGGGAGTGGGTTTGGGTGTTCCTGTTTTGTTGTTGTCTGTAATTTTTGGTCTTGTTTTTTCCTTCTTCTTTTTTCTTACTTTTTCCACTTAACTTCTCTCTATTAGCGGTGCCAACTGCCAAGTATATTAATAGAGCAATGAGACACATACACCCAAAAAATATATCCACTCATCCAACACCTCTCATTTCTCTTTATCTCTCTCTAACTATCACATCACATATCACATTATTTTATCACTTTTCTCTCATCTCTCTCTTTCTCTCTCTAGTGGTAGATTAGCATTTGGGTGTCCACCAATCATTTTTCATATTAATATTCCCCACCAAAAAAAACTGCCAAGTATATTTATATTTTATTTTTGAATAAAATATTTAGATTTTTTTTTCCTCAAAATATTGCAATTTTTAGTTTGATTTCACATTTTTAATTATTGTAAATGAATTTTCTGTAAATTATTTTTATTTATCAAATGATCTTTGCATTCTATCCTCAATTACTTTTTTTTACCAAAAAGAACCCATATAATTTAAAGCTGTTCAATTTTATGAGAAATGTCCAAGATAGTTCCCAAGTTTACCTCAATGGGCAGGGGCTAATACAAATAATAACTTTGTCCAAAAGAATAATACAAAGAAATAATATTTCTTACTAAAAAAATCCAAAGAAAATGTAATTAAAATAATTTCTTACTCGACAAAATAAAAATTAAAATGGTGATATCTAAAAAAATCTCAAATAACTTCTTATTCAACAAACTAAAAAAATACGAAAAGATAGACAGACACCGTAGTGTGGTTGTCTTTTTTACAGTACAAATAATAATTTTGTCCAAAAAAATAATACAAAGAATTAATATTGCCTTTGCAAAAACTATAGTCAATATATAGATATCCATTACTTTTCCTTAATTCCCCCTTTCCTGGGTCAACAAATTAAACACATATCCTTTCCAAAACGGATGGTTGTATATTGCCCTCCTCTTCCTCCCCCTGATTTTTTATTAGTTTACATTGTTATTTTGGCGGATGTGGAAGGTGGTATATAGAATAGTAACAAACCAAAATGAGGAATGAGGAGAGAAAGGGAGGCACAGGTTACTTTACCTGTATACATTTCACCTGAAATTAGTTGTCCCTCGAATGACTGAGAGGAAGTGTAGACAAGGATGTGGTGTTAACCCTGTATCCATATACACCAGACGTATAGTGTGGGTGCAATTTAAAGACTCCAATCAAAACCAACCCATATTTATATATTGAACCTAAAACCAACCATATCCTTAATGAATGTGTTATATTTAGTTGATTCACAAGCTTCTCATATATATAATTAACAGTCTAGCTAGAATCTCACAATCACAATCGCAACACTTTTTGTATTTTACCATCTTTCGCTCACTTCCGGCCGGCTAAATGGAACAAGAAATTGAAAAAATGATATTCAACATGGGTTCACTTGGAACCAATTTTTCACAAAGGTAAGAGAGCATTTCCGGTGACAATAAAAAAAATAATTAAATAAAAATGTATCTTTAATTTATTTTCGTTTGTTTGATTTTAAATAATTATTATTGGTGTAATTAACAGGAGAGGATTGTCAAGGTATTACTCGGGGAAATCGAGATCATTTGCTTGCATAGCAGATGTGCATTCCGTGGAGGATCTGAAGAAACCAGAACACTCAGATGCAAAGAAAAGGAAGAAACATTCGCACAGTAGGAAGGATTTGCTCAACATTCCTGTTCCTGCTCCCTATCCGTGTCGAAGGGCACCCAGTTGCACTCAATTGACCACCCCTTACGTCAATGCCTAACTAGCTAGTTAGAATTTCAATTCCCTAGTTCAACTCCCCATGAATTATATGATTATTAATTATTTATTCCTGATGTCTATATGTAAATAAGCCAGTTATTATTCCAGCAAGCATGTTACGCACTTAACGCTAGCTTTCATGCGGTTCCTTCTTCTTTTCTTTTTTGACACAAAGAAGCTTACCATGCGGTTCCTTCTATACATTGTATTTGTACAGTATAAATATTATAAATATAATATTAGAGAAAATTGAAATCAAATATCTGTAATTCTTATCCTTCTTTTTCTTGCCATGTTACTGGAGAATTTAAATTAAACACATTCTTCACACTGTGTGATGCTATTGCTTTATCCACTCCCAATTCAATAATTGTCATGAACGTGGACATGTATATATTTTCTTGTGGTGAGTTTTCACTTTTATTTAATTTGAAAAATATTAATAAACGAAATATTTTTATGCCGAGCAAGTCATTAATGTGGGAGGCAAAAAAAAATTATGCTTAGATTGTTTACTTAAGAAATATACACACCCGCTTCGTTTATTTTGAGAAAATAAATAAAATTGTCAACATTTTCAGTTCGAGACAATAATGGTAATCTACATATTTTTCATCATTGGGTTGTTCTTCTTATGTTGCTTTTTTGTTTTGGTACACAAATGTTGATATTCAACTGTTACTTGGTCTTCATATTGTTTCTTCTATGGGATTGGGATGGAGAACAAGTTTCAACCCCTAACCACCAGTTGGTAGACATATCAAACCTACATTATTACCTTTTAATAAACCATAGGTTAGCTTTTTCCCCCTCGTATCTCTCTGACTTTGACTTAAGCCTTCTCTGGCTAGTACTATTTGCTAACCTGATTTTAAGCAAGGATCGTGGAAGGGAGAGTTTTGCTGCTATATTCGTCATAAGATCATGTTCTAATGGTATATGAGTCACTTATTCCTATCAAAACTTTAATATTATGGTTTTGTCATGCCCGTTTGATTTTCCATCCATCCATCTAGTTTCATGTGGCCATGCAATTGAAGGCTACTTTCCATTTTAGATTTTTTTATACAAATAAATTTAGATTAGAAGGGACACATCTCCATTCAAGGTTAGGGATAACCACTAACTTCAACGAGTGGTTCCACTATAGTGAAATTTAGGTATAGTCAAGGGAAAATTTAGGATTCAAATTTAAGTCACAACTAATACGAGCAAAAAATTCAACCATCTATACCAACCTCAATTGGTTTCGGTTTAGAATATTTTAGGCTTTGCGATATCACAAGTTATGTCTTGAGCCTATCTCTGCTTCCTCTAAGCCATCAGCCTCCTTGGCCCAGGTTTGACGGGTTGAGCCCAACCAAAGTTTCCGTCAATATCTTTAGAAAAGGTGTATATCTTTATAAACCATCAAAACAAAAACACGATTGTTCCGCCGCTCTGCTAGGGTTTTTCCCTAGCAGCTGAGGGCGGTTTCTGTTCCTGGGGTCTCAGCGCCGCTAGGTTTTGGTCCTAAGGCCACCGCCGTTAGGAGCTTTGTGGCTGCTTGCCATCCTTTGTTTCTTGGTTAGTTTTTTTTGTCTTTGTCCTTGGTTAGTGTTTTCTGTTTGTCTCTGGTAGTTATCGTCGTCGTCTTTGTTCGTCTCTGTTATGGTCGTCGTTCGTCTCTGTTCCTTTGTTCCTCTGTTCTGTTTACCTCTAGTCAGTTCGTTGTTCGTCTTTGTTCCTGTGTTCCTTTGTTCTGTTTGTCTTTGTTCCTCGTCGCCGCCTTCCTGCGTTCCCTTTGTTCCTTTGTTTGTCCTTGCTCTGTCCTTTGTTTGTCTTTGTTCTGTTTCGCAAGGGTTGATCTGTTGTTCCCAGTAGGGGTGCTCTTCACCCTGGTTTTATTGCTAGATGCTGGTCTGCGAGCCAGTTCTTGATTCTCCCCCTCTGGAGCCACCCCCTTGTTTGTTGGTTTTTTGGCCACTGTTGGATTTTAGTGTATCCATCTGTTTCAGTTTTGCTCGAGGTTTGAAGCTCGAAGACTTTCTTCTGGTTTTGCAGGAAAGTTAACTAAGCTGCCTTGTTTTATTTGTTTCCTCTACCAACATGTCCCAGCTTTAGAGGCTGCAGGTTAGGCATGGCCTGAGTGTTTCAAAGAAATTGTGAAGCAGGCGGTGGAGATGAAGGAAGAAGTAATGGGTATGTTTGTCTTCGAGTTGTAGAAACTGGGGTATTTTTGTTTTAGATGGTTTTTCTTGCCTTGTTTAGTGGCTCTGTTGTTTTGTTGGTTTATGTTTTTTAGTTGTTAGTGTTAGCTTTATTTCATGTGCATGTCTGCGATTTGGTTGTTATATGTGTAGAGACACTGCTTAAGCTTGAATTTGGCCATTGTTGAGGCTTTGTACTGCCTTTGGGCTTTGAGCTTTTGCCCGATTATTATGAATCTACTTTGACCCAAAAAAAAAAAAAGCTGTAAAATTTCTGGACCAAAAAAAAAGAAAGAAAAGGTGCAAAATTTTGACAAAAAGAAAAGAAAATGTGTAAAATGATGACAAAAAAAAGGTGTAAATCATTCTAAATTATTCTTCATCTTAATTAATTATTAAACTCCTACTCTTATTATTAAACAACAAAATTATTTAATATTATAAGAATAAAATAAAGATACAGCTGTTTAAGTAAAATTAACGGTTTATATTTTTTCACAGTTAACCATTCAACTTCAAGTTACCAAAAAGATTTATTATGACAATAGTGTAAGTTTAAGGAATAATTTCTTCAACAAAAGTTTAAGGAATAACTAGGATAAAGCAAAAATTGAATGTACCTAATTGTAAAGGATACGGAGTGTGAGATGGTTGTAAATTTCTTCTTTGGAAAAAAAACTCCTTGGGGTCATATGTTTTCTTTTGATACATTGGGATCATATTTTTTAATATCTATTTTTTATAATTTTAATAATTATACACAGTGTAAACATGTTTTATATATACATCTAGTTATATTTCATTGTTTTGCCTTAATGTAGATAGGTGTTAAGAAATTATGTTGTGATATGGTAGAATAATAGTAGAATATAATTAAGCAACCATATAACTTTTTTTTTGTGTGGATTGGCTAAGGTTGTCTAACAAGTTTTTCTAACGGGGCATTGTAAATCAACACGCTGAGCATAATAAATGTCCTAATTATTCTACCCTTTCACATGAATTGTTTTTTATTATTCTTTTTTTTTTTAACATCATGAATCGACCCACCACACCACTCTTATCTATTTTTTGCTATTCTTTCAAGTGGAATGAAAGCTCCTCCTATCTATTTTTTACTACTCTTTATACGCGCTAAATCAGGGAAAAATTACGATGTTAAAATTAACATCCTCGTGCATCCCAAATTTTATTCTTATAACGTCTAAAATAATTATCTATAATATATACACAAATTGACATTAACATTATCATAAAATCATTAAGTATTTATAAAAAATATAATTAAAGTTGTGGTAATCCACCTTTTTCTTTATATTAATTAATTAATTAATTAATGAGTTGCCAAATTGAAACATAAAAAACTGATTGATGATAAATCGGATCATAAGGGAGAGACTAAAAGTCAAATTCTCAAAGTTGGCCAGTTGGCAACTTGGAATGGCAAAGCAAAGAGAGGTTGCATACTTGGTAAAACATGCCCAAAGCGGAATAAGCTGAACTTACCGGAAAGATCCACGATTCCGTGATGTGTAAAGCACGCACTAGATTATAACGGAAAGCCACGTGCATCTGGTCCATCCCCGGAAACCGCATTTAATTACCAAGTTGCCCTCTCATCCCTCCCATCCCATGCACAAAACCCCTATCATTGCACCTAATTACGAAATTGCCTCGAGTCATCGTCACCGATTCCTCTCCACTCGAAATTCTTGGTCCACACTCCACACTCTGTGTACGGTGTACCAGCAGACCAAAGGAAACGTTGATAAAAACAACGACGCACCATTTCACCGTGTTCGGCGAAGCACTGAAACAATAAAATGTAGTTAATACTTGCCTGATATTCACAAAAATAAAATAATAAAAAAGAGCTTTTAATTTTATTTTATTTTTTGCAAACCTCAATCTTCTCCATCGTGGTTTTGTTACTTCCGCTCCAACATTTCCATGGCTAAACCGAAGGCTCCAAGGCGAACCCTAGAGTCATACACAGTCAAACACATGAACAAAACCATTAAAGGTAAACTTATTTTTCCCGGGAAAATTTGTTGGAATTTTCTCGGGAAATTTTTTGATGGATTTTTCATTTCTATGCTCGCTTTCCTAATATGCGTTTTTCTTTTCTTCTTGTTCTTGTTGTTCCACTGTTGTTTTTCTCTCAGCTGGCGATTGCGTGCTTATGCGGCCCTCTGATCCGTCGAAACCGTCGTACGTGGCAAGGATCGAGCGGATCGAAGCTGACTCTCGAGGCGCCAACGTTAAGGTTCACGTCCGTTGGTACTACCGGCCGGAGGAGTCAATCGGCGGCCGCCGGCAGTTCCACGGCTCGAAGGAGGTTTTCCTCTCCGATCACTTCGATGTTCAGAGCGCCGACACCATCGAGGGAAAGTGTACAGTCCACAGTTTCAAGAGCTACACCAAGCTTGACGCCGTTGGTAATGACGATTTCTTCTGTCGCTTCGAGTACAATTCCTCCACCGGCGCCTTCAATCCTGATAGAGTTGCCGTGTGAGTTGATACATATTTTTTCTAATTCTGTTACAGCGTCTGCTAATATGCTAAATTCGAAATATCTATCTAGTTTGTATAATTTTTGTGCTGGAATGGAATTTCGCTCTTTAATCTTTATTTTATTCGGCAGCTAACAAGTAGTAATTAATTTAGACTGTGTTTGGGTTAATGACCACTTTGGGTTTCTGTTGCTTAAATTGGCAGGTCAGGTAACGCCTTCTTTTTTTCTTTTCTTTGAAGAAATTGCTTACATTATGTTATTATAATTTTCATTTTCTTGTTCAGTTGGAGAATGGAAAGTAATAGCCTTTTTTTGTTAGAATCGATAAGCTGTGGGATTTTTTATCTAGATTCTGGCTCATGTGATGTTCGTTGTTTAAAATTTCCAATACAGGTATTGTAAATGTGAGATGCCCTACAACCCTGATGACCTTATGGTCCAGTGTGAGGGCTGCAGTGATTGGTAAGTTGGATATCTTCTCTAATTTGTTTTGTTTTATGTTCCAGTATCTGTATGATTTTCTGGACTCTAGTATGTCCAGTTCTGTGGATGTTTTGCATCATCTTGATGGATTTCATTTTAAATTTTCAGATTTTTATTCATGTTTTACCTCTTTTCTTCTGGTTTCATGTAAAGAAAACGAGTATTTTAAGTCAGCATTAACCATACAACTGTAATTTTTTCCTTGTGCAAGACTCTCCAGTTAACTCGGACTATTCTTGATTTCTTTCCTGTGATATTTTGGTACCCGGTGTTGCTTAATGAATGACAAAATTCTTGATAGCAGCTCGTGGGTTTAACTATTTTATGTATTGGAGATTTCTTGCTCTGGTTTATTTCATTTTGTTACTCTGCTTCTGTCTAGGCAGTTGTTATTTAACATATGCTTTCAATAATCCCAACACCTGTCTTTCATTGTTCTGCTTATATCTGCGTATACTTTTATTCATGCATGGGTGCATGCATCTAAATGTTGTGTAACTCATGTTTGTTTGGATTATGGACATCTAGATTGTAACTCGAGAACTATGTTTCTTTTGATTCTGTCTACATGTAATTGTTCATGACTGTGTAAGTAAGCTCCACATGGAACCTAAAGAAAACAATACTTTTCGGTGGTCATGTTATTCAGCTTTATAGGAATCACAACATGCATAAACGTGACGTAGAACCTTACACATATATGTCAATGAAGCCAAATTGGTGGATGAGTTGAATCTGTAGATTGGAAAATTTATTCATAAATTGTCAAATATAACATAAATTTGACGCAATCAGTATGTTAAAATGAATCTAAATGATAAAGAATAAAAGAGTCACTACAAATTGAATAAAAAAAAACTTAGATAGTTAGATTGTATGGGGTGATGAACTTGACTCATCTGGTTATCGCAAATTATTAAAATCTTGATTAAAAGAGAGCATCAATTTTATTCTCTGCAATTTCTTTGTCCTCATTATTGTGGTCAATCGTCTCATAAATATGGTCATTCTATACAACTAACTGAAATCCTGCTTATTTTTATGGGAGACATGATCAATTTGGAAGGTTATTAAAAAGACCATATTTAAGAATGGGCTTTAAAGATCTACTATCTTGAGGCTATTAGTTTGTTTGTTAAATCATGATAAATATTAAATAGAGAAGATTTGTGGTTTCAGTACCTTGTTCGAAGAGGATTTGCATATAAAAAAGTAGCTTGTTTTGCAAAAAAGGCCATTAGAATGTGGATATCAGGCTTTGAGTGAATGCAGTCTTCAGCATAATATTTTTTATTCAGGTTTCATCCTGCTTGTATAGACATGACTGTTGAGGAAGCCAAAAGACTTGACCACTTCTTTTGTGAAAGTTGTTCTGCCGAAGGTCAAAAAAAGTTGCAAAATTCTCATTCCGCCACGAGACACTCGGATACAAAGGTATTTCTAATTACCGTTGTTTGATAGTCTCTGTTTGTTTTTAGCACTTAATACCATTGGAATTGACTTACCCAGGCATTGGAGATCTTTGATATCTTCATTTGTTGTCTATTGGTTTGTTAATTCCTATTCCATTGTCATGTGATTATATCTTCAGTATTCTCTAACAGTTAGATGTATTATCGTTAGATGTAGTATCAGTTGATCTGTTTTTATACAGGGTGAAAGTTACTTCGATATGAAAATCTGTGTTCACATAACATGATATCATGCTCATCTATATTTCAACAGTTCGCAAATCTGAACAGCCAATTTGAATGAAAGCCTGATTATGACTTACATGCATTGTGGAGTCTTGCAAATAATTTCAGAATCTCGCATCTCTTCCCACCCATTTTTTGGTTGACTTATGTTTCTTCCAGCTTAATGCAAATTTTAGGACAAAAGAATGATCTCCTTTTTTATTCCTATGCTGCCCAATAAAGAGTGTGAAACTTCATTTTGAATTGCTCGAATGCCTAATGAGCAGGCCTGGTATTATATTCGGGCTACATATTCATGCATGGGTATGTACCTTTGTATCATAAATAAGAATTGTCAATTTTGACCGCCTGAAAAATATTGATACATCTGGATTCTTCTCCCTGTGAAGAAGAATCAACCTGATATGGTTAAAGTTAAGTGCTATTGCTCGTTTTAATGATTTACATGAGCTAGGCTGCAGTTTTCCCGTAAATTTCATGCTGACAAGAGAAAGAATTGATGTATTACTATTTATGTTTTGCTTGGTTTTGCAGGTTGATACTAAACGCCGTCGAAGGTAATTAGTGTCATAGTATATAAGGCATAAAATGAGGTAGATCCATAATGGAGGTACTGCAGTGAGACCTTCCTTTCCTAATCCTGGGTAGGGGCTGAACAAAGTCGGAGGCAGTTTTATCTAGTAGTAAACTGTAGTCTTTCTCTACTTCCACGGAAGAGACTAATTTGGAAATGTTTGTCATGTCTATTTGGTTTCGAGTATCCATCCTGTTTCCCTTGGAAGTGGAGGATGTTTTTCTTTGTCTGTAATTATTATGTAATGTAGATTCTGTATCTCTCCTCTTCGGGTCCTTGTTCTTACTCGGACTTTTGTAAAGCATCTTGACTTAATTTACGGGCAGCAGACATTTTATTCTTTCTTTGTACTGATATATGGGCAGGCACGGATCTAGACTTTCTATTCTCTGGTGATGTCACCGTGTTGTTGGCGTGAACAAAAAGGTTCAAAGAAAAGTAATTGGAAATTAAAGAGAGATTTTTGTGGACGACTCCTGTAAGTCTCTGGAAAAGAAAAACAAAACAAAATACTTCTGTTAGTCGTGTCATATCATATTTGATAATCAATTTATAATGGTAATTACAATTTTTAAGAATCAAACAAGTTTGTGGCAGTGCTATAGCTGATAAGCTGATACATCTCGGATTGAACGTTTTCAAAAAAAAAATATCTACAAAACTATTAATTCTGTGTTAAATTACAACGTGCAGAATTATTAGTTTTGTTTCATGTATGTTTTTTAAAAAAAAATACATGTATAACTAATAGTTCTGTATTAGATATATGTGGATAGAAAAATATATATGTATAGACAAAAAATACTTTTTTTTATCACCAATGGGCGCAGATTCTGTTGAGGAATCTTTCGTTGATTGTACTGCAGATTCACTCTAGAGATTTTGGGTCTTTTTTTTGTGCTTTTGGGCCGTTCGTTTGGGCTCTTTTTAGCAGTGTTTACACAATTCATAAACCATGCCTCTAACTAGGGGAGTAGGGATCCCCAATGTATAATTCATGTGGTAAGAATATGGGTGATATGTAAGTGGGTGAGGGTTCAATCCCCACTCAAGTCCCTTTTCCCCATCCCCAATTGACAAAAAAAAAACGCAACAAGGAAATTGAAACCGTACAGGAGTATTGGAAACGATAAGAATCATCACACATGAAGGAGCTAAAAACAACGTCCCTCTCTGACGAGGCGAGGATACCCCGCCACTGGCCCACTGCCACGCGTCCACCAAGACACCGACTTGGCCGACCTCTTCGGGTCCCGCAACACACCTCCCCCCACGTTATTCGTCCACGTGTCTCCCTCCCATTCGTTGCAACACAGATCCACCATAGCGCCGTGTCTCTCTCCTCTTTCTCACTCTTTACCTTTTCTTTCCCACCCTCGCACATTCCCAAACGTGTAGCCTCACTCGCTCTCTCCAATCTCACAAAATTATATCATGATTGATTAATTGTTACTGTCGGCAAATGAAATGATGCCAGCTCAGCGAGTGTAGCTGTAGGAGCGTGGCTAATAATCTCATTCCTTGCTTAACTTAATCCACAAGTCGGTTACAGCTTTTTCATTTTTTATATTTTCTTAATCGCGGGTAGTGCGTGTTGTGTGAAGTATAAAATGCCACCCCACTCTTGCACACTGATCAACAAACTATCATCTTCTTGTTATCGATCTCTCTCTCGAAACACACACTTGTATTGTATACGTTACTTTTCTCGCAGTGCCAGCTAGCTACTTCATATTCCAAAGAAAAGAGAGTTCCGTTAATTTGTTGTTGAGTGATCATCATGGCAGAGGAGAACCAGAACAAGTTCTACGAGACCTCCGAGAGCAGCGAGGTGGAGGTGAAGGATCGGGGTGTGTTCGATTTTCTGGGTAAGAAGAAGGAAGAAAAAGAAGATCAGGAGAAGAAGCCTCATCAAGAGGATCAGGCGATCGTCACGGAGTTTGAGAAGGTGAAGGTGTCAGAGCCAGAGGAGGAGAAGAAACACAGCAGCCTCTTGGACAAGCTTCACCGATCTGACAGCACCTCTAGCTCTGTAAGTTTTTAATTTATTTCTTTTTAATTTCATGTGCATGTAGAACAATATATAGACATATGATGATCGAATTCGTGATCAAACTTCACTTAGGTTCTGTTTGAATAAATAATTTATTTAAACACTTATAACATAAACGTTTATCTCATAAGTGCTTACGTATAAGTTATTTTTATAATAAAAAAGAGAATGTGGTGAAATTGATTTCATATAAGTAATAAATTGTTTTAATAAGCTTTCTTAGGGAATTTATGAAAATAAGTCCAAAATAATTTATGAACCAGTGATAAATTATTTTTATAAGATCTGTTAAACACGATGACAAGTGCTTATGTGGATAAATAAGTCAATCCAAACACGCTCTTATTTTTTATTGTAATACGACTGTGGGTGAAAACAAAAGGAAGATATGTATATTAGATGTTGATGATATAATTATATATTAATTATTAATGGATGTTGTTTTGATGTTAATTAATTATGCAGTCGAGCGAAGAGGAAGGAGAAGATGGGGAGAAGAAGAAGAAAAAGAAGAAGGAAAAGAAAGTGGTGAAGGAGGGCGAACACGAGAAGCACCACCACGAGGACACTAGTGTTCCGGTTGAGAAGGTTGAGGTGGTTGATGCGAGTGCAGAACACGGCGACGAAAAGAAGGGGTTCCTCGACAAGATTAAGGGTAAACTGCCTGGGCACAAGAAGACAGAGGAGGGCGCCACCGCCACCACCACCGCCACTGTTCCTCCACCACCTCCACCTGCTGAGACTCATCATGAGGGAGAGGATGGGAAGGAGAAAAAGGGTTTCTTAGAAAAGATCAAAGAGAAGATTCCTGGTTATCACCCCAAGACTGAGGAAGACAAGGAGAAAGTTAAGGAGGAAAGTGCCGCTCATTGATTGAGGCTCTGTTGTGATGGGGCATATGGGATTGATTGTGGTTGTGGGTTGCTTTGTTTGATTTTATCAAATGGCCTTGTGGGGTTTTACTTTGTGTGTAATTTCTTGATGCATACTTTGTGTGTACTTTTGAATACATAGAATGGTTGTCTGTCTGGGTTTTCCTTTATCTCTTTTGGCATAAATTTATGGGGAAAAAAAAAACTAAAATGTGTTAAAAGATACTATTATGGAAGGAAGAATGTATTTTGTTTTGTTTCTGGAATTTCTTTTTCGATTGTCGTCTTTATATTTGTCACCCCCAATAATGAAAAAAGCAGAACCGTTCATGGTTATGATTTTCTCGTGCAATCAAACTCCATGATGGGATGAGTCATCATATAATTGATTGTTTTTATGATCATCGATTGAAATAGAACATTATTTGATTGGATTAGTTTGATTTGATTTTAACGATTGAAGTTTATATTTAATTTATAAATAAATAAAATGGTTTGGAAATTGGAATATAAGTTTTATTTTATTATTAATTATGAATTTTTATTTTGAACTTAATTATGAATTCTATTCCTATGTATACTCGACAAGTAACCATGTTATCTCGAAACAAGTAACCATGTTTTGTAAAAAGGGAAAAAGAAGTAACCATATATTAAGCAATTCAAGGATTTTTCCCTACTGTGATTAGTTGGGAAAAGGACTAAAATGATCCCGTTACCAATAGGGGCTTTCCACGACCTTCCATCTTTATCTTTTTCTGGCTAAGGTCCTTTGTGAGCCCAGGGTCTTCAGGATTGCTTGCTGTAGCAATCCGGTGCTGCCCTGCAGTTAATGTCATTTTAATTATTGATGTTGTATAATTTTAAATCTTGACCATTAATTTAATTTGTCTTAAAAAAATAAATAAAAAATATAAATAGAGAGAGAAAGACATAGAGAATCCAATTCCATGATTTATGCTACTATACACTACTCTATTTTTTGGTGAAACTACTATACCCTACTCTAAAGGCAATCACAAATGATGATTGTTGACTGGTTGTTGTTGATTTGTAGCTTTTAGTATAATAGTCAATTCTAGTTCTAGGAATAATACGAGTTTATCCAGAGCATGACGAAGAAAGAAAAACTTGGATGTTAGGAGAAAAAAAAACTTGGAAAAAATTAATGCGCCTGTGTAGATGGACATGGTGTACTAGTGTACTATCGATATTAGATATGTTAAAATGTAAATTTTATCCTTTGACCCAAATTTTTTTTTATCCTAGAGTTAAAGAATCAGCAGTTTCTTGAAAGTATTATTTTCAATTTTTTTTGATTAAATATATTTTTGGTCCTTTATATTTGAAAAAAGTTTGTTTTGGTCTTTTTTCTTTAAAATTGATCTTTTTAGTCTATCGTTTTTGAAAATGTACCATTTATAGTCCTTGGAGCCATTTTATAAATTCAAAAAATATTTTTTAATATTTTATTTCCACCTTTCCTAATTTTTAATTTTCATTAAGCCCCCATCCACCATTTTGCACAGAGAAGGACCGTCGTGCGCGACTCATCGCCGTCTCCACCGTCTCGGTTGCCTCCACCACGACGCCCCACCGTCCCCTAGCCTCCAACCGTGAAGCCTCCTTCCCCTAGCCCCCTCCATCGATCCGTCCCCCCTCACCGTAGCCCCCTCCGGATACAAAGTGAGAGAGACAGAGACAGAGATTGAGAGAGAGAGACATATCTATATGGTGGGGCGTCATGGTGGAGGCAACCGAGACAGTGGAGATGGCGGTGAGTCGCGCGCTGCAATCCTTCTCTGCGCAAAATGGTGGGTGAGGACTTAGTGGAAATTAGAAATTAAGAGGGGTGGAAATAAAATATTAAATATTTTTTGAATTTATAAAATGGCCCCAAGGATTATAAATGGTACATTTCCAAAAACGAGAGACTAAAAAGATCAATTTTAAAGAAAAAAGATCAAAACTGAACTTTTCCCAAATATGAAAGACCAAAAATATATTTAACTCTTTTTTTATTATAAAAAGCTACAAACAAAGGAGAAAGGGTAGAACTTGTAACCATCGCTCTTACCAGGGAAGTTGTAAGAAGGCAGTCAAAGTTTCCATGACAAGTAATACTCCAACGGTAGCAAAAACTAGGACAATGAAACCCACTGTCAGGGTAATTACATTGTTGTACCTGTGACACACCAAGGAAAGCAATCACCGGTCATTCCCCACATCAGTTATCCAGTCAAAACTAGCCGTTAGGTCGGATTTGAAGGAGCAAAAAGAGTGATGATCTTAGAAAATGAACTTATGAGCAACAATAATCACTGAGCCTCACAGGAGGTAATTCAGGACACCTTTCATAAATCGAAACCTACACTCGTTCTTAAAAGTTGAAAAATAGGAGGAAACACAAATTATAAAAGCCAAACTGGGTTTTAACTTTAAGCAATTAGTTACTATTTTATAGATATCCTGTGTGAGAAATGTCATTAACACACTTTTCGGATTCTACTAAATAAAAAATGAGACCCATCAAATTGAAAGTGAGTTCCATTTTTTTTTTGAAAAGGCAAAAATTTTATTAAAAAGAAGTCAACTAAACTAGAGCATAAGATATGCCCTACTTTAGCTACATGAGAAAAAACAGAATGCTATCATTACAAATACGACCGATTTCTTACCGATAAACAAAGACATCTCAACTAAGTTAGCACCCCAGACCCTATCTATTATTTACAGCACGCGAAACCCACATCAGAGACTAAAAGGTCACCCCCAACTTAACAAAGCTACACCAAGGAAGGGCAGCAACATTCACAACTGTGCTAGAAACCCCACCCGTGGTGTGGAGGCGAACAAGACAAGAACGAGTTTACATAAAACTATCCAGCTCAGGTCACACTTGTGGGAAAAATGCCACCCTCGGTGTGACATCGTCAGACCAAAAAACGAATGTCCAGAGAAGGAACCAGAGAAAACCACAGCTGCGAAAAACGTGACACCCCCAGTGTGAAGTCGTCAGACCCAAATGCGAACATACAGAGCCGAAACCAGAGCAGTCCATAGCTGTGAAAAATGTGGCATCCCCGGTGTGAAAGTGACATGCCCGAATGCGAAAGGACAAAGAAGAAACCAGAACCGTACGCAACTGTGAAAAATGTAACATCCCCGGTGTGAAAAAGTCCAGCGAAGGAACCCAAGAAACCCACACCCGTAAAAAACGTGACACCCCCCGGTGTGAAGTCGTCAGACCCAAATGCGAACGTTCAGAGAAGACACTAGAGCAATCCACAGCTGTGAAAAAGGTGACATCCCCGGTGTGAAGTCGACAGGCCCAAATGCGAAAGTACAATGAAGAAACCAGAACCTATATGCAGGAAGAACTCATTGGATCCCCAAACATGTTAGAGGGTTCTGCAACCAGCAAGATAGAGGGTATACAAAACCCTTTGATCTCCCTTGTAACCACGACCAAGCACGCACTTTGATTTGTTCTGCAACTTGAGTAGTTGTAACTCGTTTGTTGTTGAAGATGATGTCATTTCTGTTAATCCAAATGCTCCAAACTGTTGAGAACCAGAGAACTTGCCATAGCTAACCAGCCTCCTTGCTACATGAAACCAAGCCTTGAAATTGAAGGAAATTCTGTCTGCATTCAACATGCATCACAGTCTTCACTCCAAGCCAATCAAGAACTATGCCCCAAACGGTGGAGGAAAAATTGCATCTGAAAAGAAGGTGTGAAGTTGTTTCCCTTCCTTCTTGGCATCCCGCACACTGTACTTGATCATATTGAATGACTCCTCTCTTGAGCAAATTAACCCTTGTAGGTAACCGATCCAAGACAGCCCTCCAACCAAAAGCAGCAACCTTGTGGTGAATGTGCTTACTCCACAAGAACCTGTAAAATAGGTCTGGAGTTGAATCTGGAATTTTTGTGAGTTCCTTATAGGCTGATTTGACAGAGAAGTTCCTTGTTGAGTCACCTTTCCACAACCATCCATCGGTCTCTCCTTGCTTTACGGCTACCCCTGCCACCACATCCTCCAGAACAACCACCAAAGGTAATTCCCACTGAAACAATGCCCTACGCCATTGCCACCTCCACCTCCAAACACCCTCTTCCCACCCTCCTAGATCACTAAGTAATGCACTCTTATCCTGTGCAACACTGTAAAG
Organism: Glycyrrhiza uralensis; assembly: GCA_030159175.1. Taxonomy (NCBI): domain Eukaryota; kingdom Viridiplantae; phylum Streptophyta; class Magnoliopsida; order Fabales; family Fabaceae; genus Glycyrrhiza; species Glycyrrhiza uralensis. Next base: position 55,482,288 of record BRZY01000005.1, read on the forward strand.
TCTAGGGCACTTCTCCCTCAGCCTCACATCCCCTGCCCACCAATCATCCCAGAATCTTATTGTCGTACCCTCCCCCACCTTTCTCATAATATTGTTTTGCAACCAATTGTTGTTTAGACCACATCTTGCCCTATATAAAAGCCCTATATCCCTCCACCACTTTGAAGAGTTCCTAGCCCGTGACCCCCTAACCACCCCTAGATCACCATAACGTGCTAAGGCATATGACTCTGTGTTAACGGGTGGCAATATGGCCCCAGCAAATGGGCCGGTCCGTTAGCCCATAAAACGGGTCGGGTTGACATTTTTTGACCCTAACCCGTTCAGGCCTGTAAAAAAAGACCAAGAACGAATTGACCCGAAAACAGGCCGGGCTGGCCCGCTGGGCCCTTTTTTTGTTTTTTAAAATTAAATAATAATTTTTTTTATTTTTAAATTTTTTATTTTTTTATTATTATTTTGACGAATTAACCCGTTTTTGACCTGTCAGCCAGTCAAAACGGGCTGGCCCGTCAGCTCCCTCCACGGGACGAGTTTTTGGGCCCATGTTTTAATACGGGCCAGGCCGGCCCGTTTTGACACCTCTACTCTGTGTGTTGGGTTTTTTTTAGAGTTTATGCTATCTAAAATGGGCTTTTCATCAGTTTGGAGGAAGTGGATGATGGAGTGTGTAACTTCAGCGACTATATCTATCTTGGTGAACGGTAGCCCCACAGAAGAGTTTGGACTTGGTAGAGGTTTGAGGCAAGGAGACCTGTTATCGCCATTCCTCTTCATCATTGTGGCCGAGGGGTTGAGTGTAATGATGTCCTTGGTAGTAGACAAAGGGTTGTTCACTGGATATAAAATAGGAGAGGAACCGTTGGACATTACTCATTTGCAATACGCCGACGATACTTTGTTGGTGGGTGATGCCACTTGGGAGAACATTTGGGCTATAAAATGTGTTTTACAGCTCTTTGAAGCAGCATCTGGGTTAAAGGTCAATTTCAGCAAAAGTAAGCTACTTGGTTTTAATTTGGGAGAAGATTGGTTGGGTAGGGCAGCCAGGGTACTTCACTGTGCCACTGGAAGGACACTTTTCAAATACTTGGGCCTGCCTATTGGTGTAAACCCCAGCAACAAAATCACTTGGTCTCCGGTGTTGGAGAAGGTGCAACATAGACTCATGTCTTGGAGTAATAAGAACTTATCTCTGGGAGGTAGAATCACTCTTCTCAAATCTATCCTGTCGTCTCTTCCTATCTACTATCTCTCCTTCTTTTGCGCTCCAAAAGGTATACTCCGTAAACTCGAATCTTATTTTAAATAGTTTCTTTGGGGGGGAAGGGATAATGTGAGAAAAATCTGTTGGGTGGCTTGGGATGAGGTGTGTAAGGATCGAGAGTGTGGAGGTCTTGGGTTGTGGAACCTGGGGGCTTTCAATTTGGCTTTGTTGGGCAAGTGAGTTCCATGTGATTTAGTATATCTCATATGAATCTTACTAGTAAGAAATAGTGTATTTAAATAACAGGTTAAAACTTGACCCAAAAAAATGTGTTAAAAAAGTATATCACTAGCATTCCTTATCCTATACTCCAATATCCTGAAAATTTTCTACAGTGGCTACGTACAGATGAATTAATGGGTAAACTAACTGCATGATGCTTTTTTTTGGTCGATTTACTGCATGATGGGAAGCACCGAACTTGTATCTCTTGGGTTACCAGCCATATAAGGCAGCCATAAAACTCCGTTTCTTCTATATTTTTTTTGGTCCAACGTTTCTTGTTTCTTTTTTTTTTGTCAAACTTTAAAAAAAAATGATGTTGTTTTGCAAAATTGAGTATGCACATGAGTTTGTGAGAAGAATCAGAGTCTAGAGACATACCTAAGAGCCCATAGAATAAGAAGCTGTATTAGAGACTGTTCCATTGGATGTTATGGAATCAAGTTCTTTGGGTTGGCCATTGGTTTGTTAAAGCCCGATCCAAAAAGATTGGATACCTGGACCCCCGTGAATATGACCTCATTGCGCAAAGAACAAAAAATAACAAAGCAAGCCCCCATTGACAAAAAGTACAACAACAAATCAACAGAAGCTTTTTTGACCAAAAAAAAATCAACAGAAGCTTTAATTGTAGCAGTGTTTAAAAACCTGAGCCAGCCCCAGGTTCCAACCACTTACTAAAGATCCAATTCGGGCTTGTATCAAAAAAACGAAAGATCCAATTCGGCCTCGACCAAATGCGCGCCAAGTGGTGGAAAGGGCTAAGGTTTGGCTTAATTTATGGAAGTTTTTCAATTAAATTAAATTTATTATTCATTATTTATAATTTTTTTTTTAAACTTACATATATTTATGAAGAAATTAAATGGAAATACTTTTGAAAAATTTGAAATATAAGATTAACTTCAACTAATTATTTGAGTAACTGTTTTTATTGAAATAATTAATTAATAGTCACAAAGTATAATATAAAATATTAATTGATTTAAAAGACACTTAGGGTTTAAGCTTCTTTCCGATTATCATATTACTTTTTACGTAATATTTTAACATCATTAGATTAACACCCAGTGGCCGACTAAATTACATGAAGTAAAGCATCAAACATACTTTTTTGGGTACATGCATCGAACTATACTTTAATTGCTATTACTTTAACATAATGTTCGAGACAAGAATCAAATGAGCTACTATTTTATATATATGTATATTGTGTGTGGCGGTAAATGTGTGCATTCCCACGACATGCAACTATGGATGAAATGTGAATAAAATTAGAATAATGATTTTTACACATTAAAATTAAGCTTCACATCATTTCATTCGTTAATCGGCTAAAGAAATATGAAAGGATTATGTACATTTTTGTGTTATCATTTGAAAAATAATTAAAGAATGACATGTTTTTTGTGTGTAAATATCATTATTCTTTTTAATTGTAGAAAAAGCTTTGCCGAAAGAGTTTTTAAAATCCATCCTTACCTTTCTACTTTATAGAAAAGAGTGACTGCCCCATCCTTCTCATTTTAAATGCTAAAAACTTTCTCCAATTGATTTTTTTTTCCTTTTATCCAGCATCAGAAAATAGGGTTTAACTATTCATCTCTACAAGCCGCTTGTGGGAGAGAATCCACTTAACCTGGAAATTTATATAGAGTGAAGGGTCATTTTAGTCCCTGAGAGATTTAGGCGGTGTCACATTAGTCCCTGAAAGATAAGAAATTAAAAAATAGTCCCTTGCTGTGCCAAACGTTTGTCACTTTGGTCCCTACCATTATATCTCTGTTTGGACTGCTTAGTTGGCACATTAAAGGCCATATAGGATGTCCATGTTGCAATCCACGTAGGATTGAGTTGCAGGCCACGTTGGACTAGTAATGAGAGGGACTAAAATGACCAATTTCATTTGAGGTCATCTTCTTCCCCAACCCCAAACCCTAAATTCACCTTCTTCCCCAATTTCTCTGGTTCAACTTCTCCCCTTGGTTACTTATAGAGGACCCACCATGGTCACCAACCCACTTCACGCCGCCGTTGTTTTGCTCAAGGAAGATGGCCAATTCACAATTGTTCAGAATGATTTCTCTGCACAAATGATTTCTCCTTTCACATACCGCCATCAATTTGTTCAGAATAATCTCCCCTAACCTTGCATCCCCTATTTATTTATCTAATAACCAATCACCTCTTTTTCACTAACTATCTACCCTAATCCCTAACTAAATTTCACTTCTCTGCTTTTCTATCCTAACAGTAGCTCACGAGTTTATGCATTTATATATTTGGAAGTGTAACCAACCATGCCATGTATATTGGAGGCATACTTAGGTTCTTAACTTCTTATAAGAAAAAAATCTCTCTTATGGAAATTTTGATGGTTTGCTTGTTCATTCATTGGAACTTACAAGAGAAGGAGAACTGTGAACTGCATTTTCCTGTTTTCATTGGAACTCCATTTCTCTTTTTTTTTTCTCCTTCTCTTCCTTCTCTCTGTTATGTGTCAGAATTTAAAGTCTCTTCTTTATTTTGGTAGGGAAATGATGAACCCCATTGAGACAAAGGTGAATAATCTCTACGTTATTCTTCACTGCTTCCATCGAGTAAGTCTAATCCCAAACGAATGAAGCCACGGCGAATGCTTTAAGGAACAATCTAGAGCAGGGGCTTGCACAACGCGGTGGCGACGACAATGGATGTAAAGATGCAGAAAAATAGAAGAGAGACGGGGAGAATGGGGAGGGGGCAGACGGAAGAGAGAGATAGAAGAAAAGGGAGGGGAAGAGAGAGAGAGTGTGGATGAGGAGAGAGAGAGACACATGGCCTGAGCCCCTCCACACGTGGACTGCCACGTAGGAGTCCTACGTGGTTATTAACATGACAACTAAGCAGTGCAAACAGAGAGATGACGGTAAGGACTAAAATGAAAAACGTTTGAATCTATCAGGGACTAAAATTTAATTTCCTATCTCTCAGGGACTAATGTGACACCACTCAAATCTCTCAGGGACTAAAATGACCCTTCACTCAATTTATATATTATTGTGACTGCTTCTAGCTACGTATAACTATGCAATGTGCTGAGCAAGACACATATATGTAGTCTGGTACATGGCTCCTTTATTTCAAGGACAAAAGATATATATATATTCCTCAGGTTGTGTCACTGAGAGTTTCAATCAATTCTTATAGCTAGCATGACTGCCTTTCTATAAAAGCTTGATCGCACAGCCGGATTTTAATTATATATAGTGCTTTTAATGGAAAAGCTAACTATTGTAACTAAATTCACAAGATGCCTTAACATACATAATCTCTGTAATTGGTACATCATTCATAAAATTTATAAGAAACGCGTAGTTATAAGTTAATGTTTATGGATATTGAATGATTATCTCATCTCTTAATTTCAACTTGGTTACAATATGTATGTAGATATTTACAACACACACTAAGCCAAGATTTATTGACAATTTAATATACTTACACGATTTTTTTTATAAGCAAAATTTCATTAATAGAGAAGCCGGCTAAAGCACAAGTGTAGTAACCAACTTCAAAATAGAAAGCTACAAGAAAAGATCGAGTCTTTAAAATAAGAGAAAACAACCCCAAATAAACTAACCAACCCAAATCATAAGACTAATAGCCATAAGAACCTCCAACAAGCATCGATAAATTGATTGATTTTGCATTTTGCATAAGTTAAAGTTATTGAAAGTGAAGTAATATGTTAAGTTTAACACAATGTCAAGATCTTGACTATACACACACGCACACAACACGTGCAAAGATATATTAACTTTGGTTGTTTGTCCTAAAAATAAATGAATCACCTGACGTGATTTGTGCAAAATATATACATGTAAAGGTTGCACTGCTTTTTTTATAAAATGGTATGAAGATTATGAAAAAGATATTAATTACATTAAGCAATAAGAAATTATATAACTTGATATAAAAAATAAGAAAGTATACAACTGGAGAGGGAGAGAGAGAGAGAGAGAGAGAGAGAGAGATATATGCTTTAGTCATAAGTTAGGTAAACTCGACCTTCTAATATTGGGATGGCAAACACAAAACAAAAATAGGTACAAATCTCTGTTCAGTGCCCGCGCACAATTGTCAAAAGCGCGCCTACCAAGCCTCGAAAAATCCTCAGCTTGCCAAACAACACGTTTTAGTTATATTATCATGTGTGTGTTTGTTCCTACCTAGAAACTCTGTGTTTGATGCAGCTTATAGGCACGACACACATGTACATATAAACGAATTGCATATAGTGTTAAATATTATTCAATATTATTGCCTTGATCGAAAACTCGGAATTGCTTGTCCCAACCATGCTTCAAGCTGGCAAAAGTATATAAAGAATAATGGTGAGTGACAAAAGGGACTCTCGAAGTTCAGGAAACATTGTCATAAAATAAATAAAAAAATCTACAAATGAAAGATTTTATCACAACAAAACAAGACGACAAAATTGCTAATAAACCCATATGCAGGGTCATGCCACATGCTAAATGATCAGTACCAAACAACATAGGGAACAAATTGAGCCATGTCATCAGTGTTCCAACCATAATATATAGAAACAAGCTAAGCTCCTTAAATCAGCTCAGACGTTACAAAATTGATTTGTCTAATAAATTTGTCTCTGCTGCCATATATTGAAATCTGTGGTATAATTGTTTACTTGAGCATGAATATTTAATAAAATGCTCCAAGAAAGGTGGCTAAGCGAATCATCATCAAATGCTGCTGATCTTAATCTAGATGCCTTCTCGTGTTGTTTTTGTTCCGGAAAGAAAACTAAGGTTTTGGGTACTGTGAGAAATATGGCATACCAGGTCTGAAGGGAGCAAGGGGAAACTGATGATACGGTGGTGGTGGTGGAGGAGTAACAAGTAAATTAGGCTGATCATGAGCAAACTTAGAAGTAGCTGATATGAAAGGAGCCATTTTTGCACCATCTTGATGATGAGTACAGTGGATTGAATTTGAATTAGCATTATTATTGATAAGACTGAGATTCTGGTGCTGATCATCAAGAAGGTGGCCAGAGGAGGAACTGAAGCTTTGTTGATGAGGGCCTTGATCATAGAGAAGACCACTAAACACATGTCCTCCAATGTTCACTGATGTTTGATACGCTATTTCATTAACCGCATCATCCACAGAACGAACCTCAACACACCGAAACACAGCCACGGAACTCGTTGTAGCAGGAAATTTCAATTCCTCTGAACCTGATTTTGAAATAAACATATATGTTAATTAACGAGATAGCCGGGAATAGAAAAATGAAAAAAAAAAAAAGTGCTAGCTGTAATTAATTTTGCAAGCAGAATAATAAAGTTAGAGCAGGAAGATACAAATAGGCTTAATTAGTATCTCCTTTATATACGATCTAATTGAGTATGATGATGATGATATATATATATATATATATATATAGTTGATAGACAGAGAACATGACAACTGCATAATTGAAGGGGGGAAAACAACAGCTAGCTAGGGCTATAAAGCATATGTCTATATATATATATATATGGATCTTAATTTTGGTCACATCGTATTCATATGTGAAAAAGAGTAATAATTAATAATTAACCTGAGCATGTGGTGTGCTGCTTGTGCTTTTTAAGGATATCTGATCCCTGAAACTGATAAGAGTGGTCATGGTGTGGATGATGGTCCTGTTCCTCTTCCCTGTGGCGCCTCCTTTCCACAGGAATCCAAGTGCTCTTGATATGGGTAGGGCACTGAAACCCTTTGTTCTTGCAGCAAGTTCTGCACCTCCCGTATGAACACTCCCTCTTCGCTTGGTTCCCACAGTCTTGGCATTTATTTGAACTTTGCTGCATCCTCCAAATCCAATATTAGATCACCCCTTTTGCCCCTCCTCTACCATCTGCTTCACACTAGTACTCTCACTCATAAATGGGTCTACAACCAAACAAAAAAAAAAGAACATTATATCTTTCTTCTCTTTGTTAAATAAATAATTGCAATTATATATTTATATAATCACTTCAGTACTCAAGTTCAAAATTACAAATATATATATATACTCCCTCTCTGTATTTGAATATAAACAAAAATACATATACTCACGTTTATTAAGAAAATTAGTTAAGTGTAATTAAGTTTCTTGATCTCATATAAAAAATTAGTGTAATTTCTAAATTACTCTTAATAAATACAGTACAATTTATCATATTTATGAGTATAATAAATTGTTACTTTGGAACAAACTATGCATTGGAAAACAAAATTTAAATTAACTTAAGGGTATTATAAGAATAATATTATTAAATGAGATAAAATTAATTACTTTTTGTTTATATTTAGTAACATGATATTTTGGTGCTTTTTTGTTTATAATAAAAAACAGAGGGAGTATATCGTGGCAAAGCCGCCTACCATTTAGCAGGGGAATCAATTCTAGGTTACAGTAATTAAAGCCCACACCACTTAGAACCAATTATATATATAGTCAAAAAACTAATTACCAGAAAAAGAAACATGTTATAATATGGTAAAGGATCGTATACTCACCAACAAAATGCAATGTCTATATATGTAAACGTACAATTAATTGCTTTGTTAATATACAAGGTGGTTCTCATATATAAATTAAGTGATCATGAGTGAATCACTTAATTTGTATATGAATCTCAACAATTAGACGTGTCTTAGCTAAGTTGCATATTTGAAATTGACAGTGTATGGTACAGACACGAAGTTAGAGTATCTGAATTAGTCTGGTCGATGACAACTTGCTTTTGTTATATATTAATTGGTCCTGGGAAGAATATTTTTGTAACGCACTCTTATATTTTTCAATGTTTGTTTTTATCAATTGGTAATCCCATTAAATACCTTGAGTACATGTCTACTATCTATAATAGGGCTAATAACAGGAAATTTCATTTAATAAATATTAAAAATATTTAAATTGTTAAAAAATATGTTGCTAAAACCGTTCGTCCGTTGCACATGCAAGAGCAATTGGTTACAGTACTGGTGTAGCCATCTATGGTGTTAACTTCCCAAAAATGAATGATTCTTCTCCTATAATTTTTCATAAATTAACTTCGATAAAATCGGATGGCGAGTCACCAAGTTCAAGCTCTACGCCATGAAAATTGTTCATGTTATTGCTCAATCTCACTCATTCTCGATCGCTGAGTAGATTCTCTCTTTTCTTTGGAACAATGGGCCGGCGAGAACGAAGAAATTAAAGTGCGGCAATTGCAATTAAATATTTGGCCAAATTTTATGATCATGCCCCTGAATTTTTCAATGGGGACCATTTTTAATATATTTTTTCCCGCGAATATTTACTTTTTGGTAATGACAAAGGAAGAAAAAAAAAGCAGCAGTAAAGTTGGCATTATATATATTATATATCTTCTCTTCTGGCTAGTTTTGTACGTGTATGTATTAAGCAACTAGAGTTGTCAAATTGGGTTAGTCCGATAAAAAAATGGAATCCCAACCCGAATCAGCCCGAAAAATCATTGACCCGAAATGGGTTAGCCCGTGGTGGGCCGGGCTGACCCGCTGGCCCGACTATAATTTGCTAAAATTGCTTACAGACTGTTTCATACCAGGGATGTGAATAATTACACAGGTGTGGAATCGTCAGATTTTTTGGACTATCTTTTTTCTAGTACTAAACTCACTTACAGATCGTTTCACAACACTATTGTGGATAATTTCACAGGTGTGAAAGCGTTAGGCTCCCACAAATGTCTTAATTTTCGGCGCTAAACTAGCTTACAGTACGTTTCATACTCAGGATGTGATTAATTACACAGGTGTGATTGCATCAGATTTCTATAAAAATATTATTTTTAAAAAATAAATGAGTATAAAATGAGCCCATGGGCCAGCCCGTTTGGCCCACAGCCCGTGGAGGGCTGGGCTGGTATATTAGTAGCCCACATTAAAATTGGTCCGGTCTAGTCCGAAAATGTGTTGGCCCATTGTGGGCTGACCCAAATGGGTCAGGCCAGCCCGAATAGACAGTTGTGTAAGCAACCCATCGCTTGAGTACTTTGGCTAGCTTTTGAATGAAACATGCAGTTGTATCATATATTTGGATTTATAATTTATTTAAACACTTATGTCATAAGTGATTATATTTTTTATAATTTAAGAAGATATGTGATAAAACTAACTTTATATAAGTTATAAATTATTTTAATGAGTTATTCTGGAGAGCTTATAAAAATAAACTCAAAACAGTTTATCAAATCCCACATGTGAGTTCTTTTCTTGTACTGGGCTATGAAATGTCTTGGGGTTCAATGAACCAAAGAAGTAGGACACTTCGAAACAATAACAGTGCGGTGTCGTACTTGCGTGTTTGAGGATTAATACCACTTACCTGGTGATTCACCTAAGAACATGCTTGAGCTATTAACAACTTCCATCATTCCGATGATCAATTATAATAAGCAACGCTCGCAGCATATATTGACTATTGATGTGTCTCCATTATTAGCATATATATGGAATATGACAGCAGATAAATATTATAGATTAATGTAGCAGTGGAGGTATCTAAATGTTACCACTGGGGTGAAGCCAAAATCAAATTGACTTTTCCCTTTTCATTAAGAGGTGTCGTGCAAGTCGTGGCGCATCAAAGTAGGAGACGAAAACTATACTCCGAGAGCTGCTACATAAAAATTTGTGCACTTCAAATTTTGTACTCAGATTACTTTTCTTAATTTCAAATATTTCAAATTGAAGCATTTTTTTCATAGACAAATATTAATAATTAGTATGCTATGTTAGTGAGAGAGCCCTCTTCCCAAATCACCAAATCACATTATCATCTCTATGATGCAGACTTCTTTATTTATCAACTTTTTTGCTACTTTTTCGAACGGCCTTTAATTTCATGTTTGGTTCTCCAAGCAGTTCCAAATTCAGAAGCGAACTCCAGGCGAAAATTAGAAAAACATGAAGTTTAATTTTTTTTTTCTAACTAACTATATCTAATGTCCTCAAATTTCCTTCCAGAATTCTATATATTGACAGAGCATTTGATTTCAAATCGATCTCTTATGTTATTTGTGTCTCAAACCCATCATCATTCATCAGTATATATCGTGTTGTTGGTGAGAGAGGAGAGTCAAGTATATAAGCACGTCAACAACGAGTTTCCACTGAAACAGAGACAGACAGAGTCGTTCTTCACCTCATCATGGACGTGGTGGAGTCTTCTTTCTTTCTTTATTTCTTTCTTTCTTTGTTTCTTTCTCTTTTTGCTTTTGCGCTTCGGATGATGCGTGTGTCCTCACTTTTTAACGTGTGCTCTCCCTGATTAATTAAGTAAAGATATATTTAATATTAATTTAACTTAAAGATAATAACATATGCTTAATTTTCTTGCATCGCAAACAAGTTCACTTTTGAGATAAGTGTTTTTTTTTTTTTAAGAAAGTGAGCTCATATCATTGCATTAGAAATCGAAATACAAGATGGAATGGAATCAAAAACTTGGAAGCTAGACCATAATGTGACTACCATTGTAAGGGAGTGAATAACCACGTTAGTTTGTCTCTTTACGTGACCAATACCATAAGTTGGATTTAAAGCAAGTGACGTTTGCACTCGAAATTAATAGTGTCAAATTCAGATACATCATGAACATTGGAGTTGACACTGTCCACCACACGTTTTCCATCGAGCTCAAAAATGACGTTCTGCAAATTGATCAGTTACATTTATAATTTTCCAGGGTCGTTATATAATTTGTAATTTTTGTAAATATAAACCCCTATTTTCTAAAGAAAATCCATGTTTGCACGTGAGATTAAAATGTTAGGTTTTATGATAATTTATTGTTATATTTATTTTATTTTAAAAAAATAAATTATCTAATGTTTACTTCAAATGAAATATCTTGAACGTGTTTTATTTGAATATGTTTTCTATTTTAATTTAATGTATTTAATTTAATTTTTATTTATTTTTTGTCTTTAAATATTTACATAAAAAGAGTGAAAATATTAAAAAGTTATTTTCTCTATTTCCTATATAAATAAATATTTCAAGAGAATAAACAAATTAAAATATGAAAAATATAATCAATTACTCTTCAAAAAAAAGTTTTATAATTATAACAAAGCAAAAAAAAATCCATGTAAAAACTCTATAAAATACTTTTTATGCAATTTCTCTCTATCTAAAACTCATAAGCCCTTATTTCTCTACATATAATCTCTACAAATCAACTAAACCTATTAAACTATTTTAAATCCTCTTTCATAAAGAAATTAATTAATTAAAGCATCATAATCCACTCAAAATTTTAAAAAAAAAATTGAAGTTTATCCTTTTTAAAACCTTAATCTCACCATTTTTTTGTAAAATTCTTTAATTTTTCATCTTATTTTTAGCTCCTGGACCTTTCAAATCACTTGCTAATTTGCTATCCCCATTTTTTTTCCAAACTATCAGTTATTTACGTAGAAAATGAGGATTTATGGGTTTAAGTAATTAAAAACTAATTGCCAAAAAAGTAGACAAAAGCTAACATAACACTTGATTGTAGTAATAAAAAGTAAGAGACTAAATTTGAGTAAAAAAATATTATGATATTAAAGTTATATAAATTATAATTTATGAATTAAAAGTAAGTCTTAAGAGCATCTCCATTGGTGCTCTCCAAATTTGAGTACTTAAGTGGATTTTATTTGTCCAGATTATTTATTTTTACTTTTTTAACCCAAAATACTTAATAGATATTCAACCCCTCCAACCCAGCAACTCCAATTTGAGTACTTAATGGGTCCCACCAATAACTTTATATCATTACATCTCAACAATAATTTATTTATTAATTCATTTATTAATAATTATAGATCTATTTTTATATAAAAATATGAAATTTATTTGTACTATTTTTTTAAATCAAAATAAATTTTAAAAAGATAATAAAAAATAAAAACATTGATATCCAGCACACAGCGACTCTTTTATTTATTTTTTAATATTATAAGATCTTTACCTACGGATGAAACTGTAGGTAAAAGGTCTCTCTATTGTTTTTTCCAAAAAGCTCCACCTATGGGACCTAGACGTGACAGGAGAGAGACTGTTGATTTTTTATTATTATAAAAAGTTTTACCGATAGATGAAACCGTTGCTAAAAGTCTGTTTCAAAATTATTATTTTTTTAAGCAGACAGATGCGGGCCCGAGGAGAGAGAAGAGAGAAGGTACTTGTAGAAGCACTCCTCTCCCATTAGGTACCCCAACTTGCATGCCTCCATTAAGAGTACCTATTAGGTACTCTTTAAGTACCATGCAACGGAGATGCTCTAATAATTTTGGTGTACAGTGACCAAAAATACCAGTTCTGTATTTGCGTGCCTGGGGATAATTTTTTATTTTTGTCGATAGAGCCGTGATTTTGAAAGAGAAATTTGGGCTCGAAGCCCAACAATATATTAAACATTCTTCTATGTGACCCTGACTGAAATATAGAAATCTCATAGGGAATTGGTAAATATACCTCAGTTTTTTGCCATACACTCCACATTTATTCAAGAAATTACTATTATACCCTCATTGTTTGGATTTTTTTTTTTCTGATTTTGCTTCTTTTCCGGAAACTGGCCATACACCCCCAGTTTCCGGAATACAGATTTGCATTCCGAAAACTCCAGTTTCCGGAATGTAAATTTTTCCTAGAGTTTCCGGAATACAAATTTACATTCCGGAAACTTCAGTTTCCGGAATGTAAATTTTTCCTGGAGTTTCCGGAATGCAAAAATACATTCCGGAAACTGGATTTTCCTGGAGTTTCCGGAATGTAAATTTTTCTGGAGTTTCCGGAATGCAAATTTACATTCCGGAAACTAGAGTTTTCGGAATGTAAATTTTTCCTGGAGTTTCCGGAATGCAAAAATACATTCCGGAAACTAAGTTTCCGGTAACAACGCGAAATTGAAAAAAAAAAATAAACAAATCAACGAGGGTATAATGGTATTTTTCTTTTTAAATGTGGGATATATGTCCAAAAATATTGGTGTATTTACCAATTCCCAATCTCATATTGTCAACTTCATGGACCTCGTTGGTTTGATAATTTCCGTGTGGCCCATTCATGCTATCTTTTATTTTTCCATGCAAAAAAGAGGTGGTACAAAAAACTCGTTTTTATTGACCAAAAAAATTCGTTTTTGCTGTTGACAAAAAAATACTCATTTTTAAAGACAAAAAAAAAACTCGTTATTGTATGTTATTTTTATGGATTAAATATTTTTTAGTTTTTGTAAATAGAGAAACATTCGCTTTTCGTCTCATAAAATAAGCCACATGTGATTTCTATTGAAAGTATTTTAAGAAACCACATGTATCCTGTTTTAGAAAATGAATGATCGAAATGAAGCATCTAAAAATTTGAGAAACAAAAATGAGAGACCAAGCGTCGTGACAGGGTAGAGACCACAAGAAGCATGCTAAACCTACTCCATGATTTAAATACTAGCAATCCTTCCCTTCCCTTCCCTAGCGAGCTTGTGTAATAGTAGTGTTTGACCTAAAGAAAAAGCGACCAAATAAAAACTTAATTAAGAGAATTGAATTTATTCACCGAACTTTAAATTGGTTAATATTTTAGGGGCCAAAAAATGTAAATGAGTCACAACTTGGTGTGTGGCAAGTTCAGTGGCTTAATTAGCTGGCAAGTGACTGATGGGGTCACCATATATTAATTACGGCCAGTTACCCATCACAATCGGGTCCCCATCGCTAAATGCTCCTCATACTTATGTGCCCCACTTGAAATATGCAACCCGCAGAGCAAACAGAATGTAGGCAAGTCCCATCCAAGTTTCTGGCTGTAAGAGCCTTTTCAACTTTGATGAGTTGCACACCACCATCTTTTTTGATGCACACCACCATCTATTTTTGGCATACACACACACACACTTCTTGAGCAATAGCTTTCTTTACCTCCCCCGTATAATTAACATGCGTGATATGATTAATGGCCTAAACAAAAAAAAGAAGAGGAATAATTCAGAAAAGCTCACCTTGTTATCTAGCTATATATATAATTGGGTCCTTTCGAGCACGAGATATAACTGATTCCTCATGTATATTATATGTATGTATGTATATGTATACTATTTTTATTTTGTCGAAAGGAATAAAGGGATCATCAATAATAATATCCAAATGTTGTAATTGATAAAGCAGGCATTTGTTTATTTCAATTTATAGTATAAAAAAACACCACAATTTAACTAGCTTAGATTTACTAAACTATATATAAGCAGCTACTAATTAAATTAAATAAATGTGTATCTACTGCATGATCTCTATCTTAAATATTCTTATCCTTATGAATATGAAAATTTGTCTGTAACTGATAAAACACGGAAGAAAGAAACATTTGTAATTGATGACATCAAACAGAGGAATTGAGTCCATACCTTTTTTTTTGCATTATTCTTTGACCAGTAGTAGTTATATATGGCTCGCTCTGCGAAACTATATATATATAGCTAAAGAAAAATGATTTTTTGACTGCTCTATGCTATTCTAAATCTAGTGAGATACAAATTAAAAAAAGAGAAAAGTGATAGATGTTATAAATGAGTGATGTAATAAAAAAAAGATATAAAAAAATAGAAATATTAAATGAATGTTGAAAATAGATGAATGTCCAATCCAAATATCATCGTTAATAGCTAATATATCTATTTTTGTTTTTTTCCACTTTCTTCTGTTTGTGATATACCCAACCCATTTATTTTTTTTGGTCAATAAAAGTTCATAGAATGGTTAAAACCAGCCAAATGGTATCTATAGTAAGGAAGACAACATACGCAGAGTCACACGAAAAACAACATTACAACCCAAGACCCACTGCTGATGTATCCCTTACAAATGTCAGACAAGGAAAACAAATAAACTAAACACCCAAACTACCAAAGCACACAAAAACACCGATAAAACAACCTAGCAAACCAAAAAGGATACTAAAAAGGATACTGACATATAAAAAAAAAAATATGAGGGGGGTTGGGAAAAACTCATTTGGAGCATCCAAAAACCTTCTACCTCCACAAAAACCCACATGTCACACGCGGACGTCTCTTTCCGGAAATCCGATCAGGAGAACTAAGCTTTCCACCAGCATTTCAGAGATCACCCAGGCAGCTTGGGTTGAACCCCACACCAACGGTTCCAGCAACGGTAGACCAGAGATGAGAAAAACCAACCAACGAAAGTGCGAAGACAACAGCCAACGCAACACAGAGCCTACGAACCAACACAAACCAACAACAAACCCACGACCACAGCACATGACCATCCAAGCTGTGGGGAGACAAAACACCCAACCTTGACGAGGAAGGCACACGTCCACACCACCGCCGATTGCGAAGGCTCCACCCCCAGCTAAAGGAAAATTAGCGCAGCATCAAACCCCCAAACCACCCTATCTGGATCGCGCCTCCTCTGCCAAGCCAAGATCGAGCACACCGTCGTCCTCATCTCTTCTGCCAGCTCTGCCCACAACCCATTTGAATCCTAGAAAATGCTTAACATACTCTTGACTACGACCAATACACTGAGCCCACTCCCCACCCACTTGAGTTGCAAGCAAATAGTGTATCACATGCTTTTGAAGTTATTTTTGAGAACACACACCATAGAAAACAGCTTGTCATTTGAAAACCTCATCCATGTGAGGGGAGTATATTGGAAATATAAGATTTAATTAAATACGTAATGATCGAAAGTGCAATGTTCCTTTCTTATCTCTTCTGGTTACCTTTTTGGTGCCGACAACATGCATATCTTACACAATATATTTTGTTCAAAGATTCGCAAATTAAACCATATCATATCTAGTCCCCCAAAAAAGTGATTTCTGTCGTCTAGTTAGGCCGACTTGTTTAATCAGTTTTCCACCCTTGCATTCTTGCACTTTCCAATTTTGTTAATGTACGTACATCACTAGTACCACATCTGCCCCAATTATATATTGATGCAATGCAAGGAAAGAGCAAAGTACGCAACAAGCACGTTTATAATAATCTACATAAGAAAATAAAGGCATCACGAAGAAAGTTGAAATTAATCAAAACAAAAAGGCAGACCAATGGACAGACCTATCAGAATTATAAATCTTTTATTTGTTCATTTTTAATTATTTTTTTGCTACAATGGAAGCCTAGAGGCCCAGAAAATACCACCCACATCACACTATCACCGTCATAGATCAATTGAATCTAAAATGATCACTAATGCTAGCTAGCGAGATGAAAGATTAATTAAAATATTAAGGAGGGAGAGATTGATCACTGGCAAAACCGTGTTATATATATATTAGCCAAGCATACTGTTACCAAGACTTAATTGAGGGGTTTGTAATCTTTAAGTTTTCATTAATTCAATTTTAGTTTAAATTTCTAACCAAACTTCATCAAAGCCAAGTGTGTCGTTCATTTAGACGAGATTCGATATCCTTATAGTGGATGATCTAAAACTTCGGTTCTCTAAATTACGGATCTTATAATATGTTCAACAATAAAATGAAAAGGTTTGACACTGTAATTGTGGGAATCTTGCTTCTATCATTATCCATTTTAAGAAACAACAATGATACTTAAACACCTAAAATTTTCTACCACCCATACAATATCTCTTATTTCTATCTATCACTCTCTTCTTATCACATCATATCACCTATTACATCTGTTATTTATCTCTCTTTTATCTCTTTTTTACTCAAAATATATATACCTACTAGGTGTCTAAGTAATATTTTTCTTTAAGAAATGGGTACTGATACACACTGTATCATGGAAGATCTCTGACAACAGTTTGAGGGTAGGGACTAGTGTTTTTGACAATATCACCAAGGACTTGGTTTTAGTCATTTTTTATTATTTTCAATTTTAATTATAAACATATCACCAACTTCATTTTTATTTTTTCTGTTTTTAAAATTTTATACAGAAAAAAATATTAAAAATGGTAAAAAAATAAAAAATAAAGTGAAGATATTGTAATATTTTTGTAATTAAAAACTAAAAGCTAAAAATGAAACAAAGCATGTGTTTAGCTTTCTTTCAATTCACTATTTTCCTTTCTTGAGGTATGGCACATCATAGGATCCTATAAAACAGTGTGGATTACGATAAGACATTTTCAAAGTATTTTTCCATGAAATTGACTTAGAGTGAATATTCACTTTACGGATAAAATAAGACATTTCAATAATTGATAAAAAAAATTGTATAGTATTATGAATATTCGTGATTTATTATGTATTAGGTAATATTTACTATTAATTTATTTATCAACGTTTAATAGTAATTACTTTACTTTCTAAAATAAATTACACACCTTTTTTTATATACAATAAATTACACACTTTAAAAACGTTGGATTGCTCTCCAACTACTATTTGTGAAAAATATAATTTGAGTTCTGATTGTGAACTTTTGGGGAAACCTCAATACTTAATTATTTAAGATTTAATTGTAATTTTGATTGTATGATTTTGATTCTTTAATTTTCATTTGAGCTAATTGAATGCTTTAGTTTTTCAATTGTTGAGACAATACTTCTATTTAACTATGAGATTTGACACAAATGATTAATGTGTTTTATTTAGAGGGATGAACTCGACTAACACCCGAGTTTGATTCTTAAAGATTGGAACAATTTTTTATGGAATTCTGTGGATAAAAACCAAAAAATACTTAAAATTCGTGATCTAATTGATAAATGCGTTTATTTCTACTTGAATGAACCAAATTTGACATAGAGAGGCTTGATAGGCCAAGAAGGAAGGTTTGGTTACCAAGTAGGGAGGGTCGGAGGGAACATAGGCGACAATACCACTTGGGCTCGCCTCCTTCTCTGGCTCGCTGAGAGGGCATCATTTATTTGGATGTTTACAATTATAGTGAAATTGATTATTATTTATTTATTTATTTAAATTTAAAAGAAGCGCTAGAGGCGAAGATCAAGATCAAGAGTGGGGGCGTCTGAATATCAATAAAGGAAAGCAGATAAAGCAGGCCATGCCTCAAAGTTCAGAAACACTCAGAATGAGAGCGAAAGCATTGTGCTATAGAATAATAGTAATATCGACCCCGATACTTCGACACCCCACTTTTGTCCTCCACCCCTCCCACACCTGCCCATGTGGCAATAATTGAGTGACTCAACAAAAAATAAAATGAGTTAGCGTTCAACATTTTATGCGGGAAAGAAAAAGTGAAATCGAAAGGTGGTAAGCGAAAATGGTGGAGAAGAGCACAGGTAGAAAGGAGGAGGTGGCGCCGAAGTTTGCCACTGCCGTCGACGCCAAAGTTTGCCATTGCAGACCCGGGTTTCTTTTCTCCCTCTTTTTTAGTCTCATTATTCATCTTTTTTGGAGCTTGTCACCGTTATGCCAGAGTTGGGCTCTGTCGATGCCAATTCTTTGGTGTTGTGTGCAATGGATGTCGGAGTTGGGCACTGTTGACGTTGATCGGAGAAATGATTCATATAGTGTGTACTTTTTTTTGGTTACAAATATAGCATGTACTTAACCATAAGATGGTTTCAATTAACCATTTATGTAAATATAATTAACTGCGCATATGTATATATGATGTAGTAGGACACGAAATTGCATTTAACCATGTGCATCGCCTGATTAACCAATTATTTGTCTCTTATTAATCGAATTTCAAATTACTGATTCAATTATATAGAATTATTCACTCACATGTAATGGAAACAACACAACATTGAATACTCATTCTAGACATTGAATACTCAACATTTGCTCCATATGAATAGAAAGAAACCAATATCAAAAAAAAAAAGACAATAATTGTTAAGGAGACAAATGTTAGAGACACATTCCTGTGTTGAGGAGAGTCAAATTCACTGAAAACTGAGACACATTTCACCATGTTACTTGTCATGTGTTTGTGTACTTGTAACCCAATCATTGACATACCCGTGGTTAGGTTTGAATAATTATGCGGTTAGTCCCTCTCTGTCAATGGTTAAATTTAACTACGTGCCAAGGATATGCCAAATTTGAGTCACAAGTGTTAGAGACACATTTATGTGTTGATGCCTTTCAACTTCATTGAAAACTCAGACACAATTCACCCTATTACTTGTCTTGTGCTTGTATACTTGTAACCCAATAATTGACACACACGTGGTTAGTTGTGAATAATTATGTGGTTAGTCATTCTCTTTCAGTGGTTAAATTTAACTACGTGCGAAGGATTTGCCAAATTTGAGTCACAAGTGTTAGAGACACATTTATGTGTTGATGCCTTTCAACTTCATTGAAAACTCAGACACAATTCACCCTATTACTTGTCTTGTGCTTGTGTACTTGTAACCCAATCATTGACACACACGTAGTTAGTTGTGAATAATTATGTGGTTAGTCATTCTCTTTCAGTGGTTAAATTTAACTACGTGTCAAGGATTTGCCAAATTTGAGTCACAAGTGTTAGAGACATTTATGTGTTGATGCCTTTCAACTTCACTGAAAACTCAGACACATTTCACCATGTTACTTGCCATGTGAGTGTATAGTTGTAACTCAATCATTGAATAACTTGTGGTTAGTTGTAAAGAAATATGTGGTTAGTTTCTCTCTGTCAGTGGTTAAATTTAAATACATGCAAATGATAATGTCAAATTTGAGTCACAAGTGTTATAAACACATTTATGCGTTCAAGCCTTTCAAACACACTGAAAACTCAGACACATTTCACCATGTTACTTGCCATGTGAGTGTATAGTTGTAACTCAATCATTGAATAACTTGTGGTTAGTTGTGAAGAAATATGTGGTTAGTTCCTCTCTGTCAGTAGTTAAATTTAAATACATGTCAAGCCTCCGCGAGTTCTTCCCAACGTCAAAACCTCCGCGAATCACAGCCTCGGCCTTCGATCTGTCCCACTACCGGTTCGTAATAGTGAGGAAAAGATAAGAGAGAGCGAACACTTGAGTCACCCTTAGAGGGAAGATAAGCTGAACAGAAGCACAAATGGTGAGGGAAAGAGAAGAGAGATGTCTGAGGATGAGTGGAAGTGAAAGAGGGAGACGAAGTGGAACTGAAAGAGGGAGACGGGGTCTTGCGTTTTTGAGAGAGAGAAAGAGCGGGACTCTAATCTTTCCCTTTTGATAAGTCAATAGCTGAGTCAGTAAAATGTCCACGTATGCGGGTGTTAGGCGAGTGGAGCACTCAAAGCGGGTGTCCATTGATCTTTTTCCTAGTAATATAGCCCAAAAGAAGCCAACTTGCTGAGTCCCCTATTTAATCAAAGAAAGAGAAATGCATATATGTGGGGAAAAAGAGAGAGAAAATTAAAGAGATAGCTGTGGCATCCAGAGTTCTCTCTAAAAGTCAGAAAAACACTAAATACCCTTCACCCTAGAAGCTGATCTTTCTGGACCCCTAATGCCAAATCGCCCATAATTCTTTTGTCCCCATACTCACCTTGCCTTCAAAACCATCCTATTATTCAATTCAACACGCCCACAAGATAGTCACAAGCAAGCAAAGCACAACAAAGTAAGCCAGAGAGAAAAAAGAGATAATGAAGATCCAATGTGATGTGTGTGACAAAGTAGAGGCCTCTGTGTTCTGTCCTTCAGATGAAGCAGCTCTTTGCCACAGCTGTGATCGTACCATTCACCATGCCAACAAGCTTGCAAGCGAACATGCTCGCTTCTCTCTGCTCCAACCCAACTCCAAAGACTTCCCTCTCTGCGATATCTGCCAAGTACTACTACTCCTCATTCATTAATAACCCTTACCCTTCTCTTTCTCTTCTCAAAAATCTAATCTTTATAATGATTGAATACAATAGAAACACAGAACTGAACAATGGTGTCCATGTTTTTGATTGCAGGAGAGGCGTGCATACCTGTTCTGCCAAGAAGACAGAGCAATTCTTTGCAAAGAATGTGACCTTCCAATCCACAGAGCCAATGAACATACCCAGAAACATAACAGGTTTCTTCTCACGGGTGTGAAGCTCTCCAGCACTTGCTTGGACCCAGATTCATCGTCCACCAGTGGAAATTCTCGATCAAGAGCAAACAGACCAAGACCCAGATCGGTTTCGAATGAAAACGCGGCCAGTTCTTCCTGCAAGGTTGAAGACAACATGGCTAGCGACACTGGTTCGGTCTCAACAAGCAGCATTTCTGAATACTTGATTGAAACCTTACCCGGTTACTGTTTCGAAGACTTTCTTGAAGCTTCTTTCGCACCTAATGGTTTCTGTAAGGTTTGCTGTACACCCTATTATTATATTATTATAATAATTATATATCTATCTAGAAGAATGAATACTATGGGGTTTAACAACTTGTGAATCGTGTTTGTTGTTGCAGAATTACGACCAAGATCTTCAGGTTCAATCACCTCAACTAAGTTCTAGTGTTTTGAGTCTTCCCCTGATTGATTCAGTGGTTGGAGTTAAGGAAATTCCAACAGCGAACACTTTCAAAGGTAGTAACTTAAAAATGGAGAGATTGTAGCTGTACAGTTCCTGAAAATTGTGCTCCGATATTTATCAAAATATCTAGACGCTCTCGAAGATATTAACTATTTGTAAAATTCTATTGGAAAATATCCTCCTTGACTTGTTTTCGATCTGTATTTCTTTACAATGCATATATGCTTTTTCATTTTGCCTGTCTGTGTTTCTTTGCAATATTATTCCCATCTACTGTTTTGGCCTCATATTTTTGTCATTTTTTTAATCATTAATTTGAATTACACAACTGAATAATAATATCAAACTCCACTTTCTTAAAAGGGAAGTCAGCTAACACCTTTTAGTATCTATTTCGTGTGAAGACTTTCTTGATATAAAGCTATCCCTGTATTTCCCATCATATATAGCTATAGCTATCAAATTTTAGTAACTGGTGGTCAATGCTAATAAACAGCCGACAATTTTGCATAGTGTGAACATGGAGTTGATTGATTGTGATGGGTAGAAGGAATTTTCAAGTTGTCTGATTGATTAGCCTGGGGAGGTTAGTTAATTTAGGTGCGTGAAGGGGGTAGGGGTACTTGTGAGTTGTGATGTCATGTTCGAAATTTAAAAAACTGTTTTATTTATCTTATTTTTTGTGTTCAACAAAAACTGTTTTATTTATCTAACCACCACACTAAATTCAAGGATTATTCTCAATATGTGGGACGGTCAAAGATAAAAAATAAAACTTGGGGATGTATAAAGAAGGATTTCAAGCTTTAGCCCCATTAAAATATACAAGATCTTTTCCATCTGGTATCTGACTTACAAAGTTTTAAATTTTAAATTGACATGAGACTTGCAAATCCTTTTCAACATGATTGAGTATTATGCGTTCATAACATGGTAGGTACTCGTGTTGAATCTCTATACGTCAAACATCAAATTTCAAATTCCCTCGTTAGACAGTAGGCCTTCTCCTACGTAGTTTTTCTTGGAAGGTCCATCTAAGTTTGACCCAACCTGGTGAGGAAGACGCCAGCAACAACAATACTCTGGTTTTGGTAAATCTTGAAAGAAGACAGAATCATGGTTATCATCGATAGCTGATCCATATAGTTTCAAATTGATAAAAATTATTACTTCAACGCAAAGCAAGGTTTATCAAACATCAACATTGTTTTTTGTTGAGAAATATCATAACAAATTCCCACACCAAGTCCATAAAAATATATTCACTATAAAGTGTGATGTATAATGATTCTTTTGATGCAAGATCTCTCTCAATCGAGTCAATCGCATCTGACTAAAATGGTTTACGATATCCACGTGGCATTATTGGTGTTAGTACAAAGATTTCATGGGAATAAATTCTGGTTCGATGGTTATGATGGCTACCGAGGGAAAGTCACAATAGTATGAAGGAAAAGGTGAAGGTCTAAAAAGTGCTCCATGATTTGGATGGTTCAATGGTTCATTCTTTTTTGGGTCAAAGATTTGGATGGTTCATGAGTAGAGACAGTTTGACAATATCTCAAGGAAAAGTGATGGGAGAGCAATTCTCTGGTAGAGGGGGTTGTTGTTACACGACAAGAGAGGGTTTGTGGGGGTACTGCGATGAAAGTTTTAAAAGGTTCCAGAAGGATTGGACAAATGAATTAACTGAGTCACAAAGGAAAAGAAAAGTAACGGTGAGATGGGTTTTAGGGCTCAGCTAGATTGAGCCACTTTGGAATGCCTTCATTGCAATCTCAAGCACCTCGTGTTGATTCCGCATTTACTAGAGATATCACCAAAAGTTGACCAAAAAAAAAAGAGATATCACCAAAATGGGTCTTACAATATTTGAACAATTTCTAACCCTAACATAAAAAAACCAAAAAATCCTATGACAAATGGTAAAAATTCCTTATCCACATTGAGCCATCTATTGACGTTGCTCGCCGTAGCATTTGCACCCATCAAATATAATGGGTACGAAAATGCGAAGCCTGAGCAGCAGGAGAGGGTCAAAGAGAAACCTCACTGTTCTTATACCCAGCAAAGGTCATAAGAGGTTCGCAACAAAATTCGACTGTATATTACGTAAAACATGCATTTTGTGCTATGTACTTCAGCGGTGCTGTTTACACCCTTTCCCTTTTTACATTCTTTCTCCTCACCCCCTTGTCTTCCCCTATAATACAGTTCCCCAGGGGTAGTATAAAAGAAAGAAGATATTGGTATACCTTTTAAACGGTTTTACATACAGGCAAACTAATAAAAGAATTACACCCGTAATTGCATGGAACTCAATGGGATAGAGCCCTGCAAAAATTGAAACAGCCAAAGGAAAACACGTTAATATTTGTACAGCACTTGAATAGAGCAAATTAAATATTCAAGGATAACTGCAAGACCTCTGTTGATACTTGATAGGGTCAAGATGTAAAAGCAAATAGCCTATCTGTAATATTTGTGCGGCATATTGGACACTCAGAACAAGCAAGTGAACAAGATTTACACACTGCAAGAGAAAACAAAAAGACGTGGGCCCGTGAGTATTCTTACAAAAATTTGAAAATCCAAAGGACAATCGCCAAGAATTTGAAGGAAAGGGTTTCAGACATGTTTTAAGAACACTTACAACAAAAATGTCGGCATGGAAGAAGAATTGCTGCAGTTGGAGATTCAAAACATACTTTACAAACATGGGAATTGGCATCGCCATTCCCAAGGTACTTGAGTTCTTTTTCCTTCATCTCTTGCATGCGTGCCTGAAATCGCAAATTGCAGCTCAAAAAGGGTATCTCAGCCGACATTTCAAAGAAATTATGTGCTTTGTCAGACCTAATCATCCGAGTCCAACAAATTTGAGAATAATTACTGTGGAAATGAAAACGGCATTTTTTATTATGTTATACTCAAGTGATCCAGCTGCTAAAATATCTTTAAATGATCTCTGAAAAGTGATTTTCTTATTTTATTTCATATTTCCTGATTTATTTTCTTAATCTCAATTAATAGCCTTATTATATTAGTAGGTTTGGGCTCGCCCTAATTATTTGTATAAATAGGACCATCGGGTTAGTATTTCTATCACATCATATCATAATAATATTAGTAATTAGTAAATCAAATTAATATCCTATCTCTAGTCCCTAGAAAATCAGCTCAAAATTTCCTAGGACAAAGAAACACAAAAATAACTGTAGTATGGTGTTACCTTGAGGCGAACAACCAAGGGTTCTTCCTTCGGGATTTCGTCATCTGGTTTTGATACATCCGAAAGCTGCTCCTTAGAGACAATATTACTTTCAATGTCATTAGCTTTTGGATCGTTTATGTTTTGCGCCCCATCATTTTTTTTATCAATGTTCGATTCTGGGACAGCTCCCCCTTCTTTTTTTAACTTAGCAACAAGGACCCACATATTTGCTAAATCGTTCTCCAAGGCCTCTTCTCTTTTCTTGGCTTCTTCAGCCTTTTTCCTGTACTCCTCTTCCACAAATTCCTTCTCAGCTAATGCAGCCTCAAGAGCTGCCTCTCGTTGCTTCCTAGCCTGCAGTTCCATCTTCAAATCATCAGCATCAAGACTCCATGACTCAAAGTCATCTAGACCAGCTCCCGAAATTTCATTAGCACGACTAGAAATCCTCCCCTTCCTCCCAGATCTTGCTTCATTGTACTTACGGTTAACACCATTAACCGTTTGCCCGACAGCACTACGAGAGTTGGCCAGGTCTCGCGCAGCGATCAATTCTTTTTCCAACTTCGCATTCTGCAATGAAAGTTTTGTTACTTCCCCAGCCAAATTCTTCAGTTCTATAGCAGCAGCAGAGGCCAATTCTTTGGCATAAGAAGCTTCTTCAGAGAGTTTCTGATTCTGCACACGCAGCCCACTATTCTCTTCTGACAAGTGAACTTGCTCTAGCTTCAGTTTTTCATTTTCGATTTCCTGAAAACAGGGAAAAAGAGAAATGTCAGTTTAGTGCAATCAAAAGCAACACTGTATCATTATACAGAAGCCTTAAAAAGGACTCTGAATAATAATCCTAACAAGTGATCTCATAAGTAATAATCTATTGAGTACCGACAGGTGAAGAATTTTGACAAGCAGGAAAAAAAAAACATAGAACAAAAGAAAAGAGAACAGAAAAAAAAATTGGGATGATACTAAATAGCACATAATCCATTCAACTGTGCTACTTCTCAGTTACCTGGGATTGTATTTTCTTTTTCAACTCATCAATGTGTTCTCCGGAGGCACATTGTTCAGAAGACAATATCGATGTACCACTAGAAACTGCTGCCAGTTGCTGCTCCAGCAACTTTACCTTTTCTTGCAACTCTCTGTTTTCAGAACACTGTTAACAAAAGAAAATACAAAGAGGGAGGCTGTCAACATTAAAAAATTCATAACTATATGAGGTACACAGAATGTATACAACTTTAGGGAGGGAAAACAAATAAAAGGACACCATATGGGTTCACGTAAACTAGCTTAGTTAGAAGAGGAAAAAAAAAACGAGAGAAAAGGACAAGAAGGGCAGGGGGCGCAAATGCAAGAGAAGACAAACCTTATCATTTAGCTGTTCCTGAAGGACACGGTTGTCTGCGGATTTTATCTACATACATATTAAAAAGACATTACTTACGATGAAAGAATGATCAATGTCGACATAGGAGTATGCAGAGGCTGAACGTGTACAATGCAATGACCAAATACTGGGGCGTACGAAAATCAGGATTTTAGAAATAAATTGATTACTTGAGGAACACTCTGACATAGCTAAAATACTACTCACCTCCAACTCAAAGGCTTTTTCATTACACTGAGTCATTAATCTTGTGACTGTCTGTAACAACAAACCAACACAGAAAAACAAAAGTATGAATAAGCATTATTCAGCCTTCGAATTTATAATATTGACTTCAATACCAACATCACTACCTGCTGCATTTCAACTAGCGATGAGTTAGCCATCGAAGATTCACCAGTCTCAGTTAATCTTTGTTCTAACACCCTCATTTGCTTCCGTTTTTCTTGTATCTCACGTTCCAAGTTCTCAATCTGCAATTAAGAAAGCATCTTCTAAACTAAGAAGAATACAAATAAGCAATACATGCATTTCCATTAGAATTAAAGACTGCATTTTTTCTGTTATAATATTACACATTTAATAATTGCACTCTAAATGTGGAGGCAATTAAAGTGCAAGATTTTTTTCATTCCATGAAAACATGGGGGGCATAGACATTTGCACAAAACTGTTTGGCACAAGTAAACTCATCAAACAAACTCAATTGACACTTTACGAACGTTCATTCGTGAACATCAGAGCTGACAGTATATAAAAAGGTTAAAGAGAATGTTATTGGTTGAAAATTTATTATTGCTTTCTGCCAATACATGTAAGTGTAATATCGTTTGAAAACAAGGCAGAATACCTGAGTTTTGTAGCCCTCAGGGTCATTTACAGACTGTTCCATCAACCGCTTCAGAGTGCTGGTACTGAAAGCAATGTCTCCAGCTAGCATCTTGACTTGCTCAACAAGAAGATCCTTTTGATCGGACGTTGTCATCCCACTCTACAATTCAATGAGCAGTCCAAGTAATAATTTTGAAAGAGTCTGAAGCGATCAACCAGTAAGAAACAACAATGAAATACAATTGTGCCTAGACAGCATCCAAGAATATTTCGTACTTGAACATCAAAGCAATTCTCAAATGAAGGTGATAAAAACAAAAGGATCAGTACCAGCACCTCCATTCAAGCATTACCAACAAAGGTATTACTAAGCTGCATTATATATCTGATTGCAATCCTACTCACATAAATGCCTTAGGATGCTTTAACTTCAAACTATATGCTCAACAGTCCCCAAGTCCATTACTCAGGGCATTGACATCAGTAAAAGACAAAAACCAACTTGACACTCGAAAAAAAGTTAAGTGGTTAATTGTAAAACCAGACTCTGGACTGATCATAATACACATGCAGTGGTCCATTCACCATATCACCACTTTGAGAACTTCATTGTGACTAATTTTTCTTTTAAAAGAAAATTGAGAAAGATTAAAAAGTAACAGATATTGTTAGTGAGGGGGGATGAATTCACCACTGCTAGTTTTGTTCCGCTAATCAGTTCACCAGCCTGTGTTGATTCAGTAACAGTACTGCTAGTTGGGGAGAACTCTTCGTTCCATCTACTTGACGATCTTTTATGTCTAACATCATGAAACAGATGTGATGACACTGCAGAAGCGTCTGTTTGACTCTCATTTTCAATCAACACTTCTTCCTCGCCAAAAGAGTGACTTCGCTGGTGACTGGGAACATCAGTTAGATATCCAGGAACTGCATTCTTTGAGGAAACCAGAATGAGTTTGGTTAGCCTCTGAATCCTACTCATAAGAGCAGCCTTGGCTTCTTCCTCTTCTTCCAATCTTGATTGCATTTTCACTTGACCTTCTTCCAACTACTCATATAACAGTACAATACAGAAGCAAATATGGTTACACAATCACAAAAAGCCTTGTAACAATCACAACATGAAATGAAAGATGAAGCTAAAAACCTTCTGCTTTAAGGTTATAATCTCCTCATGACTGACACCAACTAGCATCCCCCTCTTTAGTTGATCAAGTTCTATTTTGAGAACTGAAATTTCTCTCTGGTATTTCTTAATTAGAGATTTTTCATCAATGATCTGCTAACAAATAATTCCACAGTGAATCAGGAAGCTCAAGTACATGCTTATAGGCATGCAGTTGTATAGCTAATTGATAGTTTTAGTCAACCTTATTACGGGACGCATATATTTCTACTCGTTTTGCCCTGCTGGCAAACTTCAAGGTATTATGAGTTTCCTCCATATTACTGGATGCTGGAGTTACTGTGCATATAAGCTGAAATTTTCATGTTACAACAAATGTTAATACGGTACTCGTGCAGAGTAACATATTCTGTGAATCTGTTCCAATATATCCATTCAAAAGAAACTAAAATAGCTTACTTAAGTTAGCATATTAAAATTTAAAAAGGAATAACAACTGCGGAATTCTACAGAAATAAAAGAGACAGAAAAATACAGTTAAACTAACAAATCATTGAAAATGTTAAGAATTCCAAACTAACCGAAACATGGCCATGTCCACTAAGAGAAGATTGTAGGAGGCGGGTTAGCTTTGAATCTCGATATGGGACATGAGATGCCTTCCCCTCGCTCAATTTTCCTATAACCTTCACATTCAAATCACAAAATCAAGACATTAACTCATGCTCCCAACCCCCCAAAAAATCAAAAATAAAAGGATCTGCAACTTCATCCATTCCCACCAAAACCAAAAAAATACTGTTCTTTGAAAGTTAGTCCAGTATGACAGATAACTGTTTCATAAGCATTTAACAGAATTAGCACCCCCAATACAATTATTTCTGCTTGCTTGCTCACCCAAAATAAAAGGTTGCAAAATACATTAATTTCAGGCAGTTATAACTATCTTTTACGAAGATATTGCAGGCACTGAAAATAGTGCTTCAAGTACAAA
The DNA here is from genome assembly GCA_030159175.1 of Glycyrrhiza uralensis. Lineage (NCBI taxonomy): Eukaryota > Viridiplantae > Streptophyta > Magnoliopsida > Fabales > Fabaceae > Glycyrrhiza > Glycyrrhiza uralensis. Next base: position 55,511,814 of record BRZY01000005.1, read on the forward strand.
CGAAATTTATGTCACAGTAAAATTTTTCCCTAGCCAAAAATATAGAAATTACAAAGAGTGGTCTCAGGTGCAAAAGAAAGTCATGACACAACTTCTCCATAGCAAAAAATAAAGACATTGTATATCATCTACCGTTCCAAGTGTCAGAAGACTTTTGTTGATGTAAGATCCTTCTTTTCTTCTTAATCCAGTTGTTTCAGTTTTTGAGCTTTCAGATCCAGCCAAATCAATCAAGTTCTGAAAGAAGAAACAAGCAAAATAGAAAATAGTCATCCAGTATGTATAAATATGGAAATGGAAATTTCAGTAAAGTAATAAATAATTTTTACATACAAGCTGAGAGAAGATCACTCCATCATAATCATCACCATGGGCACTGCTTTCTATCATCTGCAAATGTATTATAGATGATGACAACAGAGCTTAGATTTATATTTTAAAATAAAACAAAATAGAAATATATGTTGTTTCCCTTGGGAGGTCCATTACATGACAGAAAGCCAAGTACATTGACTGAGATATAATTAAACATTTTGGTCATTCAATCACGAATCAGCTCCAACAAGCATGTATAAAAGGAAAGGGTAGCAATCTGCACAAGCTCATACATGCATGCAAGTTGCAACTTAGACATTAAAAAACTTACAACCCGGGGCCATAATTTAGATATTATTTCTGTATACAATTAAAGCTGTAGAAAGGAACTCTTTGATAGCAATTTTAACACTACCATATTAAGCATGCTTACCAGTGTAAATATCGTGTGACTCCGGCTGCTAAAGAGATTAAAATTGTTTGATCCAACATGACGATGTTCTGCCACAAAAATGCATATTAAAGAATGTTGCTTAGACAACGATTATCCATGAGTAATATATTATTAATTATTAAAAAAAAACAATTGAGAGGAAATATGTGAGTGTGACTATCATTGTCAATGTAAGTACCTTCTCCAGCAGCAATAAAAGAAAGAGCATGTCCAGGCGATAGAACGACTTCTTCCTTTATACCCTCAACATAAGTCCCCTACAAGCCAGCATAAATAATCAATTATATCCCCAATTAGACATAAAAAACAAGAAATTGACCCAAGTTCTAAATTGACAATAATTTTCTAGATTTTATTCGAATCACAAATGCCATAATTGACTTTTCTTTAACGGAAGTCTAACACATGATTTTAACATGAAAGTGAATATTTTTTAAAAACAAACACAGAAGAGGAGTGTATCATATACAAACTTAAATCTTCTGAATATGAACACCATCACAACTTGATTGGGAATTCCTATCAGTAAACCTGTATTTCTGTATTGCTATATGAAAAAGAAAGAAATTACAAGGAACGTAAGAGCCAAGGCTCCCTAGTCAGACTATGCACTCTAGACACCCAATTACAAAAGTAAACTTTCTCATGATCCCCAAATCATCCATTCCCTCCCTATATAACAGACTCGGTATCACCTTCTCTATCCATAACTAACCCCCCCCCCCCTTTCCTCCTTTCCTGTAACTAACTAACAGAAACAAACATCAAAGATTCAAAATTCATTAGGAACCAAATTATGATCAATGGTCATGCCATAGCAGTTTTAGTTTAATGTTCATACATAATACCTAATACATACACTCCACATTCCAAAGTGACTAGAAATATCAGTGTCCATGCATTGAAGAACAAACGAAAACAGAGTAAGAGACTCACCAATTACAGATAGACATAAAAATAAATGGAACCAACAACTGTAAAAAAAAAATTCAATTAAGATAGGAATATAGCATGAAACCTGTGCATCTTCTCTAACCCGCAAATTTTGACCAGTTGGGTCAAGCAAATCATTTATCACCTGATACCAAGCAGAAACAGCCAAAACATCTCTATTAAAATAAATATTTTGAAAACACAAAAGCACACACGCTCACACAAACACAATATGAAAGCAACAATGTGACAATCAAAATACCACGTAGTAGTCAAGGAAGGGCAAAAAAATTAAGGCAAGACAAAAAGAGTTTATGTAAAAGTATGAACTAAAGCACTAGACCATGTTCAGCACAAAGATGATGGAACAAAGAATCTTTTGTTATTACCTCATTGTATATTTCCAGATATGACACTCGGAGTAAAAATTCTCTTCCTGGGGTCTGCAGGAAAAATACAATTAGATATCTAAGCAAGTTGCTGACTTGATGTAATAAGAATTTTAGATGGGATACTTCAATGATCATGCCAAGTTGAAGCAGCAACTAATAATTACCAGTCAGGATATGGAGCACAAGTATCCTTGTAAATAACTAAATAACTAAATAGTGCACAAAGATGGTCACAGGTACTGGAGAATGCGAGTGACACACATACACACAAACACACACAGAGAGAGAGAGAGAGAGAGACAGCAACTATGAAAAAGGGGTACAACGACATTCCAAGTACTTCAAAGCAAGACATTAAAATGAACAACACTGGCACATATGTAATTTAAATAATCAATAGTTACTAAATTTGCAAGAAACCTTACATCTTGGATCATGCTGAAAACATCCTTTATAGCTAGTGGTATTATACCGGGAGAATTTTGATCACCCTGCATATATTGTTATTGTTATTAAAAACAAAATTAAAAACATAACCGAAGAGATTACATCTATATAGAAAAGTATACCCAGAAACCAGTCTTTTGAGAAGTTATCTTAAGCTACAAAAACATCAAACAACAGCCGGAATAATACTATCACCTACATTCCTCTCAAAATAGCATAAAAAGCCAATGCTAACAAGAAGTAGCCGTCATGTAGCATATGCGCTGCCATGTTCAAGAATCGAAACCAGCATAAAATTACTAACCTACTGACACAGACCTTTTTGGACAAACAGCCAACATTGCCCAAAAAAGAAACTCTGTAGTCTGAATGACAAACTATAAAATTGCAATATCATGATTGATGAAAGGTGATATAGGAATCTTTGGTTTTCAGCAAATACATCAAACGAAAACATAAAAAGGAAAGCAGTTAGCTAAAGAATGACACTTACGTGCATAGTATGTGTCTTTCCACTGCTCGTCACACCATAAGCAAATACAGTTCCTGCAACGTTTTGAATAAAAGTTATCTTCCATCTACCAAAAAAATGTTCAACAAATATAGTTATCTTCAAAATTCAACTGACTCTTAGCCACTCTAACACTAAACCGGTATGTAACTAACCAGTTGACCTAGTTATTCTAGTAGAGACATCATAAGAAACTAAAACAGCTTTGTTCAATCCATCCAAATGACTTGGTAGTATCAAATCAGATTCTGACCACACATCACATTGTCAATTATTCTTGAATCCAGAGATTAACATTTCATACCATTGACGCCCTCCATGGCAGCCTTCACCACAGGTTTGGCTGCTACTTCATACACCTCATCCGAATTGGTATGTGGTCCAAAAACTCTATCTGCCACGAATTAAAATCAGAATTCTAAAATTAACATCCATAATTTCTGGTTTTTTCCACACAAAAGAGCAAAAGCATAATCAATTTCCCAGGAGAAGCCTAATTGACTGACCGGAATATCAACTCCAAAAGAAACAAAATCAATCAAAACTAACAAACATAAACATAACAGAAGACGATACAATACCAAATGCATAAGCAGTAGCTGGATTATACTCATTTCTGACAATCTTGTCTCCATCCGCATACCACGCGATCTCGTCCCCTCTCTGATACTCCCTTTCACTGCAGCCAAACAATTCAGTGACACTTAATCTCACAGATAACACAGTTTCCAAAATTGAACGATTCAATCCCGCGGCGAATGGATCTGAAAGCATAGCCACAGATCTAAGCATTACCTCAATGGTCGAAACCGAATCGTGACCGAAATGCTATCCCCCGACCTCGACGTATCCACAGGCTCCGCAATCAGCTCCTCCGTCCCGAACACAACCGGCGAACGGCCGTCGTAACCGCGCGGGCCGTGATACGTTGACTCGCTGCGACCGCGACTCGGAGTCACGGATCGGCCACCGGAGTTGAAAAACGACGACGTAGAGGAAGAGCAGGAGCGAGGCATTAACCTTCCGTTCATGAAGGAAGAAGAAGAGGAAGTGGAAGAATAAGGAGTCGAAGGTTTACGGTGAGAAAACGGTGAGCTACTCCTTGCTCGCGAGGAAGACGCCATTGAGTTCGGTTCACTCCACTCACTCACCGAGTTGGTGACTCAGTGGAAACGAACAAAGCGAACTAGCGGAGGAGAAGAAGGGAGGGGAAGAGAATGTGTCAGAACTCTCACATGGCTATACAAACAAAAAAGGGAGCAAAATTTGGTTCTCTTCGCTTTTTAATTTTTCTTCGTTGTTTCGTTTTCGATGCTTTGGTTGGGATATTGAGATTATTATTATTCTCTGGGACAGGTGGACTAAAACACGCACACTGAGAGACAGAGAGATTGTTTCGTCTTCTTTAAGACAGAGGAACTTGCAGTGATGAAGAAGAAGATCAGTGGGGGGAGGGGTCGAGTGAATGGAGATGGTTTGAGTTTGAATTTAATTTCTTTTCTTTCTTTTTTTAATCTTCAGTTTTTCATGGGAGGAATATAAAATGATTCTAAATAAATTTTATTGGATTTTGTTTTTAACCGGGAGATGACGTGGCGGATGAAAAGAGAGGTTTAAATTAAATTCTATTATGGGGATGTTTGGATAACAAGTTATTTACTGTTTATAATATAAGTTGTATAAGTTATTTTTATAATTGAAAAAAAATTATAGTGAAATTTATTTTATATAAGTCATAAGCTGTTTTGATAAACTATCATGGGTAGCTTATAAAAAATAAACCTAAAATAACTTATAAATTAATCATAAATAATATTTATAAGTTATACATAAGTCAATTCAAATAAGCCTCATGTACTGTTGGCAGTCGCACCCGCGCCGCAATAATATAATCGCTGCAGCGGCGAAAGGCCTTTTTCAAAAATAAAATGTGAAATTGAGCGGGAATAACTGCGGCTGCCTGTTTGGAATAATTCAATTCATTTTTTCAAAACAAAATTTGCAATTTGAAAATTTATTAGTAAGAATTGCAATAGCGTCGTCATAATAATTATTATTATAAATTAAATAATCATTTGATATGAACGATAGTAATTTTTTCTGAAGCAGTTTCGTAAATAGTTTGATTTGATGTATCAGTGGTAATTCTTAACTAGTAAGAGCATCTCTATTAGAAAAATTCATTTTTGAGTATTTAAATGGGTTCCACTTTTCTATATCATTCATTTTTATTTTTTTAATTGAAGTACCTAATAGGTATTTAACCCCTCCAATTCAGCACTTCTAAAAAAAAATCTAAAATGGACCCCATCAATAACCACACATCACTTATTTTTATTTATAAAATATAATTGGACCCACAAAATAATACCAAACAGTGCAAGCACTCGGTACTTACACATGTACCCATTCTTGCTAGGTACCTCACCTATCATAAGTCCATCGTTGAAGTTCGCTAAAGTGCAATGCTTGCAGAGCTCCATCCTGGTTAAGCACCAGTGATGGAGATGCTCTAAGATTTTTAATTTTCGTTTAGTTACTGGTTTCACCATTTATGATAATTTACTTTTATATTAAAGAGAAGAGAGGTGTTATTTATTACGATACTTCCTCCGGTTCAAAATTTTAGTGGTTTAAAATTTTAGCACACAGATTAAGAAATAATTAATTAAATAAATTTTAGATTAAAATATTCTTATTTATTATTCATCATTTGCAACTATCCTAATCATTTTTTCATTAATTATTTCTTCACTCAAAAATTATTAATTATACTAAGAGTATAATTAGAAAAAGATGGTAAATTATTTCTAAAATAAACAAAATTTTAGGATAAAAATAAAAAATTAAAACTACCAAATATGTAAACCGGAGAGAGTACGAATTAATGTAAACAGACGGATAAAAAGAAAATTGTTTAATATAAAAATTAAGTAGAAGAAAAAGGCTAAAGAGAGACAAAAATCCCAAAATTATGAATCATTACCCACTAGCATTTTTAATACATTAATTTGTATTTTTTGTTATGAAAAATTTGATAGCCTTAATATATATTCTTTTCTTTTTCTAATGAAGTCATGCTCACACTATGACATGTATTTTTTGTTTTTGTTTTTTGTACTTTATAGCATGTATTCTAAGTTTTATAATGAATCAGATCAAATCAATATTAATTTTTAAATTAATTATTCAATCAAAATATATTTTTAATTATATGTATTATTATATTTTAATTAATTTTGCTACTCTCAAAATCTTTTTTATCATTTAAATTAATCTTTTAAAAGTATTTTTAGAATTAAATCACTTATATTTTTGCAAAAAAAAATTTGTACAATATACGGAATTTTAACTTTTTATCAAAAACATATATACGGAATATTAGCCAGCTTAATTGCTATTTTAACTTTATTTGTAGTTTGTAAAAAAATTGTTTTATTTTTATTTACAACACCGTTATTTTATTTTTATTTTATTCTATAAATTTCAAAATTTTGTATAGAAATAATAAAATAAGATAATATTTTTATTACTAAAATTAAAAATAATCGCAAATCAAATAAATAAATATCTTTTAACGAATTTAAATTTATCGAGTGAGATGTGTTGGGTCTTTTAGTAATTTACGCGTTACTTAAAATGAACTGACGGTGAAAGTGCAAAAAAGATGATGTTGTCAAAAAAAAAAAGAGTGCAAAAAGATGTTCCGTAGGCATTTTTAACATTTTTTGGTTACTGGTCTGAATCTGATGTTACGTTTGTAGCAAAAGGGCGAAATGTTCAAACGCAAGTGAAAGAGAGAGCGTTCCAATCACGTCGTCGAAATAAAGAAAGATTGCCAGCGACAAAAAGGAAAAAGTTCTGTTGTCCATATATTGGGATTTTGATCGCAAGGAAACGTTAACGGAATAATATTTTGACTATGGATTTGAAAATCAAACATTTTATTTTCTTTCTATTATGTACAAAAATAAAATAAAGATTTTTTATATATAAATCTCATACGATTTCGTTGCAATTTTTCTTGGGCCTTTTTCATTTTTTCCCTCCTAAAAGGGATGATGTGGATTGCGATCTGCGAGTACTAAAATAATATGAACTTTTGCTTCCAATTTAAAAGACGATCGATCACAATCCAAATCCATCATTTTCTTCCACTGTTCCGACCAGTGATGGTGATTCGTAAGCTTAAAAATAAGAACAAAAGCGTCAGATCTAATTGCGGGGTTGTCTCAAAGCAAAACAAACCTAAAAGATGGATTTGTTTCAACTAACCAACAACTATGCATGCATTAGTAATAAAAAAAACTACAAGGGTAAAAAGAATACAAAGACACCAAATTGAAGCATTAGGAGGTGGCTTTTAGGGTGGTCCAATACAAAATTGGTCCGCCAAACCCCAATGGAATAAGAGTTGTTGATATAATAATATTATAAGCATACGATCAAGATATGTAGGGGTTACATGAATAGTTGATTTTATGAAATGTTAGAGTAAACTGCAGAAAGGAGTCTGTAGAACATAAAAATTAAAAAAATTATTATATCAATAATACCCACATAATTAAGTAAAATTAAAATTTTACCCAATAAATTCCCATAATTACAATATGAAATTGATGATGAAATCTCACTCTCCTCTCTCTCTCTCTCGTTCTCTCCCTCCCCCTCTCCTCTCTCTCCCTCTCTCGTTCTCTCCCCTCTCTCGTTCTTTCCCTCCCCCTCTCTCCCTCGTTCTCTCCCCCCTCTCTCGCTCCCCCACCCCCTCGCTTACTCTCCCCCTTTCTCTCTCACTACTTCTCTCGCTCTCTCTCTCTCTCCCTTACCCTCTCCCCTTCTCTCTTGCTATTGCTCTCTCTATGCTTTCTCTCTCTTGCTAGAGAGGGGAGCGAGAGGGAGGGAGGCAGAGAGGGCGGAGTGATTGAGCAAGAGAGATAGGGAGAGAGAGCAAGGGAGGGGGAGAGAGGGAGAGAGAACGAGAGAGAGGAAGAGGGGGAGAGAGCGAGACAGAAAGGGAGAGATAGTAAGAGAGAGAGGGGGATTGAGTGCGAGAGGGGGGAGAGAGAGTGGAAGAGAGGGAGATCGAGAGAGTGAAGGAGAGAGAGGGAGAGAGGAGGAGAGAGAGAAATAAATAAAGGAATTTATTAATAATAATAATAAATAAATAAATAAACTTGTGGTTGCTGTTTTTTAATTATTTTAAAAGTTGGTAAAATTTTGCAATTTTACATTTTTGTGTGGCCTATTTCATAAATTTCAATTTATAATTATATAAGTCTTTTGGGCATTTTTGAAAATCCTTGAAAACTGTTTTCCCTCCTATCTCAGGTAAAAACTCATTGGAGTTTGGTGGATCAATTTTTGTATTGGAGAACCCTAAAAGCCACCTAGGATTTGTTCCCAAATTTGTGTTGGGTGAGTTTTTTTGGACGCAACCTATATACCGATAGGAATTTGAATCCTTAGAGCAAAGAGCGTGTTTAATGAAAAATAAAGGGTGAAATTTAATTATTACATGTACGTGTTTTGAGATTTTTGAGTCTTTGACGTGGATAAGCCATGTTGATTTTGTCTTTGGTGACCGAATAACTAAAGAGCTTGTTTAAACACTTATAATATAAGTGTTTATCATATAAATACTTATATATAAATTATTTTTATAATATATATATAATGAAATTGATTTCATATAAATGGTAAACTATTTTGATAAACTATATTTTATGAAAATAAACTTAAAGCAACTTATAATTTATAAATCAAACATAAATTGTTTTCATAAATTCTGTCAAACATGTCGACAAATACTTATACCAGTAAATAAGATCAAATAATCTCAGTATAAAACAATCCAAACATGACCTAGATATTATAACGGACGGCCTTAGTCTAAAGTGAGAAAACCGGTGGGAGAAGGTAATTATAGTTTTTCATTAGTATATAGTAGTAATTACTTGGTTCTATTTAGTTTACGTATATGTAACTAATACTTATCGTTTTAGACAATGCAAATCCATGTGAAAGAGGACAAGAAAAGCAAGAATTAATTGATTTGCAGTTTGACTCCATCTTGTGGGAATACTACTGGCTTTAGGGCACATGCACGAGACACCCATTTTGATTTTGTAGTGGTCCCTTTCTTTTCTGGTGATGCATGCTTGCGGGGGTGGCTGTGTCAAGAAGCTAGCTACTAGCTGTCGCCTCCGCTTTGAATCACATTAGTGACTCACGTGCAACTGGGGACAACGGGGACAGATCCAGAAATACGTCAAGAGAGGGGCCAAAAAATTATTAAGATAAAAATTTGTTATCAATTTATAAATTTTTTTACATTAAATAATCTGTACAGAGTTTTTAGATCTAAAATTGAACAAAATATAAATAAATTTATTATATTTTTACAAAATCTATTACTAATTAAGCTTGTGTATCTAAATATATATCAAGTATAATAATAAACAAATTAATATGACAATAATATTTATAGCATGATATAATATGTGTATGTGTTTATAATGTAATATTAATGTGTGTATATAAATTAGATGTATATAAACCAATGAAGTTGATGGGAGGGAGGGGCCCAAGCCCTCCCTTGCCCCTCTTTCCCTCCGTCCCTGGTGGACAACCTAAACACTTTGTTTGGTTGCGAATTGAAAGTGAAAGGAAAGATAGTTGTTTGGTTTATTTAGTTGTTTGGTTTGAATGATGAAAGGAGAGAAAAGTAAAATATTTATCTTCTCTTATTTGATTGGATAGAAATGAGAGAAAAAAAGAGATAATTTTATAAAATGACAAAAATGATCTTAAGTGTTTATTTAATTATTTAATTCATTAATGTTTTATTATTGAGTGTTAAAATGACAAAAATATGGACTTAAAATTCACCTTACAAAAATAAAAGAAATTAGGCGTTTCATTCTTTTTTATTTTTTTAATTCTCAATTTATGTTTACTTTTTTTAAATAAATATTTCACTAATAAAAGAGCTAGAAACAATAGAAGAAGGAATAGGGTCATTTTTGACTTTTTGATGCCCTTCCATCCCTCCACTTTACCGCGCAGAAGAGAGCGGAATGTATTTTTGAGTGAGACCCACCAAGATTTCTCTTTCCTTTCCTTTTCATGTGCTAACCAAACGATGGAAACTCCTATTTTCTTATCCTTTGTCTTTCTTTCCTTCTTGTTTCTATGAAACCAAACAATGTGAAAGAGTATAGAGCTTGGGCCATTTCCAATTTCCATCCTTTGATTGGAGGCCAATGATTCGTCTTATCATAGAGGAAAAGTGTTAGAAAACACTCAGGTACTTAAATATATTATTCTTTATTATACTTAAATGGTATTTATGGTTTGGTTTGATTCTGATTGTTTTGGATTATACCCACATTATTTCAGGAAGAAATGGGTCATTAGACTAATCTGTATTCGGTCGGGAGATAAGTAAAGTCTAGTCATTGATTGTTTCTCACTGGGGGTCGAACACGGGTTCTAGTCGAACCCGTCCCCTTAGAAAGAACACATTAACCACTTACGTCTAACATCGTGGTTAGTTTGATTCAAATTTGTGATAGAGTAAAATTTAAACTGGTCATATTTAATCTGATTAGTTTGATCGAGTCTTTTAAACTTTTTTAGCAAATTCAAAAGGTCAAAATAAAAATTGATAATATTTTAAAATTTTTGTTCTCATATACTATCCTTTTTAATATAAAAATTTAAATTCTATAATCATTATAAACTAAATAAGTTCCTTCAATAATTTTAAGTCATAATCAAACCAATTTAAAATTTAGTATTATTTTTAATTCATATTTGGTCTTTTCTAGAATTATAACAAGGCATATTTCATAAGTTTTTTCACTTAAAACATTATAACGAAATTAAATAGTAAATCGATAGTTGATAACATAGGTTAGAATATCAAAATGAATAAAAGGACAAAAAATAAAGGAAAATATTAAATATTAATACAAGAAATGTATAAGGGAACAAAAAATAAAAATGAAAACAATAATGATATGTGATTGGGTTGGTTTGATTTGGGTTGAAAAAAATAAATTCAATAAATGAACCGATTGTAATTAACTTAATTTGGGTTTGAAATTAAATAAACTAACTATTCAAACTGATTTATCTAGTTCGGATCACTGGATTTATTGGGTCAATCTTATCATTCAAACACTTGCAATTATATTTTTGATTATTAATTGAATTTTATTCGACCACTTATTTGTAAATAAGAGTCACTAAATAGAAAATGTGATTTACGTAAATCAACATTACTTTGGTTCGAGTGAAATTGGCTTAAATCCCTTAAGCAAGGTCTTGAGTTTCATTATTGTGGATAGAAAAAACATAGTTGGAAGGACGATTGATACTTTACACCAACATCATGCAAGCAAATATAAGTAGTGAACTACGAGAAATTTGATGAAAGATCCTTTTTTAGCACAAGGATCTAGTGCTAAAAAAAATGGTGTATCTTTCTGATGCACGCCTCATATAAATCTTGCTTCTGAGCCATGCTCGATTCTAATAAAACCTGATTCTATTGAACTTGTGAATGTTTTCTTAAAGCCAAGCTTGCATGAATCCTTCTAGTTCTTCCTGAAGTGCAAAATTTACAAAGAAGCAAGCAACGAGCAAAATCACAAGTCCTTGTTTATATACAGAATGCTCAACCAATATAAGAAATGAGGAGTAACATCCCATGTGGTCCAAAGTGTTAGGGGTAGTTGTGGGCCAGCTCTCGAATAGAGCAAATATACAAGGGTCTACAGTGATAGATTTTGGTCTTATAGTGAGGGATATTAAAATCCGTCACTAGAAATAAAACCTCTTGATTTCAAAACAAAGTTTATATTTCATAAATTAGTTTTCTGAATTCATTCTTTAATACCGAAAACAATTTTGGAAAGCTAAAAAAATTATAAAATTCCATTTCCAGAAATTAGTTTTCAGAGCAATAAAATTTTGTTCACAAAACTAATTTTCAGCAAGCTATTAAATTGCGAAAAAATCACTGTAACAAGAAAATGATGTTTTGGGGAATAAAAATCTAAAATAAAGAAAATGGAAGTGTATATAGTAATTATGGGAATGTATTTGGTAAGGCCCATATACGAGAGAGTGGTGGAATGAGTCATGAGAAGGGTTGGATGAGTAAATTAAGGTTGCATGAATCGGAATGGACAGTGTCACTATTAGTCTTCAATAGGGGTGCAGCAAAGTCACCAAGTAAGCCCAAAGCTTTCATGGGGCCTGTTTGAATTTGCTTATTATGCAGAGCTTATCTGGACTTATCTATTGACATAAGCTCTTGTTAGTGTATGTGACGGAGCTTATGAAATCAGCTTATGACTAGTTCATAAGCTGTTTTGGGCTTATTTTCATAAGCTACTCATGATAGTTTATTAAAATAACTTACAACTTATATGAAATCAGTTTCATCACATTCTTTCTTTGATTATAAAAATAGCTTATACATAAGTGCTTAAATAAGCTATTTTTCCAAATAGGCTCATGATGGAATATCTATAATCGAAATTGATAGTGTCACTATTAGTCTTCAATAGGGGTGCAGTAGAGTCATCAAATAAGCCCAAATCTTTCATGATGGAATCTCAATAGTTGAAATTAGGTAAACACATAATCGTCCAGCTCTAAATGCTCTATTATAATAATTTTTAGTTAAGGTTTATGAGTTCAATATTTTTTATCTACTTTTAGAAACACATTTCAGGTAAAGTTGTACAATGATGTATTGTTGTTATTCTTTTAATAATATGCTAAATTAAAATGGAAAAAAGATTAAATTTATTGTGAGAACTTCAATGTATTCCAAATATCAACTATTTTCTTTTTACTATTGTTTATATATTCAACTTATGCTTTAGGTCAATTACTTTGAATAGAGACTGGCCCCTTAAAGTTTTGACATTTCTTTCCTTTCACTTTCTCTCCTACCAAATAACTAAAAGGAAATCTCAATGGTGCCTCGAGAAATTTAACGATTTTGGTACCATCGGTTTTTGACCTATGAGAGAATGGTATTCCACTTTATCATTTCCATGTTATACCACTTAATTTTAAACTCTAAGTATATCCATTAACTGCTCTGGCCTCCTCAAAATAATTGATCAAGCTTGCACAGCTGGAGGACAAATTAATGTGAACCTAAGTAGCTTTCAGCCTTTTCAGTTTAAACTGTCCTTCCTCAAAGCAAAGTGTTCCATTAGGAGAAAGAAGCGCCAGAGAGCAAGGAAGAATCGAGCCTGAAATAAACATATTATTCATCAGAGAGGGGCAAAACTAAAAATACATAGGCTAAGTTTGGATCGTGTTATCTTTACCCATTGAAATCCTACTAGAGCACACCAACATCCAGGCAAACCATAACCTCTGCTGCTAACAAGCTGACACAAAGAAAGAAACATAAGTACAAGCAACATCATACAAAAATTGAAAATTGACTTTGGGACAAATGTTGTCTATCAGTAGATATATATACCAATAGTAAAAGGGCTCCGAGAGAGAAGCATCCACTCATTGATAAGCTAATAAATGTAAGATCCCTGCCAGCCTGATCAAGGAAAAGAAAACATACATAAGACAAGAACAACTAACATTCTGCATGACTACGTGTTCATATCCAAGCATATGATCAGTATTGAAAATTTGAAATAGCTAGTATCTTATTTTGGAAACAAGGGGAAAACAGAAGATATAACATTAAAGGATTTAAAAATGGAATAACTGTAAGTCAACATGCCGATTGTAGGATCAATCATGCATTTATAAACTTCCATTCAACTTTATTTTATATTTATGTTAACAATTGAAAAAAAAAACAAATTTCCTTAAAATCCCTTCTTAGAAAATCAAAAAGGAGAAGAAAACCACACTAGAATAGTGCCAATGGATTACAACTATTTTAACTTCTAAATTTCATTCTCAGACTTACAAAACCATCTTTTAAAATGAGGATTGCCCAAGTGTTATATATTCTATTCTATTTAGGCTTTAATTGAGGTGAGACTTGGGTTTTTTTTTCCAATACAGGATAAGATTACGTCATTAATAATGGACATTTGAAACTAACTACTAAAAAGAAAGAAAGATCTAACATACCAATAATGTACCCTCGAGGCTGTGAGTACAGGGTGTTATAGATAATGCAATAAAGAAAGGAATCAAAACATTGTGCATCTGCATCAAAACAAATTTGAAGTATCGATCAAAACGAAAACTTCAGACTAACAATAGCTCTGTTCCCTGTAAAAACTCAAACCAAATAGCTAGGAATGAAGGCATATAAAGTAAATTCCATGACTATATAAGTTTTGAATAACTAACCTCCTGTATGACTTTGAGATCAGGAGTACTAAAGATGTTTGGCAACAACCAAGGAACAGACATTCCGACAAGTCCAACTACTAGTCCTAATAATGCTCCAATAATCACTAGCGACTTCAGCAGAGTCCGTGCCTTTTTCGACATTCCTAAACCTTTAGAGGACTTAGAGAAACATGTACACACAAAATTTTTAGAGTCATATATGGAATAACACAACTTTTTGGGCATTTGAAATGTTGTTACAGTAGCAAGTAAAATTGACCAAGACATGCTGTATATGGTTTTATTATTACAGCAAATGAACTTTGACCTTCTCCAAACTTCGGTTGAACCCATATAATAACTCGGGCATAAATGATTGTGCAGTTTGAGAAAGAGGCTCCCCCCATACTACACACATGTTGTACATCTGAATGATAACCTAGTGAATGGTGAATTTTGATCATTAAAATCTGAAAGATAGATCCCCATAAATAAGATCATATTAGCAACGAATTTAATTGTAAGTAAAGACAACCTGATGAGCTGCAACTGTATGAGTTCCGATCCCTGTGGCGAAATATGTAATAAGAGAGTAGAAAGCAACCTAAAAACACTGAAAGAATCTCAGATTCACATACATAAATACATACAATACAAGCAATTAGCCAAGTCAAGAATAATCCAAGAAAAACCAAATCATCAACCTTTGAGAACATTGTCACAAACACAGGAGCAGCAATCTCAAATATTTGCAGAAAGCTAGAGAACGATGGCACTGAGATGACAAAAGCATTGTATCCTTTCCTGTTCAGTACTTCAATCATCATATAAGCCGCTACAAGCTGTGTTGTGTTTTGAGCTATTTCAAAAGTGGGAAGTCCCACATTGTCTAGCCTTTGGAACTTTTAAGAGTTTATATATCATCTTGTGCCTTAGGCTTGTAAACAAGCTAGAAAAGGGTGGGCCTCGCGCGCACACAAGCATGGGCCAAATTTGATAATTTCAGTGCAAATCCTCCGATTTGCCCCCCTGCACGCAATATAAAGGCAGCCCAAGTTTTTGTTCCGGGCCATAAAATATTTTTTGAAAATTATTTTTCAAGTCTTCAGAGAGGCTTATCCGAAAAGTATGTTTTTGTGTACTTCGAATTTGACTTAATCTCAAATCGTTTTTAACTGGCATTGCGTCCAGATGCATTGTGCTATCCTAGTCGCCCACTAACAGCTAGCTTTCCCTGCTTTTCGCCCACTAACAGCTAGTTTCCCTGATTTTAGCCCACTAATCGAATCTTTTCGGATCAGGAAAATCTTTTCAAACGGCTCTAATCCTTGCTTATAGAAACAGAGGCCGCACTCCCTTTTCCAAGTACGCTGCCTTCTCCTCTTTCTTTTACGCTACAGCCGCCACTCTCTTCTCTTCCAGATACTCCCTCTCTCACAAATTTTCGTCTGGGTTACATTGCCTGATTCTGTTCTTGCTGTTCTGACACCTCGGTCACCTGCCGGGACGGACCTGTTATACCCTGGGGGGTTTGCGCATTCAGGCGGATAAACCCTTAAGGGCAGTCTCACCGACGCCTCAGGTCTACTGCTTACTGTTCTCTGTTTTGTAGGTTTGGATCGCTCGTTGCTTTTTGCGCCACCGCGGACAACAAGCTGTAAAGAAATCAGACAACTGCGGTATTGGAAGAATGAGCCAGCAAAAAAAAGATATATATATAAAAAGATTAAATATGGATCCAAATAACAAATGCTTATTTAACATATATACTTGGGATGCCATTGTTGCCCATGCTGCACCGACTGCACCCTCTATACCAAACCGCAGAAAACTGCATAGGATTACATGACCAATGCCATTCACAGCACTGGCAATGACTAAAGCCTTCAGAGGTCCCCACGAATCTTTCATGCCAAGACTAAATCAAGATCAAAACATTATTTGAATGCAACATGTTAGATGATAATATAAAAATGATTTATTTAACTTCCTTGTGGGTATCTAGACTCAAAGGTAAGAATTCAAAGTTATAACAAAAGATGTAGTGAAACGCATTGACACAAAATGCTGTTTGAGAAGGAATGCCATATGAATGCACAGAAGGTTTAGCTAGGTTAAAAACATGAAGCTGTGACTGTGACAAACTAACGCAAAAAGCCATGCAAAAGCATATAGAAAGATAGTATATGCTGCATCTGTAACTTGTATATATGGTCATTACTTACACTACTGAACTGATTTAAAACCTCACATACTTTCAGACTCAGAGTTGCAGGTGATACTGATTAATACATGACGCATGGGAAGAGGCACACCTTGCACTTTGAGCAACTAGTCCGTAAAGAACAGCAGGCCATGCCAAACCACGAATCTATATATCATCAACACAAAATTATATCGTTCTCTTTCTAATTAGTCAAAGATCTAAGAATTAATCAATCGTTTTTTTTTACGGGCAATAATTAATCAATCTTAGTATTATATATTAGGTGCAAAACTATCAAGTCAAGGAAGTTATTGATGAAAATGATTAAGTATTATATATATGTTATGCATTATGTCTACCACTTAATTAAGAGATGATCATCAATTGATATCATCAAATTACAGACAGATTTGACATTTGATAGAAAGAAAACGAACCTGAACATATTTGCTTGCTGCTGGTAAAATATGCACATTCTTTGGCCCAGTAAAAGCTGTAAATGAAAAATAAACAGCCTAATATTGTTAATAAACTTTGCCCTTGCCCTGTATATGAAATGATTGACTGCAAGTAATTAAAATGTAAACTAACTATATAAATAAAGAATTAAGATTTATGTGAATACCATTAATTACTTACCGGCTAACGCCCGTGAATCAAAAAATTGTGTAAACAAAAACATCAGTGTCCCACATATAAACCCAACAAAAAGCAAAATAGATATTTGATGCTGCACCTCGTTTTTGTCCTGCAGCAACCGTTCAGCAATCAATACATTTTTTTTTGGTCAAAGCAATCAATACATATAAACTCAAAAGTACAGTACAGGACTAATTATATTGGCTGTACGCACTAATTTGTTATATTTGGCAGTGGTCCAATATAATAATTAAACATACACACGATTATAGGAATGAAATGAAATATAGAATGTGCACTACAAGCACAAGAACTGACCTTTTTTGCAAGTGAAGAGGCAACCATATTGGAAGTTGCTATAGAAAGGAGCATGAATAAGAGGTTCATATTATCACAAAAAAACCGTTCCAGGACCTGCCCATACGAAACAACATTTTTAAAAGGCTTTAATATGAATTTGGTCCATGTAAAAATTCGAGTTTTGAATTTAATCCTTATATTTAAAGTCAACGGTTTTTAGTCTTTCCAAATTTTAAGTTTTGAATTTAATCCCTCTTTTGCGTTGACCAGTGCCATGTCACCCTAAAACGCTGACGTGACACGTTGCCCTGTCCACGTCATTTATTTATAGGGACTAAAATCAAAACATATAATTTTTATAGGGACCTCTACCACCACCCTCTCTTTCTCCCACCCTCCTCCTCCTCCACCACCACCACCCCTTCTCTCTCCTCCATCACCACCCCCTCTTTCTCCCACCCTCCTCCTCCACCACCACCACCACCACCACCACCACCACCCCCTCTTTCTCCCACCCTCCTCCTCCACCACCACCACCACCACCACCACCACCACCCCCCTCTTTCAATCCATTTTTTAGGGGAAAAATAGTACCTCGATTTAACAAATTGAGTTTTTTTGGGAGTTTTTTAGAGAATTATAGTTTATTTGATGAAATGAAACTATGAAGATGCAGGGTTATTGATTTGGAAAATAGTACCCCCGATTTAACAAATAGTACCTCGCATGGTTATTGATTTGGGTGGATCTTTGAATTGGGCGAATCTTTGGTTCCTCCCAAATCCCTAATCGGATTTCAATTTCTCACAGGAAACGGCTCGTCGTCGTTTTACGTGTTGTGAGGAGAAAATATTATGAGGAGAAGAGAATTTGGTGGAGGAGGGGGGAGAAAGGGGGCGGTGATGGAGGAGAGAGAAGGAAAGGAGGGGTGGCAGTGAAGGTCCCTATAAAAATTATATGTTTTGATTTTAGTTATTATAAATAAATGATGTGGACAAAACAACTGTCACGTTAGCGTTTTAAGGTGACATGACACTGGTCAACGCAAAGGACTAAATTCAGAACTTGAAATTTGAGAATACTAAAAACCGTTGACTTTAAATATAAAAACTAAATTCAAAACTCGAATTTTTACCGAACTTATTAAAGCCTTTTTAAAAAATAATAATAAAAAAATAATAACTAACTCAAATCGAAACCTGACGGATATGTATATATATTATAATTATATTATATATTATATTTTTTTATCAATATATTATATATTATAAATATAAATATAAATTCTATAAATACAAGCAAGATTTTATTGCTAATTTGGAAGATTGATTTATTATATACCCAAAGCAGCGAGCTCGTTTATCAAAAAAAAGCAGCGAGCTCAGTAGAGCTACGTCGACCAACGAGGGCCGTGGAGATGAGATTCATCAAGGGTGCACAGATCCAGAGCCCAGTGGCGGGCCCACAAAAGAGCCCAATTTCCTTCATCTGGGCCCATATGCTGTGTCTATTAGATTCGTGGGAATTCCTCCCGTTCTCGTCACGAATCTCGTGAGGATTGACGTCGGTGGCGCGAGCTGTAGCAGTTACCGTTACTTTTAACTGGAAACAACGTTTCTGCGGTGAATTAGTTTGAGAAGATAGAGGTGGAGGAGGGAAGTGAAGAGAGGGTTGATAAGAGTCTTTGGAAATGACTACGATGTTTGTTAAGAAAGAGAGGGCAGGGCAATGATAGGGTTTTGAGCTGCATTTTCCTTTTTTTTTTTTCAGACGATGAAGAAAATGACGAAGGAAGAAGAGAAATTAGTTAGGTGTGACTGTGAGAGGGGGAATATGAATGAACTATGACTGTATAAGAATAGAGGAAAACTTTTAGACTTCAAATTCACATTAAAAAGTGGAAGAGAAGGTTATAACTTATGATTGAAAGAGACGGGTTAATTAATTTGCGCGATTTTGATCTGATTTTTGGACTTTCCGGTTTGTCTCACTCTCACTTCCCCCATATTTGCTATTGCTAGTTACGTAGCGTTCATCTACTTTCTTTCTTTTTTTTCGAGCACCATTTGCGTTTCGGGCAAGCTCGCACGTGACCAACCGATGTTCTACTTCTACTTCCTATATATCATATCAGAGTATGGATTTTGAGCGTTCAAAACCCATACAAGTACAACTATCATCAACGCCAATTATGTTAAGGTTAAATAGGAAAGGAAATAAGTTTATAAAGTAGACGGCGTGGCACCATTCAACTTATCATGGTCCGCGAAGCACCTGAGTATAACTCCACAAATCGCTGTTCTTGGGTGAAGGGGGTTGATCCATTAGAATTCTGAACCGATCGAGCGCAGTAGAATCTCCCTCAAGCTTGCGACGACGACGTATCGCTATTTCTCTTCCATTCGCCATGGCCATCGTGGATCCTCCCTCAAATCTCTTTCTTGAATCATCACTTCCGTCCCTCGGCGTTCTACCATTGCGGATACCATAAAACGACGGTAACCTTCGATCTTTCGTTTTGGTCGCACTTTAAATGAAAGAAACAAATCGACCCATCTATGGCTTCGTTGCTCAAAATAAACCACAGGGTTTTATGTTCATGGTTTCTATTGCATCGATGTGTGGACTTGGTGTAGCGGCTGCAGCTGCAAGAAGGCCGCAATCGACGACGGCGGAGGGAGCCCCCGCACGTACGTGGTCGGGCGATGAGTGTGGGCACTGCAATAGCGGTGGCAAAAACACGGCCATCGACAGCGTTTCCCTACCCATGCCGGAAGAATAGAACCCGCCGCCGCTGGTTTGGGAGCGCTGGCGATGAGCACCGAGGGTAGGAGGGGAGAGAGAAGGAGAGAAGGTGGAGGGATCTGGCATAGCAGGTTCACCACCCGATTTTGTAAGACCCCAACAAATAGATAAACGTTGTGTACCATGCACCACCTAACAGGTGCAGGTCAGGTTAGATAGAGCCGAGTCCTTTATCCTTTATTCTTACATCAATATTTTAGTTATATAAATAAAAAAAATATGAAAAATATTCTAAACTCTCTCTCAAAATTTTCTAAAGTCTTTCTTCTATTTATGCTTCTATAATTACTTTATTTTTTTAATTATTACTACTAATCTTTTATATTGAAAAAATTAATAATCACATTATTAACTTTTATAATTCAATAAACATTAAAATCGAATATAATATTAAATACATTTATTTTAAGAAAATCATGTGTAGGAATTATGAAAACTTTAAGAAACACATTTTCAATCTTTTATGTCATCCTTGACCACATAAAAGACGCGCAATTTGAAAATTGTGCATTAGTCCACCGTTTAATTATCATCATTGGATATAATTTTTTAAAATATTTTATCAGTAAATAGTGTAAATTTTGTGACATTAGAAGACATAAAAAGTTGAAGACCCTGTAGTTGACATTGATATCTTCCAATATGATTGGATTTGCCTGCATTGAATCTAATAAAACCAAACGATATAAAATAGTTCGATAATGCTTAATATTACGAAAAAAATTGTGCATGAGCAATGCAAGAAACAGTTGGTGTATATATAAAAAAAAATTTAATATGAATTGGGTCCCTGTAAAAATTTGAGTTTTGAACTTAGTCCCTATATTTAAAGTCAACGATTTTTAGTCCTCTCAAATTTCAAGTTTTGAATTTAGTCTCTCCTTTGCGTTGACCAGCGCCATATCACCCTAAAACGTTGACGTGACACACTGTTGGCTACGTCATTTGACACGTCATTTATTTATAGGAACTAAAATTAAAACGTCATTTATTTATAAGAACTAAAATCAAAACATATAATTTTTACAGGGACTCTTCTCCACCACCACCCCTTCTTCATCCTCCTCCACCACCACCCCCTCTTCTCAAAACTCCCCATCATCCTTCATCCCCTTTCGTCCCTCTTCTCTGGTCATTTCCTCTTCCCAAAACTCCCCATCTTCTCTTCTTTTTCACCCACACACAAACAATACAACCCTCCATCCCCATCCCAAACCCCCCACCCCCAAAATACAACCCTCCATTTGCAGTTGAGGGTGCATGGGTAGAAGGGTACGAGGTTGGGTTCGGAGCATGATGGAGACTTCGCTAGCAAGTGTTTTGTCGAACAACGACAACGGTGTTGCAGTGGTGAACCTCACGATGGTTGAACGACTAAGAGGAGGAGGTCGTGCGACTCCAAAGCGGTGGACGGGTTGAGGGTATCTTCTCTCTTCTTCTATTCTACTGGGTTTCATTCAAGGTGGTGTTTGGTGGTTGTTTATGTTGGTGAGAGGATGATGAAGAAGGTGGAGAAGTGGAAAGATTTTACGGGTGTTGTTTTGGTTGAAAATTGTTTCACGGTGGGATCATTGAGGTTTCTACAAGGATGGGTTTCTGGGGTGAGGAAGAATGGGGGCTGATGGTTTTTTTTTTAAACTACCTATAGGGGAAAAATAGAGAGAGAGGGGGTGGTGGTGGTGGTGGTGGTGGTGGTGGAGGAGGAGGAGGGGGGAGAAGGAGGGGTGGTGATGGAGGAGAGTCCCTGTAAAAATTATATGTTTTGATTTTAGTCCCCATAAATACATGACATTTTGATTTTAGTCTCTATAAATAAATGATGTGTCAAATGACGTGGCCAACAGTGTGTCACGTCAGCGTTTTAGGGTGACATGGCGCTGGTCAACGCAAATGAGAGACTAAATTCAAAACTTAAAATTTTGGATGACTAAAAATCGTTGACTTTAAATATAGGGATTAAATTCAAAAATCAAATTTTTATAGAGATCCAATTCATATTAAAGCCAAAAAAAATGTAAGAAACAGTTGCCATTTTAGCGACATTCCATTTTTCATTTTCAACCGCCATGTAGGGTTATAAATCACTTTTATTGGTCAAATCTCGTTTTGTACTACCTCTAGTCTAATTCTTTAGTGGTTTTAGGTTTTTATTTTTGTCTCAAAACTTTGGTTGTTTTAAGATTTTAAGAGATAATTTATCACATTTTTTCAACTATACCCTTAATATAATTAATAAATTTTGAGTAGAGAAATAATTATGATAGTTGAGAATGATGGATAATAAATAGGATTACTTTAGTTTAAAATTTATTCAATTAATTATTTCTTAATCTATGTGCTAAAACCTTAAACAATAAAAGATTTGGATCGGAGGGAGTAGTTGTTTTTGTATTAAAATTTTCGTAATAAATAGTATGACTTAAAATAATTTTGATGGTTTAAACCAGTGTAGTTAAAATTGGACCGGACCGGTTGAACCGGCAACCGGACCCCAGTCCAGTCCGACACACCCTGAGAATCGCCCTACGCAAGAACCAGATAAAACCGAGAAAACAAGCTAAAAACCAGTTGGACCGGTTCAATGATTTAAAAAAAAAAACCAAATTTTCAAATTTTTTATTTTTTTAAAAGAAATAGATATCACTTTCTTCAATTATTTGTAATTTGAATATTTTATGTTATGAATTATGACATCTAGTAGTAAAGTTTAATTTTTCTTTATAAAGTTATGACTTTTGTGTTAATTTTTACTCAATATTGTATAGGGTTTAGGGTTTAAAATAATATTATTTAATTATATCCCAGTTCAACCGGTTGAACCCCGGTCGAACCTCTGAACCTTGAACTCCTACCCTCATCAGTTCAATGACCGGTCCGATTCTGACTACATTGGTTTAAACACAAATTCTCTAATCATGATATTGAATGCAAATGGACGGACTAAATTGGTACTTGTATTTTATCGATGAAATAATCTATAATAAATTTTTTTGACTTATTTTCAATCAAATACATACTTCCTCTGTTCCTTTTTATTTGTTGGTTTTTAAGAAAAATTTTATTCTTTTTTATTTGTTGTTTTGATAGTTTAATGTTACATTTTGATAATTATACACTTAACTCTATTAATTGTTTACACATTTTTCATAAATTAATTAATGTAGTAATTGAGAAGTTCAAAGACTAATTAAATATAATACATCTTCTCCCAAAAATTATTTTACTTTCCAACAACATAAATTTATTACCAATACACACATGTGAATGTAAATGTACCTAAGACTAATTGGATAATTAAATAAGGGGTTGAAAATGATTAGAATGAAAGAACACATTAATTGATTAATCTACTCTCAAAAATTAATTAAATTAAAATATGATAGAAATTTTTTTATTAATTAATTAATTCTTTAGCTATGGTTAGATAATCTAAAATGACATATAAAAAAGAACGAAGGGAGTATTAGTTTATGACTCCTATATTGTACTATAGTGGGTTAAAAAAAGGCAAATTCCCTCCCATGGGAGGGAACAAGGAGCACTCTGGATCCCCTGCTGCCCCTGTTGCCTCTGCAGCAGGGTGTTGTGAGTGAGGAAAAAGAGAGAAAAAAGTAAAAAAGAGAAAAAAAAAAAATGAAGAGAAAGACAGAGAGAGTAGATCTCTCTACAGCTTCTGCAACGGCTGCACAGGATCTAGGTCCAACAAGGAGCCTGTCCGTGTAGAGCAGGGTGACTCCCTATAACTAGACGTAGCAACTAGAAACTAGCAAGGAAAAACCAGAGACACGTATATATACACATTTATTGATTGCGAGTGCACGTTTCTAGCAAGGCACTCGCGTCTCGCGTTGCCTGCATAAACAAAACAAACCAGCCCCACCAAACCAAAGGGGAAAATAAGAAAAAAACGACAAATCTCGAACGGTAATTATTATGCTGCCAGTGCCTGCCAACATTGCGAAGTACTACTAGTAGTCTAGTACTGGTACTTAACCCAACCCAACCCAACCCACCCCACCGCGTGCATTGCTTGATTCGGACACACAAACACAGCACAGCACAGCACACCCGCCCACGAGTTCCCTCCCGGTTTTCTTCCATTTTGCATTTCAATTCTGAGATTTCGATTTGGATATCGCACTCGGAACTATGGGGAGTTTGGGAGCGATCGTGAGGCACCCTGATGACGTGTACCCGCTTCTGAAGCTGAAAATGGCGGCGAGGCATGCGGAGAAGCAGATCCCAGCGGAGCCACACTGGGCCTTCTGTTACACAATGCTCCTCAAGGTCTCTCGCAGTTTCGCATTCGTCATTCAGCAGCTCGACCCCCAACTCCGCAACGCTGTTTGTCTTCCCTTCTCAACCTCCTAACTAATCCTTCTTTCTTTTTTCCCTTTTAAATAAATAAATAAAAAAATGAAAACTCCACTCCACTCCACTCAGTTGCTCTCTCTGGTTTTGCAGGTTTGCATTTTTTATTTGGTTCTTCGAGCCCTTGACACTGTTGGTTCGTTTTCTTACTCTTCAACGCTTACGCTATTACCTGGCTTCTTATTGATTGGACTATCCGTTAATGATGGATATTTGAACCTCGATTTTTTTTCCTACTAGAGTGACAAAAAAAAAAAAGAAGGAAAGAAATGTTACTGAGAATTCTTATTTATGATTCCTTCCTTCCTTTAAATCTTAACCTTCGACCTTTTAGCAATTGAGGTTGTTTCTAAAGTCCCTTTTTTCACAGAGGATGATACTAGCATAGCTACTGATGTCAAGGTGCCGATACTGATAGCTTTTCATAGACACATATATGATCGTGTCTGGCACTTTTCCTGTAAGTATTTCCTTTCTCTGCTCATTTTTCTCCCTCTTGCCAAGTAGATATGATATGATTCAACATAATTTTATCAACCTCCTTTCTTTTGGGCGTTTTTCTTCTCAGTCAAGTTAGTCATATCAAGCGTTTGAATCTTTTCATAACCACTGCCATTGGGGATATTTAAGGCAACAACCTTGCTCCTCTAAAGTGAGTAATACACTACAGAGGCTAAAGTAAGTAATCTCAACTGTTGATAAAACATCAACAATTGAGATTACGTATACATACATAACAAATTATGAAATATGAATATGTTAAAATATTAAATGTTGATTTTCTCTTTGAAGGTTTAAAAAAAAGTTTACTTTTTAGAGGAAACCCTATAGGCAAGCTTCATCAATCTTTTGAAAGAAATATTGGTTTTACGCGTGCCTCAAATTTTGTTGATGATGATCAGCTTGCTGATTTTTATTCTTTTCTTTTTTCATTTTGATTTAACAAGGTGGCACAAAGGAGTACAAAGTCCTCATGGACCAGTTTCATCATGTTTCAACTGCTTTTTTGGAACTTGAAAAGAAGTCAGTTTTTGTTCTTGCACATTTCCCTATATACTGGACTTCAATCTTTATTGGTATATGTGGTTTTATGCAGACAATGAATGGATTACCTTGATGCTCTTTGTTAATAATTATGAATTGACATTTTTTCCTGTTTTATATTATATACTTTTTTGCATCAGTATTTTTTTCCCTTAAGATTTTCTACTGTTTCCCTTAAAGAGGGTCACTTTCTCTCATTTGTCTCTTTGTATTTTTTAATATCATCTAAATTAAAGCGTTTCCTAACTGAGCTTGAGTCTGAGATGTGTGGGCTTCTAATAGCCTATCTTATGGGTATGTGTGGTTAGATTTATTGTTTTGAATTCTTTCGCAAACAATTAAACAGTAGCCACTTACTTCTGCAGCTATCAAGCAGCAATTGAGAATATTACCAAAAGGATGGGTGCAGGAATGGCTAAATTTATTTGCAACGAGGTTTGTTTTTCATGTCTTATGTCCTGCAACTGCAATATTCTTGACATGCTCATAACTGTGCTAGCTTATTTATTGCTAATATAGTTAACCTCTGCAACTGAGACACTATATCAAGTTTGTTATTTTTTTGAACCTGGCCTGAAAACAATTGTATCCTATTATTTTTTCTTTAACATTCGTATCCTATTATTGTTATGAAGATGTGGCTATTTGGTAATTCCTGGTCTTTCACTGCTGATTTTTGTGCTTCTAACCATCTTGTGAAGATTTAAAACAGTATAATGAAGATGTAAAAAACTTTCATGATAATTTGATGCTATTCTATTGTCAATGCATCTATTATGAATTTTGGCATGAGTGTCATGCTGTTCAGGGATTTCTACTATTTTCTCAACATGGAAATATTGTCTTGGTTTAGACTTAACACCGGAAGATTTTTCTCCCATTTGCAGGTAGAAACAGTTGATGACTACGATGAATATTGTCACTATGTGGCAGGACTTGTTGGGCTAGGTTTATCTAAGCTTTTCCACGCCTCTGGTAAAGAAGATTTGGCTCCAGACCACCTTTCCAATTCAATGGGTCTGTTTCTTCAGGTAGCATGATAGTAATATGTAGACAAGGAGCATGTTCACACTTATTCAAACTTTTCGATTGAGAACAATTTGAAATTGCAGAAAACAAACATTATTCGAGATTATCTCGAAGACATCAATGAGATCCCCAAGTCACGCATGTTTTGGCCTCGGCAGATCTGGAGTAAATATGTTAACAAACTTGAGGTTTGGCTGTCTATTTATTTTAATGTAAATAATTTCTTCACTCCCCCCCCCGCTCTCATGGTTCTCAGATGAATTCCTTATCACCGGATGGTATGATGAGAAAACAGCTTACCTGTCATACTATGATGTTATGCACACATCACAAATCCCTTCCTTGTTTTTCCAAGTTCTGAGTTTGTATGTGTGTGATTTTGTCCCTTGTTACTCCAATTTAAATTTAATGCTTCAGGATTTGAAATATGAGGAGAACTCCGTGAAAGCAGTGCAATGCTTAAACGACATGGTCACTAATGCTTTGTTGCATGCTGAAGATTGCTTAAAGTACATGTCTGCTTTACGAGACATGTCTATATTTCGATTTTGTGCTATTCCCCAGGTTCTTTTCTTTTTCTCGCTCATAGCTGTTATGTTTCTCTTCTCTTGTAATGATATCATATCATTCATCAATAAGTTTATTGCTTGAAATATATAAAAGACAGCTACAGTGTTGTATCATACAAGTTGTAACGCTAGCCAAAATATCTATGTCAATAACTTTGTCATACAAATATTTATATGCATTGGGTATTTTCACAAAAATATAGCAATGAACTGTGGAGCAGAATACTTAACTGTAAATGTAATTTCATATGCAATTTATGTGATAAAATCTTCTTCCTATGGCTGATAGGAGTTGTTGGCATGTGTACCCATGTAACTTTGCAGATGTTTGAGAAGCATAAGCTGCTTAGGTCTTAGGCGTGGTCTCCCATTTAATTTAAAAGAAGTTATAGTACTTTTATTGAGGGTTTTCTAGGTCTGCCATTTAATATTATTTCCCGTTGTCATGTGTGTTATGTTTAACCAATAACCATTATGTGTATAGCAATGTCTATTTTCGGACTTTTTATCCCAGGTAACTTGGATGCTTTTCTCTGACATTTTCTGTTGGGACAGATCATGGCAATTGGAACACTGGCATTATGCTACAACAACATTGAAGTCTTCAGAGGTGTAGTTAAAATGAGACGAGGTATGAGGACAAATTCAGATACTAATTTCCTGATAATTTAGTTTTGAGGCTTGTTAAACAAAAAGCTAAAATTGTTACAGGATAAAGAAAAATGGGACATGGAAGTCATTGCTGTAATTAGCATTCCATGTTATGTAGAATCAGTCTTCTCTTATGGAATTCCTGTGTATACTTGCTGTTACCTCTTCATTTTGGTTATGTTTTATAGGTTTAACTGCAAAAGTCATTGACCGAACAAAGACAATGGCCGATGTCTATGGTGCTTTCTTTGACTTTTCTTGTATGTTGAAGTCCAAGGTATGAAGGGTGTATAATCTTAAAGCAAGTGTGATTTTTTTTTTTTTGCCTCGTTGAAATGGGGATGCTACTCGTGACATTTATTTTACACCTGAAATATAACCACATATTTTCATTGAAAAAATAATTGTAGCCATAGAAATGTAGTAAGTTCTTCAATAACCCTAAAGGAAAGGAAGGTTAATGTTGAGTTTCTAAAATTTCAAAATTGCAGCCTGCATTTTTCTGTAGTACATACCGTAGCACCAAAGCTATTTGTCAGTTTCAAGGTCAGTTTCAAGGACATCTATTTAAGACTATCTTTTTCCTGCCTAAAAAAAGTTCAGTATCTCCTATTGTAGGTTGACAAAAATGATCCCAATGCAACAAAAACATTGAGCAGGCTGGAAGCTATACAGAAAACTTGCAGGGAATCTGGTCTTCTAACTAAAAGGCATGCACATATCCCTGTGGATTCAAAAACATATTTTCACCATTGATAGTCTGACAAACTTCTCATTGATTTAAGCAGGAAACCATACATACTAAGGAATGAATCTACATACAGCTCTACTATGGTAAGTTTTTTCTTTGTTTTTTCAGCTTGGCCCTACATTTCTTAAACATAACACGCTAATTTAAGGTCTCACTGCAGGTTCTCATACTTGTCATCATATTGTCCATCATTTTTGCTTATCTCTCTGCTAAACGCCAAGATAATTAGGGTAAGTTCGTTTTGTTGACGGTTTTTAAATAACAAGAAATCAACAAGAATCACCAGTTACCCTTCTAATAAAATCTTTCACTCCTTTCATTTTGTAGAGTATTCTAGCTTAAGCCTTTCCAAGCATGGATAGCAATGCAACACCACTAGCATGCCGCGTTCCATGGAATATGGGTTTTCACGCTTGCAAGCAGTATAATTTGATGCATGCAGTTATTTGTATAATTATTATTATTTGTATAATAACCTAATAATTGAAACGAATGGTCAAACACGGTTCCTTTCATAGTGGGGAGCGGAATATCCTTTTTTTTTATCGTTAATTGTAGTTTTTTTAAAGATCATTATTGCATAATTTTAAATAAATTTAAATTTTCAGTTATTAAATAATAAAAGAGGAAATAAAATAGCAGTTATCAACTTGCATATTGATTTCCATTGGCGGGTTAATAGAAGTTGAATGATATTTTTGGTAAAAAAAAAAACTATACCAAAACTTTGATATTGCGGTTATAATAGGTATAAAATAGATTTAAAATTTAAAATCAAGTAAAATTCTCAGAACTGTCAAAAGATGTTAGCTAGTATTTTTTTTTTATGATAGGAAGGGGAAACCCCACAAAGATGTTAGCTATTATGAACTCGTTGAATTCAAAGTAAGAAAGCCTATTTAAAGTGACTCGTCAACTAGTTTAAAACCACTGAAACATCTAGTTTTTATCTGGACGATGCTTTAAAAATTCAAAGGTCTTTTAAATTATAAACCTTATTTTCCCGAAACCTATTCTTGCTTACAGCAAGGGGAATGTAGATTGGAGACTTGTAATGTTTAATAGATTCTTACAGCAAGGGGAACAGAGATTGGAGAATTATTAAATAGCTCCCCAAATAATTTATTCGAAAATAGTTTTTGTTATAAAAGCAGTTTAAAACACGTTAAATGTCGTTTGAACAGATATTTCAAAAATTGCTTACAAAAAATGAAACATTAACGATTTATCAAAGTTAATTTTGTCAATTATTTTAAAAGACATTGCCTGAATTATTTTTTAACTTCCACAAAAGCTTATTTATTAAAATTTCAGTTTCTAGTTAATAAATAAGTCGTAAAGAAAAATGATAAAAAAAATAAGTCCTAAAGAACTGGTATTAGCTCCAAAAACTGTTTGACGAGTTGATCTATAAATAGATCATAAGTGCTTATTAATAGATAATAAACTCAGCCAAACAGGTCTTAATCACAACACTGTTACATACACACAGATTCTACCCAAAAGGAATTGGTAATGGGCTAGAGGCTCGAAATGCTCAATAAACTATAAATCACACACGGTATGAAAGTTAAAGTTATGAACATCTTCAATGCGATGAAATAGCTATAAACAATAAAAGTAATAAATATATCGTTTGATAATCACAAGGACAAAGTTGTCATCTACATCACAAATCAATTTGTTGTATGCTAAGAACACATTATCGGTAGTTGAGCACAAAACCAAAACCAAAACCAAAACATGAACTCATACAAAATCCCTGGGGAAACCAACCAAACAGGAAAATTCAAAACACTTCAGCCACCTTGCTTGCGTGGACTCGCTCCCTCCTTTCAATGTAACCAAATGGAAACCAACCTGCTTTCCCTTTGCATTCACCCTCAGCCCATCCATTGTTTGTGACCTGTCAAAATCAGTCATATTAGGAACAATTTGAAATATACTAGTATTTTAAAGTAATCTGCCCCTACTCCCCACCGCCATAAAAAACTTCTTTATCTGTTTCTTTATACATGTACTCACAAGTGAAAAAAAAATAGAGAGAATTTTCAAATAAAATGAAGTAAAAAACATTCTTTGGCCCAAAAAAATGTACAATGATACAGTCAGTAAATCATAAACCTTTCGAATGACAATATAATCCCCAACTGATAGATTCAGTTCAACTTCAGACTCAGCATGGTAGGGAAATAAAACCTGCATGAGTAAAATGTATAACATGAAGTAAAGTAAGCAGTCACTCAATTTTCAGCACAATATCTGTAACTTTACAAGAAACGGTCTAACCTCTCCCAAGAAGTAACCCATACTGTCTGTTGAGCCATTATGTGCCTGAGAAGCATAGACACCATTCACTTCTTCATATGATGGAGGTGGTGGCATGCTGTTATCCACACTAGGTGTAGGAGGGGCTTCAATACGTTGCCGTTCTGATATCATCTATCATTAAATATAAACGTAACACATAATCGTATGTTGATAGCAAAAGAAAATGACAAAACAGTCATACCACATATTTGACTTCTACATGAAGAATATAATGGAAAATAGACCAAGAGACGTAATACATACCTCTCCCTCAAGCTGATCAAGTATTTGGAGGACTCTTTGATGATAGGCACGCTCTGCTTCAACCTTCATAATAAGAAATATAATGCCAAATTTAAGTGGGAGTAATAATTTCTTATAACAGATCCAAGATTTCACGAAAACTGAAGATTCCATCATCATATGGCAAAACTGCAATACCATAGCTATAAGACGCTGGAGGGTTAACCTCTGTTGCTGTGCTTCAACAGCGGTCATTGCTGCAGCTGCTTCCTTTCCCAATATGGCCATGTTTGTCTTCAGGTCTTGCAGCCTTGCTTCAGCTGCTTCCAGTTTCATAGCATTCTCAGCATTGCCTGGTGTTTCTCTTACTTTTGCCTGGCGCTTAGAAACTTCAATAGCCTGTCTAGGTTTAAAAGACAGAGTAATTGCAAAGTTCATAGGAACAAAAGAATATTTATGAACTATTTACTTATTCAGACATTTACCAAAAACAGAAAAAGCTAGTGCCTACTAAAAAACAAAATTCCAGATACCTGGGCTTCAGCATCTTGCCGCATTCTGTCATAACGTTGAGCAAGATGCCGAGCATCCTCCAATGGAGCACCCATCACCATTGCTCTTAAGGGCTCTGCAACCTGAGCATCAACCAATACTTCAATGGTCAAATAAAGATGGCAAGCAACCATATATCACTGGATAAGTTAACAATGAGTCAGCATATAAATACAGTGAGAAAGATTAACTGTATTAATGTATATGGATATTAGTCAGTAAGATTGATTCAGTGTTGGACTGGGACCTAGCCTAGATATTCCTTCTTCATTTGATTAAATAGATTTAGATATCTGTATACAGCATTCAGGTTAATTAAAACAGTTCAGTTAGGGGGAAATCTGAACATTGCATCTGTAAATCCAGATTTAAATATTATAATTATAATTCTGTACATCCCAATCAAGGGGAAATCGAGCATTATATATATGAAGCCAGATTTGAACCCTACACTCATGAAAAAGTCATGGTAAATGTCACAGGTCCCTTTTATTCTCCATTTCAGAAAACTACATAGTATTTATTAAGCAGAATAACCATGTATAATATTTAAAAGAAGTTAAATCGAATGCAAGAATTTGAAGGAAAATGGTAGAAATGCATACAGTAGAATAAGTACCAATACTTAAATTTCAAGTGAACAGACTACTGTAGAGGATTCAGGAACTGTGAAAAAGAAAAGTAGAAGACAAAAGAAAGCATACTCATGTTTTTAACAAGGCATGGTGGAGCTTGGATTAAAAATAGTCAGCAAAACTAAAGAGGAAAATAAGTAGTATCCATCCAAGCAGTGATAATTTATCATTGTAGTGGTCAGTGGAAATCTACATTATTTTGGCTGAAAATCATAAGTATCGGCAAGAAACTTAGCCATGGAACCCTATGATGTGTGTGCGCATAAATTTGGGTGTATATACCTGTGTGCCAAGAGCTTTTAGCAAGGTCCCACGCTCCTTCTCCATTTGTGCACGGGCACGTGCATAATTTAGTGCAGCTCTCGATAATGTGCTACCGCTGGTACATGTATTTTCTGCACCATATTTCCTACTATCTTCTGACAACTTTGTTCCTATTAAATAACATGTATAGAAATTCCATAACTATACTGATAGGAATGGTATTAATACTGAAAATAGGATCAAACTCAAGGAGAAAATCTCATTTGCAAGGGAAAACACACTGCTCAACAAATGGAAACACAAATAATGGAAGAGAAGAAATGCATAAATATGAGATAAACAGAGTTGATACACAGACTCTGCCCTCCCTGGCTTAAGCCACCAATTTACTCCCAAAATTCTTGTCTGACTCGCTACTATTTCCCTGGCCCTCCTTACTCATGTTTCCTCTCCTCTCCAATAGCTTCCTGCCACATGTATATTCTGTTACATTTTCCCACCATTGTTTCCTCCTTACTACTTGCAGCATTCCTATTTTCTCCTCTCATGAACACATAATTTCCATTGGCCCAGCACTCTCCAGCCCACCCTCCTTTTTCCTTCACTTATACACATTGTCAGAGGCCCATCATGTACCAAGTTCTAAAACTAACTGCGAAGAAAATTTCATGAGAGCTTCACCAACCAACATTACTGACCTATTTCAACTTGCTTTGATCCAGTAACAATATAACCTTCTACTCCACGGACAATATCCCTTTGATAATGCTGAAAAAAAATGGATGTCATACCAGTCAAGAAGGGAGGGTATCAGTTGAGATGAAACAAAAACACAATTAGAGGATTGGTACAGAAGAACCGAGTACCTTTCCTGCACGTGTTGATATGTAAAGCTTCTCAAGTTTCTGATGCTGCTGAAGCTCTATCTCATCAGTAACCATATTATCTGAACCTCCATATCCCCCAGCCCCAAACTGTTTCAGCACAGCCTAAACCACAATAATTGTGATTAACACATCAATAGAGGAAGCAAGCAAAAGTAAGAAACAGGAAAAAAAGGATGCAAAAAACGAATTGAATGTCATCCTCTATGGGGGATGATAAGGTATCCTCTTAAGCAAAGAATCAGTGATTTTTTTTTTCCTATCAAAAAATTACCAAAAACAAAAGGCAACCCCTATAATACAGTGCAGACGAAGTCATATGAACAGTATCTGTAATTAAATGCTCCAATGTCTCATTGGGACAGGTTACCGGTATTATAAGATACTATGAGTATAAACTTTTTTTTTTTTACCAAATTTTCCTTTTTTTTTACTTTGTTATTGTGGGTGGGGGTGAGGGAGGCAGAGCCATATCTGTGGACCCAATCAATATTCATCCTGGCATCATGAGATTCATGACTTACGAGGACACAAAATTGCATCATGGCAGTGTGAGTTTGTCGGACTAATCTCTGCGTGGGATACTATTAGCAGCACAACCACGATGTATCTTATAATTTTTGTTTTTTTGTTCTGAAATGCATCCAATTAAATGCTAAAATATGGTAAGTTGGCCGGCCTTTAAATGCAAGGAAATGTTTCTAATTATTTTATCTTTGGAATGAAAACAACACACAACTATAACACTGATTTTAACATTAGATAAAAGATATGCATACAAATAATTTTTATATTTTTTAATAGTTTATAATGAATACCCAACCATGCTTGTATTGTGGAGTTTAAAAATAAAACAAAAAATCTTCCGCGTCTGTATCTGTATCGTGCTCACTGTATTGAATGCAATGCTTGCTTCCATATCCATCACTGCAATATAGGATCATGGCATAGAAAATAACAAAATTGATTGCCAAACTCATTTCCAGTCATAAATCAATGTAGTTAACCAACCAAAGATGCAAGCAACCTCCCCTTTAAGACATCTTCAGAACATCAGAAAACATCTAAGCTGTATCCTATTTCACATACAAGCATGCATCTAGAGAGTACAATGAACAATTTGCCAATTCATTAATCGAATTTCAATCTATGCAATGGTTCCGAAATCGGTGATCGAGTTCAATCCATATGCAAGGCCAAGGTACGGGTATCAGCTTAAAATTCAACTTCTTCTCTAAGATTTAGACAAATCAAATTCTTCGTGATTTCCGCAATGCAATGTGCACGACTCGGTTAGAGTCGTTAGATCCAATAGCAGTGGCATCATTATTATTCACGTGAAGTAAAGTAACTAAAGTCTAAGTACAGGTGCATTCTGAAGAGGAAAATTATAACATGCGAGGCAAAAATTAAATCGGAAAATAGCAACGAGGAAAGAAAATCGTGAGGAAGATGAAGGAAATGGAAGGGATCTATACGTGTTGATCGAAGAAAGATGTGGCGAAGAATGGCAGACACAAATGATGAATTGAAATAGGTTTTGTTATGTGAGAGAGAGAGGGAGGGAAATACCTGCTGTTGGCGAGCGACCTGTTCTCGAAGCTTGGAGGCTTGCTTTCTGATAGCTTCCATTCAACACCCAATTTGATTGATTGGAATGGAATCTCCCTCTCTCTCTCTCTCTCTCTCTAATCGCAGAGCGTGTTGATTTGATTTCAGACCGAAGCACACAACCACCAAACTGAGTTTGTTGTACCGAAAGAGAGAGGAGAGGGGAGAGTGGACAGAGTCCTTTCAAAATTGTGTTGGAAATGGAAATGGAAATTTACTACAGCGGTAGATGTTTCAATCTTTCGTGTTCGTACTTGTTTATTTGAATGTGTAATGAGACCTCGGCGCTGGCCAACTTTCTTCGGTTTGTGCCTAATCCTAACCGATGAGTTGAAAAAATGTTGGCTTGATTTATAATCTTTTCACGAATAATTATTTTTTTTATAATAAATAATTTATAATTTATATTAGGAGAGATTTACGTATAGCCTACTGTACCGTCCGATCGAGTAGGATGCGACCTAGTGAAGACTTCGACCGCCTTCGCCTTCCAAGCTCGACGCTCGGGGGGCTGTATGCCGTCCGGCCGAGTAGGATATGACCTAACACGACTAGAGGGACTTAGTCAACCAATATGCCGACCTGGTGGGCCCTCGCCGAGGTAAGTCTAGCCTAGATAACCCACAACCGATGTGTCTCTTGATACCGACCTGGTGGACCCAGTCGAGATGCATCCAGCCAAGGCATGACCAAGATGATGAGAGAATCCAGGGCCAATCCCTAAGATCGCGTCCCAGATTCCCTCCCCTTTAATGAGATCCCCCAAATTACGCCCAGTCAAGCAAATACTCCCTAATCTCTCTCACGGCATTAATGACAGGCTTAGCTTAAATAGAGAAGGACCCAAGCCTAAAAGGACATGTTGCAAAAACCGCTGGTGTGGCCCGACACTCAATCTAGGGACTCTCTCTGACGAACTAGGCTTGATCGGAGGTCGGATTCCGGCAAGAACACCTACCAATAGGAGAATTTAAGATTTGAACTCAAATCACAGCTAGTGCGAGCTCTTGGCACGAATAATGATTTTCTAATTCTAATTTAAGTAAATCATTGGTTTTATTTTTATTTGATTATTTTTTGATTGAATAAATGTTAAATAATTATTTGTTAACTAAGTTATAGATTTATGTGCTTCATATATTGAGCTCAGAATACTTTGTTGATGCATTATTTGATATTAACTCCTTAAATTGAAAAAAAAATGTTCACTTTAATCCGTATAAAAAAAAACTATGGTATCCAAATTTGTTGGGACGCAGGCTACGATTCATCGTTTCTTTGACTCTCAATGTGATATCCGTCTTTCGACCAAAAAAAATTTGTGATATCCGTCTACTAAAGGAGGGAAACTTAAGATATCACCATGTGGCAACGAGCTGCACGTTATTACATCTTACACGAATAGAAATTGGAAATTTGATCTTGGATATACCCTTAGAAAGTGCAACAACCACACTGATTTTCTTGCCAAAAAGGGGGTGGCCTCACCCGATAATTTGGCTAATTTGCATTCACTTCGGGTCTTTTTATTCTTTTTGTTTAGGGTGTATTCGAGAGTTTTGGAGAAAAATATAGGGGAGATAAGGGTTTATAGTAATATTTTAGTTTTATAAAAAGAAAAAATAATAAAAAAATATTTTAAAACCTTTTAAAAACTTCTAAAACTCTCTCTTTAATATATATTTTGAAATTTCTCCAAATTAGAGGTTTTAATTTTTTTTTATTATTAAAAATGCACATCCATTCAAGGTAGAGGAGTATCCTCTCTTTATTGCCTTTTTACTTTTTGAGAAAACCATCACTTTCGTCTTTCACTTTGTAACTCGCTAGCAATTTAGTCCTTATCTTTACGAAATAGGCAAATTAGTCCCTCACATTTATCACCGTCGATCACTTTCGTCCCTCCGTCAGTGAGCTTTAACTGACGTGCCAATGTGAGGGAGGGACAAAAGTGATCGACGGTGATAAATGTGAGGGACTAATTTGCCCATTTCTTAAAAATAAGGACTAAATTACTAGCAAATTACAAAGTGAAGGACGAAAGTGATAATTTACTCTTACTTTTTTTCTTAAAATATAAAAATTCTACCCTCTCTTCTAAAACTTTCTTCGAAAAATGGTAAATTTTACAAAGGAGTGCTGCACGAAAACAAATGCAAAGAATGTGATTGGATATTTCTTTGACCCAACCCTCTATGTTTCCGTCAAATACGAAGGAATTTGTTTTCCATTTGTTGAAGACTAGCCAATGTGTCATTTTTTTATTTCGTGTAACTATTC
This sequence comes from Glycyrrhiza uralensis, assembly GCA_030159175.1. NCBI lineage: Eukaryota > Viridiplantae > Streptophyta > Magnoliopsida > Fabales > Fabaceae > Glycyrrhiza > Glycyrrhiza uralensis. Next base: position 55,549,350 of record BRZY01000005.1, read on the forward strand.
TTCCCTAAAAAATAGCACTTCTGTTTTGTTTATTCTCTTTGTAACAAAAAAAAGATTAAAATAACTCTATTAATTTAATTCACACGTTAACTAGATGTGAGTCGAATTAAATCTTTCTATATTTTTTATTTGAGCATATAATCGGACAAAATTGTAGAATCACTCTTCTCGTTTTTTTATTTTTACCCTCTGCTCTCTCTTAGTCATGTAATTGGAAACGCCTCATGTTCTTGCATTCCATTTCTCCATTGTTTTTCTTTTTTTGCATTTTCTAAGAATTGTTTTGGTGCACAGCACAGTAATGACACTTGAGTTTTAAATTTATGATATCATGCTTATTATCCAAATCCCTCACCACAAGCCCAATCCTTGTTGCTTAGAATTTTTCTTTCCTTTTCTGATTATTTAATAAAGATTTTGTCGAAAAATATAAAACCATTAAAAATAGTGTTAAAACTTTATTTTATTGTTTAAAATCATAAAATTACTAATAAAGTATTCAAAATTATTTATTAATAATATTAAAAATTGTCTCTCTATAATTAGAATATTTATTTATGTTAAAATACATATTATTTATTTAAAAAATATAATTCAAATCTCTGGGAGAACAATTTTCCCAAAATTGAAATAGCTTAATAAGGACTTAGGTTTTTTTTTTTGTCAATAGGAAATAGCTTAATAAGGACTTAGTTAAATATTTATATTTATTATGTTTTTTTTTGTCGAAAAAGATGTTCATTAAAGTAGGCCGAAGCCTCAGGACCAAGGCCCAACAAACAATCAGCCCGAAGGCAAAAGCCAACACAGAGCATAAGCGGACAAATAGAGGGGAATTGGTATATACACCACAAAAAATTAGCTATACACTCCATTTAATTATGGAAATTTCTAAAATATCCTCCATTTTTACGTATATTTCAGAAACTGGAGTTTCCGAAATGCAATTTTGTATTCCGGAAACTCCAGTTTCCGGAATGCAAATTTTTTGAATTGTAGGGTGTATTCCGGAAACTAGTTTCCAGAATGCAAATTTGTATTCCGGAAACTCCAGTTTCTATACAATTTGTATTCCGGAAACTCCAGTTTCTGGAATGCAATTTTGGATCCAGTTTCCGGAATGTAAAATTGCATTCCAGAAACTTCAGTTTCTGGAATGCACGTGAATTTTGAGGATATTTTTGAAATTTCAGCATTAAATAGGGTATATATGTCTAAAAAGTGTGGGGTGTATTTACCATTTCCCCAAATAGAGCCACGCACGCAGCTGGCAAGAAAACGCATACGAGTTCCTTACTGGTCCCCTCCAACCGCCTATTATGCGGGTCGGACTCGGACACACGGCTACCGTCATTTTTTATTTTCATTTTTTTAAATTTTATTTTAACCCACACTTCTTTCTTTTTCCTTTTGTGTTTTCTTGCCCAAACGCAAACACACGCACTGCTTCTCTTGCTTGCTTCCTTCTCCCGATCGATCTCTCTTGCCTCTATCTAGGTGGCTCTGCCGCCACGAACGCCGCCAGCTGCTCAGGTCTCCGCCCGACAGCCACGAACGCCGCTATCCGCACAGCCGCCAAGGTCTTCGTCAATCCCTCCGCCATCTGCTCAGCCGCTCAGGTCTCCGTCAATCTCGCCGCGTCTCTCGCACGGTGGCCCCTCCATCTCCGGCGTCTTCTTCTGTAATATTCCCCTCAACTTTCACTCATAAAGAAAACAAAAAAAGAAAGTCGACTACCTGAAATTGCACGATTCCACGTTAGGTCCATAGTAACTTCACAAAATAGTGGCATCCCCATTGTCTTTTTATTATTTTCTTTAATTTCTTTTCTATTTTCAATCACTGTTCTATTGTCTCTCTTCATCCTTCTTTTTATCCCTTCTTCCCCTTTTCTTTTCCGCGGCCTGTGGCTGTGTTCCGAATTTCCTTCAAATCAAAACCCTAAATTTTTGTTCTTTTTGTGCATCCTTTGTTTGTTAACTTACTGGGTACTGTTATAGCTTGGCTCTTAAATCATCTAAAGAAATCGTTGACCACTTGCAGAGATGTCTGAGAAATTCTCGCCGGCGCTTCGGATTGGGGATCTCAACGATTTCATTGCGCCGTCTCAGGCATGCATAGTCTCCCTCAAGGGATTGAAAAGGCCTGATAAAGCTGAGGTTTGTGTTTCCTTCAATTAAACTATCGCGCACTCTGTTCTTTTTCATTTTCATTTTCAACCTATTCTTTTTTTTGGAAATTGGCAGCTTAACAGAATCATATTGCTTTATTCAGTAGTTGTGATTTGTGAACCCGAAGGAAACTTGGTCATTAACCTTTTCTTTCCTTTGGTGACATTGTAGGTGTCAATCGCTAACAAACAAGTCAAGTCAGAACCTGTCAAGATTTCGCTCAAGGATTGTTTGGCATGCAGGTTAGTCTTTCTCTCTCTTTCTATTTTTTCTGTTTTACTGGCGTAGTTTTTGGGGTGTGCCATACCAATTGGAGTTTACAATTCAATGGGTGTATTTGGTTTGTTATTTTTTTCCTGATAAATACGTAATGATATTGATGCGGAGTGAAAAACTTTGTGGCTTTATGATTCAGGGTTTATTAGGGATAAGGGCCGTGTTTGGCTAAACAGCTTAATTAAGAATTTATTCGATAAGTGTTTATTGTATAAGAGCTTATGCATAAGCTGATTTTACAATCTGTAACAGATTGTAAAATGGGTGATCAACTTAATGTATCATGTCTGATCAACTTCCTTTTTGTAAAATGGGTGTAACAGAACAGAAATCACATGAAAAGGAAAAATGAAAATGAAAAACCAAAACCAACCCTATTGTTATGGATCATGCACTTCAGTTCAGCAACTGGAGAGTGGAAACAAACAAATACTGTAATGACTGTCCGAGAAGAAATAAAATTAACGAGCCACCAATACTAATTGAGTTACCCCGTAACACTTCATCCAGGAAGGTGTTATGTTTCAAAGGTTTTGAAGTTCCATGTTTCATTTAGGGTATGTTTGGGAGGGGAGGGAAAGGCTTATGGCTAACTTTTCACTTTTTTAAGGGGAAGGGTTTGGTGAGTTTTTAAAACCCCCATAAAAAAAAAATCCTACTTAACTTTTTTTAGAGTTCCCCTAAATTGGGAGGGGGTTTGACTTGCAAACAAGGAGGGGTCTATCTTCCCCTCCCCTTCCCTCCCAACTCCCAAACAAAGCCTTAGGGTATGTTTAGGAAAAAGAGGGGCGGGGGGGTTTGGAGTGGAGGGAAGGGCTTATTGTTAGCCTTTCCCTTTGTATGGGACTTTTTAAAAAAAAAATCCAAACAAGGTGAGGGGATTACCCACTCTTCCCCCTCCCCTCCTAACTTCCATGCACACCATTGGGTTTTGTTTGGATGGGGAAATTCAAAACACTAAGGAATTTAAAATTCTTGGAAAAATTTTCTTCATTTTAAAATCTTTTTATTTGGATAGAGTAATTAAATTTCTTCATACTTAAAACTCTTTGTTTGGAACAATTTTTTTAACTCTCTCCCTCTTTGAAAAACCTTTCCATCTCTCTTCCCCCTCTCTCCATCTCCCTCCCTCTTTCTCTCACTCTCTCTCCCCCTCCCCTCTCTCCACCCCCTCTCGCTATCTGAAAAATCTCTCCCTCTCTCCCTCTCATTCTCTCTATCTCTCCCCCTCTCGTCTCCCTCTCTCCCTCTCATTCTCTCTATCTCTCCCCCTCTCGCTCTCCCTCCTTCTCTCTCTCGCTCTTTCTCCCTATCTCTCGATCTCTCCCCTATCTCTCGCTCTCTTGCCCTCTTCCTCTCCCTCCTCTCTCCCTTTCTCGCTCTCAATCCATCTTGCTCTTTCTCTCCCCTCTCTTGCTCTCTATAAAATCTCTCCCTCTCTCTCTATCTCCCTCTCTCTCTCTCGCTCTATCTAAAATCTCTCCCTCTCTCTCTATCTCCCTCTCTCTCTCGCTCTATCTCTCTCTCTAACTCTCTCCCCTCTCTCTCGCTTTCCCTCCTTCCCTCTCCCTCTCACTCGCTCGCTCTCCCTCTCACTCTCGCTTGCTCTCCCTCTCTATCTCTCTTTCCTTCTCTCTATCGCTCTCCCCCTCCCTCTCTCTCCCCTCTCTAGCGAGAGAGAGAGAGAGCGAGATACGGAGGAGAGAGAGCGAGACAGAGAGAGCTATAGCAAGAGAGAGGGGAGAGAGAGAAACTGAGAGCAAGGGAGCGGGGAATGAGAGAGTGCGAGAGAGGGGGAAGAGAGCTAGAGCGGGAAAGAGAAAGGGGAGAGAACGAGGGGGAGAGAGATAATGAGGGAGAGGAGGGCGAGAGTGAGAACGAGGTTGGAGAGAGCGAGAGGTAGGGAGGGAGAGAGCGAGAGATAGGGGAGTGAGGGAGAGGGAGCGAGCGAAAGAGAGAGAGAGGGGGGGAGAGAACAAGAGAGAGGAGGGGGAAAGAGGGAGGGAGAGAACGAGAGAGGGAGAGAAAGATAGGGGAGCGATAGGGTGAGAGGGAGAGAGAGGTGGAGCGGGAGAGCGAGAGAAAGGGATAGCAAGAGGGGGGAGCGAGGGAGGGAGCGTTAGAGTGAGAGTGATTTAGAATTCTCTACTTTTGGATGTTATTTCAAATTCCTCAAATTTAGTTTTTTAAAAAATACTCCATAAAAATTGCTTCATTTTTAAATTCCTACACACTTAATATCCAAACAAAGTAATTTAGATTGATGTATTTTAATTACCTCTAAAAATACATTACCCCATCCAAACACAACCTTAGGGTTTGTTTTGGAGGGGGTTTTAGGAAGGGCAGGGAAAGGTTTGTGGTAAACCCTTCCCTTGTTTGGGAGTATTTTAAAATAAGGGGAAGGGTGTGGCAAATTTTAAAAGCCCTCCAAAACTCTCCCTTGTTTTTTAAATTTCCCCCAAATTGGGGTGGGGGGTTGACTTTCAAACAGGGTGAGAGTCGATCCCCCCTTCACCCTTCATTTCCTTCCCCTCCCTTTCCCCCCAAACCCTTCACTTCCCATTCCCTCCCAAGTCCCAAACAAACCCTTGAATTAGAGTTTCCACCACACTGTGTGGCCAAATCAAATCAAATTAGCTACATTTACAGGGTCTTAACTCTTAACTCTCAACCGCCTTGACCTGTGACCACTTGTTTTCTATAATTATAGCATGTAGTCTTGAATAACATAACTATGCCACGCCTTTCTACTATTTTTGCCCGGGACAACCCAGGAAACTTTCACTTGAAAACAACAAAAATAACATTATTTGGTAATAGAATTTGGCCTTATAACGTTCTGGTGATGTGACATTATTATTTACAACTTACAATATAAATGTGTTTGGGGCCTATAGAGATTTGAGATTGTAAAATGCTCAAATTGCTTCTTTACAAGTTGCAAACATCTGAAGAGAGCACTGACACAAAGGCAGCTTGATTTAAGCTTTCGGGATATATATAATTATTGGTTTGATCCCTTTTCTCCAATAAGTGCACATAAATGGCTCATTAAAAGTTCAATTTTGATTGTGCTCCCAAGTCTATGATGTAGTTGATAATGTCAAAGTGTAAGTTTTATATGGAATCACAATTTATTTGTCCGGTAATACAGTGGATGCGTCACGTCAGCAGAGACAGTTATGCTACAGAAGCAAAGCTTGGATGAGTTTCTGTCCAATATTAATACAGGAAAGGCTGTGATTGTGTCTCTGTCTCCCCAGTCAAGGGCTTCTATTGCGGCCCATTTTGGCATTTCTCCACTTCAGGTTGCTTTCACTCACAATTTTCTTTATAAATGTTCAAATTTGGGAAATAAAATTCCAACCTTTTTGTTCCCCCTGGGTTAAGTGTAAAACTTTTAATATTTCAGGCTTTCAAAAAGCTGACAAGATTTTTTAAATCCTTGGGGGCGAAGGCAATTTTTGATACAAGTTGCAGTAGAGACTTGACCCTTGTAGAATCTTGCGTGGAATTCATCACAAGGTATAGACAGAGTCAATTGGTAGATGATGAGAGGAGTAAATCAAGCTTACCTATGATTGCATCCGCATGCCCAGGTATGATTGCTTCTTGTTTCTGTTGTGATTGCTTCATGCTATTTCAATTTTAGAGTTGGAAATATGGGATGAAGGAGCAATTACTTTTCAATATGCAGAATAAGCATAGTGATCATGAGATTGATTATTGCTGTGAACATCTATATGCAGGTTGGATATGCTATGCAGAAAAGCAACTTGGATCCTTTGTTCTACCTTACATTTCATCAGTGAAGAGTCCCCAACAGACAATTGGAGCTATCATAAAGCGCTATGTATGCCAGAATATGGAACTCAGGTTGTGTTTTAACTCCAAATTATAACTTGAGAGGGAAAAGCACATACATTTACCATGAAGTTGTGGGGGTCACCTATTCTTTTGACAACGGCTTACAACCTATGATATTTTTTGGCATGCTGCAATTCCCAGAGCGATATGATTAGTGAAATGCTTGAGTAATTGTTGTAACAGGCCAGACGAAGTATACCATGTCACTGTGATGCCTTGTTATGATAAAAAGCTTGAGGCTTCTAGGGATGACTTTGCTTTCCAACTAGAGTCCCATGTTGAAGGGCATGAAGGTAACGTTAATATGATTTCGGAGGTAGATTCAGTATTGACAACTGGAGAGATTTTGGAATTGATTCAGGTTAGAAATTTTTATGCATACCATCTTTTTGGTGTGAATTCTTTCACTTTTACCTAATGATGTGTATATTAAGACATGTTTGGGTATCATCTTTCAGTCAAAAGAAGTTGATTTTAAAAGCTTAGAAGAGGCTCCTCTGGATAAACTGTAAGAAACCTGCAATTGCTTCCATTGTTTAGTTTTTTGTGGTTGTCAAACAAAGGTGTTTAGATAGAGTGATGCTTGCAGGCTAACAAATATTAATGAAGAAGGATACCTTTATGGGGTCTGTGGAAGCTCTGGGGGTTATGCAGAAACAATATTCCGATATGCTGCTAAAACACTTTTTGGAAGACAGATTGATGGCCCTTTGAACTTTAGAAACATTAGAAATTCAGATTTTCAGGAAGTTACTCTGGAGGCAAGTTCTTGTGAATTTATATATGTGTGTGTGTGTGTGTGTGTATAGATGTTTGTATGACATGTATGCATGCATGCATGTTAGTGAGGAAGGTTGTTATCAGAACCTTGGACCTTTGAATTCTAACTGTAGAAAGGTCGATTATTTATGCTATATGCATGTAAGTAGATTTTTAAGAACGATTTCTTAGTGCATGACTATTCCTCCCACCCTCAATCTCTGCTTGCTGTTAAGAAACTTATGGAATAAATTGAAAATTAAGTTAGGGGCTCGCTGTCCTGTATAGATAGACTTGGTGTCTCTGGGTATATATTCTATATTTGTATATATTTGTATAATGCCATTGTCATATTGTGATTTCCATTGGGCTATTGGTTTTGTTATTTTATGTAGGGTTTTCATTCCAAAATTAGGGTTTTTGATTTGGGATTACTTATTATTATTTGTTACTTGATTTTATCCTATTTTGGGTTACCCTATTCCAGCTTAGAATATGGTACTGTATTGGGTTGGTTGGCTATATTGGGTCCCTAAGGCTATGTTTGGATGGGGGTTTTTGGAGGGGAGGGGAGAGCTTATAATCCCCAATTACCTTGTTTGGCTTTAATAGGACAAAGGAGATATTATTTTAGAAGGTAGCAGACACTAAAATATAAAACTTTTCTCTAATTTTAAAAACTCCTAAACAAGATAATTGGGGATTATAAGTCCTCCCCTCCCCTCCCCTCCAAAAAACCCCATCCAAACATAGCCTAAGTAAACAGTTGAGACTTTTTTTTACGTAAGAATCATTTCCTTCAAAGAGTATTTGAATCCTAATTCAGGGAGTACTCTTGGTTACTGTTCTACATCATATTGTCTATGCAGGTTGAGGGAAAAACAGTGTTGAAATTTGCTCTCTGTTATGGTTTCCGGAATTTGCAAAACACTGTAAGAAAACTCAAAACTGGGAAATCTGATTATCATTTCCTTGAAATCATGGCATGCCCTTCAGGTACCGTGTTTTTCCTTTTTCTGGATTTGCGTAAATTTGTTGATTTTGTGTGTTTTCAATATTAATTTTTTCGTGAGGCTCAGAAATTGAGCAAACAACATACTGAAAAAGAATGCTCATTGAAGCAGGTTGCTTAAATGGGGGAGGTCAAATTAAACCAATTTCAGGGCAATCTCCTAAAGCACTGAGTCAGTTATTAGAATCAGTTTACATGGAAAATGTAAGTATTATCTTAGACGAAGTCGCACTTTCTTTCTTTAAAAAATTTGACTTGCATAAAGGTGTGTGTTTGTATGTGTTAATGAGAACATCAAAAGTCAAACATAGCTTAGGGCATCAGCGCATGTTTGATTTGCTAAAATATCTATTTTCATTTTCCTAAGTTTTAATTACAAAATTGTCACATTGTCTTTACTGTGTTTCCTATTAGGAGATGGTGAAAATAATATATTTTCATTGTTTCTTAACACAATTTTTTTGGAAACAAGGAAAAACAGAAAATGTTTTCTCAACCCTATCAGATCCTTAGATTCTTGTAGGACAAGCAGTATATAACGCTCGACAACTTGATTCTGTCCCCGTGTACTACAATTTTGTTGTTTGTGATTTTGCCCCATTATTTGCTATTGTAGGAAGAAACCTTTGGATATTGAAAACTTTTATACTGTTACCTGTAAAATTAATTGATTGATTCTTGCTTCAAACTGGTATGTGTATAATTTTTCGTGAGTTTGCTATTGTTTTTCTCTTTTCAGCAGTTTAGAATTTTAAACAGTGAATGATTATGTTTCTTCATATGCTAGGTCTGGGTAGCAGAACCGTTCAATAATCCCATTATCAAAGGTTTATATGACAAGTGGCTTGGGCAGCCTGGTTCTGAAAAAGCTAGGAGATACATGCACACACAGTATCATCCTGTTGAGAAAAGCATTACTTCTCAGTTGCATAATTGGTGAGGTATTGAAAACTTTTTATGGTTTCTTAAGGTAATTTTATGATAGTATGAGGAAAGATTACTTCAAAATCCCTGTGCTCTGACTCCTTGTGGATATGTTGGCATATTGGAGTCATCCAATTTTGGTAGTGAACACTGATTTTTTTATGTATATAGACCCTTGATCTACACCTGTTTATCTAGATAGAATAAAGAACCACACAAACATTTGTAACTTACCATCTGGACCTCGGCTTAGTTGTTCCTGCGGGTCCGCTATTATTTTTATTTTAGGATACAGGTTCTCAATATAAGTTTCCTTAACTACATGTCAGTGTGAGTGACTAGGTGAGAGGATTCGAGTAATATTGCCTGTTGTTGGAGCACAAATTGTACGCTTTGCATTTTAAGTTGAAATGAAGCAACAGAGTTTTCTATGAATGATTTTGAAAAATCATTGTTTTATCATGAAACTTTTTTTTCCACCAAATTAGAATATACTCGCCCTGCGGTGGAAACAAACACATGGTTTCTAGTTAAGAGGATGTTTGGAAGAACTTATTTAGAATTTACTTGGATTTATCTTATGATATAAACATCTGTATTAGTGTTTGGACACACATAATAACTTATGATATGCTTATGAGTGGTTTTTAATTTATTTCAATGATCTCAAAATAGTTTACAGATTAAGTGTTTATTTAAACTCTTCAGAATAATTCATCAAGTGTTTGATTAAGCTTCAGTAAAAAAAAAAGTGTTTGAATAAGCTTGTACCTAAACATGGGATAAATTGCGATGTAACAGGTCCAGAGATAAAAAAAATTCAGTAAGGAATTAATACCGATGTTTTTTATGCTTCATGCTTGCTTCATGGGCTGATTTAAAATTTCACACAGCATTCGGTATATGTTAAAAATAGCAGAACAGTGCATAAGATTAAAAAATAGTAGCATACTTTACGGTACTGTTGTTCCAAACTTCCAGTGTGTTTTTGTTTCAAGGTGACCAAAAAATTGTGGGAAGGTAGGGTTGGAAATGTTTGTACAAGAGATTGAAAATGATTTTTTTTGTTCTCTATTTCCTATAACATTTCTATGTGTTATAAGTTTTAAAAATTATTTCCAGGTATCATGGATTTCTAGGAATATGTTTTTTGTTTTTGTATTTCCACCATGATTATATTCCCAAGGGATTAAGATAATTTTAAAATTTAACCAATTGTAACTTTTCGCTTTTATTTCATTCTACTGTATTCTATTTTTAATTTTTAAACTAAAATAAATTTTAAAAATATTCATAGGCATATTAAGTATTTTATTGAACAGGTGAATTGCGAGTATCATTCTTAGGAATATAATTTTATAACTTTAGCTTTGGATAGTTGCCATATTCAGACTTACCAATATGTTAATAAATGGAAAATGCGGTGCGGGAACCCATGAAATATTGATAATTGGATTTTGTAGATAATGTTGAGGATAGTATTTATTTATTCTATGGCAGTGAGAACAGTAGAAATATGTTTGCAGAGAAAAAGACTGAGGCTAAGGACTTGTTGAAGAGTACACTTCCTCTCACCATACAACACGGCACAATCCTTGGATAGACTAAGGGAAGAAAATTAGGACATAGATACCATTTTACGACAAAAAGAGAATAATGAGAAGAGTTTAGACTAATTAATTCTTCATGTCTGTGACTGTGTGAATAATTGAATATGGCTTTTTTTTTATGAGAAGACCTGTTTTTTTTAATGAGAATAATTGAATATGGCTTTCTTCTGAAAGAGAATTTCTTTGACTTGGGCAAAACCAACCAAAATCTCAAAATCCACCGATTCTCTCACCACCCATTTCAAATATCTGGTGAATGCCAATTGAGCCACCGTGGAGGAGCGCAATGGTGGTGGGAGTGGGACTCAGAATTTCCACATCCTCCTTTGATTCGATGCCACCCACGAACTCTGAACTCTCATCTCTAGTATTTCATTTCAAGCTTACTTTATTGGTGATAATTGCAGTATAGTTAAAACCGGACCGGCCGGTCGGACTGAGAATTGGACCCCAGTCTGGTCCAGCACACCCTGAGAATCGGCTTGCGCAAAAACCGGTTAAAAATGAAAAAATTGGTCAAAACCGAGAAAATCGGCTAAAAACCGGTTTGACTGGTTCAATGATTTTTTTTTTAAAAGAAATAGATATCACTTTTTTTAATTATTTGTAATTTTGAATATTTTATGTTATGAATTATGACATTTAGTAGTAAAGTTTAATTTTTCTTTGTAAAGTTATGACTTTTATGTTAATTTTTGCTCAATATTGTATATGGTTTAGGGTTTAAAATAATATTATTTAATTATATCCCGGTTGAACCCCTGTTGAACCTCTGAACCCCTACCCTCATCGGTTCAATGATTAGTCCGGTTCTGACTACCTTGGATAATTGACACCCATACTCAACCTCCCATCGCCACTTCTCCATCAACCACTCTCAGTAAAAAATTTATCCGAACATACAATTGGAGGCTTGGTTTATGGGGAAAACGGTTGTTGGACTAAACTGTGTTCGGTTGAGAAGTAAATAAAATCTAACCATTAATTATTCCATCACTAGGATTTAACTTGTATACCAACCAAACTCATTCTATTAAAAGTAGTACATTAATCATTTGTATCTAAACTCATATTTTCTTTGTGAGTGTGCATATATAAACTCTCAAACAGCGTGGACCATCCACGTGGCGGTCTTTTTTTTTTTGGTCAAACGTATCGGTATTGTTTACACGCGTTTGTTTGTAGTTAATCTCTCTCGTGCCAATGTCGTCATGCGTTGGCCCATTTTTTTTGTTTGTTCAGCTTTCGGTTCAAAACTGGTTTTCGGCAAACACTACTACACTAGTAATACATACATGTACAAAAAAGGAATACACACACTTTATTTTATCAATCCTTCTGTTTTAGGCCATATAACCACTCTTGCAGTTGCTAGTCTTTACACTTCACCGTTAACTTCATGTATTTTATAGCATGAAAATTATTTTTTTGTCTGATTATGATTTTGGCCTTTCAGTTTTCAATTGCGCACATCTCTCAAGTATTCTAATTGTTACAATCAGCGTCTCGTTATTATATCTTTCAATTTTAACAAGAGATTTGATATTGTCCAGGCGCGATTCTCATATTTAACTTTTTTCTATTTGTCTCGTCCGAAACGTCTTCATTTTCTATTTGAAGGCTTAATGGTATGTTTTTCTTTTGATAAAGTAGTTTTAGTGAGATTTAGAACTCCAATCATTAAAGTTGTTTTTCCATAAGAAAACTGACTAGGAAGAAAATTGATCAGAAAAAATTTAACAACGGAGTAAAACAGCATAAATAATTAAGAAAATTCTGCTTATCTCTGTAATGTAATAAGCAATTTTTTTAATGATTTACTATGATTTTATCTGAGCTGTGTAAAAAATAGTTTATATCGTGAAAGATTCGTTCAAAGCAAAAGTTAATTTTCATCTAGTTTAAATTATGAAAATATTTTTATTTATAAACTACTACAATATTAATTTTTCAAAAATATTTAAATAATTTCTCAAAACAATAAAAAAATTAGTTTTTAGATTTTATTTTTTCAGATACATATTCAAATATTAAATTTTTTAAGGTAAACGTATTTCTAATTTTTTGTAATAGACAAGCTAGCATACACGAAATCAAATTATTAACTCTATTGCAAAAGTAAAGGTTAATGACATTATAAAAAACTATTAATGATGACATAAACAAATTACTGAGTCAACGGATAAATGATTTTACGATGCTTCGACACGCCATGGTGCTCTAATATTTTTTGGTTACACGATGCTCTAATATATATTCTGATAAATTATATATTGACATATACTTTTAATTAACTTCAGTTAAAAATATCAAAGTTTTTATAGGGACTAAAATCAATATATTTTGAGTTTTATAGGTATCAAAATATAATTTACTCTTTAATTTATTATGTAAAATGTTGCAGCACAAGCCGTTTATATAACTTTATATGCTTTTTATCTACTTTTTCAATAAACTATATTTTCCTTCTTGACTTATATTTTTAAATTAAGATTATTTTTTAATTATTAGTAGTATTTATTTAATTCTTTAAACTTCAAATATGAATAATTTTACGCCTTAGATTGTCAAATTACAGTATATGGTTAATCATTCTAATACGTTAAATGAGAGTATAGACAATATAGTAATGACGCTCTAGTATTGTAAATTGACGATATATATATATATATATATTATATAGGAAATAATGAATGGAAACAAAAAATTGTTTTTGCTATTTTTTGATGATAAAAAACAAGAGACAGATTAAAAATAAGGTTTAATTGCATTTTTAGTCCCTCAGTCATTGTGTCTGTGCGATTTGGGTCCCTCAGTTTTCAATTGTGCGAATTAGGTCCCTCAGTTATCACAATTGTTACAATCAAAATCCCATGTTATTATGTCGTTCAATTTTTAACGCCTAGAGCCTACGTGACATACGTGGGGATTGATTTACATTAAATCGGGTCATCTTAGCATGATGTAGGTAGCCATAATTTTTTTTAAAGCAAGTTGGATTACACGTGATGCAATACATGTTGCTTAAAATTTCTTACTTTTGAGAGTCTTTGTCATGTTATCAGTGATAGGATGTTCTGACTTAGTGCCAAGGTGACCCGATTTAGTATGAAATCAATCCCCACGCGTGCCGCATAGGCTTTAGGTTTAAAAAATTGGATGACATAGTGATAGGGGACTTGATTGCAACAATTGGGATAACTGAGGGACCTAATTCGCACAATTAAAAACAAGGGGATCCAAATCGCATAAACACAATAACTGAGGGACCGAAAGTGCAATTAAGCCTAAAAATAAAGTGACAATATTGTGATTAAAAGCGAAAATATAAAACGAAATCAAAAGTAAATGAACCTTAAACAAAATCAAACACATTATTAATTAGAAAATGATCGACATTAATGAGCCATGCTGATGATTTATCAATAAATGAGAAAATTAATAAAGCTAAAATCTTTAATGATTATCTTGTTTGTGTTTTTCTAGTAAAATAAAAATGTGTCAACACGCTTTCATAATAAATTGAATGGTTTTTTACTTCGAAAATTATTTCAGAGCTTCTATTGTAATAATAATTGTAATTATTTTAAGTGATAGTAGTATTATTTATGGCATGCACAATTTTTACGCGAGCACGGTATCTCTCTAGACTCTAGTTACAATCAATTAAAAATTCACGATACAATAAAATCATAATAAAAGACATTAAAATTCATGTTGAAGTTATTGAAATAGATTGATTGTAACTATATAAGTATAATTATTTTTCTGTTATATGAATATTACAGAGTTGCTAGGTTGCACATTTTGCCGATTCATAAAGTTAGGTATATAACATTGGATTGTGACTTGTATATTGTTAGGACCTAACTCATTTCCACAAAATTGGCTTGTATGGTGAGGACTGCCTACACTATATAAGCACTACACTAGTCATATCACTAGTTGATGTAGGACTTTTCAACACACCCCCTCACACACAGGTGATGACCCACTACCCCACACGGGTGGCCTGGATCGAGCCCACTACCCCACACGGGTGGCTTGGATCGAACCTTGGCTGTGATACCACTGTTAGGGCTTAACTCATCTCTACAAAACTGACTTGTAGGGTGAGGACTGTCCACACTATATAAACACTACACTAACCATATCACTTGTCAATATATACGCAACATACAATATTGTAAGATCAAGATGTTTTTCCCTTTTCCCTTTTTTTTTGTGTGTGTATCAACTCTTGAAGTAAAATAGAAAGAATAAACGATACAAGGAAAAAAAGAAGAAAAAAGTCACACACGTTATACAAAGTATACGTATATATGAATCATTTGAAACATTAAGAAAATTATAGTACAGCATGGAATGTTAGGTCTTTTTCAAGTAAGAAAAGAAAATTAGTAAAATTAAAATAAAATATAATATCGATATTAATATTAAACAAGAATATTTATCTTAAGGGAAAAAATAAATTAGAGAAATGTTATATCTTTCTATAAATTCTCCTATATATTCTCCTATTATTTTATAAAATAAAAAAAAATACAACTAATATCTTGAAAACATAAAAAATATTTAATATTTTTTATTTAATAATTAAAAAAATTTATAAAAATAAAAAATAAAAAGATTTAAAATTATTTAATAAATTATATTTTTGGTTTGGGATGACAGCTAAGAGTCGATCCACAAAGCATAAAAGGAACGCGCCAGGGATGGATGGATGAATGGTTGAGGACAGGAAGTAATGGCTCCAATCCAAACATGAAAGTTGAGGCCACGAATCCAAGAGAATCTCTATTGGAGTATTTATTTTTGGATATTTAAGTGGGTTTTATTTATATATATTATTTATTTTTATTTTTTTTAATTTAAGTACTTAATAGATACCTAACCCTTCCAACCCAGCAATTCTAAAAAATTTACTAAATGGGTCTCACTAATAACTTTACATCTAATTATAATCCACAAAAATACATGAAACCCACGAGAGAGAGGAGAGAGAGAGTACTTGTAGAAACACTCCCTCTCATTAAGTACCGAACTTCTTCTCCTCTATTAGGGGTACCTATTAGGTACTCCCTAAATACCCAATAAGCACCTTGCAACGAAGATGCTCTAACGCCTCACGCTTTAAAAAGTCAATAACCATCGGAAGCTTCACGCGCCTAACAGTCAATAACTTCTGACGTGCGCCATCATCTCTGGCATGGCATGAGCTCCACTTCACAATTCACACTGAAAAAAGTCATAAACTGAATTAAAAATAAAAAAAATAGTGGCATGGGTTTGGCAATAAATAAAGAAAAAATAATTATCCAAACAAAATTAACCACGTCACGAGGCGAGCAAGATCAACGCGGCGAAGCAATCCTTATTCCTTTCCTCGATTCCTTCCCATTCTCGCAAATACCCAAAATACTGATGCCGTTTTTTTCAAACACACGATACTTTTTCCATCCAAGGCGGTTTCCTGGGTACTAGTAATAATGAGTTCGTTCCTTCGTCGCGATGTCTGTTTTTTGAAAACTGCTAGCGCCAAATTGCGCTTTCACAACACTCACTCAATCGGAGCCGTTCATCACGCATCAACGGAAAATCCAATCACGGTGGCCGTGGCCTGCCACTGTAACAGTCAAAACCGGCGTGTGATTTTAACGTTTTTGTTTTTAGCCGGTCGCACACTTGCATTGAACCGGTCCACGGGTCCAGTTTTTTTTTTTTGAGTGTTCGGTTTGGTCAAAAAAAAAATAAGAATCATCGATGGCAGAAATTTTGAATTTTACGGAGCCATCAACGATCCATTCAATTGTAATTTTTTTAAATTTAATAATTTAAAAAAAAGAAAAAATAAAAGTTGGCCAATAATAGTCAAGCCCCACCACGTGACCAAATGTCACACGCTTGCCGGATCGCCTTTTACGAAGCAACATGATTTGGCACTGTTTTCATATTTATTTATTTATGTAAATTGAATTGAAAATTATTAGTAGTAATAGAAGAAGAGAACAGAGATACTGATAAGAGCGAAGGGAAAAGAACAATAAAGTTAAAGAAATATAAGCGCAGACAAACCGAACCACACCCACTCTTTGATTTTTCGCTGCTTCAAAGTTCAAACCCAACGGAACTCCTTCCTGCGCCTTCTTCTTCTTCCTCCCAGGTAATAAAAACGAGAAGAATTAAATTAAATTTAAATTATTAAAACCAGAGAACTTTTACCAGTAGCAGAACTGAAAATAACAGTTGAGTTATATTGTTCGCAGAAATGGAGTTTGCGGTGGCTAAAGCTTTGAAACCGAGTCTGAGGAGGGAGTTTATTTTTCAGCAAGCGCTTAGCGAGGAACTGTTGTACCTCAACGGCAACACGGTGGTTGGTGGTGAGGATTTCTCGGTGGACGACCTCCTCGACTTCTCCAACGGCGAGTCTCTTCACTATGAACAGCTACAACAACAAGAAAAACACGACGAAGAAAAATCTCTTTCTTCCTCGAACTCGCTCTCACAGGACAGCAATTCCAATTCCACCGACATTTCCTGTGACTCAATTTTCACCACCGAGTTAGTTGTTCCGGTGAGTCTCGCCGCCGTTCGTTCATCGTTTCTTTTAATTCCAAAATTCAAATTGAGGTTTCTAATTTGTAATTCTACTTTTGTACTCAGGCTGGTGAGTTGGCAGAGCTGGAGTGGGTTTCTCACTTCGTAGATGACTCTCTCCCGGAGTTCTCTCTTCTCTACCCGGTTCAAACCAAGGTTGAACCGGAACCGAAGCCTAGAGCGTGTTCAGCGAAGAAAACTCCTCGTTTTCCCTCTGAGATGAAATTCACCACCACCAAGGCCAGAACCGTGAAAAGTAGAAAACCTAATCCTCACGTTTTGTCTCTTAGCCCCTTGCTCTCGCTCCCTTCTTCTCCGCCGCCTGTGGTCTACGGTGAGCCTCCAGCGAAGAAGCAGAAGAGAAAGGCCGAGGCCCAAGGAGTTGGGGCCCAGGAACAGGCCCAGGCCCAATTACAGCGACGGTGCAGTCATTGCCAGGTGCAGAAGACGCCGCAGTGGAGGACCGGTCCAATGGGAGCAAAAACCCTTTGCAACGCGTGCGGGGTTCGGTATAAGTCCGGTCGCCTTTTCTCCGAGTATAGACCGGCCTGTAGCCCCACCTTCCGCAGCGAAATTCACTCCAATAGTCACCGGAAGGTGTTGGAGATAAGGAAGAGGAAAGGGATGGTTGGACCGGAGTCCGGTTTGGCGGCTCAGACCCAAATGGTTCCCACTTGCTGATGAGTGTTTTAGTTAGATTAGGGAGATAGCAGTGGCAGATTGATTAGGTATACGTCCACCACCAACCGCGGTCTGAACCGGGTTCCTTTTTTTGTATAATATTTTAGTGGTTGTACTTGTAGTGCTAGTCAGCTAGGCAGGTAACGGATATTATTAGGAAGGTTGTTTGTATCCCATTTTCATAGATAGCGTTGTTGATTTGATTTGATTTAATTAATCTAATAGATACTGTTTTAGTTAACTGGAGGAATAGTGAATTTAATTTTAATGTGAATCTATTTTGGCCTTTATATTCATTATTCAAGTTGGCTTGGTGGGTTAGATATTTTAGTCGCTTCTCTGTGGATTTGAATTATTCAAATAAGTTGAGCGAGCGGTGCGTGTTAGATTTTGGTGAGAGAGAGGCGGGAGGGAGGGGGGTGGTGGGTCACAACTCACAGCCAGAGACTTTGGAGTGTGATTGACGCATTTAAGTTGGGTGGCACTCATTTGAGAGCCCCCTAAAATGTGCTGGTGCCATATGGTGTGTGTGTGATGAGTGGGGTCCAGTGGGATTGATTGATCTTTACCCGTGTTTTTCTTTTCTTGTTTCTTATTCAAGTGAATCACAGGGTGGATTTTATTTATATCGATAGATAGATAGACAATACAGATTAACTATATGAAGTTGATAACACAAGTGGTTTTAGAGGTGATATTGGGATTGTATCGGACACAAGTTCAACTAAGCTTGTTGAATGCCTTTTACTGGGTTTGGTATTTCTTTTAAAGGTTTGGCCAAAGTTTCTTTACCTTTTAAAAAGGGTAACGGATCCCCTATTGGTAGCTCAAGTGATTAGAGACTGGGGTGATATGTTTAAGGGTGGAGTTCCGATCCCCACACCTCCTCAATCCCTTCAATTGAGGGTTAAAATTGAAAGAAAACAATAAACTATAGAATACATGAAGTATATAAGCTTGTTTATCAAATACTTCTATTTCAGTCAATCGAATTGATAATCTAATCGAATAAATTATAACCTATAACTTGGTTGAAATGTATTATCAAAACACTCTATATTTAAGTTTTAACTTGTATTACAATTTTCATATTATAATTATTTTTTTAAAATCAAGCATATAATAGATATTTGTAAATTGTCCAAATTCGTTGTATTTTACCAAATCGAATATAGCCATAGACTTACTTGAGGCGTTGACAAATAGTGGGTCAGTAAGGGTCATCCCTTGTTCATGGCATGAGAACGTGGCTCCCTCCTCTTAATCCATATTCGTCTACATTTTGTATTGCTAGCTAGCTAGTGCAGTGTGATTGTGTTTTTAAGTGCTTTAGGAAGTGTCCGTTCATTGCAATTTGCAATCTAAGTAAGTCGTGACTGCATGTGGGGTGAAGTAGTTGGTGGTGATGGGGCAAGAAATTATTTGTAGGACAGGATAATCAACAGCAACCATTCAATGAACAACGTGCATCGGATGGACGAGGATGGAGTCTTTTAATCTTTGGACTTGTGAAAAGTTGAAACCACACCCATTTAAAAATGCACATTAAGGACCATTCTATTTGGACATGACTTGCAAACCACTATGGGGGATCACTCCCATGTTATCATGCTTTTAAATACTTAGGTAAAAACGACAAGAGCTAAGAAACAAATTTTAAGGTAATTAAAAAGATACAAAGAAGGTACTGAGATGGTGCATATACTACTAGTGTGGTTGAAATGGTTTGTAGCGTGTATGCTTGGCACATATATACCTGACCAAATTTTGTTGAAATTTTAATAACCTCCCCTATAAAGATTAGCAAAATTAAGGACCAAGTCTAACCCTAATCAACTCCAATCGCATAAACAACTTTTTTTTTTAAAGGAATAACCAATCTTACTCCGGCAAATCTCGTATATCTAATATCGAGACTTTTTTTTTTTGGACAACTCGAGACTATTCTATGCCTGTTTTAGTTGTTTACTAGAGACTCGACGGGAAGACTTGGGAGTTAAAACATAGTATAGGGCTTCCACCATTTTTATCTTTGACATAGCGTACACGTCATGGCAACTACACTATTATAGAGGTACTATTCCACTATTATTTTTCCCCTGCTTCCAAATACCAATGGACAGGGAAGTCCCATGAATGTTTCTATTAGCTACTTTATGAAAATTAACTAAAAACAACTTATTAATGTATAAGGAACTATTTTTACAAGTGTTTATGCCATAAGATAAGCTCAAATAAGCTTATTCAAATACACCCTTAATACATGAAATATGTATTGGTTTCATTTAATAACAGCGTAGAATGTTTTATTTTATTCACGTGGCAAATGTTATCTTTGTAGCGAGAAATATGCAATTCCGGCTGTATCAGAAAGCTTGAATTTTCTGAGAGAATGCCATCCATCCATCCATCCATCCATCCATGAGGATACGCACAATACATGATCACATGAACCACTAACACGGGCATAACGAAGAAGCAGGCACTTGAAAATAATAGGAAAGCAAACTAAAACAAAAGCAGAAAAGGAAAACACATGCAGAGACACAAAAGGAGAAAAATGAACAAGAAGAAGACAAATGTTTAAAGCAGGGGGGAAAGAAGCCACTTCTTTTCCTGCAAGAAAAGGTTCATCATTTTAGAAGGGTGGCCAAGACAAAGGCATTTAAAGCAGCCTAAAGAAGCCACTTATATCTTAATCTTTCCTTCTCGAGGAGAACGAGGCCTTTTTTCCGGGGGACCACATGGCAATTTCAAAGAAATCCTCTCACTTTTTTGGCCCATTATTAGAAAATGGATCTGACTTTGTCAAATGTCAAAATTCGAGTCCGGTTTCCGGCACTTCTATCAGCCATTTGATATGGGTTTTGGATTATCTCGCAAGTTGTTGTTGGGCATATGCTGATCCGGAAGGGATAAAAAATGATTTATGTAGATTGCATATGAGGGTATATATCATATACAAGGGGGGGATTTTTCAAGGTAGGAAATGGCTGTGCATCTCTAAGGATTGTACAAATTGTTTTGACCAAAGCAGAATAAGAATATGGAAATAAGGACACTCTTTTCTTTTGACAGCAAGAGGGACACTCTTTTTAATATACTCTGTCTAAAATGTTCTCTCTATTACCAAATGTAATTTATGTGCATCTCGCTGAATCATCTAAGCCCCATTCACTATTGTTAATATTTCTATTGGTAAACCCTCTAGTTTCACACGCCTTAATCACAATATACTTTCTGCGAAGTTTTTAACTCCTGTTTTACAGTTAAAATCCACTCTCAGACCTTGTGCTTTGATTGCATATTATTTATTGTACTAAGGAATAAGAAAATCAACTTAATAATTGAATATTAAATATTTCAATATAGAAGTGATCCAAGGTCAAAAAATTCAATAGAAATTTAACTTCAAAGAATTCTAATTCATATACATATTTGGTGACAGTTACCAAACGAAGCATGCTCCCTGCAAAAGTCCTGTTACCTTGGGTAACTAATGACAATGCTCCAGCTTGCAACAAAAAATAATATCTTTAATTTGTTCTTGGTCTTAATATATTTTCTTTTGGTCGAGAACTGAATTCAGTACTAGACTTTTTTTTGGTCAAGAATTCAGTACTAGTCCTTTTTTTATCATTAATTCAGAGTAGTCTTGAGTTCCCCGTTTTTACTGGCAGGATGGATGACCAGGTCTCCTACTTTTGGGCATTACCACAAGAATCCCCTCGAGCCACTAGAGTGCAGAATAGAGAAAATATCTTTGGTTGAGAGATGACAATAAATTTGCCTCTACATAATTAGACACATCACCAAACGTTGCTCCAAAAATCAACCCAATAGACCTTAGTTTTTGTTCCGTAGCTGAATCCTAATTAAGATTTTCTAACTGCTGTTTAATTTATCCGACTTATAAAATATGACTAATTGTTCATGCAACATATTTCTAAGATTAGGCTTTTAGGCTGTATGAAGGTGACTTTGACCAGTCTCAAAAGTTAGTGTTGAAGATGATCCCCCAATACCAGAGTTGACCGTTTAAGAATTAGAGGTATTTATTGGTTGTTTCTGATTGGTTTTAAGGGAGAAAATCATTCGATCCAATCACATCCATTCTTATTTGATTATCTAATTCATTTGTTTTTTAATTTTAATTTTAATTCAATTCAATTTAATTTAAAATGGTTTAAGTTACCTGGATCAGTTTTCAGTTTTCAATGTTAACTTGAAACTTTTATTTTAAAATAAAATATATCGAGTTTAGGTTTTTTAACAATTACTTTAATTTAATCAACTATTGAATTCTATCAATTTTAACATTTTAATGAAGGGGTATACTACACATGAAGTCGAGGGTGATTCCGTGAAATTTACCCAAAAAATTTACAAAAGGAACTGCAGTCCTTGTAGCAATGGAAAACTATGGTGCTCCTATAATTTCCGAAATGCCAAGAAAAAAACAAATAGAGACCACAATACAATTCACCTTAAATTCATGGAAGACTACAATATGATGCGGATTACAGCGAGACCCACTGCAGATATGGAGACAAGGGTACCTATGCAGTATTTGATGACATCATACTTTGCAGCTTCTAACTGGGCTCTTAATGCATGGATTTCCTGAAAGCAATATACCAGAGCAAGATTTCAATCCAAATTCCAAACTGAACGTTGTCCAACGACAACTGAAAAATAATAATAAGCTAACCCGATCAAGTTTGTTTGTCAAATTGTTGGTTTCAGCATTTTGATTAGCAAGCTCATCCCGTATGCGCCTGTGCTTAGATTGAGAAATAAATAAATGAGACCATAACATAAGGGTAAACCAAATGAAGATTACTACGTCAAGACGGCTACAAGAGAAGGACTGTGTTTTCACTTACCCTCTTTCAAGATTCAAGTCCAAACGTTGCCCAGCAGTGACTTTGTCAATCTCATACCTGTCACAGACAATCAATAAAGACATTATAGTACAATCTTCGGGAGTGGAAATCAAATTTGCATCAGGTGGAAAAATACTTGTGTATAAAACTCTAAGGTGCGGACCTCAATTCACTTCTCATCTTCTCTATATCACTACGAAGTTTTTCAGTCTCACGTTGCAACAAAGAAAAATGATGCTCCTGCATCACCAATCATAAAAAAGGACGGCTTAAATCAATTGATGGAGCAATGAAATTTAACAATTACAATGTCCTGCCTTCTAAAAAAATAGCACAATTCCACAGCAAAAGTTCATTACTATGCCTAGACATTAGTTATTTATTTATTTTTTGATAGAATTACAATGTCCTACCTTTAAAAAATAGCACAATTCCACAGCAAAAGTTCATTATGCCTAGACATTAGTTATTTATTTATTTTTGGATAGAATATGACTAGACAAGTAGACATGTCATGGTCACACATTGACTAATGAGCAGCACAATACACAAATGATTTCAAAAAATTGATGCCAAACCCAAACTCCAGACATTGCATTAATTAAGAAAACTGGGCCTGATATTCGAAACAAGAACCAGAGCATTTGATTTCCAGTTGCAGAAGCAGTTAAAAATTTGATACCACTGTAAGAGATACGTCTGCAGCAGTTAACCTCAGCAAACACCAACTCCTCTAATTTCCTACAACATCTAAGTTTTTCCTCCTTTTCTAGAATGCATCTACATTTAACACATTGTTTAGGAAGAAAGTAACAAGGACTACACATAATGTGTGTATTTGGATCTAGGCTCCTCCGGTCCTCATAGTTGGATCCATGTAATGCTCTTCGCTAGTCAGAGTGATATTGATTGAATCCAATTGCCTACCTGCATGCATAGACCCCTCTTACCCCATGCAAAGAACCAAATGCAAGAGAGACTTAATATCAACATGATAATAAACAACACAGTCTAAAGTTTAAACCACAATTTGGTTGATATTCATGATGGTGATAAACTGGTACTTTTTTTTAATACTGAATGCACAACAAAGCAACATTTTACACTGTAATTGGTGCCATTATAACAAGTAGGTACAATTGAAGATTGTAATACAAAGTTTAAAGAAAAGCCAAATTAGAGAACAAGACAACTTGTCTCGTGCATAAATGAGAGCCTCATTTTGTTGACACGAGACTATAATAATTAGGATAGAAGTGATTTTATTGAAAACTCTGACTACAAGATTGCAATAAAACAAAGCTCAGGGGAGTTTATTAGATCTCAAACTTGCAATAATTGGCTTTTAGGGTACTATTACAACAAGTTATTTGTAGAACTTCAGGAGAAATCTCAAAGGGAGGGAAAATGCAGACTACTAAACTGGAAGGTAGAAAAAGAAAAAACAAATGTGTCTTATTGCCACATACTTGATATGGCGATGAAAAGTGTTGCAAGTGCTCATTACTACATAGTTTATTTAGTTAACATATCCATATCTATATTTAACAATAGAAAAAAATGAAAGATAGGTCCATGCAAACATAATGCAGCAATGGCGCTTAGCCTTCGCAGTTTTCTGAGTGCTTTCCAATACTCCATCACTATGGCCTAGGCATTTCCTTTTCAACATCCCATAAACAGACAGTATAAATAACCTCATACACAAGAGTGATTGATTAATCTTCCACACTTTGAGATTTTTAGTAGTCTGCAGTCTGCACAATATGTCAAACCTCAGTATCCCGTCCTCGATCCTAGACCTTCTCTTTGATGGATAGAGTAAAAACAGAACTCCCATAATATGCCACCACTCCCATAACCCTATTACAAAATCTGTTGAATATTCAGGCTAAGTAAATTGTAATTTATTGGTCTTTTTACAGGGGCCACCTTGTTTGTCTTTCACAAAGACCAGAAGGTGTGTGAACTGTGAACCAACAAAAAAAGTTCATGTGGAAAGAAAATTTCTCCAGTCTCTAACGATGCCTAGGCATTCATCATATATAACGCTGACATCTATTAAGCTATTCTCATATCAAGCTTTTCCATATGAAATCCATCAAATATCATGACTTTTTATGATGAAAGTGAAATCTGCTTCAGATTTTATATGAATACACACAAAAAATAATGACCGAGATTGTTGTTGTTGTTGAGATTGTAATAGAATACATGCCCACTTATAACAAAAGATGAAATTGTTAAATCGTTAAATATAATTCCACACTTAATTCTCTAAAGTGCACTCCTTATAGATAGATAAATAGATGGATGAATGGATAAAAGATACCTGAGAACTTTGCACTTCAGATTTGAACTTTGACAGATTTGATTCTTGGAGCATCTCTGACTGCAAAATTCCAAAGGAGAACATAACTACATATGTGAATCAATTATAACTTAATTCATTCAGGCGTCATGCCAAAAATAAAAAATAAAAATAAAAAGCTGACCTTTTGCATATCAGATTTTGAAACAAAAGAATGAGCTACATTTTCCAAGCTGTCATTTAGAACTTCAGTGATTGCAGAAGTTATCGCCTCAGCCTGTTTGGACGGAACCCCATTGGCCTCTAAACTCCTTACCTAGGGAAATCAAATTATCCCACCATCCAAACGAACAATAATCAAATGAACGAGCATAAAAAAGGAAAAGAGATTATTTACCAGTGCAAGTGTATCAACGAGGAATGCGCGCTTTCCGTTGGAATTGACAGCCTGCGAAACATGCCTACTACTACTATGCGTCGTGGAAGAAGGAAATAGAGAAGCGAGGTCACGGCACTTGGCGAAGCAGAGACGAGATTGAGAGCCCAACTGAAAAGCGCGTTTACACAACGCCATCCAATCCAAGTCGAGAAGCAGAAGCAGAAGCAGAAATGGGGAGCGAGAGAGTCGAGACCAGTGAGAGACGAGGCTTGAACGCCTTCTTTATTGCGGTTTGCTCTTGCTTGCCCCAAACGCCAATGCCCACTCGTGGTACAAAATAGTTTATATTTTGTAATTTTATATATTTTTTGGTGCAATGTAATTTTATTTTATATTTTATATATTTTATAATTAACTCCAGAAAATATGTAGTATGTAGTAATAAGAAAAATTGAACCATATATGACTAATTACTACTAATTTATCAACGTGCCCCCCAAGCATCTATCGATTAGTTAATACTTTTTTTTAATTGTTATTTTCGTTACATGTGGAAGATGAAGGGGAAGCCATTGGAGGAGAAAGAGGAAGGTGGTGAAAGAGGAAGAGGAAAATCAGAAGGACCAAAATCAAAATTTAATTTTTAGAGGGACTAAATTCAAAATTTAATATATATTTCGTGTAGAAGACCACATCAGCATTTCGTGCCACATAGGAATGATGACTGGGTCAAAATGTACCACCTAGCAAGTCAACTCACTTAAAGGACCTAAATCAAAAAAATATATTTAAAAAACTAAAAAAGTTTAACTTATTTTTAAAGGGTCAAATTCAAATTTGACAATTTTTAAAGAACTAAAAATATAATTAACCCATAATATTAATTAATAACTTATCAATTATATTTTGATTTAATTGAATAATCAGAGAATAACTATAAAGAAATAACGTGTTAGAGAGATAGGTAAATGTATTGAAAAGGTGAAAATATAAATATAAATTTAACATAAAACATATAACCCAGACCATCAAGATATTTGAATTTACGTGGTTCAAGTTTGGATATAATTTGTTATATTGTGAAGTTGTTTCATTCACATACTTGATTGTACACAGTAGAAAAAAATTTGTTGATATCAGTTGTTATTAATTTAATGTTTTTTGAGGGAAAATTATTAATTTAATGTTCATAAAATATTACTTCATTTTTATGTCAATATATCTCAAACTATGCATAAAAAATAATGTAAAATTGATATGTGTTAAAAAGCTAAAGTGATAACAAGCTTAATTTTTTTTTATTAAAAAAAGTTTAATTTCTTTCGAGTAAAATTTTAAATTTGAGTCAAATTATTAATATTTAATATAGTTTTTTGGATATCAGTAGTATAAAAGAAGCCATGAAGAGTACCTATTTAAAATTTGTAAAAAAATTAAATAAAATTATGTGTTTAATGAATATTTACAAATATTCTATTATACTTATTTTTTTGATAATAGAATGCAAATATTCTGTTTTCTTTTCAAATAATAGAAAAAAAATATTTCAACCTATTGTATTTTTGTTTTTATTTTCTCAAACTAAAAATGGTACAAGAAAGTGTAAAATAAATGGCGATAATTAAAGGAGAAAGTCCAAGAAGGCCATTTATTACCCTCAAACCTCCCATCCCAATCCCATGCATTAAATAAAAAACAAGAAAATCCCGTAACATGATAACACTTTGCTGCAGCTGTCCTGAGTGCTCCGAATCTGGCGTTCTTCGTTCGAAACCGTTTCTGACCGTAGCAATACCATAGAGTTCAGGTTCTTCCTTCAACACCTCTCTTCTTCTTCTTCATCAATCACTGTTTCATTCCTTCGCGACTCTCTATTAGGGCTAGGGTTAGGGTTTGGTTCAAATTCATCGTTCGGCTTCGACGATTTGTATAAGGTTGCTTTAATTTCCCCCAATTTTCGTACATCAATGCTTGGGATTTCCTTTTACCTTGATTTGCCTTTTGAGTTATACTTATATCCGTGCTTGGGTCTTCGTAGGATTCTGATTCAAAATTTGTATTTCGCTTGGGTATTTTTGAGTTATACTTGTACACGGTCCCCTTTTTTTCACGTTTGATGTGTGTTTCCGTGGTAATGGATAATGATGTACGTGTTAGTTTGAAGTATTCTCTTGTCCGAAAAAATTATGCCCACGAGTTGTGCTTATTATCTATCATTTGAGAACTGTTAGCTGGCCGCCGAATGCACATTTTCAGTTACCGTTGTACGCAAATGGAGCATCTTAAATTTCCTGCGTTGCACTAGTTGATGATATATCGATACCTAGAAAACAATTATGAAGAAAGTTAATTTTGCAGATGGGTAAATTACACCTACTCTCTGTGAACTTTGGTTATGTGACACCTAACCTCATTCTCATGATAAAATGAGTCATGACTCCGTCCAACTTGACTGCACCAACAGCCAGCCGGGTTAACATTTTCATCCAATTAAATCAACAGATTGATTACCCTGCACAACTAGAGCTTCCTATTTAGTGCAAGAATATATGTGCATTTTAAAGTCACTTGTCATTTCCAATGGCAAAGATGTAGCTACTATCACTATATGTATCTATTTTATTTTCTATGTGGTCGTTTTCAATTTATCCGCCAATCTCTATGAAAGAGTAAAGTATTCCTCATAAAGCTATGAGATCTCTTTCTTTCTAGATCAATATTTTAGATTATCCATTCATCTCTAGCTGGTTTGCTTAATTGCTGGAAGGGTGGAGTGATAATAATATGTCGGGTATAGTATTATCCATGTGAAGTAAATATTATGAAGAATATATGGCTCGTGGACTTGTTATCAGCTTATGGGTGTTTAGTACAGTGATATTTGATTGATGTGAGATGGGTTGCTTGTTGAAATTTCATAATATATGCTGTTGGAGTTTGTGGTTTTCTATTTTGAAGGGGAGGTAAGGGGATTGGTTTGGCTTATGGATGATCTTGGATGTGTGGTTGTGATGTGGACAGGGAGGAGACGGTGGCTGGTGGTGTTGGTTGTGGAGGTGGTTTTGCTGATCAGTTGTAGTAGAGGTTAGGAACAATTTTTTTTGAAAATGAGTTCTGACAGCAGGAGCCGCAGCCGGAGCAGGAGCCCAATGGATCGTAAGATCCGCTCCGATCGATTTTCTTATCGTGATGCACCTTACAGGAGAGATTCTCGTTTGGGTTTCAGGTTTTTTTTTGGATTTTAACTATTTATTTATTGTTTGCTTTGTCTACTTAATGTACTGGCTAGTGAAGCTGAAGATTGAAACTCTGCTTTGATAGGAGAGACTACGAGTCTTTATGTCATTTTTGAAACCCTGAGCATGGCCTATTTTTTTATTTTTTATTTATGGTATGCTGGTTTATTACTTTTTCTGCTGCTTTGATTAGTTCGGAACTTAAATTGTATGCGTTGCCCCTGAAGCATATTTATCAAATGGTTTGTTCTGCGTATTCCGCTTGATAAATACCAAAGTTTCATAGACGAAGCCACTTGACTTTAGGAATGTATGAGTGTATTTCTCACAATGGTAAACTTTTTTTTTTTTTGGTGGTCAGCCGAGACAATTTGTGCAAGAACTGCAAGAGGCCTGGTCATTATGCTAGAGAATGCCCTAATGTTGCAATTTGCCACAATTGTGGTCTCCCTGGGTATGGAACTTACTTTTTGTTTCCTAAGAACTGAGCATGTAAATCAATGATATTCTGCTAGCTGTGAATTATACTGGGGTCAGGTTATGAAAAATGAGCATGTAAATCTGACTGCCTGATTTGCTAGTTGACCCATTAGCTCAGTTACTAGCTCATAAATTAGCTCGAATATACTCTAGTTAACTTAAATGTGTTTTTGAAGAATTTCCATCAGGAGGAAGCATGTATACATGTGAGTAGTGTTGCCGTTGGGAAGTTCTTCCATAATCTTTCTTATGTCACATGTATTGTGGTACTAAGTTTTTTTGACTGATATTTGGAGTTAGGTTGATTTTCAAGAGTTCATCTTTTATTTTTCGTCTTCAGTTCACTTTTTTTTCTCTTTATTCATCTATTATGTGGCTTCTGTGGCTAGTTTTTATGATTGTGTTTTTTAATGTCTGATCAGGCACATTGCTTCTGAATGCACCACAAAATCACTTTGCTGGAATTGTAAAGAACCTGGTCACATGGCCAGCAACTGTCCAAATGAGGGCATTTGCCATACCTGTGGTAAAATTGGACACCGTGCTAGGGAGTGCACAGCTCCTCCAATGCCTCCAGGGGACTTGAGGTTGTGCAACAACTGTTACAAACAGGGTCACATTGCAGCTGAATGTACAAACGAAAAGGCATGCAACAATTGTAGGAAGACAGGCCACCTGGCACGTGATTGTCCAAATGATCCCATTTGCAACTTGTGCAATGTTTCTGGGCATGTGGCTAGACAGTGTACAAAAGCCAATATTCTTGGAGACCGCAATGGTGGTGGTGGTACTCGTGGTGGCGGCGGCGGCGGTTACCGAGATGTTGTATGCAGGAACTGCCAGCAATTGGGTCACATGAGTAGGGATTGTATGGGGCCCTTGATGATTTGTCACAATTGTGGAGGTCGTGGCCACCTGGCGTATGAGTGCCCATCAGGTAGGTTTGTGGATCGCTATCCCAGGAGATACTGATGGGTGGTAAATTCTTGGGTTAAGGTTATATCAACTTTATCTATAATTTTTTCACTGAGCAGATTGTTGAATCTCGGTATTGTGTTTTTCTTTGTTTTGTTTTACTTGGTAGAGAGTAAGGACAATGATGCCAATCTGTTGGCCCTTTAGTATTTATGATTGTGCTTGTGCTGTGAATAAGAACTTTCTGCTGGTATGAGCTGTGGTTGTATGCATTGAGTTATGGGATGAGGCTATTTATTGTTGGTCCAGTTAAAGATTCTTGTGGTAATCTTGGCCGGAGTTTTGCATGTTGACCTTTTTTCAAGGCTTAAACTGGGGGGGGGGGGGGGGGGGGGATAGCGTATGTACAAATTTCGAAAAGAATTCACTTGAATTTGAAAATTCAAAACAGTCTATGAATAATATGAAAAGGAGAAGAACTAGACAATCCATGGTTCCTCGATAGAGTGCAATTTTTTTTTAGTTTTTTTTAAAGTTTTTTTTTCGTAGAACGTGAAAATTTTGAAATGTAAATTAACCAGAGAAAATAAATGTCACCCATTTTAAACGTTTTCAAATATATTTTAAAAGTTTTAAATTAACGAATAAGTAGTGCCACACCACCTGTGAAGCTATTGGAACATTTTATATGTTTCTTTTTTTTTCTTTCCTTTTTTACTTTTAAAACTGCTAAGGGTTTATTTGAGTATTTTATAAATTAACTCAGTTGGTAGAATTTAATATTTGTAGTTTTGGATATCTGAGTTCAATTCCATTTATCCTTATCAAATTTTTTAATCTAATTTAATATATAAAAAATTAAAATATAATAGTATTTTTAAAAAAAATACTAGACATAATAATATTTATTTTTTAAAAATGCTGATATTTCTTTTTTTTTTTTAGTAGAAAATTTTAAATGTTAAAGATATTTTTGTCTTTTAAAATTTCTCTATTTTCATTTTCTACTCAATTAAACAAAAAGAAAGAATTTAATATTTTTTTTCTCTTCTATTTCTTTCTTTTTCTCTTATGCCAAATAATGCAAAAAATTATACTCTATTATTCTATTTCTCATTTTTTCTTTCTTGGTACTCTCTTTCTCAACTATTTCTCTCTTCACCGTTTCTTCTTTCAACCAAACAAAGGGTAAGTCTCCGACCAAGTAAAAAAGAAAGAAAGAAATCCTGTGCGGCTGTTCTGTTCTAACTCGCACGTTACACAATACACACATCTCTGCTTTTCCCTTGTTCAGCTTTCCATTTCATAACGTCCGAAGCCGTCAAGCGTCTAAAACACCACCCATCTCTGTCCGTAGCGATAAGGTTCTTTCTTTTAACCCCTCTATTCTTCTTCTTTTTACTAATCGTTGTTTCATACCGATCCATTCTCTGCTAGGGTTAGGGTTAGGTTTGGGTTCGTTGTCCGCCTTTTATGATTTGTATACGATCTCCTTCATTCTTCCCCGTGAGGGTTTCATTTTACCTTGTCATTTGGATTGTCCACTGGGTTCGATTTAAAATCTGAATTTCAAATAGGTATAAGGTTGGGACGTGACGGATTTAAGCATGTTTGATGTCTGTTTCCGTGGTAATGGTTAATGATCTACGTCTACGATTAAAGGAAAAAACAACTTGGTACTGTTGTTTTGCTTATCACCCCGTGAGAAATCTTGGTTGTTCTGCCAATTGCATTGGTTAATGATATCTAGAAAAAGGAATAAAAGTAAATTTGGTAAATTAATATTGATATTTTTGTTTACCACTCTGTGAATGAGTTATAGCTGTGGACTGTGGTGGATTGTGGGAACTTATAAGTTATATTCCAGGGAGCTATTTTACGTCTGAAGCAAATGGAGAAGTTGGGAATATAATGTTTATCTCGACCCGAATCAGAATTTCCCAAGGACAGTTAAGTAGGATATATCCTGTGTTACTTGCATTAGAACTGGTTGGATTAGGTAAAGAACAGGGCCGAGCGCTTGTGTGGTGAGCGGTGGCTGTTGAGAACTAGCAGAAAACAGTATTGTTTATTGTGTGGGTTTTTATCATTTATTGCATTTATCTTCAGGTGTTTTGTGTCTCACTCCATCACCACCTCCTGAAAATAATGTCATGATAAAAAAAATGCCAGATATGCAAGAGGAAGACAAAGCTTAACTAAAGTCGTTTAATGAGATTTCGAAGTCACTTACAGTCCTAATCATTTTTGCAAAATTGAAAAACACATGGATTCACATTATCAGATGTATGTTTATATGATGCATCAAGTTTTCCTCATTCTTGCGTATCTAATTTGAGTAGTTTCCAATGCATTATCAAAGTGTATCACAATATCCGGTTAAAAACAAGCCCATTTTATTTACTTCTAAATGGCTGTTTAAGCAATTACCATCTCAACTTCATGTCTGGACCAAATATGGATACCTCCCCCCCCCCGGGTAGTAGCAATAGCAGCAGTATTACTAAAATTTTACTAAAGCCACATGAAATGTGTCCAAAGTAGCTCCTAATCAACATGAAGATGTAGGTTTTTTTTATGAGGAAGGAAAAATTAATCTCATTTACAATGGCAAGATGTAGCTGCAATCACCATATATGTATCTCCTATATTTTTTCAGTATTCCTCAAAGCCATGCCTCCAGATGACTTTCTTTGCGAATCAATATTTTATCTTATGCATCCAGTTTACCTGGTTAGCTTAATCGCTGAAATGGTGGAGTAATGTTCTTTCTATTGGTATGTTGGGGATATTAATATTTTTGAGAAGTACGTGAAGAATGTGACCCAGGGACTTGCAATCAATTTTTGGGTGTTGAGTACAATGATGTGATTGATGTGAGATGGGTTGCTTGTAGAAATTTCATGTTCTGTACTGTTGGAATTTTGGTTTTTATATTTTGAAGGGGAGGCAGGGGGTTTGGCTTGGCTTGGCTTAAGGATGATCTTGGATATGTGGTTGTGATGTGGACAGGAAGGAGGCGGTGGCTGGTGTTGTTGGTTGTGGTCGAGGTGGTTTTGCTGATCAGTTGTGGTAGAGGTTAGGAAAGAAAAAATTTGAAAATGAGTTCAGACAGCCGCAGCCGAAGCAGGAGCAGAAGCAGGAGTCCAATGGATCGTAAGATTCGCTCTGATCGATTTTCCTATCGTGATGCACCTTACAGGAGAGATTCACGTCGGGGTTTCAGGTTTTGTTTTTTAACTATTCATTTGCTGTTTTCTTTTCCTACTTAAATGTAATGGTGAAGCTGAAGAAGATCGAAGCGTGCTCTGCTAGAGGAGGCTTAAAATCTTCATTATGCTGTTTGTAATAAAACCTTAAACCCACTTATTTATTATGATATGCTATCTTCTTACTTTGCCTGCTGCTTTGATTAGTTTGGAACTTTTCCCGTCAAACCTA
Source organism: Glycyrrhiza uralensis (assembly GCA_030159175.1). NCBI lineage: Eukaryota > Viridiplantae > Streptophyta > Magnoliopsida > Fabales > Fabaceae > Glycyrrhiza > Glycyrrhiza uralensis. The sequence goes on from BRZY01000005.1 coordinate 55,582,898, forward strand.
TACATTGGTTCTTCTTTATTAGCTGCATAATTATCAAAGTGGGGGTATACAAAGCCATTTGACATTTTGAATGTGTGCATGCATTTCTCACTGTGGTAACAATAATTTGACCCTTTTGTCAGCCGAGACAACTTGTGCAAGAACTGCAAGAGGCCTGGTCATTATGCTAGGGAATGCCCTAATGTTGCAATTTGCCACAATTGTAGCCTCCCTGGGTATGGAATTCATTTCTTTTTCTTTAGAATTCTGTAATGTTATGCTTGCCATGAACAATAGTGGTTTGGTTTCATGTGGACTGTGGTGAAAGATGATTTAGGAAATGATTGGGGCCGGGGGGGGGGGGTGGAAGTTGGCCTTTCTTGCTTCTTTAATTTGGACCTTGTATAATTACAGTTTATGTTGGAAGTTATTTAATAGATGCATTGCGTCTATTCCATTTTGAACTTTAGTTTCATTTTCTTTCTTAGATTTTAATAGCGGTTAGCATGCAACATGCCTTCATTACGTTTCTTCTGAAAATTTTCTCTCTCTGGATAAACCATCCCTACATGTCAGTAAAGTTACTATTGGGATGTTCTGCCAATCCATTTTTATGTTAATTTGTAATGTGGTGCTTAGGTATTGTTTCCTTCTTAATTGGATTGTGCTTGGCTTTTATGAATTCCCATATTATTATTTGTCTTCTGCTCATTTTTTCTTGCTTAAATGTGGTTTTCTTTTTGTTCCTAGATTATAGTTTGTCCTTTTTCTTCTACTTTTATCTTCTTTTCTTGGATGTCAGAAAGCTAGTGTTAAAGAATTGCTTTAATTGAAGTTGCTGGACCGTCGTGAGGCATCTGTTATTTTGTCTGAAAACTTTGAAAAATTAAAAAATAGTATGATTTGCCTTGATTCACTTGGTACGTAACTGCACCTCTACAATGATACTGTGTAACTGTCGACTTCTGTTGTTACTCTATCTGAACTGATACGGCAACCCATTTTCTTTTTGTTTTTGTGGACAAGGCTGTTTTCCTTATTGAATCTGACGGCATAATATTAGTCCTTCCTTTGACAAGAATGTAATGGCAACTACTTTATGTGATCATCGTGGTCTTGTCTAAGCCCCTTTTTATGTTCCCATTTTCTTTTTCTTTTTGGTGGCATTTTCTCTTCCGTGGTCATTCTACTGTTGACACTCTTTGCTTTTACTAGCTCTTTGATAAATTTAAGTTTGAAATATAGGTTGTTTGACTTTTACGACTTCCAAAATTTGAATTAAAAAGAAAAAAAATGTTTAATTTATATCAAAAGTCAGTAATGTCAAATTGTTAACTATCTGATATTTGCTAACAAATGTTATGGCTTGAGTGGTTAGTTTTTGTGACAGTATTTTTTGTTTGTTTAATCAGGCACATTGCTTCTGAATGCACCACGAAATCGCTTTGCTGGAATTGTAAAGAACCTGGCCACATGGCCAGCAACTGTCCCAATGAGGGCATTTGCCACACCTGTGGTAAAGCTGGACACCGTGCTAGGGAGTGCTCAGCTCCTCCAATGCCTCCTGGGGACTTAAGATTGTGCAACAACTGTTATAAGCAGGGCCACATTGCAGCTGAATGTACAAATGAGAAGGCATGCAACAACTGTAGGAAAACCGGTCACTTGGCACGTGATTGTCCAAACGATCCCATTTGCAACTTGTGCAATGTTTCTGGGCATGTGGCTAGACAGTGTCCAAAATCCAACATTCTTGGAGACCGCAGTGGTGGAGGCGGCGGTCCTCGTGGTGGTGGTGGAGGTGGTTACCGAGATGTTGTATGCAGGAACTGCCAACAAGTGGGTCACATGAGTAGGGATTGCATGGGGCCCTTGATGATTTGTCACAATTGCGGAGGTCGTGGCCACCTGGCATATGAGTGCCCTTCAGGTAGGTTTGTGGATCGCTATCCCAGGAGATACTGATGGGTGGTAAATTACGGGTTACAATATTATGGTTGTTTTCCTATGATTTTCTCGCTGAGGACAGCTTGTTGAGTCCTGGTAGACAGTGTTATGTGTTGGCTTTACTCTTTTTCTTGATAGAGAGACATGAATACTGATGCCAATATGTCGGCCATTTTAGTATTTTGATTGTGCCTGTGCTAGTAATAAGATTTCGCTACTTGTAAGAGGCGTGGTATTGTATGCATTCTGCTACCTGATTAGGCTATTTTTTATTATTGATGCAGGACAAGTTTTTGTTGTAATCGGGGTTATTTTTTTAGCTCGTGATTGTAATCGGGGTTAGAGTTGACACAATGTCGTGATAGTTTTAAACCAAACATTTCAAGCCTATATTTGGTTTGATGTTAGAGATGCCCAAACCCATGGTTGAGCATGTCTGGTATGATTTTATCAGAAATTTTTCTTGTTAAATAAAGTTTATTTTTAAAAATACGTTTAAGCAAAAAAATTTGTTAACATTTTTATTTTATATTGATTTTATGAAAAAATATTTTAAAATGAATTTACAAATATAATTTGTACTTCAAAATTGTTAACAAATGTGGTGAATTTAATTACTATGTATTAGCAGTAAAAAAATATTTTATATATGTATCTCATCATATCTATATTTTCGTACGTATCTTTTTGTAAGTAATATTGTAAGATAGTACCATCTCTATAACATATATCATAGAATTAAGTAGATAATACTTGTTATCATTTCTACAACAGTTGTTTTATCTTTGATATTTTTCCTTTTTGTCTGTCTAAAAATTAAAATGAAGAATTAATTACATATATCATGTGTAAGTTTTTTCCATGTTGGTATGTGTTGGGGAATCTTTCCGCGTTCTAGAATTACAAAAGCTAAACTGTCAGCTATGTCAATTGAGTTAACACTCATGACATTTTATATTTAGGGCCTGTTTGGATTGATTTATGTAGAGTTTATGAACACAGTTTATGACTGATTCATAAGCTGTTTTGGGCTTATTTTTCATAAACTACCCAGGATAGCTTATCAAAACAGCTTATGACTTATATAAAATAAGTTTCACTATAATTTTTCTTCGATTATAAAAATAACTGATACAACTTATGCCATAAATAGTAAATAAACTTGTTATCCAATCATGACTTTAGTTACTTACTACTGCATTTCAACATCAAAACAAGTACAATATGATGTTAAAAAAATAATAAACATTGATTCCATTAATTAGTAAGAGTAAAGGAGAAAAAAGAATGATTTTCATTATATTTTATTTTATTTTATTTCGTGTTTTTTTTTTATTCCAATTCTGCTGCCAATGTAGCGGTGCGCATACTGCAAACGATTTTTCAACCACGAAAGCCGCCATCGGGCATCGTGTCGTGACGTGACAAGTGACGACCGAAGAAACATAAGAAAGAAAACTTCTTATTAATCAAGAAAACTTCCTACATATTTTAGGGCCACTTAATTTGACCTCTGTTCTTGTAAATTACATTCACAAAGACTCATGGCAGCATCTCTTGCTTCGGCGGAGGTAGAGAAACTTGATAAATCTGTGCAAGAGCTGTTCTTGACTTCTGAGAATCTTCCAAAGAATTATGTGTACGAGGAAGGTGGTGCTGGATTTCGAGATGCTCTTCTTCCATCAGACTCAGACGCAGAGGATTCTATTCCAGTGGTTGACCTTCACCACCTCACTTCTCCATCTACGGCACAGCCACAAGAGCTTGCTAAACTCCACCATGCTCTCAATTCATGGGGCTGCTTTCAGGTCTGCCCTTTATAGAGCAACAAACAACTGCACTTAAAATTATTAATTGGCCTGTGTGATATAGATCCTACTAATTAATTAGGTTCTACTTAAGTTTATATTTTAAAATTCTGTTTATTGGCCACAGTACAAAATATTAAATGACTTACCAGAGCCCATAGATGCTTGAGGCGGTGCACATCCTTCAACTATTAAATACAGGAATAATAAAAGCAATACATTCTTTATTATTGACTAATGTTTTTAAGATGGTTCACAATAATATGTTACTAGAGCTTCTTGTCCAAACCGTCTAAAATTCAATAATTGTTCACTCAAGCTCAAAGGGCCCTTTGTGTGAGCTTGTGTGAGCATGTTAGAAATATATAATGTAAAATGTAAAATTATTCATGTGTCTAGTTCATGACATGTTATTATTAGAGTTTTTTTTTTATCAACTGGTCTAGTTAGAGATTGTCAAGTTCAAAAGGGCTCTTTGTGTGAGATCCTTTTACAAATATAATATAAAATCATTTATGAGTCATGAGAAATAATAATGCATATATCAAACATGAAACGGGTGGATTGAAGCAACATCATCGCCACATAACCTATCAACGGACAGAAACTCAACTTTAGAGAATAGTATAATCTATACTCTGGATAATTTACCTGTCCTATTATGATCAAATGATTCAAATCTCTACTTTGGATACTCTAGTTGTCCTATAATTAACGATCAAATCAGGAAATAGAAATGTAAATGTTAAATAAGAGGCATTTTCACAATCCAAAAAATGACGTTGTCAAATCATTTTTTCTGGTACACATTGGGGGCCAAGCCCCAATTATGTTCTCAATTATTTTGCGGGATTCAGGCAATAAACCATGGTATGACAAGCTCGTTTCTTGACAAAGTCAGAGATATTTCAAAGCAATTCTTTGAACTTCCAAAGGAAGAAAAGCAAAAATATGCAAGGGAACCAAACGATATTGAAGGATATGGAAAGGATGTGATATTTTCAGAAAATCAAAGGCTTGATTGGACTGACAGAGTATACCTGAAGGTACAGCCTGAAGATCAGAGGAAGTTCAAAGTTTGGCCCCAAAAACCCAATGATTTCAGGTATAAATTCTTATTGCCACTAAGTTCTCAGTAACACTGAATATTCTTTTGCATGACATGAAGTTACCTAATAGCTCCACCAAAAGAATATGCTGCCTTAGATATTTTATATAAAGCAAGCATATAAAACTACTACTAATTTTTAAACACGTTTAGTATTATTATTACTTTTGGACAAGGAAGAAGCAATTCCTCCTATTTCTCTTGGTTTGTAACAATAAAGGGTGTGTGTGGAACACCATTTGCATGAATTTTAAATCATCAAAATTGGATTTTGACCAAAGTACCAAAACACATGCTTTGGGTCAAAACTCACTTTTGGTACTTTGAAGTTCGTGCAAACGATTTTCCAAACACACATGAAGTATTTCACCCTATCCTTTTACACGTGAACAATATCAATATATTTCATCTGAGTGGATTTCTCAATGCAGGAGTATTGTGCTACAGTATACTGAAAGTCTAAGGCTGCTAACTGAAGTAATTTTAAGGGCCATGGCAAAGTCACTGAATTTGGAAGAGGACTGCTTCCTAAACGAATGTGGAGAGAGAGCTGAAATGGTTTTGAGATTCAACTACTATCCTCCATGCCCAATGGCTGATCATGTTCTAGGCCTGAAGCCACATGCTGATGGGTCAACTATAACTTTTTTGTTGCAAGATAAAGAGGTAGAAGGCTTCCAAGTCCTCAAAGATAATCAGTGGTTTAAAGTTCCAATCATACCTGATGCTCTAGTGATTAATGTTGGTGATCAAATAGAGGTACGTAAATAATTAAACATTTGTTTACAATTTATACCCTTAGATTTAATTAAGAGGATGAAGTAATAATGAGAGTACTGAGAATAATAAAGGTATAAATAGGGATACTTTAGTCTAAATTTAATTCAATTAATGTGTGCCAAAACCTTTAAGCTACCAAAATTTAGGGATAGAGAGAGTGAGCTTCTTACTTCTTACTCTTACATTCAGCCACACACAACACAACAAAGAGCAAACTTGTCAATGGAATTGGTTCAACAGCAAAGCTAGCGTGTCCAAGATAGATGATGATAACTGATGATTGAACTTGAATGTGATACACACAGATAATGAGCAATGGGATTTTCCGGAGCCCAATACACAGAGCAGTGGTGAATGCAGAAAAGGAAAGGCTCACAGAAGCTATGTTCTGCGCCCCAGATTCAGAAAAGGAGATTAAACCCCTCGATAAACTAGTGAACGAGTCAAGGCCAAAATTATACAGACCCGTCAAAAATTATGCTGAAATCTATTTCCAGTATTATCAACAAGGAAAAAGGCCAATTGAAGCTTCAAAGATTTAATTTTTAATAAACTAGAATACTTCTCGGAATTTTGTCAAATAGAACTATAGAAGATACTAATGAAAATGAAATAAATGTGTGTAACAAATATTATAAGTTGTGGCTGCTACTTTGAATTAAATAAATGTTGATTTGTATGATAATTTAAAGGGGACATATATATTGCAGTGGTATATGGAGTTTTAATTGCATGCTATTGAAATGAAAAGTACATGGATGCGATCCGCACTAATACAGAAGTTTTTTTGACAGAGCACTAATATAGAAGTTGAAAGGTAATAGCATTGTTTTTGGTAATGGAAGGAAAACAACAGGTAATAGCATTTAACTGCAAAATTGTTGTAAGTGTATTTTATACTACCGCTGCTTTGTGGAATTAAATTAACACATTTGTCATGTTAATGGTATTTATTTTATTATTATTACTTTAGAAAAAGGAGTGAACTGTATATAGCTGTTGGTTTCCAGAAGTGAGAAACGTGATTCTTTGTAGTCTGGTACTGTTGAAGGAATGGATCGGCATGCTTCTAATTGAAAAAACAACGAAAGGAATACAAAAATGAGAATACAACATTCTTGAATCTCGCGTAGTAGGATTTTGTCACCTATAGAATTTTACCTGGTTCAAAGGGGTTATTCCCTGCACGTGCGAGGTTGTACCTAGTCTAGACAAAAAAAAATGGCTTGTTTTGGTTCAATGAATGAATAAATAAATTTTACTTAAAAGATTTCGTATTTAATTTTGCTTTCTTATAGACATGATTTTATTGATAACAAATTTACTTAAAAAAATTTTAAATGCATATATAATTATATATAAATAATAAATTAACCTGTGAGACAATACTGGCGCAATGGTTCTAATTATTGTCGTATGGTTGTAATTATATATTGCCATGTTAACATCTTTTTTTTTTTGGTCTAATCCATGTTAACATCTTAGGGGATGTTTAGGATCGGTTTCGTTCGGGCTTTAGGTAAAACAAAATACGAACGAAATTATATATGTTTGGTTTGGTTTAATTTTTTAAAATTCTTTTATTTTTAAATTCTTTTATTAAATTCGATCAAAACCAAATCAACTAACACCGGGTTAGCTTGATTTGGGTTATATATCCACTTAAACACAAGATTATTAGTTTTTAAAAAATTTCACTTAGATATTATCTTTTTTTATATAGAATTTTAAATTTTATACACTAGAAGTATAGTAAGATTCGTTCTTTAATGATTATAAATAATAATTAAATCAATTTCAAACATTAATATTATTTTTCATTAATGTTTAGTTTTTCGTACAATAAATCAATAATAATATTACACATCTCATTAATTTTGTGTGCCTAGTAAAATATGATAGCTAGAAGTGGATAGTAAATATGAACATGTAAACTCGGGCTGCTATATGAAATAATTTTTCATATTTTTTAATCTTAGATTTTTATTATTGAAATAATTTTTATAAACAAATTAATTATTTAAAAGTATTGTTTTATTATTTCACCTTTCACAAAAAATGCTAGTATAATTCATATAAAAAAATGCTAGTATAATGGCAGAGATACTTCATAGTTTAGAAAATAGTTTTCTTGATTTTTTTTGGAAAATATAATAATTTATGTTTTGAAATGATTCCATTAATGAGCATTGTAAAAATAGTCACTAAGAAATATTTAATACACCGTGACCTCATTAAATGCTATAATTATTTTATAGGAAATCATTATTTTATTCTCAGCAATACCTATTTGTATTTTGAACAAGTTGACCCAGTCTGAAAACATATTTTAAAACTTATTTTATATTTAGACATTTAAATAAGTTATAAGATTATCATTATATAAACTAATATTCGTAAAGGCTAATATAGTAAAAATGAGTACATTATTGTAATAAAAGTTAATCTAGTATAGTAATAACAAATTATAATTGTATTATTTACATTTTAGTAGGTCAGTATGTTAGATCTAATTAAATGAGTATTTTTAACTAAATAAGTTTTTAAAAGAACATTGCCTAATTTATTCAGGAAAATAAGGTTTTTTTTTACGTCAAATATAAGTCAAGTCATAGGTCGGCCGCACACAATCTTACTACTGCCATTCCCACTTAAAAGTAAAAACCATGTGTTCACATGTTTTGAATTTTCATATTAAATCAAATTGGATCAGTTCCTCAATTAATTATTATTTCAAATGAAATTTTTATTTTTCTAAAGTGCTTTAAACACACTTGAATTTCTCAATTAACAGGCTATATTTGTAAGTTAAAATCAAATAAAATTTTGATTTTTCTCAAAATTAAAAATTTTAAATATACATATTTGTTGTTAAAATAATCCCATTTGAGTTAAATTATTTTTTTATTTTACCTTTCATGAAAATGTTTGTATATTGCCAGATATATCGGTAGCATTTTTTGAAATCATCACGATATTAGTATGAAATATCCATCGACTTCATTGATGACTTATCTTCGTCAAAAAACTTGATTGACCAATACATGTTAATGAGTATCGTATAAATTCTCGTTTTGAAATATTTAATACATCTAATTTAATATGTGAAATATTTAACGTAACTCATTAAATGCTTTAATTATTCAAAAGACAAACATTGATTTTTTTGAAACTTTTATTTAATAAATTATTTTTTATGAAACATTTTCTATTTTTTAAAAACATTCATTTGCATATGCGTTTTTAAAATTAAATATTAGTTTACTTGAAATTTTTTTTTCACGAGTAAAACTAAAAAAATAAAATAAAATAATTGGAGGTAGTGTGTGATATCGGGCTGAAGATGGATTGATTCATCGGTAATGGGCCATAAAAGAGGGTTGGGGGCTCTGAGTTTGACTAGGGCACAACCGGCAACAATATCGTCATCCCAATTCCCAAGCAGCAACTAATAAGATTAAGGAAGGACAGTTTTTAAGTTTGATTGCGTTGCGTTGTGTTGGGGACACACACACACACACACACAAACACGAGAGCCGAAGAAAGCACTGAGCGTAGCGAGCATATAAATCCCTTTGGCCCAAAATTTGTTCCTTTTATTATTTCTCGTAGTGAGAAATTGAATTGAATTGGTATCCATCTCCATCCCCTAGGGATTTGAATCCCTTTCTCCCTCCCTCTCTATTTTTATTCACCATGGATGCCGAAGACGAGGAAGCAGCTGCTCCACCGAACAATTCTCCACCGCCACTCCAACAACACTCCGATTCGCCACCACACCCTTCCCCCAGCGCCCCACAATGTGACCCCGAGGCTGTGATCGCAGGGGAGTCGAGTGACGCGCCCACAAACGAAGAGGTTGTTGTTGCTGACGTGGCAGCGGTGACGGAAGCGGTTGTTGTAGCCGCGCCCGATGACGGCGCCGAAATGCAAGTTACGGACGTTGCCTCGGAAGGGGTTGGCATGGAAGATGAAATTATGGAGGAGAAGGGGAATGAAGGAACCGATGTGGTGGATGACGTGGCTTTGGAAAATTTGGATGACGTGGCTGGAAACAAGATGGATTTGGAGGACGGGAACTTGGCAATCGAGGAGGAGGAGGCTGAGAAGACAAATGAAGAAGCTACTTTGATGGAACAAGAAGAACAAGAAGAAGTGGAGGAAGAAGAACGACAGCAAGAACAAGAACAGGAACAGGAACTAGAGCAAGAGCAAGATCAAGAACAAGAACAAGAAGAAGCTGATGCTGAAGTCGATGGTGATGCTGAAGTTGATGGTGATGATGATGGTGGCGTGGCGGAAGATCAAGATGGAGACGCTGGTGAGGAGATAGAGGTGGCGGAGGAGGAGCAGAGTGCGAGTGTCAGTGGTGGGAAAAGGAAGCGCGGTGGGGTTGGGAAGAATTCCAAGTCCACGGGGAGGGTTCCTTCCAGGAAAAAGATGGAAGAGGACGTTTGTTTCATTTGCTTCGACGGTGGTGAGCTTGTGCTCTGTGACCGCAGGTTAGTCCCAGATTATTGCCTTTGTAATTGTATTCATTCATTCATTCATTCTGTTTGTTATTTGGAAAACTCATTGTGTCTTTTATTTGGTGTCAAATTGATTAGGGGATGCCCTAAGGCTTACCATCCTTCATGTGTTAATCGTGATGAGGCCTTCTTTCGAGCCAAGGGAAAGTGGAATTGCGGTATGTTTCCTTATTCTCTGCTATTGTCATTACCATCGTTTAATTACTTTTTTGTTTTGGGGTGGTTACTTCAATCTTTGCTTTTACTTTTCAGTATCTGTGCTCTAGTCTTTTGAATCTTTAAACTCTTAAAGCGTTCTGATAAAATTCGCAGTAGGGATTTGAATATACTACAATGACAAGTTGGTAATACCTATGATTTGAAAGTTGTGAATTTGCTTCAACATGTCTTCCCCAAATTTCTCTGGGAGGTTTGGAGATGGACAATTTGAAATGATTATAGATACTTGAAGAGAGTGACTGAAGCCAAGTATTTGCATATTGTTTAGAAACTGATGATGATCTTGCATTACCATGACATTAGAGGAAGTTATCTTTTGGACTTCCTACCTCTTTTGAGATTACCTAGTTTGTAAACATTTTAACTCAAAACTTCATCGACCAACTTGATCTGTAGGCCCTCCCAGTTGCCTGTAATAAACATAAAAAAAATCCTCCATTGTTTTCCACTGAAAAATTGCTAAATAGACTTTGAAGAAGTTCAACATGACTTCCCCAAAAATGCTTGTATAATGAATGGGATACCCGTTAGTTTAGATTCTTTTTTTAATAAAATGTAAAATGTTATTCTTTTAAACGGGCTTTAAATTAATCAATGTCGTAAAGACACTGGTTAAGAAATTTTTAATACACCTCATTAAATACCCAAGTAAGGTGCATACTTATTTTAATTATGTTTTTTTTATTTTCTCCTTTTTTATTATATCTTTTTGCAGTCTTGTTTAGGAGGAACAATTATTGGTATTGAACCTTTTCATTTTTGGTGTTCTGACTGTCCATATCTTTGACCTTCATGATCCCAGGTTGGCATCTTTGCAGCAACTGTGAAAAGAATGCATACTATATGTGCTATACATGTACGTTCTCTTTGTGCAAGGGTTGCATCAAAGATGCTGTTTTCTCATGTGTTAGGGGGAACAAGGGCTTTTGTGAGACATGCATGAGAACTGTAATGTTGATTGAACAGAATGAGCAGGGAAACAATGCGGTATATCTTCTGTACCTATCCCTTTTTCTTGTCAAATTCTTTTGTTATTCTAAAAAGATGCAATATATGTGTGTTTTGAGCTGATGGAGTGTTCAATCCCTATGCAGTGCTTCAGTTGGTTTTGAATGTAGAAGATCAAAACCTGACCTAGTCCCCAAATTCTACAAAATGCAAAGTTTCACTTATCTTGCTGTTTTTTTGGTTGAAAGTGTTAGACTAATTGAGAGGAAAGAAAAAAGGATAGTAAGGAAAATGAATGAAAGAATCAGAATATTATTACTCTGCCAAGGGAAAGAGTTCCCTTCTTATAACTGTGAAAGACAGTTCTGTTACAATGGTTAACAACCACCCCTTCCCTCTCTCCCAAATGTTTTTAAATCCCCTAACCGTAACAGTCCCTCATAACCAGTATAACCGGTTCCTCACTAATTCCCTCCAATTCAATCTAATCTCTCTTTCTTCTTGGGTAGACTTTTAGTAGTGGGGCTTCTTGGTCCCCAATAACATCTCACTTGGGAACCTCAACGTGAAATGAGGGTTACAACTGGAAAAGCCAGTTCTGTTACAATTGTCAACAACTACCCCTTCCCTCTCTTCCAACTGTATTTAAATCCCCTAAACCTAACAGGCCCTCATAACCTGTATAACCGGTTCCCCACTTATTCCTTCCAACTAATCTCTTTCTTCTAGAGTAAACTTTCAATAGTGGGGCTTCTTGGTCCCTAACAGAAAGCTTCTCTCTTTTTTTTTTCTTCAAAAATATAACCTAATATATACTTATAATTTCTAAATATGAATTAATAGGCTTTGATTTGTATTTCTCACAGAAGTGGGCTGGAAGGAAACAAAATGGTAGGTTTTAACAAAATATTATGACTGCCAATCTTACTTGCCAACACTAGAAGTTGCCAGGCAAAACAACATAGATGCCAATATAAAATTTTGCTTATGGAGCAGAACAAATTTGGAAGAATGTTGTTTGGTTGTGTCTTTGAGTCTGTCCCAACTTAGCAGGCATTTTTTATTTGCCAAACCCCACCAGGTGATGGCAGCAGAGTTAAGTTTGAGGGGAAATTAATTGTGCTCGTAAAGAGTCCCACATTTCTTTCCCTTTCAACTTTCAAGAATAGAAATAGTCCAGAATCCTGATGAAGAAATGATACCTATTTTGTTAATGATTATTGCAATGCTTTTCTCTTTCATTTTGTTAATTACATCTAAATAAACCGTATTGTATTTTTATTTTATACATATCAAACTATCCCACGCCAACAATAACTACAAACCCAACAACAATAACTATAAATAAACTGGTTTAAAGATAAAATGAAAAGATGTGAGACTGAGAGTTTATAATGGCATTAATCGGGGGCACCTACTTTTGACTACATTTAATTATTTTTCGTGCCTGATGCAGGGACAAGTGGATTTTGATGACAAAAACAGTTGGGAGTATCTCTTCAAGGACTACTACCTAGATCTAAAAGGAAAGCTATCTCTAACATTTGATGAACTCTCTCAAGCTAAAAACCCTTGGAAGGGATCTGATATACTTCCTTCTAAAGAGGAATCACCAGATGAACTTTTTGACGCCAGTAATGATAGAGGATCAGATTCAGATAGCTCCTATGAGAATGTGGATTTAAGTCGTTCTAAAAAAAGAAAGGCCAAGAAAAGGGCAAAGCCCCGTTCCAAAGAGGGGAATTCATATAGTGTCGTGACAGTGCTTGGTGCTGATAGACCATCTGCAGGTGAAAGCTCTGAGTGGGCTTCAAAGGAGCTTTTGGAGTTTGTTATGCACATGAGAAATGGAGAGAAATCTGTTTTGTCTCAGTTTGATGTGCAGGCTCTTTTGCTAGAGTATATTAAAAGAAACAAGCTTCGAGATCCTCGCCGAAAAAGTCAAATCATTTGTGACGCGAGGCTTCAAAATTTGTTTGGTAAACCAAGAGTTGGACATTTTGAAATGTTAAAGCTTCTTGAATCCCATTTCCTTCTAAAAGAGGATTCTCAGGCTGAAGATCTCCAGGGGAGTGTTGTTGATACTGATGTTAGTCATTTGGAAGGTGATGGCAATGCCGATTCTTATCTGAAAGCTGGAAAAGATAAGAGACGTAAAAGTCGCAAAAAGGGTGATGAGAGAGGACTTCAATCTAATGTTGATGATTATGCAGCCATTGATAATCATAATATTAATCTAATTTATCTAAGACGTAATTTACTGGAAGATCTACTTGAAGATACAGAAAAACTTCATGATAATGTTGTTGGTTCTTTTGTGAGAATAAGAATTTCCGGTAGTGGTCAGAAGCAAGACTTGTATAGGCTGGTTCAGGTTGTAGGTAAATATTCGGACAACATTAACTGTCTGGCATCATTATTTGCAATATAAAATAAACTTTGCACTTAGATTCGTTTTTTTATCTTCATGGTCAGGTACATGCAAAGCATCAGAGCCATATAAAGTTGGCAAAAGGATGACAGATACATTGCTAGAAATCTTAAATTTAAACAAGACAGAGATTGTATCTATTGATATTATCTCAAATCAGGAGTTCACAGAGGTGATTAAATACAACATTTTTTACTTGTTTACCTCTAATACAATCAACTGATATCAATGGAAAAAAGGAAAAAATTTCTATTGAGCTCAATAGATGAATTACACAGCTCTGGGATTTTGAGAGCCCTGACTCTCCTGCTCTCTCAACGATACAATTGCCTATCTAACCCCTTTTTCTGTTATCTGCCATTCACTTACCTCCATTACATTTCCCTGCTCTAGCTTATTCCCACTTCTTCCTAAAATAAACCCTTTGAACTATAGGGCGCCTATCACGCTCGTTTTTGTTATGATATTCGGTGACAGTTGATATTTACAGTAATCCTTTTAAAAGCAGTATCTTAACCCCCTATAAAGCTTGGCATGATAATGGTCATCGTAGACTACAACTTTACTTTTTACTGGTTGCTTCAATTGCTCAAAAAAGAATCTGAAAAAAGCTAGGTAGTCACTTATTTAACCATAAGTAAACCCTTGAGTTAGTCCGCCAAAGATTAGCTTGTCACTACAGTAGGTCAGTAGCCCTCTAAAAATTTTTGTGATCTATAAGATACATAATTCAATAATTCATCCCTTTATGTCACAGCTAATTTAGTGACAACTAAATTAGATTTGAGAGACTAATTTAGTGACAACTAATCTTTGGAGGACCAATGACTCATTAAGGTGTTTACTCTTTGCCCATATGAATTTGAGAAAAAAATATTTTTGTGATTTTCTCAGAATTGATGCTTCTTGCAATTTAAATGTATGCTTTTGATCATTTTATTTCCCTCCTTAAGATATTGATTAATTTTTCTGTTAGGATGAATGCAAGCGTCTTCGCCAAAGCATAAAATGTGGTCTCATAAATCGGCTGACTGTGGTAATTATTTTATATGTTCAATAAAATCATATTTTCAGGCATCTGATGTTATATTTTGTACTGAGGACACACATGTGCTTGCAGGGTGACATTCAGGACAAAGCATTGGCACTTCAGGCAGTTAGAGTAAAAGATGTGAGTTGTTTTTCTATACCTTTACTTATTCCTCCTGAGATGTCTACTTATGCATCTTTCAAAATTATATAATTTCTTATAGTTTGTGCTTGTTATGGGGATTATTGATGTAGTGAAGGAAATAATATGACATTTGTGAGTAAAAATTACCTTCAATTGACAAATGAAGTTTTATTGGTGTAAAGGCTTCAGTAGAAATGTTATTGAAAATTAGATCGATGAATTCAATTATCTTAGAATTTGGGCTTTGGGGCTTAACTCAACCCCACAAAATTGGCTTGTAAGATGAGGACTGCTTATGCCATATAAGGACTACAAGCCATATCTCTAGTCTATGTGAAACTCTCAACACACCCCCTCACGCCCAGGATTAGACATCTGGAGCATGGACAAATGCGAGTGGCCCAGCCCAATAACAACACCCTCACTAGGACCAGACCATCTAGGGCGTGGACAAACATGGGTGACCCAATAATGGATCTAGGATAGGCTCTGATACCATCTTAGTTTTTTTTGTATCTTAGATTTAGTGGGCCTAACTCAACTCTACAATATCGGATTGTAAGTTGAGGACTGCCCATGTCTTATAAGGACTACAATGGCCATGTCTTAACAAATTCCTATTTAATGAGAGTCTTGAGAATTATCTTATGTTCTGTCTGATTATATCCTTTGGTTAGTGTGTGATTACAGGTGGTAGAGGGGGCATGATATTATTTCTTTAGTTCAAATTTTTCATGGGTCATATCTGGTTTAAATTGTGGAGTAGTAGTAATGGTGTTCAGGAAACACTCTCATGATTATAAACTCTTTTTACTAAGACTGACATTTCTGCTTTGGAAGCCAACCAAGGATTACTTCAATTTGGAATCCAATTGATAATTTCGATTAGTTTAAATTGTAACTTGAATGTCTTGGTGTGTTTTCAATAAATCCTCAATTCATTTTCCAATAATTTATTGTCTTCATTTAAACTACTTTTTATCTGTGAAATTTAAAATATATTTTCTGGTCTTTGTCATCTAATTCAAATGTTTACTTTTCTATTACAGTGGCTAGAAACAGAGATAGTGCGGCTAAGTCATCTTCGTGATAGAGCTAGTGAGAAAGGACGAAGAAAAGAATATCCTTTTTTCTTTGGGAAAAATTAAATTAAATTTAAATACAATACATCTGATGGTTCTTAGAATCAGTCTCTTGCAATGCAAGGTAAGACTGCGTACAATAGATCCATAATGGGTCCAATCATTTCTTGAACCATGCCATGGCGGGAGCTTTATAGCACTGAATGCCTTTTAACATGGGGCAGTATTTCGGTGCTTATTGCTTTTTATTTCCTTGATGTATTTTGACAGCATAAGTTGATTTGTTTTCTTCCAATTTAATGGTCTAGTCTTTTTTTGCAACATTCAGCTATGATATCAGGGTATGGAAATAGAAATGTATGGATTGTTTCTGGTTGATCCTTCTTATCTATTTATAGTTGCCACAGCTCCTTATGAATTGGGAATTGGTAGTTCTTAAAATGGGATCTTCTCAGCTGAATGAAGAAAACCTTTTGAGGGGTTTTTTTTTTTTGGGGGGGGGGGGGGCATATGGAAGAGTTTGGGCTTATCTTATTATAACTTTGGTTAATTTTATTAGAACAGCTCAGGACCTATTCTTACATTTTTTGTATCTTAGATTTAGTGGGTCTAACTTAACTCCACAAAACCGGTTTATAAGGTGAGGACTGCCCATGCCTTATAAGGACTACATTGACCATATCTCTAGTGGATGTGGGACTCTCAACACCTATATATAAGCTTCTCATAGTAGCTTGTAAATAAGCACTTATTGATTAAATACTTAATTAAGCTATTTACCTAAACACACCCTTGGTAATTGCTCACTCTAATTTCTAATTACTTGGGAACCTATATCATATATTTGAGGGAGGTATATGAAAAATTCAAAATTGCTAGTTGAAGTTTTAATCAGGTGTTTAGTGGGGTCATTTTCTATTAAGTCACTCCTCATAAGCCTCTAAATTACATATGTCTTTGCAGTTTCTAATCATGACAAAGTTCATCTATCAATTATAAATTGTTAACTGCCTTGTACCAGCTCGGGGACCTTAACTTTTTATTGAATCTTGGCCACAAATAAAAAATAAAGCTGATTAGTCAATTGTGATGATGTTTTAAATATGCTCTGGGATCGTAGAATCATATTTGGTTAAATAGATGGTTGGGCAAAATTCTTCAGTAGCTAGAAATTTATTCTGGTAATATTTGAGTCCTGTGCAGTGATATTTAACATTAACAATTTCTGTACAAATTAAAGGAAGGTTTTTTTCATTTTGTCGTTTCTTGTTATCTAACACCAATCTTTTGGTTGATATGGATAATTGTAATTGTAATTGTAATTGTAATTATATTTTATTTTCTGTGATATTGTTTTGCTTGGTTCCACTTGTATATATTATTATGGTTATCATATTTCAACCTAATAATTTTTGTGATTATTTGAAATTTACTAAGAACTCTTGAGTACTATTTTATGTTGATCCTTAACTTCCTCCACGCTCAGAGAATGTGTAGAGAAATTGCAGCTTTTGAAAACCCCTGAAGAACGTCAGCGTAGATTGGAGGAAATTCCAGAAATACATGTGGATCCAAACATGGATCCAAGTTATGAGTCTGACGAAGAAGATGAAACGGAGGATAAAAGACAAGGTAGTATTAATACAGTTTGTAATTGTAAACTTATCTATTGTTTGGTTTCTTTTCCTGATAATTGGTAATTTCATTTCTATGCCTGCAGAAAACTACATGAGACCTAGAGGGTCTACTGCGTTTGGAAGGAGGGGGAGAGAAATTATTTCTCCTAGAAGTGGTTCTATGTCAGGTGATTCTTGGAGTGGAACAAGGAATTATTCTCATGCAAATCAGGAACTCGGCAGAAATTTGTCTAATAAGGGATTTCCAGTCAAAGGTGATGATGTTTCTAATGCTAGTGAGGCATTAAATGATGCTCAATTGCACCAGGGAAGAGATAGGGAATCACAACTATCCAATAGCTGGGAGAGGCAAAAGCTACTATCTTCAAGCTTCGAGAGTGGTGCTAAAAATGTTCAGCCATTGGTAACATCTGAGTCTTTTTCTACTGCTATGTCAGAAGCTTCTGCAGCACCATCTTCTGCTGGAATAGCTCCCCCAGATGTGAAAATTAATGAAACTGAAAAGATATGGCATTATCAGGATCCATCTGGAAAAGTTCAGGGACCATTTTCCATGGTGCAGCTTCGCAAATGGAGTAATACTGGATACTTTCCTGCTGATTTGAGGATTTGGAGAACCACCGAGAGACAAGATGACTCTATACTCTTAACAGATGCCTTGGCAGGGAAATTTTCAAAGGAACCATCAGTGGTGGATAAAACTCTTCCTAAGGCTCAAACAGTGCATGATTTACATAACTCATCCTCATACTCTAGGAACTCTCCTTTGGCGACCCAAGGCATAGAAGGTCAAGTTGGAGGACGACCAACATTTGATCAAAATAGTGGATCTTGGAATTCACATACTACTCTGGGTTCTCCAGGACAAACCACAGGAGGAAGTTGGAGATCTAAAGATAATGTGAATTCTTTAGCAAGTAGAACATCTCCAATGGCAGTTGAGGTCCCCAAGAATCCTGGAAATGGTTGGGGCTCTGATGCTGGTGTTAGAAATGAATCAACGAATCTTCCTTCGCCTACTCCCCAAACACCTGTCCAGTTGGCCGGGTCTCTCATAGGGAATTCTTTCCCAGGCGGTCCTGGAGGTTTACAGGCCTCTGTGGCTTTGCTCCCAGAGAATGTCGTCCAAAATATTGAAAATGTTTCAAGTTCACAGACGGGGATGACTTCAGCTTCCAAGTCAGACAGGGGTATGATATTGAGTTCTACAGACGCTACTCAAGTACATCCTCAAGCAACAGCAGTGGCACAGGTTCTGGCTGCAGGTGTTAACATTAAAACAGCAGGTGCAAATATGCAAAACCAGGTTTCGAGTAGCCATAACTTCCGTGCTGAAGCTCAAGGGTGGGGTTCTGCTGTAGTTCCAAAGCCAGAATCACAGGCCTGGGGAGGCACTCCATCTCAAAAGGTAGAACCAAATAATCCTGCTACTATGCCTGCCCAGCCAGCTCCCCATGGCCTCTGGGGTGATGCTTCATCTGTCCAGAATCCTGCCTCATTTAACACTGGAAATCCAACTGGGAGTTTACCCACACCCGGCTTTCCGGGCATGACTGCGCCTGAGCCTTGGAGACCACCAGCTTCAAGTAGTCAATCAAACATTACAGCCCCCGCACCACCCACTATGCCTTGGGGCATGGGCATGCCGGTAAATCAGAATATTAACTGGGGTGGGGCGGTACCTGCCAATATGAACGTAAACTGGATACCAGCCCAAGTGCCAGCACCTGGAAATGCAAATCCTGCAAATCCAGGATGGGCTGCTCCTACCCAGGGGCTACCTCCAGTAAATGCAGTTGGTGGCTGGGTTGCACCTGGACAAGTGCGTCCACATGTAAACGCGAATGCCGGGTGGGTTATGCCGGGTCAAGGGATGGCACCTGGAAGTGCCAATCCTGGTTGGGCTGCATCTGCTGGGAATCCAGGCATGTGGGGAGGTGAGCAAAGCCATAATGGAGACAGGTTCCCCAACCAAGGGGATCGCGGTACCCATGGTGGAGATCCTGGTCATGGAGGAGGTAAATCTTGGAACAGGCAGTCATCATTTGGCAGAGGAGGGGTTTCTTCCAGGCCTCCTGTTGGGGGACAAAGAGGAGTCTGCAGGTTTCATGAGAGTGGACATTGCAAGAAGGGGGCTTCCTGTGATTATCTACACAATTAAGAGCTTGTAGGGCTAATTAGTTGCAGAGAAACATCTCTTACTGTACAGTATTTGTATTTCCCCGTTACATGGCTTAAACATTGTATAATGATGCGTCATGTATGTAGAACTTGTGCATTGTAGCATCTCATTTATTTTCTCGTTTAATTGCCATTTTTGGCCTTGTATTCCTGAGTTACTTGGAGTTGACTGATGGGAGGGTTGGTTAGTTACGGTAGTTGAGGTGGCTTTAAATTAATAATGACGAAACAAAGTTGAGGTTATAGGTTTTTCTTTTTCGATGTTTCTTTCATCTTAGTGCGGGAAAGCATTTAAAAGATTAAAAATAATAAGCTATGAAGTCTTCTGTCACCTTTTGTTCATCAGATGATGATTTCACGGGATATATTATAATACAATGTATTTTCATGGAATAAAAATATAACAGAATTGAGAATAGGCTTGAATGAAATAATTTTCAAGTCACTCAATTTTTTATAATAATTTGAAAATCTTTACGTGATTATTATTCTCTGAAAATTTACATAAATATTTAAAAATACTGGTACATGTACACAGTTCCTACAAAGGAGCTCAGTATTTGGTAAGGTTTTAGATAGGGATGTAAATGGGGCGGGGCGGGCATGGGTAGTAGCTCTCCGCTACCCGTCCTGTTTAATATACCCGCTATCCGTATTTGTCCCATACCCACGCGGGTATCCGTTACCTAGATTTTAGCGGGTATCCGTGAAATTCGCAGGTATCCGCGGATATCTATGGATATTAAAAAATTAAAAAAATTCTATAAAAATTTTATTAAAAGAAATTGTTTCCGTACAATATTTGTCATAATGAACATCATATTAATAAGACTAAATTATACAAATTATATAATTTTAACTCAATTGTTATATCAATAATTGTTCAATTAAATAAAAACAAATAAAACTATAAAATAAAAAATATGAATGTGAGAATTAATACATGACACAACAATAATACATATTTTGGAGTCACTTTGTTCAATATTAAAACAAAACAAGACAATAACTAAAAGTAATATATCACACTCTAATATTTGTCAAATTGTGCATTGGTGTTTTAGACTTTTAGGTATGTATATAAATAAAAGAATATTTTTTGTAATTTTACTAATGGGTACGGGTACCTCACTATCCACCCCATCCCCATTTATTAGCAGGTACCTCAAATACCTATTTAATTTACCCACGAATACCCGTTAAGAAACCCACCCCATACCCATAATAAATTTTATCCACAGATATCCGCGGGTACGAATTTTTTTGTCATGCCTCGTTTTAGACAACAATGATGACAATCCCACAAATTCCATGCAAATTACTGGATTTCTTACTTTGAATGGTTTTAAATTAAAATGATTCAAAAATAGGATTATTAAATTAATTAAATTTTCAGAGATGGAATCGCAATGTAAATAAAAAATAAGAGTTAACTGTCATTTTCATTCCTGAAATTATAATATAGTCTCACTTAAGTCTTTGAAACTAACAAAAATATAAATTAGTCCCTGAAATTGTAAAACGTCAGTCAAGTTAGTCCCTGTCGTTACAATTTTAAGGACTAACTTGACCGATGTTTTACAATTTCAGGGGCTAACTTGACCGTCGTTTTACAATTTCAAGGACTAATTTGTATTTTCGTTAGTTTCAGAGACTTAAGTGAGATCGCATTACAATTTCAGAAGTCAAAATGACAGTTTACTCTATTATCATAAAGGGGAATGATTTACTAACCCCAAAATCCACCCATCACACATCCACTGTCACCATTTCTT
Source organism: Glycyrrhiza uralensis (assembly GCA_030159175.1). Lineage (NCBI taxonomy): Eukaryota > Viridiplantae > Streptophyta > Magnoliopsida > Fabales > Fabaceae > Glycyrrhiza > Glycyrrhiza uralensis. The sequence goes on from BRZY01000005.1 coordinate 55,604,496, forward strand.
TCACCAATCTTGGGTGTATTATGGGTGTGTAGTGGTCAGCCTATCATCACCCTATCATAAATTTGGAAAAATAATAAAAAATAAAAATTGGGTCAAAAGTGAACCGCATTCTTTTCCGAATTATCTGCAACCCAGTTTCCCACGTCACACTCACAACTCCATTATGTTATTTTTCATTCATTTTTTTGGCCATCACTTTGTTCATTCAACAATGATACATGTATACCTACTTTTTTTTAACACCCATCCAACACTTATTTTTGTTTCTATCTCTCTCTTCCTATCACATTATTTATCTATCACATCTATCACTTATCTCTCTTTTATTCCTTTCTCTCTCTGGGTGTTAAATAGATATTGGGTGTCTGTTAATCATTTTTCTTGTTCATTCTTCACAAGTTGAGTGTGTAAGTGACATGCAAATTTGATTGTGAATCAAGTTGGTGGAAAATGGCGTTTAACAATGGAAATGACGACGCTCAGGCTCAGGCTCAGCCTCAAAACCCAAAAAAGAATTCAAGTAACCTTAACCTTTCTCCTTCTCCTTCTCCTCCTCCTCAAGCACAAAATGGAGTATCCAAAGTCAAATCGTGTAGGGGATCCTTATACTACTCATCACTTCGCAAATCCAAATCCAAAAGCCCCACCTGCGTTGGCTTCTCTGGAACGCTCGACCAATGTCTGTCTCCCTCTCTCACTCTCTCTATGTGCTTATATTATACTTTTTCTTTCAGATATAATAAATTGGAGGTTTATCTTATACCGTGCCTGTAGTGTAGGCTTAATAGAAGAATCAAATGGGTTTTCAGATATAGGCAAAGCAGTGTGGAATTGAAATAACTGATTTTGAACTTAAACATCTTAAGATTATCAAGGTTTTCCCCTGTTTATTTCCAAGAATAGCCTTTCCAACTAATGGATTCTGTGGCTTTTGTGGGTATGTTACAAAATCATATCTACCTAAAGTTTTAGTTTCTCATGCAGGACATTATTATTTTTAACACAATAACGTTGCATTCCATGTTTTGATTTTGTGGAATGTAGACCACCAGCTTTCAACCTGAAGCTGAAATTCTAATTTTGATTTCCTTGATAGGTAATGTTAGTCAAGTAACTCGTCATTGCTGTCCCTGAAAAGGCTTGCAAGTGATATCCAGTCTTGTGATCTTTAACTTTTTAGTCATGTTTTGTCATCTTCTTTATGCCACTTACATGGCTTTCATGTGCAATAAATTTGCTTCAGTGGCGAAAGTGATGCATAGGAATTTAGTAATGTGCGAGACACGCCTATGTTATATGTGGGAAGGGAAGGAGCAAAAGAGGGGAATTGGGATGTAACAACCTTGCCTACGTAGTAAAGAGGGTGGAAGGAGGGGAAAATGTTAGAAACAATGATAAAAAGGAAGGAAAGGCATGGGAGAGAGAGTCAGTCATTTAGTGGGTTTTTGTGGGGGGCCTCTGGGCAGGAGGTTGCTGACCCTTCAATTTCTGCATTCTTTTTTCTGGTTTTGTGAGTCTGTAATTGGGGTTTATCCTCACTTTTCTGTAATAGAATTTTCAGTTCCTATCATAATGAAACTTATATTTCACATCTTTTGCTTTATTTATAACAATTTAGTCATTATTCAATTATATGCCTCAAGTTTTGTGCTGATGTTCTCATGCAAAAAACCAGATTTGTCTGACAATGTGGGAGGAGCTGAGTTGAGAGATTCAAAACAGGGCATGAATCTTGCAAATTTCAAGTATGCTTGTCTTGGATACTCCATCTACTTAGACAACAAAAATTCTTCAGCTGACTCACAAAACAAAGCGCCCAAATTGCCCCTTTGTGTCGGTCTTCAGGTTTTGTATCTTAACCTCCTTTCCCTCTTAGTTTATGTAGTTGAGAAAACAAGGTTTTCTTGCTCCAAAGGTCTGTGGCCTAGGTTTCTGACTACCTTAGCACATGTTGCAGATGTTGACGCTAAAGAAGCCTTCAGTGTCCCCAATTGGCCAGGTTCCTGATCCTGCTTGTAAAAGTGAAGGTATTAATTTTCTTTGATTGTCTTTTATGTACATTTCCTATGGTATCTCCTTTTAAAACCACCTGTCTTTAACATCTAAGAGCAATAAGTTTAGATTTAAAAGCCTCGACACATATTTAGCATTTCTCTTGATGCATTGATTACTTTCACTATTAGTAATTTTGTAAAAAGAGATTTCCCATAAAACTTGGTGGATTTTAAGCAAATTCCTCGGCCTATGCTGCAGTGCACTTTTATGCACATTTAATGGGGGCAAGCAAGTAATATAATTATAAAATTGTCACTTGGAGTACAAACCTATATAGATCTGTAACTGTAAGAGCTAGTTCGTTGATAATCTTCTTAAGAAACACTTATGAAAAAAGAAACATTTTAAAGAATCTTAACTATCTAAGTTTTTTAAATAATAACTTTTCGTTTACGTTAAATTCAGCTTCTGCATTTTAATTTTTTTTTCAGAAGCTCTCATTTAATTTCTTCATAAACATCTATAAACATCTATAAGCTTATAAGGGCTTTTCCATAATCGTAAGTGAAGAACTATAAACTTATTTTAGTTGAGAAGCTCCCATAAGCCAAAAGCTAATCCAAACTGGGCCTAATCATAGTGATGTTTTTCTCTAATATGCTTTTGTTGCTACATAATTACCATTTCTCTGTGTGCAGAATACTTATTGCAATGTACTTGTGGCTTTATTTTGTCGTGGTTATTTATGTTTTTGTTTTTCCTATTCCTTCCTTATTGTTTGATGTCTTTTCATTTAATTATTATTGGTATTATTCTTCCAGAACAAGAACATGCTACTTCTCAACCTCAAAGTTATAAACCTCCACATGTCACCGAGGAAAAAAATTTCAACAGGCAAGCATAAATTTCCAGCATAGACTAGATGAGACCACTCTGTTATTTGCATGTGTTCTAAAGATCTGGGTGGAATATGAAAATACTAACTCCCTTTTGATTCTAAATGCACAGGTTTAAAAGAAATGCAAGCTTAGTGGCCTCAGGCATTGGCAGAAACTTGAACAGGGTGGGTAACTATGTAAGAGAGCGTAGCGGACCAAAATGAATCTGATGGTTGTGATATGTGCATGTCCAAAAGAATTTCAATCTTGGTGATTGGCCATTTTCATTTCCTGGGGCCAATTTATTATTTGACATCTTCCTATTTGTTTACTTACCATTGTTTTCTTAATAAGATTTGTAAGGGGTAGTCGCTTACTCTAAGGTCGGGGTATGTTGTAAACCTCCTTGAGGTCTTACGGTTGTACTCACAAGCTTTCATAACTTATAATAAGAATAAATTTGCATCATTATCCCATATTTTATTGTGATTAACTTGCTGTTGGGTTTATTTCGTGGCCTATAATGTAGATGTGGAATATATCTATCTATATATATATATGATGGTTTTATTGTACCTTTCTTTTTTCAACCCACAAACTTATTGCACGCTCGTAAGTAATAACTTAACAGAGTAAGGAATATTGTTATCGTCATAATTTAACTGAATGCTTTATAGTATAAATATAGACAAGAACTTAATAAAAGCTCCAAGCTAAGTGAAATGATTGGCATCTAACAATCCAAACTTAGAAGCAAGTGAACATTTTCTGTCTCATTTCCTTTAAATGGAACAGAAGATCTTTTAGTTTTAGTTCTGATGCACTAATTTCTCTTGAGCTGTAAAGCATAATATTATATTCCCATTTTTAGAACCGCGCGAATAACATTTCTATTTCTATATATATATATATATATAAAACATTTCTATTTCTATGGAATATATAACAGAAAACGGTCAAATGAAGCGCATAACATAAATGGGGAGGAGCAGGGTAAAGAAAGCAAAGCGCGCATCGTGAACTTGCACACTATTCTGACATGGAGTATCTCTTTCACAATTTTGTTAATCAAGTTATCTCAGAGAAACATGCATTAAATTTGAAATTTGAAAACGGTTAAAAAAATAAAACATTTAATAATGATTATTGTGCAAGCCGTTGCTAAAAAAATTACAGTTGATATTTTTCTGTATTTTTTATAATGAAAATGAACATACAAAAATGGTATACATGTTGAGAATAAAATATTTTACCTTTCATTTTATGCTTAGAAGTTCAAAAAATATAATGATTTACTTGAAAATGCTAATTGTACAAACTTTATGTACAAATAATAAATATAAAAAAATTTATTGATGACATGGAGACTGATAAAAAAAAAGAATTAACGATTAAATTAATTGGATTTTATGTGCTATCTTAAACTAAAAAGTCTGTGGGTGCGCCTCAACCTTATTTACCTGTTTGGCATATAAATCTATCCAAATTGAGGGCAATCTTTTAAGATTGGAGAAGCGTTAAAGCAGAATAGAATACTTTGAGTGCATGCACCAAATAGCAGGAACCAATTCCAATTTTGGTGAAGGGCAGTGCTTTTTATTCTTACTCATTTGTTTATAGAAACAAATTTGGCTTGATACGGATTAAAGAAGAACAAAAAAGATTAGCACTGCCTCTTTTTGGCTACCTTCAGTAGAGAGATAGGTATATTAATTTGTCCTTTGTCCTCGACCATGAATCTTTTTGGAATGCACTACTCCACCACCTTCTCAACTTCCAATTAACCACTTCAAAACGCCCCCTCCTTTTTTTTTATAGCAGTTACAAGAATCCACTCTCTTCCCCAGAAAGAATCTCAAGGCACGCAAACATCTACCCCGAATTTCAGAGTGAACCATCTGGCCAATTGTTAGATCTTGAACTGCATAACCCACTCTTAAATTTCTGGCATCAGTGCTGGGTTCTTACTTTTTCCTTTCCAAATAAGATTAAAACAGAGTTTTCTTTATACAAACAAGATTAATTAAATCTGGGTTTAAGTAAACTATAGAATGAAATTCTAGCATAATTATAAAACAAAAATGCTAATAACACATTATTTTGCATACTCCTTCTTGACATATTTCATGAATTTATATAAAATCATTTTTTTATTTAATGAGATACACATAGAATTTGGTTGATGTTAAGAGAACACATTAAAAAATGGATTAAAAATATATTACTACCATCTTTAATGAAATAAAATAATAATTTAATTTGTTGTTGCCATTTGATAGTAGCCTAACTGAGTGGACGCCCATAGTAGAACATAGTAACCCGTTGGCCCAGTGGTCTAAGGCTGCCCTGGGACAAGGGGGTCGACCTGGAGTTCACAGGATCGATTCTCGCAGTGTAAAAACCGAGTGTTGGCTAGTGTAAAAATTTGTCCTCTACGCACGAGCGCAAATTAGTCTTTCATTGAAAGCATTGGAACACTGTGTGGGTAGCCAGCGATGGTCTCCGAACAAAAAAAAACATAGTTGAACAAAGGAGTGAGAATAAAACCAGGGTGGTGTCAAAACTAATTACTCCCTTTAATGTCTATTTTTTAAGATTATTTCACATCAACTAAGTAGTAGTTTTGTTGATAAAACAATCTCTGGTGATATCTTCACTTTTTTATTATTCTACTATATTTATTTAATGGTGATAAGAGTATAATTGACAAAATATAATCTTAAACTATAAAAAAATAGATAAATAATAATAAAAAAGTTCTTAAAAAATACAATAAAAAAGTAAACAATTAAAAAGAGTGGAGGGAGTAATTAAGTTAAGAAAATATTAGGGGCTATTTGGTTTAAGAGACCATTTTTTATTTTTATTTTTTATTTTTATTTTTAATTAATTACAAAACTGACATATTATTTTCAATTTGTTTTCTGATTATAATGGTTTGTTCTGAAAATAGCGAGAACAACCATTTGTTTGTTTTCACTATTTTCTCTACAAATATTTAAAAATAAAAAATAAATTAAAAATAACAAGACAATTTTATAATTGATTAAAAATAAAAACATAAAATAAAAATAAAAAATGATCTTTCAAATTAAACAGGTCTTAGATTCCTGTTTAATAATAGAAAAAGGGAATGGAAATGGACCCACTGGAAATAAAAGCACTCCACAATCTCACTATTCTCTCATGCTGAAGAAGCACTGTGCTTGTGCTCGCATGTGACCTCACTGACACACTCACTCCCTAGTTTTAACTGTCGGCGCTTTCAACACACACACACACACACACATCCCCCTCTTGGCTCTTCCCTTCCCTTCCCTCCAAATCCAATTCTTTCTTTTTTATTTCTTCCTCTCTTTTTCACTCTCTCTCTCTCTCTCTGTTACTGTGTTTGTTTTGTCTCTTAAACTTCGCTTTCAAGTCTCACCCCCCGTGACACACTACTCTCTCTAACATAACATTGTTGTTGCGTTATAAATAACACCCACTCCATCATTCACAGTTACATAATAAAATTAAACCCATCCCATCCCAAAATGGCAGTGCCCATGTTCAGTTTCTACCTCTTCTTTGCTCTGTTAATAATTTCAGGAGGAAGAATCCACGCCGCACACGATTATGAGGAGGCATTGTCGAAGGCGATCCTCTTCTTCGAGGGGCAACGATCGGGTTTCTTGCCGGAGGACCAGAGGCTGACGTGGCGGGCCAATTCTGGCCTCAGCGACGGGTGGACGTACAACGTGGACCTGACCGGCGGGTACTACGACGCCGGCGACAACGTGAAATTCGGGTTTCCGATGGCATTCACGACGACAATGCTGTCGTGGAGCGTGATTGAGTTCGGGGACACGATGCCTCCCAACGAACTCAGAAATGCCCTCGTCGCAATCCGTTGGGCCACTGATTATTTGCTCAAAACCGTTTCTCAGCCCAACCGCATTTTCGTTCAGGTATATTCACAAATCACTATTGTATATGTCATGCTATGCTATATCTTGGCCAAATTAACCAATATGTATTTCGTTTAAGATGATCTATTTAGCGTTAATTACCATTTTAATTTTTTACTGAGATAACATGAACTCGGGGCTAAAACTGAACCTAATAGTTGTTTGGAGTAGTGAAGAGGGAAGGGGAATCGCTGGGTTAGTAGGGGTTGGACTTTTGACTCATATTTGTCACTGCCAACCAAATTTTACGGCCACTCCTCCATCCTCTTTATATGCATTCATTGTTGTCTTCAATATTTTTCATTCACACATAATAATATCCTGATTCTGAAATCATTTCACATTAACATTCTTTATTGTTCATTTATACTAATTGATCAAATATTATTTCTAATAATATCAAGAAAATTAAAAACACTAATAAATTTTATTAAAATCACAATCTTTAATAAAAAGGAGTAACTATTTTTATTTTAAGCTGCCACTTGTATACAAATTGACAATTTACTTTCTACTAATAGATTTATATTTATACTAATTTGTGATACTGTGATGCAATTCGACGAACTTCATCAAAGAAAAAATTTCCAAGAAATGTGAAACACAGAGACATGTAATTACTGTATTACTCCTCCCACTGTTTCTTTTTATTTGTCGTTTAAGGTTATTTCACCATAATCAATGAATCAATTAATTGGTAATTTTTTTTATTATACCCTTATTTATTAATTATATCATTTTATCTCTCTACATTAATGTGTCACGTCATTCTAAATATTTTTATCCCCTTTTTTGAATTATAGTGAAACAATTAGTGTTAATAATAAATTTATAGGCAAACTTATATTTTTGGTCTCTTAAGTGATTTTATTTTTTTAAGTTGGTCCCTTATCTTTATTTTTAAACAATAAGATCCCTTATGTTTATTTATTTTTTCAATTTGGTCCTTTTGATGACATGTCAATTACTGATTGGTCTAAGATATTGGTGTACAGTAAATCGAGACCAATCAGAAACTGACACATCGTCAACAAATGAAAAAAAGGACTAAATTGAAAAAATAAATAAACATAAGGGACCTTATTGTTCAAAAATAAAGATAAGGGACCAACTTAAAAAAATAAAATAACTTAAAGGAACCAAAAGTATAATTTTGCCTAAATTTATATTGTTGAAAAGTAAAATAATTTTTGGAAATAGATGTATTATTTAATTAGTCTTTGAATTTCTCAACTGCTATATTAATCAATTCTATAAAAAATATATAAAACAATTAATAAGATTAAAAGTATATTTATCAAGATATAATCTTAAACTATCAAAATAACAGATAAAAAAAAATAAAAATTTTCTTAAAAACTAACCGATAAAAAGAAACGGAGGAGTACTATTTTAATTTTCATATTGAAATCCCATAGTCCTAGATCGGTGTGCCGTTTTCTTTACATGCCCTTTCAGTTGATTAATCATTACGAACATGATGTGACTTTACGTTTTCATTCTTGAATTGTGCTCCGTTACGAATTGAAGAAGGATCCACTTTTTGGCAAGCTTTTAATTCAATACTACTGTAATAGAGTAAAATTTTTGTATTGGTAACATGTAGTACTACTTTGTTTTTGATTTTTTAGGGTAATGATTAAGAACTCAATATTTAAAATTTTGTATTAGAAATAATAGTATTCAATATGATAATAATTTCAAAAGCAACATTTTCTAATACTCCATAGTTTTTAATTTTAATTCTTGTTACAATTTTTTTTTGTAAAATTTTATTAAATATTAATACTAATTTGTTTCAATTAAAATAATATAAAATAAAATTGTTTTTAATAGTAATGCTCCGTACCCGTCCGTGTCGTTATGGCGTTACTTATGTATGCGGAGTGGGACCACTTTCCGTCCTTGAAGTCCGTGATTTTTTTCGGCTTAGCAACTGCCGAGTCTGCCTTTCTGATTTGGATTATTAATCCAAAAGGATTATACATCAGCAACGCGCCAAGGATGGCAGTGTGCTCACCTTCCATTTAACGAATGATGATTAAATCAAAATTCAAAATTACGGAATAATAAGGAGTATTAATATTGTTTTCTCAACAAAAAAAAAGGAGTAATAATATTGATATGATTAATTAACGATGATGTTTTCAGGTGGGTGATCCAATCTCAGACCACAACTGTTGGGAGAGGCCTGAAGACATGGACACAAGCAGGAGAGTGTACGCTGTTGATGCCCCTAACCCTGCTTCCGATGTCGCCGGTGAAACCGCTGCTGCTCTGGCTGCTTCATCCATGGCATTCCGTTCCTCGGATCCCGGTTATTCGGAGACCCTCCTCCGAAGTGCTGTTAAGGCCTTCCAATTTGCAGATAACTACAGGGGTGCCTACAGTGACAATGCTAATGTTAAGGATGGTGTCTGCCCATATTATTGTGATTTTGATGGATACCAGGTATAAACTCACTCGTTACTTTCAATGATTAATTAATGTGTTACTGGTATTAATTGCTTTTTCCTTTTTAACGTATGGAATGGGACTACAATAATAGCATCCGAGGATATCGTTTTAAAGTTTCAATTCACGAGACAATGAAATGGGATTTATGGACAATGATATTGCAATGTCATTTTTACGTAATAAAAAATGGTTGGTTGTAATAAAAATGGACCCCTAATTAAAATATCCGGCACTGAAAGGTTTCTAACCTTCACCCGACACTTAATGTGCACATTGATGTCTATGAAAAATTTCCATCAAAGACAATCCATAAAGAATAATTTTAAATTTTCATACATTTTATTCCTATAAATCTTCTTAATTATTAGAAAAAAATATTAAATATTTTTTATGTTTTTAAAATATAATTGTATTCTCTTTCTTACTTTATAAAGTAGTAAAAAGATATATATAAAAATTTATAAAAAGATATAATATTTCTCATCCATAAAACGAAGCCATTATTGCAAAATTGAATTATACCATGTTAATTTTATTCTTACATATACTTATCCTTTATCCTCAATTTCTACACTTCCTTCTAAATTTGTTATTTATACCTTTGCAGTATTAGCGTACGTTTGGTTGAGGATAATCTGAGTGGAAAGGAAGGAGAGGGCAAGAAAACACATTTTTCTATAAAAAAACAATGTTTGATTAGGAAGGAAAACTGAAAAAAATGGAAAAGGATATGCGGGCCCCACCAAAAATACTTTCCTTCTAAATCGGAAAGAAAACAGACAAGCAACTAATTTTTAAAAGCAAAAGATGTATATACCCTTATTACATTTGTCATTTATTTATTTCTTTCTTTCTGATAAAAAAAAATTTGTCATTTATTTATTACATAAATAAATATTTTTAAAAGATAAAATAATTGATTATATTTTTTTAATTTTTTTTCATTTTTGTAGGATTTTAAATAAATAATTATTTTTCTTTTTTATATCAATGAGAATATTGTTTTTATCTATCTATTCTTTTTATCATATCTCATTTTTATCAAAGGTATTTATGTCATTTTACAATTATATTTTTTTCCTTTCCTCTCACTTTCTACTCAATCAAGGGAAGAGAAAATTTTTCCTTTCCTTTCTTTCACTTTCTCTTCTACCAAACAACCATAAAATCATCTCATTTCTATATATTATTTTTCTATCATTTCACTTTCTTTTCTTTTCACTTTATTTCCTTTCACTTTCTTCGGGAACCAAACAAAGCCTTAAAACGTGTGAGAATCGAGTCATGAACCACGTAGCTAGATGATTTTCTTTTATGTGCGTGTGATGTTTTGTCGTATTGCATAAATATAAAAATGACGAGGACAAATCTCACTCACAGTTTGTTTGTTTTTTCTCTCGATAAACTCACTCACAGTTTGTTTTAGTATAATTAATCAATAATCAATGCATCGTGACATTAATTAATTGATTCATTCATTCACGTGAGCAAGACACATTGATGATAGGGTCAAATTATAGCATGCATCGCGAGAATTTGTGGGACTGTCTCAAACCTACATGTGATTCTGCTTCAATCACCATCGAACTAAATTGAAAATTTGTCTATGAAAGTAGTATCATACTACTATTATTTGTGAACAATATACATCAGCTGGTAATTAATTGTATGTCAAGGAGTTTATTTGTCTTATGGCAATTCGTGTAGGTGGAATAACTTAGATTTTGACATGTCAATTTGTCGTTTAATTGATTAAACATAACAGGACGAATTGTTATGGGGAGCGGCATGGTTAAGGAGGGCCACACAGGATGAAAATTTCCTCAACTACATTCAAAGCAATGGCAAAACGCTTGGTGCGGAAGACAATATAAATGAATTCGGTTGGGACAACAAGCATGCTGGCCTTAACGTTCTTGTCTCCAAGGTCAGTACTCTCCCATTCATTCACCAATTCTAGTCAATTCAACTATACTCTTGGAAATTGAAATCATACAAATTTATGTGTGACCAGAATATATATATATATATATATAGATACACATCTTAAAAAGAAAAAGATAGATTTTATAATATTCATTAATTAATTTCTTTTAGGAAGTGCTAGAAGGAAATGTATATTCTCTTGAATCTTACAAGACCTCAGCAGAGAGCTTCCTATGCACACTCATACCCGAAACATCAAGTTCACACATAGAGTACAGTCCCGGTGGACTCATATACAGACCAGGTGGCAGCAACTTGCAACATGCGACTTCAATTGCTTTCCTTGAGTTGGTGTATGCCAATTACCTATCTCGCACCACACAAACCATCAACTGTGGGAATGTCTATGTCAGTGCACAAACACTTCGCCAGCGTGCTAAGAGTCAAGTTGATTACATTCTAGGAGATAACCCATTGGGCTTGTCCTACATGGTGGGCTACGGCAACAATTACCCGCAACGTATTCATCACCGTGGCTCGTCTTTACCATCCATTAAGGACCATCCTCAGCACATTGCCTGCAAAGATGGTTCCATTTACTTCAACTCGACAGATCCTAACCCAAATGTTCTTGTAGGAGCCATTGTGGGAGGACCCGGAAAAGATGATGTTTTTGTGGATGACAGAGCTGATTTTAGGAAGTCCGAGCCAACCACATATATTAACGCACCATTTGTTGGGGTTTTAGCATACTTTGTTGCTAATCCCAATCCTTAGTTTTAGTTACTATAATGATATACAGATCTAATCTAAGTTTCCTCTTTTTTGTAAATAAAAGATATACAGGAAAAGGGTCTCTCATCTTGGGAAAAAGCAAGAAGGAAGAGGCTTGCTTGTGTTGGATACATAGGAATACTACGGAATTTGAAGTCACAAAAGCTCTTTGTGACTTTTCCATTGATGGGTGGAGAACAAAAGATTGATTACTATAGTGTTTCTTTTTTTTGCCTTGACTTTGCCAAGAAATATGAGTGACCGAGGTTGTGATAGTGTGGATGTTTGTTAATCTTGATGTTTGCAATGAAGCAACTTTTTGTCATAATTGTGTTTTTTCTTGATGATAATTATTTGCAAAATCAAGTGCGTGGCCACGGATGACAATGGATGGGGTACTGAAATATCCATCTTTGTACCCGCTTTTTCAGGTTGGTAGTAATTTGAATACTAATATCATGTATAATTGGTATCTATGCACTTGTACGGGTAACAATGGGTATGATCTAGAAAAAGGCACTCCCTCCTGTCTAAATTATAGATACATGAGTTATTCAATGAACCAAAAAAGTGACTTGTTGTTTATATTTTGGATCGGAGGGAGTATTATATAGTATATGTGTCTAGTTCCACGTTTAAGAAAAAGTTTCATACTTTATACCAAAATGAACGACTTGGGGCAGAGCAGGCCAGTTTTTTTCAAGAGGGCCGAATATAAAGATTAAAATAAAAAAAAAACATATTTCTAAAATTAAGATATTGAACTCGTGTGTGAGTGAGAGCCGCCCCTAGTAATAATAACTTTAAATACTCAAAACCTAATGGGTTTCTTTGTACATGGAGATAGAGTGCTGGACTCATTACAATTAAGTATAGTATTTTAGCTAAATATGTGCATATTTAGTTTTCAATTGGAAGGTTCTAAAAGTACGTTGGAACTCAAAATAATTATAAAAAAAAATTATACAAATATGTTTTTAGACTCAAATGTGTGTTTGTAACTAAAACCCAAACACACCCAATGTTTTACTAGATCAACTTGATTGAAAAATGGATCCATGTTCGATTTGGTCAAGAGTCTAGACTAGCTACATTATTAAATTCATCAATCAACTTTAGACATTATAAGATATTTACAAATTATCATTAAAATAATATTTTATTAATTAGACAAACTTTAATATTTTTAAAATTACAATTTTCAAACATCTATGTTTTAATATTCTCATTTATTTTTTTACTACTATTAAAATAATATTTGTCAATTAAACTTACATTATAAAATATCTTTCATATATTTTTTTTAGATTTCACAAAATACACACGGAATTCTTATATACTTGTTGGTAAAAATATACGAGCATACCAAAGCGACAAATTCTGTAGCAGTTGGAGAGTGATTAGTGCGTTTCAGCTACCAGTACCACAGCAACACCCAACACCCATGTTGTTTTTTCCTAAAACTATATATTAATTGGTCTCATGATCACCGGCACCGTATTGATCCGTATTTCTGGTAGGTTACCATTCATGCCGATCTCATTAATTATAGTATCACTTTTTTGTGGCTTTGATAAAACGCTAACCGATGCTTCACAAGAACACCGATGGGGCCTCTGTTTGACCTCTTACTTTGGTGGATGTTTGGACCAATTTCATAGATGCGTGCCCCCTCTAAGGCGAGAACTCGTGAATTTGACACCAAACTCAATCTCCATTTCTACTTTTGCAGTTTTGCCCACCTTTTTTTTCTTTAAAGAAATAGGGTTAGGGTTAGATTTATTTATTAACTTATTAATAAATCGAAGAGTTTCTGTTTTCAACTTATGCTAAACAAGGTGTCTAAATTAGCTGGAACGCAATTTAAGAATGTTCTATCACAACCACGACCACAATATAAAATAAAGAGAAGAATAAGAAGGAAGGGTAGTATTTGGGCCTGACTGTTGTGCGTTACAAAACTGATCAAGATAATGGTCAATGGACATAGATTTGGGTCCAATATGTCAATCTCAGTCTGTAACATTAACACGATAAAAATGCTTTGGGCCTACATTTGGATACATGCAGTCGGGCTTCCTTACTGGGCCTACTGGCGGCAAAGAGAATGGGAACATTACTACAGCTAGGAAATAAAGGGTTTAGGAAATAATTTGACCAAAAAAAAAAGGTTTAGGAAATAAAGGGTACTTTGACCCCGAAAAAAAAAAAGAGAAAATAAAGGGTGCAGTGTGATCTTTTTTTTTTTACCAAAAAAAAGCGTGATATTATTTTTAGAAATATTGCAATTGACAGAAAGTGAAACACATGAAATTACCTTTATACAACTAAATCCTCTTAACAACTAAATTACCTTTCTACAAATTATTTATCCAAACACATTGTTACATTATTTATCCAAAATGATTTAATAATTGAATACAGCGCCAAAAATGTTATGGTATATATATATATATATATATGAGTAAAATATATTTCTCTCTCGCGAGAGATATCAATATTACACTCTCATTTCTTCTTGTTTAAAAGCACATACTCTCCTTCCCTGAGAGATATCAATATTATACTCTTCTCCTCTCTTGTTTGAAAACACACATTTGCTTCCTTTCAAAGATAAAATATAATACATTTTTCTTTATTTTTGTAATTTTTCATTAACATAAAAGTTAGCCTCTGTTCAAATATTTTTGGGTTAATTATATTTTTAGTCCTTTACAAATTACCAGATTTGAGTTAGGTCCTTTAAAAAAAAGTCAAACTTTTTTAGTCCTTTAAAAAAAATTGTTTGATTTAGGTCATTTAAGTGAGTTGACTTGCTAGGTGGCACATTTTAACTCAGTCATCATGCCTACGTGGCACGAAACGCTGACGTGGCAATATTAACTTTTGAATTTAGTCCCTCTAAAAATTGATGAGTTTTGATTTTAGTCTTTCTAAAAATTGAGTTTTGATTTTAGTCTCTCTGGTTTTTTTTCTCTCTCTCTCTCACCCCCACCTCCGCCACTCTCTCTCTCGTTTTCTCTCTCTCTCACCCCCCACCACCACCACCACCACCACTCTCTCTCTCTCTCTCTCACCCCCACCACCACCACTCTCTCACCCCCACCACCGCCACTCTCTCTCTCTCTTGTTTTCTCTCTCTCACCCCCACCACCACCACCCCCCCACCACTCTCTCTCTCACCCCCACCACCACCATTGATTTGTTATTAATTTATCAAGGTTCACGATTTGTTATGTAACAAATCGTGAGAGAAAGAAAACGAGAGAGAGAGAGAGAGAGAGTGTGTGGTGGTGGTGGGGGTAAGAGAGAGCGAGAAAGAGAGAGAGAGAGAGAGAGAGAGAGAGTGGTGGTGGTGGTGGTGGGGGGTGAGAGAGAGAGAGTGACAATGGTGGAGGTGAGAGAGAGAAAAAACCAGATGGACTAAAATCAAAACTCATCAATTTTTAGAGGGATTAAAGCCAAAACTCATCAATTTTTAGAGGGACTAAATTCAAAAGTTAATATTGCCATGTCAGCATTTTGTGTCACGTAGGCATAATGACTTGGTCAAAATGTGCCACCTAGCAAGTCAACTAACTTAAATGACCTAAATCAAACAAATTTTTTTTTAAATGACTAAAAAAGTTTGACTTTTTTTTAAAGGACCTAACTCAAATCTGTGGCAATTTTTAAAGGACTAAAAACATAATTAAGCCAATATTTTTTATAACCATAATAATTTTTTTTTATTTCATTTCTATTTTTGCCTCATTTCCTTTCTCATTCCAATTTCTGATTCCTGAAATCAGAATCACCGTTTTACTACGTTCACCATCACATTCCACTAACAATGGGTTCGTTTTGGTTTTAGTGGAATGTGGTGGTGGACGCTGAAACAGTGATTTTGAAATCGAAATAGGAAAAAAAATTGGACAAAAACGGAAATGAAATGAAAGATAAAAGGTTATTATGGTAATAAAAAATATTTTACCGGAGACTAACTTTTACGTCAATGGAAAATTACAAAAATAGAGAAAAATGTATCATATTTTATCTTTGAAGGGAAGGAAATGTGTAATATTAGTATCTCTCAGGGGATAGGAGTGTGTTTTCAAACAAGAAAAGAAGAGAGTATAATATCGATATCTCCTAAAAGAAAAAAGTGTGTGTTTTTAAACAAGAGAAAAAAAGAGTATAATAAGGGCATGGGAGCATATTTTACCCTATATATATTACTACTACCAACTTGGTACTAAGAGTTGATGACGCAACAGTGCAAAATAGTTGAGGCCATTGAGTTTGAGAGCCCATTGGAATGTGACAAATAAAGGAATGAATGATATGGAACCTGAACTAATCTCGTCAGATCCTGTAATTGAATCACGACCGTTACTCGGGTGAGAAGCAGACAGACAAGAGAATACAAAGCAGCTAGGCCAATTGTAGCCTCACACTTACTCTCCCTAAACATCGCTAATTTTGTACCCTTTTTGATGCCCCCTTCACGGTTGATGTGCATATAGGCACAAGCGAGAGGGGGGAGGAGAAAATATCTTCCTGTTTTTTCTGTTTTTCCCAATTCCTTTTTTACGAGGTGAGAAAAAAACCCTCCGTTTCAACCACGTACGCAGGTGCCAGGTCAGCATGAGTCAACCAAATTATCATCCACGTGGCAGGCGAGGATAGGCTGGGTCACAGCAGCCTCAAACGAAACATCACTTGGGATGTTATAAATCAGAGACAGAGAGAGAGAGAGGGAGTGCATGTGTGGTACATACAAAGGTTGCTGGTGGTGGCGGGGATAAGATAGATTGTACAACTACCTACCTATAGCTGGTCTCACACAAACACACACACTAGTTACAGAGAGAGAGAGAGAGAGAGAGAGTGAAGAATGGCCTCTGCTTCTGCAACACTTCTAAAGTCATCCCCAGTTCTTGACAAGTCTGAGTGGGTGAAGGGTCAAACCCTCCGCCAGCCTTCAGCAGTATCAGTTGTGAGATGCAACCCCACCACCCCTTCGGCCCTCACCATCAGAGCTGGTTCCTATGCTGACGAACTCGTCAAGACCGCGGTATGTTACTTAATTCATGTTTTCATTTCACATGATTATGATACTGAAATGAAAAATGATTTTCTGACATCTCAATCCTAGAGTAAATGTGATAGACGAGTAACTTGACAAAAATACAAAAATAGAAAGAGAAATGGTTATTAAATGAGTGATGGAAATTGAGGGAACGTTAAAAAATCACAACTTTACTTATAAGTACTATTTAGCCACGGGTTTTGTTGGCTAAATTTTACCTTTTTTTTCTTTTTTGAAAGAAGCTCAGTAGTAATTTTCACTGTCTGTCACTTAAATTGTCTCCTCGATCTGTGTGTGGTTTTTATGTGAGTACTACAGAAAACGGTGGCGTCACCAGGGCGTGGTATTTTGGCGATGGATGAGTCAAATGCTACCTGTGGGAAGCGTTTGGCCTCAATTGGGCTAGAGAACACCGAGGCTAACCGCCAGGCATACCGTACCCTCCTCGTGACGGCTCCTGGTCTTGGCGAGTACATCTCTGGTGCCATTCTCTTCGAGGAAACTCTCTACCAATCCACCGTTGATGGCAAGAAGATCGTCGACGTCCTTGTGGAGCAGAAGATTGTTCCTGGTATTAAGGTCGACAAGGTAAGCAATTAGAATTCACCCTTCCAACCAAGTGAAGAAGTACTTTATCAGTTATTAACTGGCTATTATATGTGGTAGTGTGCATGTAATGTGTGTATGGTAAATGTTAATTAATGAGTGGTTCATATATATGTACTGAGAACAACAGGGTTTGGTGCCCCTGGCTGGTTCCAACGATGAGTCATGGTGCCAAGGTCTGGATGGTCTTGCCTCTCGCTCTGCTGCTTACTATCAGCAAGGTGCCCGTTTCGCTAAATGGTAAGTATTGTGTATTGTGTATTGTGTATTGTGTAGTGTAGGCAAAAAAAATAAAAAATAAAAATGAAAATATCATTCGTGCCCATTTTATATATCTTAGGAGACTTAGAAAGTTGTATTTAATTGATGAATTACAGGCGTACTGTTGTGAGCATCCCCAACGGTCCCTCTGCTCTGGCAGTCAAGGAAGCAGCCTGGGGTCTGGCTCGCTATGCTGCCATTACACAGGTAAGAAAACCATTGAAACAACTCAAGCAATAACTAGTACCACTTTACTTTAGTACTTACTAATTAATTGTTACATAGCTATGTGAAAAGCACTTAATTTTGTATCTCTAAGTATCAGCTCTAAATCCAGTAGAAAAAATAAAAATAAAAGTATCAGCTGTAAATTGAGGGAAAATCATTGATTGTTAGTTCTTTTTTTGTGTGGTGAATTATTAGGACAATGGGTTGGTCCCAATTGTGGAGCCAGAGATATTGCTTGATGGTGAGCACGGCATTGACAGGACATTTGAGGTAGCCCAAAAGGTGTGGGCTGAGGTATTCTTCTACCTGGCTGAGAACAACGTCCTGTTCGAGGGTATCCTCCTCAAACCCAGCATGGTCACTCCCGGAGCTGAGTCCAAGGACAAGGCCACTCCTCAGCAAGTTGCTGACTACACCCTCAAGCTCCTTCACAGGAGAATCCCCCCTGCTGTCCCTGGAATTATGGTAAGTGCCACTCCCAAATGAAGAAGTTATTATTCCATCTTAACTACTCCAAATGGTTCACAGTAGCCATCATCATCGATTATCAATCAATCAATTACTATTGTGACGTGTTATTTTTCAAATTGTGTCATGTGTTACCTATTCAACTATTTTTATTTTCAAAGTAAAATTGTTTTATTTATTGAGTTTTTTATACTGTTTTTGTTAGCAAAAGACACGTTTGTATGGGTCAGGTCTATAAACTAGTTAATGACCAAATTAAGTTGTGACTTGTGCAGTTTCTGTCTGGAGGACAATCTGAGGTGGAAGCAACATTGAACTTGAATGCAATGAACCAATCACCAAACCCATGGCACGTGTCCTTCTCATACGCCAGAGCCCTCCAAAACACATGCTTGAAGACATGGGGAGGGCGCCCAGAGAATGTGAAGGCAGCACAGGATGCACTCCTCTTCCGTGCCAAGTCCAACCACCTCGCTCAGCTTGGCAAATACACCGGCGAGGGTGAATCTGAGGAAGCCACCAAGGGAATGTTCGTCAAGGGCTACTCCTACTAAGATGTTAGCACTTAGCAGCACTGAATTATGTGATACGTGTTAGGCAGCACCACTTGCAGTGGTGTTACTTGCTGGAGGATGGAACACAAATTCCTCTAAAATGTGTTGTTGTGGTTTATATAGTCTTGGAAACTACTTTAATTCATGATTTACATGTACCTTTTCAACTTAATGAACTCCTTGCCAATCAACTAGAGTCTTGTACTTCAGCATGCATCATCATCATCATCTACTAAAATGCTTGAACCTCGCGCAGTTGGTAAGAAGTTAAGGACCCAATCTTACATTTGTCCCTACCCCACAACTTCAAATAAACTACTCTCATTTCGTTTCAAATTATAGAACATATGGAGGAGGAGATTTTAGTCGTTAAACTTAATCCAGGGCTATGTATAACTAAATCATATTTTTAGTGGTCTGGTACATGACATAAGAATTTTTTCCTAATTTACTACATAGAAATGTTAATTTACTCCAGCTCAAAATTGCATGTATTTCTGGCTTGCTTTTTTTTTTTCTGTCAACAATTTCTGGCTTGCTTTTGAGAGGGGGAGTGGGTTTTTTTTGGTCATGAGGGGGAGTGGGTTTCATAAAATCAAAAGGCCCAACGAAAGCCCAACAAGTAAAGCAACACATGACCCACCCAGTACACAAAACATTGAAAGATAGGCCCAAATAAACTCTTCTAAATTCATCATAAATTTTACATCAAACTTGTTTTGAAAATAAAAACATCAAAATATTAAATCACTTTTAAACTCAATTTTAATCAAATTAACTTTACAAAATCAATTTTAAAAAAAAAAATCACATCTAGTAAAATGTTCAGCTAAACATATGCTTATGCTGTCGCCTATAGGGAGCGTATATACCAAAAAGCTTTCAAGACTCGATGCACATGGCGTCCGAGAGGAATGCATGAAGAAACATCATAATTTACACCATGACACTCGGAAATCATCCTTTTTCCAAAGCCTCTTTAGTCTTTTAACTTTACTTTTTTCCCCAGCGCCTCAACACTTTTGCATGTGCTGCAGGAAGGGTTAATAATGTTCTTGTGAGAAAGTTCCATGGACACTTAATTGGTAATTAAACTTTGTTGAAATACGGCTGCTGGTACTATATCAACGAAATGAACTATTTATCAAAACAAAAACGAATTGAACTATTACTACAAAGCAAATTCATATTTAAAAATGTCACTATGTCAGCCCAACACATTGAAATCTATATTTAGTAATACAAATAAATTTCGGGATTCACTTTGGTATTATATATACTATATCGTATATGAATTTATAACTCTTAATATAGCAAATAAAGGTAACTTTTTTTTAATAAACTTATAATTTGTATAAAAAATGCTTTCTAACTTTTAATTTAAAGTTACATCTTGGTATAAAATTACAAAATTACATGCGTAAATATTACAAATCTATAAAAATATTATGATACTGTACAGTCATAATAAAATGAATTCCATACTTTTATTTTTTGATTATTAATGTAAATCAACCCTTATCACCTTTGGGCGGCAGCAGCAGTGCTCTCTTTTATTCCAAACTTGGTAGTTAACGTGACAGAAGAAGAAAGAGGTAAGCTCTGAACTCTGGTCATTTATATATTGCCCTTCCTTTCAACCGTTTCCAGCTAAACAAAAGGAGATGATCCACATGACGTGATGCACGTTAATTTCAACCTGTAAGAAAGCCATACCTTTGACCTAATTTAGCAAATGTTTTCACGTTATATATAACAGGGAGAGGCTCAATTATGCTCACCCACTATGTTGTCTAGCAGTAGCAGAAATAGTTAAATGAAATAATCGTACTATTCGCGAGGGTGAATTGTTATTAAGGATAATAAATTAAAGGCTTAAATATGTTTTTAGTCCCTCATATTTTACTTAAGTTTGTTTTTAATCTCTCAAATACCAAGAATATTATTTTAGTCCCTAATCTTTTGAAAATCAATCACTTTTGGTATCTCACATGATTATTTTAGTTCCTAATATTTTAAAAATATGTCACAATTAGTCCCTCATATTTCAAAAAAAATGACCAAAAGTGACTGATTTTCAAAAGATTAGGGACTAAAATAATATTATTGGTATTTGAGGGACTAAAAACGAACTTAGACTAAACATGAGGGACCAAAAACATATTTAAGCCTAAATTAAATATATAATTTCAAACAATGTTTTAAATTTGATCATGTAATAATATGTAGTAGAATGAAATTATTAACGTGCTTGTTCGGACCTATCATACCTGATTCATTACTATTGATCACTAATTAATATTCACTAGAATTTAAAATCAGTGTTGATTTCGATTTTGGACAGATGCTTATCATTTATCAACAAAGTATACAGCTTGCCCTGCATATTTAATACATGATTGAGTCATCAATTTAGTCCTTAAATTTATGGAGTACTAATAACTTAATCTCTAAATTTTTAATATTTTAAATTATCTATAAAATAAAAAATTCTCTATTCATGCAAAATTAAACAGTTTTCTTTTGTTTTTTGTTTTAAAAAAAGACTTAAATATGTTTTTAGTCCCTCAAGTTTGTGAAATTGTTGTTTTTGGTCCCTCAAATTTAAAACACCTATTTTTGGTCCCTTATTTTTAAAAATGCGTCATTTTTAGTCTCTGGGGTCATATTTTAAATTTAAAAGTATTTTCTAAATTTGAGAGGGGTCAAAATATAAATTTAAAAAATCCTTAGAAGTTAGGGAAATTGGAGTAAGGTGAGAATCAGAATTTAAGAGGGGTCAAATTATAAATTTAAAAAGTACTTTTCAAATTGAAAAATAGCCCGAGGGACTAAAAATGACACATTTTAAAAAATGAGGGATAAAAAATAGGCGTTTTAAATTTTAGGGACTAAAAATAACAATTACCCAAATTTAAGTCCATGAGGTCATATTTTAAATTTAAAAGTATTTTCTAAATTTGAGAGGGGTCAAAATATAAATTTAAAAAATTCTTAGAAGATAGAAAAATAGGAATAAGGTGAGAATCAGAATTTAAGAGGGGTCAAATTATAAATTTAAAAAATATTTGTCAAATTAAAAATTAGCCACAAAAACTAAAAATGACACATTTTTAAGAATAAAAAACTAAAAATAAATATTTTAAATTTTAGAGACTAAAAACAACACGTACCCAAACTTAAGAGACTAAAAACGTCTAAAAAGATAACATACATGCAAAATGTCAAAATTTAAGTGAGGACAGAAACTTTTGGTCCCATAAGCGGGTTACTGGGTTTGGTGCTCCCAGGTGAGAAACGAAGGAACCGATAAAACCATATCTCTCTTGCACTGCATGGTGGCATTACATACATGTTTTTTTTTTCAGATCGTGGGTCGTTAAAGTTATGCAGTGCCCAATTTCACTCTTCCACTTTTTTTTTATTCCCACTTCCTTTACTTTTCTCAATCCCATTGCCAAAAAAAATAAAGCTTCAACCTCTCCCTATTTTGATTCCGCTTAACAAACATCTCAACTTTGACGCCACTTCACAGTAAGATCTATATCTGTTATATTCTTCTGGGCTTTCATTTGAGTGTCTCTACTCTGAACCAATTCAGAGATGAGGAGGTAGTTACTTAACTGGCATTCAGGCGCCATGTAACGAACTCTCAAGAGAAGAAAGTGCGTGGATTTCTTTGTTTTACTTTTGGGTCACTGAAAAACTGTGCCTTGTTGATTCCTATTTGTGGTTTAACGGTTCGCTCAGTGTGAGAGAGGAACTAGAGGCGTTAAAGGACAGTGGGAAGTTGAAGGTGAATTCATTGGATTGGCCATTTGGGTCGTCAAAAATTAATTAATTTCTGTCAGAAACATGTGATGTGAGGAGCCTCTGTGTTTATTGGAGGGAAGAAAAAGAGGGCGAGGGTGAAAGAGTGAAAGGGATGGTCCTGTTTGTTGGGTTGGGACCCGTGCTGACTCAGTGTAACAAACGAGTCATGCTATTGTTTCCTTCAACTTCCTTCACCCAACTCAGCCATTTGGCGATCGCCACGATGGAAAGTGTATTCTATTCTTTCTTTACAACTGGGGTCATTGTTCAAGGAAGGGATGATGAAACATCGGAATCTCTTATGTCTTATGTTTTCGCCCCCTGCTCTGTTCTCTTAACCTTTTGATTTTTTTCTCTCTCTCTCTCTCTCTTTTCTTTCCACATGAAGCTTGGTACCTAAGAATAACCAAAAGACTTTCATATTCTTTAATTGCAACACAACAACACATTCGTGATTAGTCATCTTCTCCATCTTCATGCTTGCAAGCGACAAACTGATGATTTATTGATGATATAAATTTAATTAGTTAGTATTCTGTTGTGTATTGGTCTTTCTAAAGTTAGTTTCTTGTTGCTATTATTGCATATTTATTTATGGCCTGATATTAAATGGGTTGTTGTTACTTGTTGCTTTCTCGTTCATGATTTAATTCTTGTAGCTAATGCTCTCAAATTATGGGCTTAGTGTTTTTGTGAACTGCCAGCTATTTTCCTTTAATTATCTTGCATTTTAGGAAAGCATTAATTAATGACTTCAACAATTCACGACATCACCTTTTTTCTTTTTATACTTTTTATTAATTAAAGGTGAGAAATGGGGGCTATTGCTGGAGAAGAGGTAGTGAAATGGGAGAAGATGGAAGGAGTAAGTGGTGGCCGTGAAGAGAAGATTCTGGTGTTGGTAAGGCTTAGGCCTCTGAGTGAGAAGGAAACAGCTGTGAATGAAGTGGCAGATTGGGAATGCATCAATGACACTACCATCTTATACCGGAACACGCTTAGGGAAGGTTCCACATTTCCAAGTGCCTACACCTTTGGTAAGTAAAAATGTCTAACTGTGTTGCTTTATTATTCACAGACTTGTATCATTGTTAAATTGGTATCAAACAATTCAATGTTTACACTATATTCACAAAATTGGGATCTCAGAACATGGGTTTGATTCAGCAGATATATATATATATATACTGGTTGACTTTCCCTTAACTGGGGAGAATGTTTTATGAATTTCGGTTATGATTTGGTTGTAGACAGAGTATTTCGGGGTGACTCTTCCACCAAGCAGGTATATGAGGAAGGGGCCAAACAAATTGCTCTTTCAGCTGTTGGTGGAATTAACTGTAAGTATATATTTTTTTCTGCTCAACCTTGTTAGTTGTTAGCTTTGAGTACTGACATATGCATTCATACATTCTCTCAGCAAGTATTTTTGCGTACGGGCAAACAAGTAGTGGAAAGACATACACGATGAATGGAATAACTGAGTATGCTGTGACAGATATTTTTGACTATATAAACAAGGTGATTGAACTACTAGTTTATTAATCTACCTGTTCAGTTTTTCAGTATCACTTTTCAGTTTTCACCATAACTTTTGTTTATAATATTACAAGTCTTGTTGTGTTAACACAAGGTTGCTATTACCTTTTTAGCATGAAGAAAGAGCATTTGTATTGAAATTCTCAGCAATTGAAATTTACAATGAAGTTATTAGGGACCTCCTCAGCACTGAGAACACTCCACTAAGGCTGCGTGATGATCCTGAGGTGAATGCATTCTCTATATATTGAATTGAAGAATGAATTGAGATTGTTTATTTAATCATTTCGCGATTTTTCAGAAAGGACCTATCATAGAGAAACTTACAGAGGAGATTTTACGGGACTGGGTGCATTTGAAAGAGCTCTTATCATTCTGTGAAGGTAATGGATTTTGCATAACTTTCTTGACATAGGTTGGTTTGTACCATTACATTTCCTACTATACTCTTGCAGCACAAAGGCAAGTAGGAGAGACATACCTCAATGAAAAGAGTTCTAGATCTCACCAAATTATCAGACTGGTGTGTACCTTCCCTTCCCTCTGCTTAAAACATTGCATATGATATATTTTACTTGTAATTAAACATTTGTTAATGGAATTGTAACCTTGCAGACAATTGAAAGTTCCGCCAGAGAATTTTTGGGTAAAAGCAACTCAACCACACTAGCAGCTAGCGTGGTATGTTTAAATTTTCAAATTCTTCATCTAGTTCAGGATATAAAATGTAGAAGTTTTTATAATTATTCTTGTTTCTTTTCTGTGCAGAATTTTGTTGATTTGGCAGGGAGTGAGCGTGCTTCCCAGGCACTATCAGCTGGGTCCAGATTGAAAGAAGGTTGTCATATAAACCGGAGTTTACTCACTCTTGGAACAGTCATTCGTAAGCTTAGGTTGTCTACTTCTTCCTTAGCTTATGATGTCTTCCTTCTTTACTCAGCTTCTATTATTATTAGCAAACCTACACTATGTTCTGGAATGCAGTAAGGGAAGACAAGGACACATCAATTACAGAGATTCTAAGTTGACACGCATACTGCAGCCTTCCTTAGGTGGCAATGCTAGAACAGCCATCATTTGCACTTTAAGCCCTGCGCGAAGCCATGTTGAGCAAACTAGAAACACACTTCTTTTTGCTTGTTGTGCTAAAGAAGTGACTACTAAAGCACAGGTTAATGTGGTGATGTCTGACAAGGCCTTGGTCAAGCAGCTTCAGAAAGAGGTGGAGAGATTAGAGAGTGAGTTGAGAATTCCTTGTCCTCCTGCCACCAATTGCAATTATGCAGACATGTTGAGAAAGAAAGATCTCCAGATAGAAAAGGTCATCATTCGTTTTTTTGAATTTATATGATGATATTCAGTTTGTGTTGATTGTGGACATGTTTTGCAATGGAACTTTGAAGATATTGATTTAGTGATACATCTTTCATCCTTTTGCATGTTACATTCTTGTTACTCCTTGGATGTTGATAACATAGACCTCGAATATTCAGATGGAGAAGGAGATTAGGGAGCTAATTAAGCAACGTGATCTTGCTCAATCTCGGCTTGAGGATTTGCTGCGCATTGTTGGAAACAATCACAAATCTAGAAAAGTAATTTCTATTCCATAATGAGTGAAAATTCTATATCATATATAAGAGATTATGCCTCTAAATTTGGTTTTCTGTCTTATTATTGTTCAGTCCGGCATTAGTAATTGTTCTAATTTGCAGGAAAGGGTAGATACCTGGGAAGATGACGGTTCAGTATCAGAGTCATCAAGCATTTATCGTCCTGATTTACGCTTTAAAGAATTCAATAATCCTCACTATAATGATGAAGACAGCAGAAGTAACCCTGATGATTAGTTTGTTTCTTCTCTCTGCCAATTGTAAATAGTCTGATACAAGTGATTCCATTAAGAGTGTTAACTGTGTCAAATCCGGTTATTTGCTTTTACAGAATACCCTGATGAATACTGCAAAGAAGTTCAGTGTGTTGAATTGGAGGAATCAAGTAGAGATGACCCGGAAAATCCTGATCCACCAGCAAGTGACAATGGGGTGTTGGCATTACCATTGCATGGAGAGGAAAATGCAATTAATCAGGAAATATCAACTCCTGATAGGGATCAGAGAATCCGCGATGCGCAATCGAGTACTGATTCTCTTGTATGTTCCTACCCTGATGAACAGTCTCTACAGGCTATGTCAAATTCTAGGAATCTTAAGTTAACAAGGAGCTGGAGTTTCTCAGGAGAAATGGAGAGGACTCCAGCCAATGGTTTTGAAAAATTGTTCCCCGGAAGACCTTATGGTTTGAGGAGAAAGCTCCTTCCGTTGACTTATGGTGCTTCCACAAAATTGTCAATGAATGGTTCTCCTTCTTCTGTTGGAAGTCCTTCTGTGGATGGGTTAAGAACCAACAGCACCCCAGCAACTGCTAATGAGGATATTACTAGCATCCAAACTTTTGTTGCTGGGATGAAGGAAATGGTCAAACTAGAGTACCAGAATCAGCTTGCTGATGGTCAGGTACGAATAAATCATTTCAACTCCTTTCTTAACTTTTGAAACTTAAACAACAGAAGAAAAAAAATCTATTACTTTTCTTTGAAGTAACTGAAATTGTTTGCATGTTTCTTCCTGTTTTCTTGAAAGCGTTAAATATGCAATATTGGCCAGCTATTCATACAAATTAATGTGATTATATTTTTATTAGAGAAATACTGATATACTTATAGCAGGCATGGATGATGAGTTCACATAATCATACTTGTCACAGCTGTTGTAACTTGTATTTGCTATTCGTGTAATGTTTCATTTGATGCTTATAAATTTCTTTTGGAAAGACATTATCAACCTTGAGGCTTGATGTTCCTTGACTAAATTAGACTTTGTGAATTGTAGGATCAGCTGACAGAGGTAAAACCTTTTATCAAGTTTGAGAAGAACATGAAAGATGTAGGTGTGGATCCAATGTTAGAGGCACCTGGAACTCCTTTAGAATGGCCACTGCAATTCAAGCAGCAGCAAAAAGAGATAGTTGAACTGTGGCAAGCCTGCAGTGTATCATTGTTCCACAGGACCTACTTCTTTCTTTTGTTCAGGGGCGACCCAACAGACTCTATTTACATGGAGGTGGAGCTTAGAAGACTATCTTTCCTCAAAGAAACATTTCCCAATGGTCAATCAGGCACATTGACTTCAAGGTTCTCTCTTTTCTCTGCCACCTACTTGAGCATGATCTAGTTGCATTCAAGGGTCTGTCACGTGGACATTATTTATCATCTTAATGAAATTAAAGCATGTCTGGTTCAGCTTCATGTTGACTGACATATGTTGAGTTTGTGTGTGGGGGGGAACAGTGTAAAGGGTCTTCGAAGGGAGAGAGGGATGCTTGTGAATCTGATGCAGAAAAGGCTATCGGAGGGAGAGAGGGAAGATGTGTTCAACAAGTGGGGGATTGCATTGGATTCAAAGCGAAGGAGGATGCAGCTGGCGAACCGCTTATGGAGCAACACTGACATGAACCACGTCATGGAGAGTGCTGAAATTGTGGCTAAATTAGTGAGGTTTAACGAGCAGGGGAAGGGTAAGGTACTGAAGGAGATGTTTGGGCTTAGCTTCACTCCCCAGCACCAGCGCACATATTCCTGGAAAAATAGCAGGACGACTCTGTTTTAGGTCCTTCTTTGTGTTGTGCCCGCCGAGTGCATGTGATGCTAGTATATGATATAATATAATGTATTAACATACTGACCAAGGGACCTCCTCCAGACCGGACAACATTGAACATGACTAAAGGAAATAGGTCACTCGAATGCATATTTAAGTCTCAAGTGAAATTTGATGGGAGGTTGTTAGATTAACTAAAATAATTTATTAAAATTATGTAATTTTATTTGAAATTTAACTTTACCATTTTTTGGAATGTAAAATTA
Source organism: Glycyrrhiza uralensis (assembly GCA_030159175.1). Classification (NCBI taxonomy): domain Eukaryota; kingdom Viridiplantae; phylum Streptophyta; class Magnoliopsida; order Fabales; family Fabaceae; genus Glycyrrhiza; species Glycyrrhiza uralensis. The sequence continues at coordinate 55,632,941 of BRZY01000005.1, forward strand.
CTTATAAAATTATTGTGATTAATTTTGTTTAACATTTTTTTTAATTTTTTCAATCATAAAATCAATTCATTTAATTTTTATTGGGATATTATTAATCTCAGGTAATAATATAACAACTCAAAATTTTAGTAACAAAGCCAATTCAATGATTATCGGGAGATAAGCGAGAAAAAACAGAGCATGTTTCGGATCCTTTTTATATTTTCACTTTTATTTGTCATGTTTTTGTTTCCTTCAACAAAGCATGTTCCGAAACACTTACCTAAATGTCATGTGAATTTAAGCATGCCAAATACAACAAAATGATTTTACAGTTTGGTTAAGCATGCCAAATACGCTACAAACGGAACTTCTTCCCTCATCTCCTATGGTATCCACGACAAAAAAAAAATACAAGGAAAAATATATTCATCTCCTTTATTGTTTAGGAAATTACACTTATCCCCTTGCTTTGCTATTTTTAAGGGTCATTTATGTAAGATTCACATATAAATTAGTGTAAGAATAAGCACTAGCTTCAGGGAGGTTGTCCAATTACTCCAAATTAAGAAAGCCAAATAATTTTGGAGTAGATTGGGCTTTGTAGAGGCTGCCCCTGTCCCTACATTGAAGATGTATCCTAAGGAGAAAAGATGTCGCTTGTATGTTGGACATCTCGAAATACCCGTCGTTATTGGGTGTTCAAGTTATTTTTGGTGCTGAAAATATATGGGTTTTCCTAATTTAATTTGAATTCACCTCTCATTATCTTTTTCAGTGAGCTCCTTCGTATAAACAACTTTGCGTCCCACAGTTATCTATTATATCCGACACGGACAGGCAGTTAACTTGGATGAGGAAGATGTTCTGGAACATCACCACTGCAAGTGCCCGTTCAACATCATTGCGCATAATTGGGGCTCTCATTGCTGTGGCCTTGCTGTTATGGACCATCCGCAATGGATATCAAGCTGCAACTGAACCACGACACCCACCATATGGCCGATGGATTTCACATTTTGGAGCCTTGATTGTGCTTTTTGGTTTCTTGCTACTGGCTATTGGGCTCCCCATAATTGCGGACTTGTTTCTTAGGTTGTCAGATGAGCTACAATGCCCAGAGGAAACTGATCTTTATGATCAGAGTAGCAACCTGAAAGTGAAAGTTGATGCTTTGGTCTAATTGTGTTATAATTGAGCGCCATTCTCCTGAAATTACTTCAAGTCTACAAACACGGCATTTTCTCCTCTTTAATCTTTCAATTATTTGTGCTGAAGCAGTAGATCAGACATCAATGCTGTACGCTCTTTATTTTTTCACCTACTAGAGAATGGTGCCAGTTCTACAAATCTTGAGTGTGAATGACATTTTACCACAAAACATCCATGAGACCATGAGGGCTTAGCTAAGAAATATGTTAGGTGTGTTGACCGCATTTGAGAGTTAGTTGTTACAATTTTTATATATAAGGGAATTTTAGGAAGAATTTGACAATAGCAGGAAGGTTTTTACAGTAAATGAAAAATACAAGAGGGAACAATTTATTCAAATTCAAAATATTATTACAAATGAACTGAAAAATTTATAAAGGGCAATATATATAATCAGTGGAGTACTGAACCATGCAGCATGGCAGTGCTTAGCTAGCATGATTTTATACGAGGGGAAGCTCTATCCACTTCTATTATCAAAAGTTCCTCCACAACCAAACAAAGTAGTTGTTATGCACTCTAATCTCTCAGCAAATATTGCAACACTCAGTCCAAACAATCTCTATTTTGTGAGTGGTGCCAGACCCAAAGAGAAGGACTCCCTGCAAACTTCTAGTAATAACTGTGTTTATAAACCAAGTGTCCTATGCCATTCTGCAAATTCTAAGAAAGGATTCCAATTAAAATGACATACCCATTTTAGAGACTGTGCAAGACTCTGGGTATAAACTATAAAGGCTATCATGAATATGTTGCACAGCCAGCTTACGAAGCTATGCTCTGATGTGTGCTTGGTTTGGGGATACTGGTTCACAGGGTTTTAGTTTGGTGACTGGTGATTGGCTGCTTCTTGTTCTTCTCTTTCTCTGTTCTCTGTTTCAGTGTTCTCCTTCATCCTGTTTTGCTCTATTGGTGGTGTTCTTAAAATGTCTTCAAGAGATGCTTGCTCTGTTGGTGGTGCTCTTAAACTTGTGACTTATGAGTTGGGTATGACCTTCTTATGGATTTTGAAATTAAGTTTAATCAAGTGTTTGTAGTCATCTAGAGGGTTTTTTTTTCTTACTTATGCTATTTTATATGCAAGGTATGGATTTGTATGCATATCGCGATCAGTGTTATGATGTTATGATCGCGTGATCTATGATATTCACTCCCCTTCCCGATCCTAGGTCTAGGATCTTTTTTTTTTTTTGACTGAGGTAGGATCTTGGTTTTGACTCCTAAATAATAGCAAATATGTTGCACAGCCAGCTTATGAAGCTATGCTCTGACACGTGCTTCTTCCAATGTCTAACCTCCCTCCCACCACCAGTAAGCCTTTCAGCTTTTCGACATTTCCTTAATGAAGAGCAGCAACCGCATGCTGACTACAGAGTGGATTCAGGGTTTAGCCATAAATGGAACTATCCAGGGATATGAATTGAAACACTAGTTCACAAGCACATAACTTACCATCCCAACCAAGTCTCATAATAATTACAAACTAACAAGCATATAATCTACCTTAAACCATAAGCATGCCTTGTCTTCTTATTATATATATGCTTCAGGAAAACCAAAGAAACGGGAAGTATTATGCCGGAATTGCAAATTTTGGAGATAATTCTGATTTTAATTGTAATCAGCATTCAGCAGGGGAAAAGTTGAAGCAGAAATTGAGAGAGAAAAAAATACGGTTTAATAGAAAATGGTAATGAAAGTACACATATGGGTAACAACACAACCAACGAGCCCAAAACCCTAAAAAAGTTGGGAGAGGTAGAAGTAGTGGGAAGAATCAAATGAGCTTGAAAGGAAGAGGCCAAGGAGTAGACCTGGGAACTTCGACCTTGTCCTTGATGCGCTCGATCATCTTCTCTCTCTTCGGACGAGCTTTCCCGTACGATCCCTTGAATCTCTTCCCTTTCTTTGTCTTCTTATCCCCTCGCCCGCACAATATCGGCCCTGCTACTCCTCCACACTCCGCCGCCGCCATCGACGACGACGGCGGCCCTCTCGTCAACCACCTCGCGGCGACGCTGCTGCACCGCTGCATCACATTCACACTAACTCCACTCGCCATACCCATACACACTTCCACACTTCGCTTCTTTCCTATTTCCTATTTGCCGATGCTTGCGCTTTGATCCATGGGCCGTGGCTACACGACCCGGTGGAAAATATTTGGCCAATGCTCCCTGCACCCACATACATTGCTCATTGTGCACCCACACTCTAATTTTTTAACTTAAAATGTCAAAATCACCCCTACATAAATAAACCCAAACTCTGTCGCGTCATCTGCCTAGCTAAGCCGTCCACGGTGAGTCAGCATCATCGCCGTTCTGCGAAAACTCCGGCGTCCCACCTCTTGTTTCGTCTGCAATTCATCTTCGTCAGTAACAGTCAATCGCGTTCTACCCTTTATTTTTTTCCTGAAATCTGTTCGTTTCCTGAAATACAACTTCAGGAATTGAATTTCTGCATTTCGGAAGTCATATTTCCAGTCGTGTATTTGTTTCCGGAAATAACATTTCCGGAACCCAGGAATTCAATTCCAGAAGTGGTGTTTCCGGTGTGCCTTTTTGTTTCAGCAGTTATACAATTCGGCTTTCCCTCTTTTTTCTCTGTCGACAAATCCTATATTTGTTGTTTTGCTTTTAATCGATCCATTGAGAAAACGCTTAACAACGCTAGGCTCCTATAAAGTTTGTCTCTGTTTCTATTATTATTTTTTTTATAAATAATGTTCAGAAGTTAGAATACTTTGTCATTTTGCTTACAAGCAATGCTACATCCATATGTAATACATAATCTCCTTTATTTATCATGAAAATAGATATGTTGTTTGAGCGAATAACGTTTCATTTCAACCCCAGCTCAACTTATCAAAGAAGTTTACTGGTCTTTGTTTGTAGCCTCTGGCCTTGTCTCTCTTGGCTTTCTTTTTAATTTCACCCTTTATACTATGGTTTGAGCAAAATATATAGGGAAAAGAAGGAACACATATTGTTGGGAGAAAAAGAAGAAAAAGTCAACAAGAAGAGGGAGGAGGGGGACTGTCGCAGGGAAGAATGGGGAAGAAGGGGATTTTGAGGGAGGGGCATTTTTGTCTTTAACTTTCCAAAAATCCTAAGTGTGAGTGAAGTGTGGGTGTAGGGAACAACTCATGTGGGTGCAGGGAACATTAGCCAAATATTTTAGGCCTGGCCCATTTGTTCAAATGTTTATACGACCCTCATGGGCCTTACCCAAATCCATACTTAATTGCTCATGCCTCTTAATATTTATTTTCAGTAAGGATGCATTTTTTGTAATAACCTTACTCATGATCTTCTCTATTTTTCATGTAGAGTTTTTGCCTTCCGTAGGATCCGAACCTTGCACTGGCCCCAAATGACAAAAAAAAAAGTACTGGCAATTATATATTTATTTTGAACAAAAAAAGTACTGGCAATTATATGTGCCCATAGTATGTCGTTTTCTTGCTTTGAATTTGAGAATTGAATTCGTGCAATAATTAAAATTGTTTCTTCAGAACTATTTTATGAAAAATATTTTTTAAATCATATGGGTTTTATTCTCAATGTTTGATGAGGCTCACCTTAATTTCACCCAATAATAATACAAAAAATGTGTTGAGAAAATATATTAGAGAGTCTATTACTAATATTTCTCTATTAATTAGCACTCTATAAATCTTTTATGTTTGGATGGGAAGTTTAAGAGAGAAAAAGTGAGGAGTTTGTAATTAAGTCTTTGTGTTATCTAGGACTAGAAGTACTATAAGAAGAGAAATAAAATGAGATTTATTTATAAACACTTTAAACCATTTCTCAAAGTACAATTTGGAGGAAAAAATAAAATATTTATAGAAAACTGCGTCTAGCTAGTATTGAACTATTAAAACCGGTTCTTCTTAACATATACCACTGCTGCATGCCTGCATAAGCTAGGAAGGAAAAGAATATCGAAGCATTTTAGTAATGAAGTGTTCACAGAGAATCAGAATGTAGACCAAAAAAAGGAAGGTATTATGATTTATGGGAAAACACTAAGACTACGTGAATATAGTAAAAATGATGTGCTAATTACATGTACATTTCTTGGTTTAATTTCTGTATATATATATGAAACATACACAAAGTGCTTTTAAAGGTTAGAAAGATTATTTTCATCAATTAATTTATCCTGATCTTGTAATTGGGTTGAGTAATCAGAGTCACATGATCGGTCATAAATCTTCAAGCTAATGCGTAAAACGTAAAACACGGACAAGGCTAGGTGTGAGCTGCAAAGCAACAGGGAGGATTTTTTTATTTTCTTTGATGAGCAGCAACAGGGAGGATGGGAGTCATGGGACCATATTATTATTCTTGTTGATCAAGCTAGCTAGCCCCCTAAGAAATAAAGAAGAATAATAATATAGCCAAGGAGCTAGTTATGCAGCTACATCACAATACGTCAATATCAAAATATTTAATGCTTCAAAAAAACGACTACGAATAATCATTTATATCCATGGCCTGAGCATATATTGTCGCAGCAATATTCCACCATATATAATTTTTTTTGGATACAAATAAAATAAGTAGCAGAAAACGGTTAACAGATGCTAGATGCTCGATCACCGTTTTACTTGACTTTCTAATTCTAAAGTTTTGTTCACCTGACCTTCCTAGTCATGATGTGCAATTTTCTAATCATAAAGGAAGACCCGAAATTTTAATTAGATGCTGGGCTGGGTATGCAGGAACTCATTCATTCAATATTCCTATATCTTCTAACTGCTGCTATTCGACAAGAATTCTATGCTAATTAAGTTGCCAATAATACATTTTCCCTCTAGAATCTTGAACATTCTCCATGCACTAATGCCTATTGAGCTGGGGTGGAATCACAGAACTTCAGGTGGTGTGCTTATGATAAGATTTTCAAAGAGGGTGCTGACTTTATCTACTAGGGATCACTGTTAATTGTTAAAAAGATAATGTTCTGGGGTCTCACCGTCCTCTCATATAAAGGTATATTTAATTAAGATTATAGTTGAATGAATCTTAACAAAATTAATTTGCATTAATTTTAAAGTCACGAAAGCAATTTTGCTCAATATCACGAGCAAACGTAATAGCAAAGGTCATAACATTAGCAAAATCATTTGTCAAAAAAAAAAAAACCATTAGCAAAATCAAGTTTGCTGACCAAGGTATAATCCAAAGACTTTGACTTGTATCCCATCACCTGATAATATATATTCTCACTTCTCCCCTCAAGCCTGCCAGGGATCACATTCTTAATCCTACTAACCATGTACTTTTTCTTTTCTTCTATAAATTGCAGTTCTCCGCGAGCTTCTTTCTTTCAAAAAAAATGAACAATATGGGTTAGATATAAAACTTGAATTTTCATCTTTATTTTTCAGTGTGAGAAGCTGTTTTAATTTATTTTTCTTTCGCAGAAGTTAGAACTGGCTTGGATAATTTTTTAATAAATACTTAAAGGAAAAAGAAACTTAGAATAATCTTACAATCACTATCAGATTTCTAGGTAATGGCTTCTCAAAAGCTCCCTCTAACTTCTTTGTGGCCTACTCATAATCATTTTTGAGATTATTTTAATAAATTTATCATATAAACCTACGAAAACACACGTTTTACATTTGCCTTTGTCTTACTTTCAATATAAATCAATCCCGTTACGCAAATGTACAAACATGCGTAGAGATGTGAATTCATGAATGTTTTACCTAATTAACAAACATTTTTTAAGAGTTTGTGTCCAATGGAACACCTGGATTCCAGTCACAGGACTCGTGTGTCTCACATTGCGCAACGAACACTCATTCCACCTTCTTTCCCCGTAAACTCAGTCCAGCATCCAAACAGAGACCACCAGATTCCACACGCAATGAATTCCAAGAGGTGCCACTGCCGCCATCGAACAAAAAAGGAATTACTTGGGCAAAAAGATGAGCATTTCTCTATTATTACATGGCTGGCAATTCTGACTGACCATCAAGAGAAGAGGAAAGAAAGCGGAAGCATCCATTGAGGTCTTCCTACGAAAACGATACACAAATCTCAAAACGGCCCCACAAGCCCATAACGATATCAGAATCAAGTCACTTTATTCTATTACGCCATCTCTATCCCCCACCACCGTTAAGTTTAATTTTACTTCAATTACATTAAAAAGAAAAAAGAATTTGGGCGAAGAACAGAGACATGGTGCAAACAAAAACAACTTGCGAAATAACAAGATCATTTTTATTCTAAATATAACAATGGCGTAGGCAAAAATAAAAATCTGTTAACTCTAGATCTTGAGAATCATAGATATCATCAACAGAGGATGAATTACAAAACAGAAAGCAGAGGAGACTGACCCTGTCCTTGTCCTGCTCCCCGTGACTAAACTAAAAACAAAAAAACAAACTAATAGAAAAATTGGAGGGAAAATTGAAAAACACGACGACCAACACTACAGCAAGCAAGCAAACGAGCGACAGACATGAAGAAAACTCAAGCACAGCAATAAGACCAGAGACCGTGCTCGTCGTCTCCGGCAGTGGAAGAAGCAGAATCACCAACAGCAGAATCGTCAGCAGCACACGATGAAGATGACGATGGCAGCAGTGGCGCCACCAGATAAGGCGTGTTGTTGAAGGAGCGGGCAAGGCCAGCAGCCAGCGCCGCAGCGTTGAGGTCATCATCGTGTGCAAACTCCTGCACGCGGTGCTTGAGCGTCTCATACATGAGCTCCGGCTGGTGCTGCATCACTCGAAGGATGTCCCCACTGGAAGGCCCCGGCACGGCACGCGTGACAACGAAGCCGTGAGGACCGTCACTCTGCGACACACGAACAACGCTGGGGCCACCAAACAGGTTGTGGACTCCACCGAGGGCCTCCTCATAAGCCCCACCCAAGAACATTCCCAAGTAGTACCTTCCACCTTCGAGCTCATGGAGCGGCAGGCTCGACTCTCCGTTGATGAACCTGTCGATCTTGCCATCGCTGTCACAGGTCAGGTCCGAGAGGATCGCCCTCACGGAGGGCTTCTCGTCGAGGCGGTGAATGGGGACAATGGGAAACACCTGCTCAATGCTCCATACATCGGGAATGGAAGTGAAAATTGAAAGGTTCACGTGGTACCTCCGAACCGGTTCAGCCTCCCCCACCGCCTTCCTCACCAAATCGCAAAGCCCGTCCACGGCAGCAAGCTCCTCCATACCCAGACACCCCTGCTTGAACTGCTCCACGCATCGCTGTTTCATCTCCTCCGTGTACAGCAAGCAGCTCTCGTAATCCCCACGAATAGCCGCATCAGAGAGATTGCGATAATTGGCGCGAGCATCCTCCGAGAGCCCCTCCACCAAATACTCAAGTGCCAGGGTGGACAATGCAGGGGGCGCTCCATTGCTGGTGGCTCCAACAGCTTCGAAAATTAGGACTGAATGATGAGAGACTATGGCCCTGCCACTTTCGCTGACGATTACAGGGTGCCTGATGGACCTTCGGTCGCAGACACGCTGAACCGCGCCAACAACCGCAGCTGCATACTCCCTGAGGCCATACTCAACAGAGACATCGGAATCGCTGGACTTCGAACCGTCGTAATCTATCCCCAAACCGCCACCAATATCGAGGACCCTCATGTGAGCACCGAGTCGAACCAGCTCGCAATAGATCTGCGCCGCTTCTCCGACCCCATCGGCCAGCAACGCGGTTGAAGGAATCTGAGAACCAATGTGGAAATGCAGCAATTGAAGACAATCAAGCATAGCCGCGTGCTCCATCTTCCTCACCATCCTCAAAATCTGAGCGGTTGTCAACCCGAATTTTCCCCTCTCACCCGAAGTGGACCCGAAATGGCCCGAATGCTTCGTCCTCAGCTTCGCACGTATTCCAATCACGGGACGAATCCTCAGCTTCTTGCTCAGATCAATGATCAAATCGAGCTCTTCTTCTTGCTCCAGGACAATCACGGTATTCAGGGCAAGCTTCCTCGCCACAAGGGCGAGAGAGATATATTCTGCGTCCTTGAAACCGTTGCAGATGACAAGGGCCTCGGGGCTTCCCTTGCACAAACAGCTCATGGCAAGAAGGAGCTCCGGCTTGGACCCTGCCTCCAGACCGAACCGGAACGAAGAACCGAACCGCACGATGTCTTCCACCACGAACCGGTCCTGGTTGCACTTCACGGGGTAAACACCCTGGTAATGAGACTCGTATCCCACCGACTCGATTGCGTGGTCGAACGCCGATTGAAGGGACTCCAACCGGTTCCTCAAAATATCGGGGAACCGAACAATGAGCGGAGGCTGAAGGCCAAGACCACCGCAAGATTTGGAGGCGGAGGCCTTCTTCATGATCTCCAGCAAATCAATCTCCTGGTGAGGTAGCGTCTCCGACCCATGCGGCATCACGGAGATGTTCCCGGCGGAGTTGACGCCGAAGTAGGGACCGCCCCACCCGTCGACGTTGTAGAGGACGGAGGAGAGGGACGGTGACCAGAGGCTGCCGTTGTCATTTTCGTTGTCGTCGGTGGCTGCCGTAGGTACGCCGGTAAAATGGACCGGCGCCGGGAAAGAGATGTCGCCGGCGAATGCGTAGGCGGGAGGCGCTGCAGCGTCCAAACAACATGCCAACGCAGGCATCTCTTCGGCGGCGGCGATCAAATTGAATTAGAATTATTAGGGGGTGAAAAAATGGGTTAGGGTTTTTTCGTGTGGGCCTGTGAAGATGGGGGCTTTGAAAGCCGCCGAGGCCGAGGCCCCGGCTTCCCCCTCAAAAGAATACAGTAAGAGATCTATCGAAAACGGAGAGCACCCTCTCTCTCTACCCCGCACAGCACTGGTTTCCCCACAGCGACCCTTCAGGAGCAAGATTTCTGTGAAACGGAGTCAACAACAACCACCCACCACCCTCAGAACCAGATCTGGAATTAAAACGGAATTCTAAAATCAGAATGCAGAAAGAAGGGGAGCAAATACCGGAATTGATGAATACGAGGTAAAGGCGTAACGGGTGGAACAATTAAATGTGACGGTTCAGATAGGGTGTGAGAAAAAGAGAAAAACAGGGAAATGTAGAGAGAGAGGTTGATAGGGGTGTGTAAGTAACGAAGGCGGGACTGAGCGAGAATTGCATGGATGTATAAGCCAATTTATATAAGGGGGGGTTACGAAGACGACGGGTTAGGGAAGCAACCCTGATGGGCTTTTTGGGCCATGGGCCCGGATAACTATTCAAAATCTCGTGTTTGTGTTTATCTTGCTACGAGATATTCCTCTTTCCTTTTTTTTTTTTCTTTCAATTACACTCGGTTTTTTGGATTTGGGGATTAGTCCGCTTCACAAATAAGCTTAGCACTTTAGCGGCGTCGAGTTGCCGCGTGGCTTTTGCAATGTGGGGCCTCGTGGCTTCAATCCTTCTATTTTTCGCGATTCCAACTCAAATTAAAATAACGCCGGTGATATAATTCTGGGAATTTCTACGGTTCTGTCGTGAAAATAACGATTTTGATATCGTTAATATTTAATCAATAAAATTTGTTAGCATAATTTAATAATTCAGTCTCTAAAATATTTACAATTTATTTTATAATTTTTATTTAGCATTAAAATTATTTTATTTAAAATTTAAAATTACAGTAATAGTTAAAGGATAAAATTTATCTTTTTAATCTTACATCATAGTCTCACATTTTCTCATTTGAATAACATGCACCCTCTGGTTACTTTTAGAATCATTTTTTTCCATGATAGTGTGAAGAAAAAAATACAAAAATAAAAAAGAATAACCATAAAATAAAAAAATTAATTAAAAATTAAGGTGTAATATTAAAAAACTACAATCCTTAAAAAAATAATATAACGTATCAGAATTTTATTTTGTTATTGGTTGGTACCAATGTTACCGTAGAAATTGCCTAACATAGGAGTATAATAATTTTCTGTTGCTTATATAATAATAATAATAATAATAATAATAATTTTCTGTACTCAAACTTTATTCTGTTACTATTTTTGTCCTGAGACCTTCCTAGCGAAAAACTAATTTTGCATAGGAAAGTATTCAAAGCAGCGTCAGAGTTTCCGCTTACTACTTTTTTTAAAAAAGCATTCCGCTTACTACTTTAAAGTTTAAACAATTTAACGTGTGTATTTGACAATTTAACATTTTTGTTAACACGCAGAACGCTGGAATTGAAAACTATTAGTGATAAAAGAGTCCCGTGGATGTCACGTGCCCTCATTTCATCTTTATTGGTGTCCAGCATCTTTGTTAACAGCAGTAGCAGTTGAAATGAATGCCCCCTCTAGGCCTCTGTGATTGCTGCATAGTTTTGGCACAAAAATTCCCTCTATTATTGCATTGTTTGCAGTTTTGCACACTGCAAAGTGAGTAACAAGGGCAATCAAAGGCAAAGCAGACACCGCACACCGCAAGGAGATAGCATTTATCCATAATTTTAAAAAAATTATTCTATTTTTCATTTTGTCTCGTTTGATTTTTTTTTATAAGTAAATGTTAATAATTAATATATTATGTTAGTAAAAGAATTTAAATGCATGACCTTACTATCACATGTCTTTTACCTTAGACAACTAAACTACTTTATTACTCTTCTTGTTCAATACAGTATGTTTACTTAATAGATTGACATGGCGATAATTTTCTTTTGAGTTTTTGACTATTTAAAATTATTATTCAGAGTGTATTTCATCTAAATAACATATATTTTAAAGGAAAAATGTTATTATCAACAACAAAAAAACTAGTGTGTTATAACTTTTAAGAAGTTGACATGAAAGATCCACACTGAAATGAAGAAGGCAACTAATGCTTCCTTAATCATTGTTGGAACAAAACCAATAAGATTTGGTATAATTGCCTGATAATTGAGTTCTTTGAATATGCTGTCCTTTATGTATTGTGAACCCAGCTAGAGTTATCAATTTTGGTATAGGTCGACCCACTGACCCGTGTTTTAAGTTAGACATGACTCTTTAATTATAGGCCTAAAATGAACAAGACCTATTTGGCCCCGACCCAATTGGCCAACGGGGTCAGGTCATGTTCGCATTTTATGTATTTTTTTTAATACTTTGAGTTTTTTTCTTTGTAAATAATTCGAGCCAGCTAGGCTAGGCTGGGCTAAAAAATATATAGCTCGAATAATATATTAGTAGACTCCGCTTAATCCACTTTTATAATTTGGTCCAATAAACTAGACCGAACTGGAGTAGAGGTGGCCCGATTTGACACCTCTAAACCCAGCCACATGTATGAAAAGAGTCTTATTGGAAGAGACAAAGCTCACTTCAACGGTCTGTCTTGAAAAATTTAAGGTGATGATTTACCATTCATCTAACAATATAATTGTTGTAATAAAAAATATAATAAAACCATAAAATTGTGGTATGCTTGGGGAGGTTGTTAACCGGGCAAGGTTTATGTAGCAGTACACTGACTGGACCATTAGTACTTAGTAAGGAATTATGTCGTAGTACAACGATCAATTAGTATTTAGCAATGAACTATGCATAAGGGTGGAAAATTCACGATTCACGTGGAACAAAAAGAAAAAGAAGAACCAACCAAAAAGGAAAAATTCAATATTCATATTCATGTGCCTCGACTCTGTCTGGACACTCCCACTCTATGTTTAAAAAAAAACGACTACAGGGCCCCCCCCCCCCCCCCCCCCCCCCCGGCGCTTGTCATTGGCTTATTATTAAGTGACCGAGATTTAAATTTTTTTATATAGTAAAATAGATTTTTTCTCTCTTTATTTTATTTATTGTTTTCCAGGTGAGGAAAAAAAATTCTAAACATTTTTCCTTCTCCTTGTTCACTTAATTTCCCACGATAATTTTTTTTTCATCGACTTCCTTTCATTTTTCCTATTGGGTATTTTCTTTGGATGTGGAGAGAAAAAAAATTAAAAAATGAATAGGAAATAAATAAAAATGAGTAAATTTTACATATTATTTAGATAAAGAACAAATTTAAAAACTAGAAGATTTTATCTACTTTTTTGATTGGATGATAAAGGGAGAAGGAAAAAATGAATAATAGATATTATACATTTTGTATCTTGATAGAATAAGAAACATGATTAAATTTAAAAGAGTAAAGTTATCTATTTGAAATTCATATTTCTTGACGTTAGTAAAGAATACGTTAATTTCTGTCAAAAAAAGAGAGTCAAGAATACGTTAATATAATTTTCACGTTAATTTTTTGACAATTTTTGGAGACTTTGAGACTTCTAACAACTTTTTGACAAATCATTACTCTTTTTAATTAACTTTCTCCTTGTATTTTCCAAAACTAGACACACATTCGTGTGACATTCTATAATTGTTTCTCTCCTATTATAGATTTTTAATTTTTAAATAAAAAATAACAACCTAATCTTCTAATTCTAAATTCAAATAAAAACAACTTATCATGTTAACAATAACTTATCTTAACAATACTGATAACAAATTGATATCAATCTTTATCTCTAATTACTATATAATTCAAAATAGATTCCTATAGCATCCTTACGAATGGTATAATCAGGTATTCTCTTAAATCGATTACCTCAAATTCATTGTACTCCAACGATTGCTTCGACTCAGTTTCGTTCTTTATAGTCACCGAATCAATGAATTATCTCTCTCTATGTAATCTTCTAACTTTTTTTCTTATATATAAATTGTCAATTTTTTTTATTGTTATTCTCATTAACAATTTTTTTAAAAATGTTTCTATATTGATAATGATGTATAAAATATGCTCTATTTCTTTGTATATGTGAATCATACTTATCAATAACTACCGCTATTCTATCTTAATTATAGAATTAACATTTCCATATTTTGTAGTTTTTCATTATATATTTCCAATTTGTGATTATTATTTTGATTCTATAAAGATGCACCATTCTTACATTTCAAACAAGAAGAATTATCATAAACAACATGAAATAGAGTAGCTTATTTTCACAATATTTTTCAATAAATTATATATAAAATAACAATAATGGTATATATATTACTAATTATTTTTGTATATTTTAGGATAGATTTATTTTGAAAAATACATATAATAATTTATTAACTTTTGTGTGGAATTCTATTAATTAATATAACTTTTAGAAAATGTATATTCTTTAAAACTATTTGTGTGACAAAAATGAAACACAAATCCTATTTAGAGAGTAATATAAAAAAATATTACATTGCATGGTATTATTTTCTACTACAGTAATAATAATGAATTAATATTGATTTTATTTTTCCAATTTGTTAATTAACATAATCAATTTAAATTGTGTTTGTAGGTTATTGATTAATATAGTTTTTATAATTATACATTTCAATTTACTATTTAGACATTTGACAAAATATTGCTTAATTTTGCCAATAATTGATATTTATATATTATACCATTTGTCACATTGTTAATCAATATTTATCCATATTTATTACATACAAATATAGATCAATATAGAGACAAAATAATTAATAGTTATCTTTATAATTAGTGTATAATTTATATCAATTCTAAGCATCAAACTAAGGGAAGACGAAGTCATTTCTACAACTTATAAAGAAAAATAAATTGAATGTTCCATGTCCAAAAAAAAGGTTACGCAATAATTTTTCTCTCGATAGATATGCTCAACAGATTAAGCTCAATAATAATTTTCGAGAGGTGCAAACTTCTATAACTAACCTATAACCAAGTCTCACAATTCTATTACTTTTTAAATCAATAAAATATTTTAAATAACCGAGTAGGTGTAAGTGTGCAATATCCTCACCAATTATTATTTGTTAATTTAATATAATATTTTTAAATAGCGGGCATGAGCAACATCATCGTCAATGTCTTTGTATTTGAAAAAGGAAAAAAACCTAAACTCGACCCCAAACCCTGTCAAAGCAAGTTATCTCCGACAAAGTTGAGGTGAGTTCGAGTGAATACGTGCAGATTTGAGTTTTTGACATGCTTATTCACATAAACTATTTAAATTATTTTACCACTCTAACTATAATTTATATATTTTTTTGTTATACTCTATTTAAAAATTAAATCAAATAATTAGTAACTACTATATATCCTATACGTGACACATGTCGCTACGCTAGTATTTATAAATAAATGATCAAATATAGACCTCGACAGACTTGGTGACGCAGAGAAGAAGACCACGTCATGAGATAAAGTTCTTAATTTTTGTAAATACACGAAGAGGGGAAGGGGGGACATGACGTGGCGTTTTGTCCTATAGCACTTTTTTATTTTTTTATTTATTAAATTATCATTTTTTTTATCTACTAAAGTAATACTTTTTTGAATAAAATATTTATTTAATTACTTTTAATAAATTAAATATTAATTATTGATTTAAGATTGTAATTAAATTGTTAATTAATTAAATATCTATTAATCCAATTTGTCAACTAATTAAAATTTAAAAATATAAATACAATATTAATAGTTAGTTTAAAAGACAAAGATATCAATATCTCTGTCTCTACAGTGCACACTAGTGGAGGGGGGGTGCTCAAATCAGTGTATGGAGACAGAGACATTAATATCTTTGTTTTTTGTGACACAAAAGGAGTGGAGGGTAGGGTGTTCAGAGATTATATTTATGCATTAAAATGAATAGTAAATGATGAACATATTGTGCCAAGAAAATTTAACAAACGACAAAATGTATATTTAATTATTTACCTTAAATAAATTACAACCGCAAAAAATTAAAAATCGATCCAATCTAAACTGATATTTTTAAAAAAAGCAAACCGAATTGAATGTTCTTTTAAATTTTGAATCGGATTATTTTTTTACCTCAAAACCAAACCGAACTGAGCCACGAACACCCCTAGTGGAGGAGGTGCTCTGATCAATATGCAGAGATAGAAATATTTTACTATAAGGCATAAACTTTGGATCGAATAATTTTTTAATAATTTTGATTATTATAAGGCATAATAAATTTTTGGTTTGATATATTTTACTATTGATATCCCCAATAAATTTTTGACTTATTATCTTTGATTACTAGTCCTCTTAATAATAAGTTTATGGCTCCGCCAATGTGGAAATAGTGGATTTTTTTTTGTCAAGTAGTAGTTGGTTATCATTGACCTTTCATTAGCTTCACCAGATGCACCTCTGCTCTATGTCTTGGCCCACACTCAAACTAGTTGTCCACGACAAGTATCAATGTGTGTTTTGACTTTTGACCAACCAAAAAAAAATATGTGCATGCCATACCCGACCCGTAACTTTGCGGTTGACTGATTGACTGAGAGATTCTATACCCGAGGCCCACCAATTCACCACGGTCAAATTTATTGTTTCATTGCATACGTCTCAGTCTCACTGCTGCTTCGTTGCGCTCGCGGGAAAAAAAATAAAAAAAAAATGAAAATGAAGAAAGGATTAATAAATAAATATTATATATCATCCTTTGCCGTCAAAAAAAAAATCTATAATCTATAACCTATAATATATATATAATGGGAAATCCTTTCAAAACTAATTTTTATATGTGTGGCTTTGAGAATATTTAAAAACTCAATTAGATTGATTTGCTTTAATAGATTTATTGATTGATTTGTATTGATTGTGTTCGATATAATATTTATCCATAGAAATTTAATTTTTTTCTCATGTATCACAATTATATCATTTATTCCACTAAAAGTATAATAATAGAGAAAATAGAGAGGATTCAAACTCAACGGTATGTGTATTCAAACTTAAGGGTTGGTTGGGTTTTGGAAAGAGAGAGAGAGAAAAAAGGTAAAAAAAAAATAGATGATTTTTTAGTTGTTTGGTAAAAGAGAAAAGGAAAAAACAAGTCAAAATTTTTTCACCTCTCTTATTTGATTTGTGTAAAAAGTAAGAGGAAGTTTTTTTCTATAAAATGATATAAATACCCCTAAACAAAAATGAGATGTAATAAAAAGACAGGGGTAATATTAGAAGAAAAAAAAGAGAAAAAAAACTATCCATTTATAGCTTTCTCTCATTGGTCCCCTAAAAAAAACTCTATCATTGGAGAGAAGAAACCATTTTTGTGGGCCCAATTTTCTTTTTCTATTCCCTTTTACACTTATTGTGCTCAAACAATGAAAGGGTTATCCCTCAATGGATAACATATGTGGTAAAATGCAGGGATGATACTTGTAAAGGTGGGGGTTCGATCTCCACCCCCAATCCCCCCACCAAATGACAAAAAAAAAATGATGAAAAAGTTATAGGCTTGTGTGTGTTTCTTTCCCCCTTCAAGCTTTCCTCTCCCATAACTATAAAATTAGGTTGTTTGCCTTGTTGTTACCTAGCCCATCGAGCCAAGTTGCACAAGATGGATTGAGTTAGACCAAGTTATATATTTTTTGAATCACGTATTTTTTGGCTCAACTTAGTTTAAAACACATTGAGTCGGATCCAATGGACCACACATTATTAAAAAAAACTCAAAATATTAAAAAAAGCATGAAATGCGAGTCTGCTCCGATTTGGCCAAACAGGTTAGGACAAAATGATCAAACTTTTTTCGAACTTGTAATAAGACTATTTCAACTTAAAACACAAACTTCTTAGACTAATCCATCATACTGGACCAAAATTTATGGCTCTACTTAAAAGCATGAATCTAGCTACCAGTAAAGGGAGTTCGTTTCTCATTTTTTATCTCTTGCGTTTCTTCTTTATTTCTCATTTTTATTCCATTTTTTGCACCTTAACTAGACAAATGACCCTTGCAAATGCACGGGTTGGCAGATCATGTTTGTTTTTACTCATAATATGAAATAATTTATTTATATAATAATAATTTGATATATGATATGCTCTAAATTAATAACAATGTTGATTCTTTGACATCGGCATTTTGTATCTTAGTCAAATATGAAAACTTCATGTTATAAACAGTCAACAATTGCTCATACGGAAAAAACAAAGGTCAAATCAGATGAACAAAAATAAATAGAAAAAAATAATAAAACAAATTTTCGGTCCATAGAGAAAACATAAATGAAACCTATCAAAACACTGTTTTATTTATAAAAAATAAAATTAAAAAAAAAATAATTTTACAATATAAAAATTTATAGGAACAAAAAAAACCATAACAAAAAACTATTTTATTCATAAAAAATAAAACTAAAGGGTATGAACACGAAAACATGATTCAAACTTGTAAATAAATACTATTTCATTTATCAATTATAAGATTGAAAGAAAAATAATTTTATAACCTAATAATTTATCAAAATAAAATAACATAAATAAAACTCGTAAATAAACATTAATTTATCTATCAAAAATAAAATAAAAAAATAGTTTTGTAATGGATAGATAAATAAGAAAAGAATATTTAATTATTTTTTAAAGAAAAAATTAGAAAAATAAAAATTTAAAACAGAAATGATTGTTACTCTTAAACTGAAAAAGACTGTTTGTCATCTCATCAAATTATACTATTTGAATCATATTATTATATATTATATTATATATTATTATAATAAGAGAAGATAATTATTTAAAGAAATAAAAAAAAATGGAAGACGCGCGCGGAATCTTGATGTGATAGTAACCGGTTATTATATATCTACTATAGATTACCATCCGGTACTTCGCGCCTATTGATCAAAATCCGGTTCTTCACGCGTTGTCGCAAATGCAGTGCTATTTTTGGACCTATTAACCTACTCTTTTCTTTTTTTTTTTTTATAACAACCTATTAACCTACTCTAATCGACTCAAATTACCTATGTTAGCATCGTGCCACCATTAATAGATTGAAATCTATTTTAATAAAAATTCTATATAAGTCTTTTATTATAAAAAAAACTATATTAAGTTTTTTCAATCCATTAAAAATCTATCAAAAATATTATAGTTGGGATTTTCTACCCTAGTAATGTAATCTGAAACATAAATTACTTAATTTGGTATAACTTTTAAAATTTTGTGAAAATAGTATAACTCATATATTTGAAAAACAAATCTACAAAATAAAACTGTACATAAAAAACACAACATTTTTTGTTGTTATATTTTGATTCGAGTCATGCATGACAAATATGATTTCACAATATTTTATTTTAAACTGCAGGTAATTCTATTCTGTCTT
This sequence comes from Glycyrrhiza uralensis, assembly GCA_030159175.1. Lineage (NCBI taxonomy): Eukaryota > Viridiplantae > Streptophyta > Magnoliopsida > Fabales > Fabaceae > Glycyrrhiza > Glycyrrhiza uralensis. Next base: position 55,652,268 of record BRZY01000005.1, read on the forward strand.
GAAAGAGAGGCCTATCTTTTTCCGCGGTGCAATCACTTTGATAAGAGGACAAATTCTTACCACTTGTGCTAGAAAAAGAATTAATATTTTATAAAATAAAACGCGTACTACTTAACCATATATCATTATTATTGAACTTGGTTACTTGGCACCATTTTTCATATTATAATTAATACAATATCCATTTAATTAAATAAAAGCTTAAAATTTTCTCTCTTTTTTTTGGATTTATAAAAATTGAAATAAACAAAAACGACTGGTAAGATATTTCTTTAACGTATACATTATATTCATATCATATCATAAATATTTAGAAGCCAACAATTAAGCTAGAAAGCTCAGCTCAATAACAAAGAATAGTTTATGCATATTTAAATTTAAAAAATCACAAAAAGGACTCGTTAATTTTTAAAAATTTAATTAGCATTTTGTATATAAATATTAACAATAATAGCGACTGACAAGAATAAATTTTTTTATTATAGTGCAAATGCGAAGTCATTTGAAAAATTCATTTTATTTTATTTATTACATTCAGCATTTTATCTCTTTTGTGCGCGCATTGGGTGTTTACTTGAGAGTCGTGGAAGAGATTGACAGGACCACGACCACGCCACGAGGCATGAACCAGAGAAACGGTTAGTAGGAACTAAAGAAAAAGAGAATAAGAGTGGGGCCTAGCGGATCTGAGTTTTCATATATAGGCGAGAAGGCCCAGGACCAGGTCCAGAAAGTAATTCGGTGGGCCAAGTTTCTAGATTCTTGACGCTTGTGGGCTCGTCCCGGATTTCAAATCTATTTTGATTTTCGCTCGCATTATTCACAATCCTCCATGTGTCATCTTTCAAGATGAACCCATTACTCGAGTCACATGATGAGATATGAAAGTGTAGGCCACACTTAGGCACGGGAGAGATATGAAAGTTTAGGCCACACTTAGGCACGGGATATTTGAACAATAAATATTCGAGTTGTTATATCAAAAAAAAAAAAAAATCGAGTTGTGATACAACTCTTTGTATTCTATCTATACACATGACATGATGAACAATTGAATGCACAGATAAAATAATATAATTTTATTACAAATGTTTATATTGTATAATATATATATATATATATATATATATATATATATATTATATTTAATTATCATAAAATGATACATATTAATATATTACTATATATATATATTATAGAATAATATATCTTATTGTATATTTACTTTGATAGTCTCAAATCTCAATGGAATAAGGCTTTCCCGGTGTTCATTACGAACAAGACTCAAAGTCAATACGGTGTTCAAAGAAAACTAAATTATTTACCACTAATTAAATCAGTGTAGAGTCTTTTTGACCAAATAAAATCAGTGTAGAATGGTAGCTAGTCAAACTTTTTTTTTTGACAATAAGTAAAACTTGATTTTGATTCTTTAAAAAAAAACCACAGGATTTTGAAATAATAAAATTAATTTCCAATAGCTGAAGATCCAAAACAAACGCATATTTACCTAATTTTGATAACGTATTATATGAGCTATTATCTCCCAAGCGAGACATTCACATTAATTCCACTTGCTGCTTTAACCCCTGCAATATTAAATTACTCTCTTCGGTCCAAATCTACTATGGTTTTAATTTTTTATTTTTGTTCTAAAACTTTGATTATTTTGGTATTTTAAAAGAATTTATTATTTTTTTTCAACTATACTCTTAATATAATTAATAAGTTTTGAGTGGAGAAATAATAGAATAGTTAAAAATGATGAATAATAAATAGGGTCATTTTAGTCTAAAATTTATTCAATTAATTATTTTTTAATCTATGTGTCAAAACTTTAAACAACCAAAGATTTAAACCGGAGAGAGTAAAATCCAACAGACCAACATTGTGTAATACAGATAGTAGACTATAAAGTATGATGTTAGAGATTTAATTCCCAAGAGAGTATATAGAAAAACATTTGTATCTCGATGAATTAATCTCTACAATTACACGTGAAAGATATATACCTGGATTAAAAAAATAAAAACGCAATGGTTGGCACTAATTATATATGTAAACAACCCCCTTTCCGGCCCTAAAATGCAGAACAAAAAACTTGGACAGAAAAAGCATGGATGCTGACGCATACAAAGGAGACGATGAGAAAATGCATGTGCACAAACTTTATGATTTGGCAGGTCTATGCCCACTGCCCAGGAAAATGAGCAACACTAAAAGGATAAAGGCAGAAAAAGAGTATGGCCTAATCCATAAAAAACGGAGTTACATGGGTTAACATAGGCCAGGGCATGTTTAATTTAATTTATCCATGAAATTAACGAAATCATGTCCTAATATTTTCTTGTCATCAACCACAAACTGCTAAGCTTAATGGATAATGAAACCATGTCCTAATTATTTTCTTGACAATATGCACACACAATGCTCGCCATCGGAAGATAGTGGTAGAACCACTATGATGTTTGGATGACGAATAAGCACTGTATTAATTCATTTTATTAATATGATCCTCTTTCTATTAATTTTGGACATTGGACTAGTCTATTCTAGGATTTATGTGCTCTCTAAGCCTCAACACCTCTTTCTCTCACCTCTTTATGGCTTTCTCTCTTTTTCACCATTATTTATCTATTTTTTCTCTCCTCTTTTTGGGGTCCAGTTTTTTCTCTCCTCTTACAGGTTTTTTTTGGTCCAGGTAGTTTTCATTCATTAAGGCCAAAGCCCAGAAGAAAATAACAACAAACATCGAAAGGCCCACAGGCCAAACCGCCAAACAAGTGCTGGCCCATCCACACAATGCGCTAGCCATACAAGGTAAAGACAAGTTTGACCAAAAAAAATACAAGGTAGGGAAGCACCCCTAAACCCTAAAAATACAAGGTAGGGAAGCACAATCTAAGACGGGCTCACCCCAGGAAAGTTTTTTTTTTGGTCAAACACCCCAAGAAAGTTGAGCTTACTAGTTGGTCCGCTAAATAAACTTGTTGGGCTTATCAAGTTATTTGGGCCCAACTTATTGGGATCTGCTAGACTGCCATTGCCACCTACTCCCAGCTCAACCCGTCTTTTGACAAACAAAAAAACCCGCCCGTCTCGACTTGATAATAATCATTTTTTTTGTGTGACAAACTCGATAATAATCATTGGTGCCTCTTGACAGGAAAAAAAATTTAGAAATGAATCAAATGATTATGCCTATAGGCGACAACAGGAGAATTATAAAATTAACCCATTTAGCTGCAACTAACTCTATGTGTACAATGCCAATAAGAACGTGAACTCAAATTTATCAAAAAAAAAAGAACGTGAACTCAATGTTCAAAGATGAAAATGTTTGTGTGGGATAAGGGGTTACACAAACAAAAAAGGATGAAATTAGAAATATGATCACTATAGAAATTTGTGATAGGCTTGTATATAAAGTCAACTTCATTAGTTTTGATTTGAAAAACTAAAGAGTCCATTTAACTTTAAGGTGAGCTTGTCTTTAAAAAAAAAAAGATAAATTTTATTAGGTAAAAGTTTGTAAAATCTGTAAACACAAAAATAAAAATTGAGTTATATCAAATGATCATCGTGCCATCATGCTAGCCAGGACAACGGTTTAGGAGAAATAATCAAGTTCCCCCCCCCCCCCCCCCCCCCGGCGCAAAAAAGATAGTATTTAGGAGAAATAATCAACTTATATTGTATATTAGTATTTTATTCTTTTTTAGTTTGACACACACATATATCATATTAAAAATTAAAAAAGTTATCCCATAAAATTAAATAAAAAAATTGTTAGTCTTCCATAAAGTGGGAGTTTTATATTTAAATTAAAAATTAAATTAATTTAAACACCCATTTCTAATTTCTAATGGATACAGTGAAATGAAACGGTTTCATTAAACCCTACCCTCTGTTTCCCAACCAAGTTCTCCAAATTGTATTTCCTGTGGCGAGACCAACGCCGAACGAAGCAAACTCATATCCCATGTCGTTAGGTTAGCATTTAGCACTACTACTACTACTACTACTACTACAAGAGCATCAACCTTAACAACAGGAGCGTTTTTCCGAGTGGACCGACATGGAAGGGGACGAGAACGAGTCTCAGCATCAGCAGGGACATGGAGGTTCGGCAGTGTCTGAGCAAACCCCAGAGCAACTCGTGGCCAGGTCCATAGCTCCTGTCAAGAAGGACTTCCTTCGTCCTCCTCCCGTTCGGGCTTCCCCTCCAAACGACGACGTTTCCATCGCCAACGACAAGACCCCTGTTCTCGCCAAGGAGAAGAAGTCCAAGCGCCAACTCAAACGCGAACGTCGTCAGGTCTACTACTACTACTACTACTACTACTATTTAAACTACTCGCATTTGCATATACCCCGTGTCTCTTTGGAACATGCGACATGACCGTATCACTTGCTCTTGAGCATTGCAGGAACAAAAGTCGGCACGAAACCTGTGTCCGGAAATTGCCAAGACAGGTGATGTTAGTTCGTGTCGTTATAAAGACAAGTGTCGCTTCAGCCATGATTTAGAAGCTTTCAAGGCACAGGTATCCCCTCACTGCTTCTTTAATGCGCTGAATTGTGAATTGTGAGTTGTTTCAACCCTAATTAAGATAAGGACTTTTCATAACTCTGCAGAAACCGGATGATCTGGAGGGACAGTGTCCTTTCTTTAAATCTGCTGAAGGCTCTTGCCCTTATGGGTTGGCGTGTAGATTTTCGAGTACGCATGAGGAGGGTATGCTGCCTCCTCCCAATGGATTGAAGAGAGGTTCCGAGGTAAATGGATTGAGCAAAGATGTTCAAAAGCTTTTGTGGAAAAATAAGTTCAGCTTCCCCAAGGCGGATGCCAATCTCAAAAGTCTTGGCCTCTTGGTATGTTGTTCTTTCTTTCTTTCTTTCTCTGTGTTTTTTATTCTCTTTTCTCTCTTTTTCCTTAGAAAATGTCATCACAGTTTGTCTTTCTTGAGATTTTTGTTACTTAGCTGGTGATGAAACAAAATACACAAGCAAGATGCATTTGTAAGGCACCTAAAGTCTGTCTTGACATATTCCGAGAGTAATCTTGGTGGGTTTAAACACCCAATACGTGTGTAAATCTTCACTAACATGCTCCTAGGTTTTCTTCATAATTCTTTTTCAGTTTAAACTTTAAAGACTGATTGTTAATAATGGCTTGACTGAAATACTAGGTTCAAAATGCCTTTGTTAGTTTTCCTTTATGATCATGGTGCAAAATTCCTCAATTAGTGTTTTCCTTTAAATCTGGCCTTGATGTGTATGCAACTTCACTTTAATATTCAGTTTTTTTTTCTATCCATTTTGATCAACCATTTTTTTAAAAAATGTTGTAGGGACCCAATAGGTCAAAAAGGAATGACTTGGAAAATAAAGATGGTGGCGGCAAATGCAATCAGTCTGATGACAATGGCTCTTGTGTGGCTACGTCTGACTCAGGTTCTAAGTTAGAATGCTCTACAGAAGTTATAAAGGATGATGATTTTAATAGAGAACTTGAATCTGATATACCTTGTCCTCAGAAGAGAAGAAAAACTGCAGAAAATTATGATCCCGGGGAGACAGAAAGTGAAGGTCATAAATCATCTCTGACTTTAGTTATTACATTTTATGATTAATATGATGACTTATTATAAATATCCTTAGCTTTAAGTCTAGTGTAACTTAGCTTCATACTGCTGAAACAGGTGTGAGCATTATTGAGCAAATTGTTGACACAAGCTGCATAAGATCTGAACCAGAAGCAGAAACTGATGCTATAACCCCAGAAACCGACCTTAGCTTGAAGCTGCACTTGCGTGAAAAGAAGCTTATTGATTACAGGGAGAAGCTGTATCTTGCACCCTTGACCACTGTTGGAAATCTTCCTTTCCGGAGAGTTTGCAAAGTATTAGGAGCTGATGTAACATGTGGTGAAATGGCAATGTGCACAAATATTTTGCAGGTACATATATGGATTTTCTGCTAGTTGATTTGATTTCTTTCTTTCATCCTGAGTATGATGTATTAGTGCTGATCTAATCAAGCTATATCCCCCATAATTTGGCAATTTTGCATAGAAGGGCTGCTTCTGAACGTTGAAACCGTATTTTAGGAACCAATAATTTTGTATGTTTGGTTAAAACTCAGTTGTGGACTGATGATCTATCATCAACGGAACTTGAATTTTTTTTCCTTCTCCTGTCGTCCTTGTTTTGTTCCGCACAAGTCACAACTCTAGCTCCATCTTTTTTGTATAATTTTCTCAACATTTCAACCATCTTTTTTACTTCTATAGTGAAGCTGTATTTACATTCCAAACATCATAGTTTTGCTTTTGTTATAGGGTCAAGCATCAGAGTGGGCATTGCTAAGACGTCATTCATCTGAAGATTTATTTGGTGTGCAAATCTGTGGGGCATATCCAGATACTGTGGCGCGAACAGTTGAACTAATAGAACAGGAATGTACAACAGATTTTATTGATATAAATATGGGCTGCCCTATTGACATTGTTGTGAATAAGGGTGCTGGATCAGCTCTTCTAACAAAACCAATGCGGATGAAAAGTATTATAGAAGTAGCTTCAGGCACAGCAGATATACCAATAACTGTCAAGGTATTTTCCCTGCTAAACACTATACAGTTGAAAACAATAAAATTTGTGTCAAATTCCATTTAGCATCTTGATAGCTTCCTCCCTTGCTACCTTTGCCAGGGAAAAAAAGTATTGTCATGCTTTTGAATTTCCTCAATATGCTTGCTAAAGATGTGTACATCGCTTTTGTCTATTGCACCAGGTAAGAACAGCTTATTTTGAAGGGAAGAATCGCATTGACTCTCTGATATCAGACATTGAGTCCTGGGGAGCTAGTGCGGTGACAATACACGGTAGGTCACGTCAACAACGCTATAGCAAGCTTGCTGACTGGGACTACATATATCAGTGTGCCAGGAAAGCCCCTAACACTTTGCCAGTAATGGGGAATGGAGATGTTTTTTCTTTTGAAGACTGGAACAACCACAAAACTCAATGTCCTGAACTTGCCACATGCATGATTGCCCGTGGTGCACTGATTAAAGTTAGTATCACCTTGGTTGTTCAATCTCATTTACTGGAGTTCGTTATCGAGTATTATATCTTATGCGAGTTGTCTTCATTGGGAACATTATGGTTGCATGACCTGGACTAATTTTTTTATTTTGAATCATGTAAACTAATGACTGTGTTGTGCAGCCTTGGATATTTACGGAGATCAAGGAACAGAGACATTGGGACATCAGTTCTGGAGAGCGACTAAATATTCTCAAAGATTTTGTGCATTTTGGCCTTGAACACTGGGGTTCTGACACAAAAGGTATGTTTTAATGATGGAGTAGCTTTATTATATTCTTGCTGTTGTGAAATTATTACAGTAGCTGCTGCCTGCTGGTACTTACCTCGAAATAAACACAAAAACAAGTGTTAAGGCTTGTAATTGTCTTATGCAAATTGGGCAGCTTTGGTTCATGTCTTTTTTCTTGCAAAGGATATGAAGTGTATTGGGGGAGGGGACTTTTGGACTAGGAACATATAATTTGGGGGAGTATCATTTATGAGAGTTGAGTTTGCTCACAAGAATGTATACCTGTATATGTAGTGTTACTAGTGTATAACTGAGTTGTGATAGCAACTAGCAAGTATTATTTACGATTTTGTTATCAGTGTAAATGTGCCTATGTTCTCTCTTGTTTTCTTACTATTGTGGACTTCCTATTTTATATATTGTGTTACAGGGGTGGAGACAACCAGGCGGTTCTTGTTGGAATGGCTTAGCTACAGTTGTAGGTACATACCTGTTGGTCTTTTGGATGTGATTCCACAACGAATAAACTGGCGTCCACCGTCTTATTATGGGCGTGATGAGCTTGAGACACTGATGGCCTCAGACTCTGCAGCTGACTGGGTATGTTATTCCCTTTTATTTTGAGATTTTCCTTATAATGGATGGGGTAATTTAAGGAGTAATGTATTTTTAGAGGGTAATTAAAATACATCAATCTAATTTACTTTGTTTGGAAATTAAGTGTGTAGGAATTTAAAATGAAGCAATTTTATGAGGTATTATTTTACAACTAAATTTAAGGAATTTGAAATGGCACCCTATGTAGAGAATTCTAAATATCTTTCACTTTCACTCTTGTCCTTGCACTATGGCTCTGTTCAAAATCTTAAAACCGATCAAAATCTAAAAAACCTCTCGCTCTCTCTCTCTCCCCTTCTCTCCCTCTCCCTCTCTCATCCTCTCTCGCTCTTTCTATCTCTCACCCCCTCTCTCTCCCTCTCTTGCTCCTTCTCTCTCCCCACCTCTCCTCCCTTCCTCTCTCTCCCGCTCTTTCTCACTCTCTCTCATTCTCTCCCCCCACTCTCTCCCTCTGTCGATCTCTCTCTTCTCCCTCTCTTTTGCTCCCTCCCTCCCTCTCTTTCCCTTTCTCTCTCACCCCCACCTCTCTCTCCCTCACTCTCCTCTCCCTCTCTCTCGCTCTTGCTTTCTCCCTCCCTTTCTCTCGCTCTCTTTAGCTCTCTCACTCTTGATCTCTCTCCACCTCTCGCCCTTCCTCCCCGTCTCTCCCTCCCTCTCCCCCTCACTTTCTCTCTCTCTCCCTCGCTTTCTCTCGCTCTCCCTTTCTCCCTTTCTTTCCCGCTCTCTCCCTTTCTCTTGCTCTCCCGTTCTTTCTCTCTACATCTCTCCCTTTCTCTCTCGCTCTCTCTTCCCCACTTTCTCTTTCTCTCTCTCCCTCCCACTCCCCCTTCTCTCACACCCTTCCCCTCTCTCGAGAGAGGGAGAGATAGTGAGAGAGGGAACGAGGGAGCGAGAGACGGGGGACAGAGAGAGAAATAGAGAGAAAGGGAGAGAGAGGGGGGAGGGGGAAGCTAGAGAGAAAGGGCAGAGAGGGGGGAGAGCAAGAGTGAGAGATAAAGGGGGAGAGGGGGGAGCGAGAGAGAGAAAGGGGAGAGATGAGCGAGAGAGAGGGGGCAGAGACAGCGGGAGAGAAAGGGGAGAGCGACAGAGAAGGGGGAGAGAGCGACAGAGAAGGGGGAGAGAAGACGGAGAGCGAGAAAGAGGTGAGAGAGAGGGGGAGAGCGAGAGAAAAAAGGGGAGAGGAGAGTGGAGAGGGAGAGAGGGAGGGAGAGTGCGTGAGAGAGAGGGGAGAGAGAAGGGGGGAGAGCGAGAAAGGGGTGAGAGGGGGAAAGCAAGAGTGAGAGAAAATAGGGGAGAGGGCAGAGAGAGAGAAAGAGGAGAGGAGAGAGTGGAGAGAGAAGAGAGGGAGGGAGAGTGTGCGAGAGATAGCGAGAGAGAGAAAAGGGGAGAGGAAGGGAGAGGTTTTTTAGAGAGAGAGGGAGAGTTGACAAAAAAAATGATTTATGAATTTTTTTAATTATTATATCCATACATACTAAAAATTTTAAGAATGAAAATCGAGTTAATTGTCATTTTGGCCCCTGAAATTATAATACGGTCTCACTTAGGTCCTTGAAACTAACGAAAAGGCAATTTAGCCCCTGAAATTATAAAACGACGGTCAAGTTAGTCTGTCGTTTTACAATTTTAGGGACTAACTTGACCGACGTTTTACAATTTCAGGGACTAAATTGTCTTTTCGTTAGTTTCAGGGACCTAAGTGAGATTGCTTTACAATTTCAGGGACTAAAATGACAGTTAACTCAATGAAAATCCAAGCGAGATGACTAATCATGTGCCTCGTCTACGTGTGTGTGGGTGTGATACATTGGCAGCCATTGATGGCCATTTTGGAGCTTTTGGACCTAATTGCATGAAAAACAATTTCGATTAAAAATATATAATCAATTCTCACTTAAAATCCAAAATTAAATCCAGTCAAAAACTTTGTTGATGTTGGCATGTTGCATCTTCCACTTTGTTGTTCAAATTCTCAGTTCAAACAATGCTTGATGGAAAAGATTAGAACTTTTTTGTGAAAACAAACGATGCTTGGATGTGGATTTTCAGTGCTAGGTATTATTTGATTTGTTACTCCAACTTCGAAATTGATGGACTCCACCCGTGTAAAATGTCGAATAAAGAGAGCAGTCGCCACATCAAATTGGAAGCAATGGGAGGCTTCCTCCACCGGCACCGATAGCATTGGGAGGGTTCCGACGGTGTGGTGGAGAGGTGGTGGAGGGAAAATGGATGGGGATGGAGAGATGGTGACATGGGAAGGGGAGGGGTTGAGTAGATTTTTAAAATTTAACAAAGTTGAGAGGTTTAAGTTTTTAAAATTTAACAAAGTTAAGGGATTAATAAGTAATATGTTTTTTTGCCTTTAAGTCCTTGCTCACCCTAGCCTGAGCGGCTGAGCCAGGGTAGAAATGCATAATGTGAAAGATGAAGTTGAGTTCCTAATTATTTATTTCCACTTTTTATGGATTGCTTTTTTATTATAATAATGTTAGTTATCTTCAATTAAACAAATGGAAATATAATTATTTAATTATTTGATTTGACTCGTATAAAAAGCTGTACTGATGAAACAATTAAAAATCATTAATAAGAAATGTGAATATACAAAAAAATAATAATAAGCCCGCCAAATATGAAATCATTTTCTGGAATAGACCTTGCCTATAAATTTCATGTACCATATTACACATTGAGCATTTTTTCGTAATTAAAACATCTCATATATTATAATATCCCAGCCCCTCATACTACTAAAGAATGTTTTTTTATTTACATTTTCATTTTTTTTTTCACAGATACGAATATCAGAGATGGTACTCGGCAAGGTTCCAGATGGCTTTACATTTGCACCAAAGCATAAATCAAATGCTTACGATAGAGCTGAAAATGGTTGATTCTGGAGTTTATTTTCTTCTCAATTGCTGATTCATGAAGAGACATATGTGGGAAGTAGTATTTGATGCCTTCCCTGTTTCTTGTCCCCCCGGTTAGTTTGAGAAAGCCGAGGGTCAGTGTGCAATGCATTCTTATTGCTCTCTTTCATTGGGGGAGTTTTTCATCATTGACCTTGACTTTTCAACCCACATACTATAGCTTCACCCCTCTACTAAGAAACAAAATATTTAATAATCATTGACATTTGAAATGTAAGCATTAATTGTTCTTGGACTTTTTTAGAGTCATTCCAACTTTTACATGCTTGGGTCAATTTGAATTTTCTACTTGCACAGCGATATTTTTTTCCCATCTGTTTGAATAGAAGTGGAGCTGTCATGAGGGTGGTGGTTGAAGAGGATTTGGGGATCCATGTGTGAGCTTCTATGTTGTTTTATTTGTTGAAGCGATGTTGGAAATGAAATGGATTATGAAAGAATAAGCAGGTGGCAGCGATGCTATTTGGCTGTGCGAGACACAGTAACAAAATGCTGTATAAAATTCATGGGTTGTTGAAAGTAGGAGAGAGAATGACTATACATGGATTGAAATGATCTAAAAAATAGCCACGTAACATTCGCGTGCTATTCGTACGGAAAACGGAAATTGTCTTGCCATTAAGTATTATCTTTTTTGTTTTCCCCCCATATATCTGTACACACTTTCGTTATTTTGGTGTAGTAGTAATTTCGTCTCCCGTTTAAAGAATAATTGCACATGAACAGATGGAGGCTCCCTGTATGTTTATATTGAAAGATACAATGTCATCATGATAATTGCACATGAATTAATGAAGGGTCCGAGTGTGTTTATATTGAAAGAATGAGACATTGCCATTTTCAACAAAACCCATAGATTAGTCAGTAGAATTTAATTTAAACATACATTGAGTCTTAACTTTTTTACTATCCAATCAAGTTGTTTGTCAAATTATTAAAAAATTAATTATCACAACCATTGAAAAAATTCAACTATTTTAACGATATCTCAACACATCATATGATATAAAAAACTGCATTGACAACGGATCAAGCTTGAATTATAATCTTTGAAGGAAGAAAATGCGACTGACATTTGCCATTAGTGGTCAGTGGAACAACCCCAAAGTAACGAGGTGAAATACAAAATTAATTTCATATATTAGTACCCTTAAGAGCTGATACGTTGACCAAAAAAAAAAAAAGCTGATACATAGTTATTAGTAAATATACTAAAGAAATAAGATCCTATATGAAAAAGAAATAATAATAAGGCAAAACCTGGTATTCCTAAAAAACAGAAAAAGAAAAAGGAAAAAAAAAAAAACTCCCGAGTTCTTAGCTTCATCATCCTATACCATTGACCTAACTTGTAAATAAGAAAAACTCCAAACATCAGATCCATAGATACTACGGCCAACAATAAGTGTTAATAATCATTGGTCTAAATTTCTGAATTAGATGAAGCAAATTATTTTTGAAGTTAGATCTTTTATGTTTGACATTTATCTCTGCCCACTTACCTTTGTGTGTATGTACTGCAAAATCACAAACAGGACAATTATCAGGTACCAGCAATCTTCACCTCTTTCTGGTTTGGGTTTGCGGGAACCCAACCCCCATCAATCGATTCAAAGCTCCCATTCAAGCCATCGTCCACAAAGTCACCAACCCTCTTGACTTTAAGCTCCATGGGCTCAACAGGATACTTCCCAGAGAAGCAAGCATAACAGTAAGTAGGAGAATCATTCCCCAACAGCCTCTTCATGCTATCAATGGAAAGAAAAGCAAGTGAATCAGACCCAATAAACTCCCTAATCTCATCCACACCCATCCTATTGGATATCAACTCCTCAGAGCTAGGCGTGTCCACACCATAATAACACGACCCAATGATTGGTGGGCACGCAATCCTCATGTGAACCTCTTTTGCACCTGCCTCCTTTATGAGCCTCACAATCTTGGACGACGTCGTTCCCCTCACAATGGAGTCATCCACGACCACAACCCTCTTCCCTTCAAGCACAGCACGAACCGGAGAGAGCTTCAGTTTCACACCAAAATCCCTAATCTTCTGAGATGGCTCAATGAAAGTCCTCCCCACATAGTGTGACCTTATCAGCCCCTGCTGAAAGGGTACCCCAGCTTTTGCTGCATAGCCAAGCGCAGCCACAACACCAGAATCAGGAACAGCTATGACGACATCACAGTCAACGGGGCTCTCTGTGGCCAATATTTCCCCAAACAACCTGCGAGACTCATACACTGATCTCCCAAAAACAACAGAATTGGGCAGTGCAAAGTAGATATGCTCAAATATACACTGCTTTGGCTCAGGATGAGACACGAGGCAGAGAGATTGAACACCGTTCTGGTCAACCACGACAACCTCACCAGGGTACACCTCTCTCTCGTAGGTTGCTTCAATCAAATCAAGGGCACACGTCTCAGAGGCGAAGACAACAGCGCCGTTGCTTCTCCTTCCCATGACCAAGGGTCGGAACCCAAGGGGATCCCTAACTGCAACGAGCTTATCCTCGGTGACAAACACAAAGGAATACGCACCCTGAAGCCTCTCGCAGGCATCGACGATCCTCAAAAGGAAAGGCCTGTGCTTTGAGGTGGCAATGAGGTGGAGCACAACCTCGGTATCCGAAGTGGTGTTGAAGATGGACCCACTGTCTTCGAGTTTGGCCCTCAGGGTTCGGTAATTTACCAAATTGCCATTGTGTGCGACCCCAACGGAGCCGAAGCGGTACCCTGCGACGAAGGGTTGAACGTTCTTGAGCATTGATTGGCCTGCGGTGGAGTAACGGACGTGGCCAATGGCTAGGCTTCCGGGTAACTGGTCGAGCTTGGAACCGTTGAAGACGTCGGAGACGAGGCCAACGCCGGTGACGGATTGGAGGACGTTGTTGTGGACGGCGACGATGCCTGCGCCTTCTTGGCCACGGTGCTGAAGGGCGTGCAGGGCGAGGGAACAGAGACGAGATGCATCTGGGTCACCGTAGATACCCACCACGCCGCACTCTTCACGGGGCTTTTCATCATCGTATTCATCTTCTGGGAATGATGTTGCTGTGTTGTTGTTTGGGTTTTTGCTGCATGAAGCGGCTTGGAATTGGAATTGGAATTGGAATTGGAATTGGAATGGGGAAGGGGTTTCGTTGTTGTGGGTGTGGGAAAGAAGAGAGGTTTTGGGAAAGGCTTTGTTGTGGAAAGAACAAGTGTTGTTGTTGGCGGTTGATGATGGGTTGAAAGGGTAAGACAAAGGTTTGGAGAAGGAGGAGGAGGAGGAGGAGGACACGGTGGACAGATTTGGCGCAGCCATGTGATAACAACTGATATCGTAACACCAACGCAACGATTGAACAAACAAAGAAATCACAAACACACCAGCAAGCACGGAACACAACAAACACCAAGGAAGACTCGTCCTTCTAGGTTTTGTTGCTAGTTGAGTTTAGTGGGACCCAGGACTCCTTTTCACTTTTTCTCCCCCGAAGATTCCCCCCTCTTCCTGATTCTTATATTAATTAATATATTTTCTTCTTTTAGATATTTTTGACGAATTTCCTTTTTTTATTGATAATACTGCGAATATAGTCAAATACAAAGGCATCAGAGCAGACTAATAGGATTTTGAATTTTCATTTTGATGCATTATTAATTTATATTTTCTTATTATCGTTTAATAATTTTTTGTTAGATCACATTGCATCGTTAAATAAATTTAATTATACAAACTTTTACATTATCGCATAACATAAAAAAAAAGGTATCCAAATTAAACGCAAAACTGTTATATCTTTATCATGAATATCAACAAAATTTGCTATGACCACCAAAAAACTCTACTTAAATTAAATGCACTATATCTTATATTGTGCAAGAATTAAAAAAATATCTGATATTGTTTTTTTTTTTGGTGGGCTAAATATCTGATATTGTGCAGTTATATATAGTTTTAGTAAACTTTTATTTTAGTTTTTTATGCTTTTTTATTTTAGTTTTTTCTAAAGATATGAGTATGTTCACATAGGTAAATGGACCATCGAGCTTTTGGTGTTGAGACCGAAGACCACCCCGTGTGAGATGTGAATGTGAGTGAGTGAGTTGCCTCTCTTGGTGTCATGAGTCTCATTTTATATTGTTCGGTCCATAAATGTGAGGGAGGTAATCGGGGGATTTGGTCTCCTTCCATAAATGCTCTTTGCTGGTGCTGACTCAGATCTCGGTAGGCGATGACGTGTATACTTGGTCGGGATCTCCAGATGGTACACAGCCTCACGAGCTCCAAGCCGGAAAGGCGAAGGGGCTTGAATATGTGATTGCTCAATCGGGATGATATTTGGACGGTACACATAAACTCTCTAAACTTTTGGGACACACCCACGAGCACTCTGCCCGTTACTCTTTGGGAATCTTACTTACTGACTTTCGGGACACACCCACGAGTATAACAACCCGCTGCTCCTGGAGACTTTTCTCACTTAAATTTGGGACACACCCACGAGTAAGTCACTCGCTACTCTTGGAGATTTTACCATATGAATTTCGGCACACAGCCACGAGCATTCAGCCTGCTACTCTGAGAGATTTTTCTTAGTAACCACAGACACCAATTTACGACTTAACTCTCAAATAAACACGGAATCACAAAACCACGTTTCTCAGATAAAAACTCAGAGTCACATATCTCAATCAAACACAGAATCACACTGCTCAAATAGGAACATTGAATCACATCACTCAGATAAAACATAGAATTTCAGGTAAAACATCATACTCCAAAATAATCTTATCCCATCAACACAAAAAATATCTTTTGATACTTAACTCTTTTCGGCTTTACTCATTTATTTTAAGAGTAACCACACTGCAGCAGAGCCGAACTGGGGTGATTACCCGAAAGTGAATCGGTATAGAATCAAAGCGATCAAGGCAGTAATAGCAGATCAAAACGGGGCATAGCCACCAGGATTGATTAAGAGAGAAGAGATTAACGATAATTCAAACTCTGATTCATTTTTAATCGGTAAGTGACTATTTCTCGTTTTTGGAAAAAACTGCTATGGAATAGCCACACGGCGGCAGAGCCGAACGCGGTGACCAACTTTAATTGTAATAATATTAATAAAAATCATCTTAACTCATTCTCTTTAGTAAAGCTCTTTGGAAGCTGATCAAGTAATATTCGCCACGTATATACGAACTCCCTAAGATAGGAAAATAGCGCATCGGTATGGTTCCCAGGAAAGATCAGGTGAGCTTTTAGGCCCCTTCAATGACCTTTGTATTTCCTAGACAGATCCATACAAACGAATTACCTTTACCCACCATCAGTCTGTATATAAACAGTAAAATCACAAGTTTTTATATATAATAGGGTCCCAAATCAGGAATTTCTTCCAAATAACTTAACAGTAGAGTTCACCGAGAACCCATTACTATTAACTTATTTTACCCAAATCAACCTGTATATATATATATCTAAAAACCGCAGAACAATTGAGAAGCTCCTAGATCCCCCAAGATCATGAAAAGGGCATGCAAACTGGTTAGTAGGAGAGGGAATGTGAATTTCCATTTTTACCCCTAGGGTTTGTATGAAAAAGAGTGAAAATCAAGGGTATTTTTGTCATTTCATAAATCAAAAATTGAAATAATTAATTAAAATTGATGAGAACCAATGAGAATGCTAGAAAATGCCACAAGTAGTCTAAATAATTTAGTGGCACTCATTTTTGAAATTTATTGATAGTGCAAACTCTGCGGTTTTTACCGTTTCGCAGGTATAACCCCGAAAAATGCAGAAAAATAGAGTTTTCAAAACTTACACAGAAATAATTTCTAAAATCATGAAATAAATAATTAAAAATAAAATATAAAATACTTATGGACCTTTGACACAAAAATTATACCCGCGAAATAAGATTTTTACGCTACACGCCCGGTTAGCGTAGTTTTCAGTAAATTTTGAAAGTTTTCAAAAAATTTCAGAAAATCATAAATATTAAAAGAAGCAACTTTTGTGAAGGAAGTTTGTTTTTTGAATTGATTTGACACACTCAAACTATTTAAATCCTTTTCCGTCAGTTAGACGTAAACCGTTTTCCGTAAAAAGACTCAAAGTTGACTGAAAAACCACTGTTTTAGAAATATTTCGGAATACATGTATTTTATTCCTAATTTTAAGCTAAGAATAAATCACAAAACATTTTTGTCACGAGAATTCGTATAAGACAGAAAAAAGGACAGAAGAACAAAGAAGCGGACTTTGCAACTAAACCTGACGAAAACTGAAAATGGACCCTTTTCAGAGGTAATCTCAAACATGTATATTTAAATCCTATTTGTATCTTTCTACCGAGCTTCTCATCGAACAACTACGGAACTCTTGCGCTCCTCGGAGTGCATTGTCTATTTCCATTATCTTCTTAATTCCTATGCCAAAAGAACATGGACATAAAAAAAAACGAGTCCGCAATAAATATAATAATGGGCAAAACTCATGCTAAACAGATTACACATAGGATGCAAAAATATAGACGAAAAGATAGTGGTGAAAAAACTTATCTTTGTGGAAAAAAATAAGACAGTAGCTCTTCCTCTCATTTGATCGGGATGTCGTCGGTAGTGGTGGCAGCAATGCGATATCACAAGGTTATTTGATCGAGTACCATCTTAGCTACTTGGTAGATGTCATGACCTCTTTGTGTGGTGGCCGTCGGGAAGAATTTTACCGAGGCCCCACGGTGGGCGCCATTGTTCACGTATAGAAATGGACCCCCGAGCTCTTGGTGTTGAAACCGAGGACCACCCCGTGTGAGATGTGAACGTGAGTGAGTGAGTTGTCTCTCTTGGTGCCATGAGTCTCCTTTTATATTGTTTGGTCCATAAATGTGAGGAAGGTAATCGGGGAATTTGGTCTCCTTGATGAGCACGCTATAAATGCTCTTTACTGGTACTGACTCAAATCTCGATAGGCAATGACGTGTATACTCGGTTGAGATCTCTAGATGGCACAGAGTACCATTCCATTGATTCTTCATATAATCATGATACTAATTTTAGTCTTCTGACTATAAGAAAAATCACAATCAAATTAATTTGTTGGTATTAACTCTGTATATTGATACCCTTTTTTTTGGCAGATATTTTATTTTCAAATTTAGCATATAGTTCTTTCTCGTAGAATGTGAAACACCAATATTGGGAATCTCCATGTGGATGAAAATGATAGCTGACTTTGTATCCGAAAGCTTCCTGAGCTTGAAAGCCGCTGTCCCTTTGGTTTGGATTGGATTCTTGAACACTACGCGTTTTTCTCAATTTTTTCATCTGATTTCATGGTGAGGCATCTAACCAAATGGTTGGGAATTTATTTGGAATGAAATTGGCTAACTATCTGTTCGTTTCTTTTTTTGTACACCTTACATAGAAAAAGAGAATTGATATTCCATCAAGTAAGACTATAATTATTCTTATGTAAAATCTGATTCGTGTCACCTTTTCGGTCAATAAGCAAGTGCGTGCACGACATTTGTCTCAAGCATGGAATCAGAACCTATATATAGCTGCTTGAAGTCCATCGCTAATTTATCAGTGGCTAACCTTCAAGAGGAATATATATTTAACTCTTATCATGTGTGTTTCATTTTAATTACGCCGCAATATTGGAATGGACGGGAATTTCAATTTTTTATTTGATAACATTATGTTACCACCAGCTTTCTTCAATTTGTTTAGATATAAATAAATATTTTTATCAAAAATACAGTCGTGGCTATTGCCAAGCTGGGCAAGGTAGTTGTGGAGAGATATTTTTGGTCTTTGTGGCCTTTCGGTTATAGACATAGTCATGCCATGTAGGTTGGTGGATGGCTATGAAGGAACAATAATATTGTCCTGATTCATGACTAATGACTTAAAAGAATATAAATATTTTTGTTCAACTAAATAATAATAGTTTACAAATTTAATATGGCCCGTGTCAGATGGTGGCGTGGTACAAGAGAATCCGCTTGTGTGTGTGTGTGCTTGGGAATTAATCTGTCGTAATAAGAATTTATGGATAAAGAAGTTTTGCTGTTTGGGGATATGAGAAGGAAGGAGCTTCCAATGATGAGTGGCCAAGTGAAATGGGTCTAAAGATAGGGATGGCATGTGATGATAGACTTTGGCCGACGTAAGAACGCAGCAAGCATAAGCATACCGCAGTACTCCCCAACCCAACCCTGTCCCACCACTCGATCATACTCATCTCTTCTCTATCCCTTTCAAGTCGATTAATTCATTGGCTCCTACTTTCTCCCCTTTTCTCAATATTTTATAATAATAAATTTTTAATAACTTCGAAAATTAATAGTTATAATTTTGTATTTTATCATATAGAATTCACTATTATTTTAGAATAATCTTTGTTTCAAAAATTAAATATTAAAAACACACTTTCTAAAAAAAATGTGAGTTCCACTAAATTTTAAAGACAGTTTACCTATTTTAATGAATTTAACCTAAACTTTACTCAATAATAAAAAATACATGTTTTTTTTGTCAAACTAAAAAAATATGTTTGACAAATATATTGTTAGAGCTATTGCGTATGAAATGGACCAGGCCGGCCGGTCCGATCAAATTTGAGCGGACCCTGAATTTATTGGGTGGTTGGGCCTGGTGGGGAGTTTGGGTTATCATTTATCAGTAGTTTGGGCCTGTTTTTCACTTTTTTTTGGAAAACAATAGTTCATAAAAAAAAAGTGAAAAACAATAATATAACCGCAACGAACGAAACGACACCGGTAAGGTGTTTGAGCGGGTGTACAAGTGACCAGCTA
Source organism: Glycyrrhiza uralensis (assembly GCA_030159175.1). Classification (NCBI taxonomy): domain Eukaryota; kingdom Viridiplantae; phylum Streptophyta; class Magnoliopsida; order Fabales; family Fabaceae; genus Glycyrrhiza; species Glycyrrhiza uralensis. The sequence continues at coordinate 55,671,984 of BRZY01000005.1, forward strand.
CTTGGCCGCAACTCTACAGTGTAGGGTTTGATACTACTACTGGAAATTCAGTTTCGTTCCTTCTTCTTCTATCATTGGCATTGGCATTGGCATGGTGATGGCGCCACCACCCCGAGCCATATTCCGGCACAAACACCCTTGCTTTGGTGCGCTTCCCATTCCGTACATCTCCACAAAAGTCTAAAACGGAATTTCAATTCCTCACAAATCACAAGCCAGTACTGTTTACAAGTAAACAGTGACAAGAGGGAAAGCCAGGAACGCAAGACACAGTACACACTTTCACGATACCGAAATTCCATTTACAGGAATCAATTAGAGGCAGAGCAAGAAAATAAATGTACACTCAAGTCCTCTGGCATACTAACATCCTAGGTTATGCAATATATGGGGGGAAAGCCCAAAAAACTGTTATTTTACTGGCAAATCTATTGACACGCCATAATTTACATTACCCGTTTCACTTGGGGCAAAAAAATATATTGACGTGCCAAGGCCGGGCTTCAAGTTCAGATAATCTCGTCACTTACTAGCAAGAACAGCATCTTTCCAGATAAGCATTCCAATGAAGTGTTTCCCTCATTCCCTGCACTGTGTATAAGAAATTAATTTAGTAAATAAATACGTGATGAAAATCTTCTCATGATATTCTAAGCAAACCAAATTTGGGAATTGGGATATATATACCAAATAGAAATCTTTTTGGAATACAAACCTAATAGAAAGCTTGAGGCTAACTATTCATGGAAGCAGATTCAGTGACTTTAGCACGGGAAAGGCACCATGCCTTCCAGCGTTTGTGGATCGTTGGATAAATTGTACGCTCCAGATTGCTACACGTGGCTTATTTTAAAAAGAATCTTAAAAATCAAAACCAATAATAACACAGCACCGAAACACAATGCCTTCGACATCTCGGAGATCATGGCGGCTCCAGCCTCCGCCATGTGCAAGAAGCTCGCCTTCGATCTCATCCGCTCCACGCGCCTCACCCCTGACCTGTGGGACACCGTCTGTACCGGCATCCGCAACGACTTCCACTTCCCCGAACCCGACGTAACCGCCGCGCCGTCTCAATCCTCGCCGCAATGAAGAAACCAATCAAATTGAGAAGAGTTAGGGCGGCCAACTTGCCTTCCAATGGTGGTTTACGATGTTATTGATGACATGAGAGTTCTCTCATATGCTTACTTAGAAGCCATCATGCAGAGGTCCATTAAAGCCAGGTTCCCCATTTCTGGTCTGAGGCCTCCCTTTGTCACGTATGTCGTAATGTCGAAGGCGTAACGTGTAAGGTGCTTCGGTGCTGTGTGTTTTTGAATTTCAAGAATTTTTTTTACAAAGTATGCCACGTGTCACAATCTGGAGCATACAATTTATCCAACAGTTCACAAATGCTGGAAGGCATGGTGCCTTACCCGCGCTAAAGTCACTGAATCCGCTCCCAACTATTCATCTAGACAAAGCTGAACTTAAACTAACCATCAGAATAGGATTATCTAATAAAGTGCTTCTTGACAAAGGTTCATTAAAACATACCTTCCAACACTGAAAGGCCCCCCCATATCAAACAGGCACAATACCGATTCACTGGGAGGTAGCTATTCCACATAAATGATACCTTCATCAGGGTCTTCACCATCCCTATCATCGTCATCATGCTCTGATGCATCCAACTGCTCCATGTTTTGACTCCCAGGGCTCTTCTCATTCTTTATTTTATCTAATATTGCAATCACCTGAAAATTTGAAGAAGTGGACGCACCAGATCAGTAAAATCTCACAGCACATCGAAAAAAGAGCAGCCTACAACAAGTTGCTGAAATTTGGAAAAGAATAACTATGATTGACCAACCATAGACCTCAGAAAAATGAGGCTCTTGATAAAGAAGAAAAGAGAGATGATAATGAAAAGGACAAAGTGGAAACACAACAACACAGACTTCCAATTGTAAGCATGCATAAATAACCATAAAAACATGCTCTGAATATACTTACCCTGCTTCCTCTCTCAAAAGCCTCATCCTCTATAAAGCGTATCTCGGGCGTTAATCGCAACTTCATACGCCTCCCCAGCTCACTGCGAACATATTTGGTCTTTGACTTCAACCCAGCAATGGCTACTTCCTTCCCTCTTTCATCTCCAAAAACAGATACATACACCTTAACCACCTACAGGTGTCGAGTAAGAAAATCATATGCCAAGAAACCACAGCATTACATCACAGTCATGGCATGATAGATAGTAGGGACAAAGCAGGGACTAAAACAACATAAAGAACACTGTGTGCTGACTGTGCTCTCCCAGCCGAGTTCATGCCAGTCAACCACTCTCGCCTCGAAGGCTCAGTGCTCGAGAGGCTGTGTGATCTCCCAGCTGAGTTTGCTAGGATTAGTTGCCTCCGTCTCAATGACCTAATAAACGATTCCGGCTGAGAATTAACTTCCTTGGGCTGGGTTCATTCTTGCAAATAAAACCGAGTTTATATATAGTTGGCTGACAATCCCTCTAGGACTGGCCGACTTAAGACCGACTGTGCTCAAGATTGACCTATGGCTCGCGCAACTATGGCGCTCACATTGAACAAGTAAAGGCAATTAAGGACGCTCCTATCTGCTATGGTCGCACATGCAGTAATTAGGGAATAACAATAAAGATGGTAATTAAGGAATGATTCCTTGATTGCCTCCCAGACATTAATGAAGATTCAAAGTTTCAAACATAAAAAAGAAGACCGAAAACCCAGGAAAGGCATGTCGTAAATCTAAGGTGGCTAAGGTGAGACTTCAGGGCTCTCATTGAGAACTGAAGTGCTGACCTACTGCACAATTCAAGTGTGAACAGCTGGGAACGAAACAAAATAAGCTTTACCTTCCTTCCAATTGGATCAGAAATGTGGCAAGGTGGTCAATGGATAACACTTTGGAATGTATAAATTCGATATAACTATACAACTTAATTGTTTTGCCTATTCTAGACAATGAAAAATAGCTGCACCATCAGGCGTTAATATAACAATTTTTATCATCTTTTGTTCACAATTGTTTAAGAGGGGGGTTTTAGAAGGGAAGGAAAAGGGCTATGATAAAGGGAATCTGGGGACATTTTAAAATAAGGCGAAGGATTTGAAATGTTTATAAAAACCTGGACATTCAAACGTGGGAAGTCTATCCTCCCTTCTCCGTTCCTTTGTTTCCCCAAATCCTTTCCTTCACTTTCCCTTTCAACTCCCAAACACACCCTTAAGGAACACGATCCTAATCCCAATTTAGTGGTGTTGAACTAGGTCATAAAAAATAAGAATAAGATTGAATCAGAAAAAAATAGAATTAAATCAAGCTAAAAACTTTCCCCAACTCGAAACTTATCATAAAATAATTTTTTGAAATGCACAAAAATACGCAACGGTTCTAAATGGTGAAAGAGAGAAAGGTTGAGTTGAGGAGGGACAGAGGGAACCTGCAAATCGGGGGAGACTTGGACGTCAGTGATGGTGGCGAGGGAGGAGAGGTAAAGGTCGGCACCCAAGGAAGCTTCTGGAAGAATGGCATACTGCAACACCGTATCGGTGAGGAGCATATCAGAAAGCTCCCTCATTATTTGCTTCGCCACCATTTTCACCCTCCTCGGATTCGCCATGCACCTTATCGTTGAACTTGAACTCCGACCAAAGCCAACCGCCTTCCCCGTCACTGTGAGGACCCACCCCCCACGCCTCTGGTTCTGAACTGGGCTCATTGCGGTTATACTCATACTTGTTGTGCGTGCAGTTGTCGAGATGCTATGCTTGCATCGCCAACAAGGTGATGATATCAGTGCCGCCTGAAGCAGTGATGTCATTGCTCTCACCTTTGGAAATTATCCTTCTTCTTTTTTTGGTCAAAAAAATATCCTTCTTTCTCCTTTATCCGCGCTCAAGATCAGATTCTTACACTGTAGCGCCAACAACAGAAAAAACGTAGAATTATTTTTTGTTATTACTTTTTTTTGGGTCAAAGGTGAACAGCTTGTATTATAGAGGGCCAAGCCCAAAAGAACAATACAATGCAACAGGCCCAATACGGGCAACCCAGCATAAGCAAGCAAGGGAAATTGGTATATACACCACTAAAAATTAGCCATACACCCCACTTAACTGTGAAAATTTCTAAAATACCCTCCATTTTTAAGTATATTTTGGAAATTTTTTGAATTGTGGGGTGTATTCCTGAAACTAGTTTCCGAAATGCAAATTTGCATTCCGAAAACTCCAGTCAAATTTATATTCCGGAAACTCCAGTTCCGGAATGTAAAATTGTATTCCGAAAACTCCAGTTTCCGAAGTGCATGCGAATTTTGAGGGTATTTTTGGAATTTTAGCATTAAGTGGGATGTATGTCTAAAAAGTGTGGCGTGTATTTACCATTTCCCAGCAAGCAATTAACAACTTGTTATTACTTTAGTGAAAGAAAAAAAAAATACCAAAGGCCCAACCGGCCATAGTCAGCACTCAAGCCCAGCCACAAAAAACATACAACCTTATTGGGCTCTTCATTAGCCCCATATGATAGCGTCTCAGAAGCCCATAGAAACATGAGTTGGGCCTAGTCCAACTATGAAGTCTAACTGAGCCTGTAAGACTGTAAAAGTGAATATGTGTGTGAAGTTGGTTATGGGTGGCATTGGTAGATAACATACTGTGTGGTTGGTACTTATCAAGGGTTTCATCATTTATTCCCAAAACCTCAATTATCTATGAAGAGAGATCAAATTACATCGGTGTAACACTTTGGTCAATGTTACACCGCTAATAATTCTTTAGCGGATAATTATATTCTAAAACACACCGTTAGATTAAAAGTTATTATCATATAGATCATTCATGTAAAATTTCACATCAATCTAAAATTGTTTGATGTGTCATTGAGATATGTCAAAATTCATACACTTTAAAAGACATTAATCTTGACGTATCTCAATGACACATCAAATGATTTTAGATTGATGTGAAATTTTATTGGAATGATCTACATGATAGTATCTTTTAATCTAACGGTGTGTTTTAGAATATAATTATCCGGTGAATAGTTATTAGCGATGTAACATCGTCCAAGAATTACATCGGTGTAATTTAATCCCTCCTCATTATCTATATTTTACTAAGGATTTACGGTGTTGATTAGATACTGCAAGATATGGAAATCATGGGATTAAGATATCAAACAGCAACCATTACATACAAAACAAAGTGTCGTTGATTTTGTCTTTGTTGTTTGTCTGTTTCTTTCTTAACCATTTCCATGCTTGATTAATAAACAGCTGTTAATTTGATCCGAGTATCGTTATCCCAAAATCTCTCCCATGGACTTAATATTTTATCATTTTATCTAGTGTCTTCTTTTGGCTGCTATCATAATCCACATTTTCTACTAATTTTTAGAGTAGGTATCACTTATAGCATCTGGCCATGGGAGCTGCACTTGTACACTGCCACAAATTAAGTCCCCTCCCATTCTTCATTGAAGTCAAATCACATACATTTTTCCAAAATCAAACATTTTCTGTAGTTAATCATTTCAAAATTTTCTAACCACAAATTGTTTGTTTGTATTGTTGATGGTCATTGTAGCCCAAAGGTGCTATGATCTTCCCATAATCCCATTGTTATTCTAATCATAATGATTGGCCACCGTTCCCCTTTTTGTGCCCTTGATTGGTGATTGAACAGTGTATCACATAACTTTTTTTTTTTGGTCAACATGTATCACATAACTTATTTGCAGGATATATAATACAGCCGCAAGGCCTTAATTTATATATTATATTTGTTTTGGATCTCATGCACTTCAAAGTAGGGATGTCAATTTGGGCTTGACCCGTTGCCCATTTGGTCCATAAAATGGGTTGGGTTGATTTTTTTGGCCTGGCCCGTTTAGATCCGTAAAAAAAGGAGGCCAAAACGGATTGGTTCGAAAACGGGGAAGGGGGGTGACCCCTTTTTTTTTCAAAAAAAATAATTTTTTTTTTATTTTTTAATTATTTTTTTATTATTATTTTGACAGGCCAGCATGTCTTGGTTGTTAGCCCTCCCTTAAAACGGGTCAGACTAGGTTTTTTAGCCCACTTTTGAAAATGGGCCAGCCCGCCGTTTTTCACGCGGTCCAATGCGGGTTGGCCCTGTTTTGCCACCCCTACTTCAAAGTATGGGTGTTCGCGGCTCGGTTCTGAGGCAAAAAATATTTGATCCAAAGTTTAAAAGAACATGCGGTTCGATTCAGTTTGCTTTCTTAAAAATATCCGATCTAAAATAATGTGGTTTAGATTGGATCGATTTTTGATTTTTTGCAGTTATAATTTTGTTAAGGTAAATAATTAAATATAACTTAAGTCGTTTGTTAAATTTTCTCGGCCATGAGAATATGTTCACCGTTTACTATTTATTTTAATGCATAAAATATAATCTATCTAATATTTAAGTACTTGGCCACAATTTGAAAAAATTATTCATATTTATTTCCATTATTGCAAAGTTCTAAGTCAATATCATAGTAGTGGTGTTTATCTAACACACTAGTCTTGTGCTAGAATGTCATCACTTTATGTAAAATAAAATATAAAAAATTGCTTGATTTTTTTGTATAAGTTGCAGTTCGGCTCGACTCGATTCAGTTTTAGTGAAGGGCTCCGAAATATGACTGGTTCGGTTCTCTAAAAAATCCAAAAACTTCAGTTTTTGATTGGTTTTCAATTTTTTTAGATCGAATTGTGGTTAATTTTTAGTCGGCTCAGTTTTGAACACCCCTGCTTCAAAGACAAAGATCGGTTTCTTAATGCAACATGAAGGAAACATAATTATTAATGAGCGCATGCACATGCAATGTTGACACTGTTTGATTACTTTAGTTACAAGAAAAATTGTCTTATTTGTTTTTTTAATTGTTATTTGTTCTGATTATAACCTCAAAATAAACTTGTTTTGATTCACAATATTTTCGTTTCAATTCAACACTAATTAACAAGGGCTTTTTTCCCCATTATCTTGTCGGCGACATGTACTAAGTTAAGCGATAAAAAATTGGAATAATTTTGAGAAATATTTTTTATTTGAGAAAAAAAAAACTGAAACAAACTCAAGGATAAAAATTTTAAAAATGAGTAATGATCAGTATCTTTTAATTAGGTCCAAGAAAGAGGCAAAAAATATACATACAGTTTTTGTTTGTAGCTCACAATTTCACATGAGCTTGACTACGAATGAGGCTCAGGCAACAGACACAATCGCGCAATTATCTCAAAGTCCAGGGGTATTTTAGTCTATCCAAAACCATATATTCGCGCCTATTAAGACCCAACCGAACCGTCGTGTTTCAACTCACTCCCATCCCATCCCATCCCACTACAAGCATACTTTCCTTCTTTTCTTTTCTTTTCCACCCTTCACAGTTTTCTCTCTGCTATTTTCCCGAGAAAATTAATGTCGCCGGCAACCAGAAATTGCAGCAAGATCCGACACATTGTGCCAGTACGGCAAATGCTACAGCGGTGGCGCAAGAAATCAAGCGTAAAGGTGGGTTGCGCACCGTTGGATGTCCCTGCGGGACACGTGGCGGTGTGTGTGGGCCCGAGCAGAACGAGGTTCGTGGTGCGCGCGGCGTACCTGAACCACCCGGTCTTCGAGAAGCTTCTGTTGCAAGCGGAAGAAGAGTACGGGTTCTGCAACCAAGGCCCCTTGACGATCCCGTGCGACGAGTCGCTCTTCCAAGACCTCCTCCGTGTTATGTCCCGCTCCGAGTCGACTCCGTTCTCTACTGTAGATGATTTCCGGAGGCGTTGCCACGTGGATGTCCCGAATTTCCTTGACCCTGTAGGAGAATCCACGCCCTTGCTTCATGATCAGCTTATCTGCTGAGATTCTTTTTTGTTTTTTCTTTTTTCACGTTTGTTGCAGAAAAAAATACTAGTTATTTGTACAAACGTGACGGATCATATTCATAGGACGCAGGTTTAATTATTACCTCGCAATATACATGAAATGGAAAATTGAGCTATCCCGTGTGCAAATATGGTTCAAAAGGGATAGATTGGTGGTTGTACTAATTGTACTGTTATTTGCAAAGTATATGCAAATCAATTAACTCGATTTAAATTAAGATGTGTTGTTCTGAAAAATTTTGTATGTGGTGTGGCTTGTTAAGGGAAAAAATAAACTTAATATTACGTGTGGTATAGCTCCCTATTCGAACAATGAATGCCATCATGGGTTAATTAATATTAATATATCTTTGGTTTGTAGTTAAAAAACTGTAAACGTTTTTTTAGATTATACAATAGATAGAAAAGCTATTTGATTTGACGTAAAAATTCAAGAAGCATATTGCAAAATAAACTAGACATGTAAGTAGGGGCGAAGTGAACATCTAACAAGTGATGTGATCCGACTGAATTAACTTGAACAAAACCAATTTGAAATTCGGTAAAGTAAGTGGGTTTAAATAGATTATTGTGTACATGGGGTAAAAAAAAACAAGTTAATTAGATACATATTTATCTGGGTGTGGGTATCTTCACCCATCAGATTCAGAATCCATGCCTCAACTGTCATTTAACAAAACCAGAACGCCAATTATATATAGAATAAGTTACAGCTCGACAAACCCCATAGTTATCTTGATATACATCTATTTATTATTTATTTTTGGGTATACATGCACGTTGACGTCGTTGAATTTTCCCAATGAATACCATACAGTACTGTATAATAGACAACCATGTCTGCGATTATACAAGATTCCTCCATCGCCAAGTCCCACACTGCTAGCCGCAACCTTTGACAGCTATATGATCATAGCAAAATTAAGAGCAATTTGTCTCTGACAGATGACATTTGCAAATTGCAATTCCCAAGTTATCAATAGCAATTAATTTTGACCTTATCAGTACGCAACAATTTCAAGGATTTAGCCTGGCCCTGGATATTCATTCATATGGAAAAAGGAACCAATTCTGTAGTAAATGACTAATGATAGATAAAAATTTAAGATATTTAGTAGTAATAAATATACCTGAAGGGTTAAGGATTATGTGCAGTAAATTAATTAATGCGGAGGATCCAAATTCAGGTTGGCACAGTAAAGAGTAAAGACAACTGCATATCTTTTCAGACGGACGGGTAACACCTGGTAAGTGGTATATTATGTATTTGGTAAACACCCACCCTACGAGGAAAGGTGATAGATAGACTTTTGATCTACTACAAGGAAATCGAGTACTGTCCTGCTGGCTGCTGATCTAGATCATAGTCATTTGAGCACTAACAAGATTTGACATGCGTAAAGGAAAAGCATAAAAGACCATCCATTTATTTTCCTTTTATATTGCAGATAAGCATTTTGCTTTTATTACATAGTGCATGGTTTGAAACAACTAATTAATCATTGCGGGTTTCTAATGGAGATTAGTAAATTACATGATCAATATTGAATATCCTCGTAAATAAATAAGTAAAAGTATAATTACTTTTAAAATTACGATATGTTTTAAACTAAATTAAAAAGAATATCATGTCATTTTTTTTATGTACTTAATTGTTTTAAAACAAACCACTTAAAAGAACGGTTAACCGCGCTGTAATGACCCCATTCCTTTTTATTTTGCAAAGGTGGTGGTGGTGGTGTTCAAAACAATGACCCGCTTAATCAGCATGTCCATGCCCGTGCTACATATTACAAATTAACAAAAGAAGGGGGCCCACGCTGAATGTAATAGACTTTGATTTGATGGATCTAAAGCTATTCAATCCGAGACCAAATGATCGTGGCATCCAATTTTTGGGTCAGTCGTGTACTGCTCTAGGATCATGTCCTCTCATGATCAATTGGACTTTCAACAACATTTTCTCTTGGTGTTGGGCCCTCAAATCGTCATCTCCCACGTACTTGACCCGTAAAGATTCAACTTTTTTAAAAGGCAAAAAAAAAAAACATTAAAAGAAAAATACAAGAAACGTGCCGTACCGCGTGTTTGTGAAATATATTAACTGAGAGGATTTTTTTTATATAAGTGGTATTTTATTTTAGATAAAAATATCCACAAACTTTTCTTAAATATAAATGCCATTTTACTTATTTAAAATTTTTATTCATGTAATGAAAAAAAAAAAACAAGAGTTTAATATTAATAATAGATAAAATGTCCGTGTTTTTAATCAAATGAAAATAAAAATATTACATTGTTATTAATTTCATTCAGTATTATCGATTTTTTAAATTATTTAATTTTTAATAAAATAATGTGATAATATTTAATATATACATATATATAATTCATTCAATAAATAAAAATTTAAAAATATACATAGAAAATATTTTTTTTATGAAATACATATTAGTTTTTTTTTATTTTTAAGATACCCGAGTTCATATGAATTTGTAAATAAAGAATTATCCTTTATATATAATTAAATTCGAAATACTTAAGTATATGTCAAAAAATATATATTTTTTTTTTACAAATAACTAACTTGCTACTTGCTAGTTCAGTAAAAAAAACTAAATTGCTAGTTTACCGAATTTAATTATGATCCAAATTAAGGCATCAGCATGAAATATGCATGCACATGCACGATATATACCTCCTACTATTACGTATCAATCGACCGTCTCAGAATCTATACTCATTGTGAGGACGTAGGGCAGCCAGGCCACGTGGGCGCATTTGATATGTTCTACCGGTATGCTTGTGTGGGGTCATGGTCACGTGATCCTGACCCCAACAGCGAGGTCCACTCCCATCATCCCCTACATTGCATTGCAACAACGTTCTATTGCCTGTCCCGTCAATTCAGTATACCACTGCTCTCTCTCTCTCTCTCCATTCATTTGTTAGTTCATACTTCATTCATAGTAACGTATTTCCAAATGACAACTCTAATTGGGTGCTTAATAGATATTTATTAAATACTTTTATTATACGGAAAAAGATAGTGCTTAAGCAGTCTCTCTCTCTTATCTTCTGGCAAATCTTATACATATGTGCGAGTTTTAATTTGACGTAGAATTATTGGTAATATTTTTAGTATTTTTTTTAGAATTGTTGGATTGGAAGAATTAAGTATTTATTAAGTGTTTGTGTTAAAAAATATAATAATAAATAAATAATATATACATGTAAGACCCACTTACATACTTAAAAGTGAGTACTCCATCAGAGATGAGCTAACAAACTTTTTTTGGATAAGCATGTATTACCTAAAGAAGCTTTGGGGCAGAGGATGAGAAAGTTTTGAGTGCTATTTAATTTGTAACTTTATTTATAGCTGTGATAAAGTAATTTTGTAGTTTAAAAAGAAAAATAGAAGTTAAAGCGATAAAAAAATCATGAATTCAAATTTCTCTGACTAACATAATATATTAATTTATTTATGTTTGCCTATTCAAAAAATCTTATAATTTAATTTATATTTAGTCCCCAAAAGAAACTGTTGTTAAAGATCGATGTACGAGACTACAATATCTTATATAAAATTAAAGATTAAAGATGTTAAATGATTTTTTTTTTCTGTTTCTTTTAATTTTTCTTATAATTAAATTATTTTCTCTCTCATTTAACACCTATTATTTTTCTTTCTCACGTAATATTGAATAAATATTAAAGCTGTGTGTGGCATATATAGATGCCATGTTGCAAATGGTGTAATCACCCCACGATAATTAAGTACCGCTCACCGTATCTCTCCCTCCCGGATGCGTTTTTGAAGCTCGACATGCTTTTCCTCGCACCCCCACATTCCATTTTCTCCCCACACAGTCCTTTTCATTTGTCCTTTGCTCACTATTGATGAGAAAGACAAAAAGATAATTAGAAAATAACAACAATTGAGATTTCAGAATCTCTATCTCACACCCACCCACGTATAACAGTCACAAGAACAAAACACATAGCGAACGTTCCACGTAATAATTTTCTCACATAACACACAAAACTAATCAAGCTTACCCCTTTATTCTCAACCCCCTCCCATAAACTCGTTAAATGTTCTCCTAGATATTATATAACTAAAAAGAGACTTGACTTTTACCTCCAAAATGGTTTTGTTATTCCAAATTATTAATTACTTAGGTTATTATTCTTACAAATAAGTAAACGAAGTCGTACAGAATTACGGACACATATATGCAAGCAAAGCAACAAGATATAGCATCAGAGTAGTGGAAGGTAAAATAATAGTCCAAGATGGGCTCTTTCCAGGAAATAGGCGAGAACATGGGTGGGGCAGGGGCACTTTCGGACGAAGCTTCAGAAGATAAATTTTCCAACCTATCCAGATCACAAATATTTCTTTCCCAGTTGAAGAAAATTAATAATAATTTCCGAAAGTACTTAATTAGAGTTCGTAAAATTGGCAAAATCAATAAACAAAATAATGTTAGTTAAAAATAAAAAAGTTGGAGTAGTGACAAATATTACAATCTCATAAGACCATAAGCTAATTTTATTATATAATAATCAATTGATTGATAATTGATAATTGATATTATTAGAAGCAATTGTGATCTCGGAGAACATAGGGAAAATCGCGTAAATACAGGGAGTCCCAATTAGGAACTGCAATTCTTGAGCTTCTTGATTCTTTAATTGGTTAAACCGAACCTTTGGTTGGTCTGAACTAACCAAACCATCATCTGTTCTTTAATTTCTCATATGTGAATGTGAATGAGCACGGGAGGCTCAAGAAAGACAAAAAGTACAAAGGAGAAATCATGGGTGAAGATATATAATATATATTTTTCCTGAATTAAGAAAAATAAAATTGGATCATGGGTAGCAGAAGATATTCTTTTGGGGCAAAGGGAGTTGGTGAGGTGGTTATAGGAAGAGTTGTGAAGGACAGAAGCTCTTTTGTGGCTGAAACGAAAAGAAACAAAAGGAAGCATTAATAATGAAGAGATCAGGACCATCTAACCAGAGGCAGCCTTTGTTTCTCTGTTGGTCCTTCTCTGCGAAAGCAAGGCCAGTTCGTTTCAAAGTTTGTTCGTATGCAACTTGCATGCTCTGCTTTTAATTAATGCGAATCAACGATGATGATTTATTTAGACTGTTACTCCTCTCATAGGTTCAAACTGCAAACCCCTCTGTTTCCTTTTTCTCCTTCAAAAACACAAAAAAAATAAAATTGGTTAAACTAGCGGGGCCTTTCGGTTCGGGGTTTAGTCATACTTAAAACTCTTCACCCGTCTCCAAGTGTGTGTTTTGTAGGGATCGAACATTGATTCTTCTACCTACAAGCTTAATGTGTGTTGCCAACTGAGTCACATGCACCCCTTGGGTCTTAAAAACACAAATTAAACCGGCGTGAAAAAAATGTAGATTTACTTAAAATATTGTGGACTTAATAATTTTTAGGGTTAAATATGCTGGAGGTCCTTGTAATATAGTGAGTTTTTGAGTTAGGTCCCTATAAAATAAGTCAAACTATTTTCGTCCCTCTTTTATTTTTTTATTTTTAGTCCTTCACAGCGTTGACCGCTGATGTGGCACTGTGAGGTCCCTATAAAATTCCTACGTGGCACTTCATTAATCCTACATGGCTTACACTTCACCTGACACATAAATATAAAAATATTAGTTTTTAACTTAGTCCCTCTAAAAATAACGTATTTTGAATTTAGTCCCCCTTCTTCTCCACCACCCCATCTCTCCCCCTTCTCCACCACCACCCCTCTTCTACCACCCCCACCCCCTTCTCCACCGCCCCCACCCCCACCCCCTCCACTCCTGATTAGGCATAAGAGTATCGATTGGGTAACTAAAGCTCTTCCAAATCACAGTACTATTGTCCTTCCCAAGCATAACCAAATTCCTAGTGTCGAGCAATTCCATTGAACAAAACCCCTTTGTTGGTTGTGTTTGTAGACCACACCACGGTTCCGTCTTTCTGTAACATGGCATTGCCGTTGTCGTCGAAGATGAAGTTGTCGGAATTGGAAACGGGTAGGGCTTTGTTTGCGGTCCAGAGAACCGTGGAGCTTGCCACGTGGACGACAACCAGAAGGAACTTGGTGGTGTCGTTTGAAGTGGAGACAAAGGTCCGACGATTCAATGATTTATGTAGACGGGCCATAATATTGGGTGAAGAAGGTTCTTTATCACAAGAAAGTTACTATATTGCTTTAGGTTCTATCAGTGAACCCCTGTTGTTTGCAATATTGAAGAAGAGTATCAATCTATTATTACATCTAACAATAAGGTCCCTGATCCAAAAATGGATACGAGTAAGAAGGCTGTGACGACTGGTATGGCTGGTAGGAGTCTAGGAAGTGTTGAAAATACTGAAGGAAACCCACACTTTAAAGGGGCAGAAGGAGGTGGGGGAGGAGGATGGAGGGGGTGGTGGAGAAGGGGGATAGAAGGAGAGGGGGGGTGGTGGAAGAGGGGTGGTGGTGGAGGTGGGGATGGGGATGGGGGGTGGTGGAGAAGGGGGAGAAGGAGGTGGTGGGGGTGGTGGAAGAGGGGTGGTGGTGGAGAAGGGGGAGAGATGGGGGTGGTGGAGAAGAAGGGGGACTAAATTCAAAAAATGTTATTTTTAGAGGGACTAAGTTAAAAATTAATATTTTTATATGTATGTGTCAGGTGACGTGTAAGCCACGTAGGATTAATGAAGTGTCACGTAATAATTTTATAGAGATATCACAGTGCCACATCAGCAGTCAACGCTGTCAGGGACTAAAATCAAAAAAATAAAATAAAAGAGGGACGAAAATAGTTTGACTTATTTTATAGAAACCTAACTCAAAAACTCACTATATTACAGGGACCAAAAACATATTTAACCCTAATTTTTATTTTTTTTGTTATTCTAAAACGTGGCATTACCCTTTTCCCTCACACCACCTGGTATGTTATACTAATTTTAATTAAGGGTAATGATACACATACATCTAATCACTCATCATACACCTCCTCCCAATTAGGTGATGGGTGTACGAGAGATGTGGGATGAGGGTTCATCCCTCGTTTTCGTTTAATTAATTATACTAAGTTGAACATGTATTTTTTTTAATAGCATTTTACACTCTTTATATCGGTGTACGTTTGAGATAGAGGTGAACCGACGCAGGGAGATTGCATTTCGTGCCTCTCATGATAACTAGGTATGGGTTGGTAGTTTACAGTTTTACCCCCACTCGAGGTTAAGTAGTCGGAGAGTAAGTAGTTTACCGCATTGAATAAAGATGGATAGACACCCCTTGGGGTGTATACCATTAGACAGAGATAGAGTAAGATGAGAGAATAGTGATAAAATGATGTGATAATTAGAGAGAGATAGAGAGAAATGAGAAGTGTTAAATGAGTGGATTGATTTTTAAGGTGTATGAATACCATTGCTCTATCGCATTTTACACTCTTTTTTAGGGAGGTTAAGTAGTCACTGTACCTGGCTTTCATGATCAATCAAACAAGGATCTTTCTTTTATAGTTTAAATAGTTAGTAATTAGTGTGTTAGTAGTTAGAGAAAAAGGAGAGGGATTCAATCCCAAAACTCCAACTTACACCATCTTATAACGTACTTTAAGTAATTTTTTCTTTTGCAATGGAAAAGTATGGAAATGAATGAGAAGGCGATGAGAGCGACAAAGACTGCAATGTAAGTTTCGTCAGAACCTTAGAAGGACCAACATTCTCAGCCAAAAATGAAATGAAGTAGAGATCAACCAAGAAGTTATCATGTGTTCCGTCAAAAAATAAAAGAAGTTATCATGTGAATGTCGCGCGGTAGGACATTTTATATTAGAAAAATGATAATTGATGCGGTAGAACTAAAATATTTTAAGTGGATTATTCTCAAATATATTATTTAATGTTTAAATAGGTAAATTAAATAAAATGATATAGACATAGTAATCCTTGATTAGTGATCGATCAGGGTGTCAAACGTCCACGTGATGCACCAATGTACAATAATATATATATATATATATATATATATTAATTTTTAAATTATTTTTTAAAATATTAATATATTGGACGCTTATTATTGATGGTGTATTGATGTTAGTAAATTAATATGTTATATTAGTGGAGGAGGTTTGAACCCATGATCTCCTTATTATTTCAACCCCTATATGATAAAATTTTAAACATCTATTGATTGAATTGTCTGAGTGAGTAGACTTACATGCATATAGTAAGAATTTGACTGCAGTTCAAAAAAAAAGAGTAAGAATTTGACTTTTTGAAGGCAAATTCTCATTTTAAAGAGTAAAATAATGCATCTTATATTTTTAATATATTATTACATATTTGAATATAATATCAAGTGTTCGAATTTTTCTATCATGATATATGGAGTCTTAAAGTATCTCTTATGTTGAGTTATTTAACTCATTTTGGTGGGTCATCCTACCACAAAAGATCCAAGAATTCTAATAATTTTCCAGTCTAACAGTAGAATCTTTTAAGAACTCAAAATGTATATAATTAGTGACGCATATTTGTATAGCTGCAAAATATTTCTTTATTGTAAGAATCCAATAATCTTTATAGATCAATAAAAAAAAATCCAATCTTTATAGAAAAACTGATTTTACTTCTCCGATGGGAGTACCGGTAAAAATAAATTTTTTAAGAATCCTGTTAAAAACTACCGTTGGAGATGGATGCTTGGCTTGTAGTAGTCACATGGGATGGGAGCGAAATCCCTGAGCTAGCTCCATCTCCAATGCACCACTTAAATCAAGATTTTGTATGAGAGTATCTCTAGTCAAATCTTACGATCGAAGATTGGACCTATTAATATTATTGCTTAATATAGTATTCATACGATGTGGGGTATTCTTTCATTCATTCCGGTTTGTTTAATTTAAAAGCAGAGCACAGTAGTCGTACCCAGATGATCCGTACACTTAAGTACACCACGTTCTCTGACAGCCTATGCCCGATCCGGTCCCTCTTGGCTTTGTTGCTGTTCTTTATTTACATTTACTATGAATTTCAAATTTTATTAATATGGATTACACGGTTTTATATATGAACTAATTAATCTTGCGTTGCCTAAGTTTCAGTCTTGCTACTACGAATCTTAATTTGACATTACCTATTGCATATAATTTCTCAGCAAGAGGAAGGGGCGAGAGAACAGAGAGGTGGCAAATTGGCAATAACTAGCTAGGAACATCCCAGCTTTCATTGACAGAACTAACTAATTTCTATCACAGAGTATTATGAAACCTCTGTGAGGAAAATGGATCTCAAATCCTTAATAATTTATACAATTTTCACCCCAAAAAATGCTCGTGGGGGAACAAAAGTTAAGAGTCACATAATTAACAAGAAAAAAAAAAGCCCAAACATATAGGGCTGTTAAAAACAAAAACCAAGAGAAAAAGAATATTGGAACAAAAAAAAAAACAAGATCGCGAATTGATGATGAGAGAACTAAAATCAAAATGGCTACGCACGGTGAAGAGAGATGTTAAAAAAAGAGAAGCAAAAGCTGCAGCTTCATCTTGATCATCTCTCCAATCCAAGCAGAACCAATTAAGTTGTTTCAGTTTCATCTGAGCATTGATGTGAGAGAGCGGAAAACAACTTCTTCACAGGGAATGGTGAGACCCATATCGTGATCGAAGCCAAATTCCTCTTCGGCTCGTCGGAGGAGGGACTGGAACTCAGGGTGAGTCAAGAATGAGATTGGGACAATGTATCTGCTTCTGTTTTCCCCAACATAGACTGCAAAATGACCCTTTGGGACATCAAGAGGGAGACCATCATCGTCATAACCGTTTTTCTTGCCCAAGCTTGAACACCTCCTCAGGATTTGCTTGAGGACTGTGGTCTGGGGAAGCTTGCTTGGTTTTCTAATGGCCATTTTTAGAGAGAGAAAGAGAGAGGGTGTTAAGTGTAGAGCAAGTTTCAAAAGGTGTTGAGGGATGGATGGAATGGATAGCAGAGGGAAGTACTAACAAGTAGATGTAGTAGTTAGTATACTAGTGGAGGTGGTGGGAGTGATGGGGGTGACGGTTGGTATTTATGAAGAAGAACTAACGACGCAGGGGGAGAGAGAGAGAGGGTTCAGTTTGAGTTCATGTGGAGTGTGGGGGCAAAGGGTAGGCCACGGGTGTTTTGGGGTAAGTGTATTTGTGTAAGGACATGGTGGGAACCAAGCCCACAGGCGTCTCTGTTTTCTGTTGGTCCTCCCAATGGCAACCCCAACATGGACCCAATCTCTCTCTCTCTCTCTGTTACACACTCTCCCTCAATTTTCTCCCTTCCAATCACAATTTCAGAATTTCTATCCTATTAAAATTTAAACTTGTAGTTATAAAAAGATTTGGTATTGAAAAAAAAATATTAAAAGTATGAAATGCTTGATATAAGAGATGTCACATGACACATTTGGAAATTGGAACAATAGAATATCAGATTACTGTCACATCTAAAAATGAAAGTTCAAAATTTAATTTTAAGAATTTGTGTTATTTTTAGGTATAAAGGGAAAAAAATTTAAATGAGATAATTATGTTCTCGGTAATTTTATATTCTCTTTGCTATCTCATTTTTATAGACTTTTGATATAATTTGAGTTGAGGCAGGTGACTTCATTTAAAGAGACGATATCTTACACTACAAAAAAAAAATTAATTTGTGGATTTTTTCAATTAGCGGTTCTTTAACACTAAGACCAACAAGTGTTAAGATGATGATGATATAATATTGATCTCTTCCTCTAAATTAAAAAAGTTAAGATTATGTAATGTTGGCATATAATTAAATAACACTACTAAAAAACACTGAGCCCATTTATTTTTTAAAAAATAAACTAAAATAGCATGTGCATGGTATAAATTAAAGTTACATAAAAAAGTAAAAATAAAAATTATAATATGATTTTGTGAGGTTTCTAATATGGTATCAATACTGTTTGATACTCCACTTCTAACTTCTAAGGAGTGAGAGAAAAAGAAATCAAACAGATGATAAAAATGAAAGATGTGTTTGGAAGAGCGACGCGATAAATAATTGAGAAAATATAAAGAGAAATTAAAAAATGAAAAATTAAGAGTAAATGCAAGAGTATGAGAATATTATTATTCTTGTATATTTTAAAATTTTAAAATAATTTTTAGACACTCAAATCAAATCCAAATATATACTTTAAAAGAGATATAAATAAAAGAGAGATGAATGATAGAACAAAGAAATAGCACTAAATATCAAGTTCTCTTAGAAATTTTAACTTGCATGATCCGACTCATTACTAGTCACAGTAGCACTAAATAATGTCTCACCCCACCTGAATTCACGGACCTACAAGGACTCATCGGTACAACCCGGTGATGCCTTGGCTTTTCTGATTGCTGGGTTTGTGATACTGTGAGCTGATGCAATGACACGTGAAAATGGAAACCAGACATTAGTCGACTCTGTGCATCAAACAAATTCAACTTTGCAGAAACCTTACCCATGTGTCTCGTTAATTACTCCCCCTTTCCAGGTTTTGATCACCTCAATATCAGTTCATTTTTCATCAAATGAACACCACCCCCCCCCCCCCCCCCAAAGCAAATTATTGAAGCAATTAATTACTAAACAACAGCCTCATGTATCTTTTAATTGCATCCCCATTCCTTCGCATTCACAAACCTACTGGCTACCACCGCCTCTGCAAAACATAATACATTCATACATGTCCCACCTTCATATAATTTTTAAATTATATTGTCTGTATTGAACATATTCAAATTCATATCTATAATTAACCTGCATGGATAAGGATAAGCCTATATGGTTTTAAAACTTGAAAACAAAATCAAACAAGAGAATTAGAGAAATGTCAGAGAATGCAGTAAATAGTACAAGGTTACAACTCGATCCAAAACCAAACGACATTTAAGGACACACAACACAAGGAGCTCTTGTATATATCAATTTTCCTATTATTTTGGCCGACGAGAAAGAAAATAATTATATATGATGCACTAATCAGATTTTTTTTTTTCCTAGAAGAAGATGCCAGCTCAACAGTCAACACCTCATCCCAATTAATCCATCCATATGAATAATTGAACAAGTATTTGACTATTATAGCTTATAACTATGTGTAATTGCCTAGTAATGCGCATGTCTATCTATATATGATTTGATTATTTAAATGAGGATAGGTTAAGAGCAAAGCATGACAAGCAAGCAAAGCTGTCGAGCAAGTTTTGAAGCTGAAGAGGTCATACTCAACGTGGTTGGTTGGCTGGCTGGTTCTTTTCTCGGAAGACATCCATATTAATTGTTCTGGAGGAAAACAAAATACATGTGGCTAGGCTCAAAGTATAACAAATTTGGCAATAAAAGCCATTTCCTTGCTTGTCAATTTCTCAACCTACATATCAGTCACTAGTCCTGACTGTGTTTGCTGCTAGAAAATAAGTGTCTCAAGAATGCAGGGCTTCCCCATGTGGTCCTGCCTAAACCACCATCCACTACATACAAAAACACTCTAGCTAGCTAATCGGACAGAAATCTACACCCAACGTGTACCACTATATTGCTCTTACCCTGCCATCGTTTTGCTTCTTTTTTACCCTGTTTCCAAGGCAGAGAAAGTGATCTTCGAAAGCTATGTTACTCGTATACGGCGATGTCCTGAATTTTTTGTAATTTGTTCGTACGTCTTTTTCTCAATGCCAAACAATGATATAATGATTTAGGATAAAATTTGTACATAATATCACCAAGTTGAAATATACTCTCAATGCTCATCTCTAAGTTCATGATTTAATTCCATATATACCAATTGATTTATTCTCATTATCCTGTTTGGAAAGAATAAAAATGAACAATTTTATGGATTTGGTTTTGGTATATCTATTTTTTGATAACATTTAATCACATTAATGTTATATTTATGCATAGATATTTCAAATTCACGTGTAATTGTAAGGCTTATACTACATTAATAGTTTTATGTATGGGAAAATAATACTCCCTCTGGTCCAAAATATAAGCAACAAGTCATTTTTTGGTTCATTGAATAACTCATATATCTGGTCTAAAAATAGACCAGATACATGAGTTATTCAATGAACCAAAAAATGACTTGTTGCTTATATTTTGGACCGGAGAGAGTAGTACGCTATTATATGTATATGGGAAAATAGTTAAGTGGGTGTCATTGTCACCTTCCTTGCATGTTCTGTGAATGAGATTAATTGGAGAAAGAAATGGATTTGAAACGGGATAAACGGGAAAGGCCAACCATTCTAATTTTTTTACCAAAATGCGTGCTAAGCAGAGTAAATCAACTTAGGGGATATTCTTTTAAGTTTGATGGTGACTTTACCTTTCATTTGGCACACGAAAGCCATGTTACTCTTTGACTCTTAATTTCCCCCCAAGGTCCTCTCATCAATACAACCTTGTTTAAGGGTAGACTATTAGCGAGGAGTTTGAGCAATTTTCATGATATTATTATAATTTTAAATCTCATTATCGTTATTACGTACAGGAAAAAACTGTATAAAAAAAAACTATGCTGAAGCTGAACTGTATGGAATGCGTTCAAAATTTTATTTTTCTCCATAAATTGAAGGGTACGGGATATATTTTGCTTATTATTTACTAATTATCATTCCATTGTGTTCTCTTTGCAAATGAGTAATGAAAATTTGCAAATTGTATGATACACGTTAAGTCAATTTAAAAAAAAAAAACCTTTTGTATAAGTTAAAATTAGTTTTTACATTTCAAATTTTTAAAAGTTTTTTCGTTTTTCTTACACATATTTTCGCGATTAAAAGACTATAAATTTATTTTTAATAAGAAGCTACAGGATACTAGAGGAAGTGTTCATAAAAAAGGATACTAGAGGAAGTTAATCTAAATAGAGTATCATGACAAGTTACATTTTTCCCTTGATATAGATGTACCAAAAAAAACTACCTTAACTTTTATGGCTCTCGGGACACAATGCTTAAGGATATGTGATATCGTCTCGCCTAATACGGAGCATGATATACCTCGCAAACATTGTTGTTCGGAATTTTCTCTACTTTTAATTTGGGAAATTTTTTGCTAGTTATTTTATGGAACAATGATACTCTAACACCCACACACCACTCCATCCCAATGAGTAAAATGACGAAATGGGGTGTGTGGTGGGTGTGTCATAGATGTTTGTGTAACATTAATCTATTTTATGTACATTCTCTATACTTATCTATCTATTATATATTATATAGCAGGATTATGCCACGTAAGACAATGCCACGTGTCACAACCAGGTTCATTCAGTTTCCCGCCTAATATTTTTATTTTATTTTTTAATTCCTATTTTATTATTTATAACATTAATTAATACATTATCACAATTAATAACAATAATTAAAATCATACATATATTTCATTTATTTGGATATATCAATTGATTCAAGTAATCAAATTAAAAATATTGTACAGTGGGGACATATAAATTAATTCATTTTATGAGTTAATTAATATCATCAATCAATATTAATGCACAACAATTTTGTTTGGTCAATCAATAAATCAATAATAAATGTCATGTGTATAATATATTTATTCAAAAAAAAATCTTTATTGGACGATGTATATTTATTTTCTCTTCTCTACCATCTCAATTAACTTGTGAAATATAAGCAAAATTATTTAATTAATTTTTCAGTTGAAAATTAAAAGTTGTCATTTATAATTGAAATGCTATTTTCTCTAACCCTCCACTGGCATTATAATTTTACATAATGGGTTGTTATCTTCAGTGCTATCAAGAAGACAATCTCACGACTTAATTTGAAGGATAATTTTGCTATTTTTCTTAATTGATTTTTTTGCATGTGTGAGTGTAAGGATTGCTTTTTGTTGTTTTCATTCTTTGAAGGATTGCAAAGGTTGGTGGTTTCTATCTAATACATCAATGGTTGTATTTTTCTTCATTGATGTTCAATGTGAATTTAATCATTTTTGTTAATAACCTTATTGTAAGATTTTTCTATTTTATGTTATTTCATATATTGATACAAAGTATTTGTTTGGTATCTAAATGTTACACACTTTTGATTTTTCCACACATTATCATGAATTTTGATTTACAAAGCTTGCAATTTTTTATGAGTTTTGGTCTTTTTTAATTGTTAAACTCTATTTAATTTCTGCAGTTTGAGGTGGTGTAGATTTCTTTTCTCTCAATAGGTAGTTTCTTTGAGGTTTTTTTTTTCATTTGCTAACATTTATATATATATCTAAGTTATCGATCATTTACTTACCACAAAAATTGTGATGATGAATCTTTTGTAGTAGTGCCTTCTATGAGTGTGGATAGAAAGATAATGTTTTTTTATATATATTTTTCAATTTTGTTTTCGATCCATTCTAAGTTATATTCATCTAAATGATTTTTTTCTCTTATTGGTTTGCTGAATATATTCCTAACCAGTTTGGTGAATAGAGTTTGATGGGATGAATAAATATTTGCAATTAAAGTGGGTGGTTTAGCAATGTGATTGTTGTATACGTGGTATTATGTTGGGGTTACATGACAGTTGACTCTTACTCTGTCATAAGTTTGTCAATAAGATCCATTTGACATTGTATATGATGACTATGACTATATTTTCAGGTTAGAGTATAGATGCAGATTTAGAAACGTAATTGAGACGACCAATTTTGAATATTAATTTTAATATGCTAAATAGTAAAACTCTTCCAAAAATAGTTTACTAAATTAATTGAAAATTACTTTGAATTACTAACAAATAAAGAAGTCAACCAATAATACAAATTAGAATTTTATTACACAAGAAATTAAATCTAGAATATTAAACAAAATATATGAATTAAATACTACTATTAATATTATCCACTAAACTTAATATTTGAATTTAAATATACTAATTACAAAAAAAAATAGTGAATCCAATAAAACTATTTTAGAAAATTTATCTAATCTAATAAACTAACATTAGATATGAAATCATCTCATTCATAAAAAGTTTAGTTTAACATACACTACATTATAATATTGTCTCAAAATTTAGAATTAAAGGTCTCTTCTTCTAATTTACTAATTAGGTAATTTAATTTAATAATATATAGTTTGACATATACAAATTACATCCAATAATAATAATAATTACATATCAAAACATTTTAATTTAAAAAATTAGATTTTTCTAATATTATGTAAATATGTATAACATCCCGTGCAAGACACGGGTTATTAAGCTAGTTTATTTGAGAAAAAACAGAGAAAAAGTGTGTTTGTGAGATTATCTTGTTTTATTATTATATACAGTTATTAATATTATACACTGAAATGAAGTCCACACAAAGGTCCCATATTGAAGGCAATGAGAAATGTTTGTATAAAAAAAAAACAAAGGCAATGAGAAATGGACGCCACAAAAACATTGGCTTGAGAATATGGAGTTGAGATTCATATCCACTGAAATATAACGTCCATAGCACAAAAGGGCCCATCTAAAAGCCAGTGAGGAATGGGGCCCAATTCTACTTTGAAGTAGGCAATTTCTATTTACACATACATAGTTTTCTATTCACACATATATTTCTGTGGAACTATTAATTCCACAGGTATATTTTTTTCCACCATATCCATTCCGCGGAACTAATAGTTCCGCAAGTTATAATTCACCGCGGAACTATTAGTTCTGCAGGCATTATAGTTCTGCGGTGAATTATAACTTGCGGAACGAACTATTAGTTCCGCAGAATGTATGTGGTAGAAAAAAAAATACCTACAAAACTAATAATTCTGCAGGAATGTATGTGTAGCTAACAAGATATGTATGTGCAGATAGAAATTGTCTTTGCCTTGAAGTATTGCAAGTACTGGCTTAAGTGGCCTATGTTGACCAAAAAAAAAGTGGCCTATCAACAATGATAAAAAAAAAGTATGGGAATTAGTAAATACACCATAGTTTTTTGCCATACACCCCACATTAAAACAGGAAATTACTATTATACCCTCATCGATTTGGTTTTTTTCTTCTTCCAATTTTGCATTTTTACCAGAAACTGAGTTTCCGGAATGTATTTTTACATTGTTACCTGAAACTCAAGTTTCCGGAATACAAACTGAGTTTCCGGAATATATGTGAAAAATTGAATTTTACATTATGGAAACTTCAGTTTCTGGAATACAAATTAGTTTCTGGAATACAAACTGAGTTTCCGATAAAAACACGAAATTGAAAAAAAAAAAAACAAACTGATGAGGGCATAATGGTAATTTCTTATTTTAATGTGAGGTGTATGATAAAAAAAGTGAGGTGTATTTACCAAATCCCATCAACCAAATACTTACAAGACCAACAAAGGGCCCTCCATTCCGTTGGTTAACAAGTACACATACTGTTTGTTAGAGATATTAATGCATAAGCTTTAGACATGAATATTTGTGACCAACTGGTCCTACTCTCCCTGATCTCATTGCGTGAAGATTGAAGACAAATATATAATGTTATGTTTAACATGTTTTCCGTGAGAATCCCTTAGGCCTATGAATAATACACAGTTTCACATGTTCTGTGTAACATGTCAAGGATAACACAGACTCAAATAGACAAATACGGTGTTAAATTTAAAAACTATTTCCCCAACAAATTTAAAGGGTACATACATGTAAATGATTTTATTTTATATGCAACACAAATACTTAAATCAGGTGCAAGTTAGATCTTCGCATTAATAACAAGTCATAAATTGTAGTTGTATCCCTATGCCCAAACAACCCCTTCCCCCACACATAAGATTGAAAAGCGTATAGATTCACAAAAATTTGTATAATTTCAAAATCAATATTTCACATGACAACATTTTTTTTGTCAATAAATTGAACATAACATTTTCTGCCCATATTTTTTTTGAGTCAAAATTCTGTCCATATCTTAAACCCTACTTATTTATTTTTATTGGCATACATTAGAGTAGGGATTTTATTTGATTGAGTAAATTATACAATTCATCATTTCTCCAAGGAAATACATGCTGTATATTATCGTTCTTCAGTACTAAAATCTATTCCATCTATCTATTCTGACATCTAATCAAATGCAAACCCAAGCTAGTTGAGCATTCCCTTCTTTTCGTGACTTGGGATGGTAGGCGTCCTTAGGTTTTGGAGTAGAGACCTATCAATCAGTAAGATATTTTAAAGGCAGGATTAATCCAAAGCATTTCCAACCCATTCAACCTGTCACCTGAACCCAACTGCACCCAGCGTCTTTTCTTAACCCTCTTGCTTTGATCAATACCCTCAAACGTCCAATCTCATCCCACATACCAAAGCGGGCATATAGGTTTGATAGCATAATGCAGATTCCAGCATTTTGAGGATCTAACTCAAGAGCCCTCTGAGCTGCCAATTTTCCCAGCTCTATATCCCCACGGTCCACACAAGCACTGAGTAGAGCTCCCCACATTGAGATGATACAATTCCCCATTCCCTTAGAGAGTGTCTCATTTAGTAATTCCCATGCCTTCTGCAATTCGCCAGCCCTACATAGCAAATCAACTAGGCAGCTGTAATGCTCTGGACCAGGATCTAACTTGAAATCATTAGCCATAGACTCAAAATACTTGACACCAGCATGCACTTGGCCAGTGTGTCCACAAGCTGAGATTACTGTCAGAAATGCTATTCCATCAGGTCTGATTCCTTCCTCCAACATTTCATTGTACAAATCAATTACTTCCTTATAATTCCCATTTCTACCATACACACCAAGCATTGAAGTCCATAACACAACGTCTCTCCTTCTTTCTTTTCTGATCTCCATTCCAGCCAACTTGAAAACCAGGCAAGCCTTCTCTACCAGGCCACACTTGCCATACATCTCGATCAGCGCGCTCTGCAGATACACATCACTCTCTGCATCGGGTGCCGTACGGAGCAAGTAACTATGAACCTGCCTACCCATTTCAACAGCAGATAATCCAGTGCATGCACGTAAAGCTGCTGATAATGTAAACTGATCATACTTCAATTTCATCACAGGCATCTTCCTAACCAGTTCAAGTCCCTGATTCCATAACCCAGCCTCGCCATAACCCGACAAAAGTGCATTGACACAGACAGTATTCTTCTCAGGAATTTCATCAAACACATGCGCTGCATCTTTTACATTCGACAATTTTGAGTAAAAATCAATTAGAGCACTACCCACAAACACACTAGAAGACCAGCCTGATTTTCCCATGTGGGCATGTATCTGTTTCCCAAAATTAACATCTTTAACTCTGCATGAAGCTGTTAAAGTGCTGCACAAAGCGTAGGTATCTAAGGGAACACCGTTGGTGTGCATGAAGGAGAAGGCCGTGAGAGCAAGAAAAGGGAAACCTTTATGGCAAAAATCAGATATTATGACATTGAAGTGTAATGGGTTGGTGGAGTTCATACATTTGAAGAAATTGTTCAGTGTTTGAGGGTCGTTCTTCTTGAGAAGGCATGCGGTGTATGTGGCAATGAGTTGGGTGTGAAAATCATGGGAAACGAAGAGCGTGCCTGTTGTGAGTAGGTGACCATGGAGTTTCTTGATGGCTGAGACATTATTAGTTACATGACATTGGTGCAAAAATTGAATTACGTTGGACTTGGACATGTAAAAAATGGAATTAAGCAGAGAGGTGCTTGGTATTAATGTTACATTCGAAGTCGAACACTCTGTAATTGAGATTCGGGTTAGATAATGATCACATTCACTCAGCTAGATCAAGTGCGCGCGCATTATTATGCTTAACAATCCAACTTAATACTAATATAAAAACGTTCCAGACACGAAAATTAATGATTTTATAAATTTAATTCTATTGGGATATCTCACTATTTTATTATCACAAATGTAAGCCTATTTAATGACTAATGAGTTAGAATTTTAATTTTTCAGAATCAGACAAATTTTTGTTATATTTTTTCTTCTTTTTTAACACATGCATAACTTTTCTTAAAAATTTATAATTAGTTAAATCTTGAACATGTTGAAATTTAATTAAAAAACTTGACTGGTAGGTTGAACAGGTTAAATTAGCAGGCTAGTTAATTACTCTTTCTTGAAAAATAATACATTTTATTTTTAAGTTTAATTTATTTTTGAATTAACTGTGTAATTATTTTTAATAATCTTAAATATTTCTCTATATGAATATATAATTTCAAGATTCTATATTATACATACTTTATTTAAAACTTTAAAGGGTTTCTCTTAAATATCTCATGAATTTTTTTAATTTTACTTAATTTATTTTGGTCATTTTTTTAATTTTTTTTTGGTAAACAAAAAATTTAGTGCACATTTATAATTGTTTTTTAAATTATTAATTTAGTGCACATGGGCTATGGGTCAAGATTTGCCCAGTAAGCCCAACACAATGGAACAAGAGTCCATGTCCAAGTCTAACATTATATGTCCTCCCACTGTGGTTTAAGTGGTTTAAGTGGGCCTTGTGCCTTGTTCCTTGCCCTTTGGGCTTTGTGCAATGATAATGTTGCTTTCATGACCAAAAAAAAAAAAAGTGATTAAGTTTGGGAAAGACACCCAAAGGGTGAGGGGTTCGACCCTCACCCACCCCCCTCCCCCCCTGTGGACCAAAAAAAAAAAGTCTAACACTATACGCCTTTGTCCAGTAAGCCCAACACCACGCGATACTGGGAGATGGAAAGAAATTGGTAAGCCCAACACACGTTGAAGGGGGGCTTGTGAGGCTGAGCTGCTCGGTTTGTGATTATGGAAAGCACATCTAGAATCTTTGTCATCTAGCCGGTTTTTTTGGCCGAGACTTTGGATACTGGCTGCTGGTGTCTCTTCGTCCTTTTTGAGTGACATTATCCTTGCTTTTTTGTTTTTTGTCTTTAGCTTGGATTTTTGAAGAGTGTTTTAAGTCTTTGGCTCTTGGTTGTTGGATTCTTTATGACCATGTGGGTTTAGATTTTTTATGTGCTTTCCTGTAATTGGTTTGGATGTTTAGTGTTCCAATGATCTGTGGACGGCAGCGCATCATTGGTTTTATTGTGTATGCTATCAGATGCTGGCTTATGCTGTGCCTAGGGACTTTGGGCCCTGTCTGTATTGCCTTCGGGCTTGGGCTATGCCCTTATCAATGATAATTATCTCTATTGACCAAAAAAAAAAAAAAAAAGAAATTGGTAAATACATTTTAGTTTTTTAGCCATACACACGTGGAGTTTCTGGAATGTAATTTTGTATTCTAGAAATTTCAATTTTTGGAATATAATTTTTTAAATTCTGGATTTGCATTCCGGAAATGCAAATTTGTATTCCGAAAACTCCAGTCAAATTTATATTCTGGAAACTCCAATTTTTGTATTCCAGAAACTCCAGTCTCTATACAATTTATATTCCGGAAACTAGAGTTTCCAAAAATAACACAAAATTTGAGGATATTTTTGAAATTTCAATATTAACCTAGAGTGTATAAATAAAAAGTGTGAGGTGTATTTACCAATTTCCTTTTCCATACGGTAACGGTTTCCTTCCCATCGTATTAACCCCAATTCGTCACTTTCCATCCAGTATTGAATCCTGTTCATGCGTATTGATTGAGTTGAGTCCATTGACTATTGAGTGTGGGCGTGCGTGGGTGTTGTGATGTCGGTGAACTACCAGAAGCAGTGTGTTGCCTTTGCCTGCCCCCATTATTTATTTTAATTTCTTCAAAATTTGGAAGGTATTGATCACTGTATCAATCTTGTATTTTTCACATCTTAACTCGATCGAATAATCTTTGGAAAAGATTTATAGGCATGCCTTGATGTGTTTTACACAAAGGGAAAATTTAGGGATTTCAATTCAACAGTTGATTTTAATTCAACAGTTGGTTTGCATTATTGATGTATCCTGTTTAAGAAATTATTAGAGTTGAAAGGTTGAAACTGGATGGATAAACGATTCGATAGAATGTTAAAACCCCTTCCATTTCCACCACTAGTACTGTTTCTGCCTCAATGGTGCTCTGCTTGTGTGATTCATCTTAAAACGTACCTTCTTTTCCCCTTCACACCAGCTACTATCTTGGTAATTGTGAATGCCCCTCTTCCTCATTTTGTGAGACTGGTTGGAATCATACAATCACATAATAGAATTTGAATATTCTAAAGAAATCTCAATCGGCAATCATCATTACTGAAAAATGGGCTTCAAGTTCGCACTCAAAGAACCAAAAGAAGAGAGAAAATGAAGAAGAAAAAACTAGAAAAAATATGGAATGTAGTACTATTAATATGTTTTTTCATCCAATTTTTGTTAGTTGATTTTCTTTGCTCAATGATACAGATGCGGTGCCGTCTGAAAATTCCAATTACTGTTGCTGTACGGTAAATCTTTCTGCATGGGCCAACTTTTCTCAACCCATGTTGAGAGGCAAAAGCACAAAAACAAAACTTTGTCTTCAGATTAACATTTGGCCGCATATCACAATCTGTGTAAGCCAGAGGTGAGTTTAACGAAAGTGTCTTCTGTGCAGGGAATTATGAGGCTACCCATTGGGTAACTGAAGTCAAATTCTTCCTCGGCTATGCTTAACAGTTCTTGAAATGAAGGCTGATTCAACAATGATACTGGTATCACGAATCTCTTCTTTTCACCCTCTCCTACATATACAGCAAAGTACCCTTTAGGAACATCCATTGATGCTGCAGCTGCTTGATTTGCAATATGATTAGATCGGCGAAGAATGTGTTTAGCACTCAAGGCACTAGCCAAACGAATAGCCATCACAGTAGTATTGGCTAGAACCTGTAAGTGGTTTAGTTTTTCACAACTAAGTTGGGAGAAGAAAGTTTAGGATATGCTGTGTATTTATAAATGAAAGCATGAGGATTAATCAGTGGTGAAGTTAGGCATGAATTATTAATATGAGATATAAGCTTTCTAGATGGGATGGTGTGTAGACAGTGTAGTCCAACTTATTGGCGCAAACGTGTTGATGACTTCCACTGCTTATTTATTGCAGAGGCTGACCATTCTTAAGAGAACACTGGTAGGTGGCTTATAAAATTAAATTAACAAATGTAGATAAAGGCTCTCTTCAGTTTCAAAAGTTGTTTTTTATTTTGCATTTCCTATTTTCACTTTTCATTTCGAAATATCACATTATTTTTACTTTGTTTTTTTGTTTTCATCTCCTATTTTCTGCGATAGTTTTTATTGTTTTCTATACAAAACTTTAAAAATAGTAAATAAAGTGAAAAGAAAAAAAAGTATTTTTTGTAATTGAAAATGAAATTTTTTTTAACATTTTTGCAAACCAAATAGGCAAGTGTTTGGTCAATTTTAAGGCACTTCAGAAAGAGGATATCAGTCAAGTTTTGTTTTGATCAGTGATAGTATTCAACATGCATGTCTAATATTTCTTAACAAGATGATATAAATGGGCCACATAGACCAAATTAGCATAGAGTTCCATTTGGGT
Source organism: Glycyrrhiza uralensis (assembly GCA_030159175.1). Lineage (NCBI taxonomy): Eukaryota > Viridiplantae > Streptophyta > Magnoliopsida > Fabales > Fabaceae > Glycyrrhiza > Glycyrrhiza uralensis. Next base: position 55,703,417 of record BRZY01000005.1, read on the forward strand.
ATAGTATCAACCATTTTTTTGTTTGATGGAAATTTAATTAGTTAGATTCACATTTCTCCTCAAATATCATCTGATTATTTGCTGTGAAAAACATGTACTGATTTGAACTAATCTAATCATAATGCAAGTTCCCTGATCACTGATTGTAATTCCATGATAAATTATTCCATAGTCACCATCAAAATTTGGATATTGGAAACAAATGACTGATCTACAGGGCTTTACTTGAAAGTGAATCCCACCCCCCTATTTATCTCAATTCAACACTAGGATGCTGCTTGTTTTGGTCAGATCACAGATGACAAAACATACTAGACCATAGAGCGACCTGATAATACCATAAATCCGTTGACTATTCTGTCCATTTGTGCCAAACATAATTGAACTATGATCCCCTAGTTGTTTTAGACTTTTAGTGGAATGTCAAAAAGGGATGATTAACACCAACAACATAAAATTAACGGGAAAAACCAATTAATCTTTCCCACTAGGCAGAGAATAGCCATCACAATAGTATATAGCACTTTGAAGATTTTGTTGTTCTCAATTGGATTGGGTGAAGAAAACGTATGATATGCTGTGTATTCATAGGTAGAAATAGAAGCATGAGAAGAAAGTCATTGGTGTAAAGGAAATTGGGCAGGAAATTGTGAGACATAAGCAGCATTCAATGGATCACATAATCAACACTCCATTCATAGGTAGAAATTAAAACTGCTGATGACTAGAGTTGTGCCTCAGTTGTTAAGCATATCGACTGATCAATTATGAGAGAACAAGCAATATGTGGCTAATGAGTAATGAGAGAATTTATGAGATGTGTAGATGGGAAAGCTTTTGGTCAATTTTGGAGGCTTGGGGAAAGGATAAGATCATGAATCATCACCTATGTGGCTATGTCTACTAATTCTTAAACAGTATGATTTGAATGAGTCATTCAAACAAGTTTACAGGAAAATTCTGCTTGGCTCTACCGTTGCCTACTTTCTACACTAGTACTTATTAGTTCAATTTAAATAATGCTTTGAAATACATGTTTTACTGCTATCCTACATGACTTTGTGGCTGGCATAGAAAATTACAAATGGAGGACTTGTCATAATTTATCTTGAATAGTGGTAAACCTGAACTCTATTATTTGATGGGCTTGCCTTCTGATTGACTAGTTAATTCTGCATTGATATCATATGGCTTTAGTAAATGATATCTGTTTACATATATAATCTAAGTCTTTAAATTACACAATGTGAAGTGCAATTCCTATTGTCTAGTCACACTCTTTTTTTTCTTTTGGTCTTTGACCAGTATCTGTGGGGGCATAAATGTAAAACTAACCCTTGGATCGGGGGTAATGGTCAGGTAAAGCCCTCCCTCAAGGTGGTACTCTATGTTTTGAAGTCCTATTACAGGTAAAGTTTGCTTGATATCACAACTAACCAATGTTGGATCTACTCACAGATATGACAATAATTTATGAGTGAAATAAGTAATGTGAACACTGGATTGCTGCTAGGAGCTTGTAATCAAGGGTTGCCATTGGTTGGCTATTTTAAGACGATCTATTCAAAATCGGTAGCATGTTTTCTGACTACTACTTTGACTAGTCCATGTGAAGGGCATGGTGAGTCCTTGTGATTTTAGTCTTCATCACAGTCAAACTATTGCAAACATCATGGATCTAATTTATTGGTGGCTAAGACGTAACCTATAAGTTGGGATCAATTATTAGCATATCCATTTCTTTATTTTGACTTCAATTTGTTCAAGTAAACATAGGGTGACAAATTTTTATGCGAGTTCTACTCTCTGGCAACAATTATTGTCACACGCATTAAACAGGGATCCCACACTGAATATTCATATTAATCTGTTCACGTTGGGAATTGAACATTATGGCCTGGGTTTGACTTTCTCTTTCCATACTGTTAGGCACAAGCCTCAGCAACAAAATGAAATCTGGAAGGTGTAAATAAACACTGAGACAGGGAGTGGGTTAGTTGATACATTGGGTTATGATAGTAGTTGGCTAGGAGGAAAACGATAAATAGCAGGGGTGATTCGGTTTAGAGAGTTGGAAGAATACTTATTTATTAGAGAACTGATGAGGCTTTCAGTTGTAAAGGAGTCGCCCTTGTAAGGGAAATCTCTCCCTTGTATCTCCGCCTAACAACAATAGCAGAATTCTTTTTCTCCATATTTCTTCTTCACTCTCATTAATTCTCTCTATCCAGTAGTTGCCTACAACCCTACACAGCTAGCAAAGGTTTCTATCACATACACCATGCCTTAAAAAAAAGAACATTGGCCGTCAACTGAAGGTAAGTTGTAGGACGGTTAAATTACTGATATGCATCCCCATAACTAAGTGATACATAATGCCCCTTAAATTAGCACGGGGTTTGTGGATTGTGCTTGTGAATGTATTCGAGTTCATTTGGACCGAGGAAAAAAAAACAGATAATTCACAGTTTCTTAAGGTTTTCATTCAGATGACTGTTTCCAACTTTTGAGGATAGTAGGATACAACAAAATGGAAAAGGAAAATCGTTTGCTTTACAAATTGTCTCAATTAGTCTATGTTAGGATCTATTGGAATATGAACTATAGCCCGTTCAAACGTGAAGCTATATCTAAGAACACATCTTCGGTCTTCCTTGCAGGGAATTGTGAGACCCCCAATAGGATAACAGTAATCAATCTCCTCTTTCGCATGATTGAGCAATTCTAGAAATAAAAGGCTCATTCAAGAATGATAAAGGAATCAAGATTCTCTTCATTTTTCCTTCTATGAGAATATAGAACTTTTGGAACTTCGATGATAAGCTCAACTGCTCTGCCTGGATGAGGATTCTACTGAAACAACCAAATTTTGTGAGCTTCTCTTTAGGGAGTACACACGATCTAATAGAAGCCATTAGTATTTAGGCAACTAGCCAATGGCATTCTTTGAAGAGACTGACTGAGTGCACCGTTAATTAGACCCAAAAAGAAATCAAGAATTACTGTCTAGAATTTTTGGTAGCACGGAACGAGAAAAGCTGACTTTTTTTTCAAGAGAATTCTTGTTTATATATGGGCTTAAAGAAATAACGTTGTTTCTTTTCCATTTTCCAAGGAATCACCAGTTTAGTAATTCATAAATATAAGCACAGATGAGCCAGTTGAGTTGTTGAATACGTTATTTTGTCATTATGATTAGACAAAAATAAAACAAATAATCTGTTCCTGAACTTGTCATTCAGATGGACAATTCTAACCCATTTCCAATAATGGAAAAGGAAAAATCTTTTCAAGTCTAAAAGATGCCTATTGTACAAAATGTCACTACCGATCTATGATTCTATGTCAGTCTCCTACAGTGGAAGATTTATAGCCCATTGAAGCGAGAAGTAACATGCAAGAAGACATCTTCTGTGCAAGGAATTGTGAGACCACCCATTGGATGATCATATCCGAATTCTTCTTCTGCTTGACTCAGCAAGTCCTGAAACAATGGTTGGTTCAAGTATGACACGGGGATCACAAACCGCTTCATTTCCTCTCCAATGTACACCGCAAGATAGCCCTTTGGCACACTCACAGCCTTTGAAGATGTTTGGCTACCAGTAAAGGAAGTCCGTCTAATAGCAGGTAAGCGGAAACCCATTTCAAATGTTTTGAAAAACAAGCTAAAGTTCTCAAATTTAAGAAGAATGTATTTAGGTTTTGATGCGTGAGTATGCGAATGACTTGTGATTATTGTGAAGGAAGATAGTGTACTTATAGTTTTCAAGAGTTTCTTGAAATCCATTTTCTGGAGAAATGATTGTTAAAGGATGGGGTCCATGAGATGAGAGATCACATGGTGTTGTCTTAGATGCCTCTATCAAGTAAGTTCAATAAGAGTGCACACCCCATCTTCTGAACGAAAGGCCAGTTGATTACCCACTTGAAATCAAATAAGGTATATGGCCAGGTTAAGCTCAATGCCTGTTTTGTGGCTGCTCATATTTTTGTAGACACGCATTGGACATGTTATGTGTTCTCTTCATATTGATTGATATATGACGCGGCTCAATGCTGATATATATGTATATAGCTACCAAAAAATCTCTTCTTAGTGAATTCTAAGCCAGTTAATGGCTACAGATCATAAATGTTAGGAGGCAACAGGGAAGCATTCTCAAGGGCTCGGGGACAAGTCATCGTGCCCAGAAGATAAGATAGTAAGTGCAATTGTGAGACAACACTCCAGAAGAGAATAGTATATGTTTGGACCCACAAAAATTAATTCAACAAACGTAGACAAAAAAAGGTCTGTGGTGTGAAATAATAGCATTCAAGATGGGCGTTTGGTGTTTCTCGACAAGATGATATAAATGGTTCATATAAATGGCTACGATGTCAACCACTCTTTTGTACAAGATGGAAACCCAAACGGTTAGACCCACATTTTGATTAGAAATAACTTGTGATTATTTGACGTGCAAATATATTTGTACTACTCTAATTAGAATGCAAGTCCATTGATTTAAATTCCACGGTCAAAGCCTAAGGGTTTGTTTGGATTGACTTATGCAGAGCTTATGAACACAGTTTATGATTGATTCATAAGCTGTTTTGGACTTATTTTTCATAAGCTACCCAATGTTTTGGGTAGCTTATCAAAACAGCTTATAACTCATATGATATAAGTTTCACCATATTTTTTCGTCGATTATAAAAATAGCTTATATAAGCTGTAGAATAAGCTGTTATGCCAAACAGGGCCTAAATCTATTATTTGATGGGTTTGGCATCTGATTTTGGCCAATTGATTTTGTGTCTATAATAAATGCTCTAGTGAAGAGGATTGGATTAGCCATGGAATTAAGCCCTGAAACATGTAAAGTGCAATTTCTTTTAGTCACACTCTTTACTAAAAGTATATATATATGATCATGATAATCTTTTGATTGAGAAAATACCTAAACTACACTTTCATGAATACTGGAGGCTGCTAGGAACTCAGAGTAAGGGGATTCCGTTAATTGCATGCTTTCTCTCAGAACAACTTCGACGACAAGTCCATGTGAAGAGCACGGGAAGTCCTCGTGACAGTGGTCTTCACCACCTTCTTCAAAAATCACAAGAAAAATGCAACTTACAAATTAATTGGTGACTAAGACGTTGTTTTAAGAATATATGATCGATTATTGGTATATTCCTTTCTTCCTTTTCATTTCAATTTGTGCAGGTAACCGTTGGGTGACAAATTTTCATGGAAATATACTTTCACATGCATTTACCGAGGCCCTACATGAATATTTTCATATTAATCTGTTGATTTTACTTTGCTGCGAATCTTTTATCAGCATTCATATAAAAAAAAAATCTTTTATCAGCACGAGCACGTGAACTGCCAATCAAGTTGAAAATCTTCATCGGTGAAACAAAGATTTTTCTTTTCTTTTTCTTTTTGAATTATCATTATTATTATTTAAAGAGTAAGCGCCTGGTCAGGTGTATGTGCCAGTTGGTATGTGATTTGCATGGAAAGATTTTCTTTTTTATTGTTTTGACTTTTGTACGGCCTTATAATATATCCGAAAGAATTACCAATCTTGCATTACCATAACTATGTAATACACTATCCCTAAAATTGGTGCAGGACTTGTGTTTGTGCGTGCAATGCAAGAATTTGAGAAGACACAAAAACAACAGATTGATTCACAAGAACACAATTTCATAAGGTTCTCATTTCAGATTTCCACTTAAGAGGAAACATCAAAATGGACAAAAAAATATCCTGCTGTACAAAGCTGTCTCTGAACCAGTCAATCCTGGTGTACAAAGTTATCATTAGATGTCTCCTTTTTTTTTTTTTAGTATGAATTAGTTATAGGCCGTTCAAGCGAGAAGCTGTATCTAAGAACACATCTTCCTTGCAGGGAATTGTGAGACCACCCATTGGATGACAGTAACCGAACTCCTCTTCAGCTTGGAGAAGCAATTCTTGAACAAAGGTTCGTTCAAGAATGATACTGGAATCAAGAACCTCTTCATTTTCTCTCCAACATACACTGCAAGATAGCCTTCTGGGACTTCCACTACCTTGCTAGATGCTTGACTTGCACTAAATGATGATCGTCTAATGCCAGGTAAGCGAAAACCCATCATTATTTTGTTTATTCAAACACTGAACCACCCAAAAGATCTCAAAGAAGTGGAAAAAGAAAGAAGTGAGCTTGAATTCTGATGCTTCAGTATAAGCATGGTTTGTGTTGCTTGCAAAGTGTAAACCCAGTGACGGGTATACATAGGTGGTGGAAATCATTCTCTACTGAATTGGATGGGGAATGAGTTATTTCATGGGGTGGGGTTTAGTGTAAGACAGGGCTCATTAAAGATCACATGGTACTGTCTTGGAGGCTTTCATTGAGGAATGAGATTACATGCCCCGCCTTTTGGAAAATAGGCCTATAAAAGAGACCTGTGATGGCCTGCTTCACATGTTTTAGACAGTTCTAAACATATCAAATATTTTGTTCTTGTTTCTATAAGACAACTGGTAGCTACTATTACCACTTGATATCCAATCAATAAACCATAAGATCTACTTGGAAGCTGCAGTTGCAACTTCATATGGATAGACTGCTACCACATTGTTGAACTTGAATCTAACCATAAAATCTGGCTGATATATCAATTGGAGAAAAGAGAAGGATCAGATTTTGTTACAGTATCCATGAACTATGTTCCCGCAATTGAGCCAAACATTTGACTGATAACTAAGACAGTTAAATGTAAAAAATGTGTACTATAGAGTGACTATATAGTTTTGTGACGCCATCCCTGTAGCAAAAGTAAAAGAGGAATTGGCCAATATGAAAATTGCAAATAAGTAATATATCCTTTATGATTGATTCTCACGGTAGTTGGAATATTTGGAGGAGATTTGTTATTAGTTTCATTGCTCTGCCTAGATGAAGATTCGGTTGATTGAAGCATAAGGTATATAAAGGTGGATGAGCTTATATACAAGACAGTTGATCGATTATGGCCAATAAATGTAGAATAATTGGTTTTTATAAATAATCCCTCTATTATGTTTCGAATTTCACTCTGGCCACAGCCCAAGCAGGTTTAAGAAATTCTGAAATAATAAAGCAACACATAGTCGAAATTTGACATGGTCATTGAATTTAGAAAATTGTTGACAGAGGCAAAAAATTTTGCTGTAAAACATGAGAAGAAAGAATCTACAGATATATAGATAAATCATACGCCAATGCTGCGAGAAGAATCATTTGTTATAAAAGTAGGTCAGTGAAATTCACGGGAACATTCAAGCTTGATTTGTCTACAACAAATACCCTTTAGAAACAAGAATAATACTAGCAACTCACTCTCTAATACTATCTAACACACTTTATTATTGAGTGAATTTCAACTAATAATAGAGTGGGAAAACTAAACATTACGTAGTTCTTTTTCAAGGAATCACCGGTTTTGCAATTTATAAAATAGATAGAAGCACAGAGGAGCCAGTTGAGTTGTTGAACACATTGTGGCATTATGATTAGACAAAAATAGAACAAATAATCTGTTCCTGAACGTGTCTTTCATATGGACAATTCTAACCAATTTCCAAGAATGGGAAAGAAAAAATCTTTACAAGTCTAAAATATGCCTATTGTACAAAATGTCACTACTAATCTATGTTTCTATGTCAGTCTCCTACAGTGTTTGATTTATATTCCATTGAAGCGAGAAGTAACATGAAAGAAGGCATCTTCTGTGCAAGGAATTGTGAGACCACCCATTGGATGATCATATCCGAATTCTTCTTCTGCTTGATTGAGCAAGTCCTGAAATGATGGTTGGTTCAAGTATGTCACAGGAATCACAAACCGCTTCATTTCCTCTCCGACGTATACTGCAAGATAGCCCTTTGGCACGTTCACAGCTTTTGACGATGCGTGGCTACTGGTAAAGGAAGTCCGTCTAATAGCAGGTAAGCGGAAACCCATTTCAGATGTTTTGAAAAACAAGCTAAAGTTCTCAAATTTAAGAAGAATGTTTATAGGTTTTGATGCTTGAGTATGCAAATGACTTGTGATGATTGTGAAGGAAGATAGTGTACTTATAGTTTTCAAGAGTTTCTTGAAATCCATTTTCTGGAGAAATGATTGTTAAAGTATGGGGTTCATGAGACAAGAGATCACATGGTGTTGTCTTAGATGCCTTTATCAAGGATCAGTTATAAGTTCATTATGAGTGTACACCCCACCTTCTCAGGAACGAAAAGGCCAGTAGATTACCCACTTGAAATCAAAAGAGATATGGCCATGTTAAGTTGAATGTGCTTGTCTCATGGTTCCACATATTTTTGTAGAGATGCATTAGACATGTCACGTGTTCACTTCATATTGATAATAACACGGCTCATTGCTGATATATATACGTATATAGCTACAAAAACTTCTCTTGTTGGTGAATTCTAAGTCAGTTAATGGCTACAGATCATAAATGTTCTCAAGGGCTTGATGACAAGTCATCGTGACCAGATGATATTAAGTGCAATTGTAAGACAACACTCCACTCCAGAGGAGAATAGTATATGTTTGGACCCACAAAAATCAATTTGACAAACGTAGACAGCAAAGTCTGTGGTCAAATAATAGCATTCCAGATGGGCGTCTGGTGTTTCTTGACAGGGAATTGGTAAATACACCCTAGGTTTTTGTCATACATCCCACATTTATTCAGGAAATTACTATTATACCCTCATTGTATGGGTTTTTTTTTTTTGATTTCGCTTCTTTTCCGGAAACTGGCCATACACCCCCAGTTTCCGGAATACAGATTTGCATTCCGGAAACTGGAGTTTCCGGAATACAAATTGTATGGAAACTGGAGTTTGCAAATTTGCTTACATTCCGGAAACTGGATTTTCCTGGAGTTTCCGGAATGTAAATTTTTCCTGGAGTTTCCGGAATGCAAAAATACATTCCGGAAACTGAATTTTCCTGGAGTTTCCGGAATGTAAATTTTTCTGGAGTTTCCGGAATACAAATTTACATTCCGGAAACTGGAGTTTTCGGAATGTAAATTTTTCCTGGAGTTTCCGGAATGCAAAAATGCATTCCGGAAACTCAGTTTCCGGTAACAACGCGAAATTGAAAAAAAAATTAAACAAATCAATGAGGATATAATGGTATTTTCCTTTTTAAATGTGGGGTGTATGTCCAAAAAAATTGGTGTATTTACCAATTCCCTTCTTGACAAGATGATATAAATGGGCCATAGCCCATAGAGACCAAATTTGAGTGGGATTTGGTAAATACACCCCACAGAAATAGACATATACCCCACATTAATGCTGAAATTCTAAAAATACTCTCTTTTTTGTATTTCGAAAATTTCAGTTTCTGGAATACAAATTTGCATTCCGGAAACTCCAGTCAAATCTGTATTCCGCAAATTTGTATTTCCGGAATACAAATTGTATTTCGAAAATATAAACTAGAGTTTCTGGAAATAACGCAAAATTGCAAGGTATTTTTGGAATTTTTACATTAATGTGGGGTATATGTCAAAAAGTCTGGGGTGTATTTACCAATTCCTATTTAAGTTCACCACTTGGAAACCCGATCGGTTAGACCCATATTTTGACTGAAATATCTTGTGATTATTTGACGTGCAAAATATATATTTTTACTAATCTAATCAGAATACAAGTCCAATGATTCAAATTCCATGGCCAATTATTTCCTAGTCACCATCAAAATCTAAGGGCGGTTCAGGTGGGTGCTAGTTCTCAGTTTATTTATTTAGTTTCAAATGCAAAATTATAAACAAAAGGTATTTAACTAAAATATAGCTAAATTGGAGTTTAATTCAATTTCAAAACAGAGTTAGCTCAGTTTTTAAAAATAGATAAAAGGGTATTTTTTATTATATATCACGTCTCCAATCTTTCTTGGAGTCTTTGGCAATGGGATTATGGTAATCTTTTGATTGAGAAAATACGTAAGATATGAATACAGGCTGCTAGGAACTCAGAGTAAGGGGATGGCTATATTCATATATTGCATACTTTCTCTTAGAACAACTTTGACGACAAGTCCATGTGAAGAGCACGGGAAGTCCTTGTGATTGTGGTCTCCACCACCTTCTTCAAACATCACAAGAAAAATGCAACTTACAAATTAATTGGTGACTAAGACGTTGTTTTAAGAAATGTGATCGATTATTGGTATATTCCTTTCTTTCTTTTCATTTCAATTTGTGCAGGAAACCGTAGGATGGCAAATTATTTTCATGTAAATTTAATCCCTGGTTGCTGATATTTTCACGTGTATTTACTGGTGCCCCAAATGATTTTTTTTTCTCATATTAATCTGTTGATTTTAACTTCCACTGCTTGCTTTGAATATTTTATCAGCACATGCCAATCAAATTGAAAATCTTTATAGGTAAAAGAAAGAATTTTCTTTACCTTTTTTTTAAAATTATCATTAAAAAGTAAGCGCCTGGTCAGGCGTATATGCCAGTTGGTGTGTGATTTGCATGGAAAGGTTTTCTTTTTTATTGTTTTGACTTTTGAATGGCCTCATAATATTATCCGAAAGAATTACCAATCTTGCATTACCATAACTATGTAATTACACAATATCCCTAAAATTGGTGTAGGATTTGTGTTTGTGCATGCAATGCAAGAATTTGAGAAGACACAATAACAAAAATTCTCAAGAACACAGTTTCATAAGGTTCTCTCATTTCAGATTTCCACTAAAGAGGAAACATCAAAATGGACAAAAAAAATATCTTGCTGTACAAAGCTGTCTCTAAATCAGTCAATCCTAGTGTACAAAGTTATCATTAGATGCCTCTTTTTTTTTTTTTAGTATGAATTGTTATAGGCCGTTCAAGCGAGAAGCTGTATCTAAGAACACATCTTCATTGCAGGGAATTGTGAGACCTCCCATTGGATGACAGTAACCGAACTCCTCTTCAGCTTGGAGAAGCAATTCTTGAAACAAAGGCTCGTTCAAGAATGATACTGGAATCAAGAATCTCTTCATTTTCTCTCCAACGTACACCGCAAGATAGCCTCTTGGGACTTCCACTGCCTTGCTAGATGCTTGACTTGCACTAAATGATGATCGTCTAATACCAGGTAAACGAAAACCCATTGTTGTTCTGTTTTGTCACGCACAATGATCTCAAAGAAGTAGTAGAAGAAAGAAGTGAACTTGAATTTTGATGCTTCAGTATAGGAATGGTTTGTGTTGCTTGTATACCCAGTGACGGGTATATATAGATGGTGGGAACCATTCACTAGCGATTGGATGGTGAATGAGTTATTCGATGGGGCTTGGTGCGAGACAGTGCTCATTAATGATCACATGGTACTGTCTTGAAGGGTTTCACTGAGGTTTGAGATTACATGCCCCACCTATTTGAAAATAGGCCTATGAAAGAGACCTGTGATGGCCTGCTTCACATGTTTCAAACAGATCTAAACATATCAAATATTTTGCTCTTGACTCTATACGACTACATCTACTGGTGGCTATTATTACTACTTGAAGTCCAATCAATAAACCATGAAATCTACTTGGAAGATGTTGCAATTTCATATGGATAGAATACTGCCACAATGTTGAACTTGAACCTAACCTTAAAATCTGGCTGATATATCAATTGGAGAAGAGGGAAGGATCAGATTTTCTTACAGCATCCATGAAATATGGTCCAACAATTGAGCCAAACATTTGACTTATAACTGAGGCAGTTAAAAATAAAAAACGTCTGCCGTAGAGTGGTTATATAATTTTGTTACCCCATCCCTGTAGCAAAAGTAAAAGGGAAATTGACCAAAATAAAAAAGTACAAATAGTGATATATCCTATATAATTATCACAAGCTTTAAAAGGTTGTGCATATGTAAGTTGATAATTGATTCACACTGGACTTGGAATATTTGGAGGAGCTTTGTTATAACTATTAGTTTGGCTGAATGTATTATTATTAGACCAATAAATGTAGAGCAGTCGGTTTGTATAAATACTCACTCCAATATGTTTTGAATTTTCACTCTAGCCACAAGCAAATCAAGATTAAGAAATTCTGAAATAATATTAATAGGGCAACATGTGCTTGATCTTCAAACGCCAGTAGGACTGAAATTTGAATTTTGGTAAACACAGGACTGGTCGTTGGATTTGAAAAATTTGCGGCACCACTAAAATTTTTTGCTATAAAACATAAGAAGAGAAAATACACATAGATTATCATAAGTAAATGCTGTGGAAAAAATCATTTGATATAAAAGTAGGTCAGTGAAATTCACAGGAATCTTCAATTTTAGTTTTTCTTACAGCACGAATCCTTTAGTCATAATTAATAAACCAGGAAAAGTGATCATTGCTTCCTAGTTTCTTTTTGTTTCCCCAAGGAATCACCAGTTTTGTAATTTATAAATAGAAGCATAGAGGAGCCAGCTGAGTTGTTGAAACATAAATAAACATTGTGTCATTATGATTAGACAAAAATAAAACAAATATGTTGTGAATTTGTCATTCAGATGGACAATTTTAACCCATTCCAGAGAATGGGAAAAGATAAATCTTTACAAGTCTAAAAGATGCCTATTGTACAAAATGTCACCACTAATCTACGTCAGTCTTCTCCTGTGTAAGATTTATAGCCCACTGAAGCAAGAAGTAACATGCAAGAAGACATCTTCCGTGCATGGAATTGTGAGACCACCCATTGGATGATCATATCCAAATTCTTCCTCTGCTTGACTCAGCAAGTCTTGAAATGAAGGTTGGTTCAAGTATGACATGGGGATCACAAACCGCTTCATTTCTTCTCCAATGTACACTGCAAGATAGCCCTTTGGCACATTCGCAGCTTTTGAAGATGCTTGGTTACCGGTAAAGGAAATTCGTCTAATAGCAGGTAAGCGGAAACCCATTTCAGATGTTTTGAAAAACAAGCTAAAGTTCTCAAATTTAAGAATAATGTATGTAGGTTCTGATGCTTGAGTATGCAATGAATTGTGATGGTTGTGAAGGAAGATAGTGTACTTATAGTTTTCAAGAGTTTCTTGAAATCCATTTTCTGAAGAAATGATTGTTAAAGGATGGGGTCCATGAGACAAGAGATCACATGGTGTTGTCTTAGATGCCTCTATCAAGGATCAGCATGTTCAAAGAGCGCACACCCCACCTTCTGAATGAAAGGCCAATAGAGTACCCACTTGAAATCAAATGAGATATGCTCAGGTTAAACTCAATGCTTGCTCAATTCAATGGCTAGTCATACATGCATCAGACATGGCACATGTTCTCTTCATATTGATAATGCAACTTAATGTTGGTATATAGTTACCAAAAACTCTCTTGTTGATGAATGGCCTGAAGAATTTAAGCAAGTAAATTGTAAGACAACACTCCAGAAGATAATAATAGTATAGGTTTGGTCCCACAAGTAGTAAACATACTCTATTTTGAAAATCGATTTATTATTTTCATTAGTTCTTGATATTTAGTTTGAAATAATTGCAGTCTTTTGAAGATAGTCTACCAACCCCTGCATTCATAAGATCTTCCATTATCAAGAAACTTAATCTCAAAACAGCAACTTATACTGATAAGGGTTATTTATTGATTTTATCTGCATGTAAGAATATTTAGCTAGCAGAAATTGAATTCATATACCTCTATTAAAGTTTAAACTAGCAGGGAGTGTCTTTTTCAGTAATGTTTAAGCAATAAATTTGAGAGGAATTTGTGGAGTTGAATTTAATGTTCCATAATGTCTTTGTGATGCGATGTTTTTTTTAATCTAAATCTGAGCTGTACTACAGTTCCTATGTCCATAACAATGATGACATTAAACTAATGTTTATGTTGTAAATAATATCTCCAAAATAATCATACTGGTCCAAAATATGCTAGCAATACCCTCTTTTTAACACACTCTTTAACACCCTATAAATGATTAGTGCATAGTTAAAAATGAATATATTTTTTAAAAACTGATTAATATACAAGATTGAACTAACTTTTCAAAAAATGGACCAATTATAAACAGAGTTTTCAAGAGTGTGTAAAAAAACTGTGTAGCTATTTTTTCTCTTTTTAAATATCAGCGTTCTATAGTTTTCATTTAAAATTAATTATTAAATAAAAGTAGGAAAGATAGGAATTATTGAGCCATGGATGAGAGACCAAGTGCTGGCTAATCATTCAATATATGTGGATCAGGATTTTTATTATTTTCCTCCAAAATTGTAAATATCTTCTATTACAATTGTGAGACCAGCAAATTAACTTGGCAGAATAGGACCACAATATCACTTGTTGTTGCCCTTAAAACAACTAACAAGCCATGTGATGATGCAGTTTGATTACGACAATGCAAGAAGCGATGGCCATTTGGAAATGGGGCTGAATTTGCAGTGCAGAAAGAATGGGAAGAAGCAACAAATTAAGAGGATATTTGTTCTGTGGTGGTGAAAAAACCAGGAACCATTTGAACCACATACTATAGAAAAATCAATCAAATGGCTAAGGATGTCTCAAGAAAAATGTGTCAGTGTTCCCAGTTGATCAGGGACATAGGTGGTGCAATTGTGCAGGAATTATATAACCATTATCAGGTCAGGTTTGGTGAATATCTCCAAAAGAATTATGGCTTTTAAATTAGACGCTGATGCACATTAACTTAGATTGGAATAACAGCAAAATATATAGAACTCGTTGAGATTTGGCAAATGGTAAAGTGTTGTATCAATCATTCAGATAACATCTTTCAATTTTCAGAGAAATGATAAATGGAAAAACCAAAATGAAAAAAAAAAGTGCCTTCTGTACAGATTTGTCTCCTCTATTCTATCTTAGTCTCCTTTAGCATGAATTACACCCCATTCAATTGAGAAGTGAGGTTTAGGAACACATCTTCCGTGCACGGAATTGTGAGACCACCCATAGGATGAAAATATCCATGTTCTTCTCCTGCTTGACTTAGTAAATCTTGAAATGAAGGGTGGTTCAAGTATGATATAGGAATCACGAACCGCCTCATATTATCTCCAACATAGACTGCAAGATAACCTTTTGGGACTTCAACCCCCTTAGATGCTGTTTGGATTGTAGACAGTGATGCTCGTCTGATACCAGGTAATCGGAAACCCATTCTGTTATGTCAATTGACACCAGGAACTAAAGAATGATGACAGAGAACCTGTAGAATAAAGTAATACTTGATTTTTGATTCTTAGAATGCTATTGACTTGTGCTTATTGTGAATGCAGTAGTGAGAATATATAGATGAAAGCAGGCTTTGAGGAGACTAAGGACTCAGCAGTGGATGGGCCATTTGAGGGGTGTAGTGGGATACAATCAGACAACAGACAGTGGTTCACAAGAGATCAGATCACATGATATTGTCTAGAGGTCTTTCTCAAGGATTGAATGATTGCTCAAGACTTTAGAGAGCATTTAAGTGTATGTCCCAAGGTCTTTAACCATCGTAGTGACATGGTTCTTATGTTTCAGACATGCTTAAAACATCTCAAATTCCTTTATGGATAGATAGTTGCTACTTGCTTGTATTGTATTAACTCATGGTATTCAGATTTTAGAGGCCAGAGAAGACATGCATCAGACATGGCACATGTTCTCTTCATATTGATAATGCAGCTTAATGTTGATATATAGTGACCAAAACTCTCTTGTTGATAAATGACCTGAAGAATTTAAGTAAAACTGTAAGACAAACTCCAGATGAGTATAGTGTATCCGGGGGCCCTCAAGTAATAAGCATATTCTATTCTTAAAATTGAATTTATATCTTCATTAGTTCATTATATGTAGTTTGAAATAAATGCAGTCTTTTAAAGACAGTCCAGCAACAACTGCATTCATGAGTTCTTCCATTATCAAGATACTTAATCTCAAAACTACAACTTGTACTGATAAGGGTATTTGATGATTTGTTCTGCATGTAAGAATATTTAGCTAGTACAAATTTAAATCAGAAACCTCTATTAAACTAGCATGTAGTGTCTTCTTCAGTAATATTTAACTACTAAATCCGAGGGAAATTTGTGGAGTTGAATCTAATTTTTCGTAGTCTTTGTTTGCCCTCCAGATAAGACACACTGTTTTTTTCTCTAAAACTGAGCTAAACTACAATTTCTAGTTCCATAACAATTACGACAGTCAACTAATGTTTGTGCTGTAAATAATATCTCCAAAATAATCATACAGTTAACTTAGTACTTTTAAATTAGAAATGCGACACTCTTTTTAGCACAATCTTTTAACATTGGTGCATATTAAAAAAAAAAGTCAACACATTTTTCAAGAAGTGGTCAATGTATTAGACAACTGAATTGACTTTTCAAAAACTAGACTAATTATAAAGAGTGTGTTCAAGAGTGTGAAAATAGTATATAGCTAGCATTGCTCCTTCTAAAAATCAGAGTTCCAAATTCTCCATTCAAAATTGATAAACAAACAAAAGTAGGAAAAAGAGAAATTCTTTAGCATTGGATGATAGACCAAGTGCTGGCTAATCATTCAATATACGTGGATCAGGATTTTTGTTGTTTTCCTCCAAAGTTAGGAATATCTTCTATTACAATTGTGAACAAATGCAAATTATCTTCGTAGAGGAGGACCAGAATATCACATATTATCGCCCCCAAAACAACTAACTAGCCATGTGATAATGCAGTTTGATTAGGACAATGCAAGAAGCAATGACCCCTCGGAAATGGGGCATGGGGCTGATATTGGAGTGCAGATAGAATGGGAAGAAGCACCAAATTTAGAGGATATCCGTTCTGTGGTGTAGAAAAAACCAGGAACCAGATGAATCACATACTATAGAAGAATCAATCAAATGGCTAAGGCTGTCTCAAGAAAAATGTGTGGGTTTTCCAAGTTGATCAGGGACATAGGTGGTACAATTGCGCAGTAATCATAAGGTCAGGTTTGGTGAATATCTCCAAAAGAATTACAGCTCTTAAATTAGAAGCTGACACAAATTGACTTCGATTGGATAATTATGCAGCAAATATTTTGAACTCATTGAGATTTGACAAACGCTAAAATGTTGTATCAATCTCTTGTGATAACTTTCTCATTCAGTTAACATCTTTCCATTTTAAGAGAGTGATAAAAGAAAGAAACCAAAACGAAAAATCAAAAGAATAATTTCTGCACAATTGTAATAATAATATATTCCAACAAAATTCCTTCTTTAACCCAACCCAATTCTAGGACCTGTTTTAGCCACTTTTTATTATCAAAGTTTCTTTCATTTCAAGATTACTAGGCAATTATGTAATTCTTAGCTTGGAAACATAGGTTTCAAGTGTACACATAAAATTGTCTTCAGAATAACCAGTTTTGTAATTCATAAACAGAAGCACAGAGGAGCCAGTTGAGTTGCCGAATGCATTGTGTCGTTGGGATTAAACAAAAATAAAGGAAGGAGATAATCTGTTCTTGAATTCGTCATTCAGATGGACAAATCTCAACCATTCCCAAGTAAGGGAAGAAAAAATCTTTACAAGTCTAAATGATGTCTATCGTACAAAATGTCACTGCTAATCCATGTCAGTCAACCTACACCGTAGGATTTATAGCCCATTGAAGCGAGAAGTAACATGCAAGAAGACATTTTCTGTGCAAGGAATTGTAAGACCACCCATTGGATGATCATATCCGAATTCTTCCTCTGCTTGACTCAACAAGTCTTGAAATGAAGGTTGGTTCAAGTATGACATAGGGATCACAAACCGCTTCATTTCCTCTCCAACGTACACCGCAAGATGGCCCTTTGGCACATTCATAGCTTTTGAAGATGCTTGGCTACTGTTAAAGGAAGCCCGTCTAATAGCAGGTAATCGGAAACCCATTTCAAATGTTTCAGAGAACAAGTTGAAGTTCTCAAATTTAAGAAAGTTGTATCTAGGTTTTGATGCTTGAGTATGTGAATGACTTGTGTTGATTGTGAAGGAGGGCGGTGTATTTATAGTTTTCAAGAGTTTCTTGAAATCCATTTGCTAGAGAAATGACTGTTAAAAGGAAGGGGCCCATGAGATGAGAGATCACATGGTGTTGTCTTTGATGCTTCTATCAAGGATCAATAAGTTCAATAAGAGTGCAAACCCCACCTTCTGAAATCTGAATGAAAGGCCAATATATTACCGACTCGAAATCAAATGAGATATGCTCATGTTAAACTCAATGCTTGTCTAATTGCTACTCAAAATTTGAAGACATGCATCAGACATGTCACGTGCTCTCTTCATATTCATGACGCGGCTCAATGCTGATATATTGCTACCAAAAACACGCTTGTTGATGAACTCTAAGGCAGTTAATGTATAGATCATAAATGTTAGGAGGTATCAAGGGCTTGATCATTAGTCATCGTGACCTGAAGATTTAAAGTAAAATTGTAAGACAACACACCTGAAGAGAATAGTATATGTTTGGTCCAACACGTAGTGAACACACTATATTCAGAAAATTGAATTCCTAGGTTAATTACTTCTATATTTTTTGTTTTAAATAATTGCAGTCTTTTCTAGCAACATGTGCTTTCATAATATCTTCCATTATAAGGCGAACAAGAGCTGAAGACTTTTAACTTGTACGGTTGTACTGATAAGGTTATTTGATGATTTTTTCTGCGTCTAAGAATAATTAGCTCTACTAGAACCAACCTTGATTCACGAACCTCTAGCTTGGAGCAGTGGCGGGGGACATGGGTATGCCAAGGCCCCCAAAATTTATCCTCTTTCATTATTTTTTACTATTATATGTGGCATAGAAATTTTTTTACTTGGTATGGCTCTGCAATAAACTTTGGCTTGGAAGTTACATTATACAGAAGCAGAAGCTAGTTAGATTTGGTTGTGGCGATTTTTGGCTTCTCACTAACAGTCAATAATATTAATTAAAACTGTGTACAGTGGAATACATTATTATCTATTTGTCAAAAATGGTGAGCACCAAAGAAAAAAAAATGAAGTAAGCCGCCCATATAGCTAGATGGGTAAATCATTCAAGAGGCACGCAGTTGAGAAGTGAGATTGATAAATGCCTCTTCTTTGCAGGGGATTGTGAGGCCACCCATTGGATGATTGAAGCCAAACTCTTCCTCAGCTCGGTTTAGCAAGTCAAGAAAAGAAGGATGGTTCAAGTAAGATATTGGAACCACAAAGCGCTTCTTTTGAGCCTCTCCCACATACACTGCCACATGGCCCTTCGGAACAATCGACTGATTTCTACTCTGGAGATGCTGTGATGACTTGAACACCTTGTTTGCATGATGAACAGCCATAAATGGAAGACGAATACCCATTATATATATATATGATCTGGAATTAATTCTTGGGTTTGAACTCAAGAGAAGAGACTGGAATTAAGAAGGTAAATACAAGATGGTGTTGAACTGTTGGGGCGTGCACTTGTGGATCATGTAATGTAACAATGATTTTGGAAGTGAATGAGGCTCTTGGCGTTGTTGTATAAGTATTTATTTATCCTATGGTAATGGTGGTGTTACAAATCATTGAGACAGAATGGGAAGCCATACATTTCCAGAAGGGATCATAATATATGTGAGTGACTCCAACTCCAAGTTGGGTATGGTGCCACAAAACCCTGGGCCCACTTCATGAAATTCACAAAAACACTCACGTGGCTCTACTCAGCAAGCAATGCAAGCTCAACTGAACTCCACTTCAAACTTCAATACATCACTCAGTAGTCAGTACTTTATACAAAACAGAGTGCGGTACACTGAAAACGAAAAGGGTTCCGTCACACCCTTCCCATGTGATGGGGTATGTAATGTATGTTTCAAAAATGCAATAAGCTTAGCTAGCACAAGATCGACCCGGTTCATATCAAGCTCAAAAACTCACATTAAATGCTTATGCAGCAACGTCCGTACCATATGTCCTGCGTCTCTTTCTGCAGGATCTATTATATATTATAGCCGTGGGAATGGGATACTAATATTTTTACTATTTCTTTTCTTCAGAGCAACAAAAGGAAATCGTAGCAAGTATTTTTTAGAACTAGACTAAGATAAGCCTGATGACATATTTGGCTAATTGGTTTAACCCACGAGTTAAATCAATTAATTCAATATATGCTATTATAGTTTCATTTTACACACTTTTGGTAAAATTATCAAAAGTCATATGCTACTGATCAGGCTTTGCATAACTTGCACGAATACTGATCATTAATGCATCAGTTACAGTGACACAAACATGGAAAAAAAACAATTTCCAAGTAAACAAGACAATCCAAATATAGTCCTTCAAAAAAAAAAAGACAATCCAAATATAGGAGTAGCTATGGTTGAATATTTAATTTGACATATTTCGCATAAATATCTAGAATCCCCAACTGACCACCTTTTAAGTACCTGCAGAGAGCTATGAATCAACCCTCCAATCTGATAATTTAAAATAATATTCAATCATTTTGAAGTGAAAAAGTATTATAAAAAAACTGTCCTCCAAATGTAAGGTGCCAAGAGAATCGACATTGGAAAGCACAATATCTGCATGGTGCAATATGCATATATATTGTCAGAACAAAGACGTCGGTGGCAATCATGTGGGAGTGGATCTTCATAATTAATGTGGTGACAGACTGCAAATGAGTTACTAACTAACGAGTGCTGGAGTTTGATCCTTATTGATCATATGTCAATGCTAGGTGTAGGTTTCAATTTATATTCATATTCTGAATGACAAGCTTAATTATAGAATGATATTGATTATCATAAAAAGGTAAAGGATGGGGCAAAATATAAGATATATATAGTTTATATGTTTCTGCATGAGAAATTGGAATATATATGTACACCTCTTTTGCACTGTAGAGTATGTAGTGTAGAACTAAATAATTGTCAGCTTATCACAGATCCAAATTGGCACTCTACTGGGTAATTACTTGCCCACTGTTTTTCATGGAAAACGCCCTGTTTCTCTAAGGTGGGCATGTTAGTGTGTGGATGAATGTTTAACAAGATCCGAGAATTCGTCAATTATTTCTGGTTATTCCATTTCTTTATGTTTGTATTTTTAATAAAAAAAATATTTCTTGCACATCATTTTTTACCCACCATTTCTTATTAAAATTGAGAAAATAGAAAAGGAAAATATATTGAAAGAGTTAACTGTCATTTTGGCTCCTAAAATTGTAATGCGGTCTCACTTAAGTCCCTGAAACTAATGAAAATACAAATTAGCCCCTGAAATTGTAAAACGACGGTCAAGTTAGCCCCTGAAATTGTAAAACGTCGGTCAAGTTAGTCCCTAAAATTGTAACGATAGGGACTAACTTGACTGACGTTTTACAATTTCAGGGACTAATTTGTATTTTCGTTAGTTTCAGGGACTTAAGTGAGACCATATTACAATTTCAGGGACTTAAGTGAGACCATATTACAATTTCAGAGGTCAAAATGACAGTTAATTCTATATTGAAATGTGTGTTTTTTCTTATTTTATGATTTCAAAAATTAACAATAATAATATAATTCATTCATATCAGTTAATACCGACAATTTAACTTGTTCGAGCTCTCCTCTAATTCAGCAATGAATAAAGATTGGTGGACACTCCTTGGGGTATATACCACTAGAGAGAGATAGAGTGAGATGAGAGAAAAGTGATAAAATAATGTGATATATAATGTAATAGTTAGAGAGAAATAAAGAGAAATAAGAGGTATTAAATGGGTGAATATATTTTTGGGGTGTATGAGTATCATTGTTCTTCAGCAACAAGTTCACAAGTTCCTTGTTTTTGTTTTTTTTTTTGTCAATTGCATTGTTTGTGTCAAAACTCAAAGTGCACATCTTGATAAAAAAAAAAACAAAAATGTTACTTCAACACCTCCTCTACACCTTTTTTCAACTATTCACATCACTTGTCAGGTGTACAGGAGAGGTGAGAGGATAGTTTATGTATCATTACTCTAAAAAAACCTCAAAGTGCACATAGTCTCCCATTTCAATTTAATATGACGTTTAAATTTTTGGCTTAAATATGTTTTTAGTCTCTCAAATTTGAGAAATTTTTGTTTATTTCCTCAAATTTAAAACGTGTGTTTTTGGTCACTCATTTTTAAAAATGTGTCACTTTTAGTCCCTGGGGCCATTTTCAATTTGAAAAGTATTTTTTAAATTTATATTTTGACTTATTCCAAATCCTGATTCTCACCTTACCTCCTTTACCCTAACTTCTAAAGATTTTCTAAATTTATATTTTGACCCCTCTCAAATTTAGAAAATATTTTTTAAATTTAAAATATGATTTCAGAGACTAAAAGTGACACACTTTTAAAAATAAATGACCAAAAACACGCATTTTAAATTTGAGAGACTAAAAGCAACAATTTCTCAAACTTGAGAGACTAAAAACATATTTAAACCTAATTTTTTTTATAATCATTGAAAAGTAATATTATTTAAACTTCAAATGAATTTCAAATTCTATACATTATTAAATGAATACATTGTAATATGAACTCTTTTGGGTATATAAAATTGTAATTCAAGTATTCAATTACTAGTAATTTTTGAATTCAAATGCGGAGAGGGAGAGCAGTATTGAAATTCGCCTTTTGGGTTTTCACACCGTTTCGTGGGACTGGGAGGAGACGGAGCGAAGCCTATATAATACAACAATAAATAATTAGCGCCAATATATGAAAAGTATTGCGAGGAAGCCATTGGTATTGCAGGGTGGGTGCGTCGTTAATCTTTTACCGTTCATTTGATTCTTACTATGTAACTGAACCTTGGAGTTAAATTTCCGGTGTTTAAATTCCAAATCACTCAGCCCCTTTATTGTTGAATACCTTCTGTAAAGTCCGATTACTGAGACACAATTCGTTAATTAAGATTAAGATTAATTCAAGCCTTTCTAATTACTTTCACCCACTAACAAATGAATTGTATCGTCACGTTTATTCTGACGCGATTACATTTCTTTGCACTCATGAATTTGGTTTTTCCTCCCGTGATTTCAGGGTTTGGTGTTTCTTGGAAAACTCTGTATCAAAACCAAGGGTTTTCTTTTCTTTCTTGGTACATGTCGTTGCAGCCTTTAAAATTATGATGGGTTCCTTCGTCTCAAAAGCCCTCTTGTATGTAAGAGAGGAATATTTCATTAAAGATTCATTACTACTACTTGGTGTTTCCTTAAGGTAACTAAATCTAATTTTACTTGTAGGTTGGCATTTGGTTACGCTTTGCCGGCTTATGAGTGCTTTAAAACTGTGGAGCAGAGTAAGCCGGAGATTAATGATCGACTAATATTTTGGTGCCAATACTGGTACACGATTCTTGATCTTTCATGTCAATTAAATATTCTTCATGTTTCAATTTTGATTACAATATATTAGTATTACTTACATTGGTTTAATATGTTGTTGGGCCCATCTAATATTGTTTTAGGATCGTAGTTGCTTTCCTTACGGTTGTTGAAGGATTGGGGGATACTTGTATTTCATGGTACAGTTATATATTACTCTATTGACTATCATGGTTTCTATATCTATTCGAATGTTTTTTTTCCTTCTGCGCTCTAATTCTTATTTATTGTTCTGATTTTGTTCTTTTTGCTTTGTGAAGGCTACCATTGTACAGCGAAGCAAAGTTGGCACTCTTTCTGTATCTCTGGCATACTAAAACAGAAGTATGTATTTAATTTAACCCCTGCGATTTCCATGAATTACTTTTTTTGTTTAGAGGTTTTTGTTTTTTTTTAATGTTGCTGGTAATGGGTTCAGGATAGTGTTCCTCTTTTCAATTCCTTCATCCGGCCTTACATGGTGAAACATGAGAAGGAAATCAATGATGGCTTGTTAGAGCTTAAAATCAAGGCTATGGATTTTGTAGGATTTGCTTGGCAGAAGGCTGTGATTTACGGCCAAAAAGGATTCACTGGTATTCTAAAACATGTTACTTCTCAGGAAACACAGCAGCCTCATACGCATCAGGTGCATATGGACAAGCAAGGTGGTTCTTGAGAGGTTACACTTATTATGCAGATAGTGACTTTTAGGACAGATTTGGCAGTGCATTTTTTTCTTGTTAAGTTTTCAGATGGACAAAGTCTTCATTCTTTAATTTTTTTTTTTTGCAATACATTCTTTGATAATTAGATTAATTGTTTCGAGTTTTCTGTCAAATAAATGGTGGTGTGTTTCAATGTTTTTTTCCCACTCGTCCCCCCTCAAGTAGATTATTGCAATGTCAAAGTTCACAACAATGTAAGTTTGTAATATATTGTGCTTTAGGATTTCTCCTAATGCAGGAATTATGACCTCTTTTCCTCTGCATTGTTAAATGGCTGACCTCAAAAACCGATCAAGGATTCTTGCCTCTGAAGTTAAAAGATTTTATACGAAAGACATGATTTTCTAAATTGGCAGTTTCATGACTATGTATGCTTTGTGGTTCAGGATTTTGTGACACTTGGAAAGGTTGAGTGAGAACATTTATTTTTTTTTGGATTCAATTTTTGTGTTAATAAATGGAAGTCGAACAAATGATTTCCAGATTTTTAAAGGCCTTAGACAAGGAAATCCCCCTAGATCATATTTTGTTTTTTTTTTTTGGTCAAGATCATATTTTGTTTTGAAATTTTTTTTATTGTAGTTGAATGGTAAATGATCAGCCCAAAATAATTGACCTACCAATTTCTAAAATAAATAAATATCATAATTTGTTGACCAAAAAAATTAATAATTTGATTAAATAAATAAAAATAGAAATGAAATGCTGTAAATAGTGAGTTGGCTGTTGAAGTATTCCTCTTCCTAGTGTAACGGTTTTTTCATTAAGAGCAAATGTTAATGGGGGATTATCCTTGTTATAGCCAATGAATGTGGAATTAAAGAGGGTCAAATCATTGTTAGAAGTGAGGTTTTGCAGATAAAAAGGGCAGCAGCTTAACGTAGGAGAGGGGGGGATTTTTGGAGAAAAGACTGATCTTATTTCTTTGGGAGCAAATCTGAGAGTTCAAAGACAATTTGTTCACCAATTCCTGGAGGTTCATGAACAGAAAGCAAATAACAGATTTTTTGAGAGTTAGCAGTACGTTCAAAGGCAAGAAAGAAGGAAAGGCTTCTGGGAGGTAGGCTAATTATATTATATGATTCATTTATACTATCTGTGTATACTTGTTAAATTCTTAATATATTATGTTTAAATTTCAAAACAATAAATGAATACTTTTGCATAAATTTTCTTCTAAAGTTGCAATGAAAATGAAGTGGGAGTAATTAATGGTTACGCAACCTAAGGCTGGAGAGCATGGATCCTATAGAAGATGAAGATTGAAGATCACAATCACAGGGAGCGGAGCGAGGTCCACAATTCGTAAATGAGAAGTACTGTTTGTGCGACACGTATTCGAAACGGACCAGACACAAAATCAATCCACGGAAGGAAAAACGGGTAACTAAAAAAAAGTCACGCTTCCCAGCTACAGTCGGCAGATGTGATTATTATTTATTGGTGGAGTGGTCACCAGCATTACTTTTTCCCTCTTTAATTTTTATTTTTATTTTTTTGCTACACAAAATAATGGCATTTCCCTCTTTAATTTTATGCATGGAATGGAAATATCACTCCAAATACAGACATTTTTCATTTTATCATAATTCTAAATAAGGACAATTTATTCTGGGATATCTCACATGTCATGATATATTTTAGAGAACAAGAACTCACATCAAATAACTACTAAATAAGTTAAGTATAATGAACCTGATTAAAAATGAGTAGAAATTAAAGGGACAAAGCTGCCCTGCTCGGTAGCGGAACAAATAACTTCCCATCGACTAAAACAAACAGGACCTACGTTTTTTTCAGCACATGTTGTGTCTGCCCTTTTTATGTGACACTTTTATATTATAGATGATACAATTAATTAACATTAACATTTATGGTATATATAAACTTTCTTTTGGGAGCCGCGTGTGGGGTTCGTAGTTCACACTTCACACCATTGCCGATTGATTTGTTGACCTTCCTTCGTGTTAGGTTGCTGGACCCATTAGTAACAAAGGAGTGTCGGAGAAAAGAAGCCATGCTTGCTTGTTGATACCCTCAAAACCCCCACAAATAGAGGTAGTACAAAGCAAAACTGTGTGTCACTCGTGTGAGTACTATACTCACGAGAGCTTCAACGCTCAAAAAACCAGAAGAGAAGCAGCGGTGGTAGCAGAGAAAGAGAATGGAGAGTGGTAATTTGGGCAACCAGGCCAACAAGAGGAAGAGTGGTGGAG
Source organism: Glycyrrhiza uralensis (assembly GCA_030159175.1). Lineage (NCBI taxonomy): Eukaryota > Viridiplantae > Streptophyta > Magnoliopsida > Fabales > Fabaceae > Glycyrrhiza > Glycyrrhiza uralensis. Next base: position 55,729,741 of record BRZY01000005.1, read on the forward strand.
GGAACGGGAACGGAGAGGTTCTGGATGGTTCCAACATAATGGAGTTGGTTGGGAACGAGCAAGTGTTCAGCAACTTCGTGGACAACAAGTTCCATCAGCTGGATAAGGACAGAGACGGGAAGCTCTCCGTGAAGGAGCTCGAGCCTGCCGTTGCTGACATCGGTGCCGCTCTTGGTTTGCCTGCTCAGGGCACTAGCCCTGATTCTGATCACATCTACTATGAGGTTTTACTACTACCTTCATCTCTCTTTTTGTTTGGTAATGCGTGTGTGTTTTTTTCCTTCTCAAATGTTCCAACATCAAGGGAAAGAGGAGTAGTACTATAGTGCTCATAGATAGATAGATAGATAGATAGTTCTCTTGATTCAGCTGTTCTAAATCTTAGCAATGTTGTCTGGTGGGTGGGTGGTTTAAAAATCAATATATACGTGAATTTACTTGAAAGAAATTATGCTAATGAATTAAGAGGGTCTTTGTCAATTGTTTATAATTCTCACTAAGGAAATGGGTGATATTCATATGCAAAAATCGGTTGCAATGAAGATTGATGTTTGTAAAGTGTTGCATATGCTTTTGTCTTTTGCTTTGCCTTAAGTCTTGGCAGTATTACGAATTGCGATATTTTAATTATTTCCATAATAGTGTGATATCATATATCTAAGCAAAAATAGTTAACTTATCATCAATTTAATATTATTGTTGTCGTCCGATTTGTTTGGGTTCCCATGTCTGTTGGTTTTCGCTTATTAGAAAGATTCCCCTGAATTTTTATTTAAGCTTTGGCCTGGGAAAGCACCTCTCTTTCTGTATATGTGGCTCATTTGCAAACACAAAACATGCTTAATGCTTGATCAGATGCTGATGAAGAAGCAGTTTGAACTTGGGATAAAAATTATTAAATATGTTTCATAAAATTATTTTAATGTGATACTTTCTAGAACAAGTTGTCAAAATTTTGACTTCTAGCAGGCCCCAGAAGTATCCTATCCATGATAACATGGTCGGTCCTGTGGGGATATGCCCTTTTTTTTGTTACAACTACTTGCCTTGCCCTGCTCAATTTTGCTTTTTATTGCCATTTTATTTTATCTCCCTGGAGTCAGAATATTGTGGAAACTATGTCAAGTTGGCATGTTCAACCTCTAGTATTTGCAGACTTCATTCCAACCCCCACTACTGAAAAACTTGAAAATTTATTGTTTAGACTAGACTAAAGAGTGACAAAAAAGTTGGTATGCTATCATAGTTAATGATGAATCCAGGGACCCAAGTTGCTAGTGCTAGTTGCAATCTGAGGTCAGTGCTTGTGTGGAAAAGTAAAGGTGATCTTTTAATGGCATACTTTGGGAAAAAGAAAATCACTTACCTAACCATATGCCAAAGATGGGCAAACAAGACTACAAGAGTACAAGACACCTTAGCCACAGGAAGAAAAAAATAGAGGCAATATGATTATATATTAATGATGGATTAAGATACATGATAAATGAGGATTTACCAGAGGGCTTTTCGCTTTTGTAACTTTGTTATTTTCCTTTCTGTTTGTTTGTTATGAAGAAGTAATATTATCATACAAGAAATACATTGGACCAAATAATATAAAAAAAGTACCCTTTTCTTTTGGGAATAGCAGGTCAAGACGTGCTTTTATTTTTGTTTGCCAGAAATTGATTCAGTACTATGGCACTGCCTAGGATTAATATGTAGTTTTGGATTATTATTGGGTAAACCAAGACCTTTATCTGTATTATTAGTTTGTGAAGATGTACATTGTTTCCCATAAGATTAAATATATTTCTCTGAAGAAGACTTTGATTTGCCATTGTATTTTCAATACAAGTCCTCGTTCCTCAAGTTCCTTCACTAATTTCTGCATGTCCTAATAAAATTCTATACATTAAACTGTGCTAATAATTAATGGAACAAGCATAGAAAAATTTATGTACTTGTTCTATATATAGGTCTTGAATGAATTCACCCATGGGAAGCAAGAAAAAGTGAGCAAGACTGAGTTCAAAGAGGTTCTCTCAGACATTCTATTGGGCATGGCTGCTGGACTGAAGCGAGACCCAATTGTTATACTCCGCATTGATGGGGAAGATCTCCTTGAGTTTGTTAATGGTCCAAGTTATGAAGCAGAAATGACATCCATATTCTCAGAGATTGAAAAACCCAGTGGATCACTTCGTGAACATATAATTGAAGCTTTTGGAAGACTCACTGTTGATAAAGGAATTCCTCCTACATCAGATTCTTGGGTAATAGACTAATGCATTTACTATTGTTAGCATTGAAAGATGTTGTGGTACATATTTAAGCACTTGTTCTTTAAAATAGAACTGGTGTGATCACAACATGATTAAAATAAATACCACTTGTTGCTATGAATCTTGTTTTCAATTTAATGGAAGTACATCTCAACCTTCTTTCATTTATATTTCCTTACCCTCTTGGGTACTTATCCTTTTTTGTTCAGGTTTTTAACAACATTGTGGATCCGGCACTGCTGTCTCAAGCCAGCCCTGCTTGGGATAAGCCTGTTACTCAGGAGACGTTTTTGGAAGAATTTAAGAAAGTGGCATTGAGTGTGGTTGATTCTCTTAAAGAGAAACCTATCATCGTTGCCCACAGTGAAAACACCTTTGATGGAAGTGGCGTCAAGAGACTCTTATCCAACAAGTTTGAATTAGACAAGGTTTATTATATTTTATGGTGGTTTTGGAGTAACTTTCTTGTTTTGATTTTACTTTGTAATTAAACATCCTTGTATGTAAAATCTATCACGTGATGCAGACATTGAACTCAGCTTTAGGGAATCTTCCAAAGGATCGAAATGGAAAAATATCAAAGGACTGTCTGCGGGTGGCACTAGATGTGGTGTCTCCATCTGCTGGTTTACCTCCACTTGGTGCAATTGAAGAGGTATGTTATTGCCAATGCATACAGTCAATCCATCAACTTACTTCGGATTCATCTATTTGATTATTGCTTTGACTCCAATTATGTCTGTTGCTGGATAGCCTTTTGAGGTAAGGAACTAAACTATAGGCTGAAAATATATACTAGACAAGCTAAAAATATTGCCAATGCATAAATCTTGCATTTCGGTTTATTTTGCATCGGAACGTGTGCCAATGGATTTTCATTGGAAATTCAAACACACTTAGTAGTGTTACTGTTTATTATGTACACCGTGTCTTCCTCCTGGGCCACTGATTGAAGACCCACGTGTTTGATTTTACAGATGGATAAGGTTATTAGTGAAGCCTTTAAGCTGGTGAATGCAGATGATAAGAAGATGGTTAAAGAAGAAGAATTCAAGAAAACTTTAACTGAAATACTGGGGAGTATCATGTTGCAGTTAGAGGGCAGTCCCATTGCTGTTTCTTCAAATTCAGTTGTGCATGAGCCTTTAGGCTCATCTTCCACACTTTTGCAGCCATCTTCTAGTGAAACAGCATAACTCTCAACTCTCAAGTATATGGCCGGTCAAAAACTAAGTACAATATTTTATTTATTTACTCATGCAAATTGTTACCGGCATAATATATGTTTTGAGAAGTCAATTTGTATGTCGTGGGGTCATTTATGAATCTGAAAATTATAGAATGGCATGGAGAGGGAAAAAATTAAATCGTCAATTACCCTTTTGTCGGGCGTGTTGTCACTTCAGTTGTAATGTAGATAGATGTGTTGTAGGCCGTTGACGGCAACATAAAAAGAGTAAGTGACTTGATATCACATGCCTTTTTTTTTTTCAAATGATTGTTTTCTAATTATGTAAGGTTTAATTAGTCTTTATATTTTGGCAAATGAGTGATTTTGGTCTATACAGTGTTCTGAATTGTGAATCGTAAATCATGAATTGTATCAAATCGCAATAATTTAAGGCATGAATTGTATCAGTCAAAAAAAGCCGCTTAATAGAAAATGGTTGGAATATAATATGATGCATATATAAGGCTTAAAATTAGGAATCGGTAAAATAGTTTAACCATAAGCCTCACAAAATAAAATCTGAGTTTTATATCACAAGAAGTCAAAATGAAAACAAAGTAAAGGGGCATAGCCTAAATAAAGGTGTGGAGTTAGCAAGTGATTGTGTAAAGTCCCTATATGAACAAGTGACTAAGGGAGTGACTATATAGAACCCCTAATTCAGAAGAATGAAAACAGAGCAATGAGATAATTAAATATAATGTATTGGTAGTGTTCCCTTAGTTTCTTGTCATTTGACAACACAGGCTTATTTAACTTTTTAATTTCTTCGATTAGAATTGGTGAAACAAAAGCAAGAGTCGCCACTGTACTCAAGAATCATGTAGTAACATTCTTGTTTTCGGGGCATGGGAACGATATGAACAGAATAGCTTCGTGTAAATCTAGGATATGAAGAATCAGTTTTGGAAACAAACAAGGGAACATATACCTTCGTGTTCTCCACAACTTCTCCCGTGACCAATATGTAATCTCGGCCTCTATGAAACATAGTATGCACACTTGTGTTATATGATAATGAGACCGCTCTGGACACTTCACTTTAAAGAGTATACCATGTTTATAACTTTGGAATTCTTTTATATATTTTTAGTTTTTATATATATTTTATATCGTGTATCATACTTGGGTGCCAGTGTCTCATCATAAATATGCAGCTGTGGAGGACACGACACATTTGAGGTATATGCTCAATAAAAAACAATGTGTACGTAAACATGATCATAGACCGCTACGCTAGGCACTTCATTTTGAAAAGTATATTATTATTATGATTTGAAATTATTTTATATTGAAAACAAATATTTTGAATTATATTTTTATCCTTTGGAATCCAATACTTAATTTCTGTGTGATTATACCTGGGTTTCGCTGCCTCTTCATAAATATACAGCTATGAGGGAACATTTCAAGTATATGCGTAACAGAAAGGGCTTGGCAGGAGCACTTCGCTATCCTCTATGTGGACATGTTTGGACGCAAAGAGCAGAATATATTGTTAAAGAACATGAAAAAAAAATTATCTCTACTTATTTAATTGGGTAAAAATTAAAAAAATTGGTGTAATGTCTTTTTTTATCTTTTAAGTTGATAAAAATCAAGTAGGAAAACTATAAAGAGCGTAATGAATACTTAAACTTCTGACTTTATAAAACAGATATATATGGACGAAATTTAGAAAAGTCTCATTAAAATTTGTGTTTCCTTTTTATTTGGAGAGAAAAAAATTTAACATGGATCCCATATCATTTTTTTTTTCACTTTTTGTTTTCTCCAACTAAACAAGAGACGTATTCTTGTGAAATGCTCTTCACCCAATTTAAGTCTTTTTTTACTCCACCGTTGTGGTGTTATGAGGTTAATTGCTGTTATTCCATTGTTTTGTTTCACTGGCAATTAAAGTAGGATTCTACCTTATCCTACAAGGAATTACATAATACACCCAAAGTAATAATAGGTTAAGAAAACACGAACCACATCCTCTTGTTGAGTTTGCCCAAAATATATTAATTGTTCTGTAGCTAGCTTGTTAAACATGCATCATAGTGGAGTCTTTGAAGTATGGATGGTCCTAGATTACCGGCAAAATACGTACAAAGGATTTATCTGTCCGGTCACATTATATTATAGGGAGTTGATATTTCCAATGAACCCTTGTTTGATCCGAGTAATATAATAACAACGACCCGATAACGGGTTTCTCTATATCGGCACACAACTTATATTAATAATAATAATAATAAAGGCCATTCTTTGTGACATAACAAACCTGCCCATCTTCGAGGGAAAAAATGGTGCTGATTGTTCATCTTGTGTATCCTGATGCACTGAAGTTGATGTTATTAATCCTTACTCTGTGCACTTTATCAGGTACTGCATGCATTTTTCTGCTGCTTCTATTCTGTTTTCAGTGCTGCTTGCTAATTGCCCCTTTCTTTTTTCCTTTGCTTATAATTAGTTCTCACCCTTCTCTGCAGATTGCTATGACCCCTTGGATCCAAATGGGAACATTTCAGTAACCTTTGACATTTACCAACGCACAGAAGAAAATGGATATCTGGTGAGCACTCAGTTCAGTCACACTCTAACCGCAATTTCATTTTTGAACTATATACTTTAACATATCAGCTTCACAATTATTATGGCCAACAAAGTATTGTATGTTCTTTACTCGAAGAAGAACAATAATGATCAGAGTAAATGTAAAAATTGATTGAGAGTTGTAGTTGTGAAGCACAAGTAGAATCTAACTTACAGCCTTGTGTTGAGTGTGTGTTGTCCACAGGCAAGGGTGACTCTACAAAACTATTATCAATATAGGCATGTGAACAAACCAGGTTGGAAGCTGGGATGGACATGGGCTAACAATGAAGTGATATGGTCAATGAGTGGTGCCATTGCAACTGATAGAGGGGATTGCTCATCTTACAGCGGCTCTCAGATGCCACATTCCTGCAAGAAAGACCCCATCATTGTTGATCTCGCTCGAGATGTCTCACAAGACAACAGGTCACAGCATTGTTGCCGCGGTGGCCTCCTCTCTGCCCATGCCATCGACCCTTTGAATTCACTCTCTTCATTTGAACTTGAAGTGCGCAACGTTGGGGGAAATAATAATGACACACTTGGACAAGCACCTAAAAATCTTACATTGGTGGCTCCAGGTCCTGGTTACACTTGTAGCCCATTTCAGCTTACTGATCCCACAGTGTCCTTAGATTTTGGGGGACTAAGACAAGTTCCTGTTCTCAGTAAGTTCTCAAGTCCCCTAAAATTAATTAAACAAGCAGGGATATATACGAGTCACACAAATTAATCAGAATGGATGTTATTATGTTAAAGAAATTATTTATGTATGTCACATAATTGGCATTTCCTCCTTCTAGTCCTAATTGTTTAATAGCATACATACATTTTGCGCACTCCAGGAACTTGGAAGGCAACATGTACATACTCCAGTTTCTTAGCAAACACATCACCAGTGTGCTGTGTTTCCCTCTCAGCATTTTACAATCCCACTATCACATCATGCCGTAATTGCAGCTGTGGGGGATGCAGAGAGGCAGATAAAAACACATTGTCTTGCATAAGGTGTGTTTCATTTGCTCAGATCTGTGTTCACCTCTTCATGCTGTTAATATCATCATTGTCTCAGGTCTAGTTTCTGTGGTGTGCTTGTGTGTGAGCTGCAGGCCAGGTGATCCCTTGCCACGGCCTAATGATGACAACATAATTGAATGCAGTGACCACATGTGCCCAATTAGAGTCCATTGGCATCTCAAGAACAACTACATGGGCCAATGGAGGGTGAAGCTTACAATTTCTAACTACAACTATAAGAGAAACCACTCAAACTGGAACGTACTGGTTCAGCATCCCGGTTTCAACCAAAAAGCAACAACTTACAGCTTCAACAGCACTAAACTTCCAGCCACTGGGATCCAATCAAGTACTTTTCTCACTGCACACAGACCATAATCCTGTCCATTTAACATTAATTCTTGGTACTGTTGATGTTGTCTGTTTCAACTTTTCATTACATTGATAAACTTGCATTAATTTCTGGCAGATGGAGTTGCCCTTTTTTGGGGGATAGAATTTTACAACAGTGAGCTGTTGCATTCTGATAAGGACAGAGTGGGTTCTGTGACTACAGAAATACTGTTAGAAAAAGATCCAGATTCTTTCACACTACATAACGGATGGGCATTCCCTAGAAGAATATATTTCAACGGCGAAAACTGTGAAATGCCTTTGCCTGACACATTCCCTATGTTACCAAATGGTAGCTCCGGTTTAAGACATACTCACTCTGGTTTCAATCTCTCATTAATTTCTCTGTTTCTTGCCCATGTAATAGTACTCCTTTGGTTTTGATTTGAACACTGACCACTTTACCTTAGTGTCTAGCATCTTCCTCAATTTTGAAGATCTATTGTGTTTTCTTGTAATATATTTTTACTTTTAGCGATTGAATACTGTACATGTTACATGTATCATTTTATGTGTTGGGAAGAGTTTCCCCTTGATGTACAATACATGAAAATTCGTTGTACATGTGAGGTGTTTTGCAATAGGTTATTGGGTTTATAGCAATTCAAAATTCAGGTATTTACGTTTTACAGCATTTGAAACATTAAGGACTCATGAAAAAGAAAAAGAGTAATCATATTTGAATGTCTATTAATTTTTAACATCTATCTAATATTTGTCTCTTTTTTATTGTATAACATATCTATCACATTAATCACTTATTTTTCTTTTATTCTTATCTCTCTCAAGATATATATTAACATATAAGTGTCCGAGAATCATTTTTGTAAGAAAAAAATGAAATTAGACGTTTTACTTTTTTTTTCTGTATTTCTCCGAGATGTCACGTATGAAAGAATAATGAGATGAGATATATTTTCTAATAAGTTTCTTACACTTTAAAAAACTGTAATATAATTATTTTATGTTAATTTAAAACTTGACTTTATAAAAATATACATTTGATCATTAATGATTCGTAAATTAGCACAATTAAAAGCTTTTTTTTTTTACCAATAGCACGATTAAAAGTTATGAAACCAAAATTGCACGATCACATTGGTTAACAAAACAAAAATACAATTAAGCTTTAATTAAATTCATAAAAACAATGGTCTCAATTAGGAACGTAAATGAGTCGAGCTATTCGTGAACTATTCGGGCTCGACTCGTTAATTGCTCATTCAAACTCGTTTATTTAATTAAACAAGTCAAACTCAAGCTTAAGATTGAGTTTGAATATTTAAATGAGTCAAGTCCAAGTCTTACAAGCTCGACATTAAGGGCTCGCGAATAGCCCATATATATATACAAGTGAGAGGAGTTTTAATACAAGAGGATTAAATCTGAACCATATAACCATACATGGATGGTTGAGATTAAAAGTTAGTTACTGATCACATGACCACTTAAACAAGTCATGCGACTTAATGTTAATCTTAATCATTCATGATTTGATCTTATGGCTATAATATAATAATCAAAAATCAAAATTACATAGATCCTACATTTTGTATAAAAACACTTATGTCCAAACATTGATTTGTGGGGTTGATTGGATACGTCATAAGTATAATAAGCCAAATATATGATAATGTTTTAATTATTTGGTTTATTACATTTATTATTGAGTTAAAATTATAATATTTAATACTTATATATTTTTGTATTTTATGAACTTAGAAGGACAACATTTTGAAAGAGACTATTTTGCTAATAAGTTGACGATAAGATTTTATTAACCTTTTTTATTGATATTATGGAAATATGTAAAATTTTATTAAGTGTTAATCTTGAAGTTTTCTTTTTGTAGTAGTCAAGAAGTTTAATTATGAACATTTTATTTACTAGATTATCTAAATGTAATACTCTAGAACTTTTGAATTAAATATACCACATATTAAACATTAATCTTTATTAAATACTAAACCGATAAAGTTTAAAAATAATTTAGAATTAAAAAAATTAAGAAAAAAATAAAAAATACAAAAATTTAAGTTATAAATGAGCTTGCAAGTCAATCCCAAACTTTATTTTTTTAACAAGCTTAAGTTCAAGTTTTTAATTAGGCTCATTTAAATAAATGAGTCAAATTTAAACCATTAATTTTTTTTATAAGTAAAGCTCAAACTGTAAGTACTCGATTCGACTGAACTCGTTTAGTCCCTAGTCTCAATAGGTGGGTTATTAATTATTAATTTCTCCCAATATATAAAAGGATCGGGAGATGAAAAGTCATAAAAAGGCCTAAAGAATCTGCAAGAAACTGCAATGGCTGCGCATGGTGACCAGTCAGATGCTCCCGCTCCAGAGGAAGGAGCCATGGTCGCCGAGCCCAACAGACCCATTTCCAACATCGTCATCGTCATTGGTACCTTACCATCTCACTATGATGATGTCTTGTCTCTGTCTCGTGTTTCCATTCCTTTTCTTTGATTGTGTTAACGTTGGCTGTTTGGAATATCAGCTATGCAGACGGAGGCGCTTCCCGTCGTCAATAGGTTTCAGCTCACCGAAGACCCTCACTCTCCGTCCGTCTCTCTCTGCTTTCATCTCCTCTTATGATTTTTGTTAGGGTTTAAGATCGCTTACTATGATTATTTTTCCCATATTTAAAAAAAAAAAATCAACTTTACTTGTCTTTACTTGGAAACACCCCCCCCCCCCAACAGTTTTTTTTTAGAAATGTAAAATTAAGCTTTACTTTTTATGTGTTTACATTGATTGATGTGTGTATACACAATGGTGCAGGTTTCCACAAGGCGTTCCTTGGGTCCGTTATCATGGGTCATACAAAGATCTCAACATAAACCTGATTTGGCCTGGAAAAGATCCTACTTTGGGTAAGGATGTCTCTTCTTTTCAGTTTATTTCTTACTGACACCACTTCCAAGCTCCAACTTACAAGTCAAAAAGTTATAGGCAGCTTTCACATTTTGACAAGTATAAGGCAGAGTTGCATTATATCACTATTCTTAATTAGGTTTATGATGAATTCATAAATTGATTGTTTGGAAGAAATGTAATGAGCCGGGAAATAGTGAATGGTTGCTAAGTACTAACCCAATCCAGAGTTCCAGAATAGTATGGTCAAATACAAAAACAGGGCATTCTGATCCAATTCTGTCCCAGCAGGGTCTCTGCTGATTTTTATCGAACCTAGACTTTCTTTATTTCCAGATTGAATTACATGGGAAGTATTACGGATGTCTGTTAGCATAACTATTTGACATGCCTGCCTTCACCACACGTGTGCAATGAAGATAAAGAAAGTAAGTGGTAATTTCGTTTTGATTGAAAATTCTAATTTGACGAGTTCTGACCCATTTCTTTCAGGAGTTGATAGTGTAGGCACCATGTCATCTGCTCTTGTAACATATGCTGCTATTCAAGCATTGAAGCCAGACTTGATCATAAATGCAGGCACTGCTGGTGGCTTCAAGGTTAAATAATGCTTTTTTTTTTTTATCTTTTCTTCTAGAAAAAGCTTTTTTAATTAACTTACAACAAAAGCGATAAAAACCAATTACAGTGTGTTTGGGTAAACAGCTTCGTTAAACGTTTATCATTAAGTGCTTATAATCGAAGAGGGAATGAGGTTAAAGTTAAACTCCGCATAAGCTCCGTATAAACTATTTATAAGAACTCATTGAAATAAGTAGAAAAACAGCTTATGGGCATGTGAAAAGCAGCTTATACAAGTGTTTATATCAAAAGCCCAAATAAGTTGTAAATAAGTTCTTCCAAATGCACCCTTAATCAAAACATTATTTATAATCAACCGTGGCCTTAGATTTTGTCTTTCAAATTATATATAAATTGTTATGAAATCATGAAATGGATTGAACTAAAATGTATAACTAGTTTTAGAAGGTTGAGAAAGTAATTGTGATTTACTGATGGCAAAATTATGGAATTTCGCCAATATGTGCAGTTGTTTTACTTTCAACCATCAGTATACGTGTATCAAATACTCTTTATAATGAATTAAAATCTTTGAATGATAATGTATGCAGCTGAAAATATTCTGATGCAGATGAATGAATTTGTATGTGCATTAACATGTTTTTCTAAATAGTGCTCATTCCTGCATTTTTGTTTCAGGCCAAAGGAGCCAGTGTTGGTGACATTTTCGTTATATCAGATTGTGCTTTTCATGACAGAAGAATACCCATACCTGTAAGTGTCATGTTTTTCCTGTTAGTAACTCTTGTTTTTTCTTCTGCTCTCTTCTCTACTTGAAATATGATTGACTACACCAGTTTTGCATACAAGACTGTGATGAACGAAATAGCCCATTGTTGTTGGTGGTGTTTTTTAATTATGTTTTGTATACATTTGTTGGGGAAGGAGTTGGGAAAGGGGAGTCCTTTCTCTGGTTTTGATTTTTGTTCTATCTATACTTTATGCTCTTTTTTTGGGGTTTCTCCTCTTTCTTTCCGGTAATATCATTCTTTTATCTAAAAGAATTATGAAATACTTTTCGAATGAAGTACCTATATTGTTTTATTTGATGCATTGAACATCGGAGAGAAATGAGAAAATAAGAGTAAGGGGGATGACCTTTTATGTCATGTGTTACTGTATACTGAAAGCATGTCAAGTTGTGTTTTGAAGGCTTTTAATTTGTTGGTAAATAAATCAAGCGGATTAAATGCCCTTCTTTTTTTCTTTTAAATCTTGCAATTGGCCTCGTTAGGAAGCTACCAAAGAATATTTGCATTATGATTTAGTGTAACAGATCTTAAGAATTTTTTATTTGATACCTTTAAATTTTAAAACATATAAATTGATTTTTTTTTTCAATAAGACTGCACATTATGCTTAAACAGGTGCATGTTTCATCTGTGTCTTGCTTGCATCTAAGCAAAACGACGAACTTCCTAGTATAATATATATGAATCATGTCCCCTAAATGTTTCTCAGTGCTTATTATGCCTACGGCTACGTCTTTTTTGGGGGCGGGGGCGGGCGGGTTTACCTACATGCAAAAATCTACTTCGTGCTTGCAATCTATATAGTAAGGTAGAAGTTTTGCTATTAGCATCAATATATATGTTGTATTCTGCAGGTTTTTGATCTGTATGGAGTTGGTTTACGTAAAGCCTTTGAAACACCCAACCTTGTAAAGGAACTTAATCTAAAGGTGAGTGTTATCTGAAAAACTCTATATATTTAAAGTTAATAAATATTCCAAAATTTATTAGTTCTTGCTTCTGCTTACATCTCTGCTCGAGTAGGTTTTGTACACACACACACACACACACACACAACCCGTGCTATAAAGCTCTTATCATATAGGAGCTAGGAAAGAGTTGGATCCATTATAAATCTACTGTAAGCAGTCCCATACCCAATTTATGGAGTGAATTGAATGGAATATATTTTTCTTATATTACTGTTGGTGTATGAAGAGGATACAAATGTATTGCTGGCGTTGTGAATAAACAGCTTCATCCTATATCATAATCATCGCAGTAGCTCATTTGCACACAGGATCTCTTTTATAACTTAAAACGGTTCAAACACATCAAGATATATTTTGTTTTGCTTTATGGTGCCTAATTTTTTTATTGTGTAAGTTATTCAAGCAAAACTCGAACCTTCAACAATATCTGTACGTCTTTCAGGTGGCTAAATTGTCTACTGGTGACTCTTTAGATATGACACAGCAGGATGAATCATCAATAATTGCCAACGATGCCACGGTTAAAGATATGGAGGTACCCATTACTTGAGACATGTTTGAATAAACTCTTCCACAAGTACTTCTAACATGTATTTTTTAACTAATAACTTTTCATATAAATTGAAATTAACATTTGCACTTCATTTTTTTCAAAAGTTATCTTTTTTAACTTCTCCATAAACACCTATTTAAGAATATAAAATAAAACTAACTTCTCCATAAACTAAAAGTTGAGTTTCTGCATCCAAAGATGAACTTGGTTTATTTTCTTGAGCTTGGAACATTCAGGTCACTTCTTTGGGATGGCATGAATCTGCATATTCACAAATAATACCTTGTTCTATCAAATAAATAAATGACCATTTAAATTATAGAGGCCTGCCTAAGTTACTAGCAGTCGTTCATATCTTTCCTTTGTTGAACATAGGCTAACTCCCCGCTTCTACTTTTTCTCCAGGGAGCAGCTGTTGCTTATGTTGCTGACCTTCTGAAAGTTCCTGCAATTTTTATAAAAGCTGTGACTGATATCGTTGATGGTGACAAACCAACTGCTGAAGAATTCCTGCAGAATTTGGCAGCTGTAACTGCTGCACTTGATCTGGCTGTCGAACAAGTCATTAATTTTATTAATGGGAAGTACGTATCTGAACTTTGACAACCGAATTTCACCACTCTAATTTTTGTTATATGCAATGCTGTACGGTGGACTCCAATTGTACACTACCATAATTGATTGGAAATCTGTGAGATTTAAGCAAAAATAGAAACTTGTAAACTGGGAGAAGGATATTGCAGCTCCGATCTCCCTTCTCTCTTGTCTTATTATGGCCTTGCAGATTGCACAAGTTATATTATATTGCCAAGTTACAATGATGCCCTCGTATTTCATATATTTAATTATGCCTACCTCTGAAGGCGATCATTTGTTTTCAAGACAAGTAAAACATCATATGAAGATGAAAAAATAGGGAAAAAATTGCAAAACCACCAAACATCACTGTATTGTTTCCCAAATAATTCACATTCGCAGCTGTCATGCAAGATTATATAGTTGACGGATATTTCAGGGACACTAACTCTGATAATACAAAGTTCAAGCATTTGCTTACAAGACTCTATAAGCAATGAAGCACATAAGTTCACTCTCAAAATACTATTTTCGGGCTTTGATGGCCAAACAAAACATTTAAAACTACTTTGATCTAAATAGTATGGTAAAAATGGTGGGACTTAGCTTGGTGAACCTTCTAGGTTCACCACCGTGGCGAAGTGAAGGTTTAAACCGTGGATATATGAATAAAAATATTCAATGGCTATGATTCGATATGGGAAACCTGAGCTATAAGTACTGCTAAGTGTAAAACATTATTGCAAAGAGGTCCCTAGAGTGTATTTGAATTATATATGCGAAAGGTAAAAGTGATAATTACTTATATGCCAAAATATTGTGTAAATTACAAAAGCATATTTTTTATTTAAAAAAAATTGTGAATTTTTTTCTAATAAAATGGACAGTTAGATGTATTAATGGGATATAAGCATGGATTAATATTTTTATATTTATGGTTATAATTGCGTAATGATATATATATTTATAACCTCTAATAACTTATAAATATTATATTTTTTTTATCCAATAGAAATGGTAAATATATACACACAAGTGTCCCAATTAGCGATCGAACTACGTCCAATCAAAATTTTAAAAATTAAGGGCAAAATGTGCAAAAGCCACAAATAAAATATTTACAAGTTTTGGGTAAAAATTGTTATTATGCCTAAAACTGGGAAAACTACCACTATTAGGTAAAAAGGTGACTTCTCCACGATGGTGAACCTCTTAGGTTCACCAAGCTAAGTCCCACCAATAAAAATAAACCTTTCAAAAGCGACATACTCTATAAATACTGACTTGAATTCCAAAAGCCTGAGTGAATAGAGACATTACGCGTAAAAGCATTGCCAACTACGAATACTGCTAACCCTAAACATAAATATCTAGTTTTCCCTTCATCGCCCTCAACTTTACAGAGAATCAGCTTCTTCCAAGGAGGCAGATTTTGTCAACAATATGTGCACTGAAGTGAATCCTCAATCACACCACTCCAGAGGGAAGGCGGAGAACAAGCTGTCCCCCAAAAACACTGCACAATCAATCAATAGAATATTATAAGCAAGTGTCTGAGATAACATCAGCAAAACTGCAAAACAGGGAAAAGGCCTATATAATGCACTCAACTAACCTTTTGACGTAATAGTAACAGAAATCTGCTAAGATAAAAGTCTGGACAATTTCTGAGATGAGAACCATTGACGGCCATAAACCATGCCCCAAGGCAACCAACAAATATCCACGACTATCTAACACCTGTTGCAAGAATTGTGTTAAGAACATCAAACTTGTAATCCATTAACTATGAAATTGGGTGAAAATTTAAAAGTCAGAGCATATAAACATTCAAATGAAGATTCAGATACAGGCAAAATAACAATGAGCTGACTAATGAAAAATGAATCAAAGAGGCTGACTAATGAAATCACAAATTTGGATGAACAGATCATACCTGAAGAACCCAATGAGCACAGCTCAGGAATCTTGCCACACCCAGTGCAAATACATAATGTGCTGTGAATGGCTCAACAATCTGAAATCATACAATTAAATGAATCAAGAAGGAATGGGGTAGAACCAAATCCCTTATGTAATACGTAAGCACTAAGCAGAAATTTTATATACTTTGGTGTTCTGCATGACATGCAATTGGGGTAGTACCGACACAGCTTCCAGATATACACAGGATGCCCAGAAAATCCTGTTCAATAAATGGTGAGAAGTTGATGGATGAATAAGCAAGGCTAACACAGCACAGGGTATAACCTGCATTCAAAGTAACACAACACAAGTAACTGTCAATAAGTGACAATCCAAACTTATGTAAAAAGAGGAATAAATTAAAATTAAAAAGTTGCTGCAGTAGTTTCTATAAGATGCCACGAATTCTTTCTTGGTACAACAGCGGGTTTCTGTTTTGTGACTTAGTGATCAGTTTGCATCAACAAGCCTTGATAAACAGTTTTTGTTTGAAAATAGAAGGAGCTTATAATATCAAAATGAAATGGAAGTATGGGGAGCTTACCACATAGTATATTGCAAAGTTGTCCTTCTCCTCCATGTAACTAGACTTCAAATTGAAACGAATCATGTATATAACCCACACTGTTGTTGCCAAAGTAGCCAAATCAAGTAGGGTGTGTATATCATATTCCATGACAAAACTGCAGTAGAGCCTAACAGCTAGAAACATAGCTGTTAATTCCTGGGATTTGAGCGATAATCCTGCACATTACAAAAATTTAATATAGAAGGAAATATGATAATGGTCCAGAATCCGGTATCATAACCCATCACACGACATCAACAAGGGAGAAGTATCAAAACCATGCCATCTCTTTTCTCATTCATTAAGAATTGTGAAGGCACTTAATAAACAAAAGTGTGGGAAAGATAAGGAAACCAATTCATGCAAACCATGCCATTTAAGGTCGAAAAAGTTCATTCTTTATGGTCCAAAGCAGAATCTTGAAAGAAAAGAAAGCCTACGGCTACAAATCAAATCATGCAAACAATGCCATTTAAGGCCGAAACGGTTCATTCTTGAAAGAAAATAAAGCACACAGCTACAAATGCATAGAAGAAGGAAACAATCTCCAAGCAAATAAAAAATTTATGAAATATTAAATAAAAATCTAACAAAAATATATAGAATCGAAGGAAAGGTAAAGGGGGGTGTGATCTACCGGCGCATGTCTTCTCTTTGATGAGCTTGTAGATGAGAACGGAAATTCCGAGGGAGTGGACAGCCTCGGCGGCGACGAAGAGGTTGTCGTGATCGTGGACAATGAAGCGGAGAAGGACGAGAGCCACCATACCGGAAACGACGGCGAGAAAAGCCTTCACCTTTGGGGGCTGTCGCCGCACCCATGTCGTGACGCCGTGGATCAACTTTCTCTCACCCCTCATCACCCTCTTCTTCCTCTTCGCCTCTCAACTCCAACTGTTGTTGTTTTCTTATTATCAATTAATGTTGTTGCGTTGCAAATTGCAATGCAGATTTTTCTTTGACGGAATACAAAGAAAGAAAGAAAGAAAGAAAGAAAGAAAGAAAGAAAGAGCTGTGTTGATGTTTGTGTGTTTGGAGAAGTGAATTAGGGCGGAACTCAAACTCCAACTTGAGCCCCTGCAGTGCACTCCCCACCCTAACGCCAACGATGAATAAATATACGAATCTATCAGCCCAGATCCTCAATATTTATGGACTTCTGGTTCTGCTCACAATAAATTAAAAATGAGTATTAAGTTTAAATATAAATGTGGTTTTTTTTTAAATCAAATATAAATGTGGTTAGTAGCCAGGGGTTTAAGAAGTTTATAGGAAGTATGAGCTTGTTTGGTACACATGGATAATGATAGATAGGATAAAATAATAGGATAAGAATATGATAGTATATAGATATAGTAAGTTTTTATTTTATTTTATATTTGATGTACACCGAGTAGTATTATATTATCTCAATACTATATTTGAGATAGATAAAATAATATAATAATATGATCGGATATAAATCATCTAAAATGACAAAATTATTATTGTATCAAAATTATATATAATTTTACAAAATTAATTTGTATTTTTAATTTTATAATATGATTTTTTTATTTTGAATATTTTTATATTTTAAATTATTTCTCGTATTTTTTATTTTGTATTAATTTTATAAAGTTAATTTTTGTTATTTTATTAATTTAAAATATTTTTAAATGTTTAATATTGTTTTTAAAAATCTTATTTTTATTTTACTATATTTTAAATTATTTTTTATGTTTTATTTAAACGATAAGGATAATTGTGAAAAAAAATAATCTTGTCCTGTTTGTTTCTAACCCAATCTCCCCCACAAGGATGTACCAAAAAAATCTCCCCAAGAGGATGATATGATTGACTTATTTTATCTTATTGGCTCACAAAATAATAGATTAAGATAGAATATAATAGCTTTTAACCTATCATGTCTCTCTTATCTACCAAATGGGTCCTTAATATGCAAAACTCATTGTTATTATTTATTAGGTTTAAATATCTTTTTCGTCCCTGTAAAATGACCGAGTTTCATTTTTCGTCCCTGTAAAAAATTTTGTTTGTTTGTGATCTCTGTAAATCAAAAAGTTTTATTTTTAGTCCCTGCAAAATTGTTTTAGTCCCTGTAAAATTTAGATCATGTTGAATTAGTCCCTGTAATATTTAGATAATTGCTAAAGTAGTCCTTGTAAAATAAATTTAATAGGGACTAAAAACAAAATTGTTCACATATTACAGGGACTAATTCAACATGATCTAAATTTTACAAGGACTAAAACAATTTTGCAGGGACTAAAAATAAAATTTATTATTTTACAGGGATCACAAACAAACAAAAATTTTTACAGGGACAAAAAATGAAACTCGGTTATTTTGCAGGGACGAAAAAAATATTTAAACCTATTTATTATTATTAAAAAAATATGATTTTTTGTTTTGTTCATTTTTAACTCCTATATTTTTAATGGCTTCAAAATCACCTCGTTTTTATGTTTTTAAAACTAAAAATAAATAAAATTTAAATATAATATGGTTGAAGGATAAATAAAAGTACAGTCAGAGACTTTTTTTCTAAGATAATGTGGATGAAAATAAAAAAAGGCATAGTCAATATTATTAGGGTTAAATATATTTTTAGTTTCTATAATATAGGGATATTTTATTTTTAGTCTCTATTAAAAAAATTAAATTCTTTTGGTTTTTATAAAATATTTTTTTTGTTTTTAGTCTTTTAAGTGGGTTGATTGTTGATGTGTCCATTTTAAACCCAGTCAGCATGCCTACGTAGTCAAAAATTTTACCACGTAAAATGTCACGTCGGTCTCTCTCTCCTTCCTCCGCCCTCCTCCCTCCACCTCCTCTCTCTCTCTCCTCCCTCCACCCCCATCCCACCAGCACCACCTTCTCTCTCTCTCCTCCTCCCTCCACCCCACCACCACCTCCTCTCTCTCTCTCTCTCACGCCTCGGTGAGGCTTTGGTCCCTCTTCTTACAAACCTGGGAAAAACTTGATGGAGAAAAGCATAAATATGGTCCTGAGTTCAACAGGAAACCATTTATCCCAAATTCAACCCACAAAATCAAATTGAAAGTAAGGCAAGTTCCAATTTTTTTTTTTGGTTTTCTCTTTCAATTCAATGCACTAAAAATTCCTCACCCCAAATCGCCCTACCCCACACAACAATTGACTCTAGAAAATATAAAGATGCAAACTTTTCAACCTGAAATGTAGAAACTTACATAGATTCAGAAGTTGGAAGAGAAAGAACAGAGCTTCACTCTTTGCGTGCGTCTTCCTTCTCCCACGCTCTCTCTCTCTCTCTCTCTCACTCATTTTTCCTCCATGCGAGACACGAACAAGAACAAGAAGAGCAGCAACAAAACCTAGAGGAAGTAGGTGGGACGAAGCTGGTCTTGGGCTGGGGAGCAGGGAGGAGCAGAGAGAAGGGTGGGGAAGGGGGCTGCCGTGGGGAGAGAGAGAGGAAGGGAAAAGGGGGGAGAGAGAGAGGCTAATGTGGCATCCTACATGGCAAAGTTTTTGGTCACGTAAGCGTGTTAACTGTGTTCAAAATAGATACGTTAGGGGTCAACCCACTTAAAAGATTAAAAACAAAAAAAAATTTATAGGAATCGAAAGCGTTTAACTTTTTTAATATGGACTAAAAATAAAATATCTCTATATTATGGAGACTAAAAACATATTTAAGTCCTATTATTTATCTTGACTACTTTTTTTGACACAATTTTTTTCATGCACCAAATCTTTTTATTTTCTAAGGTGCCATAAAAATTGCCTTGATAATGGTTTTGTGGAACCTAGATAATTTTAAAAGGACAAACATATAAATGAGTACTCATGTTCATCTCAAATTCTAAAAACAAAAACGAAAGGGCGTAGATGACCACATATGCTCCTTCATATAAAAAGGATAATGGAGGAATGAATGATTATCCTGGAATTCTACCACATCTTGTAATGTGGTAATGCCAGATCAAGAAAATACATTTCCATTGCCAGCGCCCTCATAGTCTCAGTGTAATTGTAACATCTGCATCTAACTGCACATATATTGTCCACCAAGAACTTCACGCTAACCACAGCCTCACCTTTTGCATAAAAATTTTTGCCGTCGAAATCCTCAAAAGTAAAACTCTACAGATGCTAGATAGATGAGCATTCCACAGAAGGAATACGTAAACACTTGACACGTGAAACTAAACATAGAATGCTTCATTTCGGTGGTGTTCGCCCCCACGTTGTTCTTCTTTCATTCCATTTCCCACTTGTTCTTTTTTTAGCATTGCAGGGTCAAAATTGATCAGGAAATTAAGATAACAATTCACAAAGTCCATGAATTTGATCTCTTGAGCAAAGGCTTTAGCAGTCTGTCTTCTTCCAGTGCTATGATGCCCACATGTGAAGGATCATCGAGCATCATCCTAGCCACCAGGTAACCCGCAATAGACCAGGTCTGGAATTTACGGGCCTGCTTCCCAATGTATCGACCAAGCGTTCCATCATAATATTCAGGCCAGTTGTCCTTTAGCAATCTGGCCTCAGCAATCTGAAGGGCACGTCTTGCGATTTGGGGTCGTCCAGTCTTGATGGAGGCCGCAGACAGAAGCCATAAGAGAACTGTAACACCACCACCATATCAGAAAAGCAAATACTAAAGTGTCCTGAGATTTTTAAAATAGAAAGTACTATTTAATAAAAATTAAATCTTCTAAGTTTTTAATGTATTAAATGCTGTATTTTTTATTAAATAATTTATATTTTTTTTTAATTCTTGGATATGTGTCCCTACATTTATTTATTAACTAGACCCGGTTAAAAAAGACCTCATGCAAATGGAATGTTTCCACAGAAATCTAAAATGTAAGGGAATCAAGAAAGACCTATATATACAAATATCTGTATTCAGTGCCTAATTACTTTAGATGGTTCTCCTAAATAATCTGCATGCATATATACACTCAATTTGAAAAATTCTTCAAGGGATACTGCTTTTCGCTCTATATACTTATTCTAGAACTAAAATGTGCTGCTCCATACGTTTCTTGAAATTCAGAATGGTAGCATAAGAGGAGTACCTGGCCAAGATCCCCCGTTGTGGTAACTCCATCTAGTATTTTTTGGGTCGCATCCTGTTACGAGCCTCCATTCATGGCTTTCAATGGCTGGATAACAAACTTTGACAGGCATCTCCCCAATTAATTCCTGCCACCGTGATTCTATGAGATCCATGATTGCAACGGACTGCTCAGGAGTTGCCAAGCAGGATAAGATTGCAATGCAATTACCCAGGCAAAACCAACGGAAATCCATCCTAGCTGGACTGACATTCCCAACAAAGTATCCACCATGAGGAGGCATGAAATCAAAAATCCAATCCGGTAGAGAATCAGGAATAACATTGAACTTGTTGACAGCAGTATGTGAGTACTCTTCTGTTTTGAAGCGATATACATCATTAAGTTGCTTCAAGTCCAACCAAAAGTAGCTTCTCATATGATAGCTTAAGGCATGCAAGCGTTTCACAATTCGTTCCATAAACTCTTTCCCTTCAGCATCTTGCTTAAGCAATTGCAAGGCACATCTTAAAGCCATGAAGAACAATGCTTGAATTTCAATTGGATAGCCATAAACACCCTGAAATCATAAATTAAAAAATAAAAATTGAAAGTAAGAAATGGATACATTAAAGTAACAACTAGGAATCAAAGTCATTGGAAATTATCAGGGTATCATAAAGTTCAGAACTCACCATTCTACGATCAATCATACAGCATCCATCAGCACATAGTAACGTTGGGAACGTGTCAAACCCCTCTGACAGGCACAGACTCAGGATCAAGCGCATGCCCTTTTGACATTCAGGCCGTTCAGCCAAGGAAGAGTCTCCGGTAGATTTTGTGTATGCACGAAGTAATATAATCCACCAAAATCCAGAATCAACAGGAGCTACCCTGCCTATTGCACTTTCACCAAAATCTGCTATCAGGGTTTCATGGTTTCTGACAGGATCATGGAATACCTTAAAACTAGCAGGCATTACCCCTTCTGCAAGCTGGAACCTATCAATTTTTTTCTCCCATGATTGAAGGCGAAGAGTCTTCAGGATAAAATTTTTAACAATGTCTGGTTCACCACGCATCAGAAAAGCCAGAGCACTTGGGACAAAATCTCTCACAAAAACCTAGGCGCAAATGCAATCCCTTATATTAGAGTACCTCCACAGCAAACTCAAAATGGGTAAGACAAGAAAGGAAAAATATATAATGATCAGAGCCTGCAGCATGACAAAGAAATATAGCTTGCGTGTCTGGATTAGTAGATTTGATATCACGGGAACTATAACTATAAACCCACAAAAAAACATGGCCTAAAATGTAACCAAAGTTCAAGTGTTATGAAATTGTGCCAGAAAAGGAGACAAAGGCACGCATGTTACCTGATCATAATTAAGCTTCTCATCAGAATTATCCAAGGCGGCAATTGTCCCAACTGGCTGACCACGAAAATATACCAAGGAACGCCTCAAAGCTTCCCAAGCTTCAGGTAATATTGGATGCGGGTCCAGTACTGTCAGTGATCTTGGGGTATTGATTCCTGATTTTGGCATAGGAGAGAATATTGCATTATCAAAATGTTCTGCCAAGCGAGAATAGCTCTCAGTTTTTGTTGACAATTGACGTGGAGAAAAGCCTATTGATAGTTCACTCATTGATCTTTCATCACATGATCTTTGTCTCTCTATGTTCAAAGGCCTTGGCCTATCTAATGCTTTAGAGAAATCAAATTCCTCACTTTCTGCCACCGTACGTAGTGCGTCTGGACTTCTTAAATTTCCATTGTGATGAGACCAATCTACTGGAGAGGAAGACATCTTCCAACAAAATCTTGGCACCCTCAGTAGTATTGCTCAAAATCCTGCAGATACACAGGGTATAGTAAAGTCAATGATATAAAAATAAAATTCCTGGTCTTGTAACACTAACGCCTTATAAGCCCAAAAAATAATCCAAGATTCCAAACGAAGTTAAGTTCAAACATACGGATTCCCCAAAATGATACCAGAAAAGGATTATGATTTATGAACACCAACCAACGTGGAAAAAATATATAGAAATAGCTCAGTGGACCCAACTTTCAAATTCAAGATTCCTATCAACAGCAAATGGTTATTTTCTTACTTTTATCTCATGTAATTTTTAAAGGAAGAATTCATGAAGAAACTTAATTCCATTTCATATGTCATATTCTCCCTGAAAAATGGTTATCGAGTAGCTGGTTAAATCTCCCAATCCCAAATGCTATAAAATGAAAAGAAAGATAGCATGGGCATTGAGCAAATTAATTACAGGCCAACCAAAACAAATTAAAGAAAACAAAAGAAAGGAGGTAATTGGTAATGAAAGCCAAGACACATTGTATTGATCCAGGTTGGTTTTCCCCCAAAATATGGCAATGCAGAAGAAACAACATTGTAAAATCTGCATCGTTGTTCTTGTTTTACAACGTGAGAAAGAAAACCATTTGTACGTTGCAAGAGTTAGTTTTTGGAATCCAAAGACAGAAAATAACTAAGGATCAGGCGAACTTTCGAGATTTGCATTTAGTTAGATTTTTCCGAATCATACATGTTCATAGCCAAACACGAAAGCATGATATATGTATAGGAGAGACGATAAGGGATGAATGCATGGGTGAAATCAGATAATCATTTCAATAAATTGCAATGAACTCAGTAGAAGAATCGATTAATCACTAACCCTCACAAGCTGAAGAGAGAGAGAGCTAGAGAGACAGGGAGAGGAAGAAGAGAGATATTTCTAATTTCTCCTCTGGAATGGAATGGGATTGGATGCAGTGTGTGTGAAGAAGAGTAGCGATATCTGCGAGAAAGAGAGGAAAGAAGCACGTGAATAAGCAAAGAAGCTCGTTTTCTTGTGATGATTTTGATTCGGGAAGCAAAGGGACGAAACGCAAGTGTTGGCCTTTTTGGTTGCATATCATTCAATTTTCAATGATACAACAACTGCATGACGTTTGGGTTTTGTACGGAGGGGCTGATATTGTGGCGCTACGTGCCTCCTCTCACTCTCGCCTCACTCTCCCCACAAACTTACCGACACATTCACCTCTAAAGAGCCTGAGTAGTGACTAGTACATAGAAAATAATTAATTATAAAATAAGTTCCGAAGGTGTTAACTTTTTTTGAAAAGACAAATCAATATTAAATTAAAAAGGACTGGACTATTGTACAAGGTGAACTGAATTCAAAGAATTTTTTTTTGAAATTTTGATTAATTGACTACCGTATATCTTTAAATTATGACCTAAAAAATAAATTAAAATATTTTTACTTATTTTTCAAATAATCAGTAGTCTTACTAAAATATATTAAATGTTCATTGAGAATACTAAATATTTTTTAATATCTTAATAACGAATATTTTAAAAATATAAACATTTTAAATTATTTAAAAAGTAAAATATAAATCATTTTTTATTATTTTCATTAATAAATATATTTATTTTTATGCTCTTAATCAATATTTTAACAATATTGTTTATAATATTTCTTTTTCTTTTAAAATTGTGCATACCTTTATACTTTCTTTCATTTGATCTTGATTGGCTAGTTGGTAGGCAAGAGTATTCACCGCTTGTTTGAGTTAATTATTTGTGTTTGGTAAATAAGTTTATCTCAATAACTTATAACATTTATTTACAAGCTTGTAGCATTTTTTACATTGTACTTAAAATAGAGTTTGAACTTATATATGAATATGTATTATATATTTATTTATTTATTTATTGTTGAACTTAAATGTAGTCAAATTACTTAATTATAAATATATTATTTTTATGTTAATTTCATATACTACATAAAATTTAAAATTATAAATTTAGTTATCTCGGATTCTATCAAGCATCAGTGTTTTGGTGAATTTAATTCCGGGTTTAGAAGTACTATTGTTTTCAATCATTATTGCTGAATGTGATGGCATAGTAGAAAAAGTTGTGGGAGCAACTATATATTAACATTGTGAGGTGGATATTAACCATGGCTAGGAACGAATGGTTTGTTCTCCACTTGTCCCCTCTGGTCTATCTATATAATTCCACAAGGACAGGACTTTTCCTTGCTATTGCTATTATATGCTTCGACTTAATCTCTTTGAATCTCTATAATCAATCCTTCCAGATTTCTCATTACCCCTTCCTTGATGGGTTATTATCATCATTGTTATAAACGCAAGGCTTATAATTATGGTACTCATACTTCAGATGTTGTGGTGATGCTGGCGGTGGCGTTGATGCTTTTGGGCATACAACGGCTCTTCTCGCGTAGTGGATCATCAGTGGTAGTGGTTGAAGAAAAGAAGATCAATTGGTCAGCTTTGGTGACACCATTACTCGTACTACTCATCCTGCTTTTGGTGTCACTGATTGGAAGTAGTCCAAGAAGGAAGCCTTATGCGAAGCCAATGTGCTGTCGGTGTAAGCATGCCTGCTACTGTTACTGGTAAGTAAGTACCGTCAGTCCAACACCTGCTAGCTAGCTGCTGGATGAGTGGCATATATATATATATATTGGCGTATTATGTTGTACATTATTCCAATCCTAGCTAGGCCTATATATAAGATATTGTATAGGAATTTTAAGATTTTTCCTTATCAAATTACATTGCTAGGGTACGGTTCAGGGTTATCTTATTGTAATTTAATTGAACATATATAATATACTACCTATGTTTTATGGGATTGGACTTTCGTGCTTGTTAATTAATGAACAGATTAGATTTATGTAAATTGTGATGCTTCTAGGTATATATATTATGGTTGAAATGAACTCTCTGGAAGAATATGGTTCCTTCTGTTAGAACAGAAAATACAGGTTGCGTTAATTTTATCAACACTGGTGTTAATTATAGGCGTGTCACATGAGAAGAAATGACGCTAGCTCTTGCAATCTTAGAAATTTGATTAGAATTTATTAAGGTTATGCCACTCGGGAAAAATTGAAAAAGGAA
Organism: Glycyrrhiza uralensis; assembly: GCA_030159175.1. NCBI lineage: Eukaryota > Viridiplantae > Streptophyta > Magnoliopsida > Fabales > Fabaceae > Glycyrrhiza > Glycyrrhiza uralensis. The sequence continues at coordinate 55,756,141 of BRZY01000005.1, forward strand.
AAACCACAAGAAGAAGAAGGAGGAGGAGGGAAAAGGCATAGGTGGAAACTGGGAATGGCTCAAGCGTGACCTATTACCTAACACCAACAGTGATCCATTTGTCCCCACACCAGCTCTCAATTATTTCTGATGTCTATCCGACTCAGTCTAAAGCGATATCAGCATTAAAGTGGGTTATTCTTTTTTTCGTGCAACCACCACACTTGCAAATAGTATAAGTTTTTTTTTGGTGAATTGTATAAGTTAATTATACAAGGAGTAGTGGGATGTATTTGGAATTTGGAAGAGACGTTGGGCAGGGACATGCAAATTGCGGTCAATACTCAAAAGCAATCGTTAGTCACTACTGTTGCAAGTAAAGCCTTATTGATTAAAGCACCGATCACATTTATTATCTGTAGAATAATTCTTATTTTTAGCTTTAAACTCAAAAGCAAAGCATAGCTTTAAGCTACCATTTTGGTGTAATTTGACAGAGTATTTACAGATTTGGTGTAAGTTGAATTTTTTTTACCTGTATGGGGTAAGTCGTACTTCCCATTGTAGACTTCCAAAGTAAAGTCTACAATGGGATTATAGACTTCCTATTTTTTTTAATTTTGTTTTTGAAAAACAGAAGTCTACAATACCATTGTAGGCTTCTGTTTTTTCTGCCATTACTTTTGGAAGTCGCCAATGGTGTTGTAGACTTTGTTTAATTTTACAAAAGTCTCCAATAACATGTGCGACTTCCACTTATTTCGGGCAGGATATAAGGTCTGCACTGTTAAATTGCACGAGCAATAGTGTGACTGTGGCAAATTTCAAGCATTCAGGTTCTCCTGTTCTCGTGTGATTGCGGCATGTGCACATTGCAATTTAGATTGTACTCTATTTATTGATCTAATATATAGATTAGACTATATCCTCAAAGTTTATGAGCAGGAGTTTCATCCTATGGGCAATGAAGAATATTGGCACCCTTATTCATGACTTATTTTTTCTCCAGACCCTGCTTTGCGATGAGCCTATACCGAAAGACCAAGAATTGCTCGTATACCTAATGAGATGGATGCTCAAAATAAGTGGAAGTCGCACATGCCATTGGAGACTTTTGTAAAATTAAGCAAAGTCTACAACACCATTGGCGACTTCCAAAAGTAATGGCAGAAAACGCAGAAGTCTACAATGGCATTGTAGATTTCTGTTTTTCAAAAAAAAAATAAAAAAAAATAGAAAGTCTACAATCCCATTGTAGACTTCACTTTGGAAATCTACAATGAAAAATGCGACTTACCCTATACAAGTAAAAAAAATTCAACTTACACTAAATCCGTAAATACTCTATCAAATTACACCAAAATGGTAAAAAAAACCTTTAAGCCTTATTATACAACTTTTGCACCTAGAATTGTGCGGAAATACTTTTTCATTTGCTTTCTTAAAAAGCTCGAATGACATGACCAGATGTATTTTATAAAATGGTTGGGTTTTAGTTATAAAAAGCTGTGTCTAAATACCACGCATGCTACATAATTAAGTAAATTAAACATTTAAATCGACAACTTAGGGGAGGGATTAAAGAAAGAGAAAGAAAAAAGAGGGGTAGGGGGAAAGTGAAAAATGTGGCAGGTGGTCTGATTAAAAAAATAGAGAAATGATAAGGGAAAAAGGTATAAAAGAGATAAAAAAAAAAGTAGTGTGAACTGTGAAATGTTCAACTCTAACACATATGAATATGTTCTACAGTCGTGTGAGTCATACTCATAGTCAATGTGGTACCTAGGTCCTGTTTGGATAACAAGTTTATCTACTGCTTATGGCATAAGCTGTATAAGCTACTTTTATAATCGAAGAAAAATTATAGTGAAACTTATTTTATATAAGCTATAAGCTGTTTTGATAAGCTATCCTAGGTAGCTTATGAAAAATAAGCCCAAAATAGCTTATGAATCAGTCATAAGCTGTATTCATAAGCTCTTTATAAGCCAATCCAAACAGACCCCTAGTATCACTGACTCTTACTTTTGACTTATCATTTTAAATCGATTATATACCAATCGGACATCGGGGAACCATGGAGCACAATTTACTGCATAAAGTAGGCGACCCAATAAATAAGGCACTCATCAAATCATTGTGGTTTTGCTATAAAATATATAAAACAGACCACCAACTCATCAAGTGTTAACTCAACTTAACGGCCTCTGGGATTTGTGCATATCATATCCTCCAAGCTTCTCATTCTCAGTTTCTGAATTCGGATACATCCAATCCAATATGGCTTATGGAAGAAGCAGAGCCTCCTCTGTTTTGGATGGCTTCACTCTGAGTCCCCTGCCATACACTGTTCTCCTAATCTTATCAGTGATTTTCATATTCCTTGGCATCTCACGGTACTTCTCTTATGAAGAAGTTGTTGAGGCTGCTGAAGAACAACTGGGTTGGATACTATTTGCCACACCAGTGGTGCTATTACTCACAGTTCGTTTGTTATCATCAGTGGATTGTTCAGATTGGTTCTTTAGCTCATCGCCGTGGGAGAGGCGCAGGAGGACCCACCACCTCCCATCGGAGGGTAGCTCGCCTTGGGGTGTGGCTGCTTTGATCGTTCTTCTGCTGATTATGGTGCAGTATCAATCCACTTTTCTTGAAAGCTGGTTTTTTTGATTTGGTATTTTGTATTTTGTATTTGAGCTGGTTTGTTTTTTGGGCTTTGTGTTTGTTAGTTATTACTACCTGTTAGAGAAAGGACACAGTGACTATGAAACTTTGATGCAAACCTTGTGATTGTTGTAAATATATGTAGATGAATAGAAAGATTGTGCCTGTATGAATATGAATTGGGTTTTAAGGTTGTTCTTGTGATGTATGTATTCCTTCCTAAATGATGATGGCAAAGGTGGGGAAAAAAAAATATTTGCACAAATTTTTATTCAGAAACATGATTGCTACTCACGCAATTATTGATTTAAACAAAATCTATATTATGATTATGGCTATGTTCGGATAATAAGTTTATCTACTGCTTATGACATAAGCTGTATAAGTTATTTTTATAATCGAAGAAAAATTAGAGTGAAACTTATTTTATATAAGTCATAAGCTGTTTTGATAAGCTATCCTAGGTAGCTTATGAAAAATAAACCCAAAATAGCTTATGACTAGCTTATGAATCAGTCATAAGCTATGTTCATAAGCTCTGCATAAGTCAATCCAAACAAACTCTATAAGTAATAAAGGCTTCTCGCTTGCGTGACTTGAGACACTTAATATTAGCAGTCAAAACTTGACCCTGTATTCTGCTAAAAAGATGGGTGAGAAACGCAATTGTCATGCATTTGTTTGTCCTTTAGTTTTAAAATAATGAAATTCCACCGTGATTAGTTTCTTGCGATATGTATATTAAATTCTTCTTAATTGAGTATACTGAATTACTTAGACACGTAATAGATAGCTTAACGCCATGCTTTAGAAATCACTCATTCAGCGCCAGTCATCCTATGATATTTAATTTGAAAATGAAAAAAAAATATTACAATTACAAATCATTTTTTTTTAAATTATTTATTTTTAAGTGTAGTCGATAGTGTGTGTGTGTGTTTATTGTCCTGTCCATGATGAAATTCAAGTGACACTATTTTAAAAAAAAAATTGAAAATCATTTTAGTCACTTTGCTTGAACACCAACTTACAATTTCCTTCATTCACCAAGAATAAAAAATTTTACAACTTCCTTCTTCATATTAAGAATAAGAGCATAGTTGATTGTGATTAATTTTTAAGGAATACTATCACACGTCAAGACATAATGGTAACAATGGAAAAAGAAGAGTACAAAAAACCGAGGATATTGTGAGGCTGGCTTATATTTCAACCAAGTCAGGTGCATTTAAAAAATAGGCTTAAATCTGTTTTTACTCTTTCATTTTTTATTAAGTTTTATTTTTAGTCTCTCATTTTTAAAACACATTTTTTTAGTTCTTTATTTTTGAAAAATTGTCTCTTTTAGTCTCTCGGACCATTTTTTAATTTCAAAAAGTATCTTTTAAAATTATACTTTGACTTCTCCCAAGCCTGATACTCATCTTAACCTATTTTTTCGTTTTCTTCTCCCTTCATTGATGCACCGCGGTCCCCCTTCCCCGCGCGGCCAAGGGAGGAGCTCCGCGTGGCCAAGGGAGGAGCTCCGCGTGGCCAACGGAGGCTGAGCACAATGGTGAGAAGGGAGGCGACCATCGCGATTGCACAGGGAAGAGAACGAGAAATAGGCTACATCTCATCGTGGCTTCGAGGGAGGATGTTGAAACTACTCCTAGCGGGAATGGGGGGCCACTGTGCATCAGTGAAGGGGGAGGAGAACGAAAAAACGGGTTAAGGTGAACATCAGGTTTGGGAGGGGTCATAGTATAATTTTAAAAGATATTTTTCAAAATTAAAAAATGGCCCAAGGGACTAAAAGAGACAATTTTTCAAAAATAAGAGACTAAAAAGATACGTTTTAAAAATGAGAGACTAAAAATGGATATAAGTGAAAATGAGGGACTAAAAACGTATTTAAACCTAAAAAATATTTACATATCCTACGAATGTCGTTAGCCACTGGGCTAACCCTTTCGGTACTGATAAAACACCTGAATACCTAATGCTATCACGGTTCAGTATAACTACATTGTTTAATGATAAGAATGATATGATATATTATACAACTGTACTTTCTGTGCTCATGCTTTGAAGGAGTGAAAGTTGAGCCTTCCAGTTCCACCGGTAGAATAGGAAAAGAGGAAGAAGATGAGGAGGAGGGGGAAGAAGAAGAGGAACAACTGAAAGTTGATGGCTGTGGTGTGGAGCTGAGACTTGAAGTGGTTGTACTGTGAGAGCCACAACAAGCTAACCACAATCCCAAATATCATGACCAAATGGAGCGGAGGTGCAGAAACAGAGGCCATGGTCTTCTCGGTCCAGCCCTGTTTCCATTCTGCAGGACCCCTTCTCTTGGAGTTCACGCCCCACTCCATTCTTCCCCTCTGCCTTCTCTGTCTCACCCACCAATTAGCTAGACTCTCTTACGATCCCACCGGGCTTTATATATAAAAATGCAGGGTGACTTGATGAGCTTCGTTGCTTCTGATATCAGGTTGGTTTTGGCATATATTCTTTGAGTGAAACCTGTGTGTGTGACCAACATTAATTTAGTTTTTGCCTTGTGCTTGCTTGCAAGCGTCCAAAGGCAAGGTATTTTTTTCATGTGATGTGCAGCTAATAGCATATTTAATTTTCAAAAAATTGCAAAAATATATTTAAATCTAAAGTAACTATAGATAGAATTCTTTTAATGAAACGTACTTTTAGTTTCTTTTGCGGCTAAAAACCAAAAATATTCATATACCCAAGTTACTTTTACCCCTCGTCCTTAATTGGGTGTGATAAGAAGGATAAAGAAAAATATCACTACATGAATATTACAATTGTATCCCATAGATTTTTGTGGTGTTTTTCTTTATAGGAATTTTCTATGAATTTTGCTTGCTTTAATTCCATTTAATATCTGGTCTCTTTGGTGAATTTATTTAAGTTTGTAAAAAAAATCCTTACAAACTTCTGACATTTCTTGTAAGTTTTTTTTACTCATTTAAATTCATAGAAAATATTTTGATATTTCATGCGATTTTTTATTGATTTAAATCCATTGGAAAATTTGGAAGAAAACCCATAGAAATTTCAATTGGTTTAAAATTTCATACAAATTTGTGTAGTTAGTTTTTTCAGTAAATTTTTATGCGGGCTCATTTGTTAGGGATCTACATGTGAATTATTTTAGAACTTTTAATAAAATCTTAAATTAAATCAATTCAATTAAACTTTCCCATTTTTATACTCCATATAGGACCACTTGTTGTCTCTTTCACGGATAGGGTCGTCGTTATATACGGACACTCATACATTCACACACCACCCGATGCCAATGAGTAAAGTGGAGGATGGAGGCGTGTGTTGGGTGTGTGTTGGATGTCTCTCTAACATTAATGTTACAGATAATTAGTAAATTTATAATAGTGTATGGTAAAAAAGCACACCCTTTATCCTTACACCATATTTACACTCTTTATTTTTTATTAATAATAAAATAATATTTTATTAATTTCTTAAATATTGTTAGCATATATTTTTTAATATTATATTATATACTACATATAAAATACCATACACGAGATATATTTATCAATTTTAAAATAAAAATTAGTTTAAAAAATTTGTTAATGGTGAACCGTTAACATACTTGGATGTGTTAATAGTAAATTACACTGGTAGCATAAGTGCATAAGAGAAAATTACAAATTGCCACGAAAAACAATGAAGTCAAGCAATTATGATCGATCAAAAGTCAAAACGAAGGCATTAGAAGGATTTGTAGTTGTAGGTGGAACTGTGGAAGTGACCCTGGTATTTGGTGTTTATAATTGTACGTGTTAGAGAATTAGAAATCCACACGTTTCTAAATTTCCGTCTGTGTCTTTATGAAGAGAAAGCAATATGAAGCTTTCCCTCTTGTTTAGAAGAATAAAAAGTGAAAAGAAAGAAAATGAGTATTTTTTATTAGATAGTCAATTATGTCACAACTAACAACAAAAATAATTTTCATTTTTTTTAGGGTTTTTGGCACACAACAATAATTAATTAAAACAAATATGCTAGTCGATCTATTGTTTTATTTATTGGGGGAAAAAGAGAGAAGATGGTCCATATTCATGTGCCTGTCGTATAAAAATTTCCTCACTGGAGCGTGGATGACGAATTTGTGTTATATCCTTCATGAATATGATGGTGATGAGGTCCTATATATCAATCTAATTTCTGCATCTGTTGTTATGCACCAGGTAAAATGCCCTGAAAATATACACATCTGACTCTGCTCACAATGTAGTGTTTGTTTGTGTGAGTGTGTATTTCAGCTGTAAATATACCTTTGGGGTTGGGGCTAAAGGTATGTTTGTTCAAAATGAATTCTATAATTATTTTATATTCAAACATATTTTTGTAATCTTGAAAATAAACACGTGCAAGTAGTATTCAAGACTGGTACCCCTCTCTTTGCCAACTCTTGAAAATTCCCATCGCTCCCACCTAAAGAGAAGAGCTAGCTAGCGTCTCAAAACCTCCACCCATTAACAGACCATGATCCATATATAAAGCTTGTCACTGTTGCCGGAGATCAAAGGGTTAGTAGGACGCTTTTCACTGCTTGAGGTTCTATTACACACCTCTAAAGTTGTCATGTTCTAGATCAAAATTCAATCCAAAACCAACAATAAACCATTGTTCACTCATTCGGATCCAAAAACTCAATTTGTGCCAATCACTAACACATCCATCCATGACACTAATGATGAATCTCATACTAGCATCCACACTTTTATTCTAATTAATTAACAAAATAATCAAGTATCCTATTTTTAGGCAACTACTATATTATAATAAGGAGATGACTCTTGAAATAGGATATACAGAGTTTTATCTGACATTTGCCACAGACAAAAAAAGTGGACATCAACTACGAAGAATTTCATAGTGCCCATAGCATTTTTCCCCCACTTAGTCCGTATATCATAGCTACATATTGATATAAAAATAAATGAGGATTTTCTATCCACCATTCCTTTTTGTGATTCTGCATATTTAATTTGAAGCAGAATTTCTTTTTGAGAAAAGGGTGTTACCGGTCATGGAGGGGTTGGGGATAATTTTTAAGTAGTGCGCGTTGCATGATTGTTGATAGGAAATAAATTCCTTCTGGAGGGTGTTGATATATAGCATATAAAAATATGGATTTTCTTAGCTTTTCTTTAGGAGGTTATTTTCTTTATCTTATTTTAATATCACAGAAAGACCATTGAACATCGACTGGTTTGTTATAATCACGATAGCCAAGAAGGAAATTAAAAAATGCGATGATTAATATAATAAAAAAATAAAATAAAGTGAGAGACGAAAAACGTGAAAAACATAACTTGGTAATTTTTTTATGGAGAAAATTTATTTCTGTGCATGAAAAATATTAAGTTGAATAAAAAATCTAACACAAGTTAGTGAGTTACTACTACCTTTCATTTCAAGATCGCTTGGGGATAGCGTTTTGAAAGAAATGTAAGCCGTTCGATCTATGACAAATGGTCCCCCCAGAAATTAATCACCGTATCTACATTTATTTGACAGCATGCATGCCGACATGTGTACAGTGTACCCGCAATATCGTCACATCACTTCATAGTACCTGATACCTCTGTGAAAAAAAGACAAATTTAAAATATTTTAAAAATTGATTTAATTATTCGTTTTTATGATACTATTAAAAACTAAATATAATTGTTTAGAGTTTTAAACTTTAAAATTATAAAAATTACTTTAATTAGTAAATAATTATTTTAAAAATAATATATAAATATATATTATTTTCTCTCAATAAAAAAGAATTATTAATTACAAAATTGCAATTAATTAAATATATAGTTAAAAATTAATATCAATTTTTAATATAAAATTTTTAAACATCTATAGGAAAAACATAATTGACTTCGTAAAAACTTCAATGTATGAATTCAATTTTATAAATACAAACTGATTAGATAAATAAGAATAAAGAATAATACACAAATGTGCATGGTAAAAAAAGCATGTACATGTGTATATGGTGTATGTGTATTTATTATGTGTGTAAATATTTATTGTGTGAGTAAAAAAAACAAATATGTGTACGTTAACAAATCTTTATAAATATAAAATATACTTGTGGCATTGAGATGAAATAACACCATCCAGATATTGTTTTTAAAACTCCGCTTAAACCGAAAAGGGGAGAAAAAGAAGAGGATATATATACCTATACCTATTCTTGGAATTAGATCCCCGCCCCGCATTAATCCTAGTCAATTCCAGACTTAACTATAGTTACTTTACCTATTCATAATGAGCCACGTAACGGCCATATCAGTGTCACCCGGGCCACTATTTATAACCACCACCCCCTCCTCCTGACTCGTTCACTAAACTCAACTAACTCACCAGTAACCCATTCCGAGTTCTGATCGATCTTCGTCTTCTCTCAAATAGGAAACCGCCTCTCCTCCGCGACACCGACGACAATGTCGAACCCTAAGGTTTTCTTCGACATGACCATCGGAGGCCAACCCGCCGGCCGCATAGTGATGGAGCTCTACGCCGACACCACCCCTCAGACCGCCGAGAACTTCCGCGCCCTCTGCACCGGCGAGAAGGGAGTGGGTCGCAGCGGCAAGCCCCTCCACTACAAGGGCTCCTCCTTCCACCGCGTCATCCCCAACTTCATGTGCCAGGGCGGTGACTTCACCGCCGGCAACGGCACCGGCGGCGAGTCCATCTACGGCGCCAAGTTCGCCGACGAGAACTTCATCAAGAAGCACACCGGACCCGGAATCCTGTCGATGGCGAATGCGGGACCCGGAACTAACGGATCTCAGTTCTTCATCTGCACGACGAAGACGGAGTGGCTGGACGGCAAGCACGTGGTGTTCGGGCAGGTGGTGGAGGGAATGGAGGTCGTGAAGGAGATCGAGAAGGTGGGGTCCAGCTCCGGCAAGACCTCCAAGCCCGTGGTCGTCGCTGACTGCGGTCAACTCTCTTAAACACAAACATCACGCTTCTGCTTCTGCTTCGTCTTCGTGGTGGCTCTTCTATTTCTATCCGCTAGCTGTTTTTCCTTTTTGGTTTCTTTCATCATATCGGTTGAATCGTTCGTGGGTTTACTTACTACTATCGTTGTTGGGGGAATCGTGCTCTTAATCAATCATATTGATGATTGATGACGTCTCTCTCCCGTCTTTTTTTCGTTTCCATTTTCGTGTGTGGGGTTCATGAATAGAGTGGAGTCTTGTATTGTATATGATATGATATGATATATGATATATGATATATGATGATGATGGAACTGATCATGAGTTGAGCTACCTTCAATAATGTCATCAGGATCTTTCGGGTTTTAGCTCATTTTTACCAGCAAAATTATAGAGATTATTTAAAAAAAAAAATATGTGAGAACCAATGCTTGTTGAAATGAAAAATCAGATTTATTAGGAACATAAGAACTAGAATAAAAAAAAATTCTTGATGAGACAAATTTATATGAATAAAATTATAAGGAAATTTAATTTAGACCTGATATCCATCTCGCAAATTGTTTAAGGCTCTGTCGTGGTTGATTCTTTGAGGAAAACAGAGTAAAGACAAATTGAATGATTCAAAATTTTAAGCGTAGGGGAAGACGACGATGCTTTTAGCAGGATTTTTTCTACATAGCTGTGAGATTAATATGGCTGGCATATATGCACGAATGACAAGTTATGAAGGGATTTTTATTTTTCTTTAGACAAAGTGGGACTCAATTGGTTCATTTGAAAATTGTTTGTCTATATTCGGTTCAGATAAAATTTTCCAAATCTAAGTCAAATATAGATGGAGACAAACGTGGATGAAGACTGGGAGTGAGAATATTTTTGTTGGAATTTTTAATATGTGAAACAACATATAAAAAGAGATAAATACAAAATTTAAATATTTATGAAAAGAGAAAAACATATAAAAATAATTTCAATATTTATAATAAGGAAATAGATAAAAAAAATTAATATGATACAATGACGTAAATTTTTAATACGAGAAGAGATAATTCGGGCCTTGTGAATGAATTCATAACGGGGAATTGGTAAATACACCCCAACAAATTTGTCATACACCCCACATTAATGCTGAAATATCAAAAATATCCTCAATTTTTGTGTGCATTTCAAAAACTGGAGTTTCCGGAATACAAATTTGACTGGAGTTTCCAAAATACAAATTTGCATTCCGGAATACACCCCACAATTCAAAAAATTACATTCCAGAAACTGGAGTTTCCAGAATACAAAATTGCATTGAAATATACACAAAATTGGAGAGTATTTTTGAAATTTTCACATTAAAGTGAGGTATATGGCTAAAAAATTGAGATTTATTTACCAATTCCCTTCAAAACGTCTGCATAAGAACTCCATGGAAAAGGATGCTGGGAATCCACCAAAAGCAGGCCCCAGGTCTTGATGGAGACGATGTTTTCCAATGGGTGTGGGTAGAGCTCTGTGTCATTGAGCCCAATTAGCCCTCCTTAATATCAGACAAAAAAAAAAGCCCTCCTTAATACAAAAAACAATATCAGGTTATTATTAGACTGTTGACAAAAAAGGGTTATTATTAAATCATTTTTTTGGGTTACCATGTTATTATTAGACCAATTATGTGAAATATAAAATAAATATATAAACATTTAAAATAAGTTAAAAATTAAAAAAGTAATAAAATCATTTTAATAATTACTATATGAATTAATATTTATAATTTGTCAAAAAATATTTATATTATTATTATTATTAATCTCATATAACTTTTTTTTTCAACCTTTCATAATTTTTAGGAATCTCTTTTCTTTTGGGTTGTAGGCCTTATTTTTTTTTGGTGAAGGCCTTATTTATTTCTGGATAGAAAGCCTTGTTTGTAAATTATTAGTAAATTATTATTTCTGGCGTGGAAATAATAAATCATGGCATTGAGTATTGACATGTGATATGTGGTTGGAAAGGAGAAAAAAAATTCAGCAAAGGGGCGCTTCTTCTGCAATCTGATTCGGGTTGAGATTCAGTTCACACGGGGAGTTTTTTTTTTTCTTCCTGAGACACGCTTATTTTTTTTTTTCATAAATGTTGCTCGCTACCTTGACGGCCAACGAATACTCATAACTGCCATAGCCCATAGACCACAGTAACAATGGGCGCAAAGTTGTAACGGCTATGGGACTCCCACGTGACACGTCTCAAAAATTTGGGTCCTAAGACATTTAATATGTCCTTAGTCCAATGGTGAGATAGTTTAGATAAATTTTTCTTACTTGTTAAAAAAGTTGAAATAATTTTGCAATGACTATAAGTATTTCAATTAATACTAATTTTTTCCATGAGTCGAAATTAGTTTTTGTACATCAATTTTTTCACAAGAGTTCTTTTTTTTTTTTTGGTCAGTTTCACAAGAGTTTTTGGTTTTGGCGTTTCGCTAGTGGCTTTTTTTTTTGCATTGTACGGGCATGGCAATGTGCAAGTCAATATTAACCGCCTACAATGGAATGAATTATAAATTTTTTTTTGGTCAAGTGGAATGAATTATAATTTTTTTTTGGTCAACTGAAATGAATTATAATGAATACCGCTCTTTAACGCAACAGTTGGGCCGAATCGAATCATTTTATTCTTTTTATTTTTATTTTAAGAGCCCAAACTCTTGAGAGAAAAGAAACCTAGCCGCCGCGAAACCCACTTTCAGATTTTGAAACCCCTCTTTCCCTTCAAATCCAAATAACCCTTCCACTCTCACAGTTCCGCTTGCCACTATGTCTCATCCTTGATCTCCGGCTTCTTCGTTGCCTTTGTTGGCTCGCCATGGCGGTGCTGAGTTGCACGTGGAGGTTCGGGGAGCAGAGGAGGGGGGTTGCAGAGTCGGATCTACCGGTTGTGGGGTAGAGGAGGAGGAAGTGGATCTGCCGGTTCTGGAGCTGGGAGGTGCACCGCCACAGAGGTGTTTGGCTGAACGGTCCCCTTGCGCGTTTCTGAGTTTCTTCTGCTTGGTTTGGAGACACTACAATGGCGAGGAGTTGGACGAGATCCTGCCTTGTCTAGGTTGTGTTGTTCGTCTCTTTCCGGTTTGGAGGCTCGAGTGCGTTGGTTGTGGGTGTGTTGTTTGTGCCGTTGGCTGTGTGTGCTTTGTGTTTTTGGCTTCTCCGATCTGCCGCCGCCGGAGCTGCTGGGAGTGGTCCAGTCCAAGCTGCTATGGTTAGCTTTGGGATGCTGGTGTAAAGCCTTGTTCACCTTTTCGGATTAGAGCTCTGAACTGATACATGTGGGTTTTTTATTGTGGAGGCAGAAGATTTATGGGCGCCCAAAATGGACTTTTCTCAATCCACCTCAAAAATTACTAGTTAAATGTCTAGTTACATGTATCCTTAGTTTTGTATCCTTTTGGGTGTATTTGGTTTTATTCTTTATGTGTTCTTTTGTTACGTTGACAGTTTGGTTTTTAGTGTTTTGTTTTCCTTATCTGACATAGGTTAGGATTGTTACAGTAGCGGGTCTTGGATTATAGTGTTGTATTTTGTGTGACTTTGCATATACTATTTTTCTTATTGTAAATGTCGTATGGCTGAGTTTTACCCATACAATAATATTTCTCTTACTGACAAAAAAAAGAGATTTGTGGTAAACCCAAGGCACTGAAAAATCTGAAGATTTGTGTATTCATAAACATAATTCTTATTTCACAATTCCTTCCTAATTTCCATAAGAGTTTACTTTTATTTCACTTTTATAAACGTTTTTATTTAATGATTTAAATGCACTATTTAGCGTGTAGTATCATCTATGTGGTACTATTTTGATTGGAATAGATATTGATTTGAATTTTCACATAACTTTATTATATTAAAATCACAACTGTTGATTAATGCCTTATTAGGAAATTAAAAGTGAGAAATTTATATTGAAAAGTGTAATATTTAATATTGCTGATGTGGATATTGTACTTTTTAGTATAAATTTTATAGTCCTTAATCAATATATTAAATACATAAAGTTAAATACCTTATAAGAACACTTTAAAATTTTACTCTCTCCGGTCTTAATTATAACGAAAAAAAACTGATTTTACGTTGATTAAAAAAGTCAGTTAATTAGATTTTTTTTTATTTTAGCTAAAAAATAAAACTTATTTCAAAATTGCCCTTAATGATATTTAATGTATAGGACAAGCTTTTTTCCATCTTCCCAATATGGCTAGTGGCTATCAATTAAAACTATTCATTCCACCTCTCTTATATTGAAAATACAATTTGAGTTAAATAAGGGTATTTTTGAAATGAACTCATTAAAGAGGATAAAAGGTAGTTAAATTTGCTTATAATTGAGACCACAAAACATGAATTTTTTTTTTTGTTTATAATTGAGATCGATGCGAGTATATTTATCCTTTTCAATCAAATACTTCCTCTGTTTCAAAACTATAGCTCTTTTAGCCTTTTATTTTTGTAAAACTATTGCAATTTTACAATTCCAAAGTATCATTAATTATTTTCTTCCACCCACCCTTATTTAATAACTATTAGTGGGAGTAGTTGACATTAATAATATAGAGATTTGTAGATAATTTGTCATAAATACTCTTCCATTAAATAAGGATATTTTAGTCTATCTATAATTATATTTTACTTCTATTAAATATTTCTTAATTTGTGTGTATTAACCTTAAAAAGTTATAGTTTTGAAACGAATGAAGTATTAAATACACAAAGTAACATAATTTTAACACCAGGCTCCCAAATTTTATGGTTTCATTCACATGAAAAAGTGATTTTTCTGCAGAGCATTAAAAGTGGCAGTTGAGAGTTATAAGTGTGCACCTATTTGGTGCTCATTCACTTTTCGCCCTCACCTGCACTCACCTATTTAAGTGTTCATCACCTTCTGACTACACTCGCACCAATCCATTTCTTTATTCTTTGCTTTTGTCCAAATTCATGGACTTGCCGGAGAAACTCTTCTTAGCAGCATGTCTCGTTCTTTCAGTGGTCATTGATGGAACGCAAGCAGATACTATGGTCACTGGCACTGTCTTCTGTGACCAATGCAAAGACGGGCAGAGATCCCTTTTCGATTATCCTGTGAACGGTGAGATCTAAGCCCTTCAACATTTTTTTTTGTTCCGGTCTATGGTTGTTACTTGCAAGCAATGTACTCCACTCGCACAAAACATTTTGTGTTCAAAGGCATTGATTCATATATCTCACTTTACTTGGTGGAAAAACAAAACTGTTATTGTTGTTGTGTGTCTTTAGATTCACAAATACTTTTTCACATACTCACATGTTGTGAGAGGTGAAAGAAATGGTGTCTTTTTAAGCTTATTGTTTCAACAAGTGATGTTTCTCTTAGCTTTTTCATTCTCTCAATAAATGGGGTTGGGACAGGTGGCCAGCTGGCATTCATGATGTGTTCAATAAATGTTGTTTGGTTAGCATCTATGTTCAACATTTTTGACGACTAAAGTTATTGCCTTGCACCCTGTTGCTTGTTATTACAGGTGCAAAGGTAACACTGTCCTGTGCCGACAGCAATGGGCAAGTCACAATGTCAAGAGAAGAAACAACAAATTGGTTTGGGAGCTATACAATGAGGTTCGATGGGGCCCCCAACCTAGGTGATTGTTCTGCCCGTGTCTCAGGCAGTGGACAAGGCTCAATGGGTTGTGGTGAAGGTGCTGGTCCTGCCCAAAATCCTAGACTCATGTTTAGGATGTTTGACATGGAGATGTATGCGGTGGATCCTCTCCTTGCCCAGCCCTCCCAGCCCATGCAATACTGCTCAAGATCTTCCAGCCCAGTCTCAGTCCCAGTCCCAGTCCCAGCACCAGTCACACCACCCAAATCTTCTTCTCCACATTTCAACCTACCCCCTTTGCCAGCACTTCCACCAATGCCTCCACTACCACCAGTGACTTTTGCAGAAGCTTCAGCATGTCCATCAGAGTAAGTTTATAATAATTAACCTTTAACCAAGGGTAATATTAATTCAGCTTCAGGCAGTGGTTCATAATAACATATATAACATTCTCTAATAGTTTCTGAAATTTGAAACCAATTGAACCACATGCTTTCATTAAGGCAAGGGCTAAGTGTCTAGTTTAACCACCTGCACTCCACATATTGCTAGTAGGACCAATGAAAGCAACACTCACCGCCTTATATACTCCGAATGCATTATTTTGACAAGAAACCAGAGTTGCGCGCAGTGCCACTATTCTACTCAGAATAGTTGCCTGCACCGGGGAACTTAACAACTTGAATACTAATAACATTGTAATTAATATTGTCAGGAAGTGGAAAATGCCAGAATACAAATGCTACTGGAGGGGTTTGAACCGGGACACTAAAGTAGCAGTAGCTTTTGGAATGGTTGCGGCAAGGAGATACGGGACAGACATGACACTGTGGAATGGGTTGCAAGGGAGAGGAGACCCTTACAGGACTCTTTTGAGGGAAGGGATCACTGCACTTCTTAACTCTTACAACAGCCTCCAATTCTCTTACCATCCACTTGGCATAGTCGAACACATGAATTGGGCTCTGATGGGCTCAACCAGGAGTGTCCTCCTTACTGCTCTACGCTTCAAGAGGGCTAATTCTGGTGCTGGAAATGTTACCTGCAAATTCACCACTTGCAAATAGTTTATAGCCTTCCTCCTTTTTAGCATATTGTTTAGGAAATGATTAGTTTGGGGCAATATCTCTACCCATAGAAAAGGTTAACTAGTTCTTGAATTTCTGCTTTGTCCTATGCAGTGTCTACTGAACCTATTTTGTTAGGCCAGGTAGTGAATAATTCACACTTTTACACGATGTTAATATTGTTTTACAAGGCTAGACTTTAGGCAGTCGCAGTAGTCCATGCCTTCAGCAGGGTTAGATGAAATTTTTTGCTGTTACGATTTGAACACGGAATGGCCTTTAGCAAGCAATTGCAGCTTGCCAGTCTGCTCTGTGTCTTCCTTGTGTTCGCCAAGCTTAAAGTGAAAACGAGTCTAGAAATTTTAATTTTTTATACTTCTTAGCTGCAAAGTTATTGATTTAAGATTTTATAATTTAGTAAGTCTAACATTTCGTTCTCAATAAATAATATAATTAATTAATCCATTCAATATATTTTGTAACATAGTTGATCTTAAATAGGATTAAGCAATTTTAATTTTGAAAAGATTTTTACAACAAAAGCAATATATATATATATATATATATATATATGTAATTTAGTAATAGGGAATAGATAATTAAAAGATATAAGAGATCAGAAAAAAAAATGAAAAGACAAAAAAAAAGAGAATAAAAATATTACATAGTTAATTTCTTTTAAAAAAATAAATATTATGTTGATAAAAAATATTTTAAAATAACATTAAAAAAAACAAAATAATTAATAAAAGTGTCATAATAACATTTTATTTTTAATAATTTATCATAATAAATTATCATGTTTACTATTTACCAAAAAATATTATCATGTTTACTGCAAATGTTGGCTATTAATCCTAGGGGACAAATGCAATATAGTACCTCTGAAATAGCAAGCGATTTTGGCTGTTTTGCTAACGTAGGTTTCTATTTAACATGAACTATTCTTTGTTCAGGAAAAAAAAAGAGATATGCCTCAGATGATTCAAATGCCTCCATACCGCGTCATGTTTCTCCACTTGTCCTTCAAATCGACCTGAGAAAAATAATTTCGTTTTCATTGGCATCAAAAGCATGAGTTTAAAAAGAAAATACACAGCTTTTTAGTAGGCTTACTTCAGTTCTCCCTTCAAATACATCCATGTAAGAATTAAGGATTAATTTCCAATTTCCTTTGCCAATTCTGAAAAAGAAAACAAGATGAATGAGAATGTGAGATTGTAGTTTCTATTTATATTATCAAATGAAGTAGAAATAGTTGTAGCAACTGACCCAAAACACATGAATGATAAAACGGAAGAAATGCTGAGGTCAAATCTATTCTCTTATCAGTCAAAACTAAACAGGCTAAAGTTCCACATTCCATCAGTATAAGATGAATGAGTAATGGCATAAAGAGATGAGAAACACACCAAACATACACAATGAAAAATTACAAAGTGAATAGTTAGAACAAGTACACACTTGCTTACTGCAGTTCTTAGAGTCTTCTCTTCCAATTCAGTCCATTTTTTCGGTTTTCTCCTTTTTGTAATATTTGCTGGTTCATATTTCTTCAATGGAGAAAATTTCTTTCTCTTTGGACTAGGCAAATGAAATCTACTTGCACGATTTGATGTTCCTCCCTGTAACTCATCAATTGAATCATCGCACTGCAGAAAGGAATAATAACTAGTGAGAGTTGCTACTTGACTAAGTACGAAAAATGTAAAGCATGAAAGGGTACAAATACATGAGTGCGGTGGTTTTATATTTTTAAAACAAATAAAAATCAAAACAAACTGAGACCAAAATGTGATTGAATGGTTTAAGTGAATTCGTCCTTTTTTGTACGTCAAACTTTCATACTAAATAGCTTCATTGATAACTAATTAGTTTAAAGATATATCCAGATAAAAAAAAATGAGAAAACGAAATTGTAAAAGATAAAGGCATGAAAACGAGACGTTGAACAAGATGCAACCCCTTAAATCAAGACCGGTCTCGTTTTAAGAGTAAAAAAGAATCATCCAGAAGAACAAAATAAATAACAATGAGGGTTACCTCATGAGTACCAGCAGTTTCCTTCAAGCTAGGGCCATGAACATCACTCTCATTTCGATGGACAGAATTTGTCTCATTAAGATTAGCCTCATTATTACTAATATTTTGACAATAAGCATGGAAGTTGTGTGCATTTGCATCTCTACTCTGGTTTTCCATAGGTGGCTCCTGAGACCTTTTGATGTCAGACATATGAAATGAACTGGGTAGTACACGAGTTTGCAACTCCAAAGAACTGCTTTCAACAGATTCCCCGGTCTTTGGGACTTCATGACTCGGCATAGAGTCAATTTTGCTACTAGTTATTGATGGATCCATTTTCTCAGTAGTACACTTGCCTTTAAGCAGCTGATTGTCCTATAAAGTGTAAATGCCCTTAACCCTTCAACCAGCTACTAGTCACTGCTGACTAGAATCTTAACCCAATGCTGAATGTCTAGGTAAGTTAATCAAGATCACGGTTCATTTGTACTTGTAGACATCCCTTAAACTGAAACAAGGAAAAGAAAAATAGTTCTCTAAAATATTTAGTAAGTCTTTTTTTGTCATAATTATATGAATATTATAGTTCTTACTTAAGGACCTGCCTTAATATTGATGAAGAGTTTGCGTAAACAATTTGGGCTCCAGTGTGCCCACAAATCTCGAGGAACCAGTAATAACCGATTTGGGGTCACCGGAGGGAAATAAAGAATGAAACTGAAATTGACAAGATGAATAGAAACAGTTCCAAGATACCTAGTGAATGGTGATAATAATGGGGTTTTTCAGAAGGTTGTGAGAGTTGGGACTTGCATTGCATGTAACGCAAGAAGCTTCTCAATAACGGTTTGTTTGTTGATTTTCTAAATACAAGTCATGGAGGAATCATGTTTGAGCACTGGAAATTCTAATGAAATTAAGCAATATTCAGGCATAGAAGAATGCATAGAGAAATTAATGAAGGGAAGGCTTTCAGTTCAGTTAGCTAATAGCCTAATAGAGAGTAAAAACAAAGACTAATTTATCAACCAAGTCCCGACTCTAATTCTTATGTATAAACATCAACCAAGAGACGCAACATCATAACGACATGTATTACTGTATGTGAAAAGAATAGATAGTATTATTGATTCTATTGAATGAAAACAGTATCAGTATAACCCAGCTAACTAACTATTTACAACGGTGTTAACTAACTAAATGAATTCTGTTCAGTTGTGCTAATAACATGGCATCTAGGTTGCAGCAGTATAACTATTAGAAGGAAAAATCTAACACAGACACAACGTCACTGTGAAATCTTAGAAGCAGAAGCTTAACAGTTCATTTTATAATTATGGGTCAATACACTAAATCCAGTTAGTAAGTCATTCAACAACTTCTCAAACATGCATTAAGTCATTCATTACCTTTGACAAGGGATGATTTATTAGGTTCAAGCCTTTTGTCAAACAGATTGTGAACATAATGAACCAAGAACATAAAAACAATGTTCAAAGTGAAAGAAACCACCAAACATCCCGTCAAACTCACAAATACCAACCAATCTACAAGATTATAAAGATGATTGTCAAATAAGGGTTGAAAGGTACCTGAAATGAGCATTCACTTTTCCTTTTGCTCTTCACAGATATCAACAGCTCTGCTCCAGAAGCAAATTGCAGCATCATTTAGATTAGATAGCACACGTCCTACCCTATCCAAAATTGAGAACAAAAATTTATATATATGAAAAAATCATAGTCAGGGAGAGGGTTGCGTACCGTGGTTTTTGTGGGGGATTGCAGAGCTAGGGTTGAGTGTGCCGTGTTTCAAGGAGACGAGGGATGCTACTTATGAGATCAGATTACTGCAGAAGTGAGGTGGCGAGTAAATTCAATTTCCCCAAAGGTTGGGTGAGACTTGAGAGTGATGATCATCAAATTCACAGGAAACGCGATCGAAATTTCAGCGTCAATTTTTTTTAATCCTTTTTTTTTTCTTCAAATTTAGGGCGTGTTTGATTCTATTTTGTTTTGAAAATTTGTTTTTTGACGTTGAAAAACTATTTTTTAGTGCAAAATAAAAAAAAACTAAACTTATTTGATAAGTATGGTTTTGAAAATAGGCGGCATCTATGGTGCACAACCTTGATAGGTTATGTATCATACACAAGTTAAAATTAATTGCTAACTAGTCTTTTTAATATACTAATTGTGTGGTAAAATTTTGTATTTTTTTGGTATTCCTATATGAGAAATGTGATTTTGTCCAATAATTTATTTGTTCAGACGCTACAGTATTTCTATTTGTGTGATTTGGTATTTCTATCTGCAGTCGCTATAGTATTTCACTTATTTATTTGTTCAAATAACTTCTTACGGACTATAAAACTTTTTATTTCGATTTTATTTTTGCTACATTAAATCGCTACAGTATTTTCACTCATTTATTTGTCTAATAATTTTCTACGGTGTATAAATTTATTTTTCTTTCCATTTTATTTTCGCTACAACAATCTCTATAGTATTTCTCTCATTTATTTGTTCCAATAACTTTATACGGGCTATAATTTTTTTTATTTTGATTTTATTTTCGCTACAATAATTTCACTCATTTATTTGTTCTAATAACTTTCTACGATCTTTATTTATTTTTTTAATTTATTTTCGCTACAATAAATCGCTACAATAATTTCACTCATGTATTTGTTCCAATAATTTCCTGTGGGAAATAAATTTATTTATTTTTTGATTTTTTTTGTCACCAAAACGGCGTTCGCTTACGAGTTTCACTCATTCATTTGTTCCAATAACTTCCTACGTGCTATAAATTTATTTTTATTTCGATTTTATTTTCGATCACCAAAACGGTGTTTGCTTACTAATTTTACTTATTTATTTGTTCAAATAACTTCCTATGGGCTTTCAATTTATTTTTATTTTGATTTTATTTTTTATCACCAAAGCGGTATTTGGTTACAAGTTGCACTCATTTATTTGTTCTAATAATTTTTTACAAGCTATAAATTTATTTTTGATCACCAAAACGTTGTTTCCTTACATGTTTCCCTCATTTATTTGTTCTAATAACTTTCTACAGTCTATAAATTTATTTTTTCCAATTTTATTTTCGCTACAGTAATTTAATTTATTTATTTATTCCAATAACTTTCTACGTGCCACAAATTAGTTTTTTTATGTTATTTTCATTACAGTAGTTTCACTTATTTATGTATTAGAACAAATTTTTTCGAACAGCAATCGCTACAGCAAATTGTTATAGTAATTTCAATTATTTATTTGTTACAATAACTTCCTACAGGCTATAAATTTATTTTTGTTTTGAATTTATTTTTGCTGCAGAAATTTCACTCATTTATTTATTCCAATAACTTTCTACAGGCTATACATTTATTTTTATTTCGATTTTATTTTCGTTGACCAAAGCGGTGTTTGCATACATGTTTCACTCATTTATTTATTCCAATAACTTTCTACCAGCTATAAATTTATTTTTCTTTCAATTTTATTTTCGATCAACAAAATAGTTTTTCCTTACGTGTTTCACTCATTTATTTGTTCCAATTACTTCTACGGGCTATAAATTTATTTATTTTTCTTTCTTTCTTTTTTCTTCCGCAACCACCACTATATTTTTATAATTACTTTTCGTTGTTCTATTTTATTGTTTGATAAAAAATTTATTTATTTATAATCAATAAAATAATATTTGCTTATGAGTTCTATTTATCTTTCTTTATTTTTAAAAAATTTTATGTTAAAAAATTGCGTGTCAACTAACAGAACCCGTGCGACAGCACGAGCACGCACGGGTACCTGGCTAGTATATATATATAAAGACGAACCCTCTCAATACCAACTTTTACACGTGTTGCTATAGGAGTATTTCAAGGTCTAATTGAATTGATTTGAATAGTTTTGTTGATTGATTATTCTATGATTCAAATTTAATGCGCTTAATTATTATCTGAAATTATTGATTGTATTCGATATTGTATTTAACTTTTGAGAAAGTATTTCAAATTGATATTATATTATATAACTTTTGTCACCGTTTTGGTGACCAAAAAATCAAAAAAAAAAAATTTATATCCCGTAGGAAATTATTGCAACAAATAAATGAGTGAAATTATTGTAGCGATTTACTGTAGCGATTGTTGTAGCGAATAAAATCAAAAAAATAAATAAATTTTAGATCGTAGAAAGTTATTGTAACAAATAAATGAGTGAAATTATTGTAGCAAAAATAAAATCAAAATAAAAAAAATTATAGCCCGTAGGAAGTTATTGGAACAAATAAATGAGAGAAATTACTGCAGCGAAAATAAAATCGAAAGAAGAAAAATAAATTTATAGACCATAGAAAGTCATTGGAACAAATAAATTAGTGGAAATACTGTGGCGAAATTAAAATTGAAATAAAAAATATATAGTCCGTAGAAAGTTATGGAACAAATAAATGTGTGAAAATACTGCAACAAAAATAAAATCGAAATAAAAAATTTATAGCCTGTAGCAAATTATTGGAACAAATAAAAGAGAGAAATTACTATAGCGAAAATAAAATCGAAAGAAAAATAAATTTATAAGCTTTAGAAAGTTATCGGAACAAATAAATGAGTGAAAGTAGTGTAGCAAAAAAATAGAAATTAAAATTTTTTATAGCCTGTAGTAAGTTATTAGAACAAATAAATGAGAGAAATTATTGTTGTGCTTTACTGTAGCGATTGCTGAAGTGAAAATAAAATCGAAAAATAAATAAATTTATAGATCGTAGAAAGTCATTGGAACAAATAAATGAGTGAAAAAATTAAAGCGATGTACTGTAGCAAAAATAAAATCGAAATAAATTTTTTTTATAACCCGTAGGAAGTTATTGGAACAAATAAATGAGAGAAATTACTGTGGTGATTTACTGTAGCGAAAATAAAATTGAAAGAAAAATAAATTTATACACCGTAAAAACTTATTAGAACAAATGAAGGAGTGAAATTACTGTAGCAAAAATAAAATCGAAATAAAATTTTTTATAGCCAGTGGGAATTTATTGGAACAAATAAATGAGAGAAATTACTGTAGCAAAAAAATTGAAAGAAAAATAAACTTATGCACAGTAGAAAGTTATTAGAATAAATAAATAAGTAAAAATACTGTAGCGATTTATTGTATAAAAAAAATCAAAAAAAATCTTATAGCCCATATGAAGTTATTGGAATAAATAAATGAGTGAAATACTGTAGAAATTGCTATAGCGAAAATAAAATAGAAAGAAAAATAAATTTATATACCGTAGAAAAGTATTGGACAAATAAATGAGTGAAAATACTGTAGCGATTTACTGTAGTAAAAATAAAATCGAAATAAAAATTTTTATAGTTCGTAGGAAGTTATTTGAACAAATAAATAAGTGAAATACTATAGCGATTGTTGCAGCGAAAATAAAATAAAAAAAAAGTGAATTTATACACCGTAGAAAGTTATTGAAACAAATACAATCGAAATAAATTTTCTAAATTTTCGGAAAAGAAATGTTGAACTTTCATTAAATATTTTCTAAATGATTTTGAAATTCTTAGTAACTATGGTGTAATATCCTTTTTAGAGAAAGAGTATTACAAGGACTTCTCTGCAATTATTTTTTACTTGTGTATGGTACACAATTTTCACAATAAAGACTATTTGTCCCTTGTGTATGGTGCACAATTGTGCACCTTAGACAAAGCCTTGAAAATAACTTTTGAGTGTGTTTTGGTAAATTTATTTTGACAACATGTTTTAAAAACATAAAAATAGAAAACTCATTTGATTGTACTTTAATTCTTTTTCATAATTTTTGAAATAAAAAAGAAATTAAATATATGTTTCTAATGCTAAGAATAAGATTAATGTCAATCATATAATAAATTTATTGTAAATAAATCATTTAAAAATAAACACAATATAATATTTAAGATCGAGTTAACCGTCATTTTGACCATTGAAATTGTAATACGGTCTCACTTAAGTTCTTGAGACTAACGAAAATACAAATTAGCCCCTAAAATTGTAAAACGTCGGTCAAGTTAGTCCCTGTCATTACAATTTTAGGGACTAACTTGACCAACGTTTTACAATTTCAGGGATTAACTTGACCGTTGTTTTACAATTTCAGAGGCTAATTTGTATTTTCGTTAATTTCAAAGATTTAAATGAGACCGTATTACAATTTCAGGGGTCAAAATGACAGTTAACTAATTTAACATCAGTTTACAACTTAATTAATAAAATAAGATTTATTATCGTAATTAATCAAAATGGTTTAACTAGTTGTTATGTTGTGCCCACATCAAATTTGCAATATGCTCTATATAAAATGTCATTTATGTTGCACTTTTATCAGATAGTCTAGATAAGTTGTCATTAAGAGAGTTCGTACCCTCTATGTCAGGACTTCCATTCATGACACCAATAATTTCTTTCCATATTCTAAATAAATCGTCACTCAAATTTCACTTGTGTATATTTTATGAATATCACAACATGTTGTCACTGCCTTGTAGGTTTATACGGAGACATTGACTTGAAAATAAGAAATCTATTTTTCAAGACTTCGAAGTAACGTTCAATATTTGTCATTCTTAGATATGAGTGTCTATAGCTAAATAGCTCTTCATGACTCCTAAGTTGTCCTCTGCCTTTCGCCCCAATAATGGGGAAGGAAACCTCTTGAACGTGGATAGCCAGAATCAATGAGATAGAACAAAACTTAGATCAACAAACTATGCATTAGTTTTGAGTGTTTATTTAATCAACAAAAAATACTTATATAATGATTTTTTGTTGATAGGCAAATGACGTTAGTAAATTAATATGTTATTTTAGTGAACGATGTTTGAATTCATAATTTCTTTATTATTCTAACTCCTATGTCTGTCCCTTAATTAAATCATCAAACCATCTTATAACTCTCAATACTTATATTATGATAGTATCCACCTCTAGACGGCGAAGGAATTGTGCATTTGAATTGGTAAGTGCATGTAAAAATACTTAATTTGAATCATGTGCATTTCCTTTCCATCTTGAATAGACATATGTAAACAAGCACACATAACACTTTGTTTCTCAGCAGAAACCCATGCACTTATATGTTAACAATGAAATAAAGTAAATAATGATTACCAAAATATCTATGGAACAATTCAAAGAGAAAATACATCACAAATTTACGAATTAAGGGGTGAAAAACGATTCTACGTACAAAATCTTGAGCATAAACATACAGGATGGCAAAGTCTTCTGGGTTTGTGAAATGGTCCATCTGTAGTTCATGTATACGTGCTGGTGATCACAAGTTGAATTGCTTGCTTAAGCAAGCACAGTGGTAAATGGAGATTGTCATTGGGAAGTTAGCTTTTTCAAACTAATTTCCTTCACGCACGGTGGCAAATTTTTCCAAATGCTTTTCTGTTTTTCAATTTTTCCAAAGAAGCAGAACCGTTGCAGTTCTGGTTTTTTTACCTGGAAACGATCGAAGGCTAAAATTACGCGGATAGTTTTTTGGCATTTTTTGACATAATTAATTAAAAAAAATAAAACATCAATTTATCTTGGCCACTAAAATTGGTAAACGGTGGAGATCAACTCACTTTAAAAGCGAGAAAACTCCCCTAGATGGATCCCTCAATTAATGCCCGGTCATAAAATGATCAGACTGCCCTGAATTATAACTAGAATCAGATTGAAGTCAGATTGGATTGTGCTCACCTGTAGATAAGACTATCAAACTTAATTAGGGGAGACCGACCACTCCATGTTTGGCACCACACCACACCATTACTATATTATATCTTTGGAATTGGGTATGGTGAGGTGATTAGATTCGTTGCCCTTTCAAGCGGGCATTTTTTATGGTGATAAAACAACGCTATTCATATACGTTTGGCCTTTTGTTCTTGTTCACTTGTATTTATTCTTTGCCCCATGAGACGGGCAATTTTAATTTTGACGCTGAAGCTAATATTCAACAGTATTCATGTGTGTGTGTTTGGCTTCTTCTTCTTTTTTTTCACGTGCGATATATATAGTTAGATTCTTTGCCCTTGGAAACGGGCATTTAATTTTAAGCTAATATTTTATTTTATTTATATATATATATGTAGCGTTTTATTCACATTTTAATTTGTAAATGTATGATGCAGTAGGAAAAAATGTTTCTTTACAAAAAATAATGTTGTTAATAGATCGAAATCAATTCACATTCGAGTTGACTGTCAAGAATCCTAAATTTAAAACAAACAAATGATGTAATAACTATACAAACATGGGTTGAAGACGTGAAAAATCCTGCAAAATAAACAAGGAAAATGTTTCGGAAGAGTGTTGGTGGATATTCTTGGATCGGTTTTAAGGTAAAAAATTCATATGATTTAAAGATTAAAATAATATTTAATTTGGTTTGGTTTGGTTTGGTTTGTGCTTCCTTAAAAAATATATATAATCTGATCTGATATGTTCTGATCCGATTAAATACAGTTCTAGATTGGATTGGATGTTTCAATTTCCAATGATTTGTATATTTTATTACTATATATGTATATTGTAGCTTCAAAGACAGATTGAAAACACTAATTCAATAGTAATTTAATTAGACTATAGCTCTGTTTGGGAAAAAATAGAGGATAACAGATAAGTTTATAGCAAACAACATAATAGCATATAAGTTAGTATATTGAATAGGGATGTAAATGGGGCGGGGCGGGCACGAGTAGTAGTTATCCGCTACCCATCCCGTTGGGTACCCCCGTTACCCGCCTCATATCCATGCGAGTACCCGCTATCCAGGCTTTAGCGGGTACCCACGATATCCGCGGGTATCCACATGTATTTTAAAAAAATCTAAAAAAAATTTAGAAAAAACTAAAAAAAAAGTTTATTTTTCCATACAACATTGTCCATAATAAAAGTCATTACAAGTATACCATGAGAATTAATACAAATACATCAATAACACATATTTACGGATATCCACAGGTATTTTAAAAAAATCTAAACAAATTTAGAAAAATTAAACAAAAAAGTTTTTTTTCCATGCAACATTGTTCATAATAAAAATCATATAATAAAAGTCATTACAAGTATAGCATGAGAATTAATACAAATACATCAATAATACATATTTAGTAGCCACTTGTTTAATACTAAAACAAACAAAGATAACAACTAAAAATTATATCACCCTACAACACTTGTATTGACCACTTTAGGAATATATATATATAAAATAAAGGTAGTTAATTGTCTTAGCGGGTATGGATACCCGCGGGTACGAATACCTCACTACCTGTCCCTGTCCCCGTTTATTAACGGATACTTCAAATATCCGTTTACTTTACCCGCGGGTACCCGTTAAGGTACCCGCCCCATACCCGTAGCGGATTTTATTCGTGGATACCCGCGGGTACGGTTATTTTTGCCATCCCTAATATTGAATTTGAAGTATTTGGTAAAATTAGCGGTTAAACTAACTGATAAATATAAAATGACATAAAAAATATTTTTATATAATGCTTACATTTCTCTTTTGATAACAATGCTTATAGTTTTCAATCAATATTAAATATGACAAAAAATTTATAAATAATTAATAAAATAAATTTATATATTAAACTAATTATTATAATATTTATTAGTTACAATTTTGAATTTTCTTTTATAATCTAATTTTTTTATTTACTTATTTATTTATTATCATTAAAATAATTTTTATTGGTTAAAAACAATGTATTATATTAAATTTAATTTAATTTATTCATATTTATTTATTTGTTTGTTTATTTATTTATTATCATTAAAGCATATTTTTTACTTTTTTATTTATTATTACTATAATATATTTTTTTGATAAATTACCATTAGGGCATTTGACTCTCAGTTCAGGACTTAGTCACACTTAAAGCTACTCGCCCCTCTCCAAGAGTGTGTTTTTATGGAGATTGAATCTTGGTCCTCCCACCACAAGCTTTATTATTATTATTATTATTATTTATTTAATAGAGGATATAGAAGGAGTTTAATAAAAATAATGAGGATAAAAATGACAGAACAAATAATACGCTATAAGCTCAAACTACTTGAAGTAGTATCTAAAAAAAGTTTATCTATCCTGGAAAAATGTTATTGTTAGTTGTTACCGAATACCTCTATTTTTTTTTTAATTTATTGTCCACTAGTCAAATCCGCTATAAGCTAGCGGATTGGACTTACCAAACAATGCCTATATATATGGATTACTCTTTTGTACCTATATTCATATAGCTCCACCCCTGTCAAAAAAATATATTCATCTAGCTCCATACAAGAGTCTTTTCATAATACTAATTTAATACTATCTCCGGTCTCATATATAAGAGAATTTAGGGTTATTTTCTTGGTCCAAATTATAAGAAACATAGACCTATTTTAAATGCATCAATTGTGTAAAATTTCTTTTGTACCCAATGGAGAGAGAATAATATGCTTAAAAATTAAGAGTGATTTAATGTCATTAAATGTATAAGCCAATATTTTAATTATTTACTATAAGGGGTAATCTTGGAATAAAGTTTATATTAATTACAACTAATTCATTTAACTATCTTTTATTGGTCTTTGTGAATTAGATATTTGCCTCTTAAGCATGTGGTTCAGTTTGATTCTAGTGAAGTAAATAGAAAATCGAATCCATCGGTTTTCAAAAAATTATCCAAATAGATAAAAAAAATAACTTTTGATCGGTTTTCGATTATTTGGATCGGTTTGCATTTTTTTTATCGGTTTGATCTGAACACTCTGTACCAGGGGCAGACGCAAGTTGATGGTTTTGGGGGCATTTGCCCCCACTATCTTTTAAGTATCTTTGTAATATTTTATGCATATTATATATGGTGGCTTCTAGCATGAGGGGCCTCACAAGGCCCACATAGGTGAGAGGCCAAATAGTATCGGTTTGTAGGTAAACTTGGGATCTCATTGGTAATATTAAATTTTTTTGGGCCATTTGTATAAAAAAACCATCTAATTGCAAGGTAGCCCTCTTCCTCCCCTCTCTTCTTCTACATGTAACTGATATTTATATTCTTCTTCCAAACCCAGTCACAACCCACAATGGCACTGCCACTTCTATCGAAAAACTTCCCCATCGCCCAAACATATTAAACCAAAAAATGAAAAAAAAATTATAAAGAGAGAAATGGGGTCTATTAGATTGAACCTTGGAACCTTGGCTTCAAAATATTGAAGAGGGCATATGCCCCTGGCTGCGTAGCAAAAGAGAAGAGAGGGGGCTATTAAAAATTGAAGAGGCATTTGCCTCTTGCTCTTGCATTTTCGTTTATTCCTCATTACTAAAATTATTTATTCTCCTCCCTTTATTTTAATTTATTCTCATATTGTTTTGGAAGATAATGTTACTTTTGAGAAGGATGAATCCACTTTTGAGGATCTATGCGGTGATGCTACTTTCCCTGAAGAAGAAATCGGTATTAGTGATTCTAATGTGGGAAATTCGGGCTTATTGAATGGTTGTATTCTGGCATGTATCTTTCATTTTTTGAGATCTAATGTGAAGTCCTTTGCCTTTCACTGGGTTGATTACTGCGTTGTCTCACTTGTCTGCAAAACCTGTTTGTTGATTTTCTGGGTAAAATGTTAAAAAAAATCCATATATCCGATTTGCTAATTGCACTAAATTAAGGGATCAACTTGCAACGTTTTTGGCAACCTGAGATATCAGGTAATCAACAGGTCACTCAAACCGATCTCAACCATTGGAGTATTTTATTATTATATCTAACGGTGCTATTTGACCCCTCACCCGTGAGGGCCTTGTGAGGCCCCTCATGTTAGAAGTCATCATTATATATATATATATATATATTGGTGTTCCACAACCCATTTATCTTTTAATACACTAAATAGTTAGTCTCTATATTTGATAAAATTATCTTTAATATTACTCTTTTTTTTATCACACTCTATCTTTTAAAATAATTAAAAATACATTGAATTTCCCATAAAATTATTTTGCTCTTTTCCATGGTTGAATGATTGTTTAGTTACTTTTATAGAGGGAGATTTTTTATAATATTTTTTAAAGAAATTTTTTTATAATATTTAAAATGAAAAATTCGTTCAATATTTCTAGAATATGCAAACTCATACAAACCAATATGATGTATTTTATATTTTTAAAAATAATATATTATATTTTTAATGCTATCGATTTGTATTTATAAATTTGCCCCTACAACTTAAAATTTCTAGATCCGCCGTTGCTCTATACAGAAGGAGAAAGAGATAGAATAGAAAAAAGTAATAGAAGTGATAGGTAATAATATAACAATAAGATCGTGATAGAAAGAGATGAGAGATGTTGAATGAATGATAACGAGTGTCTAAGTATTAGTGTTCAATAAACAATAAGTCCAAGTCCAAATAACATACACTTTCCTTGCTACTCGGTCACCTTCCAATTCTATAAATACAGGTAGCAGTGCACGCACAGCATCGTATAGCTAGAAAAGGAAAAAACATATCAATCAATAGTTTTTCGTCAAATGGCTATCAAGTACTTATTATCTCAAAATTTGCATATCCTGTCACGAATGTTTGTCATTCTTTTAATTGCATTATCGTATGGGTCGTATACCATTACGGCGCAACGGTTTTCATTCAAAGAAGCAACCATAGATGACATTAAATATGCTTTTCACCGAAACCGCCTCACATCTAAACAACTGGTTGAGTGGTACTTGAGAGAGATCAAAAGACTGAACCCAATCATTAACGGGGTCATAGAGGTGAACCCTGATGCCTTGTCCCAAGCTGTTAAGGCTGACTTCGAGCGTGAGACCCACGCGCCGTCGTCATTGCCTGATTTGCACGGTATTCCCATCCTACTAAAGGATAACATTGCCACCAAAGATAAGCTAAACAACACAGCTGGCTCCTTTGCATTACTTGGCTCTGTAGTGCCTCGTGATTCCGGTGTGGCGGCCAAGTTGAGGAAATCCGGTGCAATCATTTTGGGGAAGGCCAGCTTGAATGAATGGTCTAGCTTTCGTACTACAGTAGCCCCTAATGGCTGGAGCGCCAGAGGTGGCTTTGGAAAGGTAATTATAGACAATGTATTAAATTGCGGTCGCAGTTACAGTTATATTTTGCGATCCTTAATATCGTAGGAAATTGCAGATTATAATTGCAGTTGATGCAGTCGCAATATGGTTTCGAGGATTACAAAAACCTTGATGTTGTAGCCGCAATTGCGATTGCCAACCACAATTTAAATCCTTATAGTTAGTAACTTAAATAATCCCACTAATGGTAAAAGTGAAGGTCTAGCATGCATGTTCAATCAATCATATCACTTACCATATTGAAAGCATATATGTACTATATCATATATGACTATTATATACATATATATAGTGGATCAAGCTTAAATATATAATAACATGCAAATTTAATTTGTATGAGTGTGCATGCAGAACCCATATGTTTTGTCAGCAGACCCAGGTGGGTCGAGTAGCGGATCAGCAATAGCAACTGCGGCAAATTTAGTGACAGTATCACTTGCAACTCAGGCTAATGGATCAATTTTATACCCTGCTAGTTACAATTCAGTAGTTGGCATCAAACCAACTAATTGTCTCGTTAGTAGGGATCAAGTTATTCCATGTACTGGTCGACAGGATACCGTTGGGTAAGATCGAGACATACATTTCCATGCATAAGTACTAAAATTAAAACACTACTCTTGAACTGTTTTTATGACAATATTCTAAATCTCTTTTTCTTCTCGCAGGCCTATTTGCAGGACTGTATCAGATTCTGTTTATGTTCTTGATGCAATTGCTGGGGCTGACGACAATGATCCAGTAACAAAAAATTGTTCAAAACATATTCCTGCAGGGGGATATAAAAAACACCTCATACGTCACGGACTTAGAGGGAAAAGATTAGGAATTGTGAGGAACCCTTACTTTAATCTTATAAATGATTCTTACGTGACACGTGTTTTCGAGAGGCATTTCCGAACATTAAGGTAAATAAATAAATTTTTAATAAGTTCAATTTACAAAATAGTAACAATAATGAGAGATATAGAAAAATCGAGTTAAGTTCCTCTTTTTTTTTTTCTCTCAATTTCCTCTATTACTATGCTTTTTGAGGGAACAAATGACATAAATGTGAGATATACATAGTGGAGAATATCATTTATTCTATTTATTTTTACAAAAGCATAGCAATGGAAGAAATGAAGAGAAAAACAAAATAGAGAGAATCTTAACTAAAAAAAAATCGTATTTTATTGTTATAATTGATTAATTAACATCTAATTATTTGGAAATTGAAGGCGAAGGGGAGCGATCGTCATAGACAATCTTGAAATACCCAATATCAATGAGATTTTAGATGCAGAGAAAACTGGGGAAAAAGGTTTAGTTTATGCCGAGTTCAAAATAACTTTAAATGCATATCTCGAAGGCTTAGTGGATTCTCCAGTTAGATCCTTGGCCGATGTCATAGCATTCAACAAAGAGAATGCCGATTTGGTATGTAATAGCTAACTACTCCTACTAGTTTCATGTATACCTTTGTAATATTGTGCTTATTGAAATTGATCAAATGAGTTAATTAAATATAATAACCTCTCATTGCGTAGGAAATGCTTAACGAGTTTGGTCAAGACTTTATGTTGGCAGCACAAGAGACAAATGGATATGGTGATAAGGAAAAGGAGGCCTTGGACAATTTGGCAAGACTATCTAGAAACGGTCTGGAAAAACTGATGAAGGATTATAAGCTTGATGCATTGGTGACTCCAGGATCTAAAATCTACCATGTTCTTGATATTGGAGGATTCCCAGGAATCAATGTACCCGCAGGATATGATTTTGAGGGGATTCCATTTGGTATTACTTTTGGGGGGCTCAGGTTTTCAGATGCAAAACTAATTGAGATTGCATATGATTTTGAGAAAACAACTAAGATTAGAAAGCCTCCTCGGTTTTATGTTGGTAACCATGATATTGGTGCGGAGTATTCGCCGACTTCACCGATGACCAATGATGATCTCCGTCAGGAAACCTTGCTGACCACCTTTAGTGGGCCGGTCTCCTCTGTTTAGACACTGAGATTTGCGTATGTATCAATATCTCATGCTAAAATAATTCATATGAAAATAAAGCTTGAATTTGCGTATGTATCTTGTGCTTTAATTTATTTACTTTTTTATTAATAATATGAAAAAATGTGAAATGTTTAAGAATTGGTGAACTAGCTAGTTGAGATTTTGCAAACAGGAATAGAAAAAAAAAATATAAACCAGTCTGAAAAAGGAAACAATAAAAAAGAAGCAGCATGGCATTTTGAGGGTGCATGCAACTCATATTTTCACGTACGCTACATGCAAACAAGGTTACTCTGACAGACTCTCACGGTGTGGTCCCCTTAATTAATTCTAAGGCAGCCATCACAGGCGCCCTAATTTTGCAAGCTGCAAACCACCGTGCTAGCTATATTATGGGTTTGCTTCAATAACAAGGAATTGGAATTTACTTTGCGTTGTCATTTTTATTTACGTAATACGACTGATTTAGATGGTAGGCTAGCTAAGGTTATATTCCAAAACAAAACAAAAAATGGTAGGTTAATATTATATTGCATGTGATTAGCAAGAGTTTTTTCATCCTTTGGATTTTTGTTTCGATGGCTGGATCATTTACTTTAATGAGCGTTCTGTTCCCTTAATAAAACTAAAGAATAGAAAATTTGAGAATAAAAAAAAAACAGAGAAAGTTAAATAGGATAAAAAAATTATAAAATCTTAATTATAAAAAAGTGCATACATATTCTTTACTCGCTTTCCAGTTTGAACTTTGAACCAAGCAAACCCGAACTGTGTTTTTTTTTTGTCAACCCCGAACTCTGTTCAAATAATGCATTATCTAATGACCCAAAAAAATGCATTAACTGAAAAAGACAAACAGATCCTCGCTAGTTTGAATACTCCAAAGAGACAAAAACCAAAGAGAAGTATAATGCATTATCTTTGTCTTTTAATTCTTGTAGAGGAATAACACTCTTTATTTGACACTCTAGAATACACTTTATAATAATTTATTTTTAAAAGGTCAATTTAATTACCTCATATTATCCCATTTAAAAAGCGTACGAGATTTTTTTTTAAAAGAACTAATCATAAAAAGTGTTTAAAAATGTAAGAAAAATATTCCTATATATTCTTGTAATATCTGGCCAACTATTTTGGCTACATCATGCCCGACACGAGAGCTGATAA
The DNA here is from genome assembly GCA_030159175.1 of Glycyrrhiza uralensis. Taxonomy (NCBI): domain Eukaryota; kingdom Viridiplantae; phylum Streptophyta; class Magnoliopsida; order Fabales; family Fabaceae; genus Glycyrrhiza; species Glycyrrhiza uralensis. The sequence continues at coordinate 55,790,798 of BRZY01000005.1, forward strand.
AGAAATGCCCCACCAAGAGATCGATTCCACGGGAAAAAAAGCACATCAAGCTTCCTAATCCTTACTTGACCCCAAAAAAAAACTTCCTAATCCTTGGACTCAATAGGTAGAGCGTTCCCGATGACAATTTCTAATAATGGCCATGACACCTATAAGAATTTCGCGTGTAAATCCAAAATCCAAGTAGATAGAGACACAAGTCATGGCCCCGTAATGCAGTTCACAATTACTACCACTCAATAATCCCACGCATGCACATTAGGAATTAAGAATATCCTTTTATTTATTATAAAAATAAAAACATTCCTAACCAACTGAATTAGAATAATCCAAGAGCCAAGGAAATAAAGAAACCAGCCCTTATCCCTATTTATCATTCAATACCGATTTCCATTCCTCGTTGTTCTCGGAAGGAGGCTACGAAAGTAATATTTGCCAAATCATTACTCCATCAGTTAAGCTTCGGATTGAACAGTCCCTAAAGGAACAAAAAACATTCTGACCTCGACACAACAAAAATTAACACGAGAGGAAGTGCTTCCTACAGTTATGCAGGGCAGCAAACAACACTGAGAATTTACACGCCCATAGTATGAGGAAGATCTAAGTCAACAAGATGCATTGCTCGGAGTCCAGCAGCATAATGTAACAAAAATACATAAAGAGAATATCTAACAGGGGAAACTACAATGACTATGATCAAAGAGGTTATTTTTGGTATAAAAAACATGAAAACGCAATTTAGTATCATTCTCATTTCATGGCAACCAGCAAGAGATGCCATCTTAAATTAATTTAATTACCCATTACCGTGCAAGTGCTGCAGCTAACACTATCACCATCATCATTGCCCAAACTGCACTTGTTGAGGGTAACCAACAAGCTTCTTAAGTAGAGGGATGAGACCAATCAAAACAATTTGAAGCTGTTCTGAACTATTTAATCGAATGCTGATTTGTCCAGCCCCGCGATTGTTCAAATTGGCCCGGGCAACAAGGTTTGTATGCCGTCCAACAGGGATTTGTCATTGTAAATTGCACCCGATAGCAAGATCTCCATGCCAATCCATAACAGAAAGCCCAAGCGTTGATAATGAGCGTAATTTTTATCTCTCAGTTGGGCCTCCAAACTGCCACCATAAGCAACATCACCACACCCGGTCATTGCACCACCAGCAATAACCAGCTTGAATTGTTTATTAGCAATCAACTTGTCTTCAACTTTAACTCCAGCTGACAAGGCATCACCCAGGAGAGTAAATGAGAGACCAGCAGTTGCCTTATTTCTCCTAAAATTACAAAACTTTGTCTCACTATGTAATGTGTAAGCTAAGTCTTTCCCAATAGTCTGCATATCAAAACCTAATGAAGTTGCTTTCCCTTCTCCATGCTTAACCGAACTGGCTATTTCCATCTGAACATTAGCATCCTTTTTATCCTTAGTAACCTGACCACTAAAAGACAACAGTATCTTGTCTTTAAGAACAAACAATCTTTCTACATTTAAGCCTTCATAACCAACATCATGATCCCATCCATGAGTTTCCAGGACAGGTTTTACAAGCCACTGGTTGGATGAATCAAGAAAACGGTACCGGTGAGTGGGATTATCAGAGTCAAAAGAAGCAGGCAAGGCCAAATCTGGCATGGGAACAGGAACAGAAGCTGCACCACCACTTTCTTCCTCCACGTTTTCACTATAATCACTTGGCAGATCTTTTGCTGATTCTGCCATTTTCTTCATCATCTTCCGTTGCTTTCTTTCTTCCTTCAATTGTTTCTTCATAAAAAGTTCTTCTCGGTACACTAACTCATCAAAATATGCTTTCTTCTGTGCTCTAGACAGCATTTTGATCTGGGCATTTGTCAGAGGTTTAAATGGGGGCAAGTCATTGGGTTCTGTTTCATCATCAGAATCTGATGATTCATCAAGATCGTCATTGAGACTCTCCTCATCACCAAACTGCTCGTCTGGCAACTTCAATTGTGGCCTTGGCTGCAGAAGGGATGACAGAAGAAACGGTAATGGTGGCACTCTTGCGCGAGCTGTGAAAGGCTTTTCAGGTGGACTATCTTGTAGCTTAAGAAGAGCATTAGCTTCAGCCAGAATTTTTGATGCAAAAGATAAGAGTAACAGGTGAGGTTTCCAAGCCATTAGGCAACACTCTCTGGCCAGCCCTGTTAATTCTGCATGCAGAGTGGTTCTCCACCAATGATACAGGATTCATGAGACGCATACCTCCAGCTGCTTGACGAATGGCTTGCTGCACAACAAGAGAGCGCTGTGTGACAAACGTGTCATAACTGGAAGCAGTACTGTTAGGGCCATCAGGTGGAGCAGATGCTGCATGAGTCAAAACCACAATTGCATTGAACCATATGGATGGTCCAAAAATCTCAGTGATTGTAAGTAAGAGTGGCATATCACTAAAATCCCGGCTCTGCATATCTAACCTATCAAGATACAACACAATGTCAGGTGGTGTTTTCTTAATAAAGCGCTTGACAGAGTGCAGGATCTTCTCATTATGCTGCTGGTCTGACCAGGAAGGTAGAAGTCCTGGTGTATCAATGACCCGCACGTTAATGCCCTGTACTGTTCCCACAACATCCTGAACCTTTTTTGTTCCGATATGAAAAGCATCAGTATTAAATTTAACCTCATCAAAAATAGAATTGACGGTGGCACTTTTCCCAACTCCTATCTTTCCAAGAACCATTATTGTACAAGAGAAATCAAATGGTTCATGACCTGCTGCTTCAAGTTGCTCAGCCATTGCACTGGCACGATCAAGGCTAAAAGCACCAACACGACCCCCATTCCTCCCTCTGAGTTGTTCAGCCAGTCCTAGTCTATACAAAACTTGTGCTACAACAACATTGTGGGGTGTCTGCCCAAGCCTATGAGCTAGCCGCAAAAACTTCACTCTAATCATTTGAAGTTTCTCACGAGTCTCGTCGTACTCCTCAGCCTCCCCAGTAGAGGAGTCTTCCATTTTCATGGATTGTGTATTGGACACAGTACAATTCGCCCAAGGATGCTGCACTACCCGAGAAGCAGGTTCCAATAACAGGGCTGCATGTCCAAGCCCAGCAGGACGAACAAGCGGAGGGCTAGTAGCAACAGTTTTTCCAGATGAGGAAACAAGTTCACTATTCTGTTCTTTAGTGATCTGAGTGGTTTCCTTCCCTTTTGCATTATTCTGTGGTGTCTTTTCAGGTTTCCCAACAACAGACAAGTTTTCATAATTTCCATGATTATCTTCATTAGAAATCTCAGACCGATAATCCATAGTACTTCCTTCTTTTAAATCAGCTGCAGTAGCCTGAGCAGTCAGTATCTCATCAGCAAAAGAATTTTCTGAAAAGGATGAGCTTCCAATAGTTAGTATCAAGTTTCCTTCCTCTGTAGCTGGAGAAGCTCCTCCTGTTTCCCTGATTGCTTCCAGATGCTCTGAATCTGATCCAGCTTTAGCATCCTTAGTTTCATCATTAGTGTAATCTTTGCATTCAGTACTCTGACTATCAGATATTCTCATTTCTTTTCCATTTCTATCCACAAGGATCATGCCGGTGCCAAGGGTCTCATCTTGCATTTTCATAATTATTTCACCTTGAAGTTCTAAATCCCTGTGAGCTGAATATTCACGTACTTTTTCACCTGTATCATCTTGAATTTCACTATAAGGATGACCTGAAGCATTCAACTGTTCCTCTATTTTATCATCTTTAAATTCAGGAGCCAAGCCACCCTCCTGCAAATTCCCAGCATCAGCACCCTGGTTTGGCATCTCCTCATTGGATTCAGATTCTGTATGAAACTCAGCAACATTGTAATCCACCTTGTCTATGCTTCCATTTTCCAAGAGCATACCACCATATTGTCCGGGAGTCATGTATTCAGGATCCTCATTTCCAGCCTTCTCACTTGACAAACCAGAGTTTACATCCACCACGTCTCTATCCTCCGGAGATACCATGTCTCCATCAGTCCCTCCAGAATGAACTCCATCTAGATGAGAGCTATCAAGCTGCCCCTGCCGACCTTTCTGCACCTCCTGATCAGCCATTACTTCAACCTCCTTCTCCTCCTTTGAGTGTTTGCCAGACTCATCAGCAACCCCAATTGCCTCTTCAAAGTTATCCGGCTCCTCCGTGGCATCAGGGATTTCATCAACCAAAGCCGAAGGCAATGCACTAACCGCAGCAGCAGCAGCATTGCTCTTCGTCAACAACAACAACATCCCTTTGATCATGGAAATCTTTTATTGCCTCCTCAAAAACCTCCTCTCCTTCCAAATCCTTCAACTTATAAGACCCCTCCACAATCTCCTCTCCCTCACCATATCCATCAAAAACCTCAACCTCATTGTCCATCACAAATCTCAGCATCTTTTCGTAAACCCTATATTTGCCAAAAAGAATCAGATATCAGAAACCTTTTGAAAAACGACAAGTGGGGTTGGGGGAAGAAAGCATGGAAAACACAAGTCTCAATAATCCATTAAAATCGAAACCCAGCATAACGTTTACGTTACGAACTCAGGGCCCAATGAGATACAACTTAGGGTTTAAAAAAAGGAAGAAGAATTTTTATGAAACATGGTGATAATTAGTTAACAGAAGGGCCCATCCCCATGAGAACCAGATCCCTGGTGGGCTCACATGTGGATTCTATTAGGGTTTATCATGTCGTAATCAACCAAAACGAAAAGGGACTTTGAATTAAATTTATATATGATAATAATAGCGAGAATGCAAACCTGTTTATGCCCAGAACAGAACAAAGATGAAATGAAATGAAGGGGTGTCTCAGACTCGGTCTCGGTTGGGTTGGGAGAGATATTTTTGCTACAGTTCTTGTGCCTTGGCTTTCCAGGGAGTGGAATTCAGGATAAGGGCTGGATCAACGGATAGAGATGCTTGAGAGGAGTTTAGATCGACGGTGGAAAAGACTGCATAGGCAGCATCAACGAAAATGCGCAAATCATGGGGAATGATTTTATGATCCAAAAGCGCAAGAAAAGGTTACCTGTTTTTTTTTTATCATCGCTCGCAGTAATTGGGGCACGTCAAAGACTTTGCGTTTCACGTGACAAAGGTATGCGCATCTCAACCGCCCGTGTGATGCTAATGTTCCGGTCCACGTCGTTGATCTTGCTCGCGGACGTTCCATTACACTTTATTTGGAAGACGAAAGATATGAGAAAGTGAGAAACAGAGAAAGAAAGATACTACAAATTTATCAACATAAAAAAAAAAAGATATTACAAAGAAAGAAATCAAATAAGAGAGCAAAAGAGGTAATGAAGGAAAATCGAGTGAAAATTGTGTGTTGTTTGCGTAGATAGATTGACATAGATAAGAGAAGAAATAAATATAATAAAAAATTGTCATCCCTTATTTGAATGATTAAAAGAATGAGTAAAAATTTTGTCAAAAAAAAAGAATGAGTAAAAAAAATATAAAATATTAGTAAAGACAATTTCACAATTATGATGAAAAGGAGAAAAAAATAAAATAGGAATATGGATGACAAAGTTCACATTTTTATTTTATTTATTTACAAACACGAAGAAAAGTTTTTTTAAGGACTCCATATAAGAATTTAATTGTCCTCTCAATTTTTATGTTTTAAATTGCGAAAACAACAATAGGAACAAAAGGATAGTATTATGAAGAAAAAGGAATTGGTTTAGATAGGAAACATCGAGTGAGAACTCATGATTATTGTGAGAAATAAGAATATTTAATTTCAACCATTAAATTTAATTCAACGACTCATATTATATATTTAATTACAAATTTAGAAGTGATCTTTTAAAAATCTCAGATAATCTTTATTAAAAAGAATAAAATCACATTTGATTTGTGATTAAAAATATAATCTGAATCATTGATTTGAATTTAATGATTGAGATTTAATTCAACAGCTCAGATTATATATTTAATTACAAATCTAGACGTGGTCTTTTAAAAATCTTAGATAGTCTTTATTAAAAATAATAGAATCACATTGGATTTGTAATTAAAAATATAGTGTGAATCATTGATTTGAATTTAATGGTTGAGATTTAATGTTCTCATTTCTCACAATAACTACGAGTTCTCACCTGATACATTTATTTATTTAGATAAATATTTCACTTTATTTTTTTTGATACATATATTTCACTTTATTTCAAATATAGATCAAATCAATTAGCGTTAGTTCCTTTCTCATATTCATCTTTTTATAATTCTAACTAATTCAATCACTTGATTAAAAAAATCGTTTTTAAAATATATGTATTTTAGACATTATAAGTATTTAGAATTCTCCTATATTTTTATTTTAAAATTTATTTTGACATTCTTAATTGTAGAAAAAAATAAATATTTATTAAAAATAATATTAACATTTAAAATTGGGTGGAACATGAGGGGTCTGGCAAGTCCCTCACTAGTGAGGGGTCAGTATTGTCCATTGGATATATTAATATTTAAATGAATGAATGAGATTGTATATATTAACCTGTTAGTTACCTGGAAAAAATGGTTTACGGTGAAATCTCCCGATATACCCGACATTCTCAATAATCACAAACGAAAATTGTGTAAATTGCAAAAAGGGAGTCTTCTCCGTTGTCCACCATCGTCCCCGGTTTCAGCAACTACAACCCCCTTCTCTCACTCCGTTGTCCAATTCGAGTACCGCAGCTTCATACCCATGCTCGACCTCTGCCCCTGGAAACCGAGTCCATTGCCGTCAACTCCGTTTTCGAGCTTCACAGGCTCCTCGCTCGCCCCGCGTCCTCGAGAAGGTCTTCTCCGTTGACCACATAGGAAAACCAGAGGGAGGGTTGTGTGCTGCACAAAGAAGGGGTTTTATGGAAGGCCATTCACGGTGACGGAGGAGCCGTGCACGCAGTTGGCTGGGTGGTGGCGGCAAGGAGATCGCACAACCGAGGCATGGTGCAATGGAGGAGATGTTCGGTGGTGAGCTTGGTTGCCGATTTGCCGTTGGCGGAGAATACAGCGGGCAGCAGCACGTTGGGTGATGGAGGTCAACTCGCGACGGCGGTGGGGACGATGGAAGCGGGGTCCGAGCCAAGGCAAGTCGTGTAAACGAACTGTTGAACGGCGGCAACGGCGGCGGATCGCGAATGAGGACGCGGGACTCAAATTCGATGGATGCGAACCATGGCGCATGAGGTGAGAATGACGACAAAGATGAGGAGGAGGAGGAAGAGGGGAAAGAGTTCTCGAGGGAACAATTGGGTTTTGTTGCTGCAAAATGCGGAACTGCAAAGGAATCCATGGAATTGGGTGTGTCCATTTCAAATCCATCTTTTTATTTGCGTCATTATATTAAGGGAGCATCAGTCAAACATTTTTAATGTTAGTAAAAAGTTGCGTACAATGGATAAGATACAGTTACAAACACACATAACATGGATCTAATTTGGAAAACACTAGTGGAGTATCATAAAGTTTTACAGTCATTGCTTGCTGCTATCCGCATAATTGAATATGCAGTCAGTTTCAAATATACACCATTTTTTGACTAAGTACTACTTGTGCTGTGTGGTAGTTTTATTATCATTTGGTTTTCCAAGGAAAAAATTATGTATGCAGCACCTATTACCAAAACCACTCAACCTTTTTCACCAATCTTTGCTAAGAAGTGTTTTTCTTTCTCTTTCATGTTTGGGTTGGCAACCACCGCAACAAGAGAAAAAAGGAAAAGAGAATCACCGGGTGACAGGTTGCGAAAAAGAGTTGATCCACCCACGTTTCTGCGTTTTTTGGGGCTCAATCAGAGGAAGCATTACCTCGCTCAATCTCTGTTTGGGAACCCAACCTAGGATTACTTTGCAATTTTACCCATTTTTTCATCTTGGGTACTAAACAATTTAATATTATGTAAGAGACCCCACGTATAATTGCTATATCCCGTCAAATAGCCCCCTCACCCCTCACCTTAGAAGCCACCTTAAAATTGATTGAATGATTTAAATGTTAATAAAAAACTCGTTAAAGAATCTAGAATTACTTTTAAAAGTTTTGAGCCTTTAAGTGGGGATTGCTTCCGCTACACATTTACATTTTTGATTAAATATATTTTTTATCTATATAAAAATTATGCATTTTTAATTAATTTTATATTTAATAAAAATAGTGTATTTTTAGTCCTCACTGGGGACAAAAAAACACACATTTTTTTTATATTTTTTAGGAACTGAAAATATATAAAATTTTTATGGAGACTAAAATCAAAATTTAAAAATTTTATAAGAATAAAAATATATTTAACCTTTACTTTTTTTTATATGAAAGAAGAAAAGACGGGGGAGAAAAGAAATGAAAAAGCACCAAAGTGACACCAAATTGAACAACTTAATTTTTTTATTTTTTATGAACGTGCAAATTGAGGTGGTGGTTAGAAATCGCGAACATCAATCAGAGACCACAACAACAACTCAAATCTTTTTCTATTTAGTGGAGTCAGCTCGTGAAGACAAAAGATTAAAGATTACATTTTCTTCTTTAAAGCAATTGGGCAGTGGCCAAACATGTGCGGGGCAGGCAATGAAGCAATGAACAAAGGAAGAACAAAACAACCGCAGTAGACTGGCAGATTCATGCCAAAGTTGCCAACGAATCATTGTCACCCCCAAACCAATCAATGGTTCGAACAGAATGAACTCTGATCCTGATACGGAGATTGAGGTTCTAGGTTACAAGCAAGTGAGCAACTCTAGACTAGAAGATATTTTCTATACTATCCATGTGTCTAATTGAGATAAGGTCTCCTTCAATTGCTCATTAATTGATTGATATCTTCTCACAATCACAGATAAATCTCGCTGAGAAGGAGAAACAGTGATGGCTGATCGTGCTCCATCACAAACCCTATATTCCAAGCCATGTCACATTATCACACGACTTTATCCCACCTACACCTTGCTGCAGAAGATTTTTTTTTTGGCCATATGTTCATTTTGATAATCTGAGGGTATGTCCATAATTTTATCCATCCTTCTGGATTGTTGGATTTATTTGGGTGATCTTTTAACAACATAGGTACTATGATAATTTAACAAGAAAGTGAAGTGAATAAACCAAAACAAAGATAGGTTTAGACAGCCATACAAGTGGACCAATGAAGGATGTGCATCAATTGTTACTCCCCACCAATTAATAATAATGACCAATGAGAGCGATGGCTCCCCGCATTGTAAAAGACAACTGGCTAATAGAGGGAGGGGCCCTTCCCCTCCCAATTTAAAATCCATCAAGATAACCGAAGAAAAATTGAGTGAACAAAACACCAAAAGTCATCCTATCATAATTTCCCAACATTTGTCCAATTCTCTAATTCAGCAAGCCCATTACCAATAGATTAAAAAAACTGTTCATTTTGACATTTCGATGCCTTTGTGTGGTTCTGTTAACATGTGTGATAAAACCAGACGTTAACAAATAAATATAAATAATTAATAATACTACCGTTTAGTATCAATCACCTTTCTTAAAATTGTTACAAACTTACTTACATTTCTTTTTTTATAAGCAAATGAATTTATTAAGGAAAAAATAATAATTTAGTTCAAGCACAAGATGTGCAGAACTAAACAGAACACAAAAGTCCACATAAAGTTGTAGTCACAAACAGCTCCCCCTTACAAAAGATTACCTAACCAAACAAATCTTGCCCTCAGCATAATATGTAAAGCGCCCCTAATAGAAATTATTAGTATTATTGTAAGCCCCAGCTGACACAATATATATAATAAGGAAAAAGAAAACAGTTCTTTATATTAATTAATTATTAATTTATTACGTTAACAAATATGATCAGTTGTTGAGTTGAGCCTTTGTTGTGTTTAACAGCGAAGTCCAGCTGCAACAACAAAAGGCAGAACAGGACCGAACAGAACAGGAACTTGGAACTCGTCTTCACCATCCTCTCATTTATTTTCTGTGATAATAATATTACTGAAGATGGGTTCTCAAGTGTCCAAACAGGTTGAGAGAAGAAAAACAATCCACACCCAGAAGAAAACTCTATCCGATCTCAAAAGCTCAGGGGAAGACTACCCTGGCTCTGAATACCGTCCCCAAGACAGGAAGAATTGGATGGGTGGTCTCAACCCAGAGAGAGTCCACATCAACCAGATTGTTTGGCCAGGAACACATGACTCAGCCACCAACAAGATTGGAATCCCACTCGTCACTCGCCCTTTCGCTCAATGCCAATCCTTGTCCATCTACCACCAGCTCGTGAGGGGCACACGCGTTCTCGATATTCGTGTGCAACAGGACCGCCACGTGTGTCACGGAATTCTCGTCACCTACAGCGTCGATGTTGTCCTCAAAGATGTCAAAAGGTTCTTGTCGGAGACACAATCCGAGATCATAATCCTCGAGATTAGAACAGAGTTTGGTCACGAGGACCCACCTGAATTCGACAAGTACCTTGAGGAACAATTGGGTGAGTTCTTGATTCCACAGGACGATCACGTTTTCGGAAGGACCATTTCCGAGGTGTTACCAAAGAGGGTTATATGTGTTTGGAAGCCAAGAAAATCGCCACAACCAAAGGCAGGGAGTCCTCTGTGGAGTGCGGGGTTTCTGAAGGACAATTGGATCAACACGGATCTGCCATCTACCAAATTCGATGGGAATTTGAAGCATTTGAGCGAGCAGCCACCGGTTACGTCGAGGAAATACTTCTACAGGATCGAGAATACGGTTACCCCTGTTGCGGATAACCCTGTTCTGTGTGTGAAACCCGTTACGGGGCGCATTCGTGGCTACGCTAGGCTCTTCATCGCTCAGTGCTTCGCCAACGGATACGCGGATAGGCTTCAGGTGTTTTCCACGGATTTCATAGAGGAGGATTTTGTTGATGCGTGCGTTGGTCTCACTCATGCGCGGGTTGAAGGAAAAGCCTGAAAAACTCTGTATTGTATCAGCTTGTTCCAAACTCAAGAAAAATCTTGTCACGCTGTCGTCATGTTTATTATTCTTGGTCGTTGGTGATTCTTTCTGCAATTGTTTGTTTGTAGATCGTAGTTGATAATTATGGTCAGCAATCTGCTCTTGTATTTTTTGTTAGTTGGTTTTGTAAATGTGTATGGATTTGATTTGGTTGTAAAGTGTAATATCAAACCACGAAATGTTCTATTGGAATTATTCTTTCTCCCGTTGCTTTTAACTGATTCTCTTGCTGCCTCGCTGGATACCATGGAATGTCAATGAGTGTGTGTGTGTGTGTGGACACAACTGAGAAATTCATTCAATTCCACCAATGTATCTGCTGCACACCAAAATTGTATGAAGAACGCAGGATTGATCGGAGGAGTCAGTAAGATCTTATTCTTGACCCAAATGACCTCACTGACATCATGCATGCATAAAGGCCACACTCCCAAGAAGATTCATTGTTGGTTAACTCAAAGGCATGGGAAGTTTGGGTATCCTTTGGCTTCTTGGTTTTCAAATCCCAAAGAATGTGTTGGATGGATTTCCTACCTGATTTGCAACTCTCAAGTAAAGGACGTGTGTTGGAGATGCATAGGTTGGGTAAAGGAGTTCATTGTTTGGGCTTGTCGGAAACCATAATTTCTTTTGAGTTTGTGTTGCTCAAATTAAAATTGACATCTTGACCCAAAAATAAATTAATTAAGATTGACATAAAAATTATATTGTACATAATAGGGAAAGGTTAAAAATATAAAAACTGAGTGTTGTGCTTTAGCCTTTAATTTAATCAAATCTTAATTTTTCCGCTTTCATTTAAGTTGATTTATAATTATTATTTTAGGATTATAACCGTTAACCTTCTTAAAATTTTCTTCTTCTTAGCGTAGTAAAAAGCGCCAAAAATAGAAAATAATTAAAAATGAAAAATAGGATAAAGTTATAAGATTGTTATATGATAAAAAGTCATTGAGATAAAAAAATAAAATGTTAAAAAAGAAGCAAAGAAAAAATTTACTATCTCCTGTCTTATTTATATGAAATATAGTACTAAAATTACACAGACCAAAGAATACATTAAAATGTGTTATTTTTCATTAATGATGTTATAATTTTAAATTTTTTTTCCAGAAACACCCTTGCGTTAAATGGCTAAATGTGACATAGTATAATTAATGACAGTCCAAAGTAGTGTGATACTTAATAAGGGTAAAATTGGAAAGAAGCAATTAATTTTATGAAAAACAAAACATTGTTTTATAAAAAGGACCAAAGAAAAATCATTTTTTTGTTTCTTGTAAATAGGACCAAAGGTAGTATTATATATACTCCCTCCGATCTCGATTATAAGCAAAAAAAAACTCAAATATAGTGATCTAAAATATAAACACAAATCATAAATAATTTCACCTCAATTAATGAATTCTTTTCCACAAAACACCTTTTATTTAATATAGATTTTAATTCTATCTCTTTTATTAAAGGAAATTTAGAGAATGTAGTTCATTTTTTTAATAAAAAAAAATATTAATTAATTAATTTAATTAACGTGAATTAATTTTTTTTATGCTTATAATCAATATCAAAAGGAATAATAAAATATATTATATTAAAATAATTATAGACACATATAACAATTATGCTCTGCCCCCCTCACTCATATCTTTATGTGTGTATTGTGTGCAAAATAAATAATGAGCAATGATACTCTAACACCCACATACCCACACCATAATACACTCTAATAAAAAAAATGAAAAAAATGAGGTGTGTGATAGGTGTGTCATGGATGCATATGTGTGTAACATTAATCATAAATAAAAGCACTCACCTACGTGGCACATGTATCTGGTTCACTCACTGCATGAAAGATGGCGTACACTTCTCCATGAAGGCAAGAAGAAAAAGGAGCCATGGGATGAGAGCGTGCATGTCAATCGCTGAATCCAAAGGTTGTGGGGAGCAGGAAGTTGTCCTCTCTAGCACACAAAACCTCATGGTCGGGTTTAAACCACCCATTTGTACATACTAAATATGGTAACCCAAGCTATTATGGTAGCTTTTCTTACACAAAAGTTGGAGAAAAACCCGTTGAACCATTCTCATAATTTTCTGGACTCAAGCCACCGGCGGCGCCACCACCACCATCACCGCAACTCCTCCGTGCCACGCCCCATCAACACATCCATAACTCATAGGTTTGAGCTAGAAAATTTTAACACAACACAACGGTGGTGGTGTGTGAGAAAAAAAAAAAGAAAAAGAGGCAACATTGTTTGGGTTTAGGCATCAAAGGTAGGCGTGGCATAAGGGAGGGTCGGGTGGGGTCCGCTGGAAGGATGTCGAGCATCGTCAAGGAGATCCTGGCGAGGCCGATACAAATGGCGCACCAGGTATCGAAGATGGCAGATGAGGCCCAAAATTTCAAGCAGGAATGTCTTGAGTTGAAATCCAAAACAGAGAAGTTGGCGAGTCTCCTCCGCCAAGCTGCGAGGAATAGTAACGATCTTTACGAGCGCCCCACCAGGCGCATCATCGACGACACCGAACAAGTCCTCGATAAAGCCCTCACACTTGTCATTAAATGCCGAGCAAATGGCCTCATCAAGCGACTCTTCACCATCATCCCCGCCACCGCGTTCCGTAAGACCTCCAGTCAGCTCGATAATTCCGTCGGAGACGTCCAGTGGCTTCTCCGAGTCTCCGCATCCGCCGACGAACGCGACGACGAGTACCTTGGCCTTCCCCCCATTGCCTCCAACGAACCCATCCTCTGCCTCATATGGGAACAGGTCGCCATTTTGCTCTCTGGGGGTTCCGTGGATGAACGTTCGGATGCTGCCGCATCCTTGGTTTCGTTGGCTCGCGACAACGACCGCTACGGGAAACTAATCATTGAGGAAGGTGGGGTGCCCCCGCTTCTGAAATTGCTCAAAGAAGGGAAACTGGAGGGTCAAGAGAATGCTGCCAGGGCCATTGGGTTACTCGGGAGGGATCCCGAGAGTGTGGAGCACATCGTGAATTCCGGTGTTTGTTCTGTCTTTACCAAAATCCTCAAAGAAGGTCACATGAAGGTTCAGACGGTGGTGGCGTGGGCTATTTCGGAGCTTGCCGCACACCACCCCAAGTGCCAGGATCACTTCTCCCAAAACAATGCCATACGCCTGCTCGTCAGCCATCTCGCCTTTGAGACCATTCAAGAGCACAGCAAGTACGCCATTGCCAATAAAAACAAGATGTCTATTCACTCGGTGTTAATGGCCAGCAGCGCATCCAATCCCAACGATCATGAAAAGAAAATTGTGCAAGAAGAAGACGAGAAGATTGCTCACCCAATGGGGAATCAAACACCTAGCCAGATGCACAACGTGGTCACCAACACAATGGCCATTAAGGGAAACCCCAACAACAATACTACAAAGAAGCAACAACAACAGCAACAGCAACAGCAACAGCAACAACACGGCCATGGGAATGGGAACTCGCACGTGTCAATTGCTGGGACAAGCATCAAGGGAAGGGAATTCGAAGATCCATTTACAAAGGCCCAGATGAAGGCCATGGCGGCTAGAGCCCTGTGGCAGCTCTCCAAGGGAAACTTGACAATTTGTCGGAGTATAACAGAATCGAGAGCGCTTTTGTGCTTCGCGGTTTTGTTAGAAAAGGGTCTGGAAGACGTTCAATACTATTCGGCAATGGCCTTGATGGAAATCACCTCTGTGGCAGAGCAACACGCAGAGTTGAGACGTTCTGCTTTCAAGCCCACATCCCCATCCGCCAAGGCCGTCGTGGACCAACTTCTCAAAGTTATTATAAAAGGTGAGGAGTCTGACTTGTTGATACCTTGCGTGAAGGCAATTGGTAACTTGGCGAGGACTTTCAGAGCAACAGAGAAGAGAATCATTGGGCCCTTGGTGAGATTGCTGGACGAAAGAGAACCGGATGTTTCAATGGAAGCCACTATTGCCCTCAAGAAATTTGCGTGTACGGACAACTTTCTCCACGAGAATCACTGCAACGCCATCATAGAGGCAGGAGGGGCAAAGCACTTGATTCAACTGGTTTACTTTGGGGAGCTAATGGTCCAAATCCCTTCCCTCACTCTTCTTTGTTACATAGCGCTACACGTCCCCAAGAACGAGACTCTTGCTCAAGAAGAGGTCCTCATAGTTCTTGAGTGGTGCACTAAGCAGGCGCATCTCATCCACGAGCCATCCATTGAGGCACTCTTACCAGAAGCCAAAAGTAGGTTGGAACTCTATCAATCAAGAGGTACAAGGGGATTCCGCTGATTGATTTAACATACTTGCACAACAACAGTACTCAAGTACGAAGTACTCGCCTCTTTTCCTTTTGGGTCTTGGGTTTTGTTTTATTTTGTCAATCTTGTCTACGTGTATATATAAGTTAAATTAAATTAGCAGAGCTTCAGTGATATTCACCCTTGAGAAATTAATTTAGGCTCATTTTTGTTGTTGTATGAGATAGCAATTTCTCTATAGAAAAGTTCTTCTATACATCTTATTACAAAAAAATTTACCATTTGTTTCATAGGAAATTTTTCTCCATTAGATTGTGTAAAGAACATTCTTATCATAACTAGTTTAGTAAATCAACACACATATATCTGTGTGTGTGTGTGTGTTTTTAATTTTTATAAACATGAGAAAAGCTTATTTCAATATAGGATACTATTTTTTTACGCCATTTTTGAAAAAAAAAACAAATTTTGCATGATTACATATGCCTAATAGGAATTCCTTTTCAGGATACACGATTACACGAACCATTGCTCGTACTCGTGACAATTGATAATTAACAAACATTTGAACGAATGACAACTAAAAATTCCCTTAATTAATACATAATCATATAAAATTTGTGATATTTAAGTAATATATTAATCAACACATTATAAAAAATTATTTATATAATTATGGTATTTAAGTAAGTAATTTCATGCATATAGACGCATATATGAATCCCTCTTCTCGTCTCGTCCTATTATTTTCTCTTTGATGCCAAAACTACCCAAACCAAACCCGTTTTACCCAAGTCATGTATTTCCAGGTACTGCTAATTTTATCATCTCTAAATTAAGACCACAAGAGACAAAGAAAATTAAAGAAATTGAAGTAGAATGCATTGTATGTGGGAGGCCGATAATCTAGAAGCCAATTATGACGAATTTGAACTCTGATTTATCTTTCTCCATAAAATGAAATGTGTGCGTTTCTGGGTAGAGGAATAAGCGATCAATTGATCAGTGAAGCCATGGGTGATGGGTGGGGGAACAAATTAAATTAAAATTAGTTTTAATTAGAGTGAGGGGGAAGGCGTGGTGGCGTTGGAGGAGTGTGGTGCCTGATCCATTGAAGAAGCGGGCGAGTGGCACTGGTAGCACTTGGTGAAGAAACCGAAGGTGTCAATCTGGTTGACGAAGTTGACCATACTGGCCCATCCACCAAATCCAAACCCGATTACAACGACCCACACCACCACAAACACGTTGATCGTGTACGTACCAACCCATCTTCCCACCAACCTTGGAGGTTGCTCCACCGCATTCTGTCTGGCAGCGGGTGATAGGAAGGTGAAGATGTGGGCGAGGGCGGGGATGATGTAAACGGTGAAGCTGACGAGGAGAGACCCAACGGTGGAGTTGATGGGGCCAAAGAAGGGGAAAACTATGGCCAAGAACCATATGGGGATCAACACTGGCATTCTTGCAAAACCACGCTTCCACATGCTCCTCCACTCGTGTATCCCTATCGCCTTCTCCCACACCAAATACAGCGGCGTGCACGCAAACCCAAATGTTGTAAACTGCAATTGATCATAAAGAAATACTTTTATTAAAAAAAAAAAAAAATACTAGATGGAGAATGAGTGCAGTATTAGTATAGATGCGCGTGCCTGGTGGATGATCATTAAAAGAACAGCCATGTCTCGGAAGGGTGATCGTGGGAAGAGAGAGAAGGCGTTGGAGTGATCTAGAAGGACGTCTCCAAATGCCCAGTATACTGCAGCTGCCGATGGAAGGGTAAGGGTCAGCACATACAGGGTTGCCACTAAGTATATGCCCTTGAACTTTTGTGGCTTCCACATCGCGTGCATTATCTCCCTGTATACGTCCATCGTTATTCATTTCCGCAACTAATTGGTATATAAACCCACCCGTCAATTTTGACAAAAAAATAAAGATGTTATAGTTTTTCAACTATTAGTAATTTTTTTTTTTTTTTACAGGAACCTGAGGATTGGAAGCGATGCTAATTATAAAGGAAATCACTTTTTGGGTTACAGAACAATCACAAGGGAAACTTTTCTGGCTCAATGTATTTTGTTTTTACTGTGTTGTTAGAAAAGACCTGAAAGGCTGAAAGCTAAGATTGGCATTCACTATCGCTGAGGAAAGAACCTTGTAAAGAACACATAGGTGTATGCATATGACATGAGTTAATTGCATAATTGCAAGTCCCAATTAGTTGCTGTTTCAAATGCTATCATCCGGTTGATTGTTCTGCATTATTTATCTGTTTTCTGCTGCTATGCGGCTTACTTACTGGGGATTAGGGGCCTGCAGTGCTGATTTTTCGATCCTTTTTGCTTCACAATTCCTGGTTGCTATACTACTTAATTTGGTTTGGGGACTCTATTCTATGGGGTTGAAGATTCTATTGTATTTGAACTCCTCTTGCTGCTAAGCTCCAGCACTTCTTGTGCTCAAGTTTGGTATGAGAAGTTAATAAAACTCCTTTTGCTTTAAGAAAACAAAAAGAAACTCGAGGATTGCCGATAATGGGAAGTGGGAACTTTGCTTTTGCAAATCCCTTGTTTGTTTCTTTTTTATTGCTAAAACTAAGAGTAAGAATTTCTGAAGCTCTGTGAGTAGTCTTACACAGTAACGGCATGTCCCCCGAATGTGTAGAGAATGTTTGTTGCCCCCGTAAAATATAGAACCATTTTGGTTGGACCCGAATGCTTAACCCCTTCTACCTGCACACAATTAACATCAAGACTGCATATATAGTTTTAGAAACCAAACCATTAATAAATAAATGATCCGTATATATATACACTCGTATGGTTGGAGTTACAATTAATTATTGATATGCAAAGCTACACTAATTGATTACCTGGCCGTGAAGTAGAGAGGCAACAGTGAGGTACCAAGCAGTGTAAGTGGTCATGAGGAGGCCCAGGAAGGACCAGATTCTGTAGTTGTGGAAGGAAGGGATGAAGACAGTGGTGGCACAGCATGCTCCAAAGATGTAAGTCCAAGTCCTCTTGTCCAAGTTATCATTTATGTAATATATGTTGCTGCACAAAAGTAAACAATGTTCACACCACAGTGAAAGTCAATTGCAGCACGCAACTAGGGGTGTTTTATTTATTTGAATAAAAAAAAAAAATAGCAACGGAGAATTAGAGCAATAAAAATCAAACATAGGCCCTGTTTGGATAACAAGCTTATCTACTGCTTATGACATAAGTTGTATAAGCTACTTTTATAATCGAAGAAAAATTATAGTGAAACTTATTTTATATAAGTCATAAGCTGTTTTGATAAGCTATCATGGGTAGCTTATGAAAAATAAGCCCAAAACAGCTTATGAATCAGTCATAAGCTGTGTTCATAAGCTCTGCATAAGCCAATCCAAACAGGCCCATAATAATAGAGGATTAGAGGTTATATATAGCAAGGGTGAGAGACTCGAGACTCAGATTGGATTGGGGTTAACTAAATATATACCTTGCACAAGCTATCAGTTGGATAACAGATCCAAATAGAAGAAATGTGCAGTTAAAGGCCAAACCCACGTTTCTCCAGTACTTCCCGAGGAGCCCATCAAGAACCTCAAACCACTGCAATATATAGTTATAGAAAAGAAGTGAAGAATAGCGGTATTTACTATTTAGAATTAGAATTTTGGGAGAGTCGAATTTGAACAAACCTGAATGACATGGTTTCTGAAATTGACCTTTTCTCTCTCTTTTCTGGTTCTGTATTCAACGTAGAGTGTGCTAATGAGGTAAGCCGTCCAGCAACCCAGCAAGCCGTAGAAGAGTTGAAAAAGAGTGCCAGAAAGCATTCCCAGCTGGGAAAATGAGTACGGCAACGTAAGCAGAACTTGAGCCACCTGTTATTGATATGAATGAAAACATGCAACATTATATAAACTGGTTGAGAAGAAAGAATTAATATATTTAATTTTACAAACCAACTAACCTGGTTGGAAGCACAGCTAAACCAAGCATCATAAACAGAGCCCCCGTGCCACAACAAGCTTAATATCCTGGATTTTATATCTTTAGGCTTCCCTTCACTTTCCATTTCCACATAGTTCCCAACAAATACAGTTTCAACCGCCTTCTCCGATTCCATTTTTCTTGTTCGTCTAGATCAATATCTCGATCACTTATCACTATATCAAGTCTGGTTCACTCCTATTGTCTTATTACATGTTCCATATATATGTGTGTGTGTGTGTGTGTGCGCCTTGGTTTCGTGATCTGTTCTCCTTAAACCTTCAGATTTTTTTCTTCTTTAAAGAAGTCGTTGATTATTATGCTTACTCTCATGATGATATATAAACCATAATGAGTTTGTCCCTTTTTTCAATTAAATTGCATAGGGGTGCATGCCGCTGATCCTATCATTAAACGGAAATTAATTAAGAAAAATGATCTTTTTGACACCCCATGTGCTGATCTATACCCCGAGAGAGAAGGACGCGGATTAGGTGCAGTCGACTGCGACTGCACCCAATCTAGACCGTCTATTTTGATCGGACGGTCGACAATAAGCCTAATTTAAAATTCAAATTAAAATTCTGAGCTGACCGATCTTAATCCAACGGTTGTGATGGCCCTGACTGCATGACTGCACTGTTTCGCTGACTGCACCCAATCCGGGTCCGAGAGAGAGATAGTAATAATAGAAGACAAAAGGGTGATAGATGTAATAAATGAGTGATGTGACAATAAAAGAGAAATGGATGAGAGGGGGTGCAAGATGGATGTTGGAAATTGAGAGGTGTTTAAAATTTTAAAATTGATTAATTAAGAAATGAAGTGTGACTTGAAAGCTTAATTACTAGGAATGCTGTAGCTGTTCCTCCAAAGTATGCAGTCGGTGACTTATTGCATGATTATTACAAGACTTTCTTTATAGCTGTTGAGAGAATCCACTAATTATGACTTGAAGGTCCTAAAGAGTAGAGACACTGTGTTTTGCTGCAATAAAACATATTCATGAAATATGTTGGACGCCCACATTTACACCCCACTCCATGTATACTCATACATTATAGGCTCTGCAGGGACTAAAAACATTAGCTGTGACTTCTGTCTCCTTGACTAGCTGCAATTTGTTGCAGACCTTCTACTGCTTCGTTCAAATATTGTGTTCTTAGCATAATAACCGCTTTACCCTTCGTTGATTAATGTCACCTCTTGATGACAGTAAATTTTGTGATGCAGAGAATTACCTTCCTTACGGATCAGTGAAATTTCTACTGTCTTCCATTGTCAGGTGAATTGTTGGTTAACGTGGGAAACGGCATAATTAGCACATCCTGTCTGTTCTGCACGTTTTAAAGCAAATTCAGAGCAAAATGATGGTTAATGCATGGAATGTCGTGGTTCAATTATGAGTCTTCCATCCATAGCTGATTTCGATTTTTTTTTTTGGTCAATGATCTGCATCATGTTTATGTTTGGGCCCTGGAGGCTGGACAACTTGGGCCTAGCGAGCAATTGGAGCGTTGAACAGGGATGGCCCATTGGTCAAACAAGTCTAATCTCGTGTTTAGGCCCCTAAAGATATTTATTTGACAAAAAAAGGCCCCTAAATTATTTTAATTGTTAATATTTTTTCTTAAAAAATTAAATGAAATTAAAAATTAGTAAATATTTAACATAAAAATAAAGGTTTCTCTCCTCAAAATAGGTTCCTCATTTTATTATGGTTCTCGTCCAAAAGTAATTAACAATCGTAATTATAGTTTTATATATTGTTAAAATTCTACTCTTTAGTATTTATGCAATCTAATGATAATGGAACATCATTAATTTGATAAATATGGTTATTTTATTCTTTAAATAACTGTTAAAATTTTAATTTTACATTTTTAATAATATGCCTATAGCATTACCATAAAAGATACTTTCTTTCAAAAAAATAATAATAAAAGAGACCAATAAATTTCAACCATATGGACTCCCCATTTTGATTTATGCTTACGATATTGGTGCTTTCGTTAAGAGGGCTCAATTCTCCAAAAGGGTTAAGTGGATGGTTTTGAGAGGAAATTGAGTGAAGTGTCACTACTAGAAATATAGGATTTAGTAAAATTTATTTAGTAACATTTGATAAAATGTTACTAATTCACTTAAAGTAATACTTTTTGCAACATTTGTGAAGTTCAATGTACCGTAAGTGACATAAAAAAATTAGGTATTCTTTCATTTTTCTGGATCTTCCTCCACTATTTTCTCTTCGTTCCTCACCTCGCCAGAGAAACCTCTCCCATCGATCAGAAAATCTTCGTTTCCTGCAACCTCTATTTCTCACCTTGCCGGAGAAGAGAAGATTTCTCATCGATTGGAAAAATGAACGATCTCATCTGCGCGCGATGGCGGAGTGAGCTTCTCTTTGCCACAATGTGTGTGAAGCTCCAAATCTTGAAGCTGAGGTGTTTCTATCTTCCAATTTCATCTTCTTTTGTTCAATTTTATATGTTGCGTTTTTGCTCAGATGTGGAAATTGTGGTAGTGGTTGATTTGTTCAATTTTATATGTTACTGAGGTGTACATCGAGTGAAGTGAAAGCCGAACATTGACTCTCAAATGGTGATGCATTGTTAGTAGTCCCACATTGGAAAGTCTCAACTAAAAAGTGAAATTTATAAGTCAAGAAATTCTCCACATAATGGACTCATCTTGTATAGGATAGACTTTCCCATTTGACTTATATGCTCATAACACGATCCTAATTAGATAAATTGTGCTTGTTCTTTGTTGCGGGCTAGGGGCAGGCCAATTGGCTTAAAGCGTATTTAAAACCGGGGCTTTTCATTGACCAAAAAAAAACCGGGGCTTTTCCTTATGAAATGTTTTTACAGTATCTTGGTGTGCATGCATGATTGTAGTTTTTTTTTAAGCAAGCATGCATGGTTCTAATTAAACCTTTATAAGTTATTTTTTGTATATAACATTGAAATTATCAAAAAAATCAAAATGAAAATAGGTAAATTAAGCAAATAGGAAAGGAAGAAAGTAGTCGTGAATAATATAAAATAGAAAAATATTTATGCTTAAAAAAATTAGCTATTAATGTTGTAATTAAAAGGCTCTTTGTTCTGCGTTGCCCAGCCCATGCGTGGTAATCAGGTTGGGAAATATGGAGTCATAGACTATAGATGGGGCAGTGAGTTATCTTGATTAAGCATTCTACGATTTGAAATGATAAACTTGCATATTTGACATTACTGCACTGCACGTATCTAATCATCTCTGATAGTCATAATAGTAATTTGAATTTGAAAATGAAGTTTCTAGTGAAGCGAAGCAACTCCATAAACAAAATGAAGAGTCACAGTGTAACAGTGACATGTCTAGTTTCTTCACCTCGACCGAGCGAGAAGGTTGAATCCGTAGTCCTGTTGCGATACCTGACACCAACTCTATATTCTCCTAAGAATCCATAGAAGCTATGGGAACCATGCTCATCTGTGATTCCCTCTACACGACCACTTTGCCACTCTTGAAGAAGCTTGTCCACCACATCACCTGATGGTAAGTTCTTGAAATCATTGTCCGTGAGGCACATTTGGTAACACCCATATGGATGAAGTGCCGTCCAAAGCATTATCCCATTCACAGAAGGGTGTGAAAAGCCTTCCCTCAACACTTCTTCCAAATAAATTGCCTGAGTAAAGAAGGGGAAAGCAGAAAAATCAAATTAAGCAAAAAAGGGATTTAAATAGTCTATGGATTCAACCCATATAAAATATGAGTCTTTTCCTAAAAAAAAGTAAAAGGATCTAGGCTTAAATAAGCTTTCGGTCCCTGTAAATATTCGAATTTTAATTTTAGTCCATTAAAAAAAAGTCAAACTATTTTAGCCCTTTAAAATTTTTTTTTTGGTTTTGGTCATTTTAATGCTAGGTGGCACACTATGACCCAGTCAGCATGCCTACATGGCAGAAACGCTGATGTGGCCTATATATGTTTTGAATTTAGTTCCTATAAAAATTTTAAGTTTTGAATTTAGTCCCTTTCAAAACTGAGATTTTGATTTTAATCCTCCTTTCTCCTCCACCACCACCACCTCCACCTCCTTCCCTCCTCCACCCCCTCCTTCTCCCACCACCACCCCCTCTCTCTCCTCCTTTTCCCTCCTCCTCTCTCCTCAACAACCACCTCCTCCACCACCACCACCCCCACCCCCCTCTCTCTCTCTCCCCACCACCACCACCACACAAACTCTCTCTCTCTCTCTCTTTTTCTCTCTCAACTCAAGGAACCCGAATGAATTCTACTACTATCCCGGGTTTGGTCCATTGTGGGGGCTCAATTTGTTGTTTTTGTGAAATTTTGATTATTGTAATTTTGTTGTTGTAGTGTGTCTGCAGTGATCGAAGCACCATGTGAGAGAAATCTAACTTGAAGCTGTTAGGGTTCATCGTGGACCTTATGTTGAGTTTAACATTTTAGTAAGGACTAAAATCAAAATGAATTATATTTACAGGGACTATTATATGAACATTACATGTTTATAAGGACTAAAATCAAAAACCATAATTTTTATAGAAACCAAAGCACATCAACTGAGTCCAAACTTCCATTGATACTTTCATAAAAAATTTCAAAGAACAGAAACTCAGATTGGAGGGGCTTGCGCACAAGGTGTTTCAGTGGTATTTATGCAGAATGGAGGGCTGGTTTGCTCATCGATTTTGAAGTTTCTGTCATTGAAACTTGAAATTGCATGAAAAATCATTTATAGGTGGTGGGGATTGGCTGAAGAGTCATCGATTTTTTTTTTTTGTTTTTCACTTCAGAGAGAGGGGAGGGGGGAAACGGAGGAGAGAGAGAGAGGGGGGTGGTGGTGGTGGTGGAGGAGGGGGGAGAAGGAGGGGCGTGGTGGTGGTGGTGGAGGAGGGGGGAGAAGGAGGGGCGTGGTGGTGGTGGGAGAAGGAGGGGGTGGAGGAGGGGGGAGAAGGAGGGGGTGGTGGTGGTGGTGGTGGGAGGGGGGAGAAGAAGAAGGAGGTGATGGAGGAGAAAGGGAGGATTAAAATCAAAATCTCAGTTTTGAGAAAGACTAAATTCAAAACTTAAAATTTTTATAGGGACTAAATTCAAAACGTATATAGGCCACATCAGCGTTTCTGCCACGTAGACATGCTGACTGGGTCATAATGTGTCACCTAGCACTAAAAGGTCCAAAACCAAAAAAAATAATTTTAAATGACTAAAATAGTTTGACTTTTTTTAATGGACTAAAATCAAAATTCGGATATTTACAGGGACTAAAAACTTATTTAAGTCAAGGATCTAATAAGTAAAATGATTTTAATTGAAAATAAAAAAAATTGATAACATAACATGTGTTGCAACTTGAAAGTTCAAGACTTAATTTTCTGATATAATTAATAATTGATTGACTTGCTCCAGCTTACCTGTGTATCTTTATCAAGTGTCTTGCTTATATCAACCTCAGTGAGCCAAATGGGAAGATCTAGTGTTGCCAGCTTGTCTATGATGGCTCTGATAAGGGGAGGATTTGGTGTTGTGAAGTGACCCTCCAAGCCAATTCCATCCATAAAGACACCATTTTGTCGCAGTTCTCTTATCCGAGAGATATAGGCGTCAACACTGGAATTTATGTCACTGCACGTTTCCACAACATTGAAGTCATTCATAAACAGGGTTGCTAATGGATCCGATTCATGTGCTGTCTCAAAGAAATGAAACGTGGCATCAGGTCCAAGCCTTTGCTCATAGAAATCAAAATGGAGCATTTCATTGCTGACATCCCAGTGTACGAACTCTTCTTTGTATTGGTTCATGAGACTTCGTATCCGTGAATTCACAGCAGATCGTAACTGGGTACCAGTAAGGTTAAGAACCCATGCAGGATTGTATCTTGGGTCTTCCCAGAATATATTGTGCCCTCTAGCTATGATTTTGTTCGTTCTAACGAATTGCATCATCTGGTCTGAAATGGTGTAATCGACCCTGCCTTCGTCAGGCTCTGTGGCGTACCATTTGAGCTCATTCTCAAAGACTGCAGCATTGAACCGCTTTACGAACCAATTCTGTACGGGCAAAGTAAAATTGAGGCTTGTTTTTGTACTTCTGTTACTTTTTTTGCATAAGATAAGATAAAATATACAAACCTGATATGGCAAGTTGCCAAGAATGGTCTTTGCTATTGCAGATCCAATAGGGAATTCTCTTGATATCTGCTCTACATAGACAACAGCTCCTTGCAATTTCCTTCCATTGGTATCTGATACATGAATGGTGACTGCACGCTTTCTTTGCTGTCAAATGCAAGAGGGAAACAAAATTAAACTCTTCTGCCTTAAGCTCTATAGCACGCACATGCATAGCTTTTCTTTGAAAAACTTGGTGTTTTTCCCAACTTTATTGTAAGAGTATATTTGCAATACCATAACTTTTAGATCAGTTTTGTTTGGTCATAGTTGAACACGATAAGAAAAAATACAACTATGCATTCGATTGTGTTGCTTGGACTCACAGTATTGATCATATACTGTTGATTGAATCTCCATTGCAGCTTGGTAAATGGCTGCAGTGATGGGCTTGCTATATCTATATTGACATCTTTACCATCAGCACTCTGCACAAATTACCAAAACCAAAGAAACAAAGCCAAATATATCTTAAAGCAAATTACTAAGCTGAAAAGTTTATTACTGAATAAAATAATAAAAGAAAAAGCAAGCTAGTCACCTGAAAGAAGATGGTGGATAAATTTGAAGGCCAATCCAGAACAAATCCACCCTTCAGAAATGACCAGCATCCACGCTTGGCCGAAACTGTCCCAATGCAGTCATATGTCTCCTTTTCCGTTTCCAGGCTCGCCTTTATCATAGCTGAATGTGAACCTTCTACCCTTAACCATACTGTAATATGCAGTACCAGGCACCCACATCATATGTAACAACAGTGAAATGGGGCACCTAATTCTAACCATTGGAAAAGTAAACATGTCTAAACCCGTAAATTAGATATTGATTGAACTTTTAAGATAAGGTTTCACACTCAGATTAAGTATTTGGTAATATCACCAACAGCAGCATTCCGTTGTAGTCTAGTTGGTTAGGATACTCGGCTCTCACCCGAGAGACCCGGGTTCAAGTCCCGGCAACGGAATTTTTTTTTTCCCTTTATCAGAAGTGCGCGTTTAGTTTTCGTGGCGGCACTGACTACTTTTCATTTTTTATTACTAACCAAAAGAGCATAACCCCAATGAAAAAGTTGAAGTAACGCAAGGAGTGTAATTGTAAAAAGGACATAACCAAACCGTACCAGAAAAGGAGTAGATGGAGCCCTGAGTGAGATTATAGAGGACGAGTGAAGGCATGTTGCTATTAACAGCGTAGGAGGCAATGCTGGCTTCACTCCTGAGATTGAGAACTCCTCCTCCGTAAAGTGGTTTCTCGGGCTGCTCTTTGCACTGTCCATAAGTGTCAACCACACAAGTCACAATTGATCTTTTCCGTCAAATAACATGTATCACAAAGACCCACTGACATAGAAAAGTACTACAGGTTTAATTGTCCTTCAAAAAAAAAATAGAGTAATATTCTCAGTTCAATGTGGAAATGTCATTTTAATTACCTGAGTGTAAGCAGTAGAGTCATATAGGGGTCCATCTGCAGCAAAGTAACCAAAATTATGACAAAAAACTAATTTATAAAAATATTTGAGAATATTAATAATATAAAATGTGCCTCTCAAAATAAATTAACCAGGGGAAGGAGTAGGAATAAGAACGAACCATAGAAGGGAGAAACCAGAGAAACCCATAGTAGGAGGAAGAAAACATAATGGATACAGAATGAAATGTGCTGCATCCTTAATTAGACGTAGGAAATTGGAACTGGTCACTCTCCTACTGACGAGAAACAAAACTGTTTTAAACTGTGAAAGGGATGTAGACAAATGCCCGTGTTATTGTTAGTACTGTCTCCCAGAATACACGAGAGAGGGAAGGAAGGAGAAACGACAAAAGGATTGTACTTTGAGGTTAATGGGATTGGGGAGGTGATGTATATCACAAGGGAACAGGGGACCAGTGACGAAGCCCGTGCTCTGCTTCACATGTTGTGTGAAACTGTGAAAAACAACTTCGTGCGACACTGTTCATTGAGTGACTATGATTAATTATATACACCACCGTTTGCAGATGGCCACGCTTTCTTTGCTTTGAGCAGAAAACGGAAAAGGAAGAGAACCCACAAGAGAGTGTGTGTGTGTTAATGTGTTATAATGAGACTCAAGAAAATATTTTTCTTCTCGTGTCAAAAGAAAATAAGAGAAAAGATATATTTAAAAAATATAAAATTATTAACGCAAAGGTCTGATGTGCAAGTATCATGTCCTTTGTAACCTTTTCTTGGATGATATGCAAGACCAACACTGCCAATAAATGCTAGTAAATTCAGGATATTGGTATATTTTTCTTGTATTTATTAGTTCGATTCTTTCGATAACATGGAAGCTACACCGATTGAATGTTTAAGCTTTAGACTATGGCAACCCTATTTATTGATTACCCACGTAGGACAATAGGACGAAAGCAGGTCATCCTAATTTGGGATAAGTTGTTGGGTGAATGGAAGATAGGTGGCTGTTATAAAATCTCATAAAGCTGTATTAACGCAGCTTGCTTATGCTTGAAATTTTGGATTCTTTAAGAAAATTAACATTTATATATGGACCTTCCCAGAATGGTATAAGTATTGGTAGTGGAGATCCCATCCCATCCCATCACCACCTCCTCAGCGATCATTGTAGCTTCGAGGGACCATTGAATGAATACTCATTAGCTAAACCATAGGATAGGACTGCACGCGCTCTACTTTTTTTGAATCATATGATATGATGATGTGAATTCACCCCACGATGAGCACAATGTAGAGCTCTCCCCACCCTTTTAAAATGCCCTGTACTTCTAGCATGGGAACCAACCACTCTAGACAACACAGAAAAGGGAAAAATAGAAACGACTCACAAAAAAACCACACAAACGTTTTTTTTTTTCAGATCAGCAAATATTTGCCTTTAACTGAAGTTTGCTCCCCTGTTTTCTGCTTGGCATGACCAACCCCTATCCAAATTTGTTGATTTCTACTGAAATAAGGCAACACACACCCATCAATAAATTCTATTCTATCTCGCTGGGCTTTCTACGTAGTGCGGTCCACAAATATGCTCTTTTCGGTTCTGATGATTAGAGACTTTGTGGACCTACCTTCTTCTCAGCTGGGCCTCTTTCGTATTGGTCCTTCCCATTGAGCGTTTTGGTTGTCATTAGGCTTCTTGAACAACAGTTTGCAAGTTGCAACGCTATTCTCTAGTCGTCTTCAGGCCGACCCAAGTGTGGTTGCGTTAATACTGGACCTTACCAACACAAAGTACAGATTCAACAAGAAATGGACTGATTGACAAAAAAAAACAAGAAATGGACTGATGAGCCAAAAAAAAAAGAAGTGGATCTGTGTTGATCTGTTTTGTTTTTTTCTCGTTTCTCTTTTTTTCTGTTTCATGTTTCATGCTCTGTGTTGTTTTGTTGTTTTGTTGTTGGTTTTTCGTTTTAGGGTGTTTTAGATCTGGTTTGTAGTTCCTTTTGTTTGTTTGTTTTCTGTTGTGCTCTTTGTTCGTGTTCGTTTTGTACTTTGTCCTGTTTGGTGTCTCTGTGTTATGGTTTCTGGACCAATGAATCATTGTTTTGCTCTCCTCCTCCGCAACCGCCGGTTCTGTGCAACCTCCTTGGGACCTGAAAGAAGAAGAAGAAGAAAGAAATTTTAAGGCATGTGGGTTGTATTGGTTGAGACAGATGAGTTTAAATGCCCCAAATGGGTCACACTCATTCCACTCATTAATATGTTTTGACATGTCGGAAGTTGCTCGGTTGTTGTTTAGTTGGGTTGTTGCTATTGTTGTTTGTTGGTTTAGATCCGTATCCTTTTTTTGTATCCTTTTTGTTTTGGTAGTTGTAGTTTTTTTGTTTTTTCTCTTTTGGTTTTTGTTTCGTTGCTTTCCTTGTCTGGCGTAGGTAAGGTATGTTACAGTGGTGGGTCTTGGTTAGTAGCGTTGTAATTTGTATGACTCTGCATATATTTTTTTCTTACTGTAGATGCCGTATGGCTGGGTTTTACCCATGCAATGATATTCCTCTTACTGACAAAAAAAATTTTAATTTTTTTTCACAATAAGAGCATGGGCATAAAATTTAAGTTTCTAAATCAAAATACTAATCATGATCATGGGAAAAAAGTTATAGAGGGAATATAAATTAAGTACCTGTGGGCTGTGAGTCTGTGATGAAACGTGGGTGAAATACTTTTAACTATTCCCATAGAAGTGGATTAAATCAACCTCTAAATTTTATACATGAGCTTTTACGGTAACTTTAAAAAATCAATAATTTTAATACCATTGTTTTGTTAAACAATAGTAGAATTAACTTCTATTTACTAATGTTTTGCCATATCATTTTTTCTTAAGGATTGTAACTCTTTCTTATTAGACACCCTAGTCCCTATACATTTAAATTCCTTTTAGTTTTAAAATATAAAACATGATCGACTAAACTTTTAAAATAACTTAATTGTTTCTAAAATCAAAATATATTGATATCTCAAAAGCAACATCAATGAACCTTTACAATAAAAAAAAGTTTGTACGGTAAAAAAATATATATGATATGAATTGATTATGTGAGATATCATTCTCTCATCGGTCAAAAAAAACAACAATACCAAAATCGTTACATTGCTGATTGTAACATAGAAGTTTCCATTTTATATATATATAGGATAGGATGGCTTATTAAATTACTTTTTTTTTAATATTCTAAAATTCAAGTAGCTTAACTAAATATTATTGTAAAAAATTAACCAAACTTGTTCTTTTAACAAATAGAAAGACTAGACCTAGTAAAGGGTATTTGCTTTCATGTGTGGAATATTCCCTATTTTTCATCTCTCGCACTCGTCTCGTGTAATGCTCCCTTCCCTTTGGGGTAATTTATTTAGTTTAAGGTGCCATTTACGGCGGTGAACTACTAAAACTTTACCATCATGGTGAAGTTGGCCTTTCACCTGTTATAATAGGTTGACCAGTTTTCCACTGAATTAGATATTTCCCCCACAAATATGTATAATTGTTAATTTGCCCCTGCAGTGTAGGAATTAGTAAAATGGCCTTGAATTGTTTGAATTTGGTAATTCATGGCCCTGAATTGTTTGAATTTAGTAATTCATTCCCTTTTCTTCGAACTATATATTATGGGATTTAATGGATTCTTACATTTTTTTAAAATAATTTACTTATAATTGTTGTTAAAATTTTAATTACGTGTTATTAATTATATTACTTGATGAGTCGGATTATTAATTATTATTATTATTATAAAAATGATTTATTTGATTTAGCCCTAATTCCCAAATCCCCTGTTCTCTTATTTCTTTCTCCTCCTCATCAATTCCTTATCGATCACCATTGAAGCTCTTTAGTTTCTTCTTCCATATGTACGTTGGAAAGCCACAAAGCACGTTCCACTATGATTTATTTGAGTTTGTTTTCCTCTGTTACCTTATTACCTTACATCAACATCAATATCCCCTTGTTTTCCAATGGCAATGTCCGATTTGAAGGGTTTGAGAAATGATTAGAGCTCCATTTCTTTGGTGATAATCAAAACAATATACCATCCACCAATTGGGTCTCGAAATTAGCCAGTGGAAGAGAAAGATTGAAAATGGATTTAAACAGAGATTAGGGAAAAAAACAGAAACAGCAAAAGCATATGAAATTGTTCCTCTGCTAGGTAACAAGCTCAAGGATGCAAAGAGAGTTCCATTGTTTGTTTTTCTCTTGAAGGCTTTGCTTTTTGGACTAGATTACCCAATACCCGTTACAATCTCAGGAATTTTTTTCTTATCAGAGCAGTGAATGGACGATATGCGACGCCAACTATAATTCCTCCTCTTTCCACCGAATCCCCTGCGACGACTCTGGCTGCACTACCATCGGATTTCGGAGGCATCTCCTGCACCTTGTGTGTGGGTCTGATTTGGGGGAGACCTGGTAATAGCGGAGGAAGGGGAGTCACGGGTCTCATCTGGCGATTAGGGTTTTTAATTGTAATTTTGTTTTATTAAACCATTTTATTATTTAATTAATTCAGATTTTAAATAAAAATTCAATTTAACTATAATGATTTTTTTGATATTATTATACCAAGATATGTTAACATTACTCCCTCCTTCCTTTTTTTCAAGTCTTTTTAGGGTTTTTTTCCTTCCAACTATACCCTTAATTAATGCGTTTTGAGTTGAGTGATAATAATCAAAAGGGGGTATTTTGGTCTAACATTTACTCAATTAAAGGTAGTCACAATAAGCATTGCAAAGTTTACCAACTCCTGATCCTACCTCATTATTCGTCTAACCATACTTTTATTTTGTTTATGCTTACACATAGACTTATTTTTCAATAACTGTAACTATCTTATAAATAAGTCATACTCCTTCACTTGTAATTAAGCTTGTATGCATGTTATCGTACAAAATACTCATACACATGTACTCAACTAAATTAACAACACGTATCTTTTATTATATTTTTTATATTTAATTTAAATTTTACTATTATTCTATAATTTTTACTATTTTTAATAATATTATATATGTATATATAAACACCTCAAGCACAAGGTTAGCCAAAAGTAGTTAATGTACTTCATTTAAGGGAACAGACTCCGCTAGTATCGGTGTTCAATCCCCAGTCATGCAACAATCTGTAACCAGACTTTACTTACCTCTCGGCCTAACATATATTAGTAGTCTCGGGGTAATTTTTCCCTTGGGATACTGTGGGTATCAAAAAAAAAAAAAAATATATATATATATATATAAACACCTCAACTTGATAGCAACATAGACTATTGTATACACCTAATTGTGCAATACTTAACTAGATATATCTTAATCTTTTTACTCACCTACTCCCACCCCTTTTGGTTACAACATTTATTTTAATTTCGTATATATTAAATTTAAATTTTATCTTCGGTATGTGACTCACTTGGTAAACTCAACAGATATAAAATGGCATAAAGTTCGAGTTTTGGGGTTCGAACCCCTACTTCC
Source organism: Glycyrrhiza uralensis (assembly GCA_030159175.1). Taxonomy (NCBI): domain Eukaryota; kingdom Viridiplantae; phylum Streptophyta; class Magnoliopsida; order Fabales; family Fabaceae; genus Glycyrrhiza; species Glycyrrhiza uralensis. The sequence continues at coordinate 55,823,184 of BRZY01000005.1, forward strand.
TACCTTCTAACAAGTAACACACTAATTATTATCAGTTGACCTATAAAAAATATTACATTATAATTTTTATAAAATATTTTTAATTAAAAAATAATTTTTTTAATTTTTAATTCCAACCAACTTAGAACACATCTCATCTGAAATAACTTAGGTCTCAACGAAATGAACTTCTGAAAAGTTAAATGGATTTTCAAAACAATAATAAATGAATTCCCTGCAAAAAGACAACTTTGGGCCAGCAAATTATTTTGAAAAATATTGGGCCATAATTAACAAAATATATGTCAACATTTTTACTCACCTATTTCTAGCCCTTTCAGTTACAATATTTAATTTCTTATATATTAACTTTAAATTTTTGACCTAGTAGTTCACTCACTCCATACAATACACAGATATAAGGTGGTATAAAGTTGGACGTGTGGGAACCCCTACTCCCTAGTGTCTAACAATTAGCGCATTAATTATTAACCAGTTGTTGTATACAAAATTTATTATATTTTATTTTTTAAAATTTATTTTTAATTAGTAATTAACCTTTTTTAAATATTTTAATTCCCACGTTAAATGACTGTTCAAAACAATAATATTTGATTGTTCAATACACATTTGTCTCAACGAAATTAACTTCTTATACGTTAAATGAGTGTTCAAAACAATAATAGTTAAATTCTATGCTAAAAGGCAAATTTGGGCCACTAAGGTAATTTTTAAAAATGTTGGGCCATAGAATTAATTAATAAAAGATTATTGAATTTTACGAATTACTACATAATGTAAACCTACTTCTGCAAATTACTATAACTTCGGCCTTAACCTTCTTAGAAGGTGACCGATCTGAAATCCTAGCCATTGAATATTTTATTAGTTTATCAATGGTTGTGCTTTGTAGGTGGCCCACTTCACCATGATGGTGAAGTTTATGCACTTGACCACCGTAAATGGCACCTTAGTTTAATGAAGTACAAATAAGGATGTGCAGGCAAAACAACATTTTGAGAGAGGTAGGACAAGAATTCGTAGAAACGCCACTTACGGAAAGTCAATATAGTAGTAGTAGTACCATTTTATAGTTGGGGAAAAAAATCGTTTCACTCAGAAACAGTATTACATATGTCTAATTAAAGAAATAAAAATAAAGAATATCCAGTTGTTGGAGCAATTAAGCAAGAATTAATTGGAAGGAGGGGGGGATACAAGGGAATTGAATTGAACTATAGAGGAGTCCAGCAGGAAGAGGATTTAGGGTTCCAGAGTGCAGGGAGCAAGAACTTGGTATCCCCCAAACCACGGGCATTGAAGACTCCACCGGTTCTGGGGTCCACCGGTAGCTTGGCACCCGGTGCTGCGAACAGAGCAGGGCACATGGTGGTTGCTTCAAAGGTTTCTCCGTGTCCATTTGCGTAGAATCCATCCCCGTATGGGTTGGTCACGGCTCCGGCCAATCCTCCCGCCAGTAACATCACCATGGCATCCGCTCCTACGTTCCCGCTCGGTGGCCTCATCGTCGCTCCCTTCTTTGGGCTCTGCACAAACGGCCATGCACATTCAGGACACTCCTCCTCTGGGTCCCCCACCGCCACATATGCTTGCTCCCCTGCAATTAATTCATCATAAACACTATTATTATTATTATTATTATTATTATTATTATTATTAATCAATCACTAATGAAATTAGTTTCTGAAAAGGTTGTTATATAAAGGGACGGGGGTAGTACCGATAAGTCCGTGCTGGGCGCATGATCCGGCGCACATGTCTTGGACGGTGACGCCCTTGGAGGCGACGATGATGGCGAGGGTGTTGGGCTTTCCACCGGTTGCCTTGGGGAGAAGCATCTTGATGAAATCTTTGATCAAGACTTTCCCTAAGGAGTAATTTGGATCAGACTGTTCGCTCACCACATTCACTGTGATCTTGGGGTTGCCGCGTGCCGGTGCCTTGGTGAACGATTGATAGCTCTCCACAATTTGCCACCACGACGAGACCTGGGGAGCAGCACCGGCAGTGGGGTTTAGGGACTTGAGGAAGGAGAGAACGGCGTCTTTTTGCACCTTCTCAACTGCACCGTACCATAAGATGCCAACGTTCAGGTTCCCGGTGACGAGGCGCCCTCCATGGTGGGTCAGAGGTGCTGCTTGAGGGCCCGCGGAGAGTGCGAGAGGGAGAATGATCAGCAGCGACAAGGAGAGACCAAGAGAGCGAAGAACAGAAGATGACATGATGCCCCTTTTCCTTCCGATTTTATTTTATTTTTATTTTTTATAATCCCTTTTCCTTCCGATTTCCCATTGCTCCCTCTTCCCCTATTTATATTCGCTTGCTTGCGTTTCCCAAACCTCAAAAAATGGATCTCTAACCAATCGCTAGTTTGCTCTAATTTGGGTAAATGCATAATGGACTTACATTTAGATGGGAAATGTTCATGAGAGAAATAGACGGAATAGGATCAAACAATTAATATTAGTAGTCAACAGAGAACATAGTGGAAAAAGGGGCCAAAAATAGCCTCATTCGCTTGGTGCCGATGGCTATGGGCGAGAATGGAAGGCAGGACGAGGAGGGGAGCCCTTAATATTTCTCTTCCTTTTAATAATGCTTAAATTAACTAGTAACTTCTTCGTATTTTTTCACCGCTTTTTACATTTCAAGAACCCAACACTATTGAGGGTTACAATTCGTTTAATATTACTGTTCACGTTTACCAAGACCAATTACAATTGAGTAAATTGTTTCTTTTTTGCTTAAAAAAATTCAATTGAGTAAATTGACTATTTGATTAAACTTAAACTGAATAAATACATTAATGTGATAGTGCTATGTTTAGGTCATGTAAAAGTAAGAGTGTGTGTGTGTATATATATATATATATATATATATATATATATATATATATATACTACTCTAGACTCATATATAAGTAAAAGTAAGTGTGTGTGTAAAAGTTGACTTATATTTTGGACCACCATATTTGAATTTTTTTTGCTTATAATTCAGTCCAGAGGGTATATATATATATATTTGACAAGAAAGTAAACATATATATATTTGACAAGAAAGTAAACATATTTTAATATAGCATAATATAACAATAACAATATATGTGAAAAGTGAGTTATGAAATTTAGGGGAAAATATTACTTGGAGTCGTTACTCATAAAGGTCCAATCCAGTATTTGTAACATGTGCCTTCTTAACTTTATTATTGATTATTGATATTCCTTTTTTGTCAAAATTATTTAACTTTTGTGATAACATGTCAAAATTATTTAATAGTCTTTTTTTTTGTCAATAAAAGGTTGATATTATTGGGTAAAAACCCCACCATACGGTTAATAGTCTTTACTCAACACCACATAGGGTCTGTTTGGATTGACTTATGTAGAGCTTATGAACACAACTTATGACTAATTCATAAGCTGTTTTGGGCTTATTTTTCATAAGCTACCCAGGATAGCTTATCAAAATAGCTTATGGCTTATATAAAATAAATTTCACTATAATTTTTCTTCGATTATAAAAGTAGCTTATACAGCTTATGTCATAAGCAGTAGATAAGCTTGTTATCCAAACAGGGCCATAGTGTCTGTTGCGATGGGCCCATATTTCAACACTTATAGCTTATCGCTTCTAGCCATTCTCTTGTGCAAAGAATGGAATTTATTTTTTTGGTCATATAAGACTTCATTAAACGGATAAAGCCTAAAGCTCAAAGGCAATACACCATATGCACGACTAATAGAATTCTTTTGGGCCTCGAAGATGTGAAATACAAGTTTTTTTTGATAGTTTTTGGTTGAACAAAAATCTTACTCATCCATCCATGTAAGATGGAAGATGGGCCTGATACTAGTTAGTGAGCCTTATCATCTTCGTCTTGTGCCCCTTCCTAGAAAGCCGAAAAACTCACGAAGTTTGGACCAAAAAAGAATAAGGACCTATTTGGATTGACTTATGCAGAGCTTATGAACACAGCTTATGATTGATTCATAAGCTGTTTTGGGCTTATTTTTCATAAGCTATCCAAGATAGCTTATCAAAACAGCTTATGACTTATATAAAATAAGTTTCACTATAATTTTTTTTCGATTATAAAAGTAACTTATACAGTTTATGTTATTAACAGTAGATAAGTTTATTATCCAAACATGGCCTAAAAAGAAAAACTCACGAAGTTTAACTTCACTATGATCTGTTTCAAATTCAATACATTTCCATTACTTGACCAAAAAAAAAAGAACGATTGGGATGCTGTCATGACAATTTTCTTTTTTTATAACAGTCATGATAAATTTTTATACCTGGAAATCTGGCAAGTAATAATATGCTACATTCCTCAGATAGATATAGTGTTATACTATAGCTAATGACCCAAAAAAAATAGTGTTATACTATAGCTAACTCGCCTTGGTTAGATTGACTCACCTTGATATATCGATCTAATTAAGATTGGGAATCATGATATCTCGAAACAATTAGGGTGTGATGAAATATATAACTTATGAAAAAAAAATATTGATCACATGTGTAACATCTAACTTGATTTTAAAATTATTTCAAGTATTCACTATAAAAATATAATAATATATTGTGATTGTATGGATTGGGAACCATAGTATTCATAGCCAATTTGCCCTCATCTAATCTAATGATCGTAAAAAGAAAAACTTTTTATAACAAATACTTTTTATGGGTATTTATTCTATTTAGGTTGAATTGTCATATCTAATCCATGGCCACACTCAATCATGCTCAACTTTAATCACTGTAAAAAAAAAAAAACTGTAATCATATATACATAGTAATCGCTTAAGGCATCTGTTTTAAAAGAATTATTTATTTGTCATGTAGGAACAAATATATTACACAGTAGTTTCAAGATATTTTCTTAAAATTTAATAAATATAATAAAAGAAGAATAAGTATACTAAAAGTATTAAATATTTATTTATTTATCAACTAAAAATATATTATGAGAAATTGTGGTTGAAAATCTGAAATATTTTGTTAAATTAAATATACTCCTAATATAGTTGCCAAAAGTAAAGAATTAATAATTTAGCTTGGTTCCTCTCCATCTCTCGGCTGTAATCACGCCCAATCCATCAATGGATGCCTGTATCGCTATCGATGACTGATAATTGAGAATTATTCTTTGATCTTTATTTATTCGAGTTGACTCCCGAAGAACAAATGTCGTCGTGACTCAAATCAGACCCCTCCTCCAACTACTGACAACAAAACTCATTTGGATGTCTAAAATTCATTTTTGTTTTCAAAACTTATTTGTCAAAGCTAAGTAGCGATAAAAGTGAAAAATTGCATGATGATCTTTCGTGTGTAGGTAGTCGACAAAACATGAGTAGGTTTGTCTCCAATTTGGTATGCATGGAAACAAAGTGCATGAAGTAAATTGAACAGTGAGAGGATTAGTCATGGCATATTCATGATATATATGGAATATGGAAATTAATTCCCTAATTGTTTCAAAGAAGTTGTACGTTGCACATTTAAATGAGAATCCAAGTCATGGTAAAAGAGTACTCCATGTATCTTTTCCTCTATAGCTAAGACCAGAGTTCATGAATTTTCAATACTTGTCATGTGATTGGAAAACTTTTTTAACGAATTCTAAAGCATCAAAATGAAGTTTTAACTTAAAGAATGTGTCTTAATGTTTTTTTTGTCAAAACTCAGTTTTAATTAGTATTTTAAAATTCATGTAAACGGTGTTCTAAACACACTTTTAGTGGTGGTTTTACACAAGGAGGGGTCTAAGTTGGTTATATATAAACAATCATAGCATGCTCTAATTCAATGTCTGACAAGAATTAATTTAGAAAAATAACTAGAACCTTTGTAATAAATATTGGTGAAGATATTTGAGAAAAACTTCAGATGAATGCTTTGTTTAATTTCATCAGTATATGTATTTTAACTAAGAGCATCCACAATGAAGCACATCACTTTGGGGTGCTTAAGTAGGTCCCACCGGTACACATCACAAATTTTTACCTTTTTGAACTTAAACACTTCATAAACATTAATCCGGCTCTAATTCATACACATTTTAATGGCTATTTTAACGGTAATCTGCATGCAGCTGTAACAAAAAAAATTAACTGTAATAATCTTTTACTATTTCTAATTCTATTTTATAGTTTTTTTTTCATTTTACAACACTTTTTTTTATTTAACAGTTTTTTTTAATTTAATTTTTGTATCTATAAAGTAAGGTATGACCCACCATGCATTTAATAAAGGGAGTGCTTAAGAGAAGTGCTTAACTAAGCACATATTTTAATAAACACCCCAATAAAAATGCTCTTCAATGCATAATTCTTAATAAGCATCGGTGCTTATTTGGTTAAATACTTATTAAACACCCAATTGGAGATGCTCTAACCATGCACACCAAAACTCATTAAAAGAACTCATAAAAATCACGCATGCAGTTTTATTCAAAATAAAATCCGATAAAGTTTAAATTTAAAATAATGATATTTTTTTTGGCAAGAAGAAAATAATGATATTTCTTCTTAAAAAATGATATTTGAAACTCTCATTATATACAAACATTCTTATTAGAAGTCTTTTTTTTAGCAGATTTCATATTAAAAGTCTTAATATACAAACTTATCAACATTATATATTCCGTGCATCTAGTAAACATTCATGAACGATTAAATATGTAAATAAAATGTGGGGAAATATAAAGGCCACTCTTTAGGTCTTATATTAAATGGTCATAAACATCAATCTGGCCATGGTGACAATTTATAATTGTTTTAAGTAGAGAAGACCATTAATGAACATCGTTTTAGGCTACGAGATTACAATTTCTGAATGAAGATAACATACACCCTTAATTTCCATGAAGTATATCGTGGGGCAACAGCTAAGGCATCAGGCTTCGGCCCCAGGGGAACCCATTGTGTAGTTTAAAGATTACTCCTATTAATTATTGTTTCTCCAATTGTGGCAAGCAGTGCAAAGCACAGAAAACGACCACTGACCATCCACACTGAAATTCCAAGCATCATTGGTCATCTTTTGTGGGCTCTTTCTAATATCTCATCCTTTCCTCTCCTCCCAATTTCTTTTCACTCCGTTTTTCTAGTAATTTCAAAATCTTACACATTACAGTTAAATAAGCAGGAACAGGGGTAATGAAATCCGAAGGGGAATAGATTTGAAGAATCAGCGGACGTAGCTATCATTCATTAGAAGCATATTGGAATGTTATCCTTTAGAATAATTTTAAATCTTTCTACATTTTATTCCTACAAATTCTTCTAATTACTAAATGGAAAAAGTATTAAATATTTTTTATATTTTCAATATATTAGTTGTATTCTCTTTCTTACTTTATAAAATAATAAGAGGATATGTTGGAAGATTTTTAAGAAAATATAACATTTCTCTATTCTTTATGAATAGAATTCTGATATTTAAAATATCTTTATATTTTCAACACCTACCTAACATTTATTTCTTTTTGTATCTCTCTTTTCTTATCACATCATTCTTCTATCATATCTATCATTTTTTTTAATTCTTATCTCTCTCTAAGTGTCATTTGGGTCTTGAGTGTCTATTAATAATTTTTCTTACTGATAATGACTTGTAAGAAAAGAGAAATGAAAAATATGATGAATAATTTAATAAAAAAAGAGAGAGATAAAAAGAAGTACAAGAGTGAGGTAAAAAAAATCAAAAACATTTGTATATGATTGACTTGCTATACAAGTAGTACTCTAATCAAAAATAAAAAAAAGTTTACAATTTTGATTTTTTCATAATTCATATCTTTTTGTCTTTTTTAAGAGTGGTGATACATGGACATCCAAAAATCACTCATCCTATACCCTAATGTGACATTTCAGTCACTTAATTAGAAAGTGTGCAGGGGATAGAGCAGATGTCCACCAAATATTAACGTTTTTTTAATCATATAACATTTTATATTTCTCACTTTGTTCTTTATTTTTTATTTTATTTTACACTTATCACGTCCCTTAATAAGACATGAGACTATCTTTATCTTAAAATTTAATCAAATCTAATCTAATCTAATTTAGGTCCAATTTGGATAATAAACTTATCTATTGTTTATGGCATAAACTGTATAAGTTATTTTTATAATCGAAGAAAAATTATTGTGAAATTTATTTTATATAAATCATAAGCTGTTTTGATAAGCTATCATGGGCAGCTTATGAAAAATAAGCCCAAAACAACTTATGAATTAGTCATAAATTGTGTTCATAAGCTCTGCATAAGCCAATTCAAACACGCCCTTAGTATAGAAACTAAATATTATAGTTAACTAACTACAAAAATAAATATCCTTTTTATTTTTTGTTTAAAATTGAAAAAGGCTCCCTGTCTGGCCCCCGCACTGCACATGCGTAGGTTGTTATATAGTGTAACTACTCCCTAGTCACTCACTCACCACTCTACCACTGCAAATGGCTAAAAACGTGGTGGTGAATGCCACTCCTCCTTCCCCACTACTTTCTGCGTGCTGTTCAATTTCATTCTGTTTAGCAGTTTTGTTTTTTCCACGGCTCAAGTTCCCAAAACCTTCATCTTCAAGATTGATTCAGAATCGAAGCCCTTTGTTTTCCCCACCCACTACCACTGGTACACCTCTGAGTTCGCAGAACCAACCCGCATCCTCCACCTCTACGACACTGTTTTCCACGGCTTCTCTGCGCTCCTCACCCATCAACAAGTCGCTTCCCTTAGCCATCACCCTTCCGTACTTGCGGTCTTTGAGGACCGTCGCCGTGAGTTGCACACCACTCGCTCCCCTCAGTTTCTTGGCCTCAGAAACCAGCGTGGCCTTTGGTCCCAATCCGACTACGGCTCCGACGTCATCATCGGAGTCTTCGACACGGGCATTTGGCTGGAGCGCCGGAGCTTCTCCGATGTGAATCTCGGCCCCATTCCCCGTCAGTGGAAAGGGGTTTGCGAGAGTGGGGTTCGATTCTCAGCACGTAATTGTAACAGGAAGTTGATTGGCGCCAGATTTTTCTCCAAGGGACACAAAGCGAGTGGCGCTTCCATCAACGACACCGTGGAGTTCCGATCGCCACGTGATGCCAACGGCCACGGGACCCACACGTCATCAACCGCGGCGGGCCGGTACGTCTTTCAGGCCAGCATGGCGGGCTATGCCTCTGGAATCACAAAGGGAGTGGCCCCGAAAGCCCGTTTGGCAATGTACAAGGTGTGTTGGAAGAACTTGGGTTGCTACGATTCCGATATCCTCGCCGCATTCGACGCCGCCATGGCCGACGACGTCGACATAATTTCAATCTCCATTGGTGGTGGAGACGGCGTTTCCTCGCCCTACTATCTGGACCCTATTGCAATTGGGTCTTACGGCGCGGTTACCAGAGGCATTTTCGTGTCCGCTTTGGGTGGCAATAACAGGCCCAGTGGAATGTCGGTGACCAACCTTGCTTCGTGGTTGACCACCGTCGGAGCAGGCACAATTGACCGGGATTTCCCCTCGGAGGTGACCTTGGGCGATGGTCGGAGGCTCTCCGGCGTGTCCCTATACTCTGGGGAACCGTTGGAGGAGGGGAAAATGTACCAACTAATTTACCCGGGAAAATCAGGGGTCATTGTGGATTCTCTTTGCATGGAAAACACCCCTCGATCCAAACACCGTGAAGGGGAAGATAGTGGTTTGCGATCGGGGAAATAATCCCAGAGTCGCCAAAGGTCTGGTGGTAAAGAAAGCTGGCGGCGTGAGAATGATTCTTGCGAACGGTGTCTCAAACGGAGAAGGTCTTGTCGGCGATGCCCATGTTTTTCCCACGTGTGCCCTCGGTGCGGATGAAGGAGATGCAATCAAAGCCTACATCACATCCTCTGAGAATCCAGCGGCCACCATTGATTTCAAAGGCACTGTAGTGGGAATCAAACCGGCGCCGGTATTGGCGTCGTTCTCCGCTAGAGGACCCAACGGTTTGAACCTGGAGATACTCAAACCGGACTTGATCGCATCGGGGGTCAAGATTCTTGTAGCGTGGAGCGACGCCGTTGGTCCTTCGGGTCTTGATTCCGACGGGCGAAGAACTGAGTTCAACATCTTGTCGGGTACTTCAATGGCTTGTCCTCACGTGAGTTGCAACACCCTTTCTCCAAAAAGGATATTACACCACAGTAACCAAAATTTTCTCAAGACTTAACAAATATTTGATAAAAGTTTTGTAAGTATTCTTCAAAAATATGGATAAATTTTTTTCCTTTTCTAAAATGATTGGTAAGTATAAGAAGATACCTCTGGGTTTTAGAAAAAGTACTTCATCATATAATAACCGTGTTATTTTACAAGGGTTTGCATCAGTACAAACCTAAGTATAAATTTTGCAAGAGTAATAAAACTAAAAATACTAATAAACCAAAAAGTACAAAAGTGTTTAAAGAAAAATATATATTGCTACTATGTAGGTGTGAGCCAGACCAACCTTAGACTATCCACCTAACTTAAGCATCCTAAGACGAAGATGTAACGGTAGCAGCAGCCTTCTAACTCTAACCCTATAACCTTCTTTTTGAGCAGTCTTCTTCCGCTTCTCCACCTTCTTTGCGTTACCATCTTCTGTCCGGATAGTATCCTTCATCTGCTTTAAGGGTAGCTTAACGTCTAAAACTAATCGGGTTTCTACTCTCCAGTTTGGTTTGTCCACTCTTCCAACAGTAGTAAGTACATAACCAGAATATGTACCCCATTGTGTACTAGGGTTTATCTTCCACCCCGACTTTCCAATCTCAAGGGGTTGAATCCTAAGACGTCGGATCAGGACTAACCCAGATCTCCGGTAAAACATCTACTCCGTCATGCATCAACACAACAGAGCAGGCAGGGTGAGACTCTAAGCAAGGTAATAAGAAAAGTAGGAGTACACCCAGCATATAGATCACTCATCAAACAATTTACACACCAAGTAGTCAAACAGAGCAATCAAAGCTTATAAACAGATCTCGTCTAAGTAGAACTTACCTTTGTGTTGCAATCCCATACTCATTCACCGAGAATCCATTACCGTTACATTATATTCCGACAGATGCTATAACAGTAGGATTCACTGAGAATCCATTACTGTTACACTCTTTAATTCTTTCCAATCCATTTATATATACGGTATTAAGAAAATTGCTTCTCTTCCAATCTTATCTTGTCACATATATACCGGGTGTCTAGTATTAAGAAACAGCGTACCAATACAGATCCCTGGCCAGAGTGAGACGGACTACTTTAGCCCCTTCAAAGGTCTCACTTCCTTTCTAGACAGATCCATACTGATAAACCATCTATCTTAACCATCACCTTGTATATAAATAACAGATAATAACGGGGTTTTCATAAATAATAATTTGTATTCTCTTTGCGGTAAAATTGTGTTTGTGGTAGTCTAAAATTCGCCATTATAACGGTATGTTTACAAAAGCTCAAAAGTGATTTTGGCATAACCTCCCTCCTTACTCGAAAAATCTCTACTTATTTGGGCATTATAACTCTACAAATTATTACTAGCACAAAACAATTGACTTAAAGCTATAACATAGTCATAAAGCATATAAAAGCTATAACCACCAAAACAAGCAATTCAAACATAAACAAAGATCAAACACTCATACTTCACAAATTACATTGCAAGAATAACCTCATACCTTGGCCTTAAGATGATGAAGAACAACCAAGAACACCAAAGAGAAATTTAAGAAAACTAGAGAGAAAATGAGAGAACTTTGTTGTTGTCTTGCTTCTTGAATTGGTGTGAGAAAATTTATGAAGCAAAGACCCCTATTTATAGTGAGGGAGGGGCGGCCAAGAGAGGACCAAGAGGGCAATAAAAATTTGTGACCTCATGCTACTTTTTAGCTAATATGTCATAAAACCCTAATTAGAAAACTATCCATTTTTCTAATTGGCTAATCCTAATGACTAAGCCTTGTGACTCATAAGAGAAAAACTCATCCAATGGCTGATTTTGAAAGTGGATGTCGACTAAGAGGAGAAGGAATGAAGGCCATTGGATTGCTTGGTCAAAAACTACAAGTTTATGTAGTTTTAGGTGGGAACTAAGGGTAAAATGGTCTTTTTACTTGCCCACCTTACTATTCAAGGTAATCATGATGTTCCCCTACTCTTATATACTTCTTAGAATTATATTTGAGCCCCTCAAAGTTCCTAAGTTCCTATATTATAGCTACTATACCTCTATTTGTCCAAATTCGGCTTATTCCGCAATTAAGAGTCAGAATAGTCTTTTTACTAATCTAATAAAAATAATTTAGAATAGTAAGAATTAACGAGGAATCTTGAAAATAGCATATAAAAGTCTTATGGAAGAATTTTGGAAATTTTACGGTAAGGGTAAGTCTTACAATTTGTATAAACAACGGAAAACGAACACGCCGTTATTGTAAAACAGCACTTTTTCAGAAAATTCTAGAAAAATTCCAGAAAATTTGTAAATTGAATTTAATTACTAATGGTCTCTCTTAAAATTTGATTTCGAGCCCTCATTGTTCGACATAAATCGATTTTGAACCAGAAACCTCTACTTTCCATACTTCATAAACGTTCAGAAAAGTAGTGTTTTAATCTGTTTCTAAGAAAATTATTTAAAAACATAAAAATATGATTCAGCTACTTAAAATCTTTTTCTGACCTCAAATCTGTCTCTGAATCAGGGTTTTACGCTTTCCGCAAATAACTGGGTCAAACCGGTAATTTTGAAAGTTTTCCAAAAATTTCAAGAAAATTCCAGAAAATCACAAATATTAAAAGAAACAACTTTTGTGAAGAAAGTTTGTTTGAAAAAGTTGGATTAACATGTTTGTGTTTTAAAAACCCTTTTTCGTCAATAACTGTAAATACGGACGTCAAACAGTAAGGAAAAAGTTACTGTTTTAATAAAATGATTTCATAAGTGTCTTATACTTTATTATTATATGACCAAAATAATTTTTTTAGCACCTAGATCACAGTATTTCATATGTAGACACTCAATTTTGTTCGAATTCTTATTCATTTTTAAAATTAAAAAAAAAAAGAAAAAAAAAGAAAAAAAAAAGAAAAAAAAAAGAAATTACAAAAAAAAAAAAAAAGAAGAGAAAAAAGACAACCAAACAAATAATTAAAAAGGAAGAGAAAAAGGAAGGAAAAAACGCTCCGCGTCCCCACCGTAATTTTCGTGCGCCCTCGCACACCGTAGCAACGTCCCAGGAAGAGAAGATCTTTCCGCGTCCTCACTATAGTACCATGCACCGCGCTATACATTAGAAGCATCCCTTGTGATGCGAGAAGTGAAACGTCACTGATTTTTCCGCATCCCCACCATGCACCCTCGACTCTGCGTCCTCACGGTAGCACAGGCCCAACTAGTTATAAAACTCACCTTCACGCTACGAAAGGGAGAACAGCAGCAGCGATCCAAGCAAGCAGCGCCGCCCCTCCTTTCAAAACCCTTTCTTCCCTTCTCCTTCCACACCCAAAAAACCACCCATCATCACTATCTTCTCCTCTTCCCATTTATTTTCTACTCTCTTATACTTCCTCACACTACCTATCATTTTTTCTCATTCACCTACCACTCATTTTTAGCCCCCTCATTATCACCTATCACCATGACTATCTCTTGGCAACCTCCATAGCTATCAAACCAACACACAACATATGTCTCACCAACAAAATAGAACCACCATAGTGTACTCCGCCATTGTCGACGTCGACCTCAGTGGACCACCGTGACTGCTGCCATCACCACGGCAAGGCCACCACCTTGGGCATGCGCATGGCGTATTTTTTCCTCTTCGACTTGTTTATTATTTTTTTGTGTTATGATATATTTGCTCTTCATTTATTTATTTTTGTTTGTTTTGTATTCTTGTTTTGTTTGATTTTTTTTGCGTTTAGATTCGGTCTTTGATACAAAAAGGAGACTTTGAGTTTTATTTGCCTCATGTATTCAGTTGAGTTTGGCTTAGATCTTTGTTATTAGAAAAAGTAAAAAATAAACAAATAAAAGTCAGAATATTTTAGTGTGTTTAAGTTAGTGTTAATGTTATTGTTATTTAATCATGTGTATTTTATTATCGCACTAACACAATATTTTTAAATAAGGAACCTTTAGGCGTGACGCTTTTTGAGTTCTCTAATAAATAAATTCCCTTATCCGGTAGAGACCTTCTAAGCGTGACGCTTTGTTTGGTCTCTACTCGATTAAAAATAATTTTTAGTACTTTACATAAAAGGGACTATTTTGGACGTGACGTCCTCTTAGTTCAATTTTTTAATAGGGGCTTTTGTAGGCGCGACGCCTAATGAGTTCCGTCAATTTGATAATAAGATTTTCTTTAAATTAATTAAAATTAATCAACCCACAAATATTTTGTAAAGAACTACGTAACTTTGATTTTCTCATTGCACCAGAGAATACGTAGGAGCAGGGACTTTCCCTGTCGAGCGCAAAAAATATTTTTTTTATAATTTCTCTTTTCTTAATTTAAATTGTATTTTGTAAATAAATAAGTAAATAATTTCTTTTCGGGGTAAAATAAATAATTTTAAAAGCTAACGAAATTTGCATATTTAATTAGAGGTAACCGCTTTTTTAGCGGACGTCGTAGGGTGCTAATACCTTCCCTACGCGTAATCGACTCCCGAACCCTAAATCTGGTTCTAAAGACCATTTTCTTTTAAAACTGGGTTTTTCCAATGTTTTTCCCAAAAAATAAACTTTGGTGGCGACTCTTCTGTAATTTTTTGGGTTGCTTCATCATATAAAACAGAAATTCTAACTAATAACCTAAAAATATGGATGTTACATGAGTGGTGCCGCGACGTTGTTGAAATCAGCGCACCCTGATTGGAGCCCTGCTGCCATAAGGTCGGCGATGATGACAACTGCTACAATCTTTGACAACAGGAACCACCCCATGATCGACCAGGCCATTGGGAATGCTTCCACGCCCTATGATTTCAGCGCTGGATGTAACGCCCCTTTTTCCCACAAGGAACGTCACATGAAAAACTAAAACTTAATGAGGAAAATTGTCTTTCATAAATCAAGGTTATCAAAATTAGTGGCTAATTTTTTTTTAAAAGGAATCTTATACGAAAAGATTACGCACATCTCATTTAGCCATCCAGAAACTCAGAAGAAAAGAAACATCATATATATATATATATATATCATCATGTCAATATACACAAGTTTTGCGCCCGCAAGTATAGTTTGGAACCACAACATAGTGGCCAAAATACATCATCCTGATACAAAGAAAATAACGCGATAAATCTAAACCTAGGAAAGCTGTAAATCAAAAGGTGTGTCAAATACATGACACTGAACATGTATACCCCAAACCTAGGCTGGTCTCTAACAAACAACACACAACCTAGCACTAGACACCCCCCACCTCTACAGACCTAAGACGATGACGTCTCCTCGGGGTCCTCCTCGGGATCCTCCTTCGGGTCCTCCTCCTCCTCGGATATCTCAATGAATACCCGCTCTGGCTCATCTCGAACCTTCCTCTTCCCCCTCTCTGCGTGTCTCGACGGTCTGACAGAAGTGTCAGAAGAGCAACACACGAAACGCCCATACGGTGGGACGTAAGGAACGGAGAGTGTCGGTCTCACTGTCTCCGGTGGTGAAGCTGGTGTCACTGGTGGAGCCATCCTCGGTAGACGATCCCGTGCCAAGGTACTCTTCCTTGGAGTGAGACACGTGCGACAAAACATACGACGATACTCCTGAGCAAATCCGGTTACCCGCGAGGGTAAAGGTCTCTCCTCCGCCTGAGTCTCTCTCCTCGGCTGCTCCACAAGTGCCTCGGGTGCGGCTGCCAGCCAGTTGCGCATCTTCTCTAAGGGAATGTAAGCGTCTAGAACCATGTCACGCTCCAAAACCTCCTCGGGGCCCAGCACTCCTCCTCTCGTCCTGACCACGTGTCCACACACTGTGACCCATTGGTTGATGGGATCATAAGTTCATCCCCCACCATCGGCCTCAAGAGGCCTGAAACTCTCCCTTACTCGGGCTACCAGAGGCCTCATCTACGCGTAACGTACATACAGATACAGGAAAACATGCAAGGGTGAATTTCTTTACACAAGTTGAAATCCACGAAAGGGTGTATATGAAAAAGGAAAATACTACATAATACATTCCAAGAATATATATATATATATATAGAATTACTCTTTCGCAAATCTTTAGCTAAGATATTCAATCATCAACAAGAGACACATCATTAAGGTAAACACATAGTCAAGCACACACATAGCATTCTCGCACAATGCATGTCATTTCAATATCTCTTTTTATACACTGGTGCACTGCTCCATGGAGACTTCTCTTCCTCAACTAAGTAGAGCGATGTGGCGGAATCGTATACCTATCATTAATGCAAACTGACGTTCACTCTTGGCCATTGTTTGTCATTTATTCGGTACAGACCCATTGTACTACGTCGTATACCCCATCTCAAATAAGGCAGCCAGTTAGGATCATCCAAGCCGGGTACACTACTCTTCTCGGCACAAGGGAATTCACCACAAGGCCATTGAGAATTTCGTAACCTGGATGCCCTCAAAGACTTATAGTCAGACCATACTTATTTACAATCCCCGCATAAGAATGTGTGCTCTAAAATTTGGTAAAAGCCACGTCTTTAATGCAAATGATAGTATATTTGCAACCACAATTAATACAATCAATGCGGTCCCTTATCTTAGGGTTTTTCGTCGTCACGTGTTAGCTTTCATCCAACACCGTGTAATATTATTGTCCTCAAGACTTTATCGTCGCCACGTATTGATCCTCATTCAATACCGTGTAAAATCGTTATTTGAAACCGTAAGTTTTTTTTTTAGAAGAAATTCTTCTTTGAATTCTTAAGTTCTCCTTTAACTTCAACATCTTAAATCTTCACTTGTTATAAAAGAGTTATCTCTTATTTAAAACCCACTTTATTAATTTTTCTTCCCACTTTTCATTATAAAAGGTTTAATTAAAAACTTGAGTAGATTCTTTGATAATTTTACTTAATTTCTTTTACTTTTAAGTATTTACAATTTTGACCCCCTAAGAGGTCCAGTTTCGCAGTCCAGCCCCTGATTTTCTAAAAAATTTGGTTTCTGGCCCAAAATGCCCAAACTTCGCGTTTTCTGCCCCAAAACTTTTGTGAATTATGTTTTTGGCCCAAAGTGTCCAGACTTCGCGCTTCTGCCCCAAACTTTTGTAAATTATGTTTTTTTTTGCCCAAAGTGCCCAGATTTCGCGTTTCTGCCCCAAAATTCTAGAAATTTATATTCTTGGCCCAAAGGCCCCAGATTTTGTTTTTAACCCCTTAAAAAATCTGAAATTTGATTTTCTCCCTCATTAATTAATTTTCTAGCTCACTTAGAGTTTTATGGATAAAAAGGATTTAGTATGAAATGTATTCAAGACTTATGCTTAAAAACTTAATGAAAATTTACCTAATTAAGGGTTAACTTGAATTCTAATTAATTCATTTGATTTCATTTTAAAAAACTTTTTCATTAAAACTTTTAAACCCTCTTCCCACACTTAGTCAAATGTTTTCAATCCAATCTCAATCACATTGAATTAAAACATATGAAACATCCAATAATCAACATTCATCAATTAGGCAAGAGCACAACCAAGCCATAAATCAAACATACACTCAAAGTAATCATTCATAACATATCAACATACATCATGAACATAGCATAAAACATACTTCACCAAGCATACACTTAGGCATCCAAAATCACCCCAAAGCATACATATGATTTTTCCAACAATACATAGGCTTATCAAAAATTATCACGTCTCAACCAAAATCATATTAACTCATATATATAAATATATAAAATTACATATTACTAATAGAATGAAACTCATTCAAACACCCAATATGAAAACTCAAGTCTTTGAGTTTTTCATGAAACATACAACATACACTATACACATACACATCATTCCCAACTTATTGAGAAAATTCCCTTACCTCTTGAAGACTATGAAAATGGGCAAACACCAACAATCACCTTTACTTTACACCAACACCAAGTGGCCTCCTTGAAGCCTTGATGTTCCAATACTTAGAAAAATTAACCTTTCACAAAATACACCAAAATAAGACCATAAAAATGCAAGTTTTATGCAAACCAGCAAACCCTAAAGAGTATAAATTTGAGTAGATGAATACTTACTCAAATCTTGAAGGCAAATGGATCCAAAGTAGTTTTCAAGCTTCTAGGTTCTAATGGAGTGAACCTAAACCAAGAAAAAACTCTTTTTTAGTAAAGAGAAGAATACAAGCTTCATGGAAAAATTGAAAGTGGTGGAAATGAAAAAATGAAAGAAGTTTATGGATTAGAATGATGATCCAAACATTTTTTGTGAAGCTTGGGTGGCCAAAAACTCAATAAAACTTAGCCTTTTGGGGTGTAGGAAAAGCTTGGGAATGAGAGGAAAAATGGAGTTTGGAGAGCATGAAGAAGATGAAGTGAGTGAAATGAATTTTCTCTCTCTCCTTTCCCTATGTGAATTCGGCTGACTCAAGGGAAGCATGGGGGAGGTATGAGCTTGCATGCTTGAGTGGTTGGGAGCCATACCTCTCTTACCTAATTTGGAAAAATTCAAAAATCAACCCCTTTTTGACCATTTGACTTTTGGAATATTTTTGAGAGTGAACTCAGCCCCCTTGTGCGCCCAATCAGACTGGAAAATGGTGGGATTAAATCCCATCAAGTTAGGGTTTAATCGGTAGTTCAAAGTAGTAAAAACGCGTAGTTTTCGAATCCCTTTTTAGATAAATATTTTTCTAAAATGGGTAAAATCATGAGAAATAAATTTTATGATTTGAATATGTCATAGAAAAATTTAGAAACCCAAAACTAAATTCTTGGACTATTTTTCATGTCCCGGTTGCGTCCGGTTTACCCGTAAAGCTCCAAACGCGGGTAAAATAAAGTTTTTCTGAAAAATTTCCAGAAATTTTTTTAAAAATAAAAAATATTATAAGAACTACTTTTGGTTCGTTAAAATATTATTTTGGAGTAAAAATGACCTCCAGAAAAATACTGAACCATTCCCCGCATTAAGCGAGAACGCGGTTCTCGCAAAAACTTAGTTTTGCGAACTCTACTACTCTAAACCCTTCAAAATCAAATCTAAATATGAATATCATTATTCATACCTTAAAATCTCAAAATCATTAATTAAATAATTTTAATTAAATTAAAACAGATTAAAAATCAATAAAAACCATATAAAAAATAGGGCGTACACTGGACACCTCAATCTTGGTCTTGCCATGGACCTTGGTTTGGTATATGATATTACAAACAATGATTATGTCAACTTTTTATGCGGTATCGGTTACGGGGCCAGGGTGATTCTGGTGAGTACTCGATTGCCGGTGAGATGTCCGGCAAGGAAGCCGTTGCCGGGGAATCTGAACTACCCGTCGTTTGTTGCTCTGTTCCCGGTGAGATCGTCCAGGGGGTTGGTGACGAAGATGTTCTTGAGGATCGTGACGAACGTCGGCCTGTCAAATTCTGTTTACAGGGTGAGGGTGGAGTCGCAGGCGATGGGGGTGATGGTGAGGCCGTCGCAGCTTGTGTTCTCAGAGAGTGTCAAGAAACGTAGTTACGTGGTGACGGTGGCCGCAGATGCCCGGAACCTGATGCTGGGTCAAGCTGGGGCAGCTTTCGGGTCGCTTTCATGGACGGATGGAAAGCACGTGGTGAGGAGCCCCATCGTGGTTACTCAAATTCAAGCCTTCTAGAAATACAACTCAACTTCTCTCTGGGTCACTCACGCATGCCGCTTTGGCTGTCGTCAATACAAGAAGAGAAGTGAAGAGAAGGGATGCTTTATATAGTTTGTATTTGACTTGTTGTTATTTTAAGTTTTAGAAGGGAGCGTGTTCCTCTTCTCCTTCTCCTTCTGTTAAAAATGGCAATGTTGCTGCAATGGTGGTGAGTAGATACAAACTCATGCCAGCTCTTTTGGCGGTTTAGCTAGTTTGAAAGAGTTCCAATTATTTTCTATTGGGTTTACTTTTAAAATGTAGTTATAGATTTATTTATAGATTGAAACGTCTATTTGTGTTCAATATTAAAATGAACTTAATTTATGCATACTGTTATATTCTTCTCTCAACACTATTGCCCATTTGTATCACTAGTCACCAAATTGTGCGGATGTCGTGTATTGGATTGATTTTTTCTGCAGAGAGTTTACTAATACTTATACTTACAGATATAATAGAAAATGGTGGTCAGAGCCAATGCTTCGCAGATGTGTTATTAAGTTGGTCTTGTGAAACTGGTTAAGTCCTTCTATGGTAAGTCCTTCACAATGTCAAATATACATAAGAACGTCTTTAATCATGTATGCGATTTTGCCTCAAACCAACATTTTTATTTTTACAGGCATGCACTTGATTAACAAATGGACCAATTTATATCGACAATAACTCAAAAAAAATGTCATTCTAACCCCTTCCTACACTGCATGCGAGATTCAATTTCAAAAGAAGAAAATAGATAAAGAAAACCATGGAGAATTTTATCAACCAGCTTATGAGCCTCTCCACTGTAGCTCTATCTGGATGCGACCATTCTTGGAGTCTATGAGATGGTACCTCTCATTGATTCTCTTGTTAGCAACAACGTCCGCAAGACTGATGTCGGCATAACCTAGTGATTCCTGGCACCAAAACAAGAACCAAATAAAATATAATCCATCAAGAAGAAAGAAAGAAAGAACCTTTACATGTTTAGAGATGATGAAGAAGAAGTTATCTTGACCCCCCCAAAAAAAAAAGATGGAGAAGTTATAAACTACGTACTTTCTGACGCAGCAAGTTTCGTGATGAAGTGCTGACAACTTCCACGTGTAATTTGTCATTAGTGGGAGGCTCCTCCACCGTAAATTGGAACTCCTCTTCCCACCTTGGATCTCTGTTCTTTTTCATGCTCTATAACAGTAAACATAGCATCGATATCATAGCATATAAATCATGCATCTTCAGATGATCAAATGTAACATATTGTACTATCTCAACTAGTATTTATTTGTCTCTAACACTTGCATCCTAATATCTTCTTTTTATTAATTTATATGGAAAAGCATAATTTTTTTTGGGATCCAGTACCTTTGTCTTTCTCTCCTCTCCTTTGAAAATAAGACGTACATGTGGATTGTTGTGGTACTTCCCTTCAATGTCTTGAGCTTCGTGGACTATAACTACCAATAGACCTCCACCTGGAGGAGTGCCTTCAGGGGCTTTCTGAACTGATTGTGTCTGTTCAAAACCCTTGTCCAAGTCTTCCTCCTTAAAGGGTTTATATGACAACTCTAGAACAATCTGCCCACGGGACTTCTCATTTTGGACATCATTGGGATCCGTGTTTTTCAGGAGGTCAAGAGTAAATACTTTAGGTTCTTCAGGTTTAAGTTCTTTCAAATGGATTACATTCATACCCATCTTATCATGCTTCCCAACCTTAAGAGAAGATACAACAAAAACAACACTCAATTTAGATGCATAACAAGAAGTATATATTAGAGAATTAAACTTTCAGGAAATTAAGGAGGTTAACCTGCTCCCAATCATAAACATGAAACTCCAATGCCTGGGACTCAGGATCTTTAACAGTCAAATTAAATTCCTCATTCCATTCAGGGTTCAAGTTCTTGTGCTTTACAGTAGTTTTTTTCGATGGCAGGTTATCCCCGGTAAGCTTTAACTTCACATAAGGATCAGATGCGCCAAGAAGATCTTTCTTCTTTAACTTCATTGCTCTCAGAACCTTTGCAATTAAAATTCCAATAGGCCTTTTCATGGCTCTAAAATTTCCATAGTGTTTAACAAAAAAAAAAAAGAGTTAAACTTAATTATAAATATGTAACTAAAAAAATTTAAGAAAAAAATGCAAAAGCATACTTTGTTGCATCTATAATTTGAACTTCCAAGGTTTTGGGCCATAGATACATATTTGCAACCTGATCTTTGATAAACTCCTGAAAACAACACTCTTTAAAATAATTTAAAAACCATAAATCTTTCAATCAACTCACAATAGTTAAGGATAATGGTTAAAAACATTGCACTCAACTGACACCACTAGATTTCAAAAGACTGCTCTAATTAATATCTTCAAGGAACTGTGAAGTGAGACAGAACATGCCTACAAACAATTCAACCTTAGTCGAACTACATTTTTTCTCCATATTCACCTCTACTATTGCTATCAGTTTTTAACATATTTGGTATTATTTCATAAGCTACCAAATTTCTATCTATCCCATGCACACAAGAGTGGGCTGTGCATTTGACATATACAAATCAAAGGTAAACACTCTGCACTAAGAAAGTCATATACTTGCATATTTCAAAATAT
Organism: Glycyrrhiza uralensis; assembly: GCA_030159175.1. Taxonomy (NCBI): domain Eukaryota; kingdom Viridiplantae; phylum Streptophyta; class Magnoliopsida; order Fabales; family Fabaceae; genus Glycyrrhiza; species Glycyrrhiza uralensis. The sequence continues at coordinate 55,845,640 of BRZY01000005.1, forward strand.
GATATACATGAGCAAATATCGGTTGCTTTCTACCACACGAGATTGCCTATTATACAGGGATGTACCTGAACAAACCTATAGAGGCCGGGAATAGACATAAGATCAGCCCCAATAAGCTTTAGCCCAAAATCAACATGTGGCTGAACGATAAAAGATGTCAAAGCAAGAGAGAGAGAGAGGATAAGTGCCATTAATAAAAACAAAAATGCAGCATGCAACTTGTGTCTTGAGTATGTAAAATGTTTTACATGCATTCTAGTTATCAGTAGTTAGGGAGAGAAATAGGCCTAACCATCACAAACCTTTTCCATGAGTGATACATAAATGTTGGCAAAACAGGGAAAACTTGGAACCAAAGGCTTTAGAGTAATACGAGGTGCAAGAAAAACTTGTAAATCTACCACCTGAAAACATCTAGAAGTCTTAGCATTAAGAAACACTTATCCCTGATCTCACCTTGCTCCTTTTTATCACTTTATCACTCACCCAAGGATAAAAGTTACCTTTTTTTTTTTCGGTCGAAAGGATATTATAGAAGTTACCTGAATGGTTGCTTTCAACCCAAATGACTTAACTGCAACAGTAACATTTGGATTTCCGGCCCATTTTACAGAAGGCTCCATAATTAACTCCTTCTCTTCAGTCATATAAACTTTCATTCCTATCAATAAGAAAACACACATTCAACTATATCCATAGTACCAACTCTCGCTTATAAATGTTTATCTATATCTTCTTACAAACAAAGAAGCCTAATGAAAAGTAGATGCTAATACAATTTATACAACATTGGCAATATCTTCATTCTCTGCGCAAACAACTTATTAAAGGTTGCTATCCAAGAATGCATCATGTCCAAATCAATTAACCTTGAAAAGATGGCGGAAGGGTCCCCAGTGTGAGCACTTCGAACTCAACAGAATCGATTTTGTATTGCTGGATCTGCTCAGCAATTATGGGTTTTGCAATGTTTTCTGCAGTCTTACATATTGCCTAAAAATATGAAATAACATAAAATAGAATGCACACTTAAGCAAACAGATGAGGAGAAGCAAAAAGTTATGTGTTAATTGAAAAGGGCGAGAAATAAAAATAAAAATATAGATATATACCTTGTCAAGGTATGGCCACATGTATTCTATAAGCTTGTTAAGCCAGTCAACCTTCAGAAGAGCACAAACAAGCAATAATGAAGTTCACAAAACAAAGGGAAATGAAACAAGAGTTACATTGCATGATAATACAGTGACATATACATAGGTAGCCAATGTTTACCCGATCAAAGTCTGGATTTTTTATCCAAAGTGGAATCTCAGGAATCATTTGTTGTAGAGTTGCTGAGTCTTCCTCTGCCAATGACTTGATTTCAGGATCCTATCAAAACCAGTATGGGATTAGTACTTGTACAACTACAAACAAAAATGTCAAAATTTCATAAGATAAGTCACATTCAATTTTCTATTTTGATCGCATTTCCATTTATACATGTTATTATGCAACTTTATCTCCTTGACTTTTTTTGGGATAGGGGTGATCTGTTTTGAAGTTCTGCATATAGATTGTTAAGAGCAGAAAAGTGTAACATAGATGAAAATAATGCTCCAAATCATATGGACACAATGAGGTTGTTAAAAAGTCATAGCTATCCAAATTCTAAAAAATAACACAAGAAGGAGCACTATCATATGTGATCCTAGTGTACAATACTTACCAGAAAACATTGTTTAGCCCACAATCTACCATAATGAACAAAACAAACACAATCGTAATTTAACCCCAAACAAGATAATGTGTTTGAGAATCGTGTGATATAGCACGTACCTTAACATCAGTTGGTTGAATGTAAATGAAGAGAAAATAGCCGACAACAAGACCAATGGAGATCCCAATCCAAAAGCCAAAAAAGCCGAATATAGTACCGAAGAAACCCATCTCAATACTCAAATATGTTTCCCCACCCAGCAAAAACAAGACCTATTCTAAATCATAATCACGAATCGATCTCTGCGTCTCTCTCCTTCTAGCAAAATTCTCCTCAAATCACCAATCCTCTGTTCAAACCAAACGTGTAATGCAACCCATTTTGTCACACAAATTAAAAAAATAAAAAGACTAATTCTTCCAAACAAAACAAAACAATTGAGTAGTGACAGACCGAGAATGCCAATGGCCACGTTCTTCTTGTTACTATGCTTTTAGTTTTTTTATGTTACTGTATATTTGGAGAAAGCCACGCATGACCACAATAAAATAAAATCATGAGCAATGCTCTCTCTTTTCAACATACTATTCAATGAGATTTTTATGAATTTCTCTCGATCACGTGGTCTCATTCTTCATTAATGAAATATTTTTGTCATTGCTAATTTTGGCCAATGAATCTGTGAGAACTAAAAAAATATTTAACATTTTTTTTTGGTGTACAAAAATATTTAACATTTATTTAATGAAGATACAAATAGAAAAATAGTTTTATAGAGATTAAAACAAAAAATAATGTATATCTATACCTATGTATAAAGGGAATTGAAAAGAATAACTATTTTTGGTGTCTTAATTTTTTGCCCAATTTTATCCTTAGATAATTGATTCTTTACAATTTAAATCTAAGGATTAACGTGTCTAAAAGAGTAATGTGAATACAAATTTATTTAAGCCATTAACTTTTATAGGTGAGCTCAAATTAAAAGATTTTATCCAATTTGACGTGGCACATCACGTGGCTTGGAGGGGTATAAAATTTCGGTGTGATAGTATTTTCTTTCGTCCAAAAACAAAAACGACGTCGAGGGACGAAAGCGTGCACCAGCTAGCCAGTTCGCACACTGTTTTTTTTCCCTCGGTCTTTGGATAAAAAAATGGGCAAAGAAAGTTACGTATAAAAGGGTGTGACGAGTATTCCTCAGTCTGCTGTTGTTGTGTCTTTGTTTGTTCCTTCCCTTCTCTCGCTGTCTGGTCTGCCTGCTTTAGGGTTTTCATGCAACGCTTCTCCCCGGAGATTCTCAATTCACCCGAAAATATAAGTTAAGGTTTGGTAGTTGGTGGCAGTACGAATTGGGGATTGGAATTAGGGTTTTATCGGTGAAAGAAGAAGAGAGTCAGAAGATGGAACTGATTAATGGATCGAGGAGAAGGAGCGATTGGTGAGAGAAACTGAGGGGGTGTGGGGGGGGGGGGGTGGGGTGGGTTTTTGTATGGAAACTCGGAGCCGGAAGCGGGCGGAGGCTTCCTCAGCTGCCCCTTCATCCTCTTCCACCACCACTCGTTCAACCAAGCGCGCTCGTCTTCCTCCTTCTTCTTCTTCCTCTTCGATCCCCAACGCCACCGCTGTTGCCGTTAACACCCGCTCTCGTACCTCCAGGACTATTAACACTAACAACACTGCTCCTCCTCGCCCTCCCCTCCCCATGGACCCCACCAACGAATCCTCTGGGTCGCGCCGTGATCGCCGCGGCAAGAATCCCGACAGGGACAATTCCGACAAAGGGAAGGAGAAAGAACACGATGTTAGGGTTAGGGATAGGGATAGGGATGGAGAGCGAGAGAGAGGCTTGGGATTAAACGTGGAAAGCGGGGGCGACGATGATAACGACAGTGAGGGTGGCGTTGGAAGCTTGCACGAGAATTTGACGTCCGCGAGTAGCGCACTTCAGGGGCTTCTCCGGAAGCTCGGCGCCGGCTTGGACGATCTGCTTCCGTCGTCGGCGGTGGCATCGTCGTCTCACCAGAGCGGCAGGCTCAAGAAAATATTGTCCGGTTTGCGTGCCGACGGGGAAGAAGGTAGACAGGTCGAGGCATTGACGCAGCTCTGTGACATGCTTTCGATTGGCACCGAGGAATCACTCAGTACTTTCTCCGTTGATTCTTTCGTTCCCGTGCTGGTGGGGTTGCTTAACCACGAGGGCAATCCTGACATCATGCTTCTCGCCGCCAGGGCCCTTACCCATCTCTGCGATGTGCTCCCCTCGTCTTGTTCTGCTGTTGTGCATTATGGTGCCGTGCCTATCTTCTGCGCGAGATTGCTTACCATAGAGTATATGGACTTGGCTGAGCAGGTTGTTTCCCAATCAATCACTCTTGCATCATTAATTAATCATTATTAATTAATGTATTGGGAAACAAACGATACGTATTTTATGTTGAATTCTTTTTGGAAATTTGTCTTGCGAGTTTCCTAACTCATTGTGTCGGTTTCTGTCGTCAAATAACAGTATGCATTTGTTTAAGTAAGATTTAAAGATGACTTATCTGAATCGAAAACGAGGTTTTCAATTCATTACTTGGTAGACCTTACGGTGCTGTTCTTGGTCCTGAATCTGATACGTGTGATTGTTGGCATGAACAGTCTCTTCAGGCGCTAAAGAAGATTTCTCAGGAGCACCCAACGGCATGTCTTCGAGCTGGTGCTCTGATGGCTGTTCTTTCTTATTTGGACTTCTTCTCAACTGGAGTTCAGGTAACTCATCAATGAAATCCCTACATCTAGAGGATGTTTGTGATTTTTTTGAATGGTCACAATTCATTTTGTACTTACTACCCTTGATCAGCAAGCGTATATTGACATAATTATGTGTTTCAGAGGGTGGCATTGTCTACTGCTGCAAATATGTGCAAGAAGCTTCCTTCTGATGCGGCCGACTTTGTGATGGAAGCCGTTCCTCTTTTGACAAACCTCCTTCAGTATCACGATTCCAAGGTAAGGGCCATTTTGTTATCATACTTGTCATAAATGGAAACTGAATTTTCCTTGATACTTCCTTAGTTTTGTGGAAATGTTGTTTGTGAAATCAGTGACCGCTTAAGCTGATGCTGTCAATTATCTAATCACGTATTCATATTAAGACAATATGGTAGAGAGAAAAATCTAGAACAGAAAGAGAGGGATGAGCTGAGTCTGAAGCTCTATTCAAGTCTGAGTGATCCAAGCAATACAGAGAACCACACCTCCTATATATAGAGGCGAGTTAAGGGATAACAGAATCCACAAGTCTGTTATGGTTAGTTATAAGTTATAACTGACAGCTAGTCATAGAAGACATAGAACTCTGCTGTACTTGATTCTTTACTCCAATAATTCACACAATCAATTATAAATTGTGTAGGTCCTCGAGCACGCCTCTGTTTGTTTGACTCGAATAGCTGAAGCATTTGCATCATCCCCAGACAGATTAGATGAATTGTGCAATCATGGACTGGTAGCACAAGCTGCCTGCCTCATTTCGACTAGCAGTTCTGGAGGTGGACAGGCTTCTCTCAGCACACCAACATATACTGTAAGTGTACTCTTTGCTATTAAATCCGATTGTTTTACCTGTGATGAGTTGTACCCTTGACTTATTTGGCACATGCAGGGTTTAATCCGACTTCTTTCCACATGTGCAAGTGGGTCTTCTCTCGGAGCTAAAACATTGCTTCTCCTTGGAATTAGTGGCATTCTGAAGGATATACTATCTGGTTCCGGAGTATCTTCTAATGCTTCTGTTTCACCTGCATTGAGTAGGCCAGCAGATCAGGTATAGTGTACTTTGGTGTTCCTTTTGGTCAACCATATGTACTTTTATCTCTTTATGGTTCATTAGATTGGTTGTGAAATTAAACTCACCATTTAAATCTTCACAAATTTTCATTTATCTTTTGTGAATAGATGAAGTTATTCTAGTTTTCTTTTCTAATAAATAGATATTTGAGATTGTGAACCTGGCAAATGAGCTTCTGCCGCCATTGCCACTAGGAACCCTTTATCTTCCAGTCTTCTCCAACGCGTATTTTAGTAGGCCTGTTGTGAAAAAGTCTCCTGCTAGCAGTTCTGGAACACAAGAAGACACAGGTGGAAATGTTCGTGAGATATCAGCTCGAGAGAAAATATTAAATGATCAGCCTGAGCTACTTCAGCAATTCGAGATGGATCTCCTCCCAGTTTTAATGCAGGTTCAATGTTGAAATTTGGTTCACTGTTAAAATGTTCAAATTTTGCTTTATAGATTATTTATTAATTATGATTTTTTTTAAAAAAATTGGTTATTTTTTCTTTCTCCCTTCCTCTAACATTTCTCCTTGTCCATGACTGATTGATAGTTTTTGCTTGCTTTTTAAATAGATATATGGTTCCAGTGTCAATGGTCCTGTTCGCCACAAATGTCTCTCTGTCATTGGAAAATTGATGCATTTCAGCACGGCTGAGATGATCCAGTCTTTGTTGAGCGTGACAAATATATCAAGGTATCTAGAAATTTAACTGGGTTGCAATTATTCTATATTCTCCGTAGACAACTTATGCATTGTCACTTTCATGATGTAGTTTCTTAGCTGGCGTTCTAGCATGGAAAGATCCACATGTTTTGGTTCCTTCCTTGCAAATTGCAGAGATTCTTATGGAAAAGCTTCCTGAAACTTTCTCCAAGATGTTTGTCAGAGAAGGTGTGGTCCATGCAGTGGACCAACTTGTTTTGGCTGGAAATTCTACCAATATCACCACACAAGCATCATCTGGAGAGAAAGATAATGATTCTGTATCTGGAACATCATTTCGCCCTAGGCGCTATCGCCTTCGCAGTGGTAACTCAAATCCCGATGGTAATTCGTTGGATAATTTGAAAAGTCCAGTTCCGGTAAATGTGGGTTTGTCTCCTAGTTCTGTGGAAACTCCAACAATTAATTCAAGTATTCGCGCATCTGTTAGCTCAGCTGCTAAAGCTTTTAAAGATAAGTACTTTCCTTCTGATCCTGGGGCTGTTGAAGTTGGTGTTAGTGATGATCTTTTGCACCTGAAAAATCTTTGCATGAAGTTGAACACTGGTGTTGATGACCAAACAACTAAGGCAAAGGGAAAAGTTAAAGCTTCTGGATTTGGGCTGGCCAATAGTTCTGCTAATGTGGAAGAGTATTTGATTGGGGTGATTTCTGACATGCTAAATGAGCTTGGCAAAGGCGATGGTGTGTCTACTTTTGAATTTATTGGTAGTGGTGTTGTTGAAGCTTTGCTGAATTATTTTTCTTGTGGGTATTTCTCTAAAGATCGAATCTCAGAAATCAATCTGCCCAAGCTTCGCCAACTAGCACTTACGAGGTTTAAGCCATTTGTATCTGCTGTACTACCTTCCAATACTGACAATGTGATTGTTGCTCCTATGACTATCTTGGTTCGGAAACTTCAAAATGCTTTGTCCTCCTTGGAGCGTTTCCCTGTTGTGCTGAGTCATTCATCTCGGTCATCTAGTGGAAGTGCACGTCTTTCTTCTGGACTAAGTGCATTATCTCAGCCGTTTAAGTTGCGTCTCTGTCGAGCCCAGGGTGAAAAGTCACTTAGGGATTATTCATCCAATGTTGTATTGATTGATCCTTTAGCAAGTTTGGCAGCCATTGAGGAATTTCTCTGGCCTCGCGTCCAGCGTGGTGAATCTGGTCAAAAGTCTACTGTACCTGCTGAGAATTCTGAATCTGGAACAACTGCTGGAGCAGGTGTTTCATCTCCTTCTACTTGTACTCCCTCCACTGCCCGTCGTCATTCTACTAGATCCAGATCTTCTATTAATATCGGAGATACACAGAGAAAAGATATATCTCAAGATAAAAGCATGAGCTCATCTAAGGTCAAGGGCAAGGCTGTATTAAAGCCTGCACAGGTGGAAGCAAGAGGACCCCAAACCAGGAATGCTGCAAGGAGAAGAGCAGCTCTTGACGAAGATGCCCAATTGAAACCTGCAAATGGTGACACAACGTCTGAGGTACACTGCTAATTTTTGAAATGATTCATAATAATTTTGTAACATTAAATTATTTAATCTTTGTTGGATTCTGTTTATGCTTTCGATTGTGCTTCTTCCATCTTGTTAGATGTAAAAAGCAGTCATGAACCACCTTCATCTATTAGTTTAAGCATTTGGGAGTGGCTCTTGACATGGAATCAAAGCCTCCATGACCGAGTAGTGATCAGTTTGATCCTCTTCACGCTCCTTTTTCTTAATGAAAGATAAATTTCAATACAAGTTGGTGTGGGCCTGTACAAGGTCCACATTTTAATCCCAAGGTAATCTTGTGTCAGGTGCCATGTTAGATTTAAAACTTTCACCGCCTTTTGTAAGAGCCTTTTTTTTTAACATTGACCAGATCCAAAGGAAGTAGATGGGGTGGAAGATCTTGCTGTGGATGTTAACAAGTTTGGTTTTCTTTTAAATAACTTTCGAAGTGAAAGATAATGGAGGGATACTTACAATCCCACTTTTTATAAATAACTTTCAAAGTAAGAGATGCTATATTTAATTTTGAGCATTTTTGTTGAGTTGCTTTTTTTAATGATCGACTTCTGTATATGTTGAAATTAAGCTGCTGTCTGAATTTTGTGCCCTAGTTTAATTGATGCATATAATTGATGATGGCTTGTATTGGTATGTATCCTTTCAATTGATGTATCTCATGTTGCTTTTATTATTAGTAGTGGCTTGGACTGTTTAAGTTCTTTCTATCCTTTACATTATTTTCACGTGCTTTTGTGGGCTAGGATGACGAATTGGATATATCTCCTGCTGAGATTGATGAGGCTTTGGTGATTGAAGATGATGATATTTCTGACGATGATGATGACGATGACCATGAAGATGTATGTTTGTTCTTCTTCTGCTAAGATTTTATGTTACTGTCGTGGTTATTCTTATATTAGTATCTCGTTTTAACAGTTAGAGTTCTGTTAGTATCATCCTTGCTTTTATGACTTATCTATTTCTTTTTCTTCACATTTAGTGTGGCTTTTGATATGCTAAATTTTTGTATGTATTCGTAATTTGTCATTACATATCTACTTCTACTGATGGTGTTCTTGTATCTTACTGTTATTATTTTTTATAATTTTTTTCAAACATAAATGCTATTCTTGTGGTTATAAATTTTAATAATCATTGCTATCATGATCATTGGTATTAGCTCATCACATCCATTCCGACTTTTGAGTTTTGTCAAACAGAATTGCTTTTATTGTTTCTTATTCTATATTTACCATATAAAATAATCATCATTAATTCTTTCCAAGATTGGATACTATCATCTAGTTAAGCTGCATCCCAAATAGCAATTGAATTTTATCAAACAGAAATGAAATTTGTGTTTCTTATTTTATATTTCAACGGCCACTATATAGTGCAACCTCAGCTTGTTTTTATTAAATTTGTTTATGCAGCTACTGAGGGATGATTCTCTTCCTGTTTGCTCTCCTGACAAAGTACATGATGTGAAATTGGGTGACTCAGCTGAGGAAAGTACTGTCGCTCCAGCAACAAGTGATAGCCAAACTAATACAGCCTCGGGTTCTAGCAGCAAAGCTGGTACAGCCAGGGGATCTGACTCTGCTGATTTTAGGAGTGGCTATTCATCTAGCTCAAGGGGTGCAATGTCATTTGCTGCTGCTGCTATGGCCGGACTTGGATATGCTAATAGCAGAGGTTTCAGGGGTGGCAGAGATAGGCATGGACGCCTGTTGTTTGGAAGTTCTAATGATCCTCCAAAATTGATTTTTACTGCTGGTGGGAAACAGCTCAATAGAAATTTGACCATATATCAGGCAATTCAAAGACAGCTTGTGCTAGATGAAGATGATGATGATAGGTTTGCTGGAAGTGACTTCTTATCCAGTGATGGAAGTGGTCTGTGGGGTGATATTTATACCATCACTTATCAGAAGGTGGAAAACCAGACAGATAGGGCCCCTATTGGAGGGTCGAGTTCAAATACTTCAAAATCTGCCAAATCTGGAACTGCCTCAAATTCCAGTTCTGAAGCCAAGTTTCATCAGACGTCAGTTCTGGACAGTATATTACAGGGAGAATTGCCCTGTGATCTAGAGAAATCTAATCCTACCTACAATATTCTGGCACTACTGCGTGTGCTGGAGGGTTTGAACCAGCTTGCACCTCGTCTGAGGGCCCAAATGGTTTATAATAGCTTTGCTGAGGGAAAAATCTTGGATTTAGATGAGCTTAGTGTTACCAGCGGTGCTAGGGTGCCTCCGGCAGAATTCATAAGTAGCAAGCTTACGCCAAAATTAGCTAGGCAAATACAGGATACACTTGCGCTGTGCAGTGGCAGTCTTCCCTCATGGTGTAACCAGTTGACTAAAGCATGCCCTTTCTTGTTTCCTTTTGAGACTCGACGACAATACTTTTATTCAACTGCCTTTGGGTTATCTCGTGCACTCTATCGACTTCAGCATCAGCAAGGTGCTGATGGTCTTGGATCAATAACTGAAAGAGAGATGAGAGTTGGGAGATTGCAGCGCCAAAAGGTTCGTGTATCTCGAAATCGCATTTTGGACTCTGCTGCAAAAGTTATGGAGATGTATTCTAGCCAAAAAGCTGTACTTGAAGTAGAATATTTTGGTGAAGTTGGCACTGGTCTGGGTCCGACCCTTGAGTTTTATACAATTCTAAGTCATGACTTACAAAAAGTTGGACTGCAAATGTGGAGATCTTGTTCTTCAGAGAAACACCAAATGGAAGTTGATGGAGATGAAAAGAACATGAAAAGCAGTGAAGGCTCTGGGCCTAATTTGGCTGGAGATGGAGAACTTATTCAAGCTCCTCTGGGGTTGTTTCCTCGGCCTTGGCCTACAAATGCTGATGCATCAGAGGGTAGCCATTTTACAAAAGTGGTCGAGTATTTTCGGCTGCTAGGCCGTGTTATGGCTAAAGCTCTTCAAGATGGACGACTATTGGATCTGCCATTGTCAGTGGCATTTTATAAGCTCGTTCTCGGTCACGTATGTTAGTGTGTAATATTGATGTGTTAACAATTTTCATATGCATAGTGATCTGAAGGCCAATTTTTTATAGTCTATATATCTAACTTTCAATTTGTTGCAGGATCTTGATTTGCATGACATTCTTTTCATTGATGCGGAGCTTGGGAAGACTTTGCAAGAGTTGAATGCCCTTGTTTGCCGGAAACATCATATAGAATCTTTTGGTGGTGGCTTTACTAATGCAAACACTAACTTGCATTTTCGTGGCACCCCAATTGAAGATCTCTGCTTGGATTTTACACTTCCTGGTTATCCTGTATACATCTTGAAATCAGGAGATGAAATTGTATGCAGTTAAATCCTCAGCAAGTCTATAGATTTTGGTTTGTGTGTTATTTAAATCTCTTTTAACTTGTCAAATTCTCAGGTTGATATCAACAATTTGGAGGAGTACATATCCTTGGTGGTTGACGCAACTGTCAAGACTGGAATCATGCGACAAATTGAAGCATTTAGAGCAGGGTTTAACCAGGTTGTATGCTGGTCTCAATTTTATCTAAAGCGTGTTGTACCTTGGTGATATGGAGTGTGCTATTTTCCTCTTAAATAAGGTGTCCCCCCTCCCTTTTCCAGCGGAAAGTATTTGGCATCAACATTGTCATAGTTTATATATGCTTATCTCCTATCCTTTTCCTCTCGCTTTTCCTCTCCAGACAATTTTAATTTGATAACACAGCTCTAATCCTTCTGCTTTAGTTGCTAAATTTTTGAATTAGAGCTTGAGTTTAGCTGCTGCGTGGATTAGTTTGGTAACATGTCATTGTGATTCTTAAGAGTTAAGCGATGTTCTGTTTCACTAAAAATCATTAGATATTTTGGTGATATCTTAAACTAGTGTAGTACTTCTCTAGTCTATATTTACTGTTTCCTTACTTACGCTGGCTCCCAACCAACACTATTTTCCTGGCACAAAAAGGAATTTGCACTTTGCAGTATTCAGTTATTGGATATCAAATATTGACATTCTGAAGATATAGTTTGTGAAATGAATGGATGATGGTTCTACTAGATTCCATTTTGTGGATGTGAGGATATTGTTGGTTTCAGCAGTTAGAAATTTGGCCCATTTTATTGAGTTCAAAACTAATCCGTCACTTGCACACTTGTGCTGTTCAATGCAGGTTTTTGACATTTCATCTTTACAAATTTTTACGCCCCAAGAACTGGACAATTTGCTTTGTGGCCGCAGAGAGTTGTGGGAGGTGATTTTTGCCCATTTTCTTTATTGCTGTTAACAATAATTAAAACCTTAGAACTACCCGTCATAATTGTTAGTTTTCTGTTGAAAAATTTTCTGCAGGCAGAGACACTTGCTGATCATATAAAATTCGACCATGGATACACTGCAAAGAGCCCTGCCATTGTTAATGTATGATTATTATTTTCCTAATTATAAGAACTATAGTGTATTTTGGGAAATTTGGGCGAGTTATAGCTGATGCCTATCCTGTTGGGTGCTATTTTCAGTTACTTGAAATTATGGGAGAATTCACACCAGAACAGCAGTGCGCCTTCTGTCAGTTTGTTACTGGTGCACCTAGGCTGCCACCTGGTGGTTTGGCAGTTCTAAATCCAAAACTAACGATTGTGAGGAAGGTACCAGACAGATTTTTGATGACGTGATATCTATGTTATAGCTTATGCACAACATAATTCTTTACTTGATATCTTTATCTAGTGCTTTATCTTTCCTTTTTATTGGTTACCTGTGCACGTTAATACTTGTTAGTACCTCTGTATTGATGGCATTTTTTCCCTTCTGGGTGCAGCTTTCGTCAACTGCAGTAAATACTTCATCTAGTGGGAATGGACCTTCAGAAACAGCAGATGATGACTTGCCCAGTGTTATGACATGTGCTAATTACCTGAAGCTGCCTCCTTACTCTACCAAGGTACCGTAATACGTTTTGAAGTGAAATGATTTTTACGCACAATGTCTTAACGCCATTCCTTGCCTCCTTGTTTGGGGTAAAAAAAAGTTTTGGAATGTGTTTTGCAGTTTTTCTTGTTTTATTATCAACGAAGGAACGGTGTAACGAAAATAGTGTCCAAGTAACATTATTGCAGCATAAAATTGTTAGTTAATTATGATTCATTTCCAAGCGTATTGAATACGTCTCTGCTGTTGCATCCTTTGGTACTAATCTTTGATGTCCAATATAAAACAGGAAATTATGTACAAGAAGCTGCTCTATGCAATCAGTGAAGGCCAGGGATCCTTTGATTTATCATGAGTTTTTGGAAGTAACCAACCTAGCCCTGTATGTTAGTGTAGAGGAATCATGGTTTATCGTCGAGGCTCGGTTATCTTTTGGTTGCATGTACCAACGTCCTCGCTTCTCAAACGTACGTCCTCGGTTATATCTTTTGGATGCTCAATACAAAGTTGTGGCGTGGTTCAGGTGAGTTGATATTTTATCAGTAAGGTTGGATCTCTATCTTTTCTTATATATGAATATGATATGACGAGATACTAGATAAATCATATTCTCTCTGCTGCAGCATGTGAATTTTGGTTTCCCAAAGTAGCTCGGAGGCTCTTCTCTTGTTCTTCTTTTTTTTTTTTTGACAAACTAATAAAAGAATTCTTCCATAAATGGCAGTTGAAGCGGTTCGCCACATTTTCAAGGTGTAAGGGAATTTACGGAGCTCTTTATTATTATTTTTAATTTTAGCCGTTAGAACGTGTAAATAAATAGGAATGCAGAAATTTTGATGATTTCTTTTTATAAGTTTTATTATTCTGCAAGTCAAATCATTGGCAGTCACCATGTAAGAAAAGATGGTAAAGGGAAGAGAAATAATTATTTGAAATATTATGCTTTATGGTCTCATTATATATTGATTTCTCTTCGTTCTGACACGTCGAGCTCTATTATAAAACTTTTTCAAGTTCACATGGAGAAATTTTACGCGGATGTTAAATGGCTGGTTTGATGCCTTAATATTGTTTATATCCCTATGCGTATAACTGTTTTTATGATTTTTTTTCACATGATAGAATAATTATATAAAAAATGAAAGGTTAAAATTATCTACTGGTAATTTGTTCTATAACACCAGCCACATGAATGTAATTTGCAAAATGATCCAGAATGGGCGCCTTCTTGATAGCACCTTGAAGGTTTGGAGGACGACTTCTGGTGTACGGAGAGGAACATCTTTCCTTCCGTTCAAGCTCTTGCAGATGACATGAAATTGGCCTTTGACGCAAGATCCATCACTAAGAATCTTGTACTGGATGTGGTCGAATTGAACGAAGAGTTTTGGGATCTAGGCAAAAGGCGAGACGGGGGTGTTTGATGGAGACGACATCATCAATTCGTCCTTGAGAGATCGATTATGGCAGAGTGCAATCCTGATGAGGTGTTCTTGTCGTTTAAGGGATGTGAATTTGAAAATGAGATTTAGAAATTTATTCCTTAACATAAATTTTGATATGGAATAAAATAATTTTGAGATGCGTATTTTCGGGTATCTATGCTGGAACCCTGTAGACATTAGTGGGGGTAATGACTTTGATGCATCTAGTTATATGATTTTGGGTAGAGAAGATTATCCATTAGATGGAGTCACCGAGTCACCCCTATGAGAGAGACCACTCTTTAGGTGAAAAGGGCAATCAACGAAATGTTGCTTTCCCGTTGAGATGTTATGATATAATTGATGTGATTAAGAAGAAGAAAGAGATATCTGGTAGATGGAGTCGCTTTTAGGGGAGAGGTCACCCTTAGAAGGAAAGAGTTATCAGCAAGATCTCTTGAGCCACCTCTTGCTTATACCTTGTGTGATTTCCCTTGTGTTTAATATTTTATACTACTTCTATTCTTAATTATAAGAGATTTTTAACTAATTTTTACTCACTAAGAAAAGTAATTAATTTAGTTAATAACATTAAATTTGTCAATAATTCACATTATATTTTCAAAGTTATTTTTAGTAGTATATTTCTTTTCACTTTTTTTCTTCCACTTAATTAATACATTAACTATATAATAAATAGGGATAATTTGGACAAAAAATAATTAATATAAGACACATTTTCAAATGACTCTTATAAAAAAGGACAAAAAAACTTGTTAAAAACATCTTATAATTAAGAACGGAGGTAATATTTTTATATATTTTCTTTTAATGTAGTTCATTTCCAAATTTATCTCTTTAATGAAATTTTGTATTAGAAATATTTTTACTTGAAAGAATGAATTTACGAGCTTAATGATTTTAATGTTTATGCTTTATTGAGACTATCAAACTTTGCAGTAACACCAACATTTACCATGAGTTTTTTTTTTAAAGAACAGTTATTTGTGTATTGTGTGTCTAATTGACGGTGGTGGTGTCTCCACATTATGGCCCTGTTTGGATAACAAACTTATCTACTGTTTATGACATAAATTATATAAATTACTTTTATAATCGAAGAAAAATTATAGTGAAACTTATTTTATATAAGTCATAAGCTGTTTTGATAAGCTATTTTGGGTAGCTTATGAAAAATAAGCACAAAACAGTTTATGAATCAGTCATAAGCTATGTTCATAAGCTCTGTATAAGCCAATCCAAATAGACCCAATGTCTCTTAAGACTTATCCCTTTCTCTTATTTTCATCCAAATTTTCTGACAGCTGAATAGTAGGATTCCAATAGTTCGAAGTGCTTAGCATTGTCACACTTTTGGCATGTCTCATTTATTGGCGACCCTTTTGTTTTACAATAATTTAGATTATGTATATTATGCGGCTATAGGGAGTTTAGTAAAAACTTTAAGTTGTACTACACATTTAACTCTAAATGGAGATTTGTTATTGTAATATCTACAGATTTATCACTATTGGGTTTTACTGGGTATATATACTCATGACCTTCACTATCCCCCATGTGGTGCTTTTGCCCTCCGTGGGATCCGAACCTTATACCTGGGGCTAAATACAAAGATTCTTAAGAACCTACTACCAATTGGATCCAATTGGTAGTGGAAATTTAAGAATCATTGCATAAGTCCCCAGTGCAAGGGTTCGATTCCCACGGAAGGCAAAAACTCTACATGGGGGGTAGAGAAGACTATGAGTGAAGCACTGGCACGAGGGGAAAGCCTCATAAGCGTTAAGACCACAATAAGGGCGTCTTTTTTTGTAATATCCACGGATTTACCACTATTGGGCTTTACCGGGTATATATGCTCATGACCTTCACCACCCCCCATGTGGTGTTTTCGCCCTCCGTGGGATTCAAACCTTGTACCTGGGGCTAAGTACAAAGATTCTTAAGAACCCACTAGCCCAATTGGTAGTGGGTTCTTAAGAATATTTGTATATAGCCCCAGGTACAAGGTTCGGATCCCACGGAGGGCAAAAACACCACATGGGGGGTGGTGAAGGTCATGAGTATATATACCCGGTAAAACCCAATAGTGGTAAATCCGTGGATATTTCCAATTGGTAGTGGGTTTCTAAGAATCATTGCATAAGTCCTCAGTGCATGGTTCGGATCCCACGGAGGGCAAAAACATCACATGGGGGGTGATGAAGATCATGAGTAAATATACCCGGTAAAGCCCAATAGTGGTAAATCCGTGGATATTACAGTTATGCCATTCTAGAAATTCTGATTGGTGATACATATTTGTATACAAGATTTCTCATATTGGGATTTGTTGAAAACACAAATAAGACTCTATCGAAATTTTAGTAAAATTTATGAAAGTAAAAGCTATTTTGAAATTATGTTGCTTGTCAAGATTGGTTGATAGGTTTGCCAATCTAGAAGTATCAATCTGTGCGCTGGTCACATATGGAGGTTTTTGGTTGTGACAGTTGTTTGAGGGTTACAAAATTTAGTCTATCAAATGATACCCGGTCATAGATAAATCATATTACCTCTAGTCCCTATTATAAGAGAAAAATAGGTTATTTCCTTGGTCCAAATTATAAGAAACATATACCCATTATTAAATGCTTTAATTACTAGAATTCCTTTTATACCCTTGTTTTATTATAGGACCAATTTTCCATGCAAGTGGGTGCAATTATTTTAACCACCTAATAGCAAGGATATTTTTGAAATAAAATTTAAATTAATTAAAATTAAATAACTCAACTACTTTTTCTTGGTCTTGATGAATTAGTTATTTGTCTCTTATACTCCCTCTGGTCTCAATTATAAGCAAAAAAAATTGATTTTACGTTGATTAAGAAAGTCAGTTAATCGATTAATTTTTCTTGATTTTAGCTTAAAAATAAAACTTATTCCAAAATTGCCCTTAATGATATTTAATGTATAGACAAGGTTTTTTTAATCTTCCCAATATGGCTAGTGAATGCCAATTAAAACTATTCATTATACCTCCCTTACATTAAAAATACAATTTGAGTTAAATAAGAGTATTTTTGGAATGAACTCATTAAATAGGATAAAAGATAGTTAAATTTGCTTATAACTGAAACCACAAAACATAAATTTTTTTTTTTAACTTATAATTGAGACCGGAGGGAGTAATAAGTACAGGAAGTAGTATAATATATGGATGATGTAATGAGAATGGAGATAGCATGAAAATAAATATTAGGAAAAATGAGTCGGTGTTAAAATATGATTGATGATAAAACATTTACTTGAATTTGTTTAGTTATTAAAAATCTAACCAAATATTTCAAAATCATTCCACATCCACGTTTTCTAAATAGTAGCTATTCAATCAATTTTTTGGTCAAAAAAATAAAAACTATTCAATCAATTTATTAATAAAAACAATAATATGATCTGTTTTCTTAATCTTTTTTAATAGTTCATTATATTTGGTAAACTACTGGTGTAAGAATTTTTTTGCAGCATTTTAAGTTTAATAATATATTATAAAGCTTTCAATTAACGAATGCGAATGGCGTTCACGATTTTATTTTAATGAGAGAATAAAGTAATACTTTTTGTAATTATATATTATTTAGAAATTTTTGAAATATATCGTTCCTATAAACGTTATCCATACTCTTGGAGAAGATAAGAAATCCAAAATGCATTAAGTTGATTTTTTGACTCTTAAATGATCTATCATCCTAAAAATATATTCCCTCCGTTTTAAATTAAATATAATGTTTGAGAAATAAAAAAATATCAGATTAAGTGTTACTTTATATTTTTAATGCAGCATTAATTAGTCTTTTTTCAATTTTTTTCTTATTAATGGATTTTATAGTTTGTAATTGCATTAGTTTGTGGAATTTTTTGTGTCTTTATTAATTACAAAGACAATTTAGTAAAATTGTTCTACTTTTCAACTTATCTATATTTTTTTTTAATTTTGGTGAAAAAATCATAGTGGACAGTTAATTTGAAATTGAGGAATTATGTTTCTACTAAAAGTATTTATATCTTTATACTTCAATAAAGAAAACACGGAATGTATTTTTTTTTCTTTGGCTTTTTTGCTTCATAATTTTTAAAGTAATACTCCCTCAATAAGTAATAAAAACACTTTTTTCTGTGTCTAAAATATAAGCAATATTTATCAATTTTTATATAAATTAAATGTTAGTTTTTTAATTATACTATTCATTTGATACAATATTCATATTTACGAGATACAACAAATGGGATAATTTTAGAAAAAAATTAGAACTAGTAAGTATTAATTAAGATTATCCAATTTCAAGGTATTTCTTGGTTTATATATTTTTGTACTATGTTGCTTATATTTTGAACAGGAAGGAGTAATATTTTTTAATTTATTCATCGCCTAATATTTGAGCAACAAAACTGAGAGATATTGATATGGATGCAGGCCGATGCCGAAGACCAACAAAACTGAAATATTGTAATAATATATATATATATATATATACTTTTAACGTAAAATTAAATAGATAGAAGAAACAAAATGAAGTTGTCAAATGAAGGCATTGAATTCCAAAGGTATGATTTGCTACAAAAACCCAAATGACATTTTGAACATTTTGATTTTGAGCTTCTGGACTCTACTTGGTCAATCAAATTAATCACCAACTTCGCCACCCAACTCAACTCTAGTAGGAACACTTCGCTTGGACAGCAAGTGTCTTCACCAAACCTGGGCAAGCATCCCCGCCATTCTTGTTGAAGGCTGCACGGTTCAATGCAACCGAGCAACTCTCTTTTCCCAAACATTCCTGTCAAAAGTAGTCACGTAAAAACACATTATCATCTCTAATTTGTTGAAATCAATTTGAGTCTCGTTAAATCATGTAGCTCTCATATCTTATTTAGTGGGACTCATTCCCAATGTGGTGGTAGGTACCCATATGAATTTTAACTCCTCATAAAAAAGTGTGTTGAATGAGAGTGTATTGCTAGCATGCATTTCCATATATTATATAATATACTATACCTGCTCAACAATCTTCTTGGTAGCAGCCGCATCACAGTTGCCCAAAGTAAAGTTTCCACAATGACCGGTAGGATTACCAAAGCTTGCAAACTCGACAGCCACAACCCTTTTGCCGCTTGGACACTTGAGTGAAGCCTGTGGCCCAGCAATAGCATTCACAACTGGGTGGAACTCGCCATTCGCAGATGCCCATGAATTAACATTGGCAGGATAGGTCTCTGCAACGAAACTGCATATGGTGTCCCTGTCAACATTCATGATCTCAACCTTTTCTGGACTTAACTTATCTTCTTCGAATATAACAAGCAAGTTGTCTTTTGGGTTGAGGTAAGCTCTTGGGATGTGGTACCTGCAGTGGAGATGCGTACAAGTCACAAAACAATTCCCCAAAGTAATTGATAAGTAAAATGAGTAGTTTGTTTTTCATTTACTTACTCTGCCTGAGTAGGCTGTCCAAGAGGAGAGACAAAGCTCACCCAATGACGACCAATGCTTTTACCGTTGACCCAAATCATTCCCTTCCCCATACCTGTCATCCTAATGGCAACAGGACCTTTTCCTTCTGGGGTGGTAAATCTTGTCTGTAGAAAAATGAATCCCATAATATTATATTAAAAATAAAAACAAAGGAGGGAAGGAACTAGAAAAGTGTTTGCTTGAGAAAAATAAAATAAAATGACTCCAATATGCGTTTCAGTGGATTGATACTCTATGTTTAATTCTCTCTCACCTTGTACCAGGAGATGGCCCGTCCAGGTCCTTTGACTGGACTCCACTTTACCTTCTTTGATCCCTCCTCAGTGAAAATTTGAAGTTCTTCACCTCTTAGACCAACCTGCAAATGTAAATGGCACCAATTCAATTGTGTGACATGTTGCCATCTATTTGGATAGTGATTTTATTATATACAGATCATCAAATATTTACCCGATGACCCCAACCGTTGGCGGTGAGTTCAATTTTACCCCTGTTGAGGCCAACGATGGATATGGTCTTGGGTCCCGCATACCTGTGTTCCATATAAGCTCCACTGTCCTGTTTATTTACCATTTCGAGGGATTTATATAAATGTTATTGTGCTCCTCACTCCTCATTATTAAAACTAAATAAACTTGGAATAAGGAGGGGAAAAAAAGAGTTGAGTCTCCTCTTACAGGTAGTCCAACTGTGCTAGCCAAGATGGAAATATAGTTGGTTCCGGCCTTCAAGTTTATAGGTAGCTCCACTTCAAAAGATTTCTCATCATGGGTACCATGACCAGACCCTTACAACAATCAACATAATTACAATAGTAATATTATTAGTACTCTACGTCGCCAATGCCATGAATGAATCTATCTAATCTAGTCTATATGTTTTTTAGAAGGCTATTAATGAAATATTGTTGAAATTTGTGCCCTACTACTTACCAATGAATTGTCCGTTTACAAATGCAAGCAGTGAGTGTCCGAGACTCATGATACGAAGAATTGTATTCTTTGACAAGTCTCCTGCTTTCAACTCGAAGCTGCAGTAAATATTTCACAAAAGTATACATGAGGCAACAGTTTGCATAAAATGGGTGATTGATCATTCCTCAGACTCAGAGTACCTCAATTGTTGCTAAGTGCTAACTCACCTCGTGGTGTACCATGCATAATCTGTGGTGTCCTTAAGCAAGGAGTAAAGCTCTGCAGGAAGTTTCTGGCTTGGTGGGATTTTCTTGGTAGATGGAATGCCCTCATGGAACACCTCCCACTTATGATTGTTTGCAATGGCTGACCTCACGTAGTTCCTCGAACTATGTTGTGAAACAATCTGTTTTGTAGGCAATGTGAAAGAGTTCGAGTTAATTAGTTATGAGGAGTAAGGAATCAATCATTAAATCCCACTAGCACTAATTTTTGGTTGGAATTGGAATTGGAATTATAAGTGATAAAACAAGTTACCATTTGTGTGTTGTAGACCACAGTCTTGCAATCAGGGAGGACACTAATAGAATGTGGCGGCATAAAGTAGTTTGAGCCTCTGAAGTTAACGGTGGCAGCTTGATTGGTGTGGTTGTTAGTGATGAAAGCGACACAAATGTTAGTTCCGGGCTTCTCATAGATTCTGACCTGTATGATACATAGTAGCAACATAGCTTAGTCTGTCTGCACTACAGTACAATCCCTATTACTAATCATTTCTTTGTCTTTGGAATGGGGATTTTGAAATGCTTAATTACCTCATGAAACTCGTTCAGTTTTTTGAAAGTGGGAGTACCACCGAGTAGAGCCTTCCTGCATAGGAGAATAGCCTTGTGTGCATCCCTCAGGTGACTCCATTTTGGTTCTTTCTGCAGACCATATTCATCAAGAGGTGCCTCATCGTAATATTTGGTTGTCGTAAAGGCTGAGCTTGTTCTGCCAAAGTTTGTTCCACCATGGTACTACAAGGGTTGCAACACAATATTGAGCAAGTTATACAAATAAAAAAATACAGACAGCAGTTACATTAATTGGATGATGAAGGCATTACCATATAGTAGTTGACTAAGTTTCCATTCTTGGAGAAGAAGCGGGCAATTGAGAAGGCAATATCTTCTGCTGATCTTAGGGATGGTGGATCTCCAAATACCCTGTACCTGTAATTAATTACAAATTGCCAACAAATATGTATATTAGACTCAACTCAAAAAAAAAAATATATGTATATTAGACTTGTGTGGTCTGACTTCTAAGCAAGGCCAAAGGAATATTAAGTATACTTACTGGGCAGTCCAATTCTCAGTCCAAAGGTGAGGCTTGTATGGTTTGTTTGGGCCTGAGAAGGTATCACCACAGTGTCTTCCATTGCATGCGTTGATCTACCAAATGAAGTACACGAGGTTGAGACTCAAGCCAGAGGTAATAGACACCTTAAGAAGTTTTGTGCTGGGAGCTACTTTATAACTTACCACTGGATCAGGAGCATCCTTCTGCTTGCACATGATCCACGGAACTCCAGCATCCAATGCCACTGCCATGTTTGCGGCCCACTGGACATAACTGTCTCCCTTCTCTTCATAGGCAAGTTGGATGTGGTTGTACTCATTTTCAATCTGTAGTAATTGAATAGTATTTCTTGAGTTTATACATATTGACATTGAATATATACTTAGCAGAAACTAACTAAATGGGAGGATCTTGTACAGAATCAAAACCTGTGCCAAGATAATGGGGCCTCCTTGGGGAGCAAAGAGCTTTTCATCTTTCATCATTTTTATAATCTTTGTAACGAATGCTTGCATGTGTTTCTACACATTAGAAAGGACTTTCACTTTACTAGTGTCACATTATTATAAGTTCGATTTCTTGAAATTGAAATTGAAATCTCACAAGTTAACTGTCTATGGACAAGAAGAAAGCAAGACATGGTTGATTACCTTATAGGGTTCGTTATCAGAGCGGAATATGATGCCGGGGACCTCTCTTAGCCAATAGGGAAGTCCTCTGATATATGATGTCAAATTATCAGTTAAAATGAGAGAGAAGGAGAAAAATAAAGTTAGTAGAGTCGATGGACACTCTTAGGTGTATTATTAGTTAGTGGTATTGCTAAAGAATGATTGTTGAGTGAGCCTAATAGTGCATGATCGGATCTATTTGATATTTTTTGTGTTTGAGTGTGTCTAACGTGAGTTGGAGATCGAGGGAGGGAATTGTATATAAGGTTGAAAAATTAATAAATTAAATGGATCCCATACATACATACATACCCATGATTCCATTCTGCCTGGATGAAAGGCCCAACCCTGAGGGTTACATACAATCCTTTCTCTTGAATCAGCCTAATGAACTTCACCAAATCATAGTTGCCTTCAAAGTTGAACTGCATATATGTATGTATATATAAATGAGAAAATTAACCAAGATATATAGTTGAGAGATATATAAAATTAACTCTTTAATAATTAATTGATTTTTTTACCTTGCCTTGTTGTGGCTCATGAGCGTTCCAAAACACGTAAGTTTGAATCACATTCAAACCTCCATGTCTTGCCTTATCGAGAATATCTGGCCACATCTGCACACCATGCACATATCATTCAAGATTCATACCATACACACATGACACAACACAACTCAACTTCAACATTAATATAAAAAATTATAATTAATTGGTGGAAATAATAATAATAATAATAATAATAATAATTGCTACGTACATCTGGGGTGCTACGGGTGTAATGGATGGAACCGGAGAAGAGGAGCTCGCGTCTTCCATTGACAAAAAGTGACCTACCGTCATAAGTGACATTGTTAAACCCCCTCAGACGGGCGTGCTTGTCGTGCTCTTCCTCCCTGTCATGTGCAACAACAGCAATGGCGGGTAAAAGCAAGATGGAAAGGAAGGTGATCAAAATATTAATACTGCGAGTTGCCATGTTTAGTTTGTGTTGAGAATGGAGTTGGAAGTGGATGAGCCTAGACAGGGATCCTCCTTCTCAGATTGAGGAGGTGCCCAGAAGCTACTTCACCCATTGCATGAGGGGACACTCTTATAGACCCCTCCACCCAAACTTAGTGGATGGCCTTACAGAAAACCTCGCGCTTTCCGTTATGAATCATTGGTGGAGCTTCTTTTGTTTTATTCCTAGGCCTAGCTATTCCTTTCTTTCATTTGAATTGAATGAATATTGCCCCCTATTTTTAACATACATACATGCATGCCCATACTATTACCATACATCGTATCGTATGATGAGAGATCCATCCGGCTTCACACGGGCTAGCTAACACTATTTTAAATTTGGCCCTCTCAGAAAGAATCCTTTCTAGGCCACTTTCTTCATTTCCCACTTATCAAAAAAAATTTGGCCCTCTCGCTTGATTGTTACAAAAAATGATTACTATGAATAATAATATTAATAACATTGGTTGGCTATTGTTCTCAACTTGCGCGCTTGTGAGCGTTAATTGAGTTCATCCATCTCCATGAATGTGAACGTATCTCCAATGTGCGCTTTGTTAGGATTCTCCTCATTTTGTTTCCATATTGACCAACCAGTGATGATTGAATCGATGGACACCCAATAAATATTTCCATTCATTCAACACCTTTTATTTCTTTATATCTCTCTCTAACTATTACATCACATATCTTATTATTTTATTATTTTTATTTTTATCTCATCTCTCTCTTTCTCACTCTAATTATAGACACACCCATTGGTGTCGATGATTATTGTTTTTATTTTTTAATTCTTTTGTAAATAATTATTATTCTTCTATTATTATTATTATTTAATAATAATAGTAATATAATATATTATTTATCTATACATCTATATATTATATGATTTATGGTTAACTATCAGCATAATATTTTTGCCCAATAGAAATCTTGTTTTTTTTTATTTTTTCTTTAATTTATAATTTTTTTGTTACCTGTTTATTCATTATCTATTTAAAAAGACCACGTGCAAGACCAAGTTAGAGGGCCGTGGGCCGGGCATGAGTGTGTATTAGTGGAGTACATTTTATTTCTTTATCACATTCAATATTTATGTAGAAGTATTTATATCATTTCACAAATATATTCTTTTTTTCCTTGCATTTTCTATTCAATCAGATAAAAAATCATCTCATTTTTTACTTGTCCCCCACGCTGGTTTCTTTCTCTTACTTTGGTAATTGATTTCCCTCCAAAATATTTGAGGAACACTCTTTCCCTCTCTCACCCACCCAGACCTCAAAAATCAAAAAGCCCTCACTGACCCTCTCTACTAGCTTCTCTTCTCTTTCAAGCTAGCTGTGTGTTGCGAAACGAGGCAGCAGCAATAGCAGACAACATAGGGTTAGGATTACGTACGATGTCAAGCCACGAAGACGATCTGGATCTCCTGCTCTCCCTTCAGGATAGGGTTCTTGAAACCCCTCCTGCTTCTCCCTCCCCAGGTTTCGCCTTCCTTCATATTGCTGCCACGTGCCCTTTTTGTTTGTTTAATTGATGTTTTTTTTTTTTCACGCTAACAACAGCAATTCATCCAACCCAATGCAGCAGGTGGTGGTGCTTCTTACCTGTCCGATTCCGATGGGTCGCCCAAGAAGAGGGAGAAGCCCGACATGTCCGTTTTCAGAGACGCCGTTCAGGATTGCCTTCTCTCCCAACCCTCTAACCCTAAACCTAATCCCAAACCTCTCACCGATGATCCCAGCATTGACAAGTTCTCGGGTCTTCGCATAAGGTTCTTCACCACCATTCCTCTTCCTCTCTTCTCATTTTTCTTATTCAGTAGTGTCGCATAACTCTACTTTCGTCACACTGATACAGCTATTTTTTTTTTGTTTTTGTTTTTGTCCAGGAACCAGTTGTTAACCCCCACTGAGCTCAGGGAATGTTTTTCAGACATTCGTTTTGTTCGGTTATCGGTCATCAAGTATTCTTCTTCACCTCCTCCTCTAGTACTATGATATTGTCTAGCCATAGTATCGTATGTTAAATAAAAATGGGGTATTATGCAACATTATTTACTTTTGCTTTGTAGGTTGGAGTTCATACAAATTATGGACCTCATTTGCTGATTGTGTGTGTATTTAGGAATTTGGTGACTGGGGACAGTTTTTCTGGAAGCTGGGCGACTGTTGGTGTATTGACCGAGAAGGGGATTCAGAGGACAAGTTCAACGGGGAAGAGCTATTGTATATGGCAAATTGGGTGTTTGGATGAAAATACTGTTTCTCTTTTCTTGTTTGGTGATGCTTATCAGAGGAACTCTCAAGAGCAGGCCGGAGCCGTCTTTGCACTGTTTAATTGTGCTGTCCGCAAGGATGCCAAGGTATTGAATTGTTATGAGTTGGTTACAATTTTTCATTCAAGGTTTGCCATAAGTTATGTAATCTCTTTTCTATTGTTTTTGCAGGGTAATGGTTTTTCTCTGAGTATATACTCCCCTGGTCAAATTAAGAAGATGGGCACCTCTGTTGATTACGGAGTTTGCAAAGGGAAAAGAGCGGATGGGATGGCTTGTCCACTGGTCATAAATAAGTATGAAATTAAATAAGCATCTTGTTATTTGGATATATGATGGCTGTGAAATCGCAACAGACTTCATTTTTAATTGTCTGAACCTAATCTTTATACATGGAATTTACAAAAGGGAGGAATGAATATGATCACAGTTCTTTTTTATGGACACTTGTACAGATTCTCCCTTTATTGAATTATGCCTTATGTAAATTAGAAGTTGAAACTGCTTTGGTCTGTATATCTTAATCATGAGTGCTTACATTTGATTTGTTACATTTGTGTGACAAATTAAAAAAAAGAGGAAGAAAGGTAAAAGGCCTTTATGTAGTGTTAGCCATTTAATAGCTAGAGATACCTTAGACTGGCACTTTTAAGAGCAAGGAAGAAAAGTTGAGATCGTGCAAGGTGTTGGTGCAAAATGTGTACTGCGAGTTTGCAAGACACAATTGAAGGAAAAGATTCCCTTGAGTGCAGTTTAGAAAATGCAGTGTATTTGAATCAATAATTTAGATTTCTATAAAGTACTCTTACTTAGATACTAGATCGCAATCTATGAATAACCCACTTTTCTGAATCCACATATGCAAATCATGAGCACTATAAGTTGTAGCATGGATCTGTGTGCTTGTCATGCTTAGATGCTTGTTGAGCTGTTTTTCTCGAGTACACCACATCTAAATCAAAACTTGGTCATAAAAACTGTCCGATAAACTGTACTTGTATTGACAAAGGAAAATCTCATCAGTCTTTTTATACAAAACCAAAACTAAACATTCAAATGGAAAGCTCAATCCTATTTTTAGGTGTCATTTCTTCAAGGGAATATACGATAGCCATTATTCACAACACACACACACAATTTCCTTGATGTGCAAAAGGTTGTTATTCTTTTTCTTTTTCTCCAATTATTACTTTTCCTTGTAAACCATGTTTCTTTTTCTTCTACTTTGTTTTTCCTTCTGACAGTATCATAATACTTCTCGAATGCTGAATGTTTGACTTTATAATGGTTGATCTTTGCTATTTCAGGCGTCATGGGACTTATTGTAAATATCATAAATCAGTAAGCAGCATTTGACTATGTCATGTTTTCTGTTGTAATATTCTGTTGTGACAAGGGTATCAATTCACTAACTAGTTTAATTTCCTGTAGAAAGCATCAGAGAAATACTCCACAATGCGAACTGAACTCAAGGGAGGGTGAGTGTTTAGCTCTTTCAAGTTTCAGCTATCATATACAAATGCAAACAACATTTTTTATTTCGTCTCACGTGGATGTGTGATATAAACATGTGGTTTTTGTTTGCAGAAACTTAAGAACGGCATTTAGGCCAAGGGATCATCTCAGGTCAGAAGGAATTTACTTAGTCGACCCCCTTGCGGACAAAACAAACTTGAAAAAGTCACAGCCAGTTAAATTGTTGTCTGTGGATGGTCTCAGAAAGGCATTGAGGTGTGTCATTATTAGCAAGGAAATTTGAGTTTATTTTTTACTCCACTTGAATTCTTTTTATATTAATTAATATTTAAATTTCGATACCAGCAATGCAGGAAAAGTAACAACAACTACACGCTCGCAGGGGATTAGATTTCTTTCTGAGGTTGCAGGTGATTAGATTATCTAGCACTAATGGCAATTAATTTATGTATTCATGTATATTGTATTCTCAGCTGGCTGTTACTATAACTATTTGCAGGCAAGTTTGATCCGAAAGTGATGAAAAAGGGACCAAAGACTCCAAATGAACCAAACAATTGCACAGAGAAGAGGTGAGTGGCTTAAAAGATTCTAGTATCTAGTTTAATGTTACTTGCGTCTCATGCATGTCACCGGCAGAGCCACCGTAGAGGCATTAGCATATAGCATACCAGTAAGTAACATGCTATTTGTTGTTGTCTTCAGGAAATCCTCTTCCGTGAATATGGGATCCTCTGCTGTCAAAAGTAAACAAGAGTCAGATGTAAAAAGAATAAAAACAGATGGGCAAGATTTGGTCGATAAAACCACAAAAAGTACAGGAAAGATGATAGAATTAGATCTTGTTAGTTCGGATGAAGACTTCTGAAATATATGTGTTGCTCCCTCTTGATTTTGTTTCATTAATGATAACGGGCTAAAATGTGCCGTGGAGAGAAAATGAAGGTTTCTGCGGGGTGGTGGTAAAATAGTGCACATCAGTGCCTTGAAAAAATAGTTTCTTGTGCAAATATGCCAAAGCCCCTCACAATACATAATTTATTTCACTCCGCTAGGTCGGTGATTAAATTATTTAACTCATTGTTATCAATTTTAGGGGACTGGGAATCAAATCTCATGGGACGTAGTTGGACAACTCATTACTTATATAATATAACCTTCGTTTCTTTTTTTTTTTTCAAATTTTTTTATAGCTTAGATTAGATGTGTTAAATTGCAATTTCGCTCCTGCTGTCCTTGAACCGTCCTTCGCCTTCTGGATCACTTTGTTCGTGGGCAAAATCCCCAGGAAATGTCGCGCGTTGCTAGTTGAATTGAATTGAATGTATAGTACAAAATTGCCAAACCTGTGGATTTTAAGTGTTGTTTGTGTGATAGTTTATCGGCGCCGTTTATCAAATGTAGTTTTGAATTAATTTGATTTTGCAAAGTTAAAATTGAGATATAAGTGACTTGATTTATATTTAAATGTTTTTTTTACTTGTTTAAATTGAGGTGAAAATGTGTCAAAATTGAAATCTTTTTCTTTATCAAGTAAATGATAACATTAAAATTCAACAAAATGTATAATATATATCATAAATTTTAAATATATTTATGTAATATAAATTTATTAAAATAAATGTTTTGTGAAATATTAGTGTGTATTTAGAAGAAAAATAGTTTTTTGTTGTATCATTTACCAACCCATGTTATTGGTGTTTTGCCCAGTATTTTTTGTGTTAAAGTGCCAAAACACCTCTCATTTATTTTCTTGTTTATCTAATATTAACACTTATGTCATTTCACATATGTATGTTTTCTTTTTTCTTTATTTCTTACTCAATTAAATGAGAGATGAGAAAAGTTTTAACTTTCTTTTATTTAATTTTTTCTCATATTAAACAACTAAAAAATCATTTCATTTTATTTTCTTTATTTTTTTTCTGTTATTTTCTTTCCATGACCAAACCAAGCCTAAATTTACGATCATGAAATTTTTGACATCAATAATAATAATAATAATTATGTGATTGACTAAATATAAGTAATAACATTTAAGAAGAATGCACCAAAAAAACATTTAAGAAGAGTAAATATAAAAATGACATTTTAAAAATTTACATATTATATTAGGAAAAAAAAAGAGTATATTAAAATTAAAATATTCAACATTCGAATACGAAGGTTTAAATTTGGTGAATGTGTGTGTTTAAGGGTTAATTTGATAGTAGCATGTTTGATTATTGTTTTGGTGACAGTTTTTTACTTTTTTTTACATGATTTTTTTGTTGAGTTTGATTATTATTATTATTATTATTTTAAATATAAAATACGATAATTAGGAAAATAAAAAAGTAAAGGCGGTGGCTCAGCCCCAAAATTGAATGAATCATGATTGGTTTCTTTTGTTTCTCCAAAAACAGAGACCTTTTTCTTTCCTGCGTCAAGGTGTCTTGTTTGAGTTGAGAGTAATTCTTGTGGAAAGAGAGAGAGAGAGAGAGGATTGGGAGGAGGATGGAATGATTAGGGTTTGTGAGGCAGCAAGAAGAATTAGAAGGCAATGAGTGGGTCAAGGTTCATCAAGTGCGTCACAGTCGGTGACGGCGCCGTCGGCAAGACTTGCATGCTCATCTCCTACACCAGCAACACTTTCCCTACGGTCACTCCCCTCTCTTCCAAAACAAACGCTTTTCTTTACGCGCGAAGACCGTTCAATCTTGGTCTATGTTATTTGGACTTGTAATTGACTAACAGATTGTGTTGTTTTTGGGATCAATCCACTGGCAACAGGACTATGTGCCCACTGTCTTTGACAATTTCAGCGCAAATGTGGTTGTGGATGGGAGCACTCTCAACCTTGGCTTGTGGGACACTGCTGGTAAGTAACTTCATCCACATTCTTTCTTCTTGTATTTTGTTGTACCACTGTTTTGTGAGATCTCCTTGTTATTGCATGGTTTGATGTTTTCATGGGATGATATGGAAAAGGCCAAGAAGATTACAACAGATTAAGGCCTTTAAGCTATCGTGGGGCTGATGTATTCCTTCTTGCCTTCTCTCTCATAAGCAAGCCCAGCTTTGAAAATGTTGCCAAAAAAGTGTGCTTCCCAATCTCTTTCTTTCTTTCTTTGGTTTTGTCTTGTCCCTCTCCTCTCTGGCCCTCTTTACTGAACTTATATGTTTTCCTTTTTCAGTGGATTCCTGAGTTGAGGCATTATGCTCCTGGTGTTCCAATTATACTTGTTGGGACAAAACTTGGTTAGATTCTTATTCCTTCCTTCCTTTTAATCGCACGAAATTGAAACCTCTGTGCAACTACCAGTATGCTTATGCTCCTCATTTCTGGGGTAAGATTCGTTCCTAGAGTTGCCTGGATTGTCCTCATCAAAAGATTCAACTTTAATTTAAGGCATTACCTAGACATTATATAAATCATAATCCCTCCAACTCTACTTATATCGTTTTGTTGGCAGAACGTTTTGTTGTGCAATACTGATACCAATTGATATCTTTTACTGGTGTTGTATGATTTGTACCATTCAATGTTTGAAATCGTCGAATCGATGAAAATTACTTATTTATTGAACTCAACTTCTAATTAGATTCTACAATCTGAGCTCTAAAGCGACTGCAGTAATATCTTGCCCTTTATGGCTTGTTATTCTGAAGAAATTGATTTCGATCAACAATTGTATGTGTATAGTTAATAGTTAATTGAGTGCTTCTGAAACTGAATGTCATGAATAGTTTGTCTGGGCATTTTATTTCGGAAACTAAATAGTAAATACTAGTATGTGTTTGTAGATCTTCGGGATGATAAGCAGTTCTTTCAAGACCACCCTGGTGCGGTGCCCATCACCACAGCACAGGTATTTGCACCTAGTTACTACTGATTCCATTTTTTATTTATTATTATGGCTTAATTGCATTTGGGTTGTTTTTTTAGTTCATTATTTTTATCCTTTATTTATTGTTCACAATAACTAGGGCATCAACTTGCTGGATAGGTTAGTGATCTGATTTTCTGTATTTTCTGAAGGGCGAGGAACTGAGAAAACTCATTGGTGCTCCAGTGTACATTGAGTGTAGTTCAAAAACACAACAGGTATGTATTCTTTACAATTTTGCATCTTTAAAAGTTCTGGAGATCGTAAAATATTGTGACCTTAGTCGTTCATGGTTGAATACAGAATGTGAAGGCTGTTTTTGATGAGGCCATCAAAGTAGTTCTTCAGCCCCCAAAGAGGAAGAAAAAGAAGAGAAAGGGGCAAAAAGCCTGTTCCATTTTGTGATCTTCCCAGTTCATCATATTGTAGCTCTTGGAGGATGACAATGACATGACTGTAGCCATTACCTGATAGTCTTCACCATACCATATCTTATACACAAGTTGATGTCTGATATTGAGTGCAATCATGTCTCCCATGTTTTCAGAGAAGCCAACCAAGTTGCGGATCGTCTAGCTAACTCTGGCCTTAGTCTAGATATGTCTTGTAAGATTTTTGATGTAATTCCTGATTTCTTGATTCTTCCCTTGCTGGGAGATGCTTGTAATACGTTCTTCCCTCGTGGGTTTTAATAGCTAGTTTGCTGTGTTGGGGCTTTGCCCCTCCACTTTCACCAAAAAAAAAAAAATACCATATCTTATACTATTTTCAACCTGGAGGAAGCAAGTGCTCTGTTAGTCCAATTGAGTTCATTAATTGTCGTCGGCGCGCGCACCTCTTGCATTTATCCAGGCTTGTATTAACTATTTGAAAGACCATTTATTCATGTTGTGCTCTATTATTAAGTGCCTGCATTTGTGGCCGTGTTCGTGAACTAAGTAAAGTGTAATTATATTAGCTGCATAGTTGAGTGAAAATAGTTGGTTTGATGAAGGGTTCATTCATTCACTTGTTCGCTTGTTTTTCCTGTACTGTTGTGTTCTAACTTGTAGCCCAAAGTTGAAAGTTCGGTACAACTTTTTTCTGCAGTCGACGACAGATACAGATACACATGATATTGTAAAGGTGTTAATAAGCGAATATCGTGAGTCAGCAGGGGGAATAGAAACATAATTTTCATTCATCCGTTAAAAACCTAATTTGATGCTCAATGTTATGGTTTGTTTATTTTTAAGCTGCACACGTTTTAATGCAGAAAAAATATTTATTGTTTTGTGAAAAACGTCCGTTTACCGTTGATGTGTATTTTTTTTTTTTTTGGTTTTTAATCCCATGATGTATTTAAGGGCTTGACTTTTAATAGATGTTCTTCCAAAACTAAAAAAATTGGATGGCTAAGTGAGGATCTCATTCTCAGTTTTGGAAAGGGTTAACTGTTGCTAGGACACGATAACATGGTCCCTTGCAGCGCTCATTTCAGCATTTTCTCACGGGAAGTGGCGGTACTTGGAAAGTAAAACGAAAGAACGGGAAAATGTTTAAAAAGTCAACAAGAGTTGGATACTTGGATTGATTAATTTACGCCCCGTTCGGGGTGGTTTTTGGTTTTATGTTTTGAAATTTTCAAAAACCAAATCTAGTTTCCGTTTTAAGTTTTGAGTTTTGAGTTTAAGTTTTTGTCTTTTTTGAGTTCAGTCACTCTCTTTACCTCGTCTCACTATAAATGGTGAAAACACGACATGGATGGCACTCGAGGTGGCAAAATGGGTTAGGCCCAGCGGTTAGGCCCCTGCCTAACCTTGCTTTTGACGGGTCGGGTTATTTTTTGACCTGTGGGCCGCTTTGGCCCGCTAACGCAACGGGCTGGGTGGGCCAACCCTCCGGCCCGCCAACTCGCCCTTAAACGAGATGGGCTGTATTTTTCGGTCCGCTTTTCTTGGCACGAGGGGAGGCAAGCAAAAAATGGATGGAACAGACCGACCGGTTTTGCCATCCCTAGATGGCACGAGAGGTTGCCGAAGGGACACGAGTAGAGTTAGGTATATGGGTCTTGGCCCGTTGACGACCCGTTTAACCAGCAGCCCGCGCGAGCTATGGGTCACCTAAATATAGGCTCGTTTAAATGCGGGTTTTTTAGCCCGGTTTGTTTCACACGCGGGCTAGGCAGGTTTGGTCCACTGGTTGGCCCGTGGGCCAATTATTTTTTAAAACCCAAAATTTTTAATTAAATTTTAAAGTTTGAATGTGTATTTTATTTTACTTTTTTACAAAATATAATTATTTTTATTCTTTAGTATGCCCACAGGCCGACCCATTTAGCCCGTGGACTATGCGAGCTGGACGCGGGCCACAACATGTAGGCCCACTTATTTCGCGGCCTGGGCCGACCTGTTCTGTTTATATGCGGGTCAATGCGGACTGGGTTGCCCACATACCCACCTCTAGACACGAGAGCACATGAATATTTAGTGTTTAAAACTGAAACAAGAATCACAAAACCTATTTTTATGGTTTTGAGATTTAGGTAAAAACTATTTTAAAATTAAGTAAAAAACCAATTTAACCTCATTTTACCCGAACAGGTTTTGTTTTCAAATTTAGCTTTTAAAACAAAAATCCAAAAACTTAAAACCACCCCGAACGACCCCGAAGTCATCCAACTGGTTAGCATGTTTTTAGCCATTTACTTTACGAACCTAATCCACAAGTTGTCATTAATTCCCTTACGTTTATGATATTCTCCTAACGGTCACACAGAAACTTGTGGTCTAGACCAACGGTTGAAATTATGTGTTAATTTTATATGTTCTCTTTCATGCTTTTCTTAATAAAGAAATATTCTTTATTACATCACTAGAAGAAAATTCCCTTTTGTGAGTGATAAACTGATCATATTCTCTTGTTTATTGGGTTAGAAATAGACTAGGGTGAGCCAAACTTTCTAATTTCAAAGCATAAAAATTGGGTTCACTTCAAATTCAAAACATACTTTGGTCTAAGCTAAGTTTTGTAATTCATGCAGATGATTTTTCAAACACATTTAAACCTGAGCATGGTTTGTATTCCAACCTTGAGACGCGATCGATCTCAGCCTACTTATTTGATATAGAGACTTAATTTTTCAAAAGAAGATATATAAGGGACAATTGGTTTTGATCTTCATCCCTGATCCCATCAATAATCAAGAAGAAACACATTGATCCATTATGCTGGCTTTTCCAAAATTATTGGTTTGTTCAAGCACCTACCGGATCACAGTGGTTAGATTTCTTCATTATTTCATAAGACTCAAAAAAGAAATAAAGGTTTGCAATTATTGCATAATATAATCTCATTAATGTTCAAGCGAATATGTTTTGGACTCCTATTTTTAAATTGCAGAATGCATTGTATATATTTAACTTTACAAGCAACCATTACCACACGGGTACATGGAAATATATGGAAATTTGTGTGCCATTTCAAACTTATTAAGACTAGCCAGTAGCCATACTGCGTGGAGAATTTTGATGACATCAAGCATCAACCAGCATTGTGATTATGGTTGGCGTTATTGCAGAAAGAAAGGGCAAAACCTATTTAATATTCTTTTAAGAAAAATCATTCTTTTACTTGATTCCAAGGATGCAGTTGGGTGTGGGCCATAGTACCTAGTATCTAATTTCTGGTGGTATTTACAGTTTATACTTCTTGTATACGAACGCTTGTGGGGACGAGGCCACCACTATAAGTTACGATCGTGAGGCTTCAACTACTTCTATTTTTATTCATTCATCTTATCTAATCACCCGTTCCGAGTTCTCACTTTTTATTAATTATGGAATAATTCTTGTATATTTTCTCCTTCTTATGTGACTATATACTTGTTTCTTTATTTATAATACGTCTTTAAAGACATTTGAGTTTACTTCCCTCAATCTCTTTCCATCGATCCAACTACAGTCTAAATATTATGTTATGATAATCTATCATTTCATGTTTTTAATTATATAAATTAAAAAATATTTACTTAAAATGAAACCCTTATTCTTCTCCTTTTTTTTCTCTCTAATTCTCTCCAATGAAGGAGTTTAATAAAATCAGGGGATCCAAAAGAAAAAGAATAGAATGAGCATAATCAGGAGGAGGATGCTGACGTATAATCAATCCAAGGGGTTGAGAATTAATAAGCATAACTAGATTTTAACCCGCACGTTGCACGGGCCGGGGTTCATTGAAATTTTACAGAAAACATATTGAGTATTTTTTTTTTCACTTAATTTAGTTGATATCCTGTTGTGATGAGGAGTTTTTGTGCATCTTTACCAAACAATGTCAGTGTTGTTGCCGTTTCATCATATACTTTCGTCTCAATTGAACTAATAAATTTGTACTCATGTTAGAATTGTAATGTTAATATGATGATATTAGTAAATGAAGCATTTTATATTTGTTACTGTGATGTTGGGTATTTGGCTCTTGACATATTGGGCAGATGTATTGTTATCCATGAGGTATTAGTTTTTTATGCAACTCTCACATTCAATATAATTCTATGCAAATGTGTCATCATTCATTGAGGGTTGCATGGATTGTGAATACTTTTTCCTATTTTATATTAGAAATTGTGATTATGTTTGCAATTTTTTCTATCTAATTTGAATTAATTTAATTATAAAATAAGTTTGAGATCGTACATGTGTATTGGATTCCCACTTCATAGTCATTATATTTTGCAAAGTAGTTCCATTTCTGGCCATTTTTTGCCTGGTGTTGTACAGGCAAATTCTTGACTTTAGAGCTCTGTTGCTTCTGTCTTCGGTGGATGTCTTGTATATTGATGTTTTATTTTTATTGAGAATAACATAACATAACATAACATACAAAAGCAAATAATATTAGTTCAATCATTTTTATCAATAAAAATAGGGTAAATATTACAGATAAATATAAATTAAAATATTTTAAAAGTTGGTGGTTGAAATGAATATTTGTTAATTAATTTTTTAGAAACTCTTTTCATGAAATTGAAAAGTTTATAATGTTTTTTTTGTTAATTTTAACATATTATTATTTAAAGCTATTGAATTTTATGTTTTATTATCTTAATTGAAATTAAATTTACAATGTTTGGAATATGTATCAGCAAATAAATTTTGAAATGTGGAATTAATTTTGGAAGTAATAATTATGTTAGGTGAGAATTATATTAATTGATTTTTTATAAACCGTTTCATTTTGAAATGTAGTCATTATTTTGGTTCTTTGCAAAGATGGATGGAAACAATATTGAAAGAGGTGTAGTGAGAAGGATTGTCAAAGAGAAATTAAATTTGGAGTGCGACACATCAGTATTTTATTAATGTGGCAAAATTATGTATACTTGTCACAAATGAAGCTGACGTGGCAGGGGTCTATTTTAATATATATAATAGATTCGTTGACCAATTAGCTACACAATTAATTGCCTTCCCTGGCAGAGATGCACTTGCCAAGTTACAATCATGCATCTTTTCAAGTTTAGAATCATTCCCTTACCATCATATTCTATATAGATATATAGATTATACTTTATAGATGATAGATGATTATGTTATGGTTCTTATTCAATTTTTATATATGTTTCAAAAAAGGTCATGCCGCAACTTCAGAAATAATTAAAAATAGTTCTTGAATCTCCATTGTTATAGTAGTTGTTGATTCGGATGCAACCGTCCCAGCTAACATCATTAAAAAAATTATAAGCAGACAACTCATAGACTTACTCCTTCTACAGTTCTACTAATATCCGTTGCTAGTGCATGCATAAAATTATTAATCCTTCTGTTCTGAGCGGTTTTAAAATGATGAAATAAGCATTTATTTTATATTTGTTTCTAGCTACTTGCTTTTTCCACCACATATTAGATATGAAGATCTTTAATTTAAAAAATATTAGTGGTTCATCTCCGTCATAAAGTTTCCTTAATGAAGTTAAAAAAAACCGTTTTATTTGACATTTTTTTTTTTAAAAAAAAATTGGTGGTGTAACAAAAAGTGAAAACTTCAACTACAACAAATCAAACCATGTTGTACCAAACATGATAAGGTAGAACACGATCGCTAACGAAAAGAGCAGACAACGTGGCATATATACATTGAAGTTGAAAGTTTGAAAGCTGAAAGATAACATTTGTACTTTGAATTTGTGGGACCCATTAATAAACCTGCAGATTTTGAACGTGTTAAACTTGGACAACATTTACATTCAATTTCATCCAGCCCGAGTAACTAACAAAATAATACTGTAAATTAAAAAAAAAATTGAAGATTTGAAGTAACAATTTCATTTATTACATTTGCTCCTTCAACTGTTAGTCATATGGTTGCCATAATTTTGGATAATAAATATACTATTAGATCACAAACAGATGGACCCCTGTAACTCACTTAAGATAATTTCACATCACAATAATGGAAGCATAGTGATAACTGATAATGAATATGTTGCATCACTTCAATGCAACTATTACGAAGTGTTTCTGATTACGATTTTGATGTTGAAGATATGATGCTAACTAATTGCCATCCAGTTAATGGAATATGAGGCTGTTAACTAGTCCCTATCTTTGGATCCCCTCTAGAAAAAGGAGACAGAAGGGATATTAGAAAGTAGAAGTTAGAACTTAGAAGTAAAAACAACTATTTTGTGGATATGGGCTGACATTTACCTTTTTTTTTTTTGTGCTTAAGGGATCTGAGCTCAGTACCACTCGGACCAACGAAATGTTACTTGTGTTAAGTTATTCTTTTTCCGATTATCAATAAGCAAAGCATATAATTACTTTTTCTGTTATAATAAAAAAAATCCCCAACATAATCGGTAGTGTTGTGTGTGTGTGTTGGTTTTATTTTTTTAAAAAAAATTAAAATCCTAATACACCTTATCACCTTTGACCCGTAATGGGAGATGAAAAAGTGGAGTCTTATAATGTAAGCCCCATATGAAGGGTTTTTCTCCCTTCAGTTTTCGTGGCAACTTCTCCAATCCATAGCGTTCTCTTATCAATCGCCCTCAATCTCAACACACACCAACATATGTTAGTGCATTCATTCTTCTTCTTCCCACTCCTGTTAGTGCAGTAGGTATAGGCTGATGCAATTGGCGGCTACTTCGTTTAAAAAAATCATCTTTTTTCTCAAACCATGCCTGCTTACAACATTTACATAGGCTCATATTTCTCTCTGTCATGTCATCTCTTGTTTGTCGTTTATTCGTTTTTGCTTTAATTCAGCATTTTTCATTTCTTATAATACCATGCTGCTCTTTCTTGTTTTCCCATTCACCTTTCGCTTCATGGTCCAATGGGTCATGCCATGTGATCTTCAACGGGGTTTGCTTATCTTCTCTTGTATAGTTGTATTATATTATAGTGTGTTTTTTTTTTGTTTAATGAGACTCTGCTCGCTCATGGGTGCTATTCATATGATGCACCAATAATATAAAGTAAAACAATTCAAGTCTCAATTCTCAACCATGGTAATTCGGTTTTTGCAGGGAATGAAAGTTGGTTCGTTCAAAACAGGGGATATTATTGTCAGCCATAGCTGTTTTGAGACTGATTGATTGATTGATCGATTGATAATATAGAGTGGCAAAAGGCAATGACAGTTGAGAGGAGATGCGTTTTGGTGGGAATCAGAATTGACAGCCATAGCAGACATCTCCTCAACTGGGCCATCGTCAAAGTTGCTGAACCCGGGGATTGTGTTATTGCAGTCCATGTAGTTACAAGTCCAGGTGTGTAACAACCAAGTTCAGAACTTTTGCACATCTATATATAGTAGCATGTGTACTTTTTTCTGAAACGAAACTTACAGTTTACCTGTCGCTGTATTGTTAAATTAAATGCAGATTATGTTTCTGAGAGTAAGCCCTTGGTAGATGATTATTTGGAGGTTTATGAAGGGTTATGCGATGCAATAAAGGTACATCATGTACACATAATATTGTTACACACCTAACCTAACAGTCGTTTTCTTATTCATAGGATTTCAGGTAAATGCCACTGACAGTGACACTATTTACTTGGCCTCATTGAATTTCAGGTAGGTCTCTCGGGTCAGATCATAGCAGGAAGTTCTATTCGAGACATTCTCATCACAGAGGCAAAAAACCGTGCCGCTGTGGCTCTAGTGGTAGGGTATGTCATGTGTAGGAGGAATTTTTCTTAATTCTTTTCTTCTTCTTTTGTTTTTCTTCTTCCCTCTCCCTCATTTCTGATTATTCTAAAACAGATTTCATTTTCAGGGGTCGGCCATCCACAGCTAAGTATTGCGCCAAACGACTACCACCAACCACCAATGTTGTTGCCATCCAAGGTGCAAGAATTTTCTTCAGAAGGTGCACCACCGACAAACAACTAACAGGTTTGGTATATCAATATCATATTCATGCGTGTCTTGCTCTCATAGAAAATCCACACACAAGTCCCCAGTGACAAATGGAAGCTATAGTAAGGTTGTTTGCAACTAATTGTGATAGGTGGTCTAATAGAGGATCCTAGACCAAGTATTATTAGCAAGGTAATCCACTCTGCATTTGGCGAAGATAGCAGAGAATTGGAGGAAAAGGCATTTAAAGGAGGCACGAGCATGAGTGTCTCTTCAAGGTCAAGATCAATGTCTCAGTTTGCAGGTGAGCAGAAGCTTGGGTGGCCACTTCTCCGCAGGGCCTCGCAGAGCCGTGAAGATGCAAGGGACGTCTCTGTAGTGCAATGGGCAATGAACTTACCAGATCGGTCACCACAACAAAATCCACACCGTTCCACATTTTTTGAGGATGACAGCTATCAAATATTCGAGGCATTCAATTGCAAGTTGTTCCCCCTTGAGCTTCTCAAGTCTTGCACTTGTCAATTCTCTTCAGGTTAGATTAGAGCAGACCCACCCACCACTGCTGCTTAGTGCTTGCAGTTACAGGAGTAACACACACATGTTGTTCTTTTTTCTGTTTCTAACTCTGCATTCCCATTACAGAAAATATGATTGGGATTGGAGGGAGCAATCGCGTGTACAGAGGAACCCTCCCTGATGGGAAGCCCGTTGCAGTCAAAGTTTTGCAGTCATCAAAAGAAGCCTTGAAAGATTTTGCCCGTGAGGTGGAAATAATATCCTCACTGAAGCACAGAGGCATCACCCCTCTACTTGGGATTTGCATTGAGGACGGCTCTTTAATATCTGTTTATGATTATTTCCCCCAAGGAAGCTTAGAGAAAAATCTACATG
Source organism: Glycyrrhiza uralensis (assembly GCA_030159175.1). NCBI lineage: Eukaryota > Viridiplantae > Streptophyta > Magnoliopsida > Fabales > Fabaceae > Glycyrrhiza > Glycyrrhiza uralensis. The sequence continues at coordinate 55,886,073 of BRZY01000005.1, forward strand.
GTAAAGATTTAGTGGAATTTTTATTCCTACTTTTCACCTATCATTAAAGTTGCTCGAAAAATGGATAGTGATGCTGATGAGATTAGAAATGGATATAGGCAAGAACAAGGATGGATCTTTCTTGTCATGGGAAGTCAGATTCAACGTAGCTGTTGGGATTGCTGAAGCACTCAATTACCTACACAGGGAAACTTCAAAGCCTGTCATACATAGAGATGTCAAATCTTCCAACATTCTTCTTTCCCATGGGTTTGAGCCACAAGTACTCATTCAAAACTTCGATACTATTACCTTTGTGAACAACATTTTTGTGATGAAATTTTGTAGGTTGATCCTTGCATGAAAAAGTAGCACTAACATTATGCTTGAAATTTGTGATGTGACTCACTGGTTATTTTCCTCACGTGGCAGTTATCTGATTTTGGACTTGCCATATGGGGACCAAGAGCTTCGTCATTTCTGACACAAGACGACGTAGTGGGAACATTTGGTTACCTTGCACCTGAATACTTCATGTATGGAAAGGTCAGTGACAAGATAGACGTCTATGCCTTTGGTGTGGTGCTACTTGAACTCATATCAGGGAGGGAACCAATCAGCTCAGAAACTTGCAAAGGACGGGAGAGCTTGGTGGTGTGGGTAAGAGCTAGTACCTGCATCTGCATTTTAGAATCAACTTTGACTTGACTTCTTTAGTGATATGATATGAAATTTGGATCTCTATGAATTTATGCATAAACAAACAGTGATTTCATTTTCAGGCAAAACCAATATTGGAGAATGGGGATGCTAAAAGCTTATTGGACCAAAATTTGCAAGGGAAGTTTGATGCGGCCCAATTGCAAAAAATGGTTCTGGCAGCATCTCTGTGCATCACCCGGGCTGCGAGGCTTCGTCCTACAATGACTCAGGTAAATTACCAATGATGACCCTCAGCCTCAAGCTGCTAAGTTTATGGTAGAAGTTACATCTTCAAGAAATTTTTAAAAAATGTTCAGCTTCTAAAGCCTCAAGCATGTCACTTTCATCATGTAAAGGTACTGAAGATCTTAAAAGGATGTGATGAGAAAGTCGAAAACTTCTTTAACTCTTGCAAGAATGATCATGATCATTCAGAAAATCAAGAAAATATTGATGATGAAGTCTATCCAGATTCAAGTGCAGAGTTGCACCTGAGCCTTGCATTACTTGATGTTGACAATGACACTACATCATATAGTAGTATGGAGAACAGCAATAGTGAACATTTGAAAGAACGATGGAGCAGATCATCCAGTTTCAATTAGATTCTTTCAAATTTTTTGAAACCTATATTAGTATGTAGCAATTAATTTGTACATGGATAGTTATTATATTATTAAATATAAAATCTGTCCCCCATAACCCATTAAGAATGGTTGGTAGATTTAGAGAGAGAGAGGGTTTATATTTGAATTTTCGTTTCAAAAATATACTAATTAGGGATTTAACCTGTTTTTTGGAGAGGGATGAAGGAGAGATTTGACGCGAGCATATCCATCATTAACTATGATGCCCAATTACTAAGCCAACACTTTTTCTTTTAAAAGAAGTCTTCAAACAACCAGGATAATAACATCGCCTTATAAATAGGTGGTTTGTTTATCTAGGCATGTGAAGCTATAATGTGCAAATATCAAACCTGAACCTAATTATGATTGCCCTGAAGCATCAACATATTAAGGAGTAGGGTGAAAAGTTGAGTTTTAAGAAAGATGTATGCCTATGTCTTCATCATACATAAACTACAAATATTGTGACATGGATTCATCCCATGCCTTTATAAATAAGTCATAAGTCATACCATGAACTTCATAGCTATCACAAGTTCCTCTGTCTCAATGTTACTACTTATTAAATTGGTGAGAATTGTGATTTCTATCCTTATACCTAGTCTTTGCAATCCTCAACACTTTGCCCTCGCCTCTGTTGCCAAAAAGTTTCCATCTGATTCATCCATGGTTAAAATGGCACGGTGTAAGGCAAAGCATATATGTTGGCATTAGGCAAAAACTGGGCATATGGTTGGATTCCTTGATAGCTGCAAGTGACATTGCTATCTTGTTTAGCTTGAGTTCTTTCGGTACTTCTGAGCAGATTCTTCCTAGAAAGCCACTCTTCATCTTCAAAGTCAGTTTGAACCAATTGCAATGGAGGAGGGACCCAATTCACAACCAACTTTCTGTACTCCAATTCTGTCTCCAACATGTCCTTTTTATGAGGGTTGTTTGTACCCAAAACTTGGGAAGGACAAGAGGAGAACTTCTCTTTTCCAAATGCATATTTTTCAGAATGGTCCAAAACATTAACAGGAATGGTGTGCTGTCCAGGCTCCACTGAGAGAGTGCTGTTTTCAAGCCCAGAAATCTCATGTTTCCTTCCCCTTTTTCTGTCCTTATCCCCCTCACAATTCATGCTCCTATCATCATTGTGCCTCCCATCATCAACACTGCACCTTTTCTTCTTAACTTCCTCTTCATTGTGTCCATGTTTCTTCCTTTCTTTCTTTCTTTTCTTTTCCTTCCTTTTCTTCTTAGACTCTACCTTTTTTCTCCGGAGCTTCAAAATGGAAAACAAGAATTAGCATATAAAAATTAAATTAAATTGGGTTAATATGTTTGCAATTATTTCCACTTATTTTAAATGACTCGAACGAGGTTTAGTTAGTTTCTTCAAACAAAATTTATCTAGTAAAAAATTATGTCTGCATTTGACTTTGTGCTATACTACCTAACAATAATTTCATGTAACTTCCATTCTTAATGATTTCATTTAGTATCCATAACACTCACATGATTCTCAACAACATAACTGGTAATCAACATAAATGCTGCTACTTTCAGTCATTACTAACGCCAAAGAGGTAAAAAAAAAGTACTTTTTTTCTTCTTCATTCCTTTAGACCATTCATATTTCTGTAAATTTCATATGCAATCTTCTCATATTTCTACAACCAGGCACCATGATTGCATTGAATTATCAAATACAAAGCTTGTAACAACTGTGTAATTTGGTGTGGCAAGCAAACACATGAAGCAAAATAAAAATATAGTCCTCTCGTCTAGCACAATCAGTAAAATAGAGTGCATCTAGCACAATCAGTCAGTGTATATTTGGTTCTCCGATTGCACGTGTCTCAAACTCTCAATGCATTTAAAAGTTTCATTTAAAAATAAAAATTTGATGGCAATGTTTTTTCAATTACCAATACACTTTCACATGAATTGAATATTGAAAAACAGTATAAAAAAAAGGAATTTTTTTTTATAATAGACTTATAGATATAGTGCCTATCTCAAGAGATAAGGCACATACAAACTGACCTCTAATTGTTCTTGGAGTGCCTCACCACCTACACCGTTCTTCACATAAAATGGTGGGGGGAAGGGTAGGCATCTAGACATGTTTTGAGAGACAAGTGAAGCTAAAAAACAGCACTTTTGTTTCAAAATAAGCACTGTTCTATTAGCTAATGACTAGTGATTATCCAAGATGTTCTGAAAGTTCTTGATGTTCACTTTGTGATCTCTTCTGAATATGGTCTATTTGTTACATAAACCTTTCAAAGAGATGGATTATGGAAAATCTTGGAAAATAAAAGGAGGGTATGTATATCCTATGGAAAAAAAATGGAAAATCTGCATTTCAGTTGTTTACTTTTTTGCCCCTTGCTATACACGTTTTCTAAATTTTTATTACTCCTTTTGCCTATGAAAAAATGGGGGGAAATATATCTAGAGCAATTCAATATTCAACATAGGCCAAATTTGACAAAAGAAAATAAAATATGCCTTATTAGTTTGATAAAAAAAACAATCTCACATTTGTACTGACATAACATTATGTGTGTGAGCATAATTTTGCTTATTCCAGCCCTCCATTTTATGAAAAAAGTGTTTTGAAAAAAGTAAACGGTTTTGTAAAGTTTTAATTTGACTACTTTTCTCTTGTGCCAGTGGCAATATTGTGTGGTACCAATTGCAATATTATCTCCAAATACAAATAAACTATTGTTTAAAAAAACATCAAAGGATATTATCGTCTTTTAAAAAATATTTGTTTTATGATGAAATATTGAAAATAAATTTAATTAAATTTAAGATCAACCGGTGCAGTTAATTTTAGGACGGTAGAAGACATGGAGGAGGGAACTTGGATCTTCTACTTGGTTGTGTTTGTTTGGTCGAATGGTTTTTCAATTATAAAGAAGGAATATATAAAATAGCTAATATATTAACATTTTCTTATAGTAATCAACAAAACAAGTATAGTAAATTCTATTAAATTTTTTTCCAATTATAAATGAGAATAAAAATATAGCTAATATATTGAAAAAAATCTTACTATAGAAATAAATGCACGTAGTAAATTCCATTAAATTTTCTAATTATAACGAAGAATAAATAAAATAGCTAAAATATTAACAATTTTTTATATTAAATATTAAAAAATATAATAAATTATATCAAATTGTTTTTATACTCAATAAATGATTAGCCATTTCATTTCATTTTCCAAAATTTAGGATATCAAATTAGGAATGAGCAAAATATGTTATTTTGTTAGCAATGATTGGCAAAATAAGTTATCAAATTAGGAATAATTAGCCCTTTATTTTGTTAGCAAAAAATGTTAATTATTTAATGAAATTATAATATTGTTATAATGATGATAGAGATAAAAACAATTGCAAAACAAAAAAAAATTGCCTCCAAAAGGATATAGTTGTTATCAAATTTAATTTCTCAAATGTAAACAAAAAAATAGTTTCTTCAGTAATTATAATTTTTATCAATTTACGCCGTTTGAGTTTTTAAAAAATTTAGTCCGTTATATTTCATTTGACACTATTAACAAAAGTTAGCATATATTGTAACAAAAACAAAAACAAAGTTAGCATATCATCAAGATATTAAAATATTGAATGTTGTATTTAGATTTAATTATAATTTCGTTGTATTATTAATATATAAAAGTTTTAATTTATATCCAAAATGTCTTGAGAATATAATTAAAATAATCAAATATAATTAATGAGCTGTTCACATGAAATCTAGATGATAATGTTAATATTTACATGGTAATAAATAAAAAATTAAACTCATATTCAAACATAGAGTACTGAAGTATAATTATTTAATTAAAATTTTGAAATGCTAACATGGTATGATTATGTCAACCTATCATTCTGCATTGAATCAGAATATCCAGAATGGTTAAAGCTTTTAGTCTGAGTGGGAGCTTTAAGGCACTTGTTGAAGTTACTATTCACGGGTGGCTACTTGCTATAGATAGGATTGTTCACAGGTCAGTTTGGATCGGATTTAAGCAAATCCGTTATCCAAACTGATCAAAAGAGTTCGAATTGGGTTGGATTGGATTTATGAAAAATTCACCTCCAAATTCGAACCGAACTAACCCGATCAATAACGGGTTGGTTCAGGTCGGGTCATCGGGTTATGTTTAAAAGATATTCTAAAAATAAAAAAAACTGAAAGAGGGGGAAAAACATATAACGGGCTAGCGCATAGAAGAAAAAATATATATTAAATGGGCTTGAGCCCAAGATAACCAAAAAAGCAAAATAACAAAAGGGGGGGTGAATTAGGGTTACTGGTTAAGGGACTGGAACCCTAATCCCAAATAGAACAGCCGCAACTTAGCAACAGAGAGAAGAGGGCGTCGTTTCGCTTCGCCAGTCGCATTTCTGTTCCATGCGCCGCCACATCGCCACTCTCTGTTCAGTTATTCTCCTCCGCCGTAGTTCTTCTTAGACCAACTGCAACACCCTTCTCCAAAAAGGATATTACACCATAGTAACAAGTATTTTCGCAAAATATTCCTTATCAACCTTTGATAAAAATCGAGTTTTGTTCCAAAAAATGTGGATAAAATTTTTGCCTTTTTAAAAGATGAGAAGAATGGGGAGTCCATTCTTTCCTTTTCCATTGCGTGTTAAAATAAAAACAGTATTAGAAGAAATACTGAAGTAAAAGCAACCTCCTCAAGTATATATATTATCAAAAAAGCTTGTATCAGTACAAGCAAGGAGTTTTAAAACTACTATACATCAAAAGTAGTAAAAACTCTAAGTAAACTGGAATGAAAAGACTGAAATGAAAAGCTACTAAGTAATAGAAAAGTCGGGTTCAATCTCTAACAACTACCCGAATCAAAACAAGATATAAACGGTGCATCAATGGTTGGTACATCATTCTCTTTGGCCTCGTCCCTCGCCTGCTGACCATGTCCCTGATCCATCGCATAAATACCGTATAATCAAGAACCCTACGCACTGTCCATAAGTCGGGTCCATTGACGCTATGCTATGTGACAAGTATATATCCATTAAAGGTAGCATATGTATAAGAATCTATCCTCCAACCCATCCCATCTATCTCCATAGGTTGGACGCTGAAACGTCGTCCCGGACCCAAAACACTCCTCGAATCAGTCATCTACTCAACCACGTACAAAACAACATAGAAAGTAGGCAGGGTGAAAAACTTACACAAGTTAAGAATGATAGTTTCAAAAAGTATACATACAACACTTATACAGTATATTTTTAGAACCTTACAACACGTATTACACCTGGGAATAAAACATCGTAAACCAAGAAATAATCAAGAATAGATCATCAATCACAAAGCAAAGTCAATCACAAATAAAACATCAATCACAGATATATTATCAATCACATCTATATCATCAACCATAAATATATTATTAATCACGTCTATATCATCAACCATAGATATATTATGCATGGCACTTCAATCTCTCTGATAATACACCGGTGTGCTGCTCCAATGAGACTTTTTCCACCATACTCCATTGAGCGATAGGCCTGCGACAAGACCTAACAGAATACCCAGAATTCACTCAGATTTCCTGGATAAACATTCAGTAATGCGCATCTCAACCATATCATGAAATAGGTCCGTCAGTCAGATTTATCCAAGCCGGGTATACGACTCGTCTCAGCTCAAGGGCTATAGCCATGCAAGGCTATTGAGACTTTCGAAACCTGGATAATCCCAGAAGACAATCGTAGCCCAACCAGACTCTATTCTCAACCCGTCCTTTAGGTTGTAAGCTCAAAAACCTTTATGCAAATGATAACTCAAACATTGCATAATATCACTTTGGTTTCTCTTGCAAAACCTTCTCTGTTTTACTGTATTATCTCTCATAATACAAAACCACGTAAAATACACTTATTCTATCACCACAGAAATACTCTTGAAAACTTAACCATTTTATTACTCTTTTCAGTTGTACTCATTTATTTTAAAAGTAACCACATTGCGGCAGAGCCGAATTGAGGTGATTACCCGAAAGTGAATCGGTATAACATAAAGGTGATTAAAGCAATAACAGAATATCAAAACGGGGCATAGCCGCCAGGATTGATTTAGAGAGAAGAGATTAACGCTTATTCAAACTCAGGTTCATTTTAATCGGTAAGTGACTATTTCTCGTTATTGGGAAAAACTGCTATGGAATAGCCACTCGGCGGTAGAGCCGAACACGGTGACCAACCATAACTGTAATAATATTAATAGAATTTATTACTTAAACTCATTCTCTTTGGGAAAGCCCTTTGGAAGCTAGTCAAGTAATCTTCGCCACGTATATACGAACTTTCTAAGATAAGAAAAATAACGTATCGGTATGGTTCCCAGGAAAGATCAGGTGAGCTTGTATGCCCCTTCAATGACCTTTTTCTTTCCTAGACAAATCCATACAAATGAACTATCTTAACCCGTCATCAGTCTGTATATAAACAGTAAAAATCACAAGTTTTTATATACAACAGAACTCCAAACCAGGAATTTCTACCAAATAACTTAACAGTAGAGTTCACCGAGAACCCGTTACTATTAAATTATTTTACCCAGTCAGCCTGTGTATATATATTTTCGAAAAGAACATGGAAATGGAAGAAAAACACTGGTTTAACGTATTTAAGCGTATTTAGTCACTTGCTCACGTCCTAATGGCGTAATAGAGATACGGCCCCTGAGTCTGACCGTATGAGTGCACCAAAGATGCATTCTTACACCTGACCAAAGCACCCCATCCACTATTCGTCAAAAGAACTACAGAGGTTCAATTTTACAATTTCTTAGATTTGTTGATCACGAAGGCATAGCCCACTGGGTGATCAAACCTTTATCGTTAAAATTTCGCCAGCGTAACGGTACAATTATTAAAATTTATAATTAAATTGGGCATTATAACTTTACTATTTAAAAAATCATATTTTAAATAAAAATAAGACATAATATAATTTTTAAAACCATTTTACAAATAAATAACAATTATTTAAAGCATAAACACCCAAAACACAAAAATCCATCAAAACAAATATCAAACCAACTTGGAAAGAACTTCCCCATACCTTAGCCTTATGAATGGTGAAGAACAACTGAGAACAACAACACAAAAAACTTGATTAGTAACAAAGAAAACTTAAAGGAAAAACAAAGAAAAAAAAGGATTTTTGAAGTGAATTTTGTGAGTGATTCTTCAAGTGGATGATGAGTGAAAATGAAGAGCACCCCCTCCCTATTTATAGGGGAGGGGTTCGGCCAGACCATGGGGGAGAGGAGGGAGATATTTTGATTTTCCTATTTTTCACAAAATGCTAAAATCCTAATTTCTAAAAATATCTAAAAATATCTAATAAAATATGTATGCCCTAGAACATTGGAGAAGCTCCTAGACCCATCAAGAGGAGGTGAAGGGCGTGCAGATCAGGGCTGGAAAGAAGGGAGAGTGAATTTCCTAAAATACCCCTAGGGTTTGGATGAAAAAGAGTGAAAATCAAGGGTATTTTGGTCTTTTCATAATTCAAAAATTGAAATAATTAGTTAAAAATGATGAGAACCAATGAGAATGCTAGAAAATGCCATAAGAAGTCTAAATAATTTCGTGGCACTCATTTTTTAAATTTATAGATAGTGCAAACTCTTCGGTTTTCACCGTTTCGCAGGTATAACCCCGCAAAATGCAGAAAAATAGGATTTTCAAAACTTACACAGAAATAATTTTAAAAATCATGAAATAAAAAATTAAAAATAAAATATAAAATACTTATGGACCTTTTACTCGAAATTATACCTGTGAAGTAAGGTTTTTGCGTTTAAATGTCCCCGGGTAATGTAGTTTTTGGCATTTTTTAAAAGTTTTTCAAAAATTCCAGAAAAACAAAAATTATAAAAGAACGAACTTTTGTGAAGAAAGTTTATTTATTGAATTTGTTAAACATTTTTAAGCTATTTAAAACTCTTCCGTCTGTTAGACGTAAACCGTTTTCTGTAAAAAGGCCCGATGTAGATTAAAAAACCACCGTTTCAAAAGTATTTCGGAATACATGTATTTTGTTACTAATTTTAAGCCAAAAATAAATCACAAAACATTTATGAAACTAAAATTCATATAAAACAAAAAAAGGACAGAAAACGCAAAGAAACGGATATTGAAACTAGACCTGACAGAAGCTATAAATCAACCACTTTCAGAAGTATTCTTAAGCATGCATATTTAAATCCTATTTTTAAGCTAAAAATAAAACTCAAAATAATTATATCGCAAAAATTCATATAAGACGAAGTTAAACAGTTTGTAAAAAAAAGCGGATGTTACACCAACCCTTTTCGTGTCAGTGACCAAGATGGCTGCCGCGTTTTGCAGAGCTGCAATTGTGGAACTGGAGAAGATAGTCTCAAAGTTGGCGTTGTCGTAAACGATGTGGCTGGAGGCACTACGGCCGGTGGCTGTGACAAGGACTCGCGACGTCAGTTTTGAAGCTACGCGGTGGCTGTGTTTCAACCTTTCTGGACTCGTGATTCAGTGTGGTGGTAGGATGAAGAATCGCAGTCACGCGATGGCTAGCGGTGGCTCTGGATGGGAAGCACGGTGGCGGTTATGGTGTCTAGATGGGAGGCGCGACAGTGAGGGTGAAACCCTAGCAGAGGAAGAAAGAGCTTTGCTATTTTGGGAGACAACTTAAGTGAGACTCTCTGCTGAGTCACGAAGAGCATTGAGAGTCTGAGACCAGGGGTGATTTTTTTTTTAATTATGCCACGTCATCGGTTCGGGTAGACGAGTTCGTGGGTCCAAATCCTGAAACCCGTCATCCAAACCAAACCAAGCAGGGGTCTGAGCGGGTTGGATCGGATTCGATCCGAACTGAGGAAAAAATGCAAAAAAAATGGGTTGGTTCGGTTCGGACTTGCGGGTTGCCTGAACCGCTGAACACCCCTAGCTATAGACCAAGTTAAACATCTCATGATCTTAATTGTAATGATATTCAAGACGTCCATCTAATAATGTAATTCCAATAGAATATTTTTATTAAAGAAAACAAAGGAATTAAATTTATTAAAATATAAGTGTAGGTGGCTTCTAAGGTGAAGGGCCTTGCAAGGCCCTCACCAGTGTGGGAGAGATTCTATCCATTGGATATATGATTATTAAAATCAATAGATGAGATTGATTCAATTAACCAGTTAGTAACCTGTAAAAACAGGTTTACAATGAAATGTGAAAACATACCCGACATTTAACAATTATTACAAAAAAAAGAGAGTAAATCTCTCAATATTCTTTTGAACTCATATCCTCCATCACTCTTTGTTCAACACCATTGATTCCCCACCTTACTCCACCCCATACTCCCCTCCCTCCCACTGTACCCCTCCATGGTCCTGCCTTGTCCTCCACTTCTATGGCAAGTGTTCATTTATAACAGTTGGCTACTCTGGAATAGATTGATATTTCATTTAATGTCCTTGAAACACTATCAAAAGGCCTTCCAGATTGCCTCTGTTGCCCCCTTGTCATTGCCCCTGTTGGAGCACAAAATGCACCCGGTGGCAAGGAATCAAATTCCATCCCCAGAATGGGTCTATCCAATCTCTTAATAGCTCCCCCAACTGTTTTTCCAGCAATGCAATTGGCGATCTGACAAACCCGCTTTGCAGCTTCTTGGCCGCCGACACAGCCTTCCTGTTTTTTGGTCTTTCGATGACCCAACTTCATATATAGCTCATATTACTGTCATATATATACCCTTCCCTTTTTTTTGCTAGAAATATGCTTTTTAATTTGAATAGAAGAAATACAATCATTTTATAGAAAATTGGACTTTCTATGATTCATAACAATTGCAAGATCACCAGGCTCCACTGTAGCGCAGTGGGCTGCAAAGACAATGAACCAAAAACTATACAACTTCTCCAAATACATCATAATGATAGTGATACACTGTTTGGATATATATATATATATATAACGATTCCAATATTCAAAATCTTTGCTTGGTTAATAATGACTTCTAGCAAATCTGCTCTACGAGCAAGTCTCTGTTGTGAGCGACTCAATGTAGGGAACATAATAACCTAACACTGGACTTCTTTGCAATTTCATTTACTTTTACATATTTGGCATATACAATTTAATATTACATAACTAACCCTGCATTACTTGCCATATCAAGTTAACTCGCCCCTTCACTAGTGAGGGCCTTGAAAGCCCCCTCACCTTAGAAGCCACCATAAGTGTATTGTTTAACCTAGTTTTTTTTCTTTCTTGGACCTGTAAAAAATAAAGCGAGTCCAGAGACTAAAAATTGTTATTTTTTTTACCTATAAAAAACAATTTTATAGATTAAAATTGTTTTTAATCTATAAATAAATGGGAGGTAAGGATAATTTGGGTTAGATTATAGACCGATCCCAAAGAGAGAGACCAATCTCTGTTTTTTTGTCAAAAGAGAGAGGCCAACATTTATTTGGGCTTTGGCCTTGGTTCTCTCAATATATAATCCGTTCACATACACAATTTCTAACGTTAAATCTTGAAGTTGACCATCCATCCCCCAACATAGCTCAACCTCAAGTGGAAAAATGAGCTCGGGTGATACTAAATGGTGGGGGTTCGATTTTCCACCTCTCCAAATTCTCCCAAATCCCCCAAATGGTTAAAAAAAAAAGTTGACCAAAAAAAATAAACGTTAAATTTTAAATAATTTTATACACATAAACTTTTATGATGTATCAGGTGATAACCTTTTATGATGTATCATGTGATAACTCCTATTTATTATGAGAAACGAGAACTATTAACCATAATCACTCGATCAAAATTAACAATTCAGATTAAAAAATCAATTATGAAATAAGGTGAGTACTATCACATGACACTATTACCTCTTCCCTATTCTCTCCTTTCATTGGCCGCTCATCTCCACACGTCGCCTTTCCCTTTTTCTCTTTTCCCCTTTCATCAATCCTCCAGGGAATGATACCGATTGCGTTGTTTAATTATAAATGGACATGTTTCCTTTGCATCACCCTGATTATAGCAAAGTTCAATTCAAATAATAAAAAAACATGACACACATAATTGTTCGGCGTCATTAAAGTGAATTCATTTTGAATACAAAAAGTTCAAACCAAAATAAACTCTCAGAGATTGAAAAATATGAAATTTATTGATTCGACATAAATCATTCTATATCTGCAAACTTCCAAATCTAGCCGAGCTACAGATTGAAATATAGACAAAAAAATGATAGAAAGTGATGGTGTTGCAGAAACGAGCGGCCAATGAAAGGAGAATGGGGGAGCGGTAATGATGTCATTTGATAGTAAATCTACCTTATTTCATAATTAGTTTTTTAATTTGAGTCGTTAATTTTGATTGAATGGTTGTGGTTAATAATTCTTATTTCTCACAATAAATAAGAGTTCTTACTTGATATATCTCTTATTTATCGATTTACATACACTAGTGACAAATTATGAGCCTGTTTGTTACAGATTAAAAAAAATTGATTACGATATGAAATAATTTAGTAATTATTTTTCATAAATTTTTATAAAAAATATAAATTATTTTGTGTTTATTTATACCCATAAAAATCACTTATTTTTAAAATAGTGATTTTTAACTCGTTTGGATACAGCTATGTAAAAGTATTTTTTTTTCTATAAAATTACAATAAAGAACATAAACCAATTTTAAGGAAACATTGAAAATATATTGAAGGTAAAAGACTATTTATTAAAAAAATATAGTTTTTAAATTACTGACAAATTAAATATTACAATTTTACAAATAATCGTCGATGAGATTTAAAAGAAAACAAAAAAGAAGAAAGTTAAAAGAGAGTAATGACCACACTGTTCTTGGGTTTCAAAGTTAGACTTGTTTCTGCACTGTTCATTGGCTGGAGTCCAACGATCGAGGGGATGAAGTATTGAATTATTGATGAGTAACGCAGCGAAGGAATAAAAAAAGACAGCTGTACAGTGTCAAGTAACGAAACCTATTTTTGTCCAATACAAATGTTCCGTATTTTTTAGAGAGGCGGCTTTAATTTTCTCTCTCTTCTACCGAAATAGATTATTATGAGAAGCTACATTTTAATGAGATTTTTGATTTTTTTTCAAATTTTGATAATTTTAAAAAGCTAAAACAAACATACTAAAAATTGTAAAAAGTGATTATTTTATGCACGCTGTCACTAAAAATCAATTTTCTTGTAGTATAATTTTTATAACAGAATTAATAGTTTCTTAATGTAAAATCTAAAAGAATTTTATGCATATGAACTTTTGTCCATGAAATTGTATACTCTAGTGACAGATTACGTCTGTCACTAAAAGTCAAGTGTACGTGTAAAAGAGTTTTTAATATTAAAGGTATTTTAGTCATTTTAGGTGATAAAATTGTTTAGTGTACATGTACGTAGAATATGTGTATGTGCAATTAGAAAAAGAAGAGAGAGAGAGAAGCATGCATACCCAACCAAAAGAAATAAAAATTTTAGATTTCGTGTCAAATCTATTATTCTATTATATATTATAAAGTAAGGTTATGCCATATAGGATAATGTCACATGTCAACACCACAATCATGTAGTTTCTCTCCAAAATCAATTTTTTTATTTTTTTTATTTTATAGTAATTAATTTATTAACCATATTTTTAATATTTTTTATTAGAGCTAATCATAAGTCATCAATAACCATTTATTTCTCATATTCAATTTTAAATTTCAAATTAAGTAATTGATCGCAATTGATCATTTTTCTATTTCTTGATTATCAATCTATTTTTGTAATATAAATCTTGATATATTTTGTTTATTATGTGTCTCACTATTATTATTATTGTCTTATTTTTTATCCTGACTTCTTATACGATAAAAGTTTTTTCTCTATTATGTAATTGAACATTGTTATGTATTACTTTCTTTTTAATTGATGGCAATCGATCATTTTTCTATTTTATCTTTGATATCACTTTTCTATTTTATGATTTTCAATCTATTTTTGTAATATAAATCTTAATATATTGATATTTTTTGGTTATTATGTGTCTCGCTGTTATTGCTATTATTCTATTTTTTATACTAACTCCTTATATGATAAACGCTTTTTCTCTATTGTGTAATTGATCATTGTTATTTATTACCTTCTTTTTAATTGATGGCAATTGATCATTTTTCTATTTTATTTTAGACATCATTTTTCTATACTATGATTATCAATCTATTGTTGTAATATAAATCTTAATATATTGATATTTCTTTGGTTATTATGTGTCTTACTATTATTGTTATTATTCTATTTTTTATACTGAGTTCTTATATGAGTTTTTTTCTCTATTGTGTAATTAAACATTGTTATTTTTTTTTAGTGTTGATGCTTGCATATCAATTTTTTTGTTATCATTGTATTTTCTTATACAAATTATTTTTTTAAATATTTTTTATTTGATTCTATGTTTTTTAAAATTTATTTATTTTAATTTATAATATTGTTGTTGTATTATGAAACAAGTCACTCGAGGTATTTTGGTATAGAATGTAAATGTCAATGAATGATTTTTTTTTTTGTTTTGACAAAGATTGAATGAATAAATGTTCTATTCACAATGTATATAGATTAATAATGATAGCAAAGAATGTCAAAATATGAATAATAAAGAGAAATTTAATTATTTTTTATTTAAATTAAATATAGATAGAAGAGGGTATCATATATGAATAATATTGACATCAGTGATTGACTGATTGTAACATCTCATTTATGACATATTTTAAATAATTTTGACAATAAGGTAATATTGTAACGGATTTTAACAATAATTGATTCAATATCTTAGTTATTACTATCAACAAAATATTATATTAGGTGTGAAATCTCTACCCCCAACCTAATATTCATCTTTTACATTTTTTTTATGCACTCTTTTGGTTCCACTCTCTACTGCTCGATCCATTCATATTGTTATTGCCAACTTCCATGCAATAGGTGCGTCAATGATGGTTATAATAGGATCCTGATAAGGCAATATGATTGGGTGCATTCGATGATGGTAGTGGCTGCACTGAGATGTTCCTCTATCTTTTTGTTTCTTCTTTCTTCTCTTTGATTATAGTTTATTTAATGAATATAATTCAATAAATCAATTTGAGCATAAATGTTATCTGAAAAGTAGGAAGAATTTTCTTCTTTTTTTATATATTTATTTTTTTATTATTATTCATCTTTTTCTTATGGGTATATTTTATAAGAGACAGATCAATTTCATGTGTCTATAGTTTTTTTATCGATTGACATTATTATATACGACCTGATATTGGCTTTAAGTGGACATGAGTGCTATGATAATGATTGGGCATCAAGTGAAATCAACGTGGTGTTTAAATGAATTATGATTCTTTTATCCTTAATCTGATATTACATGTTTACATGGTGACTCCACATTTACAATCCTATGTCGTGTCATCAACTTCTGCATGCCATTTTTAAATTTTATTTTCCTATGGCTCAATGAATTCTATGTCCGTGTCAATTTAGCCATTTAACGTGTTCTTATGCTTCTTGCTTATAATTTGCTTCGGACCTTTTGATTTGTTTTTTTTACCAGAAGACCATTTGATTTGTTATAACATGTATGTATAATGTATAATAGGTTCATATTTTTATAATATATAATAGGTTCATTTTCAATCAAATGAATTCATTTATCTAACATGTCATTGATAAACATTGAAATCAATATAAAACCAAATAGAATTTCACATTAAGTTTTTATATGAAATTATGACACATGGGATTATTACGGGTGTATTAAGTTTCACATTAAATTATTATTATTATTATTATAGATTTGAATTCAAATATTAGCATTCATGAAAAATTATATAATTCATATATATAATAAATATTTGAAAAACTAAAATAACAATTCAATGAATGTTCCGTCTCATCAAAAAAATACAATCCAGCCAAACTAAGTATCTAAATTTAATTTATTAAGTATTAATATAAAATTGAATCCAATAAAATTATATTTAGAAGGTTATTTCAATCTAATCAACTATAACTTTATAATGCATGAATTTAACAATTAATAATATTATTTGAATACAAAATTTCAGCATGATGTAATATGAATTATAGATATTTTGGTTTCTCAAACATGATATCGGGGGATTCAATCTTCAAGCCATGTGTATGGAAGAACATATATCTTGATTCACCTAAAAAATATTTTAATATAAAATCATCTCATTCATGAAAAATTTAATTTAACATACACTAAAGTATAACATTGTCTCAAAATTTAAAAGTAAAAAAAAAATTCTACTATTTGACTAATTAATTAATTAATTTTAATAATATATATTTTACCATATAAAAATTATATCAAATAATACTATATTAAATAAAAACTTTTTGATTTAAAAAAATTGTATAGAATAAACACGTGTTATTAAGCTAATATTTTAAAAAATAGTGTTTTCCAAAAGTTAATGATCGAGTGGATTTAAATTTAGTCGAATTCTTCCCATCAGACATTGTTCCATAAATATCTCTTCTTTTTTTTTTTGGTCGAAACATAAATATCTCTTCTATAATGCAGCAGTTACATCACATTGATGTGGCTGGGAGACAAAAATTTGTGGCAATGCTTGACGGTTTGTTTTCACACGCCACAATCAATGTGATTGTGTGAATTAATTATTTTCCGCTTTGCAATTATCAGCAGCATTCAGCACAGCGTCGCGAGATGAATTATGGAAAGCCCAAGTCACGAAATTCCAAAATTGAAATACACAATTCATATTAAAAAAATTAAAACAAAAAACAAGTTTTGAAATAATTAATTTGCCAGTGAAGATGAAATAAGGAGAAGGGAAACAAATTTGAAAATTGTATGTGATGGGAATAGAAAATCAATCAAAAACTGTAAGTGATTACTCAGACTACCGAGAAAACCTACAATCAACACAGATTCTCAAAAACTCGAATAATTTACAATGAACATTACAAATTTGGCGAATTCAACGTTGGCAGCACATTGACATAGCAACTGCAACTACGCCAAAACAGAGGCACTCAATCCTGAGCAAGGTAGGCAGGTGTTAGCAACGGAGTAATGTAATGTAGTACTTTACTTTTACAAATTGCAACAGAAAAAAGAAAAAGAAAGAAAAGACTCAAAAGGGGGAAAACAGGGGAAACGGAACGGAATGGAATCATGTATCGGTCACATCACATGACGGCACAGGCGGTGGGGTTCTCGTCGCTGAAAGCGGTGGTGTAGCGGACCTCGGTGGAGCTGGCGCGTTGGAGTTGGGAGTAGTGAGGGTCGGCGTCGTTTCGGACGTAACCGGAGGGGGCTTTCCTGTCGTAGACGCCGGGGGCGTAGGGGTGGGCGACGACGTCGTAGGGGACATAGGGCCACAGCTCTGCCCTCTTCCCCGTGCGGTGAGCGATGCGTGCCACCACCTTGGAGGGTTCGACGTAGCCGACGACGGTGACCTTGCTGGCCTTGCGCTCCACCTCCACCTGGTTCACCCCTCTCATCCCCTCCACCGCCTTCTTCACCTTCCTCTCGCACCCTTCGCAGTCCATCTTCACTTTCACTTCCACCGTCTGAATCCCATCCATTCAAATCACACACACAGTCATTTTCTATTCCTACTATAAATAAATTAAATAAATAAGGCAACTCATGGATCTGATCTGGTCTAGTTTATTAGTGACCTATATAGATAGATCTTACTTGCTACTAGTTAGAACAGAGAACAGAACAGAACAATACTAAGGTCGCTCACCTGCAATTGCCTGCGCCTTTTGAGTCTGGAGCTGCCGCCGGAGCAGTCAAAGAGCTCAGAAATATGATCCAGAGCACCCATTTCGTACAAGGATGATACTTGATTCCAATATCTGATTCTGATGATGATGATGATAAGCTAAGCAGGAAAACGGTAAGTACAGGACACAAGGACCTTGTTTGGTTTGGTCACTTTTATAAGCAACACACACACACACACACACACAAGTGCAGTGCAGAGAGAGTGTCCACCAGCAACCAACCACATGGGATTCATTCACTCGCCCACTACGGTGTTACTTCAAATCTGAGACGTCCTTGATATCACGAGGATGAAACATGTGATGCCACGTGTCCCGGCTCTGGTGGACGATGTCGGTTACAGCATCGATATAAAGTCATGTATGCACCAGCGCCCAAGGCGAAACGTTTCGTTTTTGGGTGAAAAAAGCTTTTATTTTTATCTCTTTTTCGTTGCGAGCAAATTGTCAATAAAAATCGATAAAATTCCACACATTTTTTTTTATATTAAAATTAGGTTTAATTGCACTTTTAGTCCTCTAGGTATTATGTTTGTGCAATTTTAGTCCCTCACGTTTTAATTGAGCAAATTTAGTCCCCCACGTTCATCGTTTGTGCAATTTTGGTTCTTCTATTCAATTGCCATCTAATTTTTAACAGAAGTGTGAGTCAGTAGGATCAAATTGCAATATTATTATTATTTTGGAAATCTTTAATTTTTTAAATTTTCAATAGTTTACCCAAATCCTAAATTTCCAACCATAGCCACAGATTCTAAATTCCCAGCCCTTTGGTCCCATTTGTGATACGATCATAATCTATCCGTTTGTGAGCACCAACGTCGACCTCTGGTAATCACCCAAAAAAATGACATGCTTGGAGAGGGGCACTTGGGCGTTGAAGTCGATTCTTACTTTATAGGCAGGTTCAAGAGGTATCACGCTTTCATCAAAGGGAAGTTGTCAGTGGTTGAACTTTGCTTAACTTGATATCTTGTTCTTCTCTGTTTTTTTTAATTTGATATATATGGTGGCCATGCGCACTCAAATGGCGGCACCATTAGGAACTTCTCCCCCATCTTCTTTATTCTTTCTTTCTTGATTCTTTAATGAAGAGAAGAAATCTTGCTTGTGTTGTGTGCACCAGAAAGAGAAGAGGGTTGTGACCCCCAAGTTTGTCAGACCTTGATGTCAAAATCACCGGCTAGGGATTTAGGATTTGTGGCTAGGGTTGAAGATTTAGGATTTGGGTAAACTATTGAAAATTTGAAAAATTAAAGATTTTCAAAATAATAATAAAATTGCAATTTGGTCCTACTAACTCATAATTCCATTAAAATTTGGATGACAATTGAATGGAGGGACTAAAATTGCACAATCAATAAACATGAGGGACTAAATTTGCTCAATTAAAACGTGGGGGACCAAAATTGCACAAACATAATACCTAGGGGACTAAAAGTGCAATTAAGCCTTAAAATTAAAATTCCACACATTTGTACTATCTACTAATACCTCCACTCCTATTTACAAAAACAGTAAATAGTCATTTTAATTCTTAAGAGTGTCAGGTGGTGTCACTTTGGTCTCTAATAAATGTAAATTAGTCACTTTGGTCTATGTAATCAAGAAAGTAATCATTTTCAGGGATTAAAATGACATTTAAGTAATCACTTTTAAAAACCAAAGTGACACTAACTAAAATTTTCAGGGACTAAAGTGACTAACGGCTGACAATTGAGGACCAAAATGACTAATTCGTATCTGTCAGGAATCAAAGTGACACCATCTAACATTCTTAGGGACCAAAGTGACTATTTACTCTTATAAGAAACTAAAAATAGTTTTTCTTTTATTCTTTTTATAAGAAACAATGTTTTGTTTTCAACAAAATTAATTATTATTTTAATGTTACCCTTATTAATTATTACACCACTTAATTATATTATGTCACATTCAGTCATTTAATATAAGAGTATTTGTGTAAACAAATTTAAAAATTATAATATCATTAATAAAAAATAACATATTTCAATGTATTTCTGACCGGAAGTAATAGTACCTTATAAAGAGTTGTGATCATTTTTATTTCTTTTTCTTTTTACTTCTTTTATTATTATGCTTTTGAAAGAATTAATGAAATAAATGACACTTACTTATCATATTTATATATATATTTTTTTAAAATATAATAATAAAAAAATAAATAAAAAGATCCTAACTCACTTATAAGTTATAAGGAGAGTCGCATATAAAAATATCCCATTGAGAGCATCAAAATCCGTGCGAGACAGAGACAGAGTCTGAGAGACAACCGAGGTGAGGCGAGTAGTATCCCCATTCCCAAACTGTGTCTGTGGGGACGTGTCACGCGTCTTTAACGTTGTAGCACAGTGCATCAGTCGGTAGACCTGGCCCGACCCGGTCCCACACAAACTTCCAAATTCCAATTAACTGGCCTGGGTGGGTGGGCCACTCCCGAGTCCCTTGCCCAACGCGAGTATCATCAACGTCAACGCTGTGAGGAAATTTTGACTGACAAAAAAAAACGCTTTGAGGAAATGGACAAAAAAAGGGAAAAAAAACTCTTCTCGCCTTTTTTTTTTGGTGATAACTCTTCTCACCAGAATTCTTCTTTTTGAAAAAAAAAAACTAAAAAGAGATACGTCCAATATAACTCTTAGGCTCTTATCATTTTTTTTAAGCTGTTAAAATATTTTTTTGGGTCCAGACAGTGCTAAAATTATTTAAGAAAATGTTAGAATTTTTTTTAATTTTTCCATAAAAGTTAGAATAGATTTTAAAAAATCGCAGATATGATTTTTTTTCCCTGTCATGTTTGCAGATATGATTTTTTCCCTGTCATGTTACCTCCAGAAACGCTCGTCCAAATTGGGAAAAAGTAAAGTGGGGAATATTGATTTAGAATGAGAAATGATTCAGAGAAAGCCCAGCAGTATCAAAATGGACATTCCACCAATCAAAAGGACCACAGCCCAGCACGACGCCTACGAAGTGCAAAGTGGCCTCAAACGGAAGAAAATACCACGTGCTTGGCTTATTCGCCTTTTTAATTGTTTTTAAATATTTAAAGACTTAATTGTACTTTTAGCACTTCATGCATTGTTATTGTACAATTTTAGTCTCGTATATTTCAATTGAGCAAATTTAGTCCTTAATGTTTATAAATTGTACAATTTTGATTCCACCGTCCACGTTTCAATTTAGTCCTAATGCTTATAAAAAAAATTGACTCACAATGTTTTTGCCATGTTACATGTGACAGGTTGGCCACATCATTGCCAGGTCAGCCTTCTATTTGCCACATAAGCTCATTCTGTTAAAAAATGGTTGACAATTGGATGGAGGGATCAAAATTGCACAATTCATAAATACTGAGGATTAAATTTGCTCAATTGAAACGTATGAGACTAAAATTGCACAATGATGATACATAAGGGATTAAAAGTACAATTAAACCAAATTTAAAAAGTTTAGAAGTGGGACAAATTATAACTTAGAAAAAAAATGGAAGGCTCATAACTCATTATTCCACTTTTTCGTTATTGCTTAAAAGTCGGATAAAATTAGGACAGTGACAAATAAATGGTTGTCTTGGTTTCAATTTTAGTAGCAATTATAATTATTACTAATTAAATTGTTATGTTATAAATTTTCAAAACGCAGGTACGCCGACGAGTATTATAATATCTTATCTATTAGCGTCTTTAAATTTTTTTTGGTAGATAAAAGCTAAACAAAAGAAAAAAGAGAAAAAAAAAACAATTAATTAATATAATATACAATTTTTTTGACGAGAAAATAATATACAATTATAAATTGACAAAAATTACCTTTATTTTTAAAAGAAAAATGATGGTGTGCATGTTGAGCACCACCAATTTAGGGGTATTCAAAACCGAACCGATCCAAAAAGTTAACTGCAAACCGATTTAAAAAAATTGAAAATCGACAAAAATTGCTTTTTTTGGATGTCTTTCGGATGAGCTTTTTGCAAAACTGATCCAAACCGAACCTCAATTTATAATGTTATTCCTTTTGAACTTGTTTGAATGTATTTTTAATTGTCCAACATATGCTATTAATTAATTATTTGTGTGCGAATTTTCTTTTGCAAGTATTATGTGTGTTAAATATTAATTCATAGCGGTCTTTGTGTGTATATTAAATATTATTTCACATTTTTTATCTCATTTAGTTAATAATTGTCTTTTGAAAGTATTGTTTTATATAACCGTTTTTTTAGGAATGACCTTTATGTGTTTAAATATTGGCTTTAGAAATTGTAATCTAACAAAAATTATTAAAACGAAGGTCATTGATTGATATTTGATAATATATTAGAAGTAAAACGTAAGCAATAACATTGTAGTTGATATTTATTTTTTTTAAAAATTACAATCGCAAAAACCGAAAATCGATCCAATCTAAACCGCATTACTTTGGATCAGATTGGATCTTTTTTTTTATGAAGCAAACTGAATCGTATGCTCTTTTAAACTTTGAATCGGATGGTTTTTTGTCTCAAAATCGAACCGAACTGAGCCGCGAACACCCCTACCACCAATGATTTTTTTTTTTAGGTCAATGCACCGATGCTTTTTTTTTTTGGTCCAATGCACCAATGCTTTTTAATATATAAAAAAAGGAGAGAAGACTTGGGGAACCAGAAAAAATAATTCATGTTTTTGTCAATAAAAAAAAACAACATTTTGGATCAATTTCGTGCAAATTAGGGAGTTATAACTGTTTTTGGCCTTGATAACGTAAATGGGTCTTTGTTTTTGGTTAAAAGAAGAATGGGTTTTCAGTGCTGTGATTTTCTAAAGGACATGAAGGACCATTTACTATGGCCCATTGCCAAAAAAACTATAACTTTTTAGTACAAAAAATGCTTGACAACATTCTTCTTGGACCAAAAAAAAAGAATGTACAAAATTTCGACCAAAAATAAAACAAAGAATGTACAAAATGGATAAAAAAAAGTCAGACAGTTTGTTCAAATTACTTGACAACATTTGACCAAAAAAAAATTACTTGACAACAAGAATGTACATATTTTTTGACCCAAAAAAAAAAGAATGTACATATTTAATTAAAAATGTCAGAATTAAAAAATATTTTAAAGCTAACAAGTTGACATGTTTAAATTTAATTTATTATTATTATCATTATTGTATAAAATCTTCTTGTTATTGCTTCTATTGCTATTCTTATTGTTTGAAGAATTTTAACATGTTTATTGACTTATTTAGTGGAAGCTTATTAATAGTTTTTAAAATGGTTAATTTTTAAATAGGCTTTTAAGTCAAGTTATTTTTAAAAGATCAAGTTAGAGTTTTTTTAGGAAAAGGTCCATTTATTTTTTAGAAGGATTTTTTTTTATTTTTAATGGTTTATATTAATTAACTAATGGTACGATTTTCTTTATATTTGTAAATATTATTAATTAAAAATATTGTTTGGCCGTTTTTATAGGCCTAAGTCCCTTGTTTTTTGTTTTTTTTTTTGGTCCAACTAAATCCCTTGTTTTAGAAGCATTACTATATCGCTATGGGAAGTGGATCCTCCATGTTAAAATTTTACACAACTTTGTCCTGTTGAAATTTTACGTCCATCTTTCTCTGTATATAATGATATCTTCTATCAAAATTGGTGACTATTCATAAAGAGAGAATTAAACACAAAATTTTAATAGGATAGAATTATGTGAAATTTTAACATGCAAAGATCCATTACCTTATTTAATTTATTAATTTCAATATCTCATTTAAAAATTCACAGGTAAAACACATTTTGAAAGCCTCATTTTATAAGGCAGCCGAGAAAGACAGACGAAATTGCTCTGCTGTGAACTTTCCGGGAAACGAAAGTCAATGAGAAGGAATTAATTAGAGAAAACATGATATGAACTCTATATAGGTATGCTTTAAAGAAAAAGCTAATTGTGATGGGAGAAAGAAAGAAGAATAAGGATTGGGATATACAAACAGGTTCAAAGATTGTGAATCATCCATATCCACTGACACGAATGGTAAACAACAATAAAAGGTCGCATGTTAATTAGTGGGTGGGGGTGTAGTCAAATGTCGCACGAGAAGCACTCAAAAGCCTTTCTTTTCGTTTTGGCCTTGGTTAGTTAGGCATAGAAAAGCGACCCCATATAACAAGAAGCAAAGCATGAACATTGGGATTGAGATGAGATGGGTCCTTCCTTACTCCTTCCCCTGCAAGTGCAAACAGACATCTCCCAATTTCACATGACTTGCGTGTGTCGGCCTCCAACGTAGAAAGTCATATGAAAAATCAATCCAATCCTGACATGATTACATTAATCAACTCCCTCCCCTTCTTTCTATCCCACTCAATTTTCAACTATTCTCGCTTTTGTACTCCATTATTATGTTTAAATGTTGTGCTTTCAACTGTGGTTAATGTATTGTCACTGTGAGCTAATTGAGTTGTTTTGCAATTCGCAACAGTACACCCCCCAAGGCCCCAACTTCCACCATCAAATCCAAAATTAAAATGAAAACAACAGAGAAATTCAGAAAAGGAAAAGGAAGGGAAAGTGTTGGGGAAACGCTCGTTTGCGGATGTTTGTTACTATTTGTTGTCCAATAATTATTGCCAAAGAAAATATGAATAACGTCACAGTAGTTATCAGTTATCATCACGCAGCGTAATATCTATATTTATTAACCGACTAATAAAAATTTAGATATTTAATCAATTTTTCTTTTCCTCTTTTAATTAATTCCCTGCTCTCTGAAGTTGATTAAGTTTCTTGCCGATGCCAGCTACCGAAACTAACTAACTAGTCGTGTTATTATGCATATATCCAGTGACAACAGAGACTAAAAACATATGCATGCGGGCAAATTGGCAGTGCTCATAGAAGCAAGACCAGTGGCTGTGTTGTCCCTTCCTCTGGCGTCTTCATGCCCCAGCTATTGAGGCTGCAGGTTAGGCATGAGTCTGGTGTTTCAAAGAAACCATGAAGCAGACTTGGCGATCTTGGTGATGAAGGGCAGCTTCCTTGGATGTTTGATCTTGGGCCTGTTAGTTTTAAGAAATTTTTGTGTTTGATGTATGGGTGCTGTTAGTTTGTGGTGTAGTATTTTACTGTTTTATTGTATGTTTTCGCTTTGTCAGGTGCGTGTCTTTAGTTTGATGATAAGATGTTTAGAGACATTGCATTAAGCTTGGCTTTAGTCTTATTGTTGGGCCAGTTGTACTATTGTACTGCCTTCAGACTTCAGGCTTTGTCTGTATTAATGAATCCTTCTTGACAAAAAAAAACTACTAAGCACCTGCCAATTAGTTATATGGTTATTATATTATACATTGATGTTGCGTATTAAAAAAAATTGCAGCTAGATAAAGTATATATTTTAATTGAAGATTACAGAATCAGTGACTCAACAGAATATTTATGTACGATGCTGCTAAAAGAAGACGAGTTAAACTATGAAAGCCACATGGCTTTATGTTTCGTAGGGAAGGCATCCACATCACAAAGGTCCAGCTCAACATTATTCTACCGCTTTCTTATTTTTATCTTAAAATTGAGAAACAATTAATAGCATTAGGTACGGAGATCAGTAGATGTTGAAACCGTGATTGACTAACAATATATCGTACGTACACATAAAATTAATTACATATATATCTAACATCTTTGTCATTGTAGATACAACCAAAAAGGAACAAACAAACAAAGCTCAGTGTTGAAAACGAAACAGCACGCAACTTGTTAGTTACTCCCACGGCAACGTTTCCGCCAAGGCATGTACGGACGAATTCCCCAACTTTCTTCCAGTTATGCACTGTGACGGTGGTCCTCAGATTAATTACCAAAAACATTAATTGTAATGTTGCATCTCTGCTTTAAACCTATACCGTTTGGGGTTCGGGCCAGCTGATTAAGAGAACCGTTAGCAGAGGCCTAAAATGCGATTGACTATGAAGGCGTGAAGACCGGGCCCCACGAGGCGTGAGGAACAAACATCCTCTCGCGGACCACTACCCGACCAAGTATACGTGTCATCGCCTACTAAGATCTGAGTCAGCACCAGTAAGGGACATTTATGGTGCGCTCATCAAGGAGACCAAATTCTCTAATTGTCTCATCACTTTATGGACCAGACATTATAAAAGAGCACACATAACACCAAAGGGAGACATGTTCACATTTCAGCCGGGGTAGTCATCGGTCTCGATCGACACCAGAGCCCGGGGTTCATTTTATGGCGTGAACAAATCCTATTCAAGCCAGACATATAATACCATGATCAATGAAAACCTACCAAGGTACGGATCTGTCCTTTTCAACACAAATTGGTATTGGAGTAGGACAGGGCTTTGAAGTAGCAACAAGTAACTACATATATAGTGTAACGGACCGAGCTGAGACTGATGAAGGCCCAATCATAACAGATCCAAGTGAAGAGGAAGATGACATCGTTCCTCAAACTAGGCCTAAGAGGAACCATGTGAGGCCCAAGTACCTCAAGGACTATGTCATGCCTTAGAGAGCCACTGGGCTGCTGGCTGGGAAGGGACTAGAAGCATTTCGGTTTTTATTATTCTGTTTTTAACATTTTGTCCTTTAGTGTTAATTGGCTGAATTGTGTTTTTTGTTAGTGTGAGAATCAAGTCCTGCATAAAAGGACACTACTGTACGACGAGCAGGGTATCAGAATGAAAAATCAAAGTTTTATTTGCCTTTGTCTATAGGAGGCCCTCCCCTCTAAAGGAGAAACCTTTATCTGCTTTCTCTGTTATTTCCCTTGCAAACCCTTTCATTTGGTGCTTTCATTTGTTTGCCATGACAACTCCCACAAACGAAGACATTGCAGCTACCTTGCAACAAATTTTACACAGCCAACAAACATTTCAGCAAACCCAACAAACCCTTCAGCAAACACAACAAGCTTTTCAACAAAGTTTAACCATTCTCACCACAGATGTCGCTCAGCTTCGCAATCGTCTTGGGCCACCAGGATTCCACCATTTGGGAGCTGATCTCAACAACCCCCTACCCAACAATCATCACCCATTCGCCCCCACATCCATTAAGTTGGATATACCACGCTTTGATGGCAAAGACCCTCTTGGGTGGATTTTCAAAATTACCCAATTCTTTGAGTTCCATCGCACACCAGAGGACCAACGTTTAAGGCTAGCATCCTTCTATATGGAGGGTGAGGCATTGACATGGTATCAGTGGATGCATGCAAATGGACAACTACTGTCGTGGCAGACCTTCATCCACGCCCTGGAACTGAGATTCGCACAGTCACGCTATGAAGATCCTAAAGGAGCCCTCTTCAAACTCTGTCAAACAGCTTCAGTAAAAGAGTATCAAGCAGAGTTTGAGACCTTAGCAAATCGGATTGTGGGTTTACCTCACGAATTCTACTTGAGTTGTTTCGTTTCTGGTCTTAAGGCTGAAATCCGACGCGAGGTCCAGGCATTCCAACCCATCTCGCTCCCCCACGCCATTAGCTTGGCTAAGCTACAAGAGGAAAAACAAAATGATCGCATCCTCAACTTCTATCACCGCCGTTCAGGGGAATCATCGTCCCACAACACCATCCCTCGCCCAAACCCAAGACCCACCATAAACCCAAACAGCACCCCAACCTCTGGCCCAACCTCCACTACCTCAGAACCCAAAACACCACCTCCTATTAAACGATTATCACCAGCGGAAATCCAAGCTCGTCGTGACAAAGGATTGTGCTACAACTGCGACGACAGGATGCGAACCATAGATGCAAGCGACAGTTTCATCTCCTTGTCGCTATTCCTGAGGCACCGGATCCATCCGATGAAACCCTCGCCCAATTTCTTCTCTCCTCACCCACAGACAGCCAACCCGAAACAACCCCTGACCCGGTTCCTAACCCTGACCCACAACAAGCCCAAATAAGCTTTCATGCGTTATTGGGCCACGCCATTCCCCAGACCCTTCGCATTTTGGGCCATGTGGCCAAGACCCAAGTTGCGATTTTAGTAGATGGTGGGAGCACAAATAACTTTATCCAAGACAGAGTTGCCAAGCAATTGGGCCTGAACCTACAACCAGCCCAAACCTTCCAGGTGCTAGTGGGTAATGGGGAAGAGCTACACTGCTCCACAATTTGCCCTCAGGTATGCATCGAATTGGGCCCTCACAAGTTCTGGGTCGACTTATTTGTTGTTCCTTTAAGGGGAGCAGAGTTGGTTTTAGGAGTTGAGTGGCTGAAAACACTGGGCCCAGTAGTGACTGATTACAATGCCTTAACTATGGCATTTATGAAAGAGGGTCAATTAGTTCAACTACAAGGAGAAGCACAAACAAACCTTGAGGAAGCCACCCTACACCAATTGAGGCTCCTAGTTTCAACCCAAGCCATTGACACTTTTTACCAAATACAACTTTCTCCTCCTTCCCCAAATACTGAACCTTCACCTTCAGCCATCACTTGGCTAGACCCACTTCTTGATTCTTACTCCCATCTGTTCGAAGAACCCAAGACCTTACCCCCACCTCGCCAAACTGACCACACAATTCCTCTCCTTACCGGTGCCAACCCAGTAAATGTCAAACCATACAGATACCCACACTTTCAAAAGAAGGAGATTGAAAACCAAATCCATGAAATGTTGTCTCAAGGTATCATCCAACCAAGCTCAAGTGCTTTCTCCTCCCCAGTCCTATTGGTGCGAAAAAAGGATGGGACTTGGCGATTTTGCGTTGATTACAGGGCTCTCAACGCCATAACGGTCAAGGATCGTTTCCCTATTCCGACCATAGATGAATTATTAGATGAGCTATATGGCACAAAATGGTTCTCCAAGCTAGATCTCCGTAGCGGTTATCATCAAATCCGAATGGCCCCGACGGACATACATAAGACAACCTTTCGCACTCACCAAGGTCATTATGAGTCTCTAGTAATGCCGTTTGGTCTCTATAATGCTCCATCAACCTTTCAAGCCACAATGAACACGCTCTTCCAACCATATCTACGAAGGTTCGTTATTGTTTTTTTTTATGACATTTTGGTTTAT
Source organism: Glycyrrhiza uralensis (assembly GCA_030159175.1). Lineage (NCBI taxonomy): Eukaryota > Viridiplantae > Streptophyta > Magnoliopsida > Fabales > Fabaceae > Glycyrrhiza > Glycyrrhiza uralensis. Next base: position 55,915,342 of record BRZY01000005.1, read on the forward strand.
AGTAAAAATCTGGCTGATCATCGTTCTCACCTTGAAATGGTTTTTCAATGTCTGGTGGAGAACAAATTTTTCTTGAAAAGGGCCAAATGCACTTTTGTGCAACCTTCTATTGCATATCTTGGTCACATCGTGTCGGCACAAGGCGTTGGTCCAGATCCAGAAAAGATCAAAGCAATACTACGATGGCCTGTTCCCAAAACAGTAAAACAATTAAGGGGTTTTCTCGGCCTAACAGGGTTCTACCGCAAGTTTATCAACAACTATGCAGCCACAGCGGCACCCTTGACTGATCTCTTAAAAAAGGACTCCTTCTTATGGTCCAAAGAGGCTCAACACGCCTTTGACACACTCAAAAAGATGATGATGGAGGCTCCCGTTTTGGCTCTCCCCAATTTTGACCAAGATTTCATTCTACAGACTGATGCTTCGGGGCGAGCTATGGGAGCGATTTTATGCCAACAGGGGCATCCGATTTGCTACTTTAGTAAAAAATTCTGCCCTCGAATGCTCCAAGCTTCAACTTATGTTCGCGAGTTGTGTGCTATTACCACGGCAGTAAAAAAAATGGAGAACCTATCTTTTGGGCCGCAAATTCATCATACAAACGGACCAACGCAGCCTTCGTGAGTTGATGACACAAGTTGTTCAAACACCGGAACAACAGTTTTATTTAGCCAAGTTGTTGGGATACTCATATGAGATCGTCTACAAGCCTGGTGCCCAGAATAAAGTGGCTGATGCACTTTCAAGAAGTCATGAGCAAAACCCCCAATGCTTGGCCATCACAGTTTCTCACTGTGAATTCTTGAAGAAATTGCAGCAAAGCATTCTCGAAGATGTCGAGTTCAAAGAGCTGATTTCTAAGGTCCAACTACAACCCGAATCATTTCCTGATTTCAAGGTGATGCGAGGCTTACTTTTTTTCAAAGATAAATTATATATCCCTGCAACATCAACTCTCAAATCAGCTATCTTGGAAGAATTTCACTCATCCCTAATTGGGGGTCATGGAGGTATTCACAAAACTTATGGGAGACTTAAGGAAAATGTCTATTGGCCCAGCATGAAAAAATATGTGATAGACTTTGTTAATTCTTGCTCTGTCTGCCAGCAAACAAAAGTTCCCACTCACCTCCCTTATGGACTCCTACAACCACTTCCCATACCCAATAGTGTTTGGGAGGACATCTCTTTGGATTTCATTACAGGGCTCCCTTCCTTCCAAACAAACACAGTAATCTTTGTGGTTGTTGATCGCTTTTCAAAAGCTGCGCATTTTGGGATGCTGCCTACCAATTTTACTGCTGCTAGAGTTGCGGATTTATTTGCAAGAATGGTGTGCAGATTGCATGGAATGCCTCGCAGCATCGTATCAGATCGAGACCCAATCTTTCTAAGCAGATTTTGGCAAGAACTATTCCGCCTAAGTGGCACCAAGTTGAAGATGTCAACATCTTATCACCTGCAAAGTGATGGACAAACCGAGGTTGTCAACAAGGTTCTCCAACAATACCTTCGCTGCTTCTGTCATGACAGACCTCATGAGTGGGGTAAATTCTTACACTGGGCAGAATGGAACTATAACACAGCTACTCATACTTCTACTGGGTTCTCTCCATTCGAAGTAGTCTATGGCAAGCCCCCTCCATCACTCCCACAATATGTGCTGGGTTCAAGTTCGGTTGAGGCATTGGATTCGGACCTATCAACTAGGGACCGTATCCTATCCACTCTGAAAAACAAGCTGCTGAAAGCCCAAGAAACTATGAAACGTTATGCTGATAAGAAAAGAATCCCACACAACTTTCAGTTGGGCGACTTGGTCCTGGTGAAATTGAAACCATTCCGTCAACATTCAGTTGCTGGCCATCGGATTCGTAAGCTGTCCAAGAGATTCTTTGGGCTGTTTAAATTGGTAAGACAGATTGGGGAAGTGGCATTCGAATTGGAGCTCCCATCTCACAGTAAGATTCACCCAGTCTTTCACGTCTCACAACTCAAGCCATACCATGGCTTCGAGCTCCCAATTCGCGAGCTACCTCCAGGTGCAATTGATAACCAACCGGTTTTACAACTGTTGGCAGTTTTAGATTGGAAAATATCCAATGACCCTGCCCAGTCCAAGGTCCTGATACAATGGGATCACTCATTTCCTGAAGATGCTACTTGGGAACCACTTGATGAAATTGCTTCTGCATTTCCAAATCTTCACCTTGAGGACAAGGTGAATCTCGATGGGGGAAGGGATGTAACGGACCCAGCTGAGACTGATGAAGGCCCAATCATAACAGATCCAAGTGAAGAGGAAGATGACATCGTTCCTCAAACTAGGCCTAAGAGGAACCATGTGAGGCCCAAGTACCTCAAGGACTATGTCATGCCTTAGAGAGCCATTGGGCTGCTGGCTGGGAAGGGACTAGAAGCATTTCGGTTTTTATTATTCTGTTTTTAACATTTTGTCCTTTAGTGTAATTGGCTGAATTGTGTTTTCTGTTAGTGTGAGAATCAAGTCCTGCATAAAAGGACACTACTGTACGACGAGCAGGGTATCAGAATGAAAAATCAAAGTTTTATTTGCCTTTGTCTATAGGAGGCCCTCCCCTCTAAAGGAGAAACCTTTATCTGCTTTCTCCGTTATTTCCCTTGCAAACCCTTTCATATAGCTTGGTGAGTTGAGCAGGTTCGGTGCTAATCTGGTGGTGGGTGTTCATGTGAGATTAATTAGTTAGTTAAACAGAGAAAACTCCAATTGCAATTGCATAAATGTTATTTAAAAGATAACATTATGCGAACTATATAATGTAAAATGCTAACGTACATTCTTAGCTGCCTAGCACTCATACATAATAAAATAAAAAAAGATAAACCTTAATTAAGATGATTAACTTACTGAGTTTGATCGATTGCGATCACTTGGTAATAACCAGGTGTGCTGTGTACCACGAAAGTGTTTTCAACAAAAAAGATCCACAAACAGTTCTTAGTATCAAGGAAAGTGAAAATCATCAAAGGCAACAAGCAAGATATTAAAAACAGGGGAATGATCGAAGGTATGAGTACAGATCAGTACATATGTAAAACTCATAGTCTCTTTTTACATATTTATTTGTTTATTTTGGTTGTGTGAAACAGTATACCACGTGATCCTCACAACTATTAATTTATCCATTAAATCTATTTATCACTATACTTCGGTTGTGTGTGTGTTTACTGTTTACCAATAAAATCTACGTATAATTAAGGTTAGTTGCACTAACAAAGTTTAAAGGTGGGTCAGAAGGTGGTACTGTCACTTTAATTAACTGTAAGTGCCATTGCACAGACTTTGTACTCTACCTTCACAGCAATATTAATGCAATAGTCAAACGGGGAGTGGGTGGAAGAATCACACTATATATCAAGGGACCCGTCACCCCTGCCCTCTCTTAATTTCTACCAAAGAATTTCCTTGGTTCAAAGACAAATTATCATCAAAGTTTCGTGACTATATGCAAAATCAAAGTCCAAAAGGGAACAATTATGACGTTGAAGAACGATCTGAATTTTTCTGACCATTTATTTATTTTTTTGCAAGTCCATTGCCCAAGTTCCATGCATGTATCTTTTCTTTGCCCAAGGGATCAAAAACAAAACAAGGACAAGAAGTAGTTGATGGAGTTTGCAGCAAAGACTTTTTGCGTCATATACGATCGAGAAATTATGGGCTGTGCAAATTGGAACAAATCCCCAATGTCTTAAATAATTAGTATTAATAATTTCAACCAAGCAAACGCCATTTCCCACAAGAAATGAAAAAGATGGGCCTTTCTTTGAGAAGAGTGATCGATGACGACAATAACAGTCATATAAAGAATAATTCTAAATTCTTATACTTTTTATTTTTATAAATTTTTTTAATTATTAAATAGAAAAAATATTTTATATTTTTTATATTATCAAGATATTAAAATTATTCTCTTTCTTTCTCTATAAAATAATAAAAAAATTTATAAAAAAATATAATATTTCTCTTGTATAAAAGCGAGGCAATGCAATGCAATGTGGGGTGCTATGGATATTAAGGGTATAGTAGTAATAATAGTAATATAGGCGCCTTTAATTTGGTTGCCGTTGCACAAAAGCCGACCAAAGAGGGGAGTGACGAGTCAAGGTGGGTGGCCTGCACGTGGGTCCACCACCATTCACCACCTCACCATAACAACACATAAACATTCATTCAGGATCTGCTTCAACCCCTTCACTATTTCTGCTTTCTCCATCTGTCCCACCTTCCACTCTTCTTACTTCTAGTCTTCTATCTATTTCTAAACAAAAGAAAGAAATAAAATAAATAGGCTATGATATACTCCGTCCTGTCTTAATTATAAATAAAAAAAATTAATTTTACATTAATTAAAAAAGTCAATTAATTAAATTAATTTATTTTGATTTTAGCTAAAAAATAAAATTTATTCCAAAATTACCCTTAATGATATTTAATGTATAGAATAAGATTTTTTTCATCTTCTCAATATGGCTAGTGGCTGTCAATTAAAACTATTCATTCTACCTCCCTTACATTGAAAATACAATTTGAGTTAAATAATGATATTTTTGGAATAGATTCATTAAAGAGAGTAAAAGATAGTTAAATTTACTTATAATTGAGACCACAAAATATGAATTTTTTTTTACTTATAATTGAGACAGAAAAGAGTAATATGACTTTTCTCAAACAACTAGGGAAATGAAACATGATTTTATTTTATTTATTTATTAATAGTATTTGCGGTGTGGCTGACATGAACTGCTTCCGTGATTTGAGATTCTACGGTAATCGTCCAAAGCAGGGGTGGGTCATGGTCAGTCATATATGGCTTCGTTGTGTTTACATGTGCAGCTCCAAAAAGATAGATCCAATATAACGTCCAAAGTTCAACACAGATCAATCAAGTTCATTGTATATATAAAAATTAAAAAACATTTCGGTCATTATATTGATGATTTTGGATCAATTTAAAATTGAACCTATATTGTGCGCTTTTAAACTCTTTTGCGCCTTTCGGTAATTTATATGTATGTATAGCTCTGGTTGGCTCCCACTCCCCAAAAGCTAGTATAAATTAAACTGAAGGTTACTACAAATTACGTGTTTTTTTATTTCTTGGCTTTTGGCTTTTGGTGGACGGAGAAGGTTAGTTCATACACGCTAGCTTTCAACCACTCAGGAAGCAATCTGTAACTAAAATAAATTACAGGGCTTAAAAAACACATCACACCATCACCATGAACTGAATTCGGCATAAATGATTAATAAGCTGATCAGAACGAGAGGACATGCATCTTATCTTCAAAACAAAGATGAAGATTCTTGCTCCAAACGAAGTTGTGCTGGATGTTGCTCTAACTTATTATTTGTCGAAAATGATTTATGACTTGCAAGCAAGTGTATATGGCCAACAGCGCAGTTTGAATTCCAATTAAGGTCCGAGAATACGTACTGTTATATATTTATATGTTCCAAGTTGTGGATGGCTTGGCCAAGCATAGTCTCTCTATGGAGTCCAGCTTTGTAACCTTTGATAATATTCCATTATTTTTGTCTACTGCTTTCTGGGCGGATTTTAGTGGGATTCTTTTCCCTAGGGCTCATGTGGTCAGTTAGGTTGTTCTGCTAGGGGGCTTGCTCCCTCTTGTATCATAAAAAAAAATATATTTATATGTTTTTTTAAAAGAGTTACTCTCTCCGGTTTTATATATAAGCAATAAGTTACTTTTTTGGTTCATTGAATAACTCATATATCTGGTCTAACTTATTGCTTATATATAGAACCAGAGGGAGTATATATTTATATGTTTAATTAGCATTAAATAAACAATAACATTAATATTTAATTTTTTTTATGTTTAGCAATACTGACTGAATGGTTAATTACCATTTACCGGTATTAGTAATTATAGCCATCAATAAATTAAAATAAATTACATAAGATAGGAAATAAAATCTTTCATAAAACTGATGAATCGTACATAAAACAAGTCATGTGGTAAATAAATTTTTTTAATTTTTCCAGTTGAAAATGTAATTTTTTAAAATAAAAAACTGATGATGAATATATATATATACAGTAAAATAAAAACTGATGAATCATTAGGTGGATCCTTATTGAATTTATTTGTTAGAGTTTAAGTTTGATATGTTTTTAACGGTGTAATTTTTTACATGATTATTTGATTTTTTTTTAATATTTCATTCAATATATAAATTTAATTATGCTGACAAAAATTCAAATTATATTTTTTTTGAAGAAGACAAAAATTTAAATTATTAAATCCGTTAATTATGTTGACAAACAATAAATGTAAAGTTTATTTACATTAATAATGTATCAAAATTAAATTTTATATTTCAAATCACTAGCTATAAATATATATAGTATATATAAGCACCTATTCACCTCCCCCTCCAAAAGAATCAAATAATTATAATGGTTTTTTTATAACCATGTTATTGGTGTGAAGTATCCACTAATTTTACTGATTACTAATCTCCACTGAAAAACATAGCTGGTCACCTTTAGTAGGGGCTCTCCCCCAACCTTGTTTTAATGAGAAAAATTCATATATTACACGAATTATATGAGGCGTGTGTATATTTTTGAAAAGATATAAAAATGGAATTTGTATAAAAAATAAAATAAAATATAAAAACGGAATTATGATGCTGTCTAATGACTTGTACTACATGTATATTATATGTAAAAAAGTGGGAGATTTTGCAAAATAATATTTCCTTCTTATAATAATTATTGTTAATATATGAGTCCAACTTGGTGATTGATATCATTGAAGGGGAACGAAACAATTTTATACGCTTATAAAATTGTATTAATTAAAAAACTTTGTTGATGGTGAATAGAATTTGCAACACCTTTTTTTTTTGCCTAAATCTGAATATTAAAACTGAATTAATAGTGTTATATTAACCAAATTAATTCATGAGTCTAATAGTTTTCTAGTATATACTCCCTCTTGTCCAAATCTTTGGTTGTTTAAGGTTTTGACACATAGATTAAGAAATAATTAATTTAACAAATTTTAGACTAAAATGACTCTATTTATTATCCATCATTCTCAACTATTCTAATTATTTCTCTACTCAAAATTTATTAATTATATTAAAGGTATAATTAGAAAAAAATAATAAATTATCTCTTAAAATTCTAAAACAATTAAAGTTTTAGGACAAAAATAAAAAAACTAAAACCACAAAAAATTTAGATAAGAGGGAGTACATAAGAATAGTAAATATCTTTTAGATTCTTAAGGCATTAAATATATAGAAAATACTGACGTTTTAAAACGGCGACATACAATGTACTACATACAGGTAGTACATTTTAATTATTTTTAAATTGTAATACTAGATAAAATTGACAAATTAAAATGGTTAGGTAAATAATATTTTATTTCTGAACTTTTTTAAAAAATTAAAAACGTCTTGTCCGTATTAAATTTATCATAAAAATAATATAAACTTCATCGTCTAATTCACTGTACTTGGAAAGAGTTATTTTTTCTTGCTGAGTTATTATCTTTCCATGTAACGTTCAAGATATGTTAATAATTATTTATAATTGAATTGTTAAAACAATTAAATTTTTATAAAAGGACTTATTAATTAGTGTAATTATGTCATGTCAATAATGTCACACGTTTTAATTATTGTTCTTCTATTTAATAATATTATCCTGAGATATTTGTCTAAAATAATTTGGCAATATACATAGAAACTGACATATATATGAAAAAGAAAGATTCATTTACAATTAGAATCATATATCATATATAGTTAATATGATTTGTTATATTTTTTCATGTCATAATTACTATAATTTTAATTTATAATATAATAAAAATTAACTATAAATGATAGCCTCATGATTTGAATATAAAATAGATTTGTTAATTTCTTAATAGGCTTAGCAAAACTTGAACCGGTAACTTCTAAGGGTGAAACAATGCCCTTATTGATCCTAATAAAGAGATAAGATTGCATATGTTAGAATTATGGACATTTATATTTCTTAAAAAAAAAATGATCAAGCAAGCATGGTTATATATTTAAGGAAAACAATCGGCAGGGATGTCGGTGAAAAGGGTTTAGAAATCCAGAAATACGACAAAAACAATAAGATCCCTACGTTTAATTTTTTTGGCCATTAAATGCCGCGCCTTCAATTATTTCCTTCATTTCTTCCACTGAAAATAAAATAATCAAACTCTGACTGTTTATATTTTTACTACTACTCTTGCTTGAATGAATGAATGAATGAAAACTGACTTTTTCATATTCACTCACAGAATCACGCGAGTTTCTCTTCTCACATGCACACTTGGAATTGGAATTCAATATCTTTTAATTCAAAACCAAACAAACGCCTCTGACCCGATTGTTCAGTCACAAAATCTGCATGTGGTACGTCGTTGCTTACCGCGTCCCACACTCCTCTTTCTTTAATGCTTTACACGATAAAATAAATAAAATTCAGAAAAAAAGAGGCAACAAACAAAGTGTAGTAAATATTTAAAAAAAGAAGCGATGGAGAGAGAAACTCTGCACTATCCCTGGGTCTCTCTTAACTTCCATTTCCAGCTTTTCAGTTACTATTTCCATGTACTATTCAAAATCTATCCATTAATTTATTTCCAACTCTTTTTTAATGCGTGATATTTATTTATTCTCCCCTACACTCCCAACTTCATAATACAACGCACTGCCACTGACACAACACACAAACAAACAACTCTCTGATTCTTGCTTATGACCCGCCGTGAGACCATCTAAGTCCTCTTCCATCATCCTTTTAAACGTTATTTATATATTCTATTCTGTATTCGGTGCAAGCAAATGTGGGTGATGGAGATTTGATTTGAGGAAACAGAGTAGTAGTTGGCTTTGGCTCTGAATTGCGATTCGATTTTGGATCTGGAGATGGCAATTGAGGCACATTTGTATCCCACTAACGCAGGGTTCCCATACTTTGTGCCACAGTTCCACAACGAGACTCAGATCAATCAAAACACGCTGGTTGTTGACCCCAGTCTTCTTCTTCTCTCTGATTCTAATGCATACGGCTACACCCCCGCCGCCGCCGCCAATAAGCATAACAATCAACCCATGACGACGCCAATTTCTCAGAGCCTGGCTTTTGAGTTTGATAAACAGAGGGACGAGGTCGATCAGTTCATCAGATCACAGGTTAGTAACAAAACCTTTATTATTACATCATATCAGATTAGCACATTTGTTGTTGTTGAATATCTTAAATCTAATCTAATTAGTGATTCTTTCTGTGGCAGAATGAGAAATTGAGAATTGTGATGCAAGAGCAGAGAAGGCAACAAGTGGCGGCCTTACTGAAGAAGGTGGAATCGGATGTTTGTTATGTGCTGAGCCAAAAGGATGAACAAATAGCAGAGGCAGCAAAGAAAAGGGTGGAGCTGGAAGAATTTTTGACGAGGCTAGAAGCAGAGAACCAATCGTGGAGGAGAGTTGCCCAGGAAAACGAGGCCATGGTATTGTCGCTCCACAACACCTTGGAACAGGTCAAAGAGAGAGCCTCGTGTTGTTTTAACAACAATGGAGTGGCAGCAGAGGATGCAGGGTCATGTTGTGACGAGAACATGGGAACAGAGGAAGAAGGAACAGGGGAAAACAGAGCCTGTCGTGGTGGGGCAGGAGGAGGGGGTGAACAAATTCCAAGACAGACTATTGTTTGCAAATGCTGTCAGTCACGGAACTCGTGCTTCATGTTCCTTCCTTGCAGGCACCTCTGTTCATGCAATGCTTGCGAGCCTTTTCTCAAGGCATGCCCTGTTTGCAGAATGCCAAAGAAGTCTAGTATAGAGACTCTGATTTTCTAGGCTGAGTAAATATTAAATTTTACAAGTTATGGCACATATCCAATTCCAATGTCTCATCGTTAGGTTTTTATGTATTTACATTTACTTGATTACTTGATAGCCTTTTTTTTCTTCTTATTTACTAGTTAGTATTTCGCCAAATGCTTTAGTATTTTTTTAATTAAACTTTAGTATATTTAAATTTGAATTAAATTACCATGCCCCGTAGAAAAAAGATTTATACAAACAATCATATCTCACTGTATAAATATTTATGTAGACATAGTTATCAAGTGATACTATAATGAAATATGCGTCTAGTAGTGAGACATTTGACTATTGCGCACGATATATTCAAGGATTAAATAGTGGTATATTTTCGGTCCCTTAAAATAGATAAATATTTCACTTTTATTTTCTTAATTTAAAATTATATTGTTTTGATCTCATTTTTTTGAAATAGGTGACATGTGTAAGGACTACATGTATTGTTTTTTACAAAATGGGAACCAAAATTGAACCAAAAATGAATATTTAACCAAAGTTTGCCGATAATTTTTTTTTTATTATAAAAAAAAGAGAGAGAAAGCACAAGCCATGATGATGAAATTATTATGTGTAAGCATGTAGCTGCTGAAGAAGAGCTATGTTTTGCATGTCACCCGACTTTGGCTAACAATCCTTCGAAAGAAAATGTTATATATTGTAAATCAAAGGGATGTACATATATAATTATGTATGATATGAACACTGAACAGTCAATCTTCCTGAAGCCAGATCAATAGCGGATATCATGTTCCCAGGCTAAGCTTGAGGCCACACACACTTCAGAGCCATTAGTTGTGCATGATGGTTGGTTGTGATGCCAGAGAATCCCACTAACTATTTCCCATCCTTATTCTGAATCAAACCACCAAAACCGGGATTACCTTGTGACGCCCCCACCAAAGTAGCCAAGTAGGTTTTGGAGATGTCATACAATTTCCCTAATGACAAAATTGTGATTTGAATTTTAGTATTTTCTATCTGATCTGCACATAACCTCCTCTCATCTCTCACAGTTTGTCGTATCATGCATCTCATGTATTCTATTCTATATAAACATCTCTAATGTGGATAGTGTATATGATTAATGCGAATGAAATCATATTCAACTTAGGCCCTGTTTGGATAACAAGCTTATCTACTGCTTATGACATAAGCTGTATAAGCTACTTTTATAATCGAAGAAAAATTATAGTGAAACTTATTTTATATAAGCCATAAGCTATTTTGATAAGCTATCCTGGGTAGCTTATGAAAAATAAGCCCAAAACAGCTTATGAATCAGTCATAAGTTGTGTTCATAAGCTCTACATAAGTCAATCCAAACAGACCCTTACTCTTATGGCAATCAGCCTTAAAAATTTTCAGCTTTTTTTTTTATAGATTAAATTTTCAGCTTTATTTCATTTGTAATGAGAGAAATAGAATAATGTTGAATTAAAGAACCTAGATTTCCTGGGGTCACAGGAACAGGGATACTCCAAATTTTTTAGATGATCACGCGCGATACTCTAATAGCATCATACTAACTCGGCCTTTGCGTAGGACATCTCGGCTTCATCCTGTAAGCTTATCTAAAACATGTAGATTCCAGACAATGAACATGTGCAGTTTCAGAAGAACTGCAAGAATTCCAAACTCTTGAAATAATTTCATTATATAATAAAATATTCATGTTAAACATAATAATTCAAAATTCAAAATCTGCTTATAAAAAAAAACACAATATAAAAACCTCGATCATTAGCTGGAAAACCACCTACTCTGCAATTGTTTAAAACTGAAGAGGCCACTCTTCCCAACCATTTCTGCGAATTTCAAATGATCAATCTTGGTAGTTAAAAAAGACTAATTTTTCAGCTTGTTTTTATAACTATGTGCAAAACTCCCACATGTTAATAAAATATCGTACGTCAATTCTAACTTCTAAGGCATAGTACATACACACGAATCAACTAAAATCGAATCTCTCATCTGCAGAATCATTCAACTTACAACTATACACATTCATAAGCAAAGTCAAACAATTGACAACAAACAATTTCGCATGTCACATAGATGACGAACTTGCTCTAAACAAATTTCTCTTTAACGTCTCTACTTTTTCTTGACACCAAAACGATATTCGTAAATAAAAAAGTATTCCTTGCAGATTGAAGATGTATTAATACAGTGTCAACCCAAAAAACTGGCTAATAATGATGGCAAATCCGAGGGCTATTGCAATAAGGGAAGCAGCCCACGTGAGCTTCTCAGTTAACCTTGGTATTCTATCCTTTAGTGCCTGGCTACATGAACCTATAAATACGGTATAGCTTCCCATTGCAACTACAGTTCCAACTAAGAACATGATGAGAAATGCAGCACCAGCCAAACGAGAAGGCAAGGCAAGGGCAGGCAACACCATCATCAATGCATCAGGTTGCAGTCCATGAACTATCCCCGTGGCAAAAGTGGCAAAACCAATCTTCTTCTTTCCTGCTGTTGGATTGTCAAGTGATTCATAGACGCTGACATCACATTCACCATTTTCCAAGGCAACACATGGAGAAGACACTTCTGTAGCTTCTCTAATTCCCATAGCACCAATTAGTAGCAGGGTAAAACCAACCACTCTGGTGCCCCACGTTTGGAGGATTTCAATGTGAAGTCGATCCTTCAATATTAAAAATAACAAGCCAAAGATAACTTGACCAGCATCATGGCCACAACCCCAAAGGGCTCCTACAGCAGCACTCTCCATTCGGGTACGGCCAATTGACAATGGAGCCAAAGCTGCAAGGTGGTCAGGCCCTGATAAGGTGTGCAAGCAGCCAGCAAAGAAACCAGTCCAAGCACTACTTAGGAGCTCAGTGCGAATTAGTTTTCCACCAACCGTGGCAGCAGCAGGACCACCGGTCTTGGCAGCGGTTTGAAACGTTGCAAAGGCTGCCGGTACAATAGCTGGTTGGATTAAGATTGTTACAAGTGCAGAGAGTATTACAAGTGTTCGAGCTGTTATTGCCTGAGACAAATAGCATAAAGGATGATTTTTCTTAAGATCTATTTAAACACTGGAATTTTCGAACATCTAAGACAAAACAGAAGCACCGTGTACACTGACTCTGCATACATACATAGACCCCCCCTGTGGCTAAAAATATCGTGGAGAATTGAATTACACCCAAGAAAAAAACAAGATAAATCAAACTGTCTGTGTCACCTACATCCGAATAATCTTCCAGTGAAACTTCCCATACATCCAAATCTTTATTGAGTTATTCAGTTGCACATAACTCAACATGCATGTTGATCATCATGATTCATTGGAAATAATATGTAATTAAAGAGCCAAGCTGATTTTTTTTATTAAAAAGAAAAAAGAAAAAAGAGCCAAGCTGATTAAGGAATAAAAAACCATATGAAGCAGGGTTAGAGATTAAAACAGTAACAGAAATGTTGAATAAAAATTCATAAAAAAACATGACATTGAATTTAAGTTTCTAAAGAAGAATCTTCACCCTTCGGCACAAATTGACTGAAATGCATCAGTCAGTTTGGATTTAGGTATTGTAAAAGGAGGGATTCACTTTAAAAAGAAAAGTGAAAAGTTATACCCATTGAAAAATCAACTGCTGAAATTGTGATCATACATGTATATCATAATATGAAATTGTTTAAACTGATGGGAAGTTATTTTCAATCAATAGCTATAATTTCTTCCATTTTTCAAGTCAGTCAGATTGTAATAGACATGTATGCCCAGATCTCAGATTCAAATTCTTTGGTCAGGTTCAGTGGCATTTGAGAATTGAGAGTAGCTCTATGTCCCTACAAGGCTATTTTACGTTAATTCAAATAACCAAATGGGTTTTCAACTTTTCATCATGAAACATCAGCTTGAAAATGACCACGACGCACAAATAACAAAAGGAAAGAATGGTCTTTTGGTGAGAATGATTGGTCAGAGTACAATCATACCTTTGGTTTTTGGGAATCCCCAGATGCAATCTGATTGAGAGAATGTGGTTCGGGCACGGACCTATCTGGAGAAGACGAAAGGGCTGGAAAATTATAGGGCTGTGTGGAAGAAGCAAAAAGGGGAGTAGAAGACGATAATGGAGATGAGTTTTGGTGCTTGCAACAAATTGAAGTGCCCCGCCTCAAGAAAGAACGTGTTGATGGGGGAAAATTGAATCTTGCATATTCGAACTGATTCAGAAATGTGAAAGGCCTGAGGCTCTTGAAAGAAGGGGGTGAAGACGACGATAGAAGCCTATCCATGCTTCTATCTGCAAAAGCACAAAAATGAAATGCACACGCAATATTCTTCCCTTAAAACAAAACCGCCTATCACTTATGCTTATAACCAAACCTATCACTTATGCTTATAACCAAACCCTACCTTCTTTATCTTTTTTTTTTTTTTTCAATTTCAATTTTAATTTAAAATTATAAATTTATACCACCTCCGACATTTTTGCCGTCCCGGATTAAATTAACGAATAAATAGTCATTTTGGTCTCTAAGAGTGTTAAACGATGTCACTTTAGTTCCTGACAGATAGAAAATTATTAAAAGATCTTCAACTGTCAGTCGTTAGTCACTTTGGTCCCTGAAAGTGATTACTTACTGTCATTTTAGTCCCTAAAAGTAAATACTTAACTGTCATTTTGGTCCCTACAAACGATTTCATTTCTTACGACAGGGACCAAAGTGACCAACGAAAAACACGAGTTGATGACCTTTTAATAATTTTCCATCTATCAGGGACTAAAGTGATATCGCTTGACACTCTTAGAGATAAAAGTGACTGTTTACTCTAAATTAATCTTTCGATGGATAAACAAAATTGTACTTTCTTAAAAAAAATGTAATGTTTTTTTTTTGCTCAGAAAAAAAAATGTAACGTAAATCCTTTTTGTTTGTATTTATTATATTGTATACAGTATTGATAGAATTTTGAGTATTTGAAGGTATAAAAATATTTGATTTAGCACAGTCGTTAATTTCAGAATTTTTTTATCAGCACCGCTATGTTACATGAAAATATTTGTCAATCAAATGTGCAATTTTAACGAGGCTCGCATATCGACTCATGATTTAAAATCAGCACATTTCTGTGGAGTAAGTGCGAGTGAATTTTAATTTGTTTTCAATCAACATAATATATCCGAGTGATAAAAAATTGAGATTAGAAATTCTAACTCATCTCTTTCTCTCTCTCTTATTTTCTTTATGACATCTTATATTTTATCTCTTGCTACTCGTGAAAAATAATATATTCTCTTACAAATCCTCTTATGTATTCTCTTATTATTTTATAAAGTAAGTATTAAATAAAAAAGTAAATATATTTAATATATTTATAGCCTATTTGTTTCCAGGTTTGAAAGTCCGCAAACGGCCGTTTGACAAAAGGAGGGTGCTACCTCCTTTGAGAAAACGTGCCTCGGGAAGTCCGTTTCTCCGTTTCAGGACAATAGAATCTAAAACAAACGGTCCATTATTCTTTTGGATATCACATATTTATTCCGTATCAAGTTATATATGCAGCACTTCATCTTATCATGAAGTGGCTGAAAAAAGAGGGGATGTTTGCTAATTACATCGCAGAAAGATAACTACCAACTTGAACTATTGACAGAGGGATCGAATTCCATCAAACCTAAACACAAATACTTCAATTCGGTCATTAATTTGCCCCAGTTAAACTAGTCATATTTGGCAGTTTTTGAACTTATTTTGATTTTGTAGTGTGTGGTATACATGAGTCTAATGTGGAACTATACTCTTCTCTAGCTCTCGTACCATATTTGGTTGTGCAAATTAAAATTGTACCCCTTTAATTATAATTATTCTCCTTTTGAAAGCGACAGTCACAATATTTCTTCACCACTCCAACAACCAAAAAAGGGGTTAAGCAAGTGGCACGGAGAAAGTTCCCAAATCCGCTGGTGCACGACGATCATTCGCAATTTCATGCGTACCTAATATCATTTGGCCGTTGTCATTTTTGACTGGTCTAACAAACCAAAAGAACATGCATGTCTGTTCTGTGGGTATATATGTTATTCATGACGAGGTTTAGAATTATCTATATTAGTTTTTTGTTTGTTTTTGAACTATCTATATACTTTTTTGACGGGAAAAAGGATGCATTAATTTTTGAATTATCCATATTAGCTGTTGATTATATAATAAAGCGAATCTTAATAAGGGGTAATTGTTAATGATTTAAATTAATAAAAAAATTCAATTTTCAATTATTAATGTTATATTTTATTTTAAATTTCAAACAAGAATATGATTATTTATTTTATTAGCGTGAGATGTGGTGGGTTTTTGTTTTTGGTCAAGTGAGATGTGGTGGTTGAAGGGTTTGGAGAGGTGGGGTTGGGTCGCTATTGGGCCATTTTATTTGTCGGAGTTCGGTGAGTGGTGACACTAAGTCCACATCCAACAAATCAAAGCCAAACAAAGTACTTCACCCACCCCAGTCCACAAGATTGTCCACTTCCCAAATCTCATGCTCCCTCCTCCTTTTTGACATGTGCTTGCGTGTGTTGGGCACACGCCTCCCAATCTTTCGCCACATGCCATCTTGGCCTACACAGCTCAGAAATAGGCTCAACAATCTCTTTGTTGACCAAAAAACCAAGGTGTATCTCTTCTTAAAAAGGGTACTACACCAGTTATCCCATTTTATTGATAGTTGATACATATTATCTAAGAAATAAATACTAACAAATTATTTTGCTTATTTCTTATGATAGATAAGCATCCATAATTTTTTATTACAATTTGACGATTATTCATGCCAGAAAATACTGAATAAACTTTTTAAGGGTAATCATATTAAATGCCGTCACATAAAGAATAGGGTCTTTTTTTTTTTTGGTCAAAAGAATAGGGTCTCTGATGCGCTATCTAATAGTGTAAGCTGGGCCCGCCCAATTGTGCCCAAGAAAACTGTCAATCGTGTTCAATACAAGGCCCAAAATGATAGCAGAGTTTTCAATAATGAATGGCTACCGAGAGAGAAAAAAAGCAAGAGGCCCATCTAAAGCCCATAAAGAAAAGACTATCGAAGAATTATTATTTTCTTCCTTGAAACTTCTGGTGGTGATGAATTTAATCTCAAATATTTTGTGCTCACTATAAAATTTCCTGAGTTAATTTGTTTGCTCCTAGTAAAAGGCTAACAGCTGCATTTGCATTTTGCAAGCCTTCAGACTGAGCTTACGGTAATTCGTGTATCATTGTTTAAGGTGACGGCAGATTTATGCATTAGAAGTTTTACTAGCAAAAACATGTCTAAACTCAGAGAAAAACAACTATATACCGGTAGATATATTTTATAAAGACACTCTCAACAATATTTCATCAGTTTGTCATTTCATGATATTATTTTTTAATTAAGAGGGATATTATGATACATTGAGATTAAAATAGTAAAATATGATTAAATATATTGCTATGTCAAGCGAGTTCAAACGATGCAAACATTTACGAGACAAATAAAATTCCTTATTTTTGCCTGGGACAAAGAAGTTGGAATCGTAATTCGTAATTGGTGGTAGTCGTGAATCCAAAGGGACCCAATTGGGTAGCGCCACGCTGTCAAAGACAACAAAGCGAAGCATATTCCTGGCCTGGGTTCTCACGCCGTCTTCTCTTCTCGCTCTCACTCACTCACGCCCACTTGTTATTCTCACACCCGCGCTTCAACGCCAACGACCAAACGGTCCAAACCAAACCCAAAAATTAAAAAGCACATTGGTGAGTGAGTACCTGTTGTTTTTGTTATTATGTAGTAATCCAGTTCAGATTTATTTAGATGAAAGTAACACAGTCCGTACTCAGTGAGTGAGGCCAAGAATGGGCGATCCACAACCGCTGCTGCTCAACGATTCCGAGCCAACTCACTTTCAACAAAACGCCAGACTCCCCCGAGTGGCCTCCGTTGACGTCTTCCGTGGCCTCTCTGTTTTCGTAAGCTCTCTCTCTCTCTCCCTCCGGTCAACGCTTGCTCACAATTTTTCAAAGAACCAAAGGATCTTCTTTCTTCTTATAATATGAAAAAAAAAAAATAATGAATATTTATCGCTTTCTGTTTATCTTGCATAAACTGAACACCCACTCTCCCTTTGAATTTGATCACAGCTGATGATATTGGTGGATTATGGCGGCTCCATCTTCCCCATCATTGCTCATGTCCCCTGGAACGGTATTCACTTGGCTGATTTGGTCATGCCCTTCTTTCTCTTTGTTGCCGGAATTGCCCTCGCACTTGCTTATAAGGTAACTGTTGCTCTCAATTTCACTCGTATATATTCTGATCTCCTCTATGATTAAACTACCCTTCCTCGGTATAGCGTTTTGAAGAAGCAGTGTGTGTCCACCTAGCAAATAGCATTAATTAATGGCTTTTCCCTTTTGTAACTAACAAAATGTCAGAGAAGGCCGCAGAGAACACAAGCCACCTGGTATGCCTTAGTTAGAGCAGTGAAACTCTTTATTCTCGGCATTGTTCTTCAAGGTAATATCTCCTTAGCCTTAGCCTTCTAGATACATATATAAGGTGATGACTGTGTTCTTTATCTTTCTAGTCTCATAATGTATATATTCATTTCAGGTGGTTATTTTCACGGGACAACTTCCTTCACTTATGGTGTTGACATTGAAAGAATACGGTGGTTGGGCATTTTACAGGTACTTTAGTCCTTAACGTTATTTCTTTGATAATCTTTCCATACTTTTCGTGCTAAGTTCACCCTTGACTGTATAAAGAAGCGTGACTGATAAAATTAGGACAATTGACTGGACT
This sequence comes from Glycyrrhiza uralensis, assembly GCA_030159175.1. NCBI lineage: Eukaryota > Viridiplantae > Streptophyta > Magnoliopsida > Fabales > Fabaceae > Glycyrrhiza > Glycyrrhiza uralensis. The sequence goes on from BRZY01000005.1 coordinate 55,934,081, forward strand.
GGACCTCATAAACTGATGGTTGTTAACTGATAGCATATCGGTGGATAATGTATTTATGCATATGCATATTAGTTTATGGTAGCTAATGAATTTGAAATGATGATGTACGAATCCAGAGGATATCTATTGGATACATGGTTGCTGCTTTATGTGAGATCTGGCTTCCAACCCTGCGATGGAAAGAATTTGGTTTCTTCAAAAGTTATCACTGGCATTGGTAAGAGTTTCATGTCATTTTTGTTTTCCATACTATTAAATTTGGTAAACCATGTATATCTTCCCAATTAAGATCGTCTCATCTCAACCAAAATCATGCTAGATTAGTATAATCGGCATGATCGATCATTCAGACAACTATTTGCTCTGCTGCCACAAAATGTTTAAACAACAGGATTATTGCATTTTACATTGACTGAAATTAGCAAAGTATATCCATCGAATATTGCAATCAATACATTCGTATTTCTTTTACATAGTTTTCCTTTCCTCTTTTTTTTTTTTTTACAAATATCTTTTATGCAGGTTTGTAGCAGTAATTTTGTTGGCAATTTACTCGGGATTACTGTATGGTCTATATGTTCCAGATTGGCAGTTTGATGTATCAGTCTCTACCTCTTCTTTGCCTCCAATTGATGGTGGCTATATTTACACGGTGAGAGTAGGCTCAGCACCCCTCTCTCCTCACTTTGCTATCTTTTCTGTGCTTCAATTTTTGTTTTGGATTTGACCTGCTGCATAATATTGATAAAATTATGGTGAAAGAAAATTGTTACTGTTTGCTGGTCCTAAGACGCCTGTTTGAGGGTTAGGGTGGAAATGTACATGTGAATGTGATGTTGTCCAAGCTACACCTGATGGGTGATCCATTGTTTCTAATAGTAACAGCCACATATTCCTACTGTTGCCTTCAAAATTTGAATTCTATCAAATTTCACTCTGTAGATAGTTGTCCAATACTTAATTATTTGTCAAATTGTCTAACTGTTCATTATTGTTTAAAATTCATTTGTTTGCAACTATACTGCTCATAATGCTAGCAATGTTCTCAACTAAATATCAGGTGAATTGTTCTGTGAGAGGTGACCTTGGACCTGCCTGTAATTCTGCCGGAATGATTGATCGCTATATTCTTGGTCTTGATCATCTATACAAAAAGCCTGTTTACAGAAATCTTAAGGTATCTTATATCTGATCCCATTTATGTGCTCAATGCTTTACAGCATAAATTGACACATTAATACCTTGACTATGTAACTTCCAGGAGTGCAATATGTCTGTGACGGGCCAACTTCCGGATAGTTCACCGTCGTGGTGTCATGCTCCTTTCGATCCAGAAGGCATTTTAAGGTGACCAGTCTAAACTTCTGGGCTTCTGGCCATTAGTTAACTTAATGTATAGTTGCCCTTCGATATTGTAAAGTATTGAGACATGTATTCTGGGTGAAATTTGAAGTTTGTTTTTGCAGAATAACGCGATCTGCTTTCTGATCAAGTAAAACAATTAACTCCTTGTTGGATTTATGCTAAAATAACTTCACTGAGTTCTTTGATTGAGGGGTCCTTTGTTGGGACAGGTTCAATCACCATACTTAAGTAATTAAGTTCAATTACTTTTGCAAAGGCATCTTTCTTTAACATATACATTACTTTTAAAAGCTTTCTACTTTTGGAAAGACTGGAATGTGGTGTTCTTTTAGTTCATATTTACCTAGAGGTCCTTATTTTTTTTGCAACAGTCTTACCTGACTGACCTCATGTTTGTTTGTTATCTGTTGTGCTTAATGACACGATCACTTCGTGCATTGTTTCCTTCTATAACAATAATATTCTAGTTTCCTTTGTTGATTGATATACCTAAAAGGTTTGTTTTCTACAGAATAAATTGCAGATATTGATAGAATCTACTGATATTTCCGGTGCTTGCTTGCACTTTCAATTCTCCATACATAGTTTCGTAACGAATATTTACTTAACAGAAAATTATATGTTGGTTGTATGCTTTATATTAGTATTCTGGTTATGCTGGTATTGATAGAAGACAGTTTATAATTCTTTTCACTTGTTCTCAGCTCCATAACAGCTGCAGTTTCATGTATAATTGGGCTTCAATTCGGTCACGTTCTTGCCCATCTAGAGGTGAGATCATGTATCAAGTTTACTGAATCGTTGTTACCTGTAAAATTTTTGCATTTTCCATGACATGAATTCTTTAAAATCTTAACTCAATGGTCTCTAACAGTTTACTTCCCTTTGTAACTTATTTTGGCACTGCATCCTCTGCCATATCCATATTGAATTGTGGCTTGAAATTTCCTTGTTGATGTGGTAGAGCTGAGTCAGCTGACCTTCTAATTTTCTGTATACTTGAACTGTAGGACCACAAAGGGCGCCTAAACAACTGGCTGTGTTTTTCAGTTTCATTTTTGGCCCTTGGATTGTTCCTGGCCTTAATAGGTGTGTGCCGTAAACTGTCTGTGGGTGTCTTCACTTTGTGAGTGCCTACTAGAAGTTACTAACTGACAATAATTCCAGCATTCTCTCTTTACAACCATGATTGTTTTGATCATAGCAAATCAACTTCCGTCTATGTTCATTTATGCCAGAGAAAAATTTGTGTTAATTTTTTACCTTTTTGATTTTCGTTTTCAGGAATTCCTCTAAATAAATCTCTGTACACAGTCAGTTATATGCTGCTTACTTCTGCAGGTTCTGGCCTCACATTTGTGGCTTTATATTTTCTGGTGAGTTCTAAATGCTGTGACAAGAGAACAAAACTATTTGGACAGAGATATTATATTACTACTATTCCTGCTTTTTTTGTTTTGTTTTGTGACTAAATTCTAATACAAGTTCCACGCCGCAGGTTGATGTTCACGGGTACAGGCGGTTGACAAGTGTGTTGGAGTGGATGGGAAAGCACTCCTTGAGTATATTTGTCCTTGTATCTTCAAACTTGGCCGTTATTGCTATCCAAGGATTTTATAGAGCTAAACCCGAAAACAACATTGTAAGACACTTTTGCTCTTGCATGCTGGGAAAAGGTTCACCGTTGCCCCCAACAAAAAAAATTGAATATGTTGTTTGTTCCTTGCAGATACACTGGATCGTGACACGATTTCATCACACGTAACGTAACGTGCTCACGTCCTATTCTACACGCCTCGCCTTTCTCATTCTCGGTGTACATACAATACATCCAAAGCAAAGTGAAGAAAAGACGGAACGAGCAAACAATTCATCACTGCAATTGGGTAAGTCGTAAGTGCCTATTGAATTGTATACTATATGTACGAATTGCACGTCAATACGTATTATTAATTTAGTGGGCTTTTGATTGTCAAGGGTTATCGGTTGTACGCACACTCTCTATTCAGTTGGGCCGGCCCATGTTGCACTACTATCCTAAAATTTCACTGAATCTTTCCATGGGAAGTTGCAAACAAAAGAAAAACAAAAATCATACGTTCCGTGCAGCATGGCTCTCCCTTTATGTGTAGGACATGAAGGAAAAATGTTACGGGTAGCATTCACATACTTGATTTGATAGAGTTCAATTTTGATGCACTTTCACTGTAAATGTAAAAGGATTTTATAAATTTTCTAAGTATCATTGTCTAATTTTGTACATCAATTTATCAATCACAAATGTTATTTAATCGATTAATTGTACGACTATTAATAACATATTGGGAAATTAATAACAAGCACCTCCGTGGGGTGACAGAAGATAGTTTGTATCTTAACAAAAGCAAATCTTGAACTTTACGTTTACTGTAATGCTATTGCGTAATAAGCTTTTGTATAAAAGTTGTTGCCAATTTCTCATCTGAGGTGGGTGTGGGGTAAAGTAGGGTTTAAAGAGTAATTAACGAAGCTATATCAGTTTTGGTTCGACTCAGGTGAAGATAAAACATAAATTATTGATATATTAGTGTAATAATTGAGACTTTAAAGCAAGTAATAATTGTCTCAGGTCAATGACACAACAATACCCCACATAATTTTATTTATTTATTATTATAAGTAGTACATGAAAACTTATTTTGTTAATAATAAAAATCATAATAAAACAAAAAAAATTCATTCTATTTTTTTAAATTAAAAAGAGTGTAAATAATAAATATAACTTATAAATAACAAAATTCTTTGGAGAAAAACAAGGTGCAGCTTCAAGCTCGAATGTGTGCCAGCTATAACGCCACATGACATGATCCTTCTGGATTAATCCACAGCAACATGCGTTGCTCATCAGAGGTGCCAGACTCCCAGTACTCCAGCCTCTACATTACACTAATACATTGTTACCCTTTCACCGAGAGAATGTTCAGACTTTGGAGAAAGAATAATAATGCTAGAACATATAATCCAAAAAAAATTATGTGAGAATTTATTTATAACTATACATATATTTTGTATTTTTTTTAAAATATTAAGTGATTAATGTTTTTATTTTGAATTTGAAAAAAAAAAAGAGAGAGAAGGGGAATAAGAATAAAACAGTGAAGGTAAAAAAAATGAGAAAATTATAAGTTACTCCCTCGGTCTATCTTTTTTTTGTTTTAGCTTTTTTATTTTGTATTTAATCTTTGGCTTTAATATTAATTTAGTCCCTATAATATCACTGATTTTGAATTTAGTCCCTATAAAAATAGTCAAACTTTTTTGGTCCTCTTTTTATTTTATTTTTTGATTTTAGTCCATGGAGTGAGTTGACCGCTTACGTGGCAAAAACTGCTGATGTGGCCTTGCTGACGTGGCTTGTATAAATGGCACATTACCTGATACATCCCTATAAACATATTATATTTTGAATTTACTCCCTCTAAAAAAAAACGTTTTGAATATAGTCCCTTAAAATTTATATTTTGATTTTAGTCCTTCTCTTTCCCTTTCTCCTTTCCCTTCCCCACCCTTCTCTCTCCTCGGGCCACCACCACTACAACCTCCTTCTCCTCCTCCATCCTTCATCCTCCACCCTCCTCCTCCATACAACAACAACAACCCCTCTCTCTCCCCTTTCCCTTCCCCCTCACTTCCACTGTCCCCCCCCCCCCATTCACCTCACTCTCGCCCCCCCACCTTCTCTCCCCATTCGCCTCACTCCCGTCCCCCCCACACCTTCCCCCTCACTTCCACAGCCACTGGTCCAAAAATTTCTTTCATTTCTGGCCTTCATCACTATCAATAACATGGATAAAACAGATCGAAATCGAAAATAGATCCCCAATTTCGAAATCGAAAACATATCCCCATTTCGCTGTTGTTGCTGCTCTACGATTTTCGTTGTTGATGTTCTTGTTGTTGTTGTTGATGATGTTGTTGTATCTGCAAATCTTCGTTGTTGTTGTTGTATCTGCAGATTTTTATTGTTGTTGTTGTTTCCATTTGGTGGTGAGGGTGGAGAAGGAGGTGGTGGACGTGGGGGTGGTGGAAGAGGGGTGGTGGTGGAGGTAGGGGTGGGGGTGGTGGTGGAGGAGGGAGGAGAAGCAGGTGGGGGTGGTGGAAGAGGGGTGATGGAGGTGGGGATGGGGGTGGTGGTGGTGGTGGTGGAGAAGGGGGAGAAGGAGGTGGAGGTGGTGGAGAAGAAGATGGACTAAATTCAAAACGCGTATTTTTTACGGGGACTAAATTCAAAACACGTATTTTTTATAAGGACTAAATTCAAAACACATGTTTTTTATAGGGACTAAATTCAAAACCTAATATTTGTATAAGTATGTGTCAGGTGACGTGTAAGCCACGCTGGTGCCACGTAGGAATTTTATAGGGACCTTCTAGTGCCACATCAGCGGTCAACGCTAGTGAGAGACTAAATTCAAAAAAAATAAATAAAATGAGGACTAAATTCAAAAAAATAAATAAAACAAGGACAAAAAAAGTTTGACATTTTTTATAGGGACCTAAATCAAAAACCCTTTATATTACAGGGACCAAATTAATACTAAAGCCTTAATCTTTTGTTGTTTTAGGATTTCAATGTATAATTTATCAATTTGTTCCAATTACACCCTTAGTTTTAATTAAAAGCATAAATTAATGAAGTCTTATTTTTATTAAGTGGACAATTATTTCTCACAGATACTCGAGTAAACCACAAATTAAATAAGCTATAAACTAACTTATTGGTCATACCGAACATAACTTAAACCTCAATTTTTAACTATGATTTACATTTTTGAACTTAAAAAACAGAGTCACCAATTATAATTACACTTACCTCAATTCTATAATTACTTTTTGGTTTACTTCATTTAGGTAAATTGCCAAAAATATCGCCCCATTTTGATGAATAAACCACAAAATGGAGTTTCTTTGGTGAGTCCACAAAATAGGGTTTGGTAAGATGTATTAGCGTGATGGATATATGAATCATAATTCTTAGGTTAGAAAAAAAAAATACACCGGAAACGACAGATTGCAGCAAAAACACGTCATTCTCAATGCGTGGCATCCCCACTGAATCTCTGTGCTTTCTTTAAAGAAATAATGCCGTTGATAGATAAGGACAAAGCATTCAATGGAAGCCAGAGTAGAGGACATGTTTGACGACGATTCTAGCATATTAGAAAATCCACTTCAGAATTTCAGACAGGGTAAAGCAGAGCCAGAAAAAAGTGGCTCCTTCCCCAAACGGCCAAACCCATTCATAAATAAATAAATAGATTGAGAGAATAAAATTTGAGTAGCTTAAACTAAAAAAATATTATCATTTATAAATTGATGATCAAACAGAACTATAATATTCAAATAAGCAATTAATTGTGATATTTAAATTATTGTGATAGTATGATTATTTTGTTTGTGCCAGCCTAAGTGTATGTATCTTGGTCGCGTAGCAAAAGCAAGTGATTATTTTAAATAATATCCAGCAAGCAATGAAGTGCATGAGATGGAAGAGACATTCTATTCTATCTATAACTATAACTATTGCATTAAATATTTTCATTGAAGGGTGTATAGTTCAAATTAACCAGACCGGATGGATCCCTTTCGTGAGGTGAGAGGGTACTGACCAGAAAAGAACCACATCATCCGTCCGTCCCTTTACTCAACGGAAACTTTGAAAAGCCGTTTTGTGACTTGTTTGTTCGACTTTGAGGGTGAAAGCTGAGTAGCTGACTCAAACGGTTACTTTTCCCTCTCGCCTTTTATTACTTACGGAGTATTTTCTTTTTAAATGTTAACTAATAAAAAATAAAAAAAATGTTTAATATCATATTTTTAAAATTGTGTAGTATTATCTCAATCAACAATATTGTATTCATTAAATCGATAATTTTTTCTTAAATAAGGTATCAGGTTCACACACGGGAACACTTCTATTTGCATTATATTAGGTTTAAATATGTTTTTAGTCTCTCAAATTTAGAAAATTGTTATTTTTGGTTTCTTAAATTTAAAACACTTGTTTTTGATCCCTTATTTTTAAAAATGTGTCACTTTTAGTCTCTGGGATCATATTTTAAATTTAAAAAGTATTTACTAAATTTGAAAAGGGTCAAAGTATAAATTTAAAAAAATTCTTAGAAGTTAGAAAAATGGGATAAGGTGAGAATTAGAATTTAAAAAGGGTCAAAATATAAATTTGAAAAATATTTTTTAAATTAAAAAATAGCCCCAAGGACTAAAAATGATACATTTTTAAAAATAAGGGACAAAAAATAGATATTTTAAATTTGAGATACTAAAAGAAAAATTACTCAAACTTGAGGGACTAAAAACATATTTAATCCTTATTATTATTATTACTATTATTATTTATTGTTGTGTTTCAATTCACCTTATTTTTATTTATATTTAGAGTATTTGAGTTCAATTACATTACATAAATGTATACAAATTAAGGTGTGTATTTGAAAATAATTTGCTTATAACATTAATTTCCTAGCGATCTCATTTAAGCAATTCTTATGGGAGTTATAAGGTGATTTGGTGGTTTGGGAGAGTGACATAGGGGTTAGAGTGAAAAAGAAATCATGGATTCAAACTCTCAACTAATATAACATACTAGTCTACTAACATTTTTCTATCCTAAAAAAATTTAAGCAATTCTTATATTTTTACCAAACTATTAAAACCATAGCAATTTCAACGTTTTGTTTGTTTTAAATTTTGATAAAATTGATTTTTCAAAAATGAGTTTTAAAAAATAATAGGTGTTTGAAATGTAAGTTTAAAATAATTTATTTTGTTGGGATGGTAAGTGAGAAATGATTTTAATTTGTAAATATAGATATAGATTCTTTTATCTCGCACTTAAAATTAATTCTTCTAAATAAAATGTAAAATTTTGTTTACTTTCCTCAGACTTTTTTAAAAATTGATTTTACTCCACATGACACAAGAAAAAATATCACACAAACCAGCTAAATGTAAGTTTAGATGCACTCACAAGACACGTGATTGTTATGCTCCCACACTTCAAAATTAATTTTTCTTTAAAGTGTAACGAGATATCTTGTTTTCTTTGGGTGTCAATATGTTTGAAAATTTTAACAACAATAATCAAATATTTGTTGTATATCAAAAAAAAATATTTGTCCAAAAAAAAAACATCATTTTCCTAATTTTTAGAAAGGCCATATTGTTAAAAATAAAACTTAAATATTTTTTTTGTCTTGTAAAATATTTATTTTGTTTATGATTCTCGTAAAATAAAAAAATTTATTTTTAGTTCTTGTATTATTGTTTTAGTTTCTGTAATATTTTAATTAATGTTAAATGATTCATTGTAATATGTGGATAATTTTTTTTAGTCCCTATAATATTAAATTAATTTTATTTTACAGAGACTAATTTAACAAATATTATATCTAAATATTACAGAGATTAATTCAACATGAACTAAATATATTACAGGGATTAAAATAATATTACAGAAATTAAAAATAAAAAAACTTTTTATTTTACCAAGATTATAAATAAAAAAATTTTACAGAAAAAAAAATTCAGTCATTTGTTAAGAAAAAAAATATATTTAAACCTAAAAATAATTTGATATAGGTGATTTGAAGAAAGAAAACAATCGTTTCTTGCTTTTGCTTCAGTTAAACTTAAAATGTAGAAGAGCCTAGACTAGATGATTTCAACTAGCTACAGAGGGAGGAAGGGGTCAGGACAGGAAGAACCGAAGAAGAAAAGAAATGACCGTTGTGGAGGTAGGTGTGGCCTGAAATGGTTGCCAGGCTGACAAGCTGGGCCTACCTCTGAGGTGGCGTCGCTAGCCCCCTTTAGATTAGATGATTGATTAGGTCTCACATCACATCACATGGTCACCCTGTTCATCCCAGCCTGTCCCACTCTCTCTCGCTTTTTGATTTCATTGGCTATTTCCAACTGTTTTATTGTAACACCAAAATGTTTTTAGCATAATTCCAATGTTGCCCTTGTCTTATCCCCACTCCACTCCACTCCACCACTGTTCCTTTGCCCTTCTCCCCTTCCATATGATATGATAAAAGGACCCTCTCACTCACACACACTACAGTCTCGTCTCACTCACTCACTCACTCACACACCCCAACCACAACCAACCACTGCGCTGCGCGCAATTCAGTTCAGTCACAGAGAGAGAAAAGAAAGAGAGAGATGTCGAAGGAAGCGAGAGAGGAAGGGCACCACCACGGGAAAGACTATGTAGACCCACCGCCGGCACCCCTCATCGACATGGCGGAGATCAAGCTGTGGTCCTTCTACAGAGCCCTCATCGCCGAGTTCATCGCCACCCTCCTCTTCCTCTACGTCACCGTCGCCACCGTCATCGGTCACAAGAAACAAACCGGACCCTGCGACGGTGTCGGCCTTCTCGGCATCGCCTGGTCCTTCGGTGGCATGATCTTCGTCCTCGTCTACTGCACCGCCGGTATCTCCGGTAAGTAATAAATCATTACTAAGTATATATATATATATATATATATATATGGTTCATACTTCATACATACATTTCAACATTTGTGTCTGTTTTAATTAATTAATTAATTAATTTTGTGAACATCATCGATCGATGTTCATATCAGGTGGCCACATAAACCCTGCGGTTACGTTTGGGCTGTTCTTGGCCCGTAAGGTGTCTCTGATTCGGGCCGTATTGTACATGGTGGCACAGTGCTTGGGTGCCATCTGTGGTGTTGGGTTGGTGAAGGCTTTCATGAAGGACTCCTACAACTCCCTCGGCGGCGGTGCCAACTCTGTCAATACCGGCTACAGCAAAGGCACTGCTCTTGGCGCTGAGATCATCGGCACATTCGTGCTCGTCTACACCGTTTTCTCCGCCACTGACCCCAAGAGAAGCGCCCGCGACTCCCATGTCCCCGTATGCACTCTTCCACTCTAGTATATACATACACTTGTAAAATAGTATAATATAAATAATAAATAATGGGTTTGGGTTCTAATTACTTGTAATTTTATCAGGTATTGGCTCCATTGCCCATTGGGTTTGCTGTTTTCATGGTTCACCTGGCTACCATACCAATCACCGGTACCGGCATTAACCCCGCCAGGAGCTTCGGTGCTGCCGTCATCTTCAACAACGGCAAAGTCTGGGATGACCATGTAAGTTTATATATATATATATATATATATATTATGCATGCCCTTCTTCATTTGTTAATTACATTTCTCATGCAAAATTATTATTTATTAAATTAAACTAGATTAATTAACGTATTAATATGCGTGTTGTGTAGTGGATCTTCTGGGTTGGGCCGTTCGTGGGAGCGCTGGCGGCGGCTGCATACCACCAGTACATACTGAGGGCGGCGGCTATCAAGGCGTTGGGCTCGTTCCGAAGCAACCCCACCAACTAATTCAACAACAGCTAGCGACAGAGATCCATCCATAGGATACATTACAACTCTTGTGTTTGCATTATTCATCATTTATTCGCTTCGCTTCGTGTGTGTGTGTGTGTATCGGTATGATAATTAAAATTAAAATGATGCAGACGATGATCGTGACCCCTCCATTTATTTTGTATTTATTTATTTCTTTGGTTTGTTTGTATGATATGATACGATATGATATGATATGATATGATGCCCGTGGCTGATGACCGTTAATTTATTTCATGTCTCAATTCTTATTCTTATAATTTACCTTCTATTTTGAGGTTGCTACTTCCCAGCATTGTTCATTATAATAATTTATATTCTATTTTGACTCCCTTTTGGAGCTGGAATGAATTAATTGGTTCTCTCAGGGTTAATGTGAAATTAATTTATATATTGTATAAAAAAAATTATATTTATATATAACAATAAAATATGAAACTATCAAGATTGATCATGGGAAGGAAAACACAGCGTTATTCTAACTTCTGTTGAACAATTTGACTCACTGTTTGTGTGAGTCAAATTTTAGTGACAAATATGGAAAAGAGCATTTTTTTTTTTATATTATGTAGTTTAGCTTTGGAAGTTGGAATATGGAAAAGAGCTTTGGAAGTTGATAGACATATTTGAGTGAAACTGGTTTTTTTTTCTATGTTGAAATGGGTTTACACTTTACACGTTATAATTCGCATAAAGTGTAATTCAAGGACTTACAGGCTAGAGCATGTAACAAAACACTATTTTTCTCGCACCGGTCCTTTTTTAATGATGAAATTAGTGCACACAAATTAGTATAAATCTATCATATATTTTGGTGAGATGATTGCATTCAACTGTGCAGTGGAATATTATATTATTACTGCAGTGTGAAATCTTACCAAGCAAGGCAGTAATGCACTGTGTTTTCAAATGTTTAAATTTTATTTTGGTTTATATTTTCAAAATTTAAAATCATTAAAAAACGTTTAAAAATAAAAGTAAAGAAAGTAAAGAAAGTGGGGCCTTGCCTTGGAAAAAGTAAAGAAAGAAAGAAAGTGGGGCCCATTGAGGCCATTTTTTGGTGGGGTGGCGCCTCAGGCTCGTTAGGAAAAAAGTGTAAGGTAGAATTGCGACACAGAGCAAAGGGAGGGTTCACTGCTTTAGAAAAGGGTGGGCCTCATTCTCCAGCCAATGGCCTAAACCCAACTAAAAAGGCCACCACTACAATAAGCGCCACCACTAAAAAGTGGAAAAAAAGGCATAAAGCAGCACAAGGGTGGGTGAAGTGTGGAGGGGTTCGAGGAGTGCCAACTATGAGTGAATGGCCACCTGTAACCGCTTTTATCAGAGGATCACGTGGCCCCAAACAAGGCTCGCATAGTAAAAGTTTCTGCATGTATATCGATATCCATTGAATAAAAATAGAGTGGGAGAAAAGAAAAGTGGTAAAATAATGTGATATGTGATGTGATAATTAGAGAGAGATAAAAAAAAATAAAAAATATTGAATAGGTGGATTGATTTTTAGGATGTGAGTATCATTACTCATATCCATATTTGAAAAAAAAAGAATAAAAGGAAGTTTTGATACAGTAAATATATTTAGCCGTATACTTTAGAAACAGAAAGACCTCACGGAATAACACTTTAATAAATAAATAGTATTGTTAAAATCGGGTTTATACTTTATAAACAGAGAGAATCACTTAACTTTAAACAAATAAAAAGCGATGCGGATGGAGCACCATAAAGTCATAATTACCGTTGGCACGGAATGAGACCAGTTAATGAATGCGAGGAGGAAAGAGAGAGAGAGGTAGTAAAGTAAAAAGAGAGACTTGTCCAAACGGTCAAACCATACTACCTGACAGTGGTCCCGCGCTTTCTTTACCGCGCCAACCGGTTGAGCCGTGCCCGTGACTCCGTGTCGACATCTGTATTCTATATATATCTATTTATCTATCTATCTATTACTATTATCTATTTATTTATTTATTACTATTATTAAAAATTTTACTATTATTAAAAGCATGTTTTTTTGTTGTTGGCCAAAAATATATTAACCCACGTGTCAGACAATGGCAAAAAAATTTCCCGCTCACTTTTCCTTCATCCTTTCGCTCCCTCTTGTCTGTTCCCTCTCTCCGTTTCAGTTCACCACAATTCACCACAAGAGTTTGTTTATTGTGCAACACGTGTCACTTAAAACAACACTCTGTTCAATCTTTTTTTCTTATTTCTTCAAAAAAGTTCAAAAAATTGCTGCAGTGCTCTATGGAATTACGGATCACTCTCGCTTCAAAAAAAAATATTGCTACAGTAAATTATACAATGATTTCTCTTATTTATTTATTTTAATAACTTTCTATGCTTTATATATATTTTTTATTTTTGCTACAACAATTACTACAGTATTCTATTCATTTATTTGTTCCAATAATTTTCTACAGGCTATAAATTTCTTTTATTTCGATTTTATTTTTACTGCAATAAATCGCTATAGTATTTTTACTCATTCTTTTGTTCCAATAACTTCCTACGTGCTATAAATTTTTTTATTTTGATTTTACTTTTGCTACAGTAAATTATTTACTATACTAATTTCTCTAATTTATTTATTCCAATAAATTTCTATACTCTATAAATTTATTATTTTTTCGAATTTATTTTGATTTTATTTTTGCTATAGTAAATTGCTATATTATTTTTGTTCATTTATTTGTTCCAATAACTTTTTACGGGTTATAAATTTTTATTTCGATTTTATTTTTACTACAGAAAATTGCTATAGTATTTTCTCTCATTTATTTGTTCCAATAACTTTCTATACTCTATGAATTTTTTTCTTTCGATTTTATTTTTGCTACAGCACTCGCTACAGTAAATAGCTACAGTGTTTCACTAATTTAATTGTTCCAATAACTTCTTATGCGCCATAATTTTTTTTATTTCGATTTTTTTTGCTACAGTAAATTTCACTCATTTATTTATTACAATAACTTTCTACAGTATTCCACTCATTTATTTGGTCCAATAATTTCTTACGGGCTAAATATTTTTTTATTTCGATTTTATTTTCACTACATTAAATCGGTACAGTAATTTTACTTATTTATTTATTCCAGTAAGTCAGTAACTCCTACAGGCTATAATTTTTTTATTTTGTTTTTTGGCTTAAAAATACTTTTGGTCCCTGCAAATATACCCATTTTTGCTTTTAGTCCTTGCAAAATTTTTTTTTACTTTTTCATCCCTGCAAATAACGCCGTCTCCGTTTTTGGTCCTCGACGTCAACCTCCGTTACAAAAAAGCTGACGTGGCTGACGGAGGCAGAGCTGGCACTGCTACGCTAGTAGATGACGTGGCTCACTTGCTGACTCAGCATCGTTAATATTTTTACAGGGACGAAAAGCAAAAAAATGTATAATTGCAGAGACCAAAAACAAACCCAGAACAAACAACACCAACAACCACCACCTCTTCTCCTTCCCTTAGCCGCTAGCCCTACCCCCACCACCTCTTCTCCTTCCCTTCCTTAGCCACCACCGCACCCCCACCCCCAACCCCCCACCAACAACCACCACCTCTTCTCCTTCCATTCCCTAGCCCCCACCCCCAACCCCAACCCCCCACCCACACAACAACCACCTCTTCTCCTTCCCTTCCCCCCAACCCGCCACCAACAACCAACAACCACCACCTCTTCTCCTTCCCTTCCCTAGCCCCGACCCCCCCCCCACCCACAACAACCACCTCTTCTCCTTCCCTTCCCTAGCCACCACCCCCACCCACAACCATCACCCCCAACAACAACAACAACAACAGTTATGATTTGCTAAAGGAAAGGTCCAATCGCGATTTGCTACAGGAAAGGAAGTGGATTTCAGTGGACCAGTGGGTAGTTACGGTGCTGGTGCGCGGAACAGTGGCTACTGTGGAGGTGGTCCAACGAGGGCGGGTGAGGGGCAAAACAGTGGAGCGGTTGGGAGATGAGAAGGAGATGTGAAGAAGAATGGGGGTGGTGGTGCGGTTCTGAGCTCTGGGGGTGGTGGTGCGGTTCTGAGCTCAGCTTAGGGTGGTGGGAGAGACGATGAAGAAGAAGAAGAAGAAGGAGGAGGAGGAGGAGGAGGAGGAGGAGGAGAAGGAGAAGGAGGAGGAGAAGGAGAAGGAGAAGGAGGAGAAGGAGAAGGAGAAGAAGAAGAAGGTGGTGGTGGTGGTGCAGTTCTAAGATCGTGGTAACATTTTTGGTCCCTGCAATTATATAGTTTTTTGTGCAGTTCTAAGAAGAAGGTGGTGGTGGTGGTGGTGCAGTTCTAAGATCGTGGTAACATTTTTGAACCCTGCAATTATATAGTTTTTTGTGCAGTTCTAAGATCGTGGTAACATTTTTGGTCCCTGCAATTATATAGTTTTTTGTTTTTAATCCCTGCAAATATACCATTTTTTGCTTTTCGTCCTTGTTAAAAATGTTAATGATGCTGAGTCAGCAAGTGAGCCACGTCATCTACTGACATATGGCTTCTGTCAGCCAGCGTGGCAGTGCCAGCTCAGCCTCCGTCAGCCACGTCAGCTTTTTTGTAACGGAACTTGACGTCGAGGACCAAAAACGGAGACGGCGAAATTTGCAAGGATGAAAAAGTAAAATTTCTTTTTGCAGGGACGAAAACCAAAAATGGGTATATTTGCAGGGACCAAAAGTATTTTTAAGCCTTGATTTTTTTATTTTAATTTGTATTATCAAAATGGCGTTTACTTGCAAATTTCACTGACTTATTTATTCTAATGACTTTCTACGGACTATAAATTTAATTTTTTGATTTTATTTTAGCTACAGTAATTTAACTTATTTATCTGTTCCAATAATTTTCTACGGGTTATAAATTTATTTTTATTTCAATTTTATTTTTGCTATAGTAAATTCATTCATTTAGTTTTTTGTAATAACTTTTTAAGGTCTATAAATTTATTAGAACAAACTTTTTTTACATAACAATCGCTACAGTAAATCGTTACAGTAATTTCACTCATTTAATTGTTTAAATAACTTCTTTCGGGTTATAAATTTTTTATTTCAATTTTATTTTTCTACAGTAAATTGCTACAGTTTTTTCTCCCATTTATTTATTCCAATTAATTTCTATACTCTATAAATTTATTATTCTTTCAAATTTATTTTTTACACAGTAAGCGCTACAGTAAATTGCTTCAGTATTTCACTTATTTATTTGTTTCAATAACTTCCTATGAGCTATAAATTTTTTATTCGAATTTATTTTTACTACAGTAAATCTCCACAGTAATTTCACTGATTCATTTGTTCGAATACCTTTCTACGGTTTATAAATTTATTTTTCTTTCGATTTTATTTTTTGTATAGCAATCGCTACAGTATTCACTAATTTATTTGTTCTAATAACTTCCTTCGGGTTATAAATTTTTTTATTTCAATTTTATTTTTGCTACAGTATTTTCATTCATTTATTTGTTGGAGATGACTTCCTACGGACTATAAAATTTTTTATTTCAATTTTATTTCCGCTAAATAAAATCGTTACAGTATTTTCTCTCAATTATTTGTTTCAATAACTTTTACTCATTTATTTTTTTTAATAACTTTCTAATGTCTATAAATTTATTGGAACAAAATTTTCTTCAATACAGCAATCGCTATAGTTAATCGTTACAGTAATTTCAATCATTTATTTGTTTTAATAACTTTCTACAGGCTATAAATTTATTTTAATTTCAATTTTATTTTCGTTAGAGTAATTTTACTTATTTATTTGTTCCATTAAATTTCTACGAGTTATATATTTATTTTAATTTCAATTTTATTTTCTATGATCAAAGCTGTGTTTGCTTACATATTTTATTCATTTATTTTTTTAATAACTTTCTACGGGGTATAAATTTATTTTTCTTTCAATTTTATTTTCGATAAATAAAATGTGTTTTTGTAATTAATTTTCTTTGTTCTATATTATTGTTTGATAAAAAATTTATTTACTTATAATCAATCAAATAATATTTACTTATAAATTTTATTCATATTTATTTATGAGAATTTTTATGTTAAAAAATTGCGTGTCAACCAACAAAACCCGTGCAACAGCACGGGTACCTGGCTAATATATATATATATATATATATATATATATATATATATATATATATATATATATATATACACCTAAAATTTAAATATTCACTGCTGATTAGTGAAAATGTTTTTGCGATTGAAAATCCTTATATCTCTATAATTGTGGGATTTTAAACATGGACAAAGGGTGAGAGATATATTTTTTTTCTCTAAAATAACAACTCCAAAACCCCAACTGTTCAAACCGCTGGTGTTAATGAAGTTGATAGGTTGGTAGTGCTTTTGCTGTGGCACTTACAATGCACAAGCAAATCTTTTCGTGCACGTGCACAAATGATACATGAGCCCTTTATTTTTGTACTTTTTAATCTGACGGTCAATATTACATAAGGGCAACCTGTTAAGTAGGTAATATTAAAGTTTAATCAATATTTGCTGATTGGTATCTAGAGAAGGTATTAATTACTAAAAGAGCTACAATTTTAGAAAAATTACATTTTTGCCTGCATTTTTGAAAAATTAGTTTTTTGCCTATATTTTTTAAAAATAGGTTAAATATATTTTTAGTCCATATAAAATCTCATTTTTTTATTTTTAGTTCCTATAAAATTTTCTCCCCACTTTGGTCTCTCCTTTATTCCATGTTTCTATATTTGGTCCCTGTTGTTACTTTGGTGGTGTTATCTGATGACGTGGATGACGGAAATCCACGTCACCACTGATTAAAAAATAATTAGGGGTGTAAATAAGTCATGCACTATTCGTGAACTATTCGTGTTTGTCTCGTTAAATGCTTACTCAAACTCGAGATTGAGCTCGAATATTTAAATGAGTCAAGCTCAAGCCTTAGAGGCTTAACATTAAGGGCTCGTAAATAGCTCGTTTATATATATATAGGTGGGGATCAATTTACTCCAGGAGTAACTCTTGCCTGAGTTACTCCGCTTAATATCTCTTTATAGGCATTAAATTTCACCAATCTAATCGTCAAATTAAAAGTTCTTATTGAGTAGATTAAGTCTACAAATTTTCATAAAATTTTAAAAAAGTTTGGTACTTTATCAAAGCACTTCAATTCAACGTATAATATGTTTTTTAAAATATAAGTAAAATATTTACTACAAGATTATATAGCTACAAATGTTCAATTTATCTAAAATTTAGTGTGCATGATTGTTAAAATAATATGACGATATTCAATGATTGGATTGGTGAAATTTAATGCATATAAAGAGTTATTAAACGGAATAACTCATAGCTACTCCTGGAGTAAATTGATCTCCACCCATATATATATATAATCAAAAATTAAAATTACATATATCCTATATTTTGTATAAAAACATTTTTCTTTTTGTAGTAGTCAAGAAGTTTAATTATGAACTTTTTATTTACTAAATTATTTAAATGTGATAGTATAGAATTTTTGAATTTCTTATATCACATGTTGAGCATTAATTTTTATTAAATATTCTCTCCGTCTCATTTTGTTTGTTGTTTGAGGTTGTAACACAAGAACTAAGAAGAAATACAATTATTAGCTTAGGATTCATAAAAATTATTGTAGTCTTCCTAATATGTCATTTGTTACTCTATCTCTCTCAAAATAATTGACAATACTCATTCTCTCTCTCACGTAAACCTAATGCTTTAAAGTATAATAGGGGGAAAAATTAAATACTCCATCGATATTGTAAAATGACAATCAAAATGTGACAAATTTGTTTAGCTAAAACGACAAACAAAATGGGACGTAGGGACTACTAAACCAATAAAGTTTAAAAATAATTTAAGAAAAAATTCACAAATACAAAAATTTAAGTTATAAATGAACTAATAAGTCAAGCTCAAACTTTACTTTTTTTAACAGCTCAAACTTTTATTTAGGCTCATTTAAATAAATAAGTTTGAACCACTCACTTTTTTACAAACCAAGTTCAAATTTTAAGTACTCGATTCGACTCATTTACACCCCTAAAAATAATAATCCCTAGATCAAATTAAACAAAAGTTGATAGCTTTGTTTTCGTGATGAGGATGTGTTCTTCATTGTATCCGTCATTCTTAGCAACACCCTCCATGTTTCAGTGAGCTCTCTTTTCCCCTTTTTATGCAAAAGAAATCGAATACACACCCCAATAGGGGTGATACGATCCAACCTGGCCCCGATCCAACCATTTATTTTCGGTTTCGGGTTGGGTCCAACCCGCGAGTCTGATTGGGTTGAAAGAAGTTAAACCTGATCACATCAGGTCGGATAGCAGTTCGAAGAAAAAATAAACCACCTAACCCGACCCGAACCGAAGTGCACAGAAAAAGAATAGATTTCCATTTCTCTCACATAGTCAAGCATGTGTCACTGTTACTCTGTCATCCCTTTCAGTTTCACGTTACATTTCCCATTTTTGATTAAATCAGTTTCACTTTTTTCACTTTTGTCTTTTCCTTTCCCATTTCATTTTTAACTTTTTATTTTTCCTTTCATTTTGGCTTTTCCTTTCTCCTTTTTACTTTCCTTTCGCCTTTCATTTTGCCTCTCTCTTTCTCTTTCATCTTCGTCCGCTGTCTGCTGCCTTCAACTTCCTGTTCCAGTACATGCACCACCGTGAACCAGTGCCGGAAGCGCCGCCACCCAGTCCTCGACACAACTCCGTTTTGACGTCTTTCATTTTCCTCGCTGCGAATCTGTTGGAAATCTGCGAATCTGCCTTGCTGTGAATCTGCTTCATCTTCGTCGTCCTCTGTTCGTCGTCTTCACCGCCACAGAGTTTGTTCCCAGCTTGCGATTTTTCCCCTTTGCATGCATGTGCGGTTATCGATCTAGACTGCATCACTGAGCAGACTCGCTTAAAACTGGCTTATAATTTAAATTTAAATTATAGAGGTCGCACCACCGAAACTTCATAGATCAACGATGACCACTACCGCACTCCAGATCTATGCCCACATACACAGATTTTCAACCATCTTCAACAATAACAAAGGGGGTTTGCGAGTTGATTTTTTTTGAAAGAACGGAGGGGGGTTGTTTTTGGAACAACAGAGGGTTGTTAAATTGGGGGTTTTCTAACTTTTGGGAGAAGGGTAGATTTCGGAAATGAGTAAACCATTACTTTTGTCCTTCACTTTGTAACTCACTAGCAATTTAGTCCTTATCTTTATGAAATAGGCAAATTAGTCCCTCACATTTATCACCGTCGATCACTTTTGTCCCTCCGTCAGTGAGCGTTAACTGACGCTGTTAACGGTGCTGATGTGGCACGTTAAGTGCCACCCAAGCATGACCGCGTGTCAGGGACTAAAATGTCAGTTTTTATCAAACAATACAGAGACGTTGGAGGGACGAAAATGACATTTAATAACATCACCATATTCTTCCTTAGATGTATAGAACCCTAACTCCCCCAATCTGTTATCCCCCAATCTGTTTCAGTCCAGAAGCGTAGATTAGAGGAGGAGCATGTGGGAGACGAGTCAGACGACAGTCATGGGAGGTGGAAGGCAGCAGACGCAGTCAAGGCATAAGCAAAAGCGCACGATTTGAAGTTCGACTTCGAAGGAAAGCAGTGATAACAGTGAAGTGCGTTTTTGCTATTGTGAGGTACAGGCTGCAAAGAGAACATCAAGAACAGAGAGGAACCCACTGAGAGATTTCTACACCCGTGCTAAAACTCACTTGGGCTGATGAGGAAGATATAAGAGATCCAGCATATGTGAACATGAAGGAAGAGGCATGGAAGAGAGAAGTCCTAAAGAAGCTTGACAGTGTTGTGGAAGAATTAAAATTGTTTAGATACAATGTAATCCTAATGCTTGTGAAAATATTTGTGTTAGTTGTAATCTTTATTGTTTTTTACAGTAGCAAATGAAAGAACTAATGTTTTAACACCCTGTGCGTCCAACGTTTTAGCACCCTGTGCGTCTAATGTTTTAACACCTTGTGCGTCCAACGTTTTTCAACTCTGTGCGTCCAGTGTTTTAGCACTCTGTGAGTCCAGTGTTTTAGCACTCTGTGCGTCCAGTGTTTTAACACCCTGTGCGTCCAATGTTTTTCACCAGCCAGCGTCCAACATTGCGAAAAGTTTTTAAAAGCTTAGAAACACAATTCAACCCCCCTTCTTGTGTTTCATCCTGTTACCTACACCTACTCCTATGCTCCACGGATAACAATAAAGATTACAACTAACACAAATATTTTCACAAGCATTAGGATTACATTATATCTAAACAATTTTAATTCTTCCACAACACTGTCAAGCTTCTTTAGGACTTCTCTCTTCCATGCATCTTCCCTCATGTTCACATATGCTGGATCTCTTATATCTTCCTCATCAGCCCAAGTGAAATAGATACAGTTTGCTTTAGCACGGGTGTAGAAATCTCTCAGTGGGTTCCTCTCTGTTCTTGATGTTCTCTTTGCAGCCTGTACCTCACAATAGCAAAAACGCACTTCACTGTTATCACTGCTTTCCCTCGAAGTCGAACTTCCAATCGTGCGCTTTTGCTTATGCCTTGACTGCGTCTGCTGCCTTCCACCTCCCATGACTGTCGTCTGACTCGTCTCCCACATGCTCCTCCTCTAATCTGCGCTTCTGGACTGAAACAGATTGGGGGAGTTAGGGTTCTATACATCTAAGGAAGAAGATGGTGATGTTATTAAATGTCATTTTCGTCCCTCCAACGTCTCTGTATTGTTTGATAAAAATTGGCATTTTAGTCCCTGACACGCGATCATGTTTGGGTGGCACTTAACGTGCCACATCAGCACCGTTAACAGCGTCAGTTAACGCTCACTGACGGAGGGACGAAAGTGATTGACGGTGATAAATGTGAGGGACTAATTTGCCCATTTCGTAAAGATAAGGACTAAATTGCTAGCGAGTTACAAAGTGAAGGACGAAAGTGATGGTTTACTCTTTCGGAAATACCAAAAACAGAGGGAGTCATAAATTATTTCGGTGTTGGGTCAAATTTTAAAACATAAAACCTGAGGCTATACAATGGGATTAGTGATTGTTTTCAGGGTAAATGTTGAAATACATGAAAACTAACAAAACTGGCTATAACCAGTTTGCTTAGCGTATGTGCATTTGCACAAAAAGATTTGCTTGTGCATTGTAAGTGTCACCGTGCTTTTGCTTTCTCTCTTAAAGATATATATCCTTGCATTGGTCAATAAGACCTTTCTTTTAAAGATCCTATATCCTTGTTTTTCAGTTTCTAGATATAGTGGTCCTCTGAAGACCGTAATGAATGCTAAAAATTTTATTCTGTTCAATTTCACTTTCCAAATTAATATATGCATTTTCTATAATCGTGTAAAAAATTCAATCTCGCATGATGTCAATTTTCTGTTGCATCTGTGAGTATCGACAACAACTCCTTAAGTGGGGGTGATGCATCTGCAATTGTTGCCAAAGTTATATATGTGTGTGGAATTTAATTTACCATTATCTTTTTAGAGGATATTATTCTAGATATGACTTCTGTTATGTTTGGTTGATATTTATATCCTCTGAATGGTGAACAAGTGGAGAGGATTTGCTTTCTCACTCATTTCCAAGCTATTAACCTTCAAATTTACTAGAGTAATACGGTGAAAAATAGAAATAAATATATCTTAAAAAAATACTTTCTGCTACAGAAATTTATTTAAACGATCATATCAATATCAATGCATCAAATTCTACTGTCAACATCTAGTATATATAATAACACTTGACAATATCACTTGAGAATCGAATTAATCATGTGGAGGATAACAACACAGAGCTGGGAGTCATCATTGCTGAGATAAAATCTTTGCCGAGGGATAACCATAATTTCTGTGTTTCTTTTGTTCACAGGCAAGCAAATTCTGTTGGTTATGTACTTGCTACTAGAGCAATTTTGTTAGACAATCATCGTGATTATTATCATGTACCACCAAGTGTGGCTGAAACTAGTTATAATGAAATGGCATAAGCATTATTCAGTCCAAAAAAAACTTGAGAATAGCGAATTTCACAATTAATATTGGTTATCATTGCACAAATTTTGGAATTTAAAAGGGTCTTTCGTTTTGCAAGGAATGTTTATTCAATCACATCACATATATATACGGATAATACAGACAAAGAATACGTTAAGAGGCTACTAGCTGGCAAGATGAGGCATGTTCACATCATGTCTTTCGGTGGAGGAGGGGCAAATGCTCCAAAGACCACTACACAACTGAACCTTACGAGCCTTGTTTGCTAACCCAGTAACAGTATGCATGCCTTCTGATTGCTCTCTCTGTAATAATTGCCATCTCCGACTCCTTAGTCCTTAGTTCTCCACTGAAGAGTAGTAGTGCTCTGGACAATCGGCGCATACGGATGGAAAGAATATTCACAACCCTTGTTTTGTTGATAAGTTAAACAGCCATGGTGGAGTCACAATTTCAATTAAGTTCCAACTCAACTAGAAGCTTCCTTCCATATACCTTTATCCCCGGATACATTCATGGCAGTTCAAATGGCTCACAGCTCTGCCACAAAAATATAGTTGTCGTCCCAAGGTTAGAACATTGATAAACCAACCAGCCAAGCACATTGATTTGGAATCATACATGTAAGTTATGCCCAACCATCAATGGTGGAAATTGCCGCCCATGTAAGTTATGCATTCAGATCTCAGTATAGAGCATAAAATTATAGTAGTATATAATATGTGTATACAGAGATAGAAATTTCCTCGTGATGAGATGACCGCAACATTATCAACCCGATATTGTTGGCATAATTAGAAACAAATAATCAGAGTACATATGTATATATTGCCGGCATCCATTTATCGAGTAGTCTATCCTACTTTTTATGCATTATTACTAGTCTATGGACCCGACTTGTATATAGTATAAGTATTTTTCTATCAAAAACAACCAACAAAATTCAATAAACAAAATAATGTTAATTAAAAATAAAAATAGCTGCAAATGTGACCCATGTCACATCCTAGGGGCTAAGACTTGATTTTCTATAATAGTAATTGACTGATTAATCGATGATAATCACGTGCGTGCACCTCAAATTAAGACGAAATTAAGTTGCTAAGCAGTTTCCTTATAATAGTTCATCCATCTTGGATTTGATGTGCAAATTATCAACCTTGGACTTGATGGATAGCATGTTTTCATCCAGTTCAGAAGACTTGAGCTCAAGCTCGCTCAAACGATCTCTGATCTCAGGAATTCGTGTTTTAATATCAGCAATCTCTTGTTCTTTCTGAGCCATAGTTTTCAGTTCTGATTCTAGCTGTTCTCTCAGTGATTCCATTTCGTGATTGGAGTTAGCCTTAGTCGCCTCCACATCCTGGTGCTGATTGATCAGTTCAATGTTTTCAGCTATCTCATCGAGCGTGATACGCAACCAGGCCACACGAAGATGAGCGGATTCTACATCCTTAAGAATAGCCAACAACTCATTGAGTTTGGACTTGGTTAGGTGCATTACTGAGTCGGATTGTAATTCTTGGACCACAAAGCAGACACACTCAATGTAATAAGAGCGCATGACAACTGATTCCAAATGGCAGCTTGCCCCTATGTCTCCATACTTGTCAAGTATAGATCGCAGGATGGAAGCATAACTTTCTTTTACATTGTATCCTCCAACTGGAATACGGGATTCAGAGATCACAGACTCAGTCTCTCCTTCATAACTATCTTCATTAATGCCGCGGGGAGTGCCAGAGATACTAGAATCTCTGGATCCACCAGCTGAAGGAGCAAGACCTTCCCCGGTGTCATTGGCATAGGTGACTGGAACAACGTTATGAGAAGCAACTTTGTCCTCTTGATTTGTGCCTATCTGGTTGGTGAGGGGCTCAGCGCCATCCTTCTTAAGTTGGTCTTTCTGATGGACAGGCTGCCAGAGAAACACAAGTGCAGGACACAGGTTAAATATATGCTTAACATGCGTTTGTATTGGTCCCAGAAATTAAAAGGATTGACTTGTCTAAAGAGCATGAGAGAAACGAAAGGCACACTACCGTAACATCTGGGGTATGTATTTGTCCAGAAATTGGTCCAGGAGGAATGTGCTCATCGCTTTTTGGCTCCACAATTTCATTCTCAGAGTATTGTGACATTGGAGATGAAGCATCAGAGAGGTAAATTGCCCCGACTTTTGTGTCCGGAACACTGTCAAGAACAGGGGGTTCTGGCTTAGAACTTGGCTTCTTTTTCGCCTCAAACTTGGAATGAGGGGCGGCACCTGCGTGTGAAAAAGATCTTTTATCAATGATCCGTTCATAAACTCAAAGAAGCACTTTTATTATATTAGTCAAACTGTCAAAAATATCTTCAGAATTCAGATGGGATGGACAAAGACTTTATGTTTGTGAATTTAATAAAGCATTTACAAATTCTCTCACATACAGTATGAATGAATTGAATTGATACAAAGACATGACGACGGCAAACTGTCTTGTCAAAGAAAACTAATCCATCATCATGAAATGGTCAAACAAAATGGCTATGTGAATGAACACAAGCGGTCGGGTTGAATAATAATATCGAAAGAAAGATACCAAAATTAAATAAAATCAAATCCCATGCCGCTTTAATATAAATCAGAATCAGAAATATTATTGGTTTACATGACAAATTTCTAAATGAAAGCATTGAAGAAACAGAGATTGAATAATTAAGGTAGTGGAATCACTGATTTCATTAAATTAAATTAAATTAAATAGCAGAGGAGATCGAAAAAAACTAAGAAGGAGGAGGAACCTGAATCCGATGATTTTCTGTGACAATTCTCATCACACTTATGGTAAGGATTGGATGCTTTAGGGCAACCCGAGTGCGTACGTCTCTCATCGCTCATCTTTTTGGCGAGCTCACCATCTGTTGCGCTTCGGCCATAACCTGAACTCTTTTTATTATTGGGGTGTGTGTGACTGTGACTGTGGGGCTTGGTTCCGTTGGTATTTTGGAAGCAGGCTTGGGTGCATTGATGGTATGGATTAGAGAGATTTACACAGTTGGATTTGGTGTTAACTGTTCCGTTGGGAGCCATCACCTCACCTCTGTAACCAACTAACTGCCACCATCACCAACCAAAATTATTAATTAAACACAGTTTAAATTCTAGCTGCCTGGATTTGTATTATAGGTTGATCCATGACATGACAGTTCAGTTATAAAGCGCAAAAACAATCCAATAATAAAAGCAATTAAGGTACTCACATCGATATATAACGAGTAGGCTAGCGCCAGCAGCAAGCAGCAGCAATGAATCTGCAGAAATGAGAAATATTGAAAATGAAGGGGAAGGAAGCGTCCATTTATATATAACTTATTGACCACTCCTCCATTCGTGTATTGTTGCGGCAGCCACACTGCGCAACTCTTTGTTTGACCATATGGAAATTCCATAATTATGACGAGTTTTGATTTTTGAATCAACCCTTTGAATATTTTCATCAAATGTGCATGGATAGTGCGTCAAAGTTCCTGTTCTTCTAGACACTCACGCGCGGGAATAACGCAACCATTTTTTTTTTAATGGTCGTCCTTCTGCCAACGAAAGAAATATAGTTAACGTGTGCCTTTTGAGTTTTGATTGACAAATAAATTAGAAATTTTTAAATGAAAACTAAAATATTTAATATTTGAAAATTTTAAAAATAATTAGAAAATATGTGTCAAAAATTTATTAAAAATATTTAATTAAACAAAAATGCTAAAAATTATTGTGAATGAGACCATGTAAATTTTAATGAGAAAATTATCTTATAATTATACATAATGGTCAAAATTGTTCTTAATAATTTTCAATTGTTTATATATATATATTTTTTTGTAGCATTTTTAGGTTCATTTAACAAATTGAACAACTAACAATATAAATTGAATTGATTTTTCGTTGCCCACGACCTGGGGTGACATATTACGACCTTCAAATCCTTTTCTTGTGTGTAAAAACTTCGTAAAAAATAGCATAGCTCTTCTTCAATATGTCTATGAACCAAATATAAATTCCACCAATGCCGTCTCAGCTCCTCCTCCTCAAGCACCTGCTAAACTAACCATTATAGCAGCATTCGTGCCCTTTGCCCGCCGGAGTCAACGCTCGCCCGCCACTAAAACCTTCACAGCTGCTGCACAACGTGCACGAGAGAAATGTGTCCTTTTCCTTCAAGTGTTGAAACAGTGACGGTGTAAAATTTGTTGTGCAAAACAATATATTTTGACATGAAAACGTTCTGAACAGAACGAGATCAGAATACACTAGGGATGCATGTGTAACATTTTGATATGAGAACAGAGTGGAGTAATGAACAGTGAGTCTTGTGATATGAATCCTTATCCCACTAACTCCTCGTCCTCCAAATTGCTCAATCTTATTTATGATATTCCAAATTGGATCCAAATATTAATCTTTCCATATAGCAATATGCATCCTATCATCATTTTTGTCCATAAAATAAATTAGCACCAAGTATAGATCAGTTGAAAAACAACGCATTCGTTTTAACTGTAAAATCACTCGGTAAAGCTAGGAGAAGCTTTGTAATCTTCATCATTGAACACTAACTTATTACTGGATTTAGGTTACATGATTATCACATATTCAAACATAACCTTGTTCAAATACCGAGATTTCTTCTTCGAAATAAATCCGTAATATGATTGTAAATCTTTATTGAAGCTATAATCCTAAAACTAAAAAAAAATTACATTTTAAATTTTAAATAAATATATATAATCGTTAAGTGACCAGTACAGTTCATCATCAGTGCAATACACAATATCAACCAAAAGCAAACACAACGAAAAATAATTTTACATATGAAAAAAATTGCTCATGGAAACCAAAATTAAAATATAGACACAAAATATATTAACAAAAAAATTTTCCCACAATCAAAATTCTCACAAATACCACTATAAAAGATATTTTTGGTATTGGATTTCCATTGAAGAAAAAATCTCTAATATATGTATTTAAGCTCTCAACAAAATCCAAACACAATAATGAAGATAAGAATCCAAGTTCTCCTCGCCTAAGGATGTAGACTGGCATTGTAGGTTGACGTCATCAAGTTAAAACAAACCCGATGAACCAATAAAAGAATCTAAATTGATCTATGGTAACGCACAAATTTCAAAGAAATTCTTTAGTTGGAACTTAACTTTAAACCATTTCTAAGCCAACAAAATGACCCCCAAAAAGATATAATGATAATATAGGCCGATTCAATGGTAAAAAACTATCTTCTAGAAACCAAACATGTGAATTGAGACAAATCAATCCAGGATAATTCAAAAAGATCTAAAATTTTTAACCTAAAACAAGTACAAACAACAAAATTTTCAAGAAAATGAATATGAAAATTCACGTTGAAACATCGAGATATGCAGCACTTAAGCTGCATTCTCAATTCAATTTCACTCATCATCATCATCTTCGTCATCTTGAACTCCAGCTGCAGAATTAAGAGCCTGCAAGCGAGCAATCAACTTTGCCTTTCTCTCCTCATAAGTGAGCTTCTTTAGGTTGTATCTGCTCAAATGACAAATGATACATCTTTAGTACAATTTTCATTTGATCATTTGTCAAGCAAAATTACATTGACAAAAGTATTATATGATCATAAAAAGATGGCTGAAATACTGCTAACCTAGACAGGTCAGTCAATTAATAAATAAATAAATAAATATCATACAAGGGAGACAGACAAATGCATTACACAATCTTACGAGTCAAGATGGATTCACAAAGATCATTATGATTTACCTCTTGCGTTCCTTTGGCTGCTGCTTCTCAGACTTCTTCAATGTAGGGTCTGCACGAATGGCAGCATGAACCTTTTTGGATAGCTCCTCAAGTCCATCGGCCTCTATCCCACGCTTGATATATTCACTGAAGTGTGATTGGTATTTCTCGGGTTCATCTTCCATCAAAGTCTACAGAGAATGTTATAAAGGCTGTCAGAAAAATTTCTGGAAACTCGTCATGCTGAATGCACTACAAATTCACATTGAAAGGCACCAAATACAATCTTTGCACGTGCCTTCATATAGGCACCAATATGTCCACCAAATATATATTTTCGGTGAACCTCAGCATCAAGCTCTTTCTTGTCCTTGTTAAAACCAGCGAACCTTTTCTCACTGTGAGGAATATCCAGACCCCCATCTAAAGCTCCCTGTAATCCATCATAACTATTCAGTACCATCGGTGTGAAAAGAATAAAGGACAATTGCTATCCTCCTTGCACATAACAATGAATACCTTGAGTGCACCAAACACACGATGTCCAGTTGTGGTCTTGACAAGACCAACATCAAGGAGAGCACGGAATGGCCTCCTGGTGTCAGCAGGTTCAACTGAATAATCCTCTCCAGTAGCCTGAATATTATCCCAACAATCAGCATACACATATTGAGGTAGATGGATAGATAGATAGATAGATAGTATGGCATATCGAATAATACCTCTAGATTGCCCTCATACTCCTCATCCATTTCAAGCATCTTAAGAACTCGACGAGCCAAGAGGAGTCCAGTGCAATAGGCTGACCATATAAAAAACTTTAATCACGATGATAAAAACACTGGTAAACAAAAAAAAAAAGATGGCAACAAACAGACACACATACACGCAAATGCATGGATAAAGGAATTTTACAAATGAAGTACCTGCAGCATAGTTTGTAAGGCCTACTTCGAGACCATAGCGAGGGAGCTCATGGGCATATGCTGCAGCAAGGACTATATCACCAGCAATGCTGGCAGATGTTATTTGAGCAGTGATGTCCTTATTTGTCTAATAATGTGTTTAAGGGTTCACACTCAAAGGTGGAAATACTAAGAAAGAAATTGCTAGCATTGCAATAAATTAATATTAATATACTACTAAAAAATATAAATACATTTAAGAGATATAAAGCATGTATCCATGGACTGACAAAAGGATACAAATCGAACGACAAATCGATATTTTGGCGTGTTATATTTGTTTTTGTCCTGGTTAATCAGACGAATCCTGGCCCGGTAATCAGTCTTTCCATCTGCGGATTATTAGCAAAAAAAAGTGTCACCGGCAGAAGCAAAGTGGAGATGAACAATAAAGGGACAAAGGGAAGCCGGTGTAATACCTCTTCTTCTCTTAAATTTGACTTGATATCTCTTGAAGTAGGCCTTAGATTTCTGAGCCTTGACAAATGCCTTGATCCATGAAAAGACGTTGTTAGTGCTCCTATCTTAAAATGAATGTAAGAGTACCAGCAAATTCTATGGTAGCTACTGAGACTAAACCCCCATAGGCCATTTGCATACTAATTCAACACAATCAAACAAAGCACCCACAACACAGCAAAACCCATATTTAATCGTCAACATGCTTCTAAAATGCATACAAAAACAACATAAAGAAGAAGCGAGAGGGAGATGAGAGACGCACCATTCCGAATGAATGAGAGTGATTGCCCGCACCGGGAACAGCGGCTGGGGCGGAGACGGGAGAAAGAAACGATGTCCCTCCAAGATGTAGGAGGGTTTTTTTAGGGTTAAGTTTGGGCTTCGTATACGGGCCTTATCCCCCTTTTCTCTATCGTCTCTCGTCTGGCCCAACAAAAACCAAAAACAAAATACTTTTTAGTTTTTATAATTTATATTTATAAGTTACAATTACAATACCGTTGACCAAAAAAAAAAAGTTACAATTACAATAATGCCACTTATTACGAATTTGTGAGCGAAAAAATATATTATGGAAAAGTAATAACGGTTGTTGTCTCTTGCTTAATTTCTAATCCTTTTAATCTTTAATTTGTAATACCTCTTATTTTAGTCTCCATTTTGTGAAATAGATTAGCTATAGTTTCTTATGATAACTTCATAGAGATATAAATGAGGTGTGTTCAAAAGTTTTGACCACATAATCTATTTAATATTATGTGGTCTGACGTGAGGTGTCACTTTACTTGATAGATCATCAGATGATTGAACAAATATACCATGATGCATTACAAATAATCTATTGCAGAAAATGAAAACCAAAATAGAACGTTTAAAAAATAAAAAATTGAAAATAAATATCATCCTATTTGCCATGACTAAAAATATATTTAACCACATTTTTCTCTCTATTTTCCTAGTCAATTAAAGATAAGAAAGCTTTATTTCCCGGCCCCCTCTATGGTGCGCAAGTGATGTAGGATGCGCACCGTACGCGAGTAGGATATGAAGCAGTGCACCGTAGACCTGCGGGATACATAACCGTCGATATGAATTAAAAAAAAATGCACGGCTGAGATTGAAGAAGGGCAACCGGATGAACAGCAGACAGATGAATTCACAAACATGTCCTTCCCAGTCAACTCGAGTCTCTCTCTCACGCCAAGCCTCCCTCCCCCGCAACAAGAACAACACCATATCGACACAGCTTGTAGCACTACATCCTTGGTTCTTAGCAGCTCAAACACACAAACATCACCTTCCCCTAAATTGTTCTCCAATGTAAATTCAAACCACCCCTGGCTTAACTTTGCTTGACCTCCTCTATAAAGGCTACATCGAGGTCGTGGGTGGATCCGACGGAGGCGGCAGATTTCACGGTGTCGTGACGTTCACCGACGGGTCTCCACCGCCACTTGCCTCTCCAACAGTGTGCTCCTCCTCGTCGACGCTGTCAAGAGCGTCGACACCCAAACCCACGATGTCCTCTGCCATTGCTGGATCAAGCACCTCCGTCAACAAGCTCGATCATTTAATCGCCGAGCTTAAGGATCCATAAACCGAAGCCTATACGCCCCTTGTGAGGACCTCGTTTCAAATTGGTGAGAGAGGGGACGGGTACGGGTTGGGTCTTGTGAAGAGAGCGAAGAAGAGGGTGGATAGTGAGCACGTGAGGAGGGTGGCTGAGTTGGTGTCCGAGTCGAGAGCATTTCTTGACTCGGCTTGGGTTTGGAGAGGGTTGAGCTTGGAATGGAGAAGCTGGTTTTTTTTTCTGCATTTTAATGAAGAAGATGATGAATAGTGACCCAGAGACCTCCTCATTAAATTTGCAAAACTTGATAAACAGGTGCAAATAGTGTTTCTTGTGCAGGTCTATGGTGTGCCTCAGCAAATATCTACTTGCGCACGGTGCGCGGCCTAAACCACTGGCGCATCGAAGACCGAACCTTATTTTCCTATGCCTCTTTTTTGACATTTTTTTCTTTTTTTCAAACAATATTACGTCTCTTTTTTCACGTTCTCTTCTTCTTTTCAAACATAGACTTAATAGAGTCACTTTTTTTCCCCACTTGTACCGTCACCATTTAAACTCTATAATTTTTTAAAATATCAGATATTTCGCTTTTGATTATTTTCAGTTTTTTTCTCATAAATATTATTATTTAAATTCAGATAACCACATAATTTTTTAGTTATCAATATTTAAATTTTATTTTCATAACTGTAAAGTTGAATTTATATTTTTGAGTCTTTTTTTATTTCTCTTTAATATTATTACCTAAACTTTGACAATCACGTAACTTTTCAGTTTTCAATGTCAAATTTTTTTAAAAATGTAATATGTTACATATCAAATAGATAAAAATAATATGATAGCTTGATTTATATGATTTTTTAGCTATTTATTGTTTTCATATTTTATTTCTTAAATTATTTACATTTTTTATAGAAAAATCATCGTATGATGAAAAACTTTTGGAAATAAATAAAATGTGCATTTTAATAAAATAATTGGTAGGGTCTTCTTAAACTCTTGTATTTTTTATTGCAAGGAGTTTGAGAAGGCCCAACCGACGAGGAGTGTTATTCATATAAGGCAAAATCGGATAATCAATGTAAAATGAAAACCTTTTGATGAAGGATGAATTTGCCTGTATGTTGATGAGCTACGCGTGGGTCTCCAGGAGTTGCAAGATGTGGAGGCCTATTGAGAGGACAAAAGTAGAATGTCTTGGAGGTTTCACAAAGAGGTTAGGCCGTGTCACTGCATTTGAAGCTGAAATATGGGGTGTCTGGGAAGAATTGAAGCTGGCTCGAGGGAAAAGTTTTCCTAAAGTTGAGCTATGGATAGACTCAGATATAGTAGTGCGTGTTAAGCAAGGCATAAACCAGGGAAGCGCACCTCCGAGACTTGCTTAGTTATATGCATTCACAACATTATGAGGGGGATTGGAGGATTAGGATCATGCATGTATACATGGAAGCTAATAAATGTGTTTACTTCCTTGTTAATATGGGGTGTGATCTTGGTACACAGATGAAAATTTTGGTAATTTTCCCACCTAGTTTTTTTTTGATAAACAGTAATTTTCCCACCTAGTTAGTTTAAGTCAAGTTTTGATCTTTGATGCAATGAGAGTTTCTACTTTCTGATTAATTTATGCGTAACTCTTTTTTTGGGCTTTAGCCCTCATAATTACAAAAGAAAATGTTCATTAAAGTCAAATCATTGTACAAATGGTAAAAGAAAAAAAACAATAATATTTGGAAATTCACCTTTTTGAGCACAATATCTATTTAACATCTTTATCGTAAAAAATATATATATATCTAAAAAGGGTCGTTCTAGGGTGGGCTATCAAATTAAATAGTTCACTGTGAACCATTTAAAAAATCCAAACATATGAGTGGTGCATGGTGGACCACTAATTGTAAAATTTTTATAAAACTTTAGTAGTCATTAGATATATCAATTTAATAATCAATGACCCAGATGAGTTGAGAACAAAAAAATGAGAACACAGTCCCTTTCCCCACACAATCTCTACCCCCACCCTCCGCTACCACCCCCAATCGTGTTCTCTCTCTCCTCTCCCTCTCTTCCCTCATCCACGGTGGCGATGGTCATCTCTTCTCCACCCCACTGCAGCCGCCACCACCCCTCCCCTACCCCACACCACCGCCACCACCCTCTTCTTCGCAACCACTCTTCGCCCACAGTCAAGGTTGAAGGCTCACCGGAAAAGGAACTCACCGCCGACATTGAAGGAAAAGCTACCCTCCGAACCACCATGAGAGCTTGTATGGCTCCCTCTGCAACCCCAACCAACACCCAGACCAGATCCAGAAAAAAAAAAACCAGATGTGAAAAAAAACAGATGCAGATAGAAAACGTTGGACGCTGACTGTGAAAACGTTGGACGCACAGCGTATTGAAATATTGGACGCACAAGCAAATTGGAATATTGGACGCATAAGTAAATTGGACGCAAAAGTATATGTGCCAATGTCACATTGGACGATGGACTTATCATTGGACGCATTGTTGGAACCAAATTGGTTAAAAACATTTCTAATGCAAAAATTCCCTAAGTGGTTTTATGATTTTGATGATAACAAAGTTTATTAAGGTTTTTACAAAGTCTGCTGATAAGCTCTTGTAGGTACAACAATGATAAGTTCATTGTCCAATATGACATTGGCAAATATACACACAGTCTGAGAGCTTTGCGTCCAATGATAAGTTCATTGTCCAGTATAACATTGGCACATATATGTACAGTCTAAGAGTGATGCGTCCAATGACACTGATACTTGACCTCGGGTAAGTATTATCCAACGGACTCTGAGAGCTCTGCGTCCAATGATGCTCTGCGTCCAATAAACAGTATGAGGCAATGTGTCCAAAGATGCTCTGCGTCCAAAGAAGCAGAATTGCAGAAGTACAAGTAATCACTCATGGAGACATGCTACACTCTGCGTCCAATGTAACAGAAGGACAAAAGTCCAATAATCAGCATAAGGCAATACGTACAACACTGCCCTACGTCCAATGATGCAGAATGACAAAAGTCTAACAATCAACTGCTCTGCGTCCAATGAAGCAAAATGACAAAAGTCTAACAATCAACTGCTTTGCGTCCAATGAAGCAAAATGACAAAAGTCTAACAATCAACTGCTCTACGTCCAATTTTCTTGTGCGTCCAGTGTTTCAATTTTATTGTGCGTCCAATATTTTAACACGCTGTGCGTCCAGTGTTTCAAAACGCTGCGTCCAATATTTCAAAACGCTGTGCGTCCAATGTTTCAAAACTCTGTGCGTCCAATATTTCAAAACGTTGTGCGTCCGATATTTCAAAACTCTGTGAGTCCAATATTTCAATACGCTGTGCGTCCAACGCTTTTACAGCCAGCGTACAACATTTGCGAAAAGTTTTTAAAAGCTTAGAAACACAATTCAACCCCCCTTCTTGTGTTTCATCCTGTTACCTACACGCATTGCTCTGAGAGTCCATTGGACAATACTTACCCGAGGTCAAGTATCAGAGTCCATTGGACGCTGGCTGTGAAAAGTTGGACGCACAGGGTATTGAAATATTGGACGCACAAGCAAATTGGAATATTGGACGCAGCAGTGCGTCCAACATTGCGCGCAGCAGTGCGTCCCCCACGTGCCTCCACCATAGCTCCCCACCCATCCCCACTCTCCTCCCTACGCGGCCTCCCTCCACCGTCCACCACCATCCCCGTCGCCGCCATTAGATCCTTACCACCCCCACTCCTTTGATTTTTTTCTTTCTATGTTTGCTGCTACTGAGAGAGTGGTTGTAGAAGAAAGTGACACCACCACCACCATCACCCATTACTGGATTCTCCGCCACCGCCACCTTCTTCTTCCTCCTTCCTCTTCTTTGTTGCCAGCGGCGGAGACTTCTCGCCCCCACCACCAATACTCCTTCTTCACTCTCCCCCCTTTCGTGTCCACCATCTCTTCACTTTCTCCATCCAAGACCCCACACACCACACTCCAAACACTGTACACAGCTCAACCAATTCAACAACAAAAATCCAAAAAACAAAAAAAAACCTCCAGAAAACAAAAAAATAACAAAGAAAAGTTGAAAACTCTAAAACTAAAACGCAAAACGCACTGAATTTCTCATTAGCTTTTTTATTTTTTATTTTTATTATTTTTTGTTTTGTTGGTTGGTGGAATGGGGGCGGTGACGTCGTCGATGGCGGCAAAGTTCGCGTTCTTCCCGCCGGATCCACCATCATACATGGTGGTTGATGAGGAGGGGGCGACTGCGAAGATGGTGATGGCGGAATCGGCGACGAGGGAGAACATCGACGTGTTGAAGGTTTTGACGGAGAGAGGGAACATCATGGTGGCGATGTACACTAAGAACCCAGATTCTCCATACTAAGGCTCATGTGACCCGTTTTTATTGTTGGTGGATGTCAGAGTTTGGGGTGGATGCCGCCGGTGTTGAGCCACTTCGTCATCGTCATTGACAAGATTCCAGGTCCGATGTGCTTCTTGATGAAGTTCTCATTGGCGAACTTGGCGCCGTAGATGGACTCGCCAGCGGCGCTGTTGGTGGCGGTGAAGTCACTGTCCTAGCACATGAAGTTTGGGATGACGCGGTGGAGGCAGAGAGAGAGCGCGAGAGAGAGGGAGGGGGGAGAAGGCTGGAGGTTCGAGAAAGGGAGTGATTAGGAGAGAAAGAGTGGGGGTGTAGTTAGGAGTAGTTATTCTCATTTTAATTTTCAAACGATCTAGACCTTCAATTTTTGTTTTAACAAATCTAACGGTATACATTATTAATGAGATTAGTAGTCCACCATAAACCACCTATTTTTTTTTTCAAAATCTAACTTCCTCGCGGTGAACCACCTATTTGGTGATTCACCCTAGACAGAGCCAACTCTATTTCTTTTCAAACCAAAAAAAAAACTCTATTTCTTTTTATTGTCACTCTTTTTGTTACATCACATATTTATTACATCTTTTTTTGACAAAGATGTATTATGACGTAAATGTCCAACAATATTTTTCAATAAAAATTGTATACGCCGTTTCAATAAGAAAAAAGAATACAGATTATGTATTTAAATGGTTTTTGACGAAGACGTAATGCCCCGATTACCCTGACGAATGGAAAGCGAAAAAATCCTCTTAACCAAGGCAAGAAAGCATTTGCGATAACCTAGATTGATCAAGAAAAACAAGAAGCTCTTCTCTGTTGCCAATGCTACGCGATCGGGAAGGTGCGGTTGAAGTTAGAACCATAACCTCTTTCGACTATTGATTGAAAATTAAATAAAAAAATTAACGTTGTCTCGCGGTTGCCGGCGGCATCTCCCTCGTCATCGCCGCCGCCTAGTTCTTGCCATCGCAACCCTAATCATAAGCAGTTACAGGTTTCCGTGGGGGAAATCTGAGTGGTAAAGTGCGCTTTTGAGATTGTGTGTGGGCGAATCTTGGAGGAGAGTGATGGAGTTGGCACAACTAGAAGCATTGTGTGAGAGGCTGTACAATTCACAGGACTCAGTTGAACGGGCTCATGCGGAGAACACACTGAAATGCTTCTCTATGAACACTGATTATATCTCCCAATGCCAATACATTCTTGATCATGCCTTGACCCCCTATGCATTGATGCTGGCCAGTTCCAGTTTGTTGAAACAAGTTACCGAACACAGCCTTGCCTTGAAGCTCCGGCTCGATATATGTAATCCTTTATTTTTCTCTGTTGCTTTCTTCGTCGGTGCCTCGAAATGCTGGAATTCGTGGATCTTATTTTTTTTGCAATGCATGTTCAGGGACGTACCTCATCAACTATCTAGCGACCAGAGGACCCGAGTTACAGCCTTTTGTGACTGCTTCTCTGATCCAACTCTTGTGTCGAGTCACGAAATTCGGATGGTTTGATGATGACAGATTCCGGGACCTGGTCAAAGAATCAACCAACTTCTTGAGTCAGGTGACCTTAACTGATTTGAGAGTTGATTTACTACTGGACTCAAATAGAACAAAGTCACATGTCTATATATCCTGAACTGAAAATGTTTTTCGTGGTTTACTCAAAGTAGTTATTCTGTATCCCCCTTCTGATTTTTGCACCTTCTCAGATGTATATTGATTGTATTGTATAAGTAAGCTATTATTCCTTGTGTTGTGATCTATTCATTTTATCACATCTAGTAATTACTTTGGTTTCTGCATTTTTTTAATCCTATTATGTTAACTGGAGATCAGTTTACCGAATGAAACTGTTGCCTTGTGTACCATCCCAATTGGTATTTGGTAGATTAATGTTTCTGGGACATTTCGCTCACCTTTTTTTGTTGTAATCCAGGCCACACCAGGTCATTATGCCATTGGTTTGAAGATATTGAACCAGCTTATCTCTGAGATGAACCAGGTTAGATATTACCTTGAGCTACTTGAATATGTTTGGTGTTGGAGTGGAAATCACATTGTACTGTTCGAAGATTTATCATATGGAGTAGTTCTTTGATTTGTGTACACGTCTGCATTTCTTCATGCAGACCATCCAATGATCCAATAGTTGAATTCTTTCAGTAAGGAAAAAAGGGGACTTGTGGCTTGATGATTCTGTGACAGAGGTGGTGGTGGGGGGGGGGGGGGGGGGGAGTGTTGAATAATAACACGAAGTTTAGTTTGTCAGTTGTGTAAATCCAACAGATCAAAGATTCCTTAACATAACACTTCGATATTTTGAGTAAATAGACGAGGAAGCTTTCTTAATGTTCTCATGTTACTGTTTTCTGCCCTTACCTTGTGAGTCTCTCTAGCAGTATATATTTTGTTAATAGATTTTGCAATCTTCTTGTACTTATTTTTATCGAAAATGAAATGATTTGCTTCTCCCTGATGATTTATTTTTTATTACACTTTGAAGTTTGGAGCTATGTTCTGTTTGCTAGACTTTTGTGTCTTTGGTTGGGGGAAAATTTTTAAGATTCCTCTAGCCAAGCCTTTTTTTTTACTCTTTGAACTTTTGGGGTGTAGGGTTCTTTCTTTTCTTTTTAAATTTTGTTTTGCCTTCCTAGTGGTGTCTAAATGATGGTATCTGTATGAAGGTTTCTCTGAGGGATAGAGCTGATGCCTTCCCTCCGATGTTTATGCAATTTAACTAATGGTGTTGGTTGTTGATGCTTTTCTTTAGTAGGAGCTTTTTCTAATAATTAAAAAGAAACTGATGTGACTTCAAAACTGTTTCAAAATTACTTTATACTTCTGTATTGTGCTCAAGTCTTTTTATTTTTTCTTAAATCCTGCCTCAGGCTAATGCTGGTTTACCGGCAACAAATCATCGAAGGGTAGCTTGCTCGTTTAGGGACCAATCTCTTTTTCAAATATTTCAGATATCTTTAACATCATTGGGTCAGTTGAAGAATGATGGTAAAATGGCTATACTCATGCTTAAAATTTCATTTCTTTGTTTAGTATCGTGTTTAATACTTTCTGGTGATAATTGGTTTGAGAGTTGTGATTATGTATTTTGCAGCCATCAATCAATTGCAAGAATTGGCACTTTCTCTTTCTTTGAAATGTTTGTCATTTGATTTTGTGGGGACATCTGTTGATGAAAGTTCAGATGAGTTTGGCACAGTTCAGGTATCTGCTTGTATTAATTTTTATTTTAAATTCTAATGTTTGGAAATCCTACCTTATTCCTTCCATGTGGGATCATTTATTATCTTGTAATATGATGGTATGCAGATTCCATCTCCCTGGAAACCAGTTTTGGAGGATTCTTCAACGCTACAAACATTTTTTGATTACTATGCCCTTACAAAACCCCCTCTTTCAAAG
This sequence comes from Glycyrrhiza uralensis, assembly GCA_030159175.1. NCBI lineage: Eukaryota > Viridiplantae > Streptophyta > Magnoliopsida > Fabales > Fabaceae > Glycyrrhiza > Glycyrrhiza uralensis. The sequence continues at coordinate 55,973,552 of BRZY01000005.1, forward strand.
GAGGTCTGTGCATGTGTTTTTCCCCCCTACAATTGTGTACTTAACTGTCAGACCTTTTATTTGAGTATCACATGAAAATTGGATTCCACAATATACTAATATTGAGGAATTAAGTAGTGCAGGAAGGTGTATTTTCTTGAATATTTTCCAATATGATATTATCATTTTAGGTGACGATTTCTTTGTTTTTTTTTAGTGGCTTATTTTGGTCATTTTAGAAAGTTGACAAAATAAGTGTTTCTTGATTAATGATTGGTTAAGGTTTGTTTTGAATAATTATTTTCCTTTCCAGGCACTGGAGTGCTTGGTGCGACTAGCGTCTGTAAGACGTTCTTTGTTTACAAATGATGCAGCCCGTTCTAAGTTTTTGGCCCATTTAATGACAGGAACCAAAGTAATCCTGCAAACAGGGCAAGGTGTTGTAGGCTTGTTACATCTTTTGATTGTTTTGTATTGTAATTGCACTGGTTAACTGGAAATATTATCTTTTATTGTTGTATGTGTAAGAAAAAAAATCATTTTGTTCCACTTTTTAAAGTGATATCTTGTTACATATTATGAGTGCATTAGAAATCTCTCTCTCTCTCTCTATGCATCGATTAGTCATCATGGCAATTCGTCCCTGCCTTGGGTTGTTCAGTTTTTCTGCCTCTTCAACAAATCAATCAGTTATTAACTGCCAGTGCAGGAAATGAGAGTTCCAACCTAAAATTTGCATCAATAGGTTGTATGATAACCTATAGAGGCTCTTATTCAACCTAGGTAAAAGTTCTTGGTGAGGTTTTTTTTTCATAGGTGAAATTGGGCTAGACTTGGATGCTTCTTATCAATCACTAGTCAGGAAATATATTAATCGTATTTAAGATGCAATGATACCTGATTTTTAAGTAGCATTGAATGGGGAAATCCCAAGTCCCTCTAGGTTTAGCAATGCACAAAATGTTATGAAGAAAAAAGTTAGACAAGAAATATTGGTTAGTCCTGCTTTATATTTCAAGCAATATTTTTATTCTTTATATTTTCATTTCATTGTTCTTTTTTCTTCTTTTTGTTGGCCATGCATTTAATATTTTGACTGCCTTTGGGAAGCAGGTCTTGCAGATCATGATAATTACCATGAGTTTTGTCGTCTTCTTGGTCGGTTCAGAGTTAATTATCAGGTAGGTTTTGTGTAGTTGTTCTCCTTTGGAGGCATATCTACTAATTTTTTTGAACTTAATAATTATGCACTGATAGTGTAAACAAGTTGTATACAGATGTCCAATCATATTTCACTATGGTGGGTGTTTTTGCAGGTGTTTTGAGATGTAATATTATGATGTGACAAGATGGTGAAATATGATGGAATGTTTGTGTAAAACCTATTTACATTGTCAGTGCATAATTATTGAACTCTTTTTTTATTTTTCTAATTGGTAGCAATGCACTGTGCATAAGCAAGGACATGGGGTTCATGTAGTGGAAGCTAGGTACATACTTTGGAGTAGAAGTTAGAAGGGCAGTGTTCATCACACACTTGGTACTTCAAATCATAGTTACTAATTGCGATAGAGGTGCATAGTGGCCGACCTAAAAAATGCTATAGCAGGATAGCGCATAGTAAGATGACCACTATTGTGAAATTTTTTATATAGATTAAATAATTAATAATACTATATGTGTATATATATATATATGCTCAAAAGTTAAAGAAATTACTCAAAATTCATGAAATGGGTTGGCAAACATACAAATTGCTAAAAAATTCATGTAAATACTATATTCATACAGATTAAAAAACTATGAAAAGTGCTGGCTGGAAAACACCATGTCATGGCTGGAAAGTTGCCAGAGAGCAATGGGCTGGATGGGGTTGTGCAGTAACAGAGAGGGGAGGCTGCTGTTTGGAAACGAGAAAGAGGCATGGGCTTTCTTCTTTGAAACCCTATTTCCCCCTGCAAGCCCTAAAATACTCCCAAACCCACCCATGTAACCTTGACATTTTAAGGGCATTTTGTTTGTTGTTTGGGGGGCGGTTCGGATGATTCCACTGTTGCGCCAGAAAATGTGTGACAAGCCACAATTTCCGCCGCTATGGTGGCTGCAGCACTAAAATGTGATGTGATGAACCCTAGATAGTGGTCACCTGCCGTGACACGGTGTGATGCCGCGATATTACTACTATTGCACGCTATTCATAACCTAGCTTTAAATACTTGTGGGCCTTTTAGTTTTGAACTTTATTACATACCATACTAAGAGTAAAATCACAGTTTTGACAATAATTTTATTATGCATTTTCCACTGTTTATTCTAATGAGAAATTTAAGGTAAGTAGTATATCAAAGAGAAACATAAATGGTAATATTATATTTATAATTTATAACTTATACCTACTTACAATTGCTTTCTATATTCCTTTGTCACTATTTCAAATTCTTAATTCCTTACATGCAAACACATTTCATTGAAAATATTTATTATGCGTCTTATCCTAATCATTATAGGCTTAAATGTTTTATTTCATAATTATTAACCGGGGCTGTGCAAATCAATAATCTCTGGGTTGTCGTTCCATTTACAACATTTTTATCTGTATTCCTAGGCTGTCCTTTATGTTTATCGGTCAACTGTACGTTTCTTCTACTGTTTAAATATTTATTTAGTATGCAAATATGATTGTCATTTAATGCACCTGAAAACTAGTGTCGTATGTAATCTCCCCCCAAACTGCAGCCCCAAAAATGTCTCTCAATCTTCTGGCCAATTACTAGTTTTTGTTTGTTTTTCTGATTTGTTTGTTTGCTTAAGCTTATTATACATCGACAGTTGTGTTGATAAAATATGGAGTAGAAAATATTTGCATATTCTTTAATTTATTCCATCTGAACCTCATTTTAGCTTGTAGTTACTTCCTTTCTCCAATTACTTGAACTTGTTACCTCTATTTGTGAAATAAATGCTGCAGTTGTCAGAGCTTGTTAATGTGGAAGGCTACAGCGATTGGATACGTTTGGTTGCAGAGTTCACTCTCAAATCTTTGCAATCATGGCAGGTTAATTACTGTGTCACTTTTAAAAATTTTCCAGAGAATACATGATGTGTTATGGTACAAAAATAACACGCTTTATGTCTTCCTAAGGCATTTATCTTTGGCATGATGGCACTGCCACCTTCCCCTTTGAAAACAAAATTCAAGATGGCATCATGTGAGAATTTCAATAAGATAAATTTCACGATGTAGAATTCTGATATTTGAAAGAGAAAACAGAGAAATTTTGGTTGAAATTATAGGGTTTCAGATAAAGAGAGAAGAGATAGAATGAACTCTAAAATATGATGGATAATATTTGATAATAACTTGATAGCTTGATAACAAATGACTAACCACTAACCCCTATATATAGGGGTACAAGAATCCTAATCCTAATTAAATAGAGAAACTAATCATGATAAGATAACTAACTAATCCTAATCCTATGAGATAAACTAGGATAATATTAAGATTTTCTGGTGGCGGTTGACGATGGCGACACGGTAGCTAACGGTGGAGTCCCACCAACAGCAATGAAAGGGAACAAATGTTTTAATGCGGAAGCAAAGAAGAAACGGTATCAAAGAACAATGGCCGGCAGTAGAGGACAATGGCCGGCAGCAGAGGATGATGGACCGAACAGGTCACGGAGGATGATACCGCTCTGATACCATGTTGAAATTATAGGGTTTCAGATAAAGAGAGAAGAGATAGAATGAACTCTAAAATATGATGGATAATATTTGATAATAACTTGATAGCTTGATAACAAATGACTAACCACTAACCCCTATAACCCCTATATATAGGGGTACAAGAATCCTAATCCTAATTAAATAGAGAAACTAATCATGATAAGATAACTAACTAATCCTAATCCTATGAGATCAAAGCAACTAACTAATCCTAATCCTATGAGATAAACTAGGATAATATTAAGATATTATAAGATATTTCCTTATACTCTAATAGAATGAAATCTGAAAAGTTTTATTATGATTATCTGAAAATGAATTGAGTGAGAAGACTATTTATAGAGTACAGAGAGTTAGTTAGCAGATCTAACTAACTTGACAGCTCAGCATAACTGACCCTAACAGACTGTAACAGACTATCAGCTATACTAATGATCACATAACTCACATTCATGCACATGATAATATTCAATCAGTAATCAACCAACTAATCTAGCATATACTCATATACTCTTAACACACGAGTTCTTAAAATTTCAACTTAGGTTATTTCCAAGTGTGATGTAAAATATTGATTCAGTCGATACCTTCTTGTCAGTGGGCCAGCAATAGTGTGTACTACCTGTTAGGGCTGTGGTCCAGATTGGTGTCTTCTGTTCCATATTTGAAAGGTGATGCACCAAGCTTACTGGATGAATTTGTTCCTAAGATTACGGAAAGTTTCATTACATCACGATTCAATTCCGTGCAGGTATTTCCAATTATCTGTGCATGATTTACTTATTGCTTGCTGCGTAATTCCAGGCTGTATGTATTTAATTTAATACTTCTTTCAATGAGACAGCTGTCAGAAATATTATTTGTCTGTTTTTTACAGGCTGGATTACCTGATGATCTTTCTGAGAACCCCTTAGACAATGCTGAACTTCTTCAGGATCAATTAGACTGCTTTCCATACCTATGCAGATTTCAGGTATCCTATATATTTTTATCATTCCTCTCTTTTTTTGATGAAAGGAAAAAACAGAAGGATTCCAATGGAGGATATAAACAAAGCAGCAGGAGAAGACAAATTAAAACAAACAGGAATTTTAATTCAAAACTGTTTTCCATCTCCTGTACTTGTTTAAAATGCCATAAATTTGATTAAGTGCATTTCTGTTAAAATAAAAGATTTGATCTTGGTGGGAACTGTGGAACGCTAGATGGGTTTTTCAAGGAGTTGTTTTCTTCTATTTAAGAATTGGTGAACAGAAAAATAAACCGGCAGAGTCAACTGTCCAAATCTTCCTATCTGGATTGGATGACACTTGACAGAATCAAGCATAAGATAAAGTGATTGCAGATTAAAGCCTGTGTCATTCAAGTTCCCGACATAATATCGAAGTTTCAAGAAAATAAATTTTCAAACTTCCTTGAAGCTAATGGGGGAATGATGTTGCATGTTTGGTTCTCCATTTGTATGCACTCCAATGTGTGGAACCTGTGCAAATGGAGAAACACGTCTCTTGGTGCTTCTGGGCAAATGTCAGTTTAGGGTTGTAGCAACGGAAAACAAACATGCATTTAGAGAAGAAATAATGTAAAGGAGAGGAAAACCCTATGTAAAGCGAACGACTTTCTCCCAAAGATCCTTTGAAAATTTAACTCCATATCAATTAGCTTAAAGAGCTAGGGCTAAGTTTAAATAAAGCTAGGATTGGAGCGAGTTCTGTTGATTGCTTGGTTAGCATTCCATGCATTATTGTTTAAACTAGACAATACAATACTATTCACAGCTTGGGTGAGGATTGCCCAAGCCTTATAAGTACTATTTTGGTCGTATTTATAATCAACGTGGGATCTCAACACTAACCTTGAAACCTAAACTTAGGTCAACCATTTCTACTAGGGAGTGACTATCGAGAGATAACTTTGATTTACGTCCTCCAACTGTATCCAAAGTTCTGTTTCTATCTAGGAATAGGGATAGTTATCGTTTGTTACTTAAATTGTTTCTGTTGAGGTATAGCTTCCAATCTATTTCTTAAATTGATTTCTGCAGCAATTTATTGAACTATGTTGGTTGTTTGACTCTTTTGTATTCGTTGTGCAGTATGAAAGCAGTAGTTTATTTATAATAAACATAATGGAGCCAGTTCTGCAAATATACACGGTGTGATTATAACTTTGACTGAATGCTACAGTTTTATCTTTTTATACTTATTTGCTGGGAAGAATAAGTTAAGTAATTTGTGTTTGACTGTTTTCAATGACTGGAATAGGAAAGAGCAAGATTACAGGTTAATGATAACAGCGACCTTGCTGTGATTGAAGACAAACTTGCTTGGATTGTTCACATTGTTGCTGCAATTCTTAAGATAAAACAATGTACGGGTTGTAGGTAAAGTCTTTTTGGCTCTTACCTTTATAACTATTGGAATTTTGTGGATTGTCAAATAAGTTCTGAGCAGTGTTCATGAATCATGAGCATGTCATTTTGTTTTTAATCTTATTTTTCTGTAATATTTCTATATATAGTGTGGAATCCCAGGAAGTGCTAGATGGCGAAATTTCAGCTCGAGTTCTACAGTTGATAAATGTAACTGACAGTGGAATACACAGTCAGGTATACCAGCACAAACACTAGTTTATGCCTGGCTGGAGGCGTGGATTATCTTCCTCTATTTTTTGGTTGCGTTTGAACGGAAAAATTGAAAATATTAAAATTCTTGAAAATTTAATTGGTTCAATTGAATTTTTTTTATTTTAATTTTTTTTATAGAGTAATTGAATTTCTTCATTCTTAAAATTCTTAATTTGGATATAATAATTAAAATTCTTCATAATTCGTGTGAGACATTGTTTTGTTAACCCTCTCCCTCCCTCTCTCGCACTCTCTGAAAAATCTCTCCCTCTCTCCCACTTTCACTGTTTCTCTCCTTAATCTCTCTCTCCCCCTCACTCTATCTCTCCCTCTCTCTCCCCTCCCTCTCTTGCTCTCTTTCCCTATCTCCCGCTCTCGCGCTCTCTCTCTCTCCCTCTCTTGCTCTCTCCCCTCTTTCTTCCCCCTCCCCCCTCTCGTGCACTCCCTCTCTCTGTTCTCTTTCTCCCCCTTTTGTCTCTCTCTCTCCCCCTCTCTCGTACTCTCTATCTCTCCCTCTCCCTCTCCCTCTCTGTCCTCTCTCTCTTTCTCTCCCCTCCTCTCCCTCTCTCCCTCTCTTGCTCTCTCCCACTCTCTCCCCCTTTCTCTCTCCCTCTCGCTCTCTATCTCTCCCCCTCTCCCCTTTCTCTCTCACTCTCTCTCTCACTCTCTCTTCCCCCCTCTTGCTCTCTCTCTCTCTCCCTCCCTCTCTCTCGAGTGAGAGAGGGGGAGAGAGTGATGAGAGAGGGGGAAGAGAGTGAGAGAGAGGGGGAGAGTGAAGGGGAGTGAGGGGGAGAGAGCGAGAGAAAAAGGGAGAGTGAGAGAAAGAGGGAGAGAGCGAGAGAGGTAGAAAGGTGGAGGAGAAAGAGAGGGGGAGAGAGAGTGACAGAGGGGGAGAAAGAGAGGGGGAGGGAGGGAAAGAGAGAGGAAGAGGGGGAGGGAAAGAGAGGGCAAGCGCAAGAGAGAGCGAGAGAAAGGGGAAGAGAGAGAGAAGGGAGGGAGAGTACGTGAGTGAGAGAGGGAGAGACAGAGTGAGGGAGAGGGGGAGAGAGAGTGAGAGATGGAGAAACGAGAGAGGTGGGTGGGGGAGGGAGGGAGAAGAGAGACCGGGAGAGAGAGTGATAGAGAGAGAGAAAGAGTGAGAGGGGGGAAAGAGAGGGGGAGAATGAGAGAGAGCGAGAGGGACAGACCGAATTGCTTCATGAAAGGGAGGGAGCGAGAGGAGAGAGGGAGAGAGAGAGCGACAGAGTTGGGTGGGAACGATGATGACAAGCACACTGGGTCAGTTGGTGGAAATGAAAGGCCACAGTTTATGTTTGTCGAAAAAGAGGTCGTTACAGTTTGTGTTTTTCCGTCAAATAGAAATCCTATGCTGGTTTTCATCAGACAAAAATAGGGTCAATCACAAAAAAAAAAAATCAACAAAATTGGGTTAGATAACTTGGACAACAGGACAGGTGAAGATTAGTATTGCCTATGTGAAGAATGTGTGCTTTGGTTGTATGTTTAGACATTCATAGAGGGGGATTTGAACTTTAAGAGATCAAATGGATAAAACTAAGGGCCTGTTTGATTTTTGTTTTTTTTAATGTTATGTAAAACAATCTTATAAAACAATTTTTAAGAACAAAAAAAGAAAAAAATTGGTTTGATGATCTTAATCTAAAAACAATTTTTAAGGCTTAAAGAAAGTGGTTGATTGGTTGAACATGGGTGGTGGTTCTGGGTGAATGTGACAAACTGACAATGGTTTAGACGACATGTTGAAGAAGAGATGTTTCATTGGTTTCCGGAAACAAGAAAACACAACAAAAACAACAACAAAAATCTGTTCTCAGATTTTTGTTTTTAAAACAATAAAAATTTTCACAAAGTATCACTGTCAAACAAGTTTTTTAATTTTTTTTGTTTTTAAAAATATTTTCAAAAACAGTAATCAAACAGATTCTAATGTATCTTCTAGGGACTAGAACAAGACTATATTTTATGATTAAATAAGATGTTTCTGTAAGAAATGAGGCACACTCTTCTTATTCTATTACTTTCTCATTTTAATTTGATTGGTGGAAATCACTTAATCTTTTGGGGAAGTACCAGATCGAATATTTTTCTTATAATGAGAGAGCAGAAATCTCTCTCTTCCCCCTGTTGGTGTTCTTATCATTGCTATTTTTTGCTTTTTTTTTATTGATGAATTAAGTTAATGATATGCTTTAGAAGAATATATTGCTTATTTCTTCATATTATTGGCATTTGGCAGAGATATGGTGAAATAAGCAAACAAAGACTTGATAGGGCAATACTTACCTTTTTTCAGCATTTCCGAAAGTCTTATGTAGGAGATCAGGCCATTCATTCTTCCAAGGTAACATTATGTTTCAATGATTGCTAAAAGGACACAACAAACATAAATTTAACTTTCTATGCATCTTCATCTCTGTGTGTGTCTTTATTTCTTTATTTTACGTTGCAGCAGTTATATGCCCGGTTATCTGAGCTTCTTGGCCTCCATGATCATCTATTACTGTTGAATGTGATTGTTGGGAAGATAGCAACTAACCTAAAGTGCTACACTGAGGTGAGTTTTTAGCCTTTTCTTTTTGTTTTCTCTTTCACAAACTATTTTCTGTTTTAACACACTAGGTGTATTTGTGCTAATTTCAGAGTGAAGAGGTCATTGATCACACCTTAAGTTTGTTCTTTGAGCTTGCATCTGGGTTAGTTTTAGTTGGATTGATGAATATTAGCTACCTTTTATTATTGCGGTTAGGACAATCCATCCAAATCTACTGATTTCTCTTGTGACAGCTACATGACTGGAAAGCTACTTATGAAGTTGGATACGGTGAAATTTATCGTTGCCAATCATACGGTAGAGTATTTTTTTTCTCTTCAATCTCTCATAAATTTTCCTTGGATTACCATTTCCTGTGCACAAGCTAAAGCTCACAAGCAGCTGACATACTTAGATGTATCAACTATAGACATAAATTGATTGGGATTGGCCATATTGCATTCTCAGCATTTCATAATTGAATTACTTTTTTGGTAAAAGATATAACTGGATGGGGACTATTGAGATTTGAGACTCTCTCTCATCTCTGTTTTTTTAAAACATCCAACATTGGTTTGTTAAGTGTTCCAGAATCCAGAAGCTGATTATAGGACATTGGTCCAACTGTCGAGATGAGTTGCCTGTGAATTAATATTCATGTTCCAATATGATATAAATTACTCAAAAAATAATGTACTCAAAGATGGATAAGGTTCATTCCTTGCTCTTTATTGTGATATAAATTACCCATTAATTCTTTTCTTCTTAAGAGTATCCCTTGTCTTGGGATTTTTGCTTTCAGAGACCTAATTGACAGGGAAGCTAGCTAGCTAAAATCCCTTATGGTTGTAATTGAATCTTGTAAGCTTGTAGCTAATCCAGAATCCAGACATGAGAATGTGCCCCAGTTTAAAACATGTTTTGCTGGTTACTTTTTGAGGGCATCGGAAAAAGTGAGTCAAAAACTTTGTGGCATCTTGCAGTTTACACTCATTTGGTGCATTTGATAGGAGTTAAATGGTTGGAACTTGAGGGGTATCTCTCTGCCCCTCGATTTATTTTGGGTTAATGTTGTTTCTTTGGCCTCTCTATGGAGTTTTGCAAATGTTTGTTTCAAAGGAGTTTCCATTACAACCAAATATAGAAGAGCCTTTTTGAAATTTTTACTTTCTGAATTCTGATATACTTGGTACTCTCTGATTTGGAGGATTTCTCCCCTCCTTTAAGCTGCACTTCTTTTTCTAATGAAGTTCTATTTCGATGAATAAAAGATGATATAAATTGATTTTAATCTTTGAGAGAATGGACAGCAATGTTGCATTCCCCCTCCTCCCTTTTTGTGCAGGAGGGGTCACATCCCCCCTCGTATTTTTTTTAACTTTTTTTTTTGTAAAGAAATATATTCCTCTGCATCTTTGTTCTCATTGTTTTTTTTCACTAAAATTAATCTCAGAGGGAACATTTTCCATTTTTGGAAGCAAAGAGATGCTCCCGGAGCAGAACAACTTTCTATTACACTATTGGCTGGTTGATATTCATGGAGGATAGCCCTGTGAAATTTAAATCTTCAATGGATCCACTCCAGCAGGTACTCTATCACTCATCTTATTAATATGCTTACATAGTCACTTTTTATCCCATGCCTCTCTACTAAGGGCCCATTTCTTTAAACTTAAAAGTGATTTTCAGGTTGTATAAAAATGCGATTTAGGGCTTGTTTGTTTAAGATTAAATAAAGTGATTTTTACATAAAATAATCTAGTGATTATTCTTCAAAGATTTTTATGTAAAGCAAAAGCTAACTTGTGATTGTTTGCAGTCATAAAAATCACTTTTTTAATCTTCTTTCTCATCTACCACATCATATATTATTTCTTAAAAGCTACTCAAAGTAGAGCTTCAATATAATCATATTTCAGTTTATTTTCAGATTCTGATTATTTTCAAAAACTAAAACAAACAGATAGAAAATCCTTTAAAATGATTATTTCTTTTAAGAGAGTAAATTTTTCATAAAATAATATGAAACAAATGGGCTCTTGTTTTGTAGAGATCTTATGTAAATTAGAAGATAATTTTTGTCTGGTTACAATTTTAAAAAACACATTTTATTTTAAAAAGTAGTTATAATTACAACTTTTTTCTAGAAGCTACTCAAAATAATCAGAAATCTGTTTTTTTTTTTCAGATTCTATTTATTTTTCAAAAGCTTGACTAACATTCTAAAAACATTTAGAAGGGATTTCCCCCCCAAAATATAAGTCTTTTTTCAAGAAAAAAGCTTAAACAAATGCACTCTAATTAATGCATATTAAATTGTGCAATTAATTAAATGATTTGACATTACCAGTTTCATAAATGACTGTTCTGCCTGTCAGGGGCTGCAAATCTTGGTGCAATTTCTAATTTATTCACCAATTAATTAAGGTTTAAAAAATATTAAAAGTATGGACACTGACGAAATCTAAATAATATAAAACCCAAGGACTTGACTTTGGCCACACTGTGCATTCTATTTTTTTTTTTATCTTCCTTCTCTTTAGCATTCAAATCATGACTTATTTATAGATATTCCTATTTTGGATATTAAGCAAGACTGGAGGGTGATATTTTAATTGGGGGTTTCTGTTATTTTCCTTTTGGTTTTCTGTTCTTTAGCTAATTTGTTCTGGGGCCTATTTATTGTAAAATGTTTCTTTCATAATTCTTTGTTTGTTTTCAAGAAAATTAAAATTTTACGACATAAGTATGCTTATGCATTAGCTTTTCTGCTACCTTCTATGTTATTGTTTAGTAAAAGATAAGAAATAGTAATTTTTTTATATTTTATTGTGTTAATTATGGCATCTAGATGGAATTTTCTTATAATTAGTTGGTTAATCTGTTGTTTTGGATGTAGTCAGCATATTTTTTCTCTCTGTTTTTTAGGTTTTTCTCAGTTTGGAATCAATCCCCGATTCAGTGTTTCGAACAGATGCTGTAAAGTATGCACTTGTTGGTTTGATGAGGGACCTTAGAGGAATTGCAATGGCTACAAATAGGTTGATACTTGTGCTGTTTCTTTAATTCAAGTTGAGGAAAACAGTTAAACTGACATCCATGTTTTTCATATTTGTAAATCTTAGCCGCCGAACTTATGGCTTTCTATTTGACTGGTTGTATCCTGCACACATGCCTCTACTGTTAAAAGGCATCTCACATTGGACAGACAGCCCAGAGGTAATGGACCTTGTGAATAATATTTGATAAATACATATACCTCTAAATGTTTAATTTCAGTTGATTATCATTACTCAGAATTTGTGAAACTGAAGAGCTGTTATATCAAAATATCATTCTGCAGATACTAGCACAGTGCATGAATTACTGCACAATATCATAACGGGAATAATTTACAGTTTGTAGTCCTGTTGACAGCAACTGGTTTTTGTAACTTTTCCTGAATTATTTCTGCTATATGTTTGAATAATACATATACCTGTAAATGTGGATTGTTTTTTTCATTAATGGGAATCATCTTTCTTGGGAATCATGATCCCTGGGAATGTGTAAAATGTGTTCGGTATGCCTAAAATGTTCCTGGGAATGTTAGACAATGTTTAGAAGAGGTTTCTCACCTTCACAAGAAACTTGGATTCCCATCCCCCTTTGGGAATGTTTTGCTAGGGAACATAACTGACAAAAACTATAAGAATGTTAGTTTCTGGAGAATATTTTTTAAAACATTTGTACCAAACATGGCAATCTAAGATGCTGGGGAAACTTAAAAGAACCCCTACCAAACACCCCTATCGGTTCTTGAGATAGTAGAATACTTCTTATTTTGAATACATATGTTAAAGTTGAGGTTCACTTTCTGCACCCTCTTGCCGTAGCTTTCTTCTTTTTCTATTGTGTGTCTTCTTCATTCTTTTGAGTTTTAATGATGACAGTGATAGAAATTGCATCAATAAGTATGTTGGAACTGCTGTTCTATCATATTGAATAAATGCACTGTCATTTACACGAGGAATTGCTCCTGATGCATTAATCCTGATCTATGATTCTATGTTCCTCTTTCCCCTCTTGTGGTTTGCTTGATTCTGCAGGTTACCACCCCATTGTTGAAGTTCATGGCTGAGTTTGTGCTAAATAAAGCTCAACGTTTGACATTTGACTCTTCTTCTCCAAATGGTATACTTCTCTTCCGGGAAGTCAGTAAGCTGATTGTCGCATATGGATCTAGAATTTTGACTCTTCCAAATGCTACTGATATATATACGTGCAAGTACAAAGGAATATGGATATGTTTAACAATACTGTCAAGAGGTAAAATCCTAGCCATGTTTTGTTCTTTCTATTCTTATAGCATGGTTTAGTGTCGAGCATGGTTCTTTTTACAGTAGCAAGTGTGGATAAAATATACCTCTTAGTAGTTGTAGTTTGAGTCGAGTCTACATGATCATTGCTATATGGGGCTTTTAGTTTTGGTTTCAATCTGAAATGACATCCTAAATCGTCAGTGGTATTATGATGGGGGATAATTTTCATGACCATGTTGATTCATATCCTTCAATTGATGTACTAGCAAAATTGTATGTGTGACAGCCCTTGCAGGAAATTATGTCAACTTTGGTGTGTTTGAACTGTATGGTGACAGAGCTCTATCTGATGCACTTGATGCTGCTCTAAAGATGACATTGTCAATTCCTATGTCTGATATATTGGCTTATCGGAAGGTGTGCAAACTATTTTCTTGCCACATATTATTCTGTATACTCCTAGTTCTTGAAATTTAACTTGCAATAATATAATGAAGGCTTAAATATATTTTTGGTCCCTATAATATAGGGGTTTTTCATTTTAGTCACTTAAGAAAAGTCAAACCATTTTAGTCCCTGTATTATTATTTTTTCCCATTTTAGTCCTTGCTGTGAGTTGACCTCTGTTAAATGATGAAATGGTTCACTTAAGTCCACCTCATCTTGAACACCTTAGCTGACAAATCATATTTTTTTTCTCATCAACACCTCACGTCATTTCCATGCCACAGACCAGTTGACTCTTGTTATGCTTCCATAGAAATTAATTGCTGCATACTAAAGTTCGAAGATTTGGATGGGCTATAATTTGAATGGGCTAAAGCTTACTAAAGCATGCTTCATTTCAAATTTTACATACCTGTCGGTTCTCCTGATTTATAATTAGTAACCTTCATCACACTTTTTTAATGTGTATGTGTGAGAGAGAGACAGACCACACCAACACTACATATTGTCCATGCTTCAAACCCAATAAACTTTTGCGTGAGTGTGTTAAATATAAAATTATTAATAACCATTCATCTAACAGCTTCTAGGTCTTAGTTTATCTATGTCGTGAATTATGTGTCAGACTAGTTTTCTGCCATCTTATCAATTATTGTTATGGTGAAGCTCACTTTGCTTTTGCTTTTATGCAGCTAACAAGGGCTTATTTTGCATTCTTGGAGGTTTTGTTCAACAGCCACATCACGTTCATATTAAACTTGGACACAAACACATTTATGCATATAGTTGGCTCCCTTGAATCTGGTCTTAAAGGCTTGGATACAAGTATATCATCACAGGTTATGGCAACACATCATTTGCATCTTCCTGTCTTGAAACTAAATCACATTTTTTCATAGTATTTTTTTCGATGACATTCTGTTGCTTTAAGTATTGTGCATTTGGTTTTTTTTCTAACTGTGCCATGTCTAACTCTTTTAATTTCTGATTACAGTGTGCATCCGCCGTTGATAATTTGGCTGCTTTCTATTTTAACAACATCACTATGGGAGAGGCTCCGAACTTACCTGCTTCTGTCAATCTTGCTCGTCATATTGCAGAGTGTCCCAATCTGTTTCCAGAAGTATATATATTTTTAATTTTACTGTGCACTAGTCAATTAAACATTCATAATTTTTCCTCTAAAGTTTTTTATAAATTTATTTGTCTGTAATCTGGAAAAATTCTGTTGTACGTAATGTTAATATGTTTCCATTTTACTCCAATTTACACATTAATTCAGTGCAAACCTTCAAATCATGAAATAGAAGTTATATGACTGATTTGTACTTTTGTGTGCATGGCATATTCAAAAATGCCTTCTAGCTCCAGAAAGCAAACTACCATTTTATTTTATTAACCATGCTCATTTTAATCTTCTTTCCTCCTGTGGAACGGGGGCTCGGGGAGTGGAGGACCATTTTTATGAGGTTATGTGACTTGGGTGTCTTTCTTTTGCATAACAAGATTTTGAAGACCCTGTTCGAGATCATATTGTTTGAAGACTGTGGCAACCAATGGAGTCTGAGCAGGCCAATGTTGAGCTTGATACTTATTAATGAGCAGGTAATGGACCTTCTAAATCCGTTTACTATTCTCATTAAATCTACTGCTTGCAGTTATTATGCTATATATGCTCCAGCTTGAAGTTGAATGTTAATATATAGATGTGTATTTACTGTCCAACTAAGTAATCTTGTACATGATATAAATATATGCACGTTATAGACCTGATTAGTCACACCATTTCAGCCATACTCTAACTCTAGTTGATTCTTATTTGACATTTGTCAAACTGAGAGTTGTAATTTACTTGCAGATATTCTCTGATTTGAAAGCTCAAATCTTGTCATCACAGGTACTTTCCTTCTCATCTTAACTTCAAAGTTGGATTATGTAATTTTTAATTGTGGTTTTCGATCTGGATCACAGATCACGTAAAACTAAAAATCTTGAGGATGTATAGCTAAGGGAATTGGTCCTCTCAATTTGAGTTTTTCACATAACATGTCTTGTCAAAAGAGAGACCGACCCAAAGACCCCTAAAGACGGCTCTACTAATGGGGCCCTTATTATAGCTATTATGTTCGTCTCTCTCTTCACATAACCTTGTGGAAAACTCATTAGAGGATCTAGTGAATAGTGATTACTGTTTCCAATATAACAAATTCTTTGCTTAGACAATACATCAAAGTGGTGACAATAACTTTCTAATAGAAGCTGATAATGGTTCAGTTTTTGTAGCTGTTATAATGTGTTTTTCTACTATTATTATGTCATGTAACTTGGATTGGTTCATTTGCAGCCAATGGATCAGCATCAGCGGCTCTCTCTATGTTTTGATAAACTTATGGCAGATGTTATTCTAAGCTTAGATTCAAAAAACAGGGATAGGTTTACTCAAAACCTCACCATATTTCGGCATGAATTCCGTGCCAAATAATTCAAATTTATTTGGTGTAAAATATGAGAATGGTTGCTATCTGTATATTGTCTGGAGAATCTGCTGCCCTCTCTTTTGGTGGCATCTTGGAGTCCTATCATGGAAGAAGGAACCACTTTATGTGATTTCTTCATTTTGGTTTTATGTGAAGGAAATGTATTCTTTGTAATTATGGTTCATGGGGTGTGGAAGTCCTGGTGTATAATTGTGGTGGTACCATACCCAGCTTTGGGTGATTGAAAGTTCATGAATGATAGAGAAGATTTTGAAGGTTTAAGGAAGTGGTCAGGACAGAAAGGGGCATGAATGAGAAATTGAGAGGAGGGATGAAACGAGGACCACCTGAAGTGTAGAGTGATCGAGTTAGATATATTCATTTTAGAACGCATGTATATTATTTATCCATGATATTTATTTAGAAACTTGCTAGATATTATTTGATATTTTGTATAGTTGATTTCTTTGTACTCCTAGACAAAACCAGAAAAGCAAGGAAGAAAAAATTCTGTTTAGATGGTGATAAAATTGTAGAAGAGAAAAGCTCATACCGCATTCTATTAGTTTCTCTTCTTTTGAGATCTTTCAATATTGTTTTGTAACCAACGCAATTTACCTGATTAAGGAGTTGTCCTGAGGGTTTTGTTTGAAGAAATTTGAAGCTTGCAATTTGTGACAGAAAATGTAGGAACTATTGCGTAGTGGTAGTATATCTTGGACAGAAGAAATTTTGAGACATGATTTATTTATCGGGTTGTGTCGTGAATTCTGTCACCCTTTTTGTCGTGAAGATTTGGATGTAGAAAAATTTTATTTGTTATTGGCTATGCTATTCTGATTTTAATTATAAATCTTATGGTTCTATTTGGTGATACATGGTCAGAGACATGTTAGGGTCTCTCACCCTAGGGCTGGGCAAAATCCGCCCACCCGCCCGGAACCCGATAAACCCGTGAAAATGAGTCTGCAAACGGGCGGGGTCATATCGGGTTAACGGGTCATCGGGTGGTCCACTCGGTTTCGTTTGGTCAACAACGGGCGGGTTCGGTTGCTGGAAAAAAATTCCGTCGGAATCCGCAACCGACCGAGATCAATGGCTAAGATTTAAAGTTTATATACCAGGATCGATGACATGGACGAAATTGAACGGTTCAAATCATATTTAATTGTGTTTCTTCACATTTCAAAGTCCGCTTCGCTTCCCAAGGCAACGTCCCACCACTCCCACCCACTCTCTGAAGTCTGAAGTACTCCCTCCCACTTTTCATTTTCCAATGCTCTTTCTTCTTCCTTCGTAGAGAACTCCCCCTCTCACTTCTCAATGTTTATTCTCCATCCCTCCATTGAGAAAAATCAAAAAATGGATCTTCCTCCCACTCCCTTTGTGCGTTACATGGCCATATCCCCCCACCCATTGTTCTAAAAATGGATCTATGTCCTCAATATATTTCATTATCCCTTTGGATATCACTCCCCCATCACCTCCTCTCACTAGACCTCTTCCACTCTATCTCCTACACCCTCCACGACGCCGTCACCGACAATGACAACCTCCTCTGCAACAACATCTTCCTCAAAGCCCTCGCACCCTCCAATAAGGAGGTCCTTCGACCCAATCCACGGAGGAGTTGTCGAAACTCAGTCGCTTCTCAAACGGAAAGAAGAAGATAGGCCGCGTTTGGAACTCAACTGTGCCATAACTTGTGCGTTGCTACACTTTTTGTCTCAGTGAGGGATGCGTTTGCTCTTTTTTGTTGTTGTACGCTGTTTATTGGGTTTTCTCTATAACTTTTTCTACTTTTTTGTTTCTGGAGGTGTTTATTATTTTTTTCCTCCTTTGTTGTTGGTGTAAATTTGTTGCTACTTGCTGTAATATGATAATATATTGCTGTAATCTGCATTGTGATTTTCCTTCTACCCATTTGCCTTTCTAAAAAAAATCTTTTGCACTATAATCTGATTCTGAAGGTAGAAAAATGAAGTTCTCATATTTTGTTGTTAGTGTTTCAATTCAACCCGAAATAATCCACCCGTCAAACCCGTAACCCACCCTAACCGTCACTCGAGCTACCCGAGTTGTCAAACGGACGGAAATGGGCCTTGATTAAGGCATGTCGGTTTTGGTCGGTTGGTCAATTTTTGGCCCGAAACCGACCGAAACCGACTGCTGCTCAGCCCTATCTCACCCTAGCGGCTACCTTGTTTTCTTTTCTTTTTACATGTTTTTGTGGTGGAATTCATTTTTCTTTTTGTCAATGCGGTGGAATTCTTGAAGTTGCTAATGTAGGAAAATAAAGATGTTGTATTTATCTACCGGATTTGGGGTTATTGGACAATTGATAGAATTGGTATATTTTATCTATCCATGTACAGTCTTGGTTAGCAAGTTATGGAGAATTATGCAGTCTTGATTAGCAAGTTATGGAGAATTATGCAGTCTTGGTTAGCAAGTCCTTAGAATCGTGGATATCGTAAAATTTGTTATGTAGTTGCCTAGTTGGATTCTTAGACTGCAATTCATTTGCTAAATGATGGATGTGCTCCCTCTCATCTGTGTTGCGCTTTGGTTACTCAAATTACTGCCTTTAAAAGGTTGAGAGGCAAAATCTATTGGCAGCATGTCTTCAAAGAAGCCAACAAGTGATTGATGGCTTGGAAAAATTTGGACTATTCATACGCGCGGGTTTCAATTCCTTTAACAGATAGCATGTTTTTTAGTTCATTATCAGAGTCTCATTAAGGACTAAAAACACAATTTTTGTGTTTGGTATAGTATAAAACTTTTATAAAAATCAAAATCAAATTTAACCAATTTTATAGGATCACAAAAATATATTTAACCCTAAAAATTGTAATTAAGTTATGACAATTAGCAACTATCTTAATTTACAAAATGCAAAAGATTTTGGAATAAAATATTACAATGAAAATAAAGATCTAATGAGGCATAATTCACACAAAAATAAGATTACTCACTTAGATTTGAGTAACGTTAGCCCAATATTATTCAATCCAAATACTTCTTCAATACATTTCTTTTATTGAATAAGTATCGTAAAGATTCCATTTAAAAAGTTAAATTCATTTTCATATAATAATAAATAATATATGTAGAGTATGCCAAAAAAAAGTGTACTATTAAATTATTTTGCCTCTTGTTCATTCAAATATTTAAATCATAATTTTTACAGTTTTTATTTATTTATTCTTGCAAAGAATTTACGAATTTACAAAGAGTCAAAGGACCAGGGTAGTTAAAGATATATAAATATAATGTGGTAAAGGGTGAAACTGAGAGGGGTAGGTAACCGCTGCGGTTCTGTTTTCTGAGAATCTTATCGCATCATCATCATCATCATCATCATCTGATCTTCTTCTTCTTCTTCCCGAAATGGCTGTTTCGGCCATCGCAGGAGCAAGGCTAACAGTTGGCCTTCCCACTTCAAACTCAACTCGAAGACCTTCTTCTTTCACAATGGCCGTTTCCATCGACCCCAACAAGACCAAGAACACCAACCTCACTCTCCGCAACTCCGAAGAAGCCTTCGCCGCTGCCAAGGTTCGCTTTTTCTCCGCTTATTTTCCCCCAACCCATCCATATTACCTTTTCAATTCTTTTTGTGCTTGGTTTTCTCTGGAAATGGAAATGTAATGTAGTGATGAATTTGGGCTCTCTCTCTCTCTCTGCGTTGTAATTTGGTTAGGAATTGATGCCGGGAGGGGTGAACTCTCCGGTGCGTGCCTTCAAATCGGTGGGGGGACAACCCATTGTGATTGATTCGGTGAAAGGGTCTCGCATGTGGGACATCGATGGCAACGAGTACATTGACTATGTCGGTTCTTGGGGCCCTGCAATCATTGGTCATGCTGATGATCAGGTTTCCATTCTGCCTCATAACATTCTTCTACTTGTTGTTTATTCATCTCATTTTGTTTGGATGCTACTCTTATTGTTACTTGTTAGTTAATAACAACGTTTTAGGTTTAGCAACCTTGATATTATGGTGTTTATTGCCCCGGTAAAGGAGGGGCAACTTATGCAACAACTCCTATTAACCCTCTAAATATTTTGCTTAACATGGTTCTTGGTAATGGAAGATGCTCCTTTCAATTCTTGGCTGTTTTTAGGGGTTACTTACTCTACTCCGACCCTGAGATATTTCATGCCTAGTTTTAAACTTTCCAACTTTATTTAGTTGCAAAAGGGTTATATTTTTATTTGAATTATTACAGGTGCTTGCGTCTCTGGCCGAAACAATGAAAAAAGGAACCAGCTTTGGTGCGCCTTGTCTGCTGGAGAACACTTTGGCGGAGATGGTTATCTCTGCGGTTCCCAGCATTGAAATGGTTCGATTTGTTAACTCGGGCACCGAAGCTTGCATGGGTGCACTCCGGCTGGCTCGCGCTTTTACTGGGAATGAAAAGATCATCAAGTTTGAGGGCTGTTATCATGGCCACGCCGATCCTTTTCTCGTCAAGGCGGGTAGTGGAGTTGCCACCTTAGGACTTCCTGATTCCCCTGGTGTTCCCAAGGCTGCCACTTATGAAACCCTTACGGCCCCCTACAATGACATCTCGGCTGTTGAGAAGCTCTTTGAGGCCAACAAAGGGGAGATAGCAGCAGTTTTCCTCGAACCTGTTGTTGGAAACGCTGGTTTCATTCCTCCTAAAGGCGATTTTCTTAGTTTCTTACGCAAAATCACCAAGGAGAACAACACCCTTCTCGTCTTTGATGAGGTTATGACTGGATTTCGTTTGTCATACGGAGGTGCTCAAGAATATTTTGGCATAACTCCTGACTTGACAACTCTGGGAAAGATCATTGGTGGTGGTTTGCCGGTAGGCGCATATGGAGGGAGGAGGGATATTATGGAGATGGTGGCGCCGGCTGGACCCATGTACCAGGCTGGGACCTTGAGCGGGAACCCTTTGGCCATGACTGCAGGCATACAGACTCTGAAGCGTATTAAGGAGCCGGGAACTTACGAATACTTGGACAAAGTTACAGGTGAGCTTGTTCAAGGCATCGTTGAAGCTGGTAAGAGGGCAGGGCATGCAATGTGTGGTGGGCATATAAGAGGGATGTTTGGGTTTTTCTTCACAGAAGGACCCGTGCACAATTTCACTGATGCCAAAAAGAGTGATACAACCAAGTTTGCTAAGTTCTTCTGGGGAATGTTAGCGGAAGGTGTCTACTTGGCACCTTCACAGTTTGAGGCTGGGTTCACCAGCTTGGCACATACTTCTGATGACATCAAGAAGACCATAGCTGCTGCCGAGAAGGTCTTTAGGGAGATCTGAATGTTGACATTTTGTCTTGTTTGCTAATTGAGCTTTTGAAAGATGAATTTTATAGTTTTGTAGGTCCAAATTAAGTTAGATTATTATTATTATTATGGCAGTTGCTTTGGTTGTAACCTGTATCATTTTCGCATCATGTATCTACTCGGTGTATTGTTTTAAGCTGTGAGTCGCTTGAATTTGAAACTTGTAAGCATTTGAATCCATTGTTTGACTTAAGATTCTTGTATCTTCGTTAGTTATAACAATACTCTTTTCCTGTAAATTTATATCTTTTGTGGCAGTAGTCGGGAAGTGTCAATAGTTGCATGTTAGTTTATTTTGGATTTTTGTTATTGTGAATATAGACCAACGTTCTCGCATTCTTTCTCCTTTCGCAACCTTTCGCGAGTCGTATAGGTGAGTTAGCTCAAACTGTTTTTGAGCTAGGAGCCTACATCACCTTGTAGGTTTTATAAATCTCATTCAGTAACTAGTATATTCAGGTTCCTCATATAATGTACACGAAGCATATACTCATCAAGTTAAATGCCTATTGTAAACTGTAAGCAAATTTGTTCAATTTTTTTCCGGCCAAATGGCAGTGAGTTAATAACGATTAGCTTGCCTATTATTTTGAGGACTTTTCAAAAAGACCAACTAGTCTGAAGGCGCCAGCAAGGTATGAATTCCATTAAAAGAATAATACTAAGCTCCTTTTTCTCGAGGGGAGAAAAGGTGTATGTTTTTTTGACATGGTAAATTGTTTTGCATTCTTTTTTATGTTTCTTATATTACCTTTTCAGTATTCTTAGGGTTCCATTTCACCGTATTTTTTTATACAAGCACGTTTCCTTTTCCTATGCATATACATACTAGAAACCAAGCAAAATGATGAAGCAAAACACGAGACATAGGGAAAAATCTTGACGTATGTTGAACCTCTGATAACTATATAACAATAATTAACGAAATTGTTAAATTACGACCTCAAATGTATCACAACCTTCACACGAAATGTATAATGCTGTTAAATTAAATTTTGTCTTTATACAAAATCTGGGTTTCATTCTGCAGCCTCTGTCAAGATGCTCAACATGGACTTCAGCCAGCCGGTCTCGCAAAAAATCCAAAGTAAGCTGAAATCTCAGAAGAAAAAGGCTAGTAGTTAAAAAGAAGGAGGAAAAAGTATGGTAGCGTCAACAATAACTGAAATATCCTTGTCAAATAGAAAAGAAGACGCATTCAAGAATACAGAGGTTAGATCACGAAGCATGATGTTTATTTTAGTCCGACAATCAAAAGTACAAAACAAGTAGAAATCTATAGAGACTAAAATAAACCTGTATGATCCATAACAATGCACTGAATTGCTAATGTAGAGATAGGCTACTCGAATTTATAGCCTCAAAGTCTCTTGATGTTTATACAAGTTCCAAAATAATAAGTAAACTGCCTTTTTATTCTCTAAAAGTGATAAAATCAAGAGTCATGCATGACAAAGGAAGGAAATATAAGTACCTCATTGGCTTTGTTTAGTTGAAGTTCACAACGAGTGCAGTATATGAGATTGCAACTGTCTTTAAGCTCTCCTTGCTTACAAACAGGACACCAAATCTCTTCTCTATGGGCCTATTATCAATTTCCATGATCGAATCAGAGACTGTATTCGCATTAAATGGAGAATGAAGTTGTAATTTTAAGGTTACTTTGTATTTTTCATGCTGGGAATGATAATGAAGACACTAGCAATGAGTAGACCTTATCAGCATTTAGCTGCATATGTTCATAAACTGCACGAGCCAAGTAATCATCCACTTCATCTTCCCAAGTATCATCAATTGGGCTTTCTAGAGCTGCAGGGAGATAAGTAAATGTGCATACATATCATGGTTAACTTAACACAGAAGACAGCAACACACAAGTTCAATATAGCTACTACCTTGTATTGGTGGTTGGGATTTGAGATCTTCATAAAAAATCTTTTGCATTTCTAGCAGTATCTCTTGGCAATCACCATGGTATGCAGTGTGAGGACCTTGATAGTCCCACAGCAGATCATCATCAGCATCGTCATCATTCATGTGAATGTCGTGGAATGATGATGACTTGTGTTTGATTATTTTATTGAATTCATCCGACACAATGTCCCGGAATGCAGAGTTGACAATATCCAACTGATCCTAAAAGCAAATTGCAAATTCAACAATTACAATTTAGAATTGAATGAAATGAAACGAAGGGAAAAGTGGTTGGAAAAAGGGGAACCTGTGGGTTGGGGGAATGAGAGGGGAACCTCATTTTCCAGAGGAGGCGGGTTCTGTCTTCTCGCACCCTTTTGTGGCAATTATCCCTCAACTGCCAACCAAATCTCACATGTCATTTGTCTCTTATTATCAATCAATCAATCAATCAGCCAATGAATCCCTATTCCCTAACTAACACTAACAGTTAACAGTTAAAGATGACGATGATGATGGTGATGGTGATGATGATGATGAGAAGACAACGAACCTTTTGTTTCCAGAATTGGTAATTGTTGAAATGAGAATCGGATTTGAGGGATGGGCGCGTCGCAGTCGCAGTCGCAGTTCCATTCTGCTTCCCAACTGACTCAGACTCTGCGCCTTCCTCCATCTATTCTCGCGCCAATTGCTTACACGCCCTGCCGCTAGGTAAAGCCAAACAAAGATTGCGATGCAACAGTGAAAAATGAAAATGCCCCCGCAAAAAGTAGTATTGGGTAGGTGGTAATTACTTGCTTTTTCACTGTTTCATCGCCACGTTATTATTTGATAGTTTTGATAATTTTTTTATATTAATTTAATTAATTAACTAGCACAACAATATATTATTATTATTATTATTATTATTATTATTATTATTATTATTATTATCGTATGAAACTTTTTAATATTGGCCATATATACAAATTAAGTTCTAAAAAATAAAGAAAACAATTAGATGGCCAATGTGTGTTTTTATATGGTCAATCTTATAAGACAAGCCTTAAAAAAGATACAATTAGACAGCAAATGTGTTTTTTATATGGTCAATCTTATAAGACAAGTCTTAGAAAAGGCTTGTCTTATAAGACTATTCTAAACGCATTTCTCAAGGTGGCGTTTAGGGTAGATCCCTAATAGATTGGTCTACGACGGAAGACCAATTTGGATTTTACCTGTCATCACATGTAAAACAAGTGTTATCCATATTTGAAGAATAGTCCCCAATAAGATATAAGAATTACAAATTGACCCATAAATTATTGGTAATAATAATTTCATACTTTGTGCCGAATGATGTAAATATTTTATGCCTTAACTGTTTTTCCACTTTACCATTGCTATCCCATTATCAGATCTCGAAGAATTTGAAAACCTAGAAATTGTCCTTACTATGGTGTTGCGGATGGGCCTTTTTAGCCCATGGACCACACGGGTTATGGGCTACCTAAATATATAGGTCCGTTTAAATGCAGTCTTTTTGGCCAGATCTATTTAACCCATCGACGAAGGGGTTTGACCCGTGGGTTGATGGATTGATCTGCAGGTCAATTTTTTTGTGATCTATTTTTTATTTAATTTTAAAAACTTTGATGTTAGTTTTATTTGTTTTTTTAAATTTTTTGATTTTTACTAACGGAAAGACAGGCACTGTCATGTCCGTCTATCCTTTTTTTTTTGGGCTTAACAATATGGTTTAGTGGCCATTTGTTTGAGATTCACAAATGGACGTTGGAGGCCAAACTCGATTTTGGCAAAAAGGTGAGGCGTTTGGTTCCCAAACGTGGTAGGTAGGAATTGATTCTGGGTGGGTAGAATTGATTTTGATGGAAGTAAGAACCTACTAGCTTTTCCGTTTGCCAAAATCAATTCTGGATGTGAGACCCACACAATTCTTTATATTTACACATTAAAATTGATTCTACCCTTATTATCCAAACACAATCAATTCTTCTAAACACACTTTTAAAATATTATTACCAAACACAAATCAATTCTTTTCAACATAATTTTTTTAAAATCAATTCTTCAAACACAATTCTATCAAACACAATTCTACCAAAATCTAAAACAAACAGACTCTTACTATCAATGACAAATAGATAAATTTTAATTTTAAAAATTCAGTTCTATAAACTCAATAATAAAGTAAAAAGTAAAACATCAAAATAAGTAGTTATTATTTTCCTCAATAATAAATGGAGGTACATAAGTTAATTAATTACTTTTATTATTCTTTATTGTGTAGTAAACAAGACGGTTAAAAAAATTTAAGTTTAGGTAATTTTTTAATTTTTAATAGTCCAGTGTGCAATCCGTGATATCATAATTTTATGACACCCATCCTGCAATTATGTATAAATGTCCAAGAAACCTTGAAGGCAGGTGACCCATCTCTTATCCCAACCGTTGCAGTTAAAACTTATTATATCAATGGCAGAAAATGCAATTGGTCTTTGGTAGACCAATTTAAGGGGGTCTACCCTAAACACATTTCTCAAATAGCTTCTCCCTCTTATTAAAAATGTAGAAGAAGAAGCAGGTGACCCATCTCTTATCCCAATCGTTGCAGTTAAAAATTATTATCAATGGTAGAAAATGCAATTGGTCTTTGGTAGACCAATTTAAGGGAGTCTACCCTAAACGCATTTCTCAAATAGCTTCTCCCTCTTATTAAAAATGTAGAAGAAGAAGAAGAGCTTATTTTCCCGTTTCCCTTCGTCAAAGATCAAAAAGAGCTTATTTTCCCATTTCCCTTCGTCAAAGATCTCCAAAGAAGAAGAAGAAGAAGAAGAAAAGCTTATTTTCCCGTTTCCCTTCGTCAAAGATCTCCAAATTAAAAGCATTGCCAAGATCTTCAATTATTTACAAGAAAATATGACCTGAAATTGTGTTTTTTTACTCTGGATATAATTTGTTTTTGCAATATATCTTTTTGCAGCATCTCTTGGATTAAATAGTTTCACTCTTTTTAAATAGAAAATTATTCTCCACAATCAATTTTTATCCTCAAGAGAAAGACAAGGAAAAAAAACAGAAAAATCAGAGATAAAATGAATAACTTGAAAGGAAAAAAAAAGAAAGAGAAATAATAAATAAAGACAAAATTAATCATTTGGTCTCTTATTATTTTTTATAATAAAGTAATTCTTTATGTTTTTTTTTCAATTATAATTAAGCTTATTTTAAAAACATAAAAAGACCATTTTGTAAAAAAATAAAAAAGATACAAGAGACTAAATGGAAAAACGAAATTAATTTAAAGGTCTAAAAGAGGAATGTTGCCAAAAATAAATGACTATAAAAAGGTGCCATTTAGGGTGGACCAATGAATTAATTGGTCCACCAAACCCCAATGAGATTTTACCTAGGATAGGAGATAGACCCAGTTTCCAGTATTTGCAAAAATGCTAAGAAGAATTATATAATTATAAACTAATATTTACGAAATAGACCACAAAATAATATAAAATTACAAAAATATATCAACTTTTGAAATAATTAAAAAGATGGCAATACAAGTTTATTATATTATTATTATTATTATTATTATTATTATTATTATTAAATTCATTTATTTCTTGTTTTCTCTGTCTCCCTCCCTCTCACCCCCTAGATCTCTCGCTCTTTCTCCCCCGCTCTCTTCCTTTCTCTCTCTCTCTCCCCCTCCCCCTCTCCCACTCTCTCGGTCTCTTCTCCCTATCTCTCTCTTTCCCTCTCCTACTCTCGGTCTCTCCCTTTCTCTCTCGCTCACTCCCTTTCTCTCTCGCCCCGCCCCATTTACATCCCTATCTCTCACTCTCCCTTTCTCTCTCGCTCACTCTCTCTCCCCCTCTCTCGTTCTTTCTCCCTCGCTCTATAACTCTCTCTCTCTCTCAGTCTCTCCTCCCTATCTCTCTCGCTCACTCACGCCCCCTTTCTCTCTCTCTCCCCCTTTCTCTCTCGCTCACTTACTCCCCCTCTCTCTCCCTCTCTCGCTATCTCCCTCCCCTTCTTTCCCTCGCTCTCTCCCCCTTTCTTCCCCCTCTATTAAATATAACAATCAATTGTTAATAACTATTTGTAGTGGAAAAGTTACTTTTATACCTATATATGCTTGTGTTAATGCTCACTCTCCTTTTTATTCATTTTTTTGGGTTTTCTCAGATGTAAAGCTTTCACCTTTTATTTGATTTATTTCCAGATAGTAGTAGGACTCCACGAACGTGCATCTAGGGTGTGGGTGGTGGGAGAGGAAGGGGAGGGAAGAGATTGGTTTAAGTTGGAGAAGGAGGAGGGAGGTGGACGTGGGGAGGAGGGAGGAGAGAGAGAGAGAGGGGAGGAGAGAGGAGAGAGAGGGGATTGACATGACATCCTACATCGCAATGTTTCTAGCCACAAGTGTTGACTATGCTCAAAAAATGACACATCAACAGTCAACTCACTTAAATGACTAAAATAAAAAATATATAATAGAGACCAAAAAAATTTTACTAAATTTTAATGAGTAAAAATAAAATACCCCTATATTATAGAGACAAAAAAACATATTTAAACCAAAAAAAATTATCATCAATTTCGTTTTTTAATTATGGGATTTATTTGGGTAAAAGTGTAATTTCATATAATTATGTGGGTTATTTCTCAATTCTCGATCTTTATTTACTATATTCTACAAACCCCTTTCTGTAATTACATGTAACATTTTCAAATACCAATCCAATGGGTAACCCCCCTTAAATCCTGACTGTCACTTTTAAATATTATTATATCCTTGGGTGAAAACCCATTGGGGTTTGGTGGACCAATTAATTCATTGGTCCACCCTAAATGGCACCTTATAAAAAATGGTAAAAAAGTGAACACCATTGGAGATTCTTAACTTCTTTTTGGTGGGTCTATTTATGCCATATCAGATTTAAAAATTCTACCCATTTTTTACTCTAATAGTGCAATTCTTTAAAAACTTAAAATGGAATCTCACAAATAGTTTTTTAGTCATTTAACAAAAAACTATTCTCCCCCTAAATATCAATTCGGTCTTCTTCAATAATAAATCCAATAAGAACTAATTCTTATCAAATAAAAACTCTTAAATTGGTATAGATGGTTAGATTTTTTGCTCATATTAACTATGACTTGGTTCAAATCATAAATTCTCCCAGAGTAAACTATATGTAAATTTTACCGTAAATTTCTGTTGAGATTAATGATTCTTAATCTTGCATAAGGTGTGCCTCACCTCATGTAAATTTTAATGTTATCGAGAAAAAACTCCTATATGGTCCAAGAGGGAGGTATATAATCTGTGCTCTGGTTTCATCCGGGATGACCCGATCTAGCTATGGACCTTAATTATGAATTACTATAATAATTAATAATCTATCTCTATCACTTGTGGTCAAAGGAAAGGACGACGTGTTCTCTCTCTCTCTCTCTCTCTCTCTCTCGGGTTGCTGTAACTCGGAATTGTAACTCTCCTCTCCTCTCTCTCTCTCTCTCTCTCTCTCTCTCTCCTCTAAGAAGACGAAGACGAAGTGGTTAGAGGGTGAGGGAGAGAGGGATGCTAGAAAACCTTCCGTCAGCGGAATCGGCCACAGTGGTGAAGCGCTATGCTCCACCCAATCAGAGGTATTGTCT
The DNA here is from genome assembly GCA_030159175.1 of Glycyrrhiza uralensis. NCBI lineage: Eukaryota > Viridiplantae > Streptophyta > Magnoliopsida > Fabales > Fabaceae > Glycyrrhiza > Glycyrrhiza uralensis. The sequence goes on from BRZY01000005.1 coordinate 56,002,569, forward strand.
CGTCTTCCGTTGCCTGCCCACCCTTTTGCTTTTTTTCTTTTTATTTTTTATTTTAAAAATGTTTATTCTTGTGCAGGAACCGTTCCACCAACAGGCGCAAATCTTCATCTTCTGGTCAGTTCCCAATCAATCTTGATTCTTTTTTGGGCCCGCGCTCTTCATCTTCCCTGCCCTATCATTTTTCTCTTGATTTTCCGAAATGGGAACGAACTTGTCAATGTCAAAGAAAGAAAGAAATTTAGTTTCACGAGTGGCACAATGGAGTTGAGCCCTTCCTTATTAGCTGCATAACTCCCAGTTCCCATTGCAAATTCTATTCGCTATATAGAGAATGGATGTAAAGTAGATAAGTTAAATCCGGTTCCTACTTCCTACCCTGTCACTTGCCCCGATCTCGCTCTCTGCTCCTTCTCGTAACCATCTTAAGCATGTGCATCATTAGACTTCATTTTGAGCCATATCAACAACCCAAAAAAATAAGATGGTTATGTGATAAATGGAACAAATCTTGAAACAAACCACAATGGAGTTGTGGCTAAATTTTAAGTACTAGGTGGGACACTAAAATCGGAACTTACAAACCACAGGGTGAGCAACTGAGTTTTAACCCATAATAACTAAACTCTTAACAATTCGCAGAAATCTCAACAAACTCTTTCTTTGATCCTTTTGCTGCCTATATCCACTAGGGAATTATGTTCAACTATGCTGCTATGCAAGAGAAAGAATAAAGTTTTAATGGAACTTCCTAATCCAATCCAGAGATGAAAAAATGTAAACTTTGGACTTTGGAGTTGATTTCATCTAGGTAAATGTTTTCGATTTTGAAAAGAACAAAAATATTCATTTCAGTGACAGTCCTAAATGAACAACTATACATTTCCCATTTACACAATTGCCAGTGAGCAATGGCAAAGCTTTTGGCCCATTTGCTTCTAGTTCCTGTTTTATTTGGTTGTTTCTAATTTCTACATGTCTGTTGGTTTCTATCAAATTCTGTAGACCGGCCTGATCGAACAAACAGTGTTGGGAGTGATTTAGAAAAGAATCAAGTTGCTTCTTCAAGAAATATTCAAGTTCCAGATCATGGAGAGGCTGGTAGCAGTAATCTTCTTAATGAGAATCATTATTCAAGATTCATAGCTTTAGAAGGGTGTAGTAGCAGTGCAGCTTCCCAGCTTCTTAATGATCGTAAGTATACCCTGACTTTTGCTTGAGAGAACTTGCATATGTTGGGTTATTACATATTCTTTACTCTGATGATTTCTATAATTCTTTAGGTTTCTTATTAGAATGTTTTGAGTATCTGACAAATTACACATACGGTCAATTAGTTTACATGGGATTGAGACGCATGTATATCATGATGGTTTGTTTGAACTTGTCGGTGGAAAAGGGATGCCTAAGGCCAACTTTTAGTTTTATTTAACATGGTTTGTGCTCATTAATTCTCAATGAATTCCAAGAGTATATTTGTCTGTGTCTATTGAGTTAGTTTCCTTAACAAATGATCACCAACTCCCAAGTCTGAATTTATCGCTGTCTTCTGTATTTTAACTATTTGCTCTCCATAACACAATTTAAATTTATTGGATTACAGAGCGAAAGGGAGAGGTGGGTAGGGCATAAGTTGTTCATTTACTGTTATCTGTCTGTTATGTCCATATCCATGGTTAACATTACCTGATATCTCTGTTGGCTATGAATATCTATTTCCAGGTTGGACAGCTGCAATACAGTTCTACAATAATCCCAAAGATTCATCTGGTTAGTGGGGCAACCCCCAAAGATGACAAACTTTTCCATTTTATGAATAGTGTCCACTTTGTTTCTAGTATTTAGTTGTGATGGAACTCATACTTGTTTTGTATGTCTCAAGTTTTTGGTGAATTGAGTTGAGGTCATCAGTGAAATTATGAAATGATTCAGATTTCAGACTAACTAATGTTTCTATAATTGACCAGTTTTTTTGCATGTTTGGCTGGCAGTTTCTTGTGAGGGTAATTACATTTTTATATTGAATTTGCAAATGGAAAGGGAATAAAGAAACAAGTACTGTTAACTCCATTGCAATCTGGGATCTTGCCAAGCTCATTTGACTTGATGACTTTTCTTCCTTTCCTAGTAATTTCTTCTATCCAATAACCAAAACCAAATATCTTACTCATGTAATAAATATGCATGGTCTGGTGATTTTGAAACATCTAATTAAAGTTGTTAATTATTAATTGGATGGATCTTGTGTATCTTCCCTGATTATGACCATCACCTACTATAAATTTGGTAATTAGATGTGTACAAAAGTGGTCTATTACATAGTTGAGATACTTACGACTTACAAGACTTTGGTGGCTCTAATCAAGTAACTAAAAAATGTCGTTCTTGGCTTATACACTTGTAACTAGTGTTTAATAATATATTTTTTTCAACGGGTCTACATCTCAACCACATGCAGTATCAGTAATTTAGCCTTTTATTTTCATGATAATTACACTTCGTCCAAGTATTTTGATGTAGTTCAAGTTGAGGAATCATTTAGTCATGGATATCATTATTCTTTCATCAATGCATCATTCTTTAAATAGCCTTTTGGTGTTGACACTATTAGTTTCTATATTGCTGTTGGGATGTCTTGTTTAACCATTTTCTCACATTTGTGAGCATCTGTTATATGGATAACTGATATCATGAATGGCCTTGGTGGATTCAGTGATAATAAATTATGTGCTGGATATGAACTGTTAGGTATGGGCAAGATATCTGCTTTTTAATTATCTTTTCTTACCACTATCACATTTCAGAAAAGCCAGTTATGTATTCGGGTGGGACATCAGTTTGGACTCAGGTCAGGCTCCCTCATCAGGTAAGCTTTGTATCAATCTCCTTTCCCCTCCCTCTTGCCTTCTAAATTCTAATGTGATATTTTAATATTTATACTTATTTCCCCTCAGATTATGTCCCCAGCTGCAAGTGCTTCCTCTTCTGTGTCACAGCTGGACTTCCTGGGAGAACTTCATCGCCAAATGCACAGTGCCAATCCTAGTTTCAACGCCTGATGATGGCTGACATGGAATGGATTATATAATAATGTTATTGACTGAATCTGGATTTGCTGAATGCTTTAATTAAGAACTCTTCGATGCTCAGTTGTCAGCTACCTGTTGTTTGTGATTTTGTGACGTTGGTTTGTCAAACTCTTTATGTAGTGTGTTTAACTGAAAATCACTGTATGGACCACTCCTGTGTACGTGTAAATTGGGATGTCATCCATTCAGGATTTATATTTAAGGATTTACTCTGTATGCTTGCTAGTATTAGTTTTCATACTTTAGAGGCATGGTGTGACATTTTCTTTTGTAGTAAAAATTGAAGAAACTAAAAAGCTAAAATTCATGATATAACCCACCCACATGAACTGACATGTTTGTGCTTATCCTCAGCCTGGTTTCTTGTCTGTATTTGTTTTAGAAAAATAATTTCTTTTATTTAATATTTGAAAAATAAAAACGAAAAAGCAACTATTATTATTATTTATTATTATTTAAAAGTAATAGTAAAATCCTTTCAATATTTTGTTTCGTGTGAGATAGCAACAAAATAGAAAGATAACATAAATTAGGTTTTAGAATGACATAGGGCATAATTGTATTTTTGCATTATAAAATATTTCCCCCAACATCAACATGGGAATCTTGGATTCTCATCTCCTCGGTGGGAATGTTTTTTTAGGAAAGCATGGATAGAAAACATTCCTAAGAATGTTAATTTTTTTTAAAAAAAAAGTCATACCAAACACGATAATGGGTACATTTGGATTGACTTATGTAGAGTTTATTTGTGTTTTATCTATTGACTTAAACACTTGTGATACTATTTGATAGAATTTATGGAAATAGTTAATGACTGATTTATTTTCATAAACTTTTCAGAATAACTTATCAAAATAGCTTATAACTTATATGAAGTTAGTTTAATCATATTTTTATCGATTATAAATTTAATTAAATTTGATTTCAAAATATACATATATATATATATATATATATAATTAAATTTAGGGTTAAATATGTTTTTGGTCCCTTATTTTTTAGTAATTTTTGTTTTTAGTCCCTTAAAAATAAAATGCATCTTTTTAGTCTTTCGTTTTTAAAAATGTTCACTTTTAGTCCATGGGGCTATATTTTTAATTTAAAAAATATTTTCTAAATTTGTATTTTAACCCTCCCAAATCCTAATTATCACCTTAACCCTCTTTTCCTTCTCCTCCCCCTCTCTCGATGAATAGAGGCCATAAAGGAGAGGTAGCCATGGGAGGAGCTCCTCGCAGCCAAGAAGGGAAGCTTCACGCAGCCAAGAAGGGAAGCTTCACGCAACCAAGGGAGGCTCCGTGCACAACCACTGGAAGGAGGCGGCCATCGTGACCGCACAAGGAGGAGAACGACAGAGAGGCCACATCTTGTGGCGGCTTCGAGGGAGGATGCCGAAACTACTCCTAATGGGTACGGGGGGCCGCGATGGTTGGAGATGTCGCAGTGTTGAAGGGGGAGGGGGAGGGGGAGGGAAGGGGAAGGGGAAGGGGGTAAAGTGAGAATCAGACTTTAGAATAGGTCAAAGTATAAATTTAGAAAATACTATTTAAATTTAAAATATAACCCCAGGGACTAAAAGTGACATTTTAAAAAATAAGAGACTAAAAATACGGGTTTTGTTTTTGAGAGACTAAGAACAAAAATTGCTAAAAAATGAGAGACCAAACACATATTTAACTCTTAAATTTAAATATTTATATTTTATTTAAATTTGAAAATATTTGTGGAATTTGTTGAAATATAATGAAACTTTGAAATGAAGCGAAAGCAAGAGATTGGAAGAGAAAGGACAAGAGTGGGGGGTTGTCGTGGAGTGCTTCCTTATCTTGATTATTATTTCATCAAACTATAACGAAACCCAGTGGCAGTGGCAGCCGCATAAGAGAAGAGAAGAGAAGAAATGGTGGTTGGGCAAGCGGTGCTGCTTAGCGTTGGGGTGAGAGTTGGAGTGACACCCACACACCTCGTGCCCTTCTCTTCTTTCCGCCGCCCCTCTTCTGCCTCCGCAAACCAGGAACAGGAAGACTCAACCACACCCACAAGCAGTACCAAACCGAAACCACCATCATCGAGTTTCGGAAGACTAAAAGCCCAGCAAGTGAAGGCTCTCATACACAGAACCAAGCAGCACCAAAGGCCCTCTCTCCAAGATGAAGATGATGCTGATGATAGACGTTTCAGGGGATGGGGTGATACGGATCCCACTCCCACTCCCAATCCCAATCCCCAATCTCACTCTCAGAACCAACACCAACACAGGAAACCCAAATCACCAGTGCTGCCGGTGCTCGACAACAACTTTTTCAGTCTTAACTCCTTCAAAGACATAGGCTGCTCCGACAACATCCTTCAATCCCTGCTAACCCAGTCCTTAACGCGCCCTTCCCACATTCAGGTAATCGACTCAACTTAACCAGTAAAGCCTAGTCAGCAAAAACAATGTAAGAACAAATAGGGAACTGATTCTGAGCCAATGCTGCCTGCACATATAACACGTCATGTCACTGGTATTAACAGGATCAAATTACCAAAGCCTCGAATCCACTATATATGTTATGTTATATATTGTAATGTAATTGTAACTGAGCTTTGTGGTGAATAATTTGATTATATGTAGGCCATGGCATTTGCTCCTGTTACTGGCGGAAAGACTTGTGTCATAGCTGATCAAAGTGGTTCTGGAAAGACATTGGCTTATCTTGTGCCAATAATTCAGCGTCTTAGACAAGAAGAAGAACTAGAAGGACGTAATAAGTCCTCTTCACAAGCTCCTAGAGTGGTTATACTGGCACCCACAGCTGAGTTAGCTTCTCAGGTACAATGCAGTTTATATTCTCAATGTGATTCTATCTCATTCCCCCCCCCCCCCTCCCCCCCTTTTTTTTTACTCTATTTCTTGTTTGATGCAGAGAAAGTACATTAAAAAGTTAGATGCTAATCATGTGGCTTCTTTATACATTAAGAATCATGTTAAATATATAACAGAAAGGAAGACTAGAAAATAAAATAAAACTAAAAGGGAAAGAGCTTTGCTCCTAGATCATTTCTAAAGAAACTTTGATTGGAATTCCTATCAGTAAAAGTATGAATCCTGTATTTCTGTATTGAAATAATGAAGTACAAGAAAGAGCAAGAGCTCCCAAGCCATCCTCTAGGCTCCCAACAACTGAAAATTACGTTCTGCTTAATGCCGACTGGCTCTCCCTCATCTGCATAAAACAAACTTATATCTCCATAACTAATTTCCCCCTTCCATTATTACCTTTTCTCGCTTGGAAACTAAAGACCCCCGCTTCTTGGGCCTTCGGGGGGGTAGGTCAACCATTTGTCTGCACAAGCTCAAGTTTAGAAAAAGATGTGTTTGGAGAATGGTATAACTGTTGTTTGTCAATCTGTTACTTGTAGGTTTTAGATAATTGTCGGTCAATGTCAAAATCTGGGGTTCCATTCAAATCTATGGTTGTCACGGGTGGCTTTCGGCAAAGAACTCAATTGGAAAATTTACAGCAGGGCGTTGATGTCTTAATAGCTACACCTGGCCGTTTTTTGTTCCTAATGAAGAAAGGCTTCTTGCAGTTAACGAATCTAAAATGGTAAGCCTTGGTCTTTTTCCACATCTTCTATTGTGTCAGATTTATCATTCAACGAGCAGTTATGTAACTGATTTCCATTGGTATATTCTGATTTAGTTCATGCAACTTGTAACAGTTAAATACAAGTCAGTATAACTAATGCTTTGGTCCTTGGAACTGCATAGTCTAGTAGCTGGAGTCAATGTATCTTTGTAATCTTTGATCACATATTATCACATGGAGACAAGGACATGATTTTTAATTGTCATTTACCAAAGAAAAGTACTAGATTTCCATGCCCTTTCCTTCCCCCACCATGTATATCCGTCCACATCAATGGTAGAATTTATCTTAACAATAATTTGTTGCAGTGCTGTGTTGGATGAGGTAGATATACTCTTTGGTGATGAGGACTTCGAAATGGCTCTTCAATGCTTGATCAATTCTTCACCGGTTGACACACAATATTTATTTGTGACTGCAACTTTACCAAACAATGTTTACAGCAAACTGGTGGAAGTTTTTCCCGACTGTGAAATGATAATGGGACCTGGTATGCACCGAATAAGCTCTCGCCTTGAAGAGGTTAGGTTTCAGTTGCAAACTTCTTTTCCTTCTGTTTTATTTTTCTTCGACAGAAGTAGCATGAATTAATATTAGAAAACATATTCCCTGAATTTGCTGACTGAATTTGTTGTTGTTGTACTATGAGAAAACAATTGGCTTAACTCCTTTTGTCTCCTTCGTAAGATTTAAATTGAACTGTAAATTACTCTTGAGCTTTATATACTTAGTTCTATACCATTGCAAATGGTGCTACTGCTTCTAAAAATTATAAAACTGGTATGGCAGACCTGTATTGTATTCTTAGATTGCTGGCTGGGATATTCTGGTGTGTACAGGCCTTGCGGGATATAATGACCTGTACATACCACTATAATGCAAATATTAACTGAATTCCGCGCCATTGTTTTGAGTAACCAGTTTCCGTGTAAGTGGGTGTGATGGTTATTTTCTTGTTTGTTCAGATTCTAGTAGATTGCAGTGGGGAAGATGGACAAGAGAAAACTCCTGACACAGCATTTTTGAACAAGAAAGCTGCTCTTCTGCAGCTTGCGGGGGAAAGTCCTGTCCCAAGAACTATTGTGTTCTGTAACAAAGTATTCTGAATTCTTACTTTCTGGACTTATATTTTATAATTTTTTATTACCGTTGCACTTTTTGTTCTTTCTCTTTCTTATTTGGTATAATTCTCCAAAAATAAATTGCAGATTGAAACATGCAGAAAAGTTGAAAATGCATTAAAACGTATTGATAAAAAAGGAAGTCGCATACAAGTTCTACCATTCCATGCTGCCATGACACAAGAATCACGACTTGCCAGTATGAAAGAGTTTGCACGTCCTCCATCAAAATCAATCTCCCAGTTTATGATCTGCACCGACAGGTAGTTATCTGTTTTAGCTGACTCGTTAGTTATGGCTGTTCAAAACCTTGTCTTTCTGTTGTTTTTTATTGTAGTTTTTACTTGCTTGATGAATTATGTTTGTGTGATACAAGTGAGTCATTATGGTAACTTGTGACAGAGCATCACGGGGGATTGACTTCGCCGGAGTGGATCATGTCATACTCTTTGACTTCCCACGTGAACCAAGTGAATATGTACGGCGTGTTGGAAGAACAGCCAGAGGTGCGAGGGGACAGGGCAAGGCATTTATCTTCGTGGTTGGGAAGCAAGTATCTCTTGCACGCAAAATAATGGAAAGAAATCGGAAGGGTCACCCACTACACGATGTTCCTTCGGCTTATGTATGAGCTGATGAGGTAGAAAGTTGAGTTGAATTGAGTGGTTGGAAATGGAAAGGGTGCTCTTCTCTCAAGTCTCAACTCAACTGGGACTGACAACAACTGTCTTCTGGAGCATTGAAACATGCATGGCAGCTCTGCCTAAGAATCACGTTTCTCATCCATTCTAAGCTACCTGCACATCCATTCTCAGTCAGCTTATAGTGAGACTACCACACATAGGTGGTGGTTTGCAAATTGCAACGTTCCTCGTAGCAAAAGCAAGAGCTACATTAATTACCAACATCAGTTTAGATTGTGTTTGTGGCTTAGGAATTGCATTCCGAGGAATGAGATTCCTAGAATTTTTTTTTTATTTTTTTTTGTCAAATATGAGATATATTGAAAAAGGACAAAAACCAAACATTACACAAAAGGGACCTGAATACATAGACTCATAACAGATATGCTATAGCTAACTCATACATAATAAACCCCAAGCTATGCTCTGGATGAGCCTAAACAGCTCTCAATTGCCCAACTAACAGCAAAGGAAAAACACAGCGAACAAAAACAAACAAAAACAACAAATTGAAAAGGAAAAACAAAGACACAGCCTAACACACAAGTCTAGTCCACCAAAGACATGAAAAAAGATATTCTTGAGTGGGATGAGTTTGACCCATTTGGGGCACCCAAAACCTTCGGTCTCAACATATTTGCTTACATGTCAAAATCCAGTCATCACACAACCAGAGCCGGCGGCCCAACAGTCCACAGGCAAGGCGGTGAAATAAATATTTATTTTCATGTTTAGTTCTTTTTTTTGGGCCAACCATGTTTAGTTCAAGTGAAATAAAAAAAAAATACAACAAGTGAGATAAGTTTGTAAATAAGTTAAATAGGTTATTATCCAATATCTAACGACAAGTTCTTGCCAAACCCAGCAAATGTTTGATTTAAAAATAAATTTAGTAACTTTTTTAAAATTATAAACGCTAATTATTTTATAACAAACTAATCCAAATACATCTCATAAAAAAAAAACTAATCCAAATACACGTACTTTAAATAATTTTTTCTAGAAATAAATTGTACCAAAAATTTAATTTAAAATCCTTTAAAATAGAATTAATTTGGATTTCAAAATTTAAAATATAACTTTTAGTGAAAAAAAAATCTACGTTTATTTTATTTAACTGTAATTTTTAGCAATTTGAATAAATTGAATAAATTTGAATAAAATAAAATAATATAGTTAAATATAATAACATTATTAATTATTAATTACAGTTAAATAAAATAAAAAAAATAATTAAGATACATGAACTTAATTCTACGTTTATTTACGTAGATTCTGCGAAAATTAAGGAGGCTTATTAAGTGCGCGAATTGCAGTAGTAGAAGTTCCCCATCCTGGAGTGGACGGACGGAGAAAGCGTAAGCATCATCTTGGGTTTCATGCTCGCTACCTTTCAACAATGGCGGTTTCGTCGACAGTTGAGTTTCGGTACTTTGTTCATTCTGCTTTCCTTTCGATTATTATTCATCGCCGTTTAGTTGATTTTCTTTATTTCCGGAGGAGAATTCATAACTTTGCTGTTACCGAAGAGGTCCTCTTCCGTTTTCCTATTTTATGTGCTTTGTTACTTTATATTAGTTGAACTTCAGTTTTATTACTGAGTGATCCACGGATTCTTTATTAATGATCATCCGAAGAATGGAGTTTGATTATAGATTGTGATCTTGTACTCCATCTTCCCTTATAATGACATTTTTGTTTCTTTGGTATCAAAATGAATGAATTAATGAATGCAACGGCAGATATTCACCCGATAATGTTAATTTTCTCATATATTAAAACTCATTTTAATTGCTTAACGGAAGCATGAATTACTTATTACATAATTATTCTTCCTATGAAGATATCATATCACACATATATATATATATATATATATATATATATATATATATATATATATATATATATATATAAAAGTGAGGTATAGGTTTTATGTTGTTTTTTTTTTGACAAAAGCAAACTTATAGCATTTCATTCATAATAGTTTTAGCAATACAAGGAGGAGCTAGATGGTATGTCTGAGTAACATCCATCAAGAGATCCCTAGAGGCTAAAACATGAGCAACCGTATTTGCCTTTCTAGAGGCAAACACTACATTAAAATTCAAATGAGCTGATAAAATAAGATTACAATTTGTAAGAATAAGACCCAACTCGGTATTATCAAACTGTGATTGATGAAGCTTGTCCACAATTACCTTGCAATCACTTTCAAAAATAACTTGCTGGAAATTGAGATCATCAACCCACTTGAGAGCATGTAACAGACCAAGCGCTTCACCCTCCAGTGTTGACAATTTTCCTTCAAAGCGTCGAGTTCTGGCCAGCAAAAAATGTCCATGTTCATCCCGAATACACCATCCAAAGCCAATATGTCCAGCAGCTTGATTAAACCCAGCATCGATATTAACTTTAACATACCCTGTCGGAGGCTTTATCCAAATAGCATGTGGCTTTGTAACAGTGTGTTGAACACTCGCAGAGCTTGACTGGGTAGTCCTAGAATTATAGAAGGTCCACTCCTTGTAGAAAGAAAGAGCACGTCCAGCCACAATTGAAGGTTGCGAGTCTTTGCTCTCCCAAAGCATTTCATTTCTATTTTTCCACAGACTCCAAACACCCACTGCAAAGAGACTTGCCTGTTCATGTGTCATGGTAGCAATAACTTTGAAAAAAAGGTCTCTAAACCCATGTGCATGTAGCAAAAGTGGGCTAATAATGTCCCAAAGTTGCAAATGCCGCCAGCATTGCTCTGCGCGAACACAGGTGAAGAAAAGATGAAAACAGTTCTCAAACTCATTGGGACAGAAAAGACAAGTACTTGGGCATTGGACTCCTTTCGTCTGGATGCGAGTTCTAGTTGGAAGAACGTCCCTGCATGCTCGCCAAATACAAGCTTTGACCCTGGGTGCAACCTTGAGATCCCACAGAGCATTCCAATCTCCTTCCACCCGCAAGTGTGGCTTTGGAACAATCTTATCATAGCAGATTCTATATCCAGATTTCACAGTATAATTACCATTAGGAGTGAAACGCCAAACCAACTTATCCTCTGCTTCACAATCAATCAAGGGAACTTGCCTCACCTTTTCACAATCAGCAGGTGACAATAGATGCTACAGCAACTCCAAGTTCCACTGCTGTGTCCCCTCTTCTCTAAGATCATGAACACACAAGCTTTCCAAACCATCAATAGGCACGGTCTGTAAATAACGCCCATCGTCACGAAGCCAAGGTTGGTTCCAAATATTAATGCGGCTTCCATCACCCACACGCCATCTAACCCCTTCTCTCAAAATCGCTTGGGCGCTCCACACACTACGCCAACAGTAGCTTGGATTATGCCCCAAGTTTGCATTAAGGAAATCACATTGGGGAAAATACTTTGCTTTGAACACTTTAGGGACCAACGCCTCAGGATCATCCACAAACCGCCAACCTTGTTTAGCCAAAAGGGATAAATTAAATACTTGCAAGTCTTTGAAGCCCATCCCTCCATCCTCCTTCCTCATGGCAAGCCTCTCCCAAGAAAGCCAATTTATCCCTCTAGTGGTTCTATTCTTTGAGCCCCACCAGAAAGAATTAATCATCTTCTGCAACTCATCACACATAGTCTGAGGTAGCAAATAGATGCCCATACAGTAAGAAGGGATAGCCTGTGCCACTGATTTAATTAACACCTCCCGTCCAGCTTTGGATAGGCTTTTACTGCTCCAAGAATTGATACGCTTCCAGACTCTATCCTTAATAAAGGAAAAAACACCTTTCTTGTTGTTAAAATCAATTTACGAGTATATAGAATCATTAGGGAAAAGCAATAATAATTAAACATGGAATCCATAGTTATAATTATCTACTATATAAGATGGTATTTAAATATTCAATTTGTTCACTATGGAATTTTCAATTTATTGCCCGGAGAAATTGTACAAATCCTAAAGTTTTCCGTGCTTAAATCTTCATTAATTTGTAGTTCTTATGATTATTGTAAATGTTTTATGGTATTATTATGCATTGGATTGTACTTGTATCTTATTAAGGTTGTAATTTTTTGTCCTGATACTCTCCATTTCAGATACTGTGACAGAAATGGTTTCTCCATTAGTTGACGGTCTGTTATCATGGAGATTGACCTTGAGCTGCCTATATGTGAGGATGAGAAGCTTGATATTGAATATAATGGAAATGCTGTTGCTGATACTGCATGTGACACACATGTTGAGGTGCAAAGCAGTAATTCTTCTTCAATGACCGAACACTATAAGGAAGATTTGAGTGAAAATGCTTTCTGTTGTCAGGATCAGGTGGATTTGAATTCCAATCAGGTGGATGCTATTGATAACACTCTCTTTAAAGAGCCACAAAATGGCTTGGAATTTGAATCTAAGGAGGCTGCTTATTCTTTCTACAGAGCATATGCCCGCTCTATGGGATTTGGTATCACGATAAAAGCCAGTCGACGCTCGAAAAAGTCTGGTAAATTCATTGATATTAAAATTGCTTGTTCAAGATTCGGAAACAAGCGTGAGTCTGGTACAACTGTTAATCCACGACGATGTATAAAGACAGACTGTAAGGCTGGCATGCATATGAAGAAGAAGCTAGATGGCAACTGGATCATATACAATTTTGTAAAAGAGCACAATCATGAGATCTGTCCAGATGATTTCTTCAGGGGGCAGATCAAACAGACAAGCAATGTAGCTTGTCAGAAGAAGGGTATGTATTTGGCTCTAGATGAGGGAGATGTACAGGTGATGATTGAATACTTTGTGTCTATGCAGGGTGAGAATCCCAACTTCTTCTATGCAATAGACCTGGATAAGAATAGACATTTGAAAAGTGTATTTTGGGTTGACTCAAAGGGCAGACTTGATTACCAACATTTCCATGATGTTGTTTTGATTGACACTTTTTACATGAAAAGCAAATATAAAATTCCTTTTGTTCCTATTGTGGGAGTCAACCATCACTTCCAGTACATTTTACTTGGATGTGCACTGGTTGGAGAGGAGACCGTTTCAACTTTTATATGGTTAATGCAAACATGGCTCAAAGCAATGAGTAGCCTGCCCCCAAAGGTGATTATCACAGACCAAGATCAATTCTTGAAAGAAGCTGTTGTAGAAGTGTTTCCAGATACACACCATTTTTTCTGTCTATGGCATATTTTATGTAAAATCACCAAGAGTTTGGGTTATATCATAAATCAAAATAATAATTTTATGGAAAAATTTAAGAAATGCATTCAACATTCTTGTTCAGATGAGCAGTTTGAAAAGAGATGGTGGAAACTTATCAGTAGATTTGGACTAAAGGACAATGAATGGGTTCAATCATTGTATGAAGATCGTAAAAAGTGGGTGCCTACATACATGCAGGATGTTTCTTTGGCTGGACTGTCAACAACTGTAAGGTCTGAAAGTACGGCCTCATCCTTTGACAAGTATATCAGTGCTGATTCTACATTTAACGAGTTTATTGAACAGTATAAAGTTTTCTCCACATACAGTTTTGACATGGAAGCCAAAGCTGACCTTGAAACAAGACAAAAGAAACTTGCATTAAGATCTCTATCACCCTTTGAGAAGCAGCTATCTACAATTTATACAGATGCCATATTTAGAAAAATTCAGTTGGAGATATTGGGAATGGTGTCTTGTTGTCTCCGGAAGGAAAAAGAAGACGGAGCAAATATAACATTTCTTGTTGATGATTTTGAAGAGCAAAAGAAATTTATTGTTTCTTGGAATGAAGCAGATTTGGTTGTCTGTTGCTCATGTCATTTATTTCAATATAAAGGTTTTCTATGCAGACACGCAATACTTGTCATTCAGATGTCTGGTGTAAACAACATTCCATCTCATTATATTTTGAAACGATGGACAAAAGATGCAATGGCCAATCAATTTGTTGGTGACATAATTAGCAGGACTGCTCGAGTGCAACGTTTTAATGACCTTTGTAGGCGGGCTATTGTATTAAGTGAAATTGGGTCTTTATCTAAAGATTCTTACCATATTGCATCTCAGGCATTGGAAGAAGTCTATAAACATTGTGTAAAAGCAAACAATTCTGCTAGAAGCACTTTAGAGCCCAACAAGTTGTCTCTTAATGATTTTATTGATGTTGAAGAGAATTATGGCTGCCACAGGACAAAGTCTACTAAGAAAAGGAAGTCATGTAATAAAATGGTTAGTTGATGAACGACCATTTGGTGATGCTAGAACTTATTTTGACTTGTGGTAAGTGGTGGGCATTCTTAAACAGATTTTGTATATTACAGGAATGCTCTGATCTAGAAAGAAGCAATATCAAGATGTTGGACGGCTTCAGAAAAAGGGTTTGTCACATGTTGCATTTTCCCCCTTGTCTTGCATGAATGATTTTCTGAGCTCCTACATGCTCACATTTTGTAGGATCTTCAGTGGTCTTTTATGTGCAGGAACAGAGAATTTCAAGAGCACAGGACTTTGATAATCGTTACGTTTCTCAACAAGACATGCAAACAGTGGTATGGGATATTTCTGAGACCGAGATTGTCCATGAACATATACAATTACAGTACTGTAATAGTTACAATGTTTCTTAGATGTTTACTCTTCTTTAATTTCTACTCTATTCCTTTGGGTACATAAATAAGATAGTTTTGCTTTTGTTCTTACAGGATTTGGATTCTAGAGCTTCAACTCTTGATGGCTATTATGGGACTCAATGGAATGATCTTGTAGACGTATTCTCTAGTCTTTTTGATACTTGGTTTTTAGTAGGATTGATTGCAATGTTTAAATTAATTAATTGGTGTTTGCACTTTTTAAAGGCACAGCTGAACTCTGTTTCTGTCGTGCATGATGAATATTATAGCAGTCAACAGGCTATTTTGGGGCTGGTAGGGCGCATTTTCTTTTCCTAAGCTCTTGTTTCGAGAGATGTTTATGGATCTCATACATTGTCCTGATCTTCAGGGGCAATTGCATTCTGTGCCAAGCCGTGGCCCACATTATGGGATGCAGCACAGCATGCAAGGACTGGTAGTGGGTTATGGCTTACATCTTGAAGCAATATGGCTTAATAGTTTAGATCCGTGATACTCAGCTTCTGCTGGTTTGTTTTTGCAGCTTCAGGGACAGCTTACATTCAGAACGCCAACAGTGCATGGGTGCTTTGACCTTCAAGATAGTCTAGACGATATGGTACGTGCTTACATGACTCAGTTCTGATTTGCATTTTAATTTCCACTGCGAAGTATATTCATGAGATATGATTTTGCTTCAGGAACAACCACCTATTAGGACCTCACAGTTCCATGGCATTCCATCAAAGCAACTAGATGTTGATAAATCACTTTCCTAATAGCTGGAACCTGCAAGGGTACCGTTTCTTTTCATGTCAAAATATAACGTTATAATATGCATATAAGTGATATATATTAAACTATTTTGAAAGCTCTTTTGCCTGGGGAGTTGGGCAAAATTGCACTCGAGAAAAAAGTAATGCCAAAAACTGAGAAAACATAGCTTCCACTACACACCTATGTGTACCTAAAAGCTTAAACTTACTTCAACGAAGAAAAAGCTTGCACTTAGATCCGGAGCCTACCGTTTATGGTGGTGGAACCATTTAAAATAAATAACAAAGTAACGACTCACGTCCTCTGCTGCTCTAGCACAATGCATCTACTTGGGAATGATTGTAATGGTGGTGTCATCTGCGACTGCGCACTGGCTGAGGTGGGTGCCACAGCCCACAGGCAATATCAGATTGAAAACAAGCAAGGAAGCAAAGGGGAGGAGTACTAAGTAGTAAGTAGGGGAGGAGTATTAAGTAGAGCACTTGGTAAAAGAATGCTCAGTGCATGCATAAAAAGAAAGGGGAGGATCCATTCCTAATATGACTGGTTGTGGTTGGAGGCCCATAGGTCTGTGAGCTGACAAATAATGAGACGTTCAATGATCCTTACTATTTGGCCAAAAATATGATCCTTACTATGCTTGTATTGGGTTAGATTTTTCTTCCAAAAAAACATCATTTATTAATGAGAAGGGAAGCGTTGAATCAACATATCAAGCCCTGAAGAACAATGGGGAAACCAAACATTACTATCATGATAACGAATACTTTTTTTAGGGGTTTTTTTGTTTGGGGGGGGGGGGGGGTGACCAACGAATATAGCAGCTTCAACAATTTAAAATGTCCAGAAGGTAAGCACATATTTTAATATTTGAGTTGAATTTAAACTCTTTTAACAACTATAAATTTGATTTTTCGTAAGTGATGAATTATAATAGTTATTGATGATTGTGAGGGATTGATTGAGTAGAGAAAAGATAAGATATCGCACTTGACAAGTCACATATTCTATTTTTATTCATTATTTTGGGTGATATAATGTAAATCCTTTGGAAGTGTTTTTCAGTATGGAGGTTTGTCCTGCCTTGGTTTGGTTTTTTTTTAATAAAACAGAAAGATAACAAACCAAAAAGAAAACTACAAACTTAATCTAATAATGCCTAAAGCATCAGCCAAAATTATAGAATTCAACTGAGGAGGACAAAGATCTCAGATCACCAATGGAGAAACACCAACTGCTCCTTCTTTAGCCTTGGTTTGGGTTTTGTTCCCTTATTCTAAAATTTTATGTAAATAATAATAATTACGTGTGTACAAGTTTTATTATAATTTTTTTTATAGATAAATGTTAATAAATTAGTATATTATGTTAGTGGGAGATGTTTGAATCTATGACCTCATTATCACTCAAATCTCTATGCTCCTCCTCCAAACCATCGTACCACCTTATGACTCCAAAGTTTTATTATAATTTTAACTATTATTTTTCTTACAACATTTATTTATTCTCCAAAAGTGATTTTTCTTGTCATGTTAATGTTGGATACTTATAAAAATTTGCAAAATGCTGATAATATTATTCAATTATGGGGTTCATCCTCATACAATCCATTTATTCTTTATTCATATTTTTAACTTGGTTTTCTTTCTTCATTACTTTTTAAATATTTAACAGTAAAAAATTATGCTAAAAAACAGTAAAAAGTCAAAATTTTAAATAGCCAGGAATAATCCTTTATAAATATTAAAACCAAGGTAGTGTACAATTAAAATAAAGACGCTAATAGATGGGGCTTTCACATTTGCAGGGATGGAAAAATGATTGAATTAATGGTTTTATTATTGGTGAAGTTTAGGAGAAAGAAAAAGTTCCTATTGTAAAGGGTAAGGTAAGTCGTAATATATAATATTTCGAGGCCGAGCAGATAAATATTTGTTTTGAATTGGTTTGTTATCCCTGCTCAAGCAGATAAATAATTTTTCAGTAAAAGTTTTATTAAACTCATTGAAAGTGTTATTTGCGTCTGATAATCGTCCTCATTAATAATTAATAATTATGTAAAATAAAAATTGATCAATTATTAAGTTTTAAAGAGAATTATAAATAGTTTCCTTTCTATAAAAAAAGAGAATTATAAATATAAATACAAATAACATGTATATATATATAGGGAAAAAAGAAAGAAAGAAAGATTAAGGACAAATTTAAAGCGAAGCTTGACCTTTACAATGCGAAACCATTTTCGGGGAGTGTGGGTTTGTGTCTCCCTCTCTCTCTCTCTCTCCCCTGTTGGTGTTACCCGTGTGACACTACTGTGACGTGTGATCTCTTGCTCGTTTTCTTTGGTTTTCCTTCAAACCTCACTCCCGCCAAGTGCCGCCCAACACCCTAGTCTAGTAGTCTACTAGTCCATACCCTCGGCCTCGCGTGTGTTGTGGTCTGCGTTTGGAAGAGTTGCTCGCGAGAGACAGCACAGAGGTATGAGTGCGGTGAACATCACCAACGTGACCGTCCTGGATAACCCTGCCTCGTTTCTTACTCCCTTTCAGTTCGAGATTTCCTACGAGTGTCTCACCGCTCTCAGAGATGGTACGTTAATCAAATCTCTCCTTGTTTCTCCCATCCATCCATCCATCCTAGGGTTTCATTTTCTGTCTCTCTCCCTCCTTTTTCTTCTACCAAGATTCATTCTTGTTGCCGTTGTTCCTAGGTTTTACTCATTTCATGTGCTCATCAAAACTCTTGCTAACTAATATCTAAGCAACTCGACTCTGTTCATATAGATTTAGATTTACAATAATGTATGTATTGTTGCAACACACCACCACACTACATACTGATATTGTCTTCGATCTTCAAATCCATCCTCGTCCTCCTCACTCTAAAACTTTGTCGTACATAGGTTAGGGTTTCTGTTTTCAGATCTTGTTGCTGCAACCAATAACTCTGTCTGTAGCTGTATGTGATTTATCACCCAAACCAATTAGACCAAACACCCACTCTCTTTCTCGCCCTTGCTCATGAGGCAAGATAACATGAGGCTTTCTAGTTGGGGCAAGATTAATATGAATCTTTTGCTTTCCAGTTTGTACAAAAGGGGGGATCTCTGTCATTCTCTTTAGTAAGTTAAACCCAGGGCTTTTGTTGTTATTATAGGCTGTCGAACTCCCAATTTTCTCTAGACATTCCCCCATGTAATTTAACTACCAAAAGGTTTGCCTAACCATATTACGCATGGGTTCAATACTAAAATTTTTCATTGTGTTGAATTTGGAGGGGGGATTTGTCATCTCACATTGATGATGCTGAAGTAGCTGGGGTTCATTCCCTATTTTCGAATAGTCAACTGAAAAATATTGCAAGTTAATGATTCTGTAAAATGATAAGATGACTTCAATTTTCTCCTTTTTAAATGTTCAATACATTGTTAGGTGAAAACAAATGGAAGATACCTTTTAAGTGATTGTTTGGGAAACAAACTCGATCTGAGTTATCATGTAAAGTTTGGGTCTAAAAGTCATAATAAAGCCTATTGTTTTATCAGCTTCACTATAAGTTTACTCCTACATTGTACTTTATCTTGTTTGGTTTTGACAACACATGCTGTCATGTGGGTACAGATTTGGAATGGAAGCTGATTTATGTTGGGTCTGCTGAGGATGAGACTTATGACCAATTATTGGAGAGTGTCCTTGTTGGTCCTGTTAATGTTGGAAACTATCGCTTTGTTTTACAGGCAAGCTTTATGTTAACTGATCTTCTGAACTCTGTTTTGCAAATTGCAATTGCTTATAAATTAAAACTTTTCAATGCTGTTTTGGTGGCAGGCAGATCCACCAGACCCATCAAAGATTCGTGAAGAAGATATAATTGGTGTTACAGTGCTTCTGTTGACCTGCTCTTATTTGGGTCAGGAGTTTATCCGTGTTGGTTATTATGTGAACAATGATTATGATGATGAGCAGCTGAGAGAGGAACCTCCACCGAAGGTTTTAATTGATAGGGTTCAAAGGAATATTTTATCGGATAAACCGAGGGTCACAAAGTTTCCCATCAATTTTCACCCTGAAAACAATGAAAATGAAGAGCAACCCCCTCCATCAGAGCACCCATCTGAAACTGGAGAAGATCCACTTGCTATAGCTGATCGTGATCCCCCAGAGGAGAAGGATTCTTAACATTTTGTAGGTATACAGACCTTTCAATTCCCTAATGTCGAACTTCACATTCACTGTATGGATTAAGATGCCATTTTTGTGAATCTCTTGTGGGTGATGTCATTGATATGATTCATGAGTTCTGTTGGAAGTAGGAGCCTTTGAATTACTAGATTCACAATGCTTGTAACGTGTGAAAATGGGTTTCTATCCATAAAGCTTTGCAATGCAAACCCCATTTCATTGGTTATCTCACTGTTTCAGATTATGAGCAAAGAGGCTTCAACGTAATTTTGAGGTCATTTTTAGTTTTTCTTTTATTTAGTTTACCTATGAATTTTTGCTTAATGTGACTAGGTCTAGTAATAAGATGAGTATGCTCACTGCTTATAGTTATATGTGAACAGCGACTCATAGTGTGTTTGGATTTTAATTTGGAATGACTCAAACATGCATGTGAACAACTCAGTGTGTTTGGATTTCAATTTGGAATGACTCAAACATGTGGTTTTTTTTTTGGTCAACACTCAAACATGTGTTTGAGCCAATCCATCCGAGTGGATTGTCTTAAACATACCTTTGACTTTGAGACTTTAAAATTGAAATCTAAACATCTAAACGTGCACTCAATGATTTCGAAATTTTGGCTAGTTTATTGAAATGCTGAATTTGAGTTTTCACATGTTTGGCTCTTTAGATATATTAAGCTCAAACAGCTTAACTGATTAAGTTTTAAGGCGAACTGAGTTTTAAAAAGAAAAAAAAAAATGTCAGTTCTTGTCAGTTAAGACTTGAGCCTAGCTTACCTCAGTTTAGCTCAAACTTGTTGCAAATCTTGTATCTGACAGAAGCAGTGATATTTGTGTTTTCTTGGCTTGAGCTTCTTTTGTAATGGGTTAACAACAGGGACATTGCCAAGATAGCAGAGTCCACATAGCTCCTTGTTCTTAGTATTGAGACCAACCCAACAAGAGTCTTGTAACAATTGAACAAGTCTTCACGGTTCTACACGGGTATGTTTGGGATTCTCTTTGCGGTTTTATTCTACGTTTGCCAATTGGACGGCCGAGAATCTTGTACAGGGAGAATAAATTTTTCATCGTCACTGGAAAGAATATGTTTCCGGTTAGGAAGGTAGAGAGAAGGCTAGTTTAGGACACGTTTGATTTGATATTTCCTCTTTTCACTTGACTAGAATGATACCCGTGCGAGTGTTGATTTTTGCACATGTTCCAAAATCATTAATATTTATATATAAGTATTTATTTAAAATTAAATATTAATTAAATTAGTTGAGGTAAAACAACAGTTATGCATACAAGTTTCTGAAAGATAGATATTACACGTAATACAACATTATGTCTATATCTAATAGTAAAGAAATTTGATTTAGATTGGACAATATATATTAGGATCTAGTATTACTTTAAATTTAGAGAGTATTTCTATTAATATTATATAAGCAAGATAGTCAGAATCGGATCGATCATTAAACCGGTGAGGGCAGGGATTCAAGGTTCAGAGGTTCGATTAGGGCTCAACCGGTTGAACCGGGATATAATTAAATAATATTATATTAATTATAAATATAATATATAATACTATATATAATATATAATATTGTTTTAAACCCTAAACTCTATACAATATTGAGCAAAAATTAACATAGTGATCATAATTTTATAAAGAAAACTTAAACTTCACTACTAAATGTCATAATATAAAATATTTAAAATTACAAATAATTGAAAAAAAATAATTTTATTTCTTTTAAAAAAATAAAAATAAAAATTTTGAATTTTTTATTTTTTAAATAAAAAAAAGTACGAACCGGTCAAACCGGTTTTTACCCCGATTTTCTCGGGTTTGTTCAGTTTTTGACTGATTTTCCCGATTCTTGACCGGTTCTCGCACATGCCAGTTCGCAGGGTCTTCCGGACCAGACAGGGGTCCGGTTCCCGGTCAGACCAGCCGGTCCAGTCCGGTTTTAACTACCTTGATTATAAGTGAAAACTGAGTTTTTTTTTTGGAACAGTGTATTAGCTTTGATATTGTATCCATAAAATTCACAGTACAAAAGAGGAGAAAAAAAAAAAGATAAAGAAATAGTGTATGCATTGTTAAATGTATAAAGGTCTCCTTTAAGCAAAAAAAATGTATAAAGGTCTGACACCTCCTCTACATGCCAAGACTTTAGATTTAGGTATTCAAAGGCAGTTATCTATCTGGCCATGATAATAATTATTTAGCTTCAGTTAACGCATTGTTGTGATTATTCTTAAATAATTGTTTATGGACCTTACACTCTTCCAAATCTTAGAACTATAAAACGTAAAAATAAAAATCAGAGAGCATAGACAATAATGAACCGTGCAAATGTTAAACCCATCATTAAGAGAGGAACTGTATAGGACAAATTGACACTTGACAACAAGAAATATAATTAAGAAGCTATGTTATGACCTTTTGCTAAAACAGGTGGAAAAATAATAGTTGAATACTAACCTATGATGACTGGTATATACGTAGAGTACATATAATTGATGTATATATATTCAATTTGGCATGACAATCTATTCATTCTTGGAGACAGAAAACACAAGAAATTAAAATGACAGAATATTTTTATCTGCACTTATTAGGCTGGGCTTGCTTCCGACTTCTGATTTTGCTTACTCGCTTTATACATGAAGATTGTGGCCACGTTGTCAAACTCTCCCTGGCTTTTCTGGTAAATTGCCATTCACACTTGAAACAGGGTAACTAATGATATTAATATGTCACTTAAAGTGTTTTACAAAATTTGTGGTGCAGTGAAAGAGGTAGTCCAGTTGCATAATGGAATTTTATAATAACACATTGTCTTCAATTTTCTTTCATGATGAAGATACTCGATAGAGGATTCAAATATACTATAGATGACAACATAGTAGTTAAAATAATAACTCCTAAATCCAGGGAACACAAAAATGAAATAAAAAGGGAAAAAGTTGATGAAGGTGAAAGATAGAGAGAGTGAAGAAAAGGAAGGTTGGAAGAGAAGAAGAGCTAACTTCTTTGCCCTGCGAGAGAGATCATTACAATGTTCCCAAGACCAAATATCATCTGACCAAATTCTCTACATAGAAGAAATAAGAAATTGTTGGTTTTATTTGGAATCAATCAAAGAATCCATAGGAAGGGTGACGGAAGATACCAATTACCAACATCAACCCGGTTCTAATTAAGCTCAGCTTAACAAAAGAAATGAAAACCGATAGAAGAACAAACTGAGCAACCAAAGTACCAAAATTTTCACACTTCCACACATTATATACCAAGACTCTTTACAAACTTAGCAAGTAGTGTTTACATGAGAATCTATATAATGAAATGCCAACAGAACAGCTAAAATTCATTTTAATTAACATGAGATGAAAGACAAATTCCATATAGTCCCCATCAAAGACAAGAGGTAAATCCATATGGTGATATAGGTACTCCCTAATAGAAAAGCTAAAGCTAACACTTTCAGAAAGAAAAAAAAATAGTGATTAATTAAAGAGGTGTACAAAGGCACTTGTGAATTGTGATAAACACTATACCTGTTGCATACACACCCTCTCCTAGCATGCAGAGACATATATATTGGATCATAGTATAATGGCTAGAAGAAAGAGTCCTTGAACTCTAGATAAACTGTAACCAAACAACCTTCCACTTCTTATGACCTAGAATTTTTGTCCTTAAAAACAACCACAGATATTGGTTTGAAAGGGGAGGAAAAATAACAATAGACTTTGTCCATAATCAATGTAGATGGATACATATAGCCTTTAAGTCAACTGTTTTTACTTCTGCTACATAAAGACTATTTTCACCAGCAACCTCTACATCATTAGTAGCTTTTATTATCAACTCTAGATTATGTTCATGTAAAGCATTTTTTAGTATCACAGGTTAATTTGTGCAGAGCTTCAATTTTAGATTCTCTAACTGAAAATCATGAGACATTTTCCATCCATTAAGTCTAATTGTTGTCAATTACTATTACTATGCATCAAATTAATAGACAATAAAGAAAATAACATTGCTACAAAATAAGAAAGAAATTTTATCAAGAAAATTACAGCTATTTAGCAAGATTAGGGAGAGAAAAAACATATCAAGAATATGATGCAGAAAATTAAGAGAGATAAAATTTCAAACCTAGTTGAACAAATAACAATTTCAATATTATAAACCAAGAAATCATTTGAGTGAACATAAAATACAAACACAAATATTTTCGATTGATTTCAATTACATATCTACAACGACAGTAACCTATTGGCCTTGATAGTGATGACATAAAAATGTTAGTAAATATGTACTAAAGTTGGGAGCTTTTCTATTAATTATAATTAGACAAAAGAGGAGAAGATGAAAGTTAGAAATGGGGAATAAACCATATGATGGGAATAAACTTTGTTTATGCAGGAGATGAGTAAGCAAAACGCAAAAACTAACTGGCACTCTTATATCAAAGAAATAAATGCAAACCCCAGGCTTCAACGGTGCCGGCGAGGTTCGCAACAGCCATGAAGGATAATAATTGATTGCTAAGGGAGGGTAGTGGATGGATAAGGAGATAATGGGTCAGTAAAAAATGGAGCAATTTCAGAAGATTTTTATGCTAATGGGGGCTGAGAGATGCGGGCAAGAAAATTCTAGAAGAATTGGGAGATTGAGAGAAGATGGGCGAAGCTGCAAGATATGAAAAGAAAAAAAGAATGGAAATGGAAAACTAATAAAAGAATTAATAAATTTTTTTATTATTTTTTTTAGTAAAGATATTGGAATTTGAATGAGAAATGGATTTTTTTTTTTGGTCAGAAGAGAAATGGAATTTGAATGAGAGAAACAGAGCAACAGTGGGCCTTGAAGTGATGTTTTTGAGCGCTACACATTGAAGCACCGGAATTCATAAAATAATCATAAAATAAAAATAAATAAATAAATAAATAAAATTAAATATATATATATATATATATATTGAAGCACCAGTGAATGACACGTGTCCAGCAAATACAGTGGAAGTTGTGCAGATTTAATTATACTATTGATGATTACATGAAGGCTGCTTTATTTTTATTTTGTTTTAAAAGATTCATATAGAAAATAGAAAAAACTAATATCTCTTATATATTTCTAAAATAAGGAAATATGGTAAAAATAAAGTTTTTTTTGTAGTTAAATATTAGTTTAAATGTGTGTTTGGCTTTTGAAAATATGATTTTTTTTTCAAATTAATTTCTATTTTCTTTATTTTAAATACAAAACTAGAGTGGATTATAGTTCCTTTTCCACATTGAAGCTTGAATTGCATTTTGTTTTATTATTATAATATTAAAATCTATACTTTTCTTTATGGAGAAGTAAATATGTATTATACTTTAAACTATTTTAGCATAAATGAATTTTTTAATGATGGTGAATGACTTTTTATAATCATTTCAGAATTTGTTTTACAACATTTAAAGTTACTTGTAACTAATTTTAAACATTTTTTATTGATTTTATGATTAGAAGTTTTAAATATTATTTTTTTTCTCTCATAAAAAAATACTATTTTTTTCTATTTTAGGTTTTTGTCCAAAATTATTAATTTATCTTTATTTTTTTCCATAATTGATAATGATTAAAACTTGTATGTTAAAATGGAGAAAAATATGTATAGAAAGTTTGATTGTACTTCTTAAGATAACACGAGGGTATATTTTGGGCCTGTTTGTTATAGAGTATAAAATAAGTAATTTTAATGTAAAATAATTTAGTGATTATTTTTTAAAGATATTGTGAACCAAAATCTAATTTATATTTGTTTACAATTTTAACATTTATTTTTTTAATTTTTTCTCTCATTTCTCACCTCATTAAAATTAGATTATTTTTTAAAAATTACTCTAAATAGCTTTTTATGTTAATTAGTTTTTAGATATTTTTTAGCTTTTGATTATTTTTAAAATCTATAATCAACATGCAAAAAACTCTTAATAGTAATTATTTTTTCAAAAAAAAATGATTTTTTTATTAAAAAAACTATAACAAACGGACTCTTTATCTAAAAACTAAAAACAAATAAAATACAAGTAAAGATTAAACTTGACGAAGCTGATTAATAAGAAGAAGGCACGTCTGAAGTCCAAGTGTTAGTTGACCAAAAAAAGCCCAAGCGTGAGGCAGCATCTGCCGAGAGTTGTCGTGGGTGAGAAGGAAAACCAAAACATAGATGGTAACGATGATTGATGTATGCGTTTTGTCGCATGGATGTCGTCGCATTCGAATTTCATGGGAAGCTCCGAATGGTAACAATCGAATTGAATTAATGGTAGACAGACAGACTGAGAGGCAGGCAGAAAGGAGGGAAGACAGAGAAGCATCCAATCCAATCCAATCCAATCCAATCCAAGAATGAAGCAGTCGGTTGGGGTGAACATGATCTCACCCACCCGCCACAAGTTTCGATTTTCAAAGATTGTGCGGAGGAGGAAAAGCAGCGGCGGCAATTGGTTGAACAAGGAGGTGGTGGTGGACATGACTCACCCTCACCACTCCAACTCCAACCCCAGTCCTTACTACAAGGGTCTCACCGATCAGTCCCTTGCTATTTCCGACGACATCTCTTCTTCTTCTCCTTCTTCCTCTTCCTGCCTTCCTCCTCCACCACCACCACCTCCACGTCCCGCCACTGCTGCTGCCACTGCCGCTCTCCTCCTTCAATCCGGCTATAGTCCTTACTACAAGGGTCTCACTGATTTTTCCCTTGTCATTGATTCTTGGACTCCCCATCCCCATCCCCATCCCACCCATCACCCCTATCCTCCCAACAACAACAATAATCCCTCCTCCTCTAGTGCTAGTGCTACTAATACTAGTAGTCCATACTATAGGGGTCTCATTGATTACTCCCTTGCACTCGCACTTCATCCACCATCCCCCAACTCATCATCCCCCTCCTATTCCTTTGATGATCTCTTCTCCATCGACATCACAAATACTGCCACCCAGAAACTCGCACTCGCCCCACCACCCCCAATATCTGAGATGGTCCATCATGATGATGATGATGCTCGTGTTGTTCAAGAAGATCTGAAGGAGACAGAATCAGAACCCACTTTGGAGGAGATGGAGTTGGTGACACACGGTGTTGGTGTTGATGTTGATGTTGAGTGGAAGCCTTTGAGGGAGAATGAATCACAAACAATTCAAGTTGGGATTGGGTGTGTGTTACAAGAACATGCAGAGAAAACAATTCTTGGCGATCTCGTTGGGTTGGTGAATATTGAAGAAGAGGAGGAGGAGAAGCCCTTGAGGGAGAGAGTATCACAGGCATGTGTTGATGCTGCCGAGAAGATTGTATTAGAAGAAGAAAATGCAGAGGGAACAGGTTTGGACTTGGAGGAGATGGAGTTGGTGATTGAAGATGAAGAGAAGCCATTGAGGGAGAGAGTATCACAAGTTGTTGAGCAAGAAGAAAATGCAGATTTGGAGCAGGAACTCAGAGACTGTGGGTTGGGTGGTGAAAACGCTGTGCCTGTTTCTGAACAAACAGTAGCATCAGAATTACTACCACCTTGTAAGCCGAACAACACTGCCGCTGAGGAAGGAAACCTGTACGAGTATCTGTGGGCAACCCAATACCAGCCCATGAACTTGCAAGATTTCATCTGCAACAGAGACACAGCGCTTCACCTCAAAGCACTGGTGAGAAAATTGATACTTTATTCATTTTATCCCACACATTAATTACCATGTTAATATGTTGTTTTAATAATTTTGATAATTATTCTATATTTTTTAATGAAAAAATTATCTTGATCACAAAAATTGATCTGTTATTTTTTCGAAAACAATTTACTCCGGATATATTTAACTTGCTCTGTTCTTTTCACTCCCCCTTTCCTCTTTCCCACAAGAAAAAATAGCAAAGCATAGAAACCCGTTGTATATTGAACTTCTATTATCCACGTTATTCCTACCTTTATTTTTTTTGCTCCTATTTTACACTATATATTTTAATGGGTAAAAAGAAAAAGCTAATCTTTTTCTTTCCTTTTTAATAGAAAGAATGGGTCAAATAAAAGTATAAACAAGAAAGGGTAAGAATAGTCGAGAAGCAGGAGTTTAATCATTGATTCTTCATTAGGAAATGCTGTAGGCTGCAGCCAACAGAATGCGGAATGCGGAAGTTTACATAAACGTTTGAATTCTTTTATTCAAAGATTTTCCGATAATAATTGTTACATATTATCCGAGAAATGTACCTGAGATTTATATGATTTTGTATCAGATTATTTATGATCTTGGAAGTTTTTTGAAATTCTCATTTGTTTCATCAATAAATTAAATAAATTTAAAGAATTCCTAACTGAGTTGCATTGATATGATTAAAAGATTTAGATATCCCATTCCGCATTTTAATGTCATGGGGAGTGGATATAAAACATGGAGTGCATTTTTAAATGCCAAATAGATGTAAAAACTTGTGGAAATCATCTCTCTCATACGAGTCTGAAAGGTATCCAGCACATTTTTAACCATTTTTTTTTTAACTATCTATTAAGAAAATTGTTTTTTGTTGACAATTGCACTCGATCGCACAGGTAAAAGAAGGGTGTGGCTGTAATCATTTTATATTTGAAGGGCCACCAAATGTAGGAAAGAGATCCATGATACGGGCTATGCTTCGAGAGGTATTTGGCGCTGACAGAGTGCAGGTATTGATTTTACTTTAGATGTGTTTGTTCTTTGTAGCGTGTTTATGTGTATTTATTATTATAATAGAAAAACTACAATGATAATTTTACTTTGCTACTGAAATGGCAGGTCGTAGAAGAATATAAAGACTTCAACTTGAAGGTAATGCGTATATTCCCTACCAGCCCATCGATCACCTATATACGTGGATCGTTAGTGTGATAAAATGACTTTAGTATCTCTCTGATTCTGATCTAAATTTATCTTCTCCTCTGCTCATCCATAGGGAGAAATGGTCGATAATCTCCAATTGCGCATAAAGAAATCACTCCATCATGTTGAGGTCAATCTGTCAGAGGCAAAGGGATATGAAAAACATGTAATTGTTGACTTATTCAAGGAAACATATGGTAAGACCATAAATAGCTCACTGCCTTGTAGCCCAGAAAACTACCAAGGTACTCTCTTAGATCTTTGCACTAATGCAAAAGGTATGGACCAATCAATCAAGTTAGTAATTAACATGTTTAAGTCTTTATCTGAAAGCAATCATTCTGTACGAGGCCGAGAAGCTATCCTTAGAGTCCTTGTTGTATATTAAGTGGCTACTGGAAAAGTATAAAGGGTGTAGTAAGGTGTTCTTTTGTTGCTCTGATGAATCAAAGCTCCAACCTGTCAGATCACTTTGCACCACTGTCCGGCTTTCTTCACCATCAAGCGAAGAGGTCAGAATTTCCAATATTTTTTCTTTTCAATCAACTTAGTCACCTTTCATACTGTTTCTCCAGTTATCCTCATCACTTATAATATAATCATCTAGTAGTTGCATTTTCTTAATGCTAGTTGTATCTAAATCTTGTATATCATCTGCAATTAATCAGAGGGAGGGGAAGAAACTACACACCTTAATTACCTGTAATATATAGCAGGTATATATAGTGTGGTCATGTTTAACATAATACAATGTCATGTTTCAGGCTACAACTTAATTTAGAGTTAATTTTATGTGATAGGGGAAAAATTATGTAATCAAATGGACAGGTGACAGATAAAAATGCTTGTGAATGAACAGATTGTTAAGATTTTGGAATATATTGGAAAAGAAGAAGGAATAGAATTATCAGGCGAGTCAGTGAAGGAGATAATTTTGAGGTCCAAAAGCAATCTCCGCCAAGCCATTCGTTCGTTGGAGGCCACTTGCCGAAACAAGTAAGTCATTTACAAATTTTTGCAATGTTAATTGGTATAATTATTTATAGTTTATATATATAGCTTTCAATAATGCTTTTTCTGTTGTCCATCTAAACAAAGACGGACATAATTTTGAATGACACTTGGTTTCAATCAATTTCATTGTTAAATTAAGTTTTTGATTCTAGGAAAATGAAATAACAATATTCCTTTCACTCATCAGTGTTGTTTTATTCTTTTTTACTTTTACCTTTGTAAATCTTTTAGAGTTCCATCACAGTCAATGTTTATTCTTTTTCTTTTTCGCCTATTTTTTCCCTCCCCTCTCATTGTTGCACACCAAAGAGGGGAGGAAAAACTCCCTTTCCTTTCAATCAAATTAAATAATTTAGAATTTTAATATTTTTTAACTCTCTCCTCTTTTCCTTTTTCTCTATTAAAATTAAAATTTCTCCTCTTTTTTTTTTTCTTTGATTTGAACAAAACAGTTTGTTATATTAGAGCAAAATGTAAACGAGTTAAGGTAAAAAAAACACCGACGAATTAGATTTTTAGATAAGTTGGACGTGAGGAAATAAGTATCTCGAGGAATATTGAGCTCGCAGAAAACTCGTATCTCATACTCAAATGATTATTTATTTTGCATGCAGGGATGCCCTCAAAGACGATGATTTAATTTTGACCGGATGGGAGGGTGATATTTTGAAAATTGCTAAAAATATAATCGAAGAGCAAAGTCCGAGACAGTAAGTAAATTGTGTCTTCTATGTTCTATCTCTTGAATGGTTTGGATGTAGTAGAGGCATGTTAATACTTAATATAGATTACAACCTTAGACTCACATTTTCATGAGTTAAAATTACCTAATTGATTTAATTTGTAGGTCAAATTAAGTTTGAGTGAGATAGCTTATTTTGATTTTTTATTTTTAATAAAATAAGATACAATTTAAATTTAGTTGTTTTTTGCTTTCTTTTTTTTTTATGCTGAACAAGAACAACTGCTTGACAGTCATTGGTCCTTAATTTGTAACAGGTTGTACGCCATTCGTAGAAAGCTTCAAAGTCTTATGATTCATGATGTTCCTCCTGACTTTATTTACAAGGTAAGAATTTAGTTGTGTTTTTTATAATTTATAATTCGAACTCCAACGATAACTTCTTAAAACCGGCCGGGGTATTCCAATTTAATTAAGAGTTTAAATCTTGGTTCATGCAGTCTTTGGTTGCAGGATTAACGAGTCTAATTGATGTCTCACTACGCTCAGGCGTTTCCCAACTCGACAAGGAGTACAACGTAAAATCTCAGACTGTTTTTACGTACTTTAATTTATTTTGCGTTTTTGTGTTTGATGTGTTTATTTTTAATTGTCGCTTATTGTAGGCGATTTTGGAAAAATATATATATAGCCAAGTAACTATTTTTTTTTTATTCCATTTCAGAAAGCCGCTGAAATCAAATTTGAAAGTGTGAAGCAAATCGGATGTGCTCAAAACAAACATGGAGGATCGGATGAAAAGTACAACGAACTAACAAAAAGGAATGTGATGAGCTATTTAAAAGTTGAAGGTAATTAAGACATTTTCTATTGAAAATGATCATGAGCTATCTAGTGTTAACTATTTTTAATTCACAATAGTTTGTCTGACAAATGACATCAAATGCATTTAATATAATCACTAGAGCATTTCATACTATATTAACATTTAATATGGTTGGATATATCAAATGAAGTTTCAATATATAAAAGATGATACGATAATTTGAACGAAAGAGGAAAAAAAAACTACACTAACCATTCATCCAATCTAAATACTAACTTTATAATTTTATCCCTGATCACTCGCACACGCGCATACAATTTAGTTCTCATTTTCATAATTTTATGGAAGTAAATATATATATTCATCTAGTGAAATTGATTTTTATTGTTTATTAATACAGAGTTTATAGCGAAATTCATGAGCTGGTACAAGAATTCGTGTAAAAATAATAATCATGTGCAACCTATTGCTGGAACATAGATAGGTGCTTGTTCTTGAAGCGGGGCTCAGCTACACTATCATCTGATAAAGAGACGTGTCGCAGATATCAAGCCACTTTGTATGTATAAATAAATAAAACTCAAAGATACACTCTGTGTTTATATGTATGTAGAAAAAATAATGGTAAAAGACGAGATGTGTGTGTGGGGTGATGTCATGTGTTTGATATACTGCCATTTCGATCCATACTGAGTAAGTTAATTTATGTGTGTTGGATTGCCATGCCCACGACCACGAAAAGTGAGAAGATTTTTTATATTCCTGCATATTGCCTTAATTAGTAGATTTGAGAATATATGAATATTGAACGTTAAAAAATAGGCTTAAATAAGTTTTTGGTTCCTGTAAATATTCGATTTTTGATTTTAGTCCATTAAAAAAAGTCAAACTATTTTAGTCTTTTAAAAAAAAATTGTTTGGTTTTAGTCCTTTTAGTGAATTACCACTGTATTATGCTGATGTGGCACTGATGTGATATACGTATGTCCTTGTCATCACTTGACACGTCATTTAAAATTTATAAGGACTTGCTGACTAGGACTGTCTTCCTATCACCGGACTAAAATCAAAAATCATAATTTTTATAGGGTCTAACTAAACAACTTAAAATTTTTATAGGGACTAAAGTACATCAACTGAGTCCAAATTTATAAGTGCAAGTTGCTCCCCCCTCCCTCTTTCCCCTTCGTTCCCCACCCCCACCCCCACCCCCACCCCCACCTCCACCTCCTTCCTTTGTCCTCCACCCCCTCCTTCTCCCACCACCCCCTGTCTCTCTCCTCCTTTTCCTTCCTCCTCTCTCTTCCACCACCACCCCCACCTCTCTCTCTCTCTCTCTCTCTCTCTCTCTCTCTCTCTCTCTCTCTCTCTCGTTTTCTCTCTCTCTCCCCACCACTACCACCACCCAAACACACACACTCTCTCTCTCTCGTTTTCTCTCTCTCTCTCTCCCCACCACCACCACCACCCAAACACTCTCTCTTGTTTTCTCTCTCTCTCCCCACCGCCACCCAAACACTCTCTCTCGTTTTCTCTCTCAACTCAAGGAAAGGTATATTCATAGCGTTAGAAATAGAACAACAATAAAAACACTGAGAATTCAAGAACTACACACATTATAGCATAGCAACACAAACCAAAGTAAGAAAGAAAGAACTTCCAAGTAGGGATGGAAGTAGGCTGGGCTGGGCTGGGCTTTGCCTAAATAGGCTTGGCCTGTCTAAAAATTTCAAAGCCTAAGTCTGACCTGTTACCTGTCATAGGCTTTTTTTTAAGCCTGACCTGACCTTTTTAAAAGCCTGATTTGACCTTTTAACATATTTAAAGGCCCGATTCCTAATAAGGCATTCAAATAAGTTGTCCGACCTTCAATTGAAAAAAAAGTAGTATAACCTACTCCTAAATAGGCTAATGAAGAAAATCGCTATGTATAACAAATTATAAAATATGACAATTAAATTCAGTCTTATTTATGATAGAGACATAAGGGCGAGTAAGAATGAAATATTTTTGTGATAAAACCTCTAAATAAATCACAACTTTATCCTTCAATAAGCTTTATAAACTTGATTATTTATGTAGATCAATATGTGTTTAAATATTTAAAATGTAAATAAGTATATAATTTTAATATATTATAAAAAATCTAATATAATGATAATATAAAAAATTATATCGATGTCTACTTAAATAGGTCGGCTTGTTAGACTTAAAAGGCTTTTTAGATGGTCTAGGTCTGACCTTTTTAGCTAAATAGGCTTTGAAAAAAGTCTTGACCTGATATATTTCATGAAAAAACCTGGCCTGGTCTGGGCCTGATGTAGGCTGGGCCATAGGCCTCTGTCGAGCGGCCTGGCCTATTTCCATCCCTACTTCCAAGAACTCGAGAGAAAACGAGAGAGAGTGTTTGGGTGGTGGTGGTGGTGGTGGGGAGAGAGAGAGAAAATGAGAGAGAGAGAGTGTGTGTGTTTGGGTGGTGGTGGTGGTGGTGGGGAGAGAGAGAAAACGAGAGAGAGAGAGAGAGAGTGGGTGGGGGTGGGGGTGGTGGTGGTGGTGGAGGAGAGAGGAGGAGGGAAAAGGAGGAGAGAGAGGGGGTGGTGGTGGTGGAGGAGGGGGGAGAAGGAGGGGGTGGAGGACGAAGGGAGGAGGAGGAGGTGGTGGTGGTGAGGGAGAAAGGGGGATTAAAATCAAAATCTCAATTTTGAGAGGGACTAAATACAAAACTTAAAATTTTTATAGGGACTAAATTCAAAACGTAGATAGGCCACATCAGTGTTTTCTGCCACATAGGCATGCTGACTGAATCATAATGTGCCACCTAGCACTAAAAGGACCAAAACCAAAAAAAAAATTAAAGAACTAAAATAGTTTAACTTTTTTTAATGGACTAAAATCAAAATTCAAATATTTACATGGACTGAAAACTTATTTAAACCTAAAAAATATATAATTTTTTGAAGTCATGCATGAAATATATGACTTATATTTCTGCTAAAAAATATAAAAATTATGAAATTATGAGCCTCATCTTAAAAAAATACAACTTAAATGATTGTTATTTAGGACTCATTTACACACTGCTTTTTATGTGTGAGGTGTGATCATTCATGTGAAATTATTGCTTTCATGATGATTGTGGACGATAAAAACCTTACAACACAATTGCAAAGGTGTGATGGTGCACTCACCAAAAAAAAAAGGTGTGATGGTGTCATCCACTCGCTGACGACAGAGGATATAATCTCAGGCTAGACGCAAAAAAGGTCAGGGATCGATGGATGGCAATTTTAAATCGAGGAATTCTTATGTAGTCACACATCTAACACGTCACTTTTGCATACAGTCAATCAAATTGATACAACTCATTAAATACATATATTTGACGGCAACGTTGAGAAGCAGCGAAGGGATTAAAAAAAGGCGATTTATATGGTCCCGTTGTAAAAACAACGGTTTTGGTCCTGTTGGTGAAAATATTTTGCAATTAAATTCCTAAATTTTATATTTATTTTTATTTTAAATTTTATTTTAAAATTACGGGTAACCTATCTCTCCCATGCGTATCTCTTTCATGTCTCAATTCAATCAATTTGGCGTTGGTCGTCGTCAAGAGTACTGTCGTACTCGGTCTTGATGGACCACGAGTTGGCGGCGATGGAGCGGTCATCGTCGGAGATCAGATCGGTGGCGAAGAGGGCAACCTTCGTTGGTGGTTGATCGGAGTCCATAAGGAATAGAATATCAGGCATGGAGGATCACCGATTATAAAACTGAAATAGGAGAGGGAAAAATAGGACTTTCACCTACAGATATAGGTCTTTTCCATACTAACAAATTTGTAAAATAAAAAGATTAAAAACTACAATATAATATAAAAAAATTATAGTCCTTAAAAATAATAATTTAACGTGGCAAAACTCTCGTTTATCATTGGTTAATAAAACAACCGTTCCAAAACCGTTGTTTTATCAAAGGGACCGTAGAAGCCCCTTAAAAAAATATGGCTTAAATTTGTTTTTAGTCTTTTATTTTTTATTGAAGTCTGTTTTTAGTATTTTATTTTTAAAATGCGTCTTTTTAGTCTTTTATTTTTGAAAAATAGTCTCTTTTAGTCCCTCGGACTATATTTTAAATTCGAAAAGTATCTTTTAAATTTATACTTTGACCCCTCTCAAGCCTGATGCTCACTTGAACCCGATTTTTTCTCCTCCTCCCCCTCCACTGATGCACCGTCCCCCCATCCCCGCACGGCCAAGGGAGGAGCTCCGCGCGACCAAGGGAGGTTGCGCACAATGGCAAGAAAGGAGATGGCCACTGCGATCGCACAGGGAGGAGAACGAGAGAGAAGTCGCATCTCATGGTGGCTTCGAGGGAGGACGTTGGAACTACTCCTAGAGGGGATGGGGGGCCGCGGTGCATCAGTGGAGGGGGAGGAGAACGAAAAAACGAGTTAAGATGAGCATCAGACTTGAAAGGGATCAAAGTATAAATTTAAAAAATAATTTTAGAATTTAAAATATGACCCGAGAGATTAAAAGAGACTATTTTTCAAAAATAAAGGACTGAAAATACGCATTTTAAAAATAAAAAATTAAAAATGAACCTCAATAAAAAATTAAAAATTAAAAATAAATTTAAGCCAAAAAATGTAATACGAATTCCTTTCTCTATATGACAAACTCCCTTCATCGAAAGAGCAAAAAAAAAGCTCCCTTCATCCCTTTCACCTTTCCTCACTCAAAAAACATTTACTTTTAATTTGCAAGTGGAAACAAATCTCGTCTTGACAAAAAAAATATCTTTAACATAACTCTCTTTATTTCTTTTTCTCTTTCCAGTTCCTTATCTTAGATCAATGGCGGCTTTAATTTGTGGGCGAGGGTGGGTGGGTTCTTCCCAGATATGAAAATAGGTCAGGCCATTCAATAGAAGTTTATAGCTTAATATACATTAAGTTCAAATTAGACTAGGTTTTTTCATAAAATATATCAAGTTAAAGCTTTTTGCAAAGTTTATTTAGCTAAAAAGGTCAAGTTTAGACAATCTAAAAAGTCTTTTAAGTCTAATAGGCCGACCTATTTAAGTAGACATTAATATAATTTTTTATAGTATTATTATTATATTAGATTTTTTATAATATATTAAAATTATATACTTATTTACCTTTTAAATGTTTAAACACATGTTGACCTACATAGATATTCAAGTTTATAAAACTTATTGAAAGATAAAGTTGTGATTTACTTAGATGTGTTATCACAAAACTACTTCAATCTTATTCATCTCTACATCTCTATCCTAAATAAAATTAAATTTAATTGTCATATTTTATAATTTATTATACATAGAGATTTTCTTCATTGGCCTATTAGCCTATTTATGAGTAAGCCGGGCTACTTTTTTTTTCGTCGAAGATCGGACAACTTATTTGAATGTCTTATTTGGAATCGGGCCTTTAAATAAGCTAAAAAGCCAAATCAGGCTTTTAAAAAAGTCAAGTTAGGCCTAAAAAAAAATCTATGACAGGTAACAGACCAGACTTAGGCTTTAAAATTTTTTAACAAATCAAACGTATTTAAACAAAGCCTAGCCCAACCCAACCTATTTCCATTCCAAGTTCTTCCCGTTGAGAAGCAGCAGCAAAGGGGAGAGAGGAAGGAACGAAGGAAGATGGGAAGATGCTCACGTGCAGACGTCGCACGTGCCTCCTGTTTTAGCTTTATCTTTTGTATTTTTATTATATTATATTATATTTAACTGTGTTATATTGGTTTGATTGGTTGTCTGCAAAAATGACGTGTAAGATGTGTGACCACACAAGTATTCAACAAAAGTGACGTGTTAGATGTGCATAGGAAAAAAAAATGCAAAATTCAACAATCCCCAAGCAAAAACAAAATTTAAACACAGATCTAAATATTATGTCAATCTCTTGTTTTTAAAAAATAGAAATACAGGAAAATAAATTTATTATTTTTATTTTTTACTAAAAAATAATGAAAACATGTATACAAAAGAAATTATGCATTATGATTTCACCTATACTATAGTACCAATTCATAGATTTAAGATAACAGTAGTGCTATCACTACAATATTTTTTTAATTACGACAATGTCTATCTTTATAAATTATAATAGTAAAAAAAAATTGTTCTCTTTTTTTTTGACATATAAAAAAGTTGTTCTCTTAGATCATATTAAGCAACAGATTTTCATTCGTATTTTTGTTCGTTTGGGTAAACTTTCAGGTTGAAAATTTATTTATTTATTGAAAAATAGTATTTGCTTATATATTTGATTTATTTATTTTATCCTGTAAACTTTTAAATTATAAAATTATTATTTTTTATTTTATTTTAGATAAATAAAGTAGTGTTTGCAAAATGATTAAAATAACAAAAACCAATAACAAATATTATAATAACTAAAAGAATATGATTAGTTTTATTTCTGATAAATAAAATAATATTTACTTACAGATTTCATTCATTTTTATTCATGTACACTTTCATTCATGTTTTTTCTATTGAATATAATAAATTACTACGGATTGGAAAATTATTTTATTTATTTCTATCATTTTTAACCAAATTGCATTGACATTGTCATAATTATATGAAGCTTTTACATTAAACTAAGAATTTAATCAGTATGCACTAAAGGTGTAATTTTTTTTACACATACATCTAATCATATCTCACTATATAAATCATTGTATACATATTTTAAAATTATTGTTATGAAATTTTACTATAATAAAATATGATCGAATACATGTTACCCAGCTATATATAGTAATTAAATTCTACACTAACTAGACCTTGTACCCCGTGCGATGCACAAGGTGAACCGGTGAATTATGTATGAAAAATTTAAAACAATTTAAAAAAATCCCAACTATATTTTTTTA
Organism: Glycyrrhiza uralensis; assembly: GCA_030159175.1. Taxonomy (NCBI): domain Eukaryota; kingdom Viridiplantae; phylum Streptophyta; class Magnoliopsida; order Fabales; family Fabaceae; genus Glycyrrhiza; species Glycyrrhiza uralensis. The sequence continues at coordinate 56,040,972 of BRZY01000005.1, forward strand.
ATATTATTATAATTATATAGTCTCAAATTGCTCCTATTTTAGGCCAAAAAATATAACCTCAAGTGTACCTTAATTTATACATAAAGATAAAAAACTGGATGTGATGATCCTTTCAGCTATTTTTTTAAAAAATACCACTATTTATACTTATTTTAGAATTACATTTAATTTATTATCATCACTATTTTACTTTTCACTGTAAGATTCAACAGTAACATATATTCAAATATAACTATTTTACGCCAAATAATTTTAATATTAAATTATAAAACTCATAATCTTTTCAACAATTATATATTTAAAACTTTAAAGATTGAGTAATAACTCTCCCAACTAGAAGCTCTACTTTTTCTCTAACCGTTCCCTCTTCTTCTTCTTCTACTGGAGGGGTGATTTTGGGCCATTTTTTGGTCTAGAATTACCCCTCTACACCGTTTTTCATTTGTCTTGTCTAAATAAGTGGTTCTTCTACATAGATTTAGTGTTTCTTTTGTGTTTTTTCTTATTTTCGTCGTCTGCGTGCGGCGGTGTTTGTAACATCTCAAAATTTTCACTCTGAGACAAAAATATAAATTTTTGAGGATTAGAATTACTCTGAAGTTTTTCGGATAAAAACTTAGTAGTTTAGAGCTAAATACTAAAGTCAGGAAATTATATACGGACATTCTGATTATTAGGATAAATGATAAATGAATTTAGAAAATTCATACAACACTTCCAAGAGGTAGTTGAGGGAAGATATAGTAGCTTGGTGACATATAAAGATTTTAAGAATTAAGTTTGGATTATTTGAGGAGGAAATAAAGCAGTTACAGTTTTAGTCCCTTTAGAATGAACTCTGTAATCTGTTAGTTAGGAAAGGAATAACCACTAGAGATGGAAAAATAGATAAGATAGAGACTACAGAGACTTGATAGAAACCTAAGAAAAATATAATCATCAGTTACGGTTAAGTGTTATAGCATAAATAGTAAAATAGTTAAAGTCTTATATAGACTTCTGTTTTCTGTACTTCCGTCTTTTATCTATTCTATATGATATTGTGTGATCTAAGTGATAAGAAAATTATTTTAGTCTTATAATGAAGGTTTTAAAATACTTATGAAATTATTTCATTAAAACAGTCACTCTTTCTTTGACATTTGTCATCTGTATTTACCGTTATTAACGGATAAAGTTTTAAGTAGTAGAAGTATGTTAAACCAACTTAGACAAACAAACTTCCTTCACAAAAGTTGGTCTTTTAATATTTGTGATTTTCTGGAATTTTCTAAAATATGTCCATTTTTCACTTACGGCGCGACCGTTTTTCTTTGTTTTTTCAAACCGTAAGGTTTACCCTTACCGTAAAAATTCCAAAGCTCTTCCATGAGACTCTTATATGTTATTTTCGAGATTCGTTATTGATTCTTACTATCTAAAATTATTTTTGATTGTTAGATTTATAAAAAGACCATTTAAACCCTTATTTACGGAATAAGCCGAATAGAGACGAATAGAGACATAATGGCTATGATATAGAAACTTAGGAACTTTGAGGGGTTCAAATACAATTCTAAGAAGCATAAAATATCTGTGGACATCATCATTACACATGACCAGTGTAGGAGCATGTAAAAAGACCATTTTACCCTTGATTTTCACTTAAAACTTCCTAAACCTAAAGCTTTTGTCTAAGCAATCCAATGACCTTCATTTCTCCTTGATTTGGTCGACATCAAGAGGCATTTAGAGGCCTTGGATCAGATTTCCTACATGAGTCTTCTATCCTTGTAATGAGCCATTAGCCAATTAGAAAAAAGATTGATTAAACCTAATTAATAATTATGTATTTATGTAGCCATTGCTTACCACACAAAAGCTCTTTATTCCTCCCATGTCCCCAAGCCTAGGTCGCCCCTCTTCCTATAAATAGACCCCCTTGGCTTTATAAATTTCTCACAACACAACTCCAAGAAGCAAGGCAAACACCATTCTCTCTCTTTTCTCTCTTTAGTCTTAAATTTCTTACTATTGTGTTCTTGGTTCTTCAAGCTTGTTCTTCATAGTCTTGAGGCAAAGGTAAGGGGTTTTTCTTGCAAAGTAATTTGTGAAGTATGAGTTTTGATTCTTGTTTGTGTTTGAATTGCTTGTTTATGTGTTTATAGCTTTTATATGCTTTATAATTTTTTATAGCTTTAAATTAATTGTTTTGTGCTATTGATGAATTGTAGAGTTTAATGCCCAATTTTATACTAAATTTCGTGAAAGTAGAGAGGTTATGGCAAAATCACTTTTGAGCTTTTATAAACATATCGTTATAATAGCGAATTTTAGACTACCGCAACTATGATTTTACCGCAAAGAAAATACAATTTATTATTTTGTGAAAACCCGATATTAGCTATCATTTATATACAAAGTGATGGTTAATATAAATGGTTTATCAGTATAGATCTGTCTATAAAGGAAGAGAGACCTATGAAGGGGCTAAAGCAGTCCGTCTCTCTCTGGCCTGGGATCTGTACTGATACGCTGTTTGGTGAATTCTTAACACTAGGGACCAAGTATATACGTGACTAAGATAAATTGGGAAAGAAGTGATTTCTTAATACCATATATATAAATAGATTGGATTAGATAAAAGAGTATAACAGTAATAGATTCTCGGTGAACCTACTGTTATAGCATCTTTCGGAATATAATTTAACAGTAATGGATTCTCGGTGAATTCTACTGTTATATTATTAGTGGAAAATATCGAGTGGGTATCCAATCTATATATATATGCATGTAATTCAGTTTAATTTCCAATGTCTACGGTAGTGAAAATTAGTAAGATAGGCTTTCAACGAGTCTTTTTCCTGGAAGATAAATAGTGCATAAATATTTCCAAAGAGAAACAATTGGACTACGTTCACTTAGTATAGTGGATCGAATTTTAAAAGGTTAAATACTGATCACCAAAGATGGCTTTGCCGTCGTGTAATTTTTTCATCTTCGAAAATTAACTAAGCCGGAAAAGAATTAACTTTACGTCATTCACTAAGTCTACATCAAGTTTTCAAAAAGACGGACACTGATTACCGCAGTCGGCTCAGCCCCCATGTAATTATTTCATTCCCAAATAACTATCTAAAATCTAAGAACAGACACTTACTAATTAAAAAGTGGACGTAAGTTTAAATACTGTTGATCTTTTCTCTCTTGGTCAATCATAGGTGGCTCTGCCCCGTTTTGATCTTTTTAAAATAAGTTAATAACCTTTAGTTATATATCGAATCACTCTGTTGGGCTACTCACCTCAGTTCAGCTCTGCCGCGGTGTGAACAATCATTAATTGAATTATTGAAGCCGAAAAAATAACTTAACTCATAACGAGCGATAAAATGAGCAAGAAGGATTTAAATAATACTATAAAAGGTTTTTTATCTGAAAATGATCCAAGTGGTTTTAAACAGTTATATATAAAGATCTTTATAAAGTGATGAGTTTTATCTAATGAGTTTTTACAAAGAGATTTTGAGAAAAGTGACATTAACACAGAGAAAGTTTTACAAAGAGAAAATGGTTTGCAAAGACGGTCATTTGCATTAAAGACGATGAGCTTACAACCCACTAGACGGGGTTGAAAATCGATTCCGTTGAACTACAATTGTCTACTGGGATTATCCAAGTTTCGAAAGTCTCAATGGCCTTGTCGGTGAATCCCCTTGAGCCGAGACAAGTCGTATACCTGGCTTGGATAAATCTGACTGACATATCTATTTTTGATTTGGTATTAAGTTTTAAATGCGGTATTTTTGAAGTATTCTCAAGGGTCTAAAGACGGGATTCCCTGTTTATTCTGTTAAGTTTACCACAGCCGGTCGCTCAAATGTTGTGAGGTTGGAAAAGTCTCTTTGGAGCACTACACCGGTGTGATTAGAGAGATATTGAAGTGGCATGCTTAAATATACTTTGATGTGAGAATATATTTTGTGAATGAGTTATTTTGTAGGGTTACAAGACACAAGGTAAAACCTGTTTGATTGGAATCTGTTTATAAGTCTTGATTGATCTGTTATCTTTGATGTGTGTCTTGATGTGCAAATTGATTGGTATATAATCTGTGTTTTGTTTGTGTTTATACTTTACTTGTTACTTTGTTTAGAGTTTCACCCTTACCTGCTCTATGTTGTGTTGATGCATGACTGAGTAGATGGATTACCGAAGAAATGAGTTAGCTCTTAGAAGAAGGATCTGAAGGAGAATGCTGCTTAGGTTGATAAAGATTCTGAGAAGAATCTGTATTTACTATCTTAGGTTGGGATAAATGTCAAGAGACTTAATTGGCTCAGTGTTCACTATATAAACCTCTGTTGTAAACTCTGATAATTTCATATATGAAATGAGAAATTTTTGAGTACAAAGTTATGTTTTACTCTTTACATCTAAATATTTACAAAGAGAAAATCTTAAAGGGATTTACTCCCTATCCTTCTCATCTTCTTTTAGAAAATCGAAAATTTTTTCCCGCATTTTAGAGAAGGATTATAAACTTTTAAAATATTTTCTAAATCTTTGCTAAACTCTTGGTTACTATGGTGTAATATATTTTTTGGAGAAAGAGTGTTACAGTGTTCGTTTGGTTTCCTGTCTTCGTGCAGCGTTTTGCTTTCTCGTCTTGGTGCGGTGTTCGTTTGGTTCATCTTGATTATTCTGCTTCAAACCAGTACATATCCACTTATGATTTGGGCGCCAACGTTACAGATCTGGAGACATTGGTATTCCGACCCTTATAATTTTGTTAATTTTGTATGCATTTTGCCGTGCTTTGCTATTGTAGCCAATTTGCTGTGTTTTGCTATTAACCTGGGTACTGTGAGTTTGTTCACAGATTTATCCTTTTGGTTTTTAGCGATGTTGAATCTGAGTTATTTTTGATGTATTTTATCATTTTGAATAAATAAATACCTTTGTTGTAAAAAAAAACTCTCCCAACTAATCAACTCCAACAATAAATATAAAATAATTAATTAAGTCATGTTGATATAATTCATTGCATTTAATGACAAAATACAACCACAACCATATATTTTTCAATATTATTACAATTATATATTCCCAAATTGTCCTTATTTTAGACAAAAGAATATAACCTCAGGTGCACCTTAGTTTATATATTCACGGGGTTACGAAAACAGAGTCGTATATGGAAACAAAAAAAAAAAGGTAACAAAGAGTCATATTATATATGGCGGGATTGGAGTTGTGTACTTTTTGAGTCTTGAAGACGCAAAGACAGACGTAGAGAGTGAGTGTGTGTGAGTGATGAGCATGAGTGGTGATGGTGATGGTGGTGGTGGTGGGGTGAGAAGAGGGGACATAGTGTGGGTAAGAGTACAGTACCCTCGCAAGTGGTGGCCCGCCCTCGTTGTCTCCTCCTCCGACGACATCGGCATCCTCGTATCCTTCTTCGACCACAACATCGACACCAACCCCCGCACCTGCTTCATCGAACCCGAGGTCCTCCCCTTCGAGGACGCCTTCCCTTCTCTCATTTCCCCTCGCCACAACACCGCTCCCCGATGCGAAACGTTCCGCGCGTTGCTCCACTCTGCGCTCAAGCTGTTGAGCCAAAGGCTCCTTTCGGGCCTAAGGTCTCGCTTCCAGAAGAGGGAGGAGGAGGAGGTCATTGGCGGGTCGGGTCCCCGGTTTGACCCGAGTGGGGTTTTGCGTTTTGTTTTGGAGGCTGCTGTTTCGCCTTGGGTTGACCCACCCCGTCTTCTTGATGCCATTAGAGTCATTGCCCAGGTTCATGCTTTTCGCGCCCATTCTTCCATCCACCACATGAGACTCTGCACAGAACAACGTCAAACCCCACCAATAGGTACTTTAACTTAACATCATTGCATTGTTTGTTGACAAGTTTGGATTTTTAATAAACAACACCCATTTTTGTTTTGTTTTCTAGGCTGGGGATTTTGATTCAACTTAGAAACTTGTATTAAAATAACTAACTATGTTGCCCGATTCTGTGTTACCTGTTCTTGTTATGTCGTTGTATTTTTGTCGAGTATCCAAATTACTGACTGAGGCATATATTGATTGTACCCATTTATTTATTACCTAATTTTTATCATTAGGTGGTGATAATAATGTGAAGCAGCAGAATACGTGTTCATCTTTGGGTCAAAAGATACACTCAGACTCAGTTATTCAAGAATCTATCGCTTCCGGGGATTGTCTGGTGGAGGTAGAGGGTAAAGAATCTAAAGATTGCAATCAACATGTTGCTGCTTGCTCAGAATTCAATTCGAAAGTTGGACAGCAACCAAAAAGTAAAACACATGTCCCCGTTTCTTCTACATCTACATCTTTGTTCATGAAGTTCCCCAAGAACTTCAACCTGCCATCAAAGGAACAACTAATAAAGAGGTTTAGTGTATTTGGCTCAATAGATTCTTCAAGAACGAGAGTCTTTTGCTACACTGGCTCAGCTAAGGTGGATTTTTTCCAACATGGTGATGCAGTTGCTGCATGTCGATATGCCGGAAAGATGGTCTGGTTTGGTGAGGCCAATGTCCGGTTTTGGCTCGATCCTTTTGAGCACAAAAGAAGCGATTCCAATATGCCCCCATCAGCAAGCAAACCAATGGGACCACCGCTGAAATCATGTCTGAAAAAGTCAAGTTCTTTGAAACAGGAAAACAGAAAGGAACATCATAGGGTAAGATTTAGACAAGTTTTAGAGTAGAAACTTAGTTGACACATTGTATGAAGGATGGTATCCCTTGTTGAAGTTTTTGTGCTCATCTTTGTTCCTTGGAAAACGAAAGCCATCTGGGTCTGTCCCATAATGTAAATGTTTTTGAGGTCTCTCAATGTCACTGTAACTGCAACTACAATTTAAACCCTTGTTGGTAGTGCTCAAACTTCAAAGCTACCAAACAGGTTGTTCATCTTCTTGTTGCTTAATATCAATGGTATGCTTTGAGATATATAACAGCCATGCTTTATGCTAAATTGCTAATATATATTGTGTCATGATTTAATTGGCTCTTCCATCGGTGATGGTTCCCTGAAGTGCCAAGACTGGCATCTGGAATCTGTTTTATGTTTCTTCTTGTATCATTATCTGATCTCTACATTGGCCATTGTTGTTGGTACTCAGACAAATACAGTAATCGTCCATTGATCTGTGTGTTTGTTGATAATGTTAATGTTAATTTAAACAACACTTGCTGCTGTGATAAAAGAAGAGGAGCTTAAGAATTTTTGTGATTTGTTGATGAATTTCAAGCATGACGGGCATTAGTGAGAATGACCAATCTACTTTTGTGTAATTGATCTAATTGCTTCTTTTGGTTTTGCTAGTTATCAAAGATTACATTGAATCTCACAATTAAGATGTCTGCTGAGTCTTCCATGTTGGCATTACATATTTCTGGATTGCTTTCATTCCTGTTGTAGTAAGTACCTTGATAAAAAGTACTTACTTGTCCAAAGATAGGATTGGGTGCAGCACTGCTGGGAATATGCAACATATTATTGAGAGATCAGGGGCAGGAAGGAAGATTCATTCATTGGCTTTCAAATTTGGCTCATTCATTCTTGTCCGCATCCCCCAACCAACGCGTTTCGTTATTGCCAGCTTCTGTTGTTGGATCGATCACTCACTCCACTGTTGTTTTGTTTTGGTTTTGCATCGGGTGCCCTTCTTTCTCTGTCAACAAGTGCATCGTCGGTGCGGTGATGTGATGGTGACTGTCTCAATCCGATAATGGGTGCGGGTCACGTTTTTCCAATTCATTTTAATTTCACTACTCAAAAGGCCAGATCCTCAAACTAAAGTAAAATGAATGGAAAAACGTTCTCTATTCCTAAAAAAATACTATTGATTAATCAAAAATCATATAAAGACGGAAGAGTTAAAAAATGACACGGCACTATGTCCACGACAATCCAAAGGCGGTTCACCACTTTCACATGCTAACAAGGAAAATATAAAGTCACATTCCCACATTAACCTGTTTCTGTTTTAGTTTTAACTCATTTATTTTTGTTGGGAGCTGATGCAATGCAACTTCAATTTCATATACTACTAAATTCTCAACTTTTCCACGTAATAATGACATTTGGTTTGTCCAACTAACCGTGAATAACCCTTTTATTTTGTTGCCGAATGAAAATAAACCGGTAAAAATATTTTAAAATTCAACAAATTACAAAAAAAAATGAAAATATTTATTCCTCCATTTCTAAGTAAATGGTGTTAAAGTTTTTTTTGCCTAATGGTTAAGAAAAAATAATACTCCCTCTGGTCCAAAATATAAGTAACACAGTACAAAAACACAAACCAATGAATGTTTTGAGATTGGATAATCTTAATTAATATTCACTAGTTTTAATTTTTTTTTCCAAAATTACCCCATTTGATGTCTCTAGTAAATATGAATATTGCATTAAATGAATGATATAACTGAAAAACTAGCATTTAATTTATATGAAAATTGATGAATGTTGCTTATATTTTGAACAAAAAAAAAGTGTCTTTGTTGCTTATATTTTGGACCGAATGAAGTACATAACTAAATTAGTGAAATAATTTTATTTTAATTATTCTTATTCTCTTTTTCAATTTCTACAAATATACTATTAAGTAGTGTTAAAAATTATTACAAATATTATTTATTTGAGAAAAAAAGTGGAATAAAAATTTCAATGCTTCATTAAAAATCTAAAACATCACTTATTTTAAAATAGAGATAATGTTATTTAAAAGATCTGGGTACTCAGTTTATGCAATCAAGTGAGCCCCCCTCACTTGTGCTTGTTCTCCATCATTTTTTTTGGTGGGGAGGGGGGTCCATCTGTTTTCTTTTTCTTTTTGATCAATTCCATCTATTTTCTTTGACGATGGAGAAAGAATTCAATTAAAATAATTAGGATAAAAATAAGAAAAAAAATTATAAGTTTTTTTTGGTAACAATGGAAAATAAAAAATAAATTATAGGTTTAATTTAAATACTACTACATGTAACATTTAAAAAACTATTATAAATTAACATGATACAATTATTTAACAAATACCATTTTTACTAGGTTATTTAACAAACACTTAAATTTATAAGTTAGTTGAACACATTGTAAGTCTAACAAAGTTGCATCACAACCATCCTACATTGTTTTTAAAGATTTTTTTACCTAAGTTAGTGTAATTTAGAGTAATATACATCTTGAAAAAATTGCCAAGTTTGGGTAAGTTGCATCGTTGGTAAATTTCATATGACTTTTAATATGAAATAGCGAGAAGCATAGTAGTTAAAACCGCATCGGACAGTCTGGTTCGACCGGTCAAATTGGGAACCGGGCTGTGTGACACCCTGAGGCCAACGAGGGCGGGGAGTGATCACCGGTGCAAAGAGGCACGGACAAGGAGCGGCTCTTGGCAGGCTTCTAGGTGAAGAGGTATATGAATGAACCGAAATCATATCCGAAAGAGAGGAATTCTGAGACTGTGCAGGTATTAGACTGTACAGTTGAGGAAAGCTTAATAGAATTGATTGGTACTACTCATACCAACAAGTTGCATCTTCTTTTCGGTAGCCTATCACTTAAGAACTCCACAGTTAAACGTGCTTGACTTGGAGCAATTTCGTGATGGTGACCTTCTGGGAAGTTTCCTAGAAAGCATGTGAGTGAGGACAAAGCATGCTAAAAAGACCCGTGTTGGTGTGTGGGGACAGTCGTCGATCCGAAAAGCAACCAGGATGTTATAGCCTGCTATTCGGTTTGGATTAGTCCCATAACCGCTGCAGCAAAAAACCGGTTTAAAAAAACCGATGGGTCAACAGGTTCAAGCGGTTCACTTTAATGGTTTTTTCCCTTCTGCACAAACCAACCCAGTCTGAATTTCAAAATAAAGTACCCTGGCATACATGATAATTGTCCCCTCGTTACTGCAATATCACATCTAGCACTAGGAGTGGGAATAGGTCAGGCCAGGCCAGACTAGACTTTGTAAGGTCTGGGCCTGACCTACTTTGAATTCTTAAGGCATGAATATGGCCTACTGGTCTGATATAGGTCAATTTTTAAGGTCTGACCTGACCTATTTCAAAACCTGGCCAGGCCTATAAGCCTGTTTAAAGGCCTACATTTCAATAAGGCTTTTAAATAGACTTCCACCTATTAGGCCTTTACTTGTAAATAGGCTTGTAGGTCTCTAATGATAAAAAAGTCAGTAGGCCTACGTTGATAAATAGGTCTTTAAGCCTTCACAAATAAATAAACAAGTAAGTGTATTTTTTATTATATTTTTTTTATTATATTATATTATTATTCTATATTTTTATTATATATATATATAGGTCGGTCTACTAGGCCTAATAGACTTATTTATAGGCTTAAGTCTGACCTATTTAACTAAATAAACTTTTTAAAAAATCCAAATTTAACCTTTTCAATAAATAAGTTAGGCCATGCCATAACTCCTTATTGAACGATCTGACTTATTCCTACCCTACCTAGCACCGATATATATGTCTGAGTCAAAAAAGCACATCTTTCTATGTAGTCATGGCCAGCTGGGCTACAATACGTGATTAAACCACATTTTCGGTTTTCCTACTCCTATATCATATTATTATTATTATTATTATTATTATTATTATTATTATTATTATTATTATTATTATTTTAATTTTCTATATATCTATGTTTTAATTTTCTATATAAATATAAAGACATATATTACGATAATAAATATAATTATGTTATTTTTTATTTTTATATTATAAAAATATAAATATTTTTATTTATTTTTATTCAATATTGTGTTATGTATTATATTATAAATTAAAATAATATTATTTAATTATAACCCGATTGAACTCCCGTCAAAGCTCTAAACCTTGAATTTCTATCCTCACCGATTCAATGATCAGTCTCATTCTAACTATATTGGCGAGAAGAGTAAATCTATATCATACATACATGAATAATTATGATTAAAAATTAATTAAAGATCACGTGATAACTTTAAGAAAAAGTCACATCAATTTTTATTTATTTTTTGACAAAAAGTCACATCACTTTTATTATTATTTTTGATGAATTCATTACTTTTATTATGTTTTCTTATAATAAAGTATAGTAAATTAGTAAGACTATCTCTAACCCAGCACCTAAAATGGGTGTTTAAATGGGTCCTACGCTGTTATATCACTCACTTTTATATTTTTTAACACAAGTACCTAATAAGAACTCAACCCTTCCAATCCAACAACTCAAAAAAATTTACTAAATGAGTCTCACCAATAACTCTTCATCATTACATCTCAACAATAACTTATTTATTAATAATTTCGATATATGATATATTAAATTATAAAAAATACAAAATTTATCTATACTATTTTTTGCAATTTTTATAATAAAAAATATTGTCAATTTTCATGAATTAAATTTTATTTAAAACAATGACAAATAAATAAAAATTACATAATTAAAACAATAATTAATTTTCGTGGAGGTTGTGGTTATTTCAAGACTTTTACCTACGGTTGGCTGAAACCGTGGGTAAAAGTATGTTGCATTTGTACGCGGCACACCCAGAAGAGAGAGGTTACTGTCATTTTATATTTTAAGACTTTTACCTATGGCTCAAACCGTAGGTAAAAGTCTGTTTCAAATATTTTTTTTATCCTGATGCACGAGACCCACAGGAGAAAGGAGAGAGAGGGTGCTTGTAGAAGCACCACTCCCTATTAAGCACCCTCATTTTTTTTCTCCAATGGGGGTACATAATAGGAACCCTCCAAGCACCCCATAGGAACCCTCATTGGAGATGCCAATACGCCTTTTTTTTTATACGGGAGTCATTAAGGGGGGTGTATTGGATTAAGATTTTAAAAGACTATTTCGGTATAAAAAAGTCTTGTGGATTTTAAAAGACTTTTATATCACAATAATTAATAAGATTTAAAAGGACTTTATGGATTTAAAAAGAATTTCATGGATTTTTAGCAAACATTCAAAGTTACAAGAGTCAATAAAAACGATAATAAAGAAACTGTTTCTATCTTGTTCTCCTCGTAAGTAGGATTTTTTCACATATCTAGAGTCATACTAGCCCTCTATACATTAGCATGTTCCCGTTCATGCTCTTGGGTTTGAACAATAAGTTCAAAATTATAGTGTTCATTAACAGGTAATACTGAATGTGAAGATTCGTCTGCTAGTTCAAAATTATAGTATTCGTTAACCGGTAATACTGAAAATGAAGATTTGCCCGTTGGCTCAATTGAAAATTCATCAAAATCGCATTCTTTGCGAAGAAAGTTATGCAGCGTTGCACATGCTAACACAAGTTCTGCTTGTGTTAAGCACAACAGATAAAATATATATAAAATAAATAAATGAAATAATTTTTCGGTCTAAAGTAAAAACAAAATTAAAATAAATAAACGAGAAATCAGTAAAAAAAACTTTTTATTTATCAAAAATAAAATTTAAAAAATTTATATCCTGAAAATTATAGAAACAAAAAATATAAATAAAACATGTTAAGAAATACTATTATTTTTATCAAATTTATAAAAAAAATATCAATGAAACCTAAAAATTTATAGGAATAAAAAATATGAATGAAATCTGTTAAAAAAACTATTATATTTATAAAAAGAAAAAGAGAATCACGAATGGAAAAATAATTGAAATTTGAGAAAGATAAATTTATTATATATTAATTTTAAATTAGTAAATACAAATAGGGTAAAAAAAATAGGAATATCACATTTGGCCAGAAACTATAGTTGAAGATTATAAAATAAAAAGATGAAAATATCACATTTGGTTACTATAGCGTTTGAGGAGGTAAAGTATAAAAAGAACATACACACATATATCTACAACATTGCCATCAAAGCCAAGCATATTTAATGTAGAAAGAATGTATAAAGAAAATCAATCGAAAAAAGAAAAAAAAAAGAATAAAAAAAGAAGAATTACCTAGTGAGTCTGACAATATTGTAAAATGCATCATTTCAAAAAAAAAACACACACACACACACACACAAATAAAACCACCGACCTACCCCATCTCATTTCTCATTTCTCCTCTCTCTCTCTGCTTCCCTTTCCTTTCACCGAGACCCCACCCCTTCTTTTCCTCCATTTTTCTTACTTTCTTCTCATTCAAATCACCAAATCCCACCATTAACACATATACTCTTGAGAAAAAATTACACATTTCCAAACAAAGCTTCTCCTACTTCTTACAAGTGTTTGGGGTAGAATTTGGGAGTTAGGGATTGTACCCCAAGAGAGGAAAAGGGTACCCATACCTTAAAGGTTGCTCATTGGGACTCATTGAGATATACCCATAACTAATAGCTCATAGAATATGTTTTTGGTATATGTTAGCTATGAGTAGAAATTATTTTTGGAGTTTGGAGTATATAATTGTGGGATTTTATTGTTGCTCATGGTTCGTGGAGATGTAGAACAGTTATCTACAATCTTGAAAATATTGTTGATGCTTAGTTCTGTCAGTTGTTGGCAGTTTGCTTCTCTGTAAGTTGTTGGAGATCCAGTTAGTTGGTTCCACGTAGCTGTGAGTAAATAACAATCATTGTGCAATATTTTAATTAATTTATAATGACTATTTTATATATTCTTCGTATTATTTGGGAAACATGCTCTTTAAAATTTTCCTTATTATCTTTGATTTATTTTTATGGTCATTGTTATCACTGTTTAGTTGAACTTGATTTATTGTGAGCCATAAACTGGTTTATATTTATACGACGTGGATGTGGATTTGAAAACATGATACTTAGAATTTTATTCTTGACACAAGCTTTGATATGAGATAAAATGATTTTGAGATGTATGGTTTTTTTGGGAATCCATGATATAAACCGTAACCGTTAGCGGGGATAACGGCCTAGGCGCACCTAGTTATATGACTTCGGGTGGAGAGGGCTATCCGTTAGATGGAGCCGCCCCTAGGGGAAAGGCCACCCTTAAGAGGAGAGGGCTATCAGCGAGATGTAGCTACCCCCGTTGTGTTGATACGATTGTGATTGATGTGATTGACAGATGAGAGGGCTATCCGTTAGATGGAGCCACCCATAGGGGAACGACCACCCTTAGGAGGAGAGGGCTATCAGCGAGATGAAGCCGCCTCTTGTTCTCTTACGTGTGGATTTCCATGTGTTTGCTATTATTTTAGATTTTTCTATGTTTTCTTTTAAAAGAAGTTTATTTTCAATTCTGATTTTCAAATGAAATTTGATATTTGAATTGTTTTTACTTGATGATTAAATTTACAAGTTTAATGATTTTAACGTGCATACTTTATTGAGATTATATGAGTTTACAGTATTCAGTTTTTTTGAAAATTTGCCATGTAACTGTTTAAACGAATATTCATGCGTTGTGTTTCCCTTCTAGTTCATGGTGGTTGTTGTCTCCTCACTAAGTCTTTAAGACTTACCTTTTTCTCTTATTTTTCCATCTAGATTCTCAGGCAGCTGAGTAGCAGGCTGCTAGCAGATTGAAGTTTTCAGCGTCATCACTTTTTTTGGTAGGCCTCCTTGGTTGGTGGCCCTTTTCTTGTCTTTTGGATTATGTAATTCTGCAGCTATAGGAAGTAGTTATAAACATATTTTGGGATGATATATATATTTCTAACTTATTTTGGAGATTTACTATTCTATTCTGGATTCTGGCTGGAGATATATATGCGATACAGGACTTCTGATGTTTGGGAAATATTAAAAATACAAAGGAGACTCTGTCGAAATTTTAGTAAAATATTATGAAAGTAAATGTTAGACAGAAAATGTTGCTATTTGTCAAGTTTGGTTGTTAGGCTTGCCAGGCTGAAAGTGTCAGTCTGTGCGCCGGTTATGGCTATAGATTTTGGGTTGTGACATGTTGCAACAGGAATAAAAAGTTTGGAAAGTCTCAAGGGTTTGGGTGAGATTGTTGGATAAGTCTAATCTTTATATTTTTCACTGAAAAATTACACGAAATCCAACATACAAAATCATTCATCGAAATCTGTATTTTTTTGAATACCAAGAAACTTTTATTAGCTGTAAAAAATCTCAATTGAATATCACCGGATTTCGTTACCCTATTTAAAAAGTCATTATAGTCCTAATTGAATACCACCAAATTTCGTTACCCTCTTTAAAAAATCATAATAGTCCTAATTGAATATCACTAAATTTTTTTATATTGTTAAAAAATCTTAATTAAATACCACAAAATTTTATTATTACCAAAAATTCTATTAAAATTCTTTACGATTCTAATCCAATACACCCCCGTAAACCAACTGGCCCTTTGACATAGTGAACGTTAGAAAAAGACAGAGCGACCGAACGGAAGAAGAGGGTGTGTCATGTGTGGTGCCACATGACAAGATTGAAGGAGGAGTAGAAATATAAATTAGAGTTGGAAGTTGGATTGGATTGGACAAGAGGAAATAGTTCAAAAGGAATAATAATAATTGTAATAATTTCACCAAAATAAAATAATAATAATATTAATAGAAAGATAAGAGAATGGTTAATTAATGGATGTGAATGTGGAAGAGAAGAGTTTGGCTGGGTAGGAGAAAGTAACCGAGAAAGAGAGAGAAGGAGAAGGAGAAAGAAAGAGAAAAATGAGTGGCGGAGGAGAAGAGGAGACAACACTGGAGTTCACTCCGACGTGGGTAGTGGCCGCCGTTTGCACCGTGATAGTCGCCATTTCCCTCGCCGCCGAGCGTCTCCTCCACTATGGCGGCAAGTTCCTCAAGAAGAAGGACCAAAAGTCGCTCTACGAAGCTCTCCAGAAGATCAAAGAAGAGTTGATGCTTCTGGGTTTCATTTCTCTGCTCCTCACGGTTTCCCAAAACGGCATTACCAAAATCTGCGTTCCAGCAAGTGTGACGCGCCACATGCTTCCCTGTACTCTGCAGGAGAAGGAGCACAGCGAGGAGCAGAAGCCACACTCCCAATCCCACACTCTCTTCTCTTTCCCCGGAATCGCCAGGCGCCTCCTCTCTGAAGCCCCTAAAACCGATTTCTGCGCTCGCAAGGTTACTCTCCTCTCGATCTTTCTTGGAATTGCTAGATTCAGTTCTCATTCTTACTAAATTCGCATTCCCCCGCCCCGCCCCCTTTCACAGAACAAGGTGCCTTTATTATCTGTGGAAGCTCTGCATCACCTGCACATCTTTATTTTTGTTCTCGCCGTCGTCCATGTCACCTTTTCCGTTCTTACCGTTGTTTTTGGAGGCGCAAGAGTGAGTGCACACCCACTACTTCATATGCTTTTCATCACCAACTCTCTCTGTTCCATAAATAACTCTTGTTTCTATATTAACTATAACATGTATGGCTCTCTCTCTCTCTCTCTCTCTCTCGTTGTATAGATTCGTCAGTGGAAGCTCTGGGAAGATTCTATTGCAAAAGAGAACTATGAAACTCAGCGAGGTAAATAAAGTTTGATCCATTCACGCCTGGATGGATTCTCTCATAATTGTCAAACTTGTTATGCTTTTCAGTTCGGACCAACGCAATGCTACTCTATGCTGCTTGCGCTGGCTAATTTTATGTTTGTGCGAACCATCGAACTGCTGAAAAGAATTTTGCAAATCATGTTTCTCATTTAACTCCTTGAAAGAGCTATCTACAATTATTTCTTTCCTCACTAGTCACTACTGCTTACCTGCATATTGGTTTCACCTCTGATGCAGTTCTGAAACCGAAGGTGACTCATGTTCACCAGCATGATTTTATCAAGGGCCGCTTTTCAGGTTTCGGCAAAGATTCTGCTTTAATGGGTTGGCTGGTAATTAATTACTAATTTTTCATGGTCTGGAACTTTGATCTTGTCATGCTGCTAAAGTCCCCCTCCTTTTCATTTGAACATATACTGGTCTTCTCTTTATGTCTTTATCGCTACAAACTTTGTATAGCGCACTGCACATGGACAAATACCATATTTCTTTGGTATTCCTACTGATTGTTTATTTCCAGCCTTGTTTCATGTAAATTCATATCTTCCCATCTCTTGTAATGGGATTTCTGTGCAGTATAAAATATTTCAGGGATTGGTTGTGTACTGTAGCCTGACATTATTCATATTTCACCCTTATATCTATGATTTTCGTAGTTTTGGTGTGCTTTAGATCTTAGTTTTAGATTTTACATAGTTTTTTCTTTTTTTGTCTGACTACCAACCACTATGCATTTCTTTTCTTCATGAGTGCCTATGACATATTTTTCTTTACTTTTTTTTATTTCTTCTAATCTTTTTTATTTCTTTCAGATATCATTTTTCAAGCAATTTTATGGATCTGTGACAAAATCAGATTATGTGACATTACGACTTGGTTTCATTATGGTAAAGTTCTATTGTGCCCTATTTGTTATCAAATAATATCTTAGCTGGCTATTTTCTGGTGGCTCCAGTGCTCGAATCACAATAATATCCTTTGGTATATTTCTTTGTTGTAGACCCACTGCAGGTCAAACCCAAAGTTTAATTTTCACAAGTACATGATTCGTGCCCTTGAAGATGATTTCAAGCAAGTTGTTGGCATAAGGTAAGTTCTTCCGTAGAATAGCTTTGTCAAAGGTAGTTATTGTTTCTATACATGTCACACATTGTGTAAAGTTATTGATTTTTTGTAATAACAAATCTATTTTTTGTGATTGCAGTTGGTATCTCTGGCTCTTTGTGGTCATCTTCTTGTTGCTTAATATCAATGGTATGCTTTGAGACATAACAGCAATGCTTTATGCTAAATTGCTAATATATATTGTGTGTCATCATTTAATTGGCTCTTCCATGGGTGATGGTTCTCTGAAGTGTCAAGACTGGCATCCGGAATCTGTTTTATGTTTCTTCTTGTATCATTATCTGATCTCTACATTGGCCATTGTTGTTGGTACTCGTATACCATGTGCTTTTGTTTACAAATGCAGTAATCTTCCATTGATCTCTGTTTTTGTTGATAAAGTTAATTTAAACAACACTTTCTGCTATGATAAGAGAAGAGGAGCTTAAGAATTTTTGTGATTTGTTGGTGAATTTCAAGCATGACGGGCATTAGTGATAATGACCAGTCAACTTTTGTGTACAAGGACTAATTGATCTAAATGCTTCTTTTGGTTTTGCTAGTTATCAAAAATTACATTGAATCTCACAATTAAAATGTCTGCTTGACTCTTCCAGGTTGGCATACGTATTTCTGGATTGCTTTCGTTCCTGTTGTAGTAAGTACCTTGATAAAATTCTTGCCCTTTTTGTGTGTGTACATTTCCATGGCCTCGCATTTGGTTTACTCAGCTTCCAAATCCCTTGTGTCTTTGTTCAAGGGATAGGAAAAAATTGAACAATGTTGCACGGAGTTACTTAATCAACTCAGACAAGTATACGGTTCAAAAGGCAAACTAAAACATTTGATTCTATTAACCTGATGTCGTACCTTGGTTTTCTGCTACATAGTTACTAGGAAATTGGTCTCAACAATACCATTAAACTTCTGGTTACACTAGTATAATATCCTATCTTTTTCATGGTAAAGTTTAGCAAGAACAGTTACCGTGTCAATTTTTCCCCATTAGTTTATAGCATTTGACTAAGAATGACATCTGTTATCTATTATCTTGGAATTTCTTTTCCTTTTTTTATTTTTCCCAGTCATTATAATTATTTTTGGTTATATTCAGAATATCCTTTCTTTCTTGTCCCCGCACCTTGTATCTCCCCCTTCATTATTTTTGATGAATTCTCCCCATTCATTTGTTTCATAGTTTCTGGTTGTTTGCATTCTTTCAGCTTTTACTTGCTGTGGGAACTAAGCTGGAGCATGTAATAACCCAACTAGCTCATGAAGTAGCTGAAAAGCATGCAGCCATAGAGGGTGACTTAGTTGTACAACCATCTGATCATCACTTTTGGTTTCATCGTCCCCGCATTGTTCTCTACTTGATTCACTTTATACTTTTCCAAAATGCTTTTGAGATCGCATTTTTTTTCTGGATATGGGTAAGCAAATTATCTGCCGACCTTTTCTCTTATCTGCCTGGTGTGGGGTTGGGTTTGGGGATAGTTTTACATAATTGTATTGAATATAATCTATCAGATTGTGTTCTCAGGTTACATATGGTTTTGATTCCTGTATAATGGGACATGTCCGTTACATTGTTCCAAGGCTCATTATTGGGTAATTGTAACACTCTTTTTCTTTTGTGCATTATGACTTCCTTCTTTGTTCGTGCATTCGGAACTCTTATGAGTTATGATCAATATTTTCTCTGTTTTTTTCCCCCTTTATATTGGGGTTATAGGGTATTTATTCAGGTGCTGTGTAGCTACAGCACACTGCCACTCTATGCACTTGTTACACAGGTACTTTTGCATTGCATAGTTATTCAAACCGAAACGCAGATTGATTAATTATCTGAATATAAAATTTGTCCTCTTTGCATTGACTTTCATTATTTTCACACTGTAGATGGGAACTCACTATAAGAGAGCAATATTTAATGAGCATCTGCAAGGTACCATAATTGGTTGGGCAGAAAAGGCAAAAAAGAAGAAAGGGCAAAAAGCTGATAGCCAGCCCGAGCAAGGAAGTTCTCATGAGGGTGCAGCTACTGCCGGTGCCGGTGCAGGAATTCAGCTCGCCACAATTTTCCAGAAGAGGGCATCGGCGCCAGAAAACACTACTCCTGTCCCCAGAGCCGAGGGATCCAACTGAACCGAGTGTACTGTTGTTGTTGTTGTGTATAGGCGAAGAAGATACAATGTGATGATAAAAGCAGTGGGTGGGAATTGTAGGCTTATTTTGTAAAGTTGTAGAACAGGGTCAACGATGTACATCATGTACTAGGACTAGGAAGATATTCCCAATACCGGGTATAGTAGGTTTATCGGTATTTATTATTTGCAAGGTGGTCCTTAACAAAAAAAATCAACCAAGAGCTTCCCGCTATACACTTAAAATTATTGTGTGTCTCCTGTGAAACCCATTCCCGTTCTTTGAGAATGCTTGCTGCCATGCCTGTTTTCTTCTTCAGTCCTTTTTCCATTGTTTCCCCCTCTCTCCCCCATACCGAACTTCTTCGTCTCCACCTTGGGGTATATATTCTCCCGACTTGGCAACATCGCCGGTACTGGAAGATCCGCCTTAACTATTTCCACACTTGCATAATAATATATGAATGGTGAATGAATGAATAGTCTTGATGATTACCGTTGAAATGGAAAACGATTTCGATTAATCAACGTTCTTGATCCAGATCCCCATCGTATCGTAGAATTTTACATGGTAGAAGGAGATGGAGGGACAAACGAGGGAGGGGAGGGGTTAACTTACAATTTTAGAAAATATAAAAACTCGAGATATGATTCAGGGACAAAAGGGACAAAAGCATTTCTTTCTAGTTAATTTCTTTTTTGTTTTTGGGTAAAAAAAGGTCAGAAGAAAGAAAGGAAAGAAGAAGCTCGCGAGGGAGTGTGGTGTGAGTATGAGGGGATAAACCAAAACTAAAACCCTAATAATGCAAATACCAAATGCAAGAGAGGAAGAGTGAGTGAGTGAGTGAGAGAGAGGGAATCCATTCCAATCATCATCATCACAATCACAATCACAATCCCAATCACAATCACAATCCAGTCGAGAGACAGAGAGAGAGAGAAAGAGGTTCAACTGAGCTGACTGAGAATGACGATCCATTCGATCGTGATACAGAAGCTGCTGAGCACGAATGCGCAGAGTGGTCGGCGGGTGGCGGCGCATCACTTCAAGGTGTACACGTATGGGTTCCGCAACAAGATGGCGATCATCGACTCCGACAAGACGCTGATATGCATGCGGAGCGCGTGCAACTTCATGGCGTCGCTGGCACGGCAGAAGGGGCGGTTCATGTTCATCAACACCAACCCTCTCTTCGACGACATCTTCGAGCTGATGACGAAGCGCCTCGGCTCCTACTCCCCCTCCTCCAACGCCCTCTGGCGCACCGGCGGCTTCCTCACCAACAGCAACTCCCCCAAGAAGTTCCGTTCCCGCAACAAGAAGCTCTGCTTCGGCCCCACCCAGCCCCCCGACTGCATCGTCATCGTCGACACCGACAGCAAGTCCTCCGTCTTCAACGAGGCCTTCAAGCTCCACATCCCCATCGTCGCCCTCGTCGACTCCGCCATGCCCCTCCACACCTTCTCCCGCATTGCCTACCCCATCCCCGCCAACCCCTCCCTCCAGTTCGTTTACCTCTTCTGCAACCTCATCACCAAAACCTTGCTCCTCGAGCACAACAAGAACCCCCATGATCGAGAAGAAGCTCTGGCCCCGCAGATTGAAGCAACCAAGGCCAAGAATAATTTGGCTAAGGTCGGCGTAACTGTTATCCCCTACGCTAATTTAGCACCCTTGCCTGAAGGTAAACAATCGTTGGACAACTTTTCTGTGCCTCTTGTTCTCTCTAGTCCCCGTCATTATGGCCTTTTTTAAGGAAACAAAAAAACAAGTAGAGCTGATCAATTTCACATCGAAAGCAGATACGGAAGAAACTAAGAAACTTTTGGACAAGCTTGTTGTTTTGAAGTTCAATGATGCCCCGGGAATAAATATGGGTTTCGAAGATCCCAAGTAAGCATTCTCCATCTAAAATGGAACAGTCATGCATCTGCTGTTATTTTATGTGTACTTTTCATGAAAATGTTGGCTTCCTTTGAGCAATGTGTTTTTATATCCAATTAATTTCCCAGTTGAAGGCACATCCATGTCAAGTTTAACCTGGACCTTCTGTTACTTTTGGAGCGTTTCACGCCATTTTCTTTCCTTTACCCGTTTGTTTGTTTTTTTTCCTGTTTGGCTGCTGCTGCTGTTTTCCACCCGTCTTTGTTCTCTTTAAACAAAAAACAACAATACATGGAGCAAACCAAATGAAAAATAAAATATTAGAAAGGTTTGCTGAAACTATTTAGTACTTTGTACTTAATTTGCACGTGCATATCTATTTATGCATCAAGTGTTTAAAGTCATTTTTGCGCACCTGTTTACTCATGCTCCCCATCCATGGATTATTCAAAATGTGACACTTGATGAATTCACACTGATGAAGATTTTCTGCTTTCATGCAGATCTGCATTGGATATTTGTGATGGACAGACATTTCTGGACTTGATCATTAACCAGATTGAGGTCAGACACTCATACTTAATATACCAGTTATGGTGCTCATGCATACTTTCATTATCATACTCCTCTGAAGCGATTGGTTTATTCCTTGGGGGCTGCTAGCCCACCACAACTTTTTTTAGAATGGTCCAGATTGTGCACATACTGTACATAGTATCTGCAACTCTTATTTTCCCTTAATATACGGTTGCCATTGACTATTTTTTTTGGGTTCTGACTATTTTGCTGTTGTAATTGTTTGTAGACCCTCAACTCCAAGTATGGATGCAGGGTTCCATTGCTTATTTTTAACAAAGATGACACTCATGATAGTACTTCAAAGGTGAGATGCCATTTCAATTTCCATAGTTGATTGTATGACCTTAGCTATTATTGAAGTCTTCAGATTCGCCATCTTCCGTAGGTTTTGGAAAAGTATTCAAAATCAAGCATTGATGTGCACACTATTAATCAGGTTTGCATTTGTTCCACATCTTGGATTTTGGATGAATTGATATTGATTTGTGATTTCTCATCTTCAATAAATCATAATCTGTATAGGGTGAAGATCCAGAGTTGACATTATCGGGTGGCAAGGAGAAAGTGTATGTCTTTTTTACTTCAATTTAAACAAAAAAATTAACCGTA
Organism: Glycyrrhiza uralensis; assembly: GCA_030159175.1. Classification (NCBI taxonomy): domain Eukaryota; kingdom Viridiplantae; phylum Streptophyta; class Magnoliopsida; order Fabales; family Fabaceae; genus Glycyrrhiza; species Glycyrrhiza uralensis. Next base: position 56,063,779 of record BRZY01000005.1, read on the forward strand.
AATATTTAACAGCTGTAAATATCATTATCAATTATCAATAAATAAAACAGTTGACAGCATTTATATTTCAAGATACTGAATTATGTTCTCCATGACTTGCAAATTGCTTATATGATGAATACTTTGTCATTTTTAACTAACCTGCTAAATATATATATGTGAAGGCATCCATTTGACGATGGTGATATATTCCGTTCACTAGTGATAGGTGGAACCCTTGATTTATTATTGTCACAGGTATGGACTTTTTATGTAGTTGTGCACTCTTCATATCCTTCCTTTGTCCTAATCCTTTAAAACCTACAAGCATGATCTATAAGACACATAAATTGAATTATACAATGGTAACAACACAAGGCTGTAATTAAACGTTGTCTCATATATATGCATATTTGGGATGTGCTCATATTTGTCGGTGCATTTGTTACTAAGTTTTTCATATTTTCCAGGGCAAGGAGTATGTCCTTGTGATGAAGTCAGACAATGTGGCTACAATCATTGATCCAAGTATCCTTATGCTTTTAGTCATGAACTATAATATTGTTTGAGGTCATAACTTCGTAACCTAGCAATGAGAGTCAAATATTTGATTTTTTTGTCAACCTTGACTGCATTTTGTAGACATACTAAATCATCTGATGACAAATGTTATCGAATATTGCATGGAGGTACACAAATATTTTCATCTATCATGTGTAACATTGCCACTTCTCTTTTTATGGTATCTGAGTATTCTGTTTCATTTTCTTTTCTCTGTTTGCAGGTGATACCAAGCCATTCATTTAATTTAATCTTAACACCAATGAATTATAAGGTATATTTTCTTTTCCTCAACTGTTTACTTCCCCATTCACTATCGTTAATATTTGTACTGGGACTTGTAACTGTTTATCATTCGGTTTCTATTTTCATTTTTAATAATAAAAATGCCACCTTATGGTCACTTTGTTTACTGCTTGCAAGGGTTTGTAGAGAAAACAGTGAACACAACTTTTCATTATTTTCACTATTTCCTATACAAATCCTTGAAGACAAGAAACAAAGTGAAACCAAGGTGGCATTTTCATAATTAAAAATGAAAGCATGAAATGAAAACAGAAATCAAACAGACCCTAATTTTTTTTTCCTTCATTGGAGATACTATGGTTAAACATATTTTATGATTGTTTTATGTGAGCTCCTTTTCACTAGTTTGGAGTGGTCTAGGTCCCAAGTCACTAATTCTTATCAAATGGTAATTAGGTAATGGGGTGATTTGGTTGCTATTAACCTGTTAAAATTGTACTGTGGCATATATAACTTGAACAGCTTGGGAAACATTATATGTTTTGTAATCTATGCAGCTTCAGGAGATTGCTCGAAACCAAGATAAACTTGTAAGGCATTTTTTTTTCCACAACTCGCATATAATTTTATTATTGTTTCATATTATGCAATAATTTTAGAAGTTTTATACGGGGCTACTGACAAAACTTGTGAGAATATTATAACAATGTAATTTATCTTTTCTATTTTTGTTTTATTTTTCCCGAATGATGTATTGCAGTTGAAGGGCAATTTCAAACTCATTGATACAGCAAACATGTGAGTAAAATGCTGGTTTGTTCAATTTCTTACCAAATTTGACCTAGTGTGCTAAATTTCATGTGTTGCCCTTTGTATAGGTGGGTGAGTTTAAGAGCCATTAAGAGGCTTGTTGACACTAATAGACTAAAGCTCAAGAAGCCCTCAGTTTCGAAGGTACCATTCCCTATCATTAGTTTAGTACTCCTAGTGTTAGCTTTAGTAAGAATGAATCGTAGGGGTTACTGCTCCCAGGAAAATGACCATGATCAAACTCTTCTACAGGAAACAGATGATGAACCAGCAATACAGGTATATCTGTTATTGTTTATGCTTCTCTGTGGTGTATTTGTGTGTGTTCTTCTGTTCTGCTTAGGTGCAAAATAGGTTCATGGCTTTAACTTTGAGACCATAGTAAATGAAGCCCTTGAGTTTTGAATATTTTTAATAACAACCCTAGATATCTATTAGTGATCTTGATCCAGATCCAGTTTCTTTGATAAATTTGATGATATTTTGTTTTACTCAATATATGACTGATCTTATTATTCTTTATTAAAGTATCTTTCTAAAATAAACATTGAACATGCAGTTCGATGCGTGAGATGTTATGAATCTGGTGTTTTTTGCAAGCTTAACTAAATAAATATTGAGTGATGTCACAAACTACAATGGCCTTTGTGTCCTATTAAAAAAAAACTAGAGAAAATAAAGTATTGACTGGTATAACAGAAGCTTGTTTCTGCTAGGTATGAAGTTACTAATTGCTGTTTCTCAATGTGTTATCTCCTTTGTGTGTATTCCAGTTCTTTGATAATTTGACTGGTGTCTCCATACCTGAGTCTCGTTTTCTTCCCTTGGAAGCAACTTCAGATTTACTAATTCTACAGGTGACAGACCTTATGTGTATGTGAATTCTGTTACTGAAAAACAGACTTTGGTGTACATGACTGACTTCCCCTCTCCAATTATGTATTCTTGCAGTCAGATCTATACACTTGTAGGGAAGGTGTTTTAACTCGTAATCCAGCTAGAACTAACCCTTTAAATCCTGTGATAGACTTGGGACCTGAATTTGAAAAGGTGATAATTTCCTTATTTTTTTTCTTACCCTTGCCTTGTTATTCCCTTTCTTATGAATTTTGCATGTTTCATTCTTAGATCGGTGACTTCCAAAGTCGGTTCAGTTCCATTCCAAGTATCATTGGGTTGGATAGTTTGATGGTGAGAGGTGATGTTTGGTTTGGAGCTAATATTACTTTGAAGGTATGATAGATGTTTCTTTTCCTGTTGGTCACGCAGCATGTTGAATAGTTGCCCTGTATTCCCTTTAATCATCTAGGGCATTCAGACAGACTACACTCGATATTCTCTCACAAATTTTCTTCAATTTTTCTGCGTTTTCAAAAGTTGGTAAGTTTTCTGCTTTTCATGTTGAAAAGAAGATTGAGATTAGCTCAAGTGGGTATAGAAATCTCACCATACTTATTGTAAGTATTCAAATTCAATGAAATTCCAGTAATTTAACTTGTTCATGATGCTAAATTAGTAAATTTACATCATCGGCTAATAAACATGCATAATTGTCTTGAGACACTGTTAGGTTCTGATTTTCTTGCATTTACCTGATCTTTTTCACACTCTTTATCAGGGGCAAGTGACTATTACTGCAAAACCTGGCTTGAAATTGGAAATTCCGGATGGGGTGGTAATTGAGAATAAGGTACAACGCTAATTTTGGTGTGAGCTCTTGAGTTTCTTTATTACGAGACATCTCCTTTCCATGTTTTTTTTGCCCTTGTTCTGTTTAATGGGCGGCAATTCCTAGGTGGGGTCGTGTTGGGAATGCTTTTGTTTGAACTGGTATAAGGTATCCTTGTTTTCTTGTTTGGTGATCAAAACAGGAGATCAATGACCCTGCAGATATCTGAGAAGGATGAACGGTTTGTGGGAGCTGCTGGGATTTGTTCCTAGTGAATACGTGACTGTTGAAGCTTTGATTTGCTGTGCAATACAATTTAGCTTTGTCACCTTAGCAGCCAGGCATCGATCAGCTTTTCTATTTACTGGGAACAAAAGGTTGCTGAAGCAAATAATTTCCGACCCATTTTTTCTTTCAAGCGTCACGATGGTGATGAAATAATTGTGTCTATTCATTTATTTGATCTAGTAACTTTTAGGGTAAGGCTTGATCTCACAGCTGAGACAAGGAAGGAATAGAAAAGCATTAGTTTCGGTGATTTTTTGCCTTGATATTACAGAATCACATCAGTTGCGTACTGTATCAATGAGTTGGAGCACAGAGCAGGCATATTTGTCATTTGCTAATATACGATACCACAAAATTTGACGGCTTTGTCGACGACTCTATGTTACCAAATCCGGGAAGTGGGTGCTTTCGCAACTCCTACAGAATATAGCCAATGAATTAGTGTTGACGTGGTCTAACAAAGTCAAAGACACACTTTAGTACAAACCCAGCTAAATGCTTTATATCTGTCACCTCAACTGTATTTTTTTTTTTACCACATCACTTCAATTGTATTGAGAACTATAAAAATCGGAAATGCTTTAAATTGAACTGATTTAATTTGGATTTAAAAATAATTTTCATATTTACAACGCAATTAAATCTTTATATTAATATTTTATTAATTATTCTATTTGGAACATGTTAAAATGACATATAGAGAGCGAGAAGCTTGGTGTCGGGGTACGGGGTATGTTATTGTAACATATATAAGACAAATTTCATGATCATTTGTAAATAAAAATATATATTTTTTGGTCGAAGTAAATTAAATTTTTTTTGGGTCATAAATTAAACGAATTCAAGACGTGTTAGAGGAAAGGCCCAGAAATGGAGTTGGGCCAGTCCGGGGCGGGTGAGAATGCAAATTCTATGATCCATTTTTTTCCGTAATCCGAAGCAGAAGATAAGAATAAGAAGATAGTTTAGAGCTTAGCCTGTGTTGTGTTGTATATGGCTGAAGTGGTATCCCGTTTTCCGTGTTCTCTGAGATTGAGATAAGTAACTGTAGTGGAGTGGAGTGGAGTGGTGTAGTCAGTCATCAGTCATGTCGTCAATCTCTTCCATTTCGGTTTCAAATGGTCGCTGTTTCAGTTTCAGTCTGGGGGCTGTGCCGTTCCAAACCAAGAAGCCATTTTCCCAATTGCAATTCCCAAGAAGCAGAGGGAGAGGGGCGATGGTGGTGGCGATGAGCGTGGAGGCGGGGGTTGGAGTGATGGGCACCAAGTTGGGGATGATGAGCTTCTTCCAACAAGACGGAGTGGTTGTTCCCGTCACCGTCGTCGGCTTCAAGGAAGGCAACATCGTCACCCAGATCAAGACCCACTCCACCGACGGTTACAGCGCCGTCCAGGTTGGCTACCAGAGGGTCAGGGACCGCAAACTCACCAAGCCCGAGATGGGTCATCTCCAGAAGGCCGGTGCCATCCCCATGCGCCACCTTCAGGAGTTCCGTCTCCAATCCGTTGATGGCTTCGACCCCAACCAGCCCCTCCTCTTCGATGAACTCTTCAAGGAGGGTGACCTCGTTGATGTCTCCGGCACCACCATCGGCAAGGGTTTCCAAGGTAGGTCCTCTCTCTCTCTCTTCCTCTCTGCAATTCATTCATGTTTCTGGGAAATGCATGCCGTTATTTGAATCATTTAAATAAAATAGGGCAAAATATAATTGAACAGAACACGACGGAATCATCATATTGGTTGTATTGTATTTGCTTCTGGGCATTGTTCAATTCTTTCTTATATTTTCTTAGTTTATTCAAATATTCTTTATATTATACTTTTTGCCTTGCCGCTGCCTCTGAATTCAATCACAAATTAAGTACTTGTCTTACAATGCTGCAAATTGTCTTGTCTACTACTTTACCGTTTTTACATAATGTAATTTGGCATCTAACCCTCTGTTGTCTTCCTGGCAAAATTCTTGGCAAATAATTTTGCCCTATAGAGCGTTCAAATGAAATTTCAGATCACAGTTACCAGATCATTCAGGTTCTCACCAATTTATTCATTTGAAAATTTACCAGATCATATTTAGTGGTAGGGCAGGGTGCTGTAGGACAAAATTGTTGCTGATAATGTGTGTGAGTTGGGTTGAGTGGTTGAAATAGCCTTCAACATAATAATTACTTGGCTTTTGTATATTTGGACACATGCAGGTGGTATAAAGCGTCATAACTTCAAAAGGGGTCCAATGAGCCATGGTTCCAAGAGTCATAGACAACTGGGATCAATTGGTGCTGGAACCACACCTGGGCGTGTATACAAGGGAAAGAAGATGCCTGGTAGGATGGGTGGAACCAAGACCAAGATCAGGAAGCTTAAGATTGTCAAAGTTGATAAAGATCTCAACGTGCTAATGATCAAAGGTGCTCTTCCTGGTAAGCCCGGGAATCTCCTGCGGATAGCTCCAGCCAAGATTGTCGGCAAGAACATTCCAAAGAATTAGTCGATTCCTGTTTTTCTTTTCTTCTTACTTTGTGTTGGCTTTGATTAGCTTGTTTGTAACTGTTGTGGCCCTTCACTTTCGAGTTTATGTATACTACTCTTCCCCCTTTTTTTAGTCCATTGCATTGATTGAGTTATACAACACCGTACGATTCTGAAATCAGTATCTTATTACTCGATCAACAACACAAATGCATTCTTGGGAATATGTTTCAATATGAATTCTTTAACGACGACAACAATCAAAACCTCTCTCACTAGGTGATATTCGTTACAACATTAGTGCTTTATCATGAAACATGTCTAATGCAAACAATTTAAATTTTTTTTTTATAAAAAAAGCCTGACTCATAATCTTTTTTTTTGTCTCCATTCATATTAAGTTTTTCATCAAACTTGTTTTTAGAGGAAATCATTCAAACATAAATCATTTTATTTCAAATTTAATTTTAACCAAATTAATTTTACAAAACAAGCCTATTCAAAATCACGTTACATTTAGTACTAGGATTAATTTGAACATTGTGGTAATGTGGTATTCTTCAAGAAATTGATATTAGTTCTTTTCAATAAAATAATAACAGCAATGCCCTTTATTTAATTTTTAATTTAAGGGAGAAAGTAGTGTCTAGAAATATTGACACATGGCAATTTTCTAGAAAGATTTAATATAATTATAAATTAAAGATTAAAGATTAGATTTCACATATTTATGTTTTGCTTAATTTTCTACTTGGTCCATATATAAGACGTAGGAGCATCCATCTCTATGTTTTGTTTACCTTACAATTTAAAATATAGCATACGTCGATCTCAATTTGTTCAACAGAAATTAAATATAAATAATTTTAAATTGTACTTTAATGTTTTGTTATTGATTTAGCATTTATGTTATGTAGAATTTAATACTAAAATTAATTTTTAGTTGTGCTTTACCGTTGTTGTTGTGCTACTTGTCCCAATTACTGAGAGAGAGGGATAGGGTTTTGGCGGTTCCGGCGAAAAGAGAATGGAAGGGGAAGGGAAGAGGTCGCGGTTGCGGTTGTGCTGCCTATGCAATGAAAGAAGGGCTTCCCTGAAGAGACCCAAAACCCTTCAGCAGATATGCAGGGAGTGCTTCTACGACGCCTTCGAGAACGAAATCCACCAACTCATCCTCTCCAACCGCCTCTTCACGCGCGGTGAGCGCGTCGCCATCGGGGCCTCCGGCGGCAAGGACTCGACGGTGCTGGCGTACGTGCTGTCGAGGCTGAACCGCATCCACGACTACGGCCTCCACCTCTTCCTCTTGTCCGTCGACGAGGGCATCACCGGCTACCGCGACGACTCCCTCCACACCGTAGAGAGGAACCACGTCCAGTTCGGGCTCCCCCTCAAGGTTGTCTCCTACAAGGACCTCTACGGCTGGACCATGGATGAGATCGTCTCCCTCATCGGCCTCAAGAACAACTGCACCTTCTGCGGCGTCTTCCGTCGCCAGGCCCTCGACCGCGGCGCCGCCTTCCTCAACGCCGACAAGCTCGTCACCGGCCACAACGCCGACGACATTGCGGAGACGGTGCTGCTCAACATCCTGAGAGGGGACATCGCGAGGCTGGGAAGGTGCACCTCCATCGTCACCGGTGAAGACGGCCCAATCCCAAGATGCAAACCTTTCAAGTACACTTTCGAGAAGGAGATCGTCATATATCCTTTTTTTTTTTTTGTTTCCTGTTGTGATTGATTGATTGATTGATGATATTGAAATCATTCATTCTGTTTGTTGCAACTCCTTGACCACCGCTTTACGTATGCATATTTCAAGAAGCTCGACTACTTTTCCACCGAATGTAATGTTTTATCTTTCCATTCCATTCCATTCCATCATTTGTAATGTGATTTTTAATTTGCCCCATCAAACTGCCTAATGTTGTGACAATTGCAGGCATTTATTCTCCGAATGCATACCGTGGTTTTGCTCGCGAGTTCATCAAGGATTTGGAAAGAACCAGGTCACTGTCTGTCTGTCTGTCACTCCCAGTAGCTTTGCTTCTTCTCTGTTATCCTTGCACTGACATATTCTTGCAGACCCAGGGCCATTCTTGACATCATCAAATCAGGGGAGAATTTCAGGATTTCTACCACCACCAAAATGCCAGAGCAGGGAACCTGCCAACGCTGTGGTTATATTTCTAGTCAGGTATTTTCTTTTTTCCCTCAATATTCCATCCCCCTTGCTTGAATAATGAAACATTGAACCTCTGTTCTTTGGCACCTGCATAATTTTGTAGAAGGACCTCCTGGCAAAAACAATTTCCAATTTCGCAACAATTAATGACGCAAGTGATTGATTCAGTCAATATAATATGTGGAGAAAAAAAAAATAATCATTATTTGGAGTTGTTTCCACTTGTCTGCCTATTTGTTTCCGAACTGAAAAGTGCTTTCTACCCAAAATTCCTTCCAAAACAGAAGTTTTTTATTGCAGGTTTGCGGGGTTATCTGATGCCACGTTTTTCTTTATTTCTGGATAATCTTCCTCTCTTTACATCACAATTTTCCATGTGGACTTCCTTTTGTTTTAGCCCTGAGAAGGTTTTGTTGTTGTCTTTTCCCCCCTTTGATCTCACCCTTGGTTCATCTGAACTAGATACAAACAATGTCTTTTTCATGTGCAGAAATGGTGCAAAGCTTGTGTTCTGCTCGATGGATTAAATCGAGGTTTGCCCAAACTTGGAATTGGACGGAGTCGGGGCAGTATTGGTTGGAAGGACGAAAATAAAAGTCATGGAGGAAAGAGCATCGAGAGCAAACAATGTGGAGCTTTAGACTTCTGATTTTCCGTATAGGCATCATATGAATCCGTGGGCTCTCTGTACTATTGATAATCAAAGTTTAGTGAATTCCGTGGCACTCAGTGATGGTGGAAATGTCAATCTATCTGGTGACAAAAGTATAGACTTATGCAGCAAGAGCTTGCATATCAAGACATCAAACAAGGCAAGCAGCGAGAACTGAAAGTATATTTGAGGTTTCCTGAAATTTAGGGTTTTACATTATAGTGAGGGAAAAATAAAGTCCAGAATAGTTGCATTATTTGCAGATTTGTTACTTTTCCTTTTAATTATACATCTCTAGCTTAATTTTTGCGGGCAATATTTTGTTGTGCAGTTATACTTAGAATTCATCAATGTAACTCAATGCATTGTAGAATGTAACCTCAATGGTTTGGATATCCTTTACAGATACAACTCGAGTTTTGACATTGTCAATATGACTACTTGATTGTTTTAATTTTGGAACCTAGACGGGGACGTCATACACCAAAAGTTCTTTTGTTGTGTACCTTAAACCTGAATGATAAAAGCTGAATAATTTATTATGGTTTGTAAACTCGTATGAACGTCTAAAATCAAGAAAGTTATATGGTTCACGTATGTAGGAACCAGGCTATCCCATTGGTGTTGGATAATCAACATCCACCAAATAATATTTATTACCCAATAATAAACACAGAAATCTCGTTTGGTGTGTTGTAATAATCAACAATCAATACCTTTCCTTCTCTTGTGAAAATTTTTACCCTTCCCGGAACCTCACTAAATGGCATACGTTTTCCTACCTCCTATGTCCTTTTTTTTTTTTGGTCCAGACCTCCTTTGTCCTTTAAGAATGGCCAAATGGCAATCAACTTCAAGAAGGGCACCGAGTCTGAAATAAAAGGCAACCATCACAACGAAGCTAGAGTGACCTAATGACACTCCCATTCAATAGATTACACTTGGGCATGAGATATTTGGAGAGGAGTTCCAGATAGTTGTGTTAGGACTTCTTCAACCGTTCAGTACACCAACTGATATTTTTGGCCACGAGTACAATAACTACGAACTCAAAAATTGAATTGAAGAGGGATAGGATTCAAAAATAGAAATCAGACAAGCATATACTCACCAGGGCCAAATAATCTCACTTAACAAACTCCTGCAATATACTAATCCTCAAAGATTTGACACGATGACAAATTAGAGAGCATGAAATCCCCCACCCCGCAATAAAAAGTGAAAGCAGGCAGCACCCCGAGCAAATGATTAATATAACAATGGATTATCACTGAAGTTTAGGAGTTCCACTTCAAACTATTAACCATTAGAAATAGAAATATAATATTAGATGTTACGGTGTCTTTTGGAAATAATATAACTGTAAAATTCAATATTAGAAGAAAAAAACATCCATACCAACACTGCATGATATCATAATCGACACCAGGTTATTTTCCACTTCATGTAAGCCAATGGTTTTGACAGGCTTTTGGAAAAACAATCTCCAAAGGCAGAAATTTACTAATTTAGTTCCCTCCTTGAGGGACATTTTATCAAACATTCTGAAGACACTCTTTAGAGCTATTAAAGATGAAGAAAATATTAAGTATTCTACAGGGAAGAAGGTAATGATGCAATGCTCATGACTATGAGGAAGAAGTAAACAGAATAGAGCTACAACTTACCTTGGGATACAAGCCTTTGAGGAACAAGCAATCTGTGAGTTGCACAAATCAAATTTAAATGGTGTTCAATGCACAACAAAAGATACATCGGGCATCAGCTATCATCTGGGCAATTTCACACGGCCCATGTTCATGTGTAAAGGGGATAGAACAGGATGTAAAATCGCTGGTTTAGAGAGGTCTCTAAAGATTTGAAAGACAATTTCAAGTCATGTTCTTGTTGACTACTTAATCATCGGAGTATGTAGCCATGCAGGCATTTAAAATAATTGGTCTAATGGCTATATGGTCATTCACTAAACAACAATATTTCTTAACCCTTCACTATCCGCTGCATCTACAACTACGTTGTATATCACTAACAGCAAACAAAGGAAGATCTAATTGCACAAGGAAGCTCCTTCAATACACCGTTCAGTCAATAAGTAGGACTGTATCGGAGATGCTGCTCATAGAAATTGATCAGCTGGAAATATAAGAAAATCATTAACTTCAGGTGAGAAGAGGCCATATGAATATTTTTAAGACTTTTGAAGCCATGCAAAATAGACAAGGAAACAATTATTTCAAACTAACAATGATAAGAGATAGCGGATTACCAGGAGTGGATTGTATGCCTTGAGATATTTGTTATCCACCATCACTTCTGTTCCATCAGACCTGTAAATTAATCAGGAAAGCATTATGCAAATAAGCATGTGATATGATTATCAAAAATTAATCCAGTTCACTTCAATCTCCATAAATTAACAATACTTTCGTGCTTGATTAACAATACTTCACTTATGCTCTAGGTTTAAATAGATTATTAAATTAATTTTCAAGGTATAAATAGCCAAACGATCAACCATTAATCCAATCATGATAGCATTAAACAAAAGTGAAAACCCCACCATTAATCTGATCATTATAGCACTAAACAAATAAACCAACCATTGACCTAATCATTATAACACCAAACGAATAACTTAACCATTATAGCAATTAACAAATAACCCAAACATTAACCTAATCATATAGCAGTAAACAAATAACCCACACAAGATCAAGTCCCACAGTTCTGAACTTTTGATAACCATGTGCACAAGTGATTCTACCCTTCAACAATATACAACAATTTTTTTAGCATGACTGAACTTTGGTATTTTAATAATTCTACTCAATTAATCATTTTTGCTTGCCAAATGTTACAGGTCTTTCTTTACTTGGAGTTCATGAACTGATGAACATATTGGTTGAAAATACACACCCAATAAAGACATCATTATTTCTGTTTCTAATATGACAAACTCAGCCATGAAAAAACAAAACCCTCAAAACTAAATCTGTGTAAATATCAATTAAGCAAACATACTCATAAAGAAAACAAATACAATTATAAAATATTTCAATCAAAGGCATAAGTGCGTAACAATAAAATTTGGAGTTGTTAGTTTGAGTGACTAACCTGATAGCCATAAAGGTCACTAATACATCTTGTGTATTGCAAGATAAAGAAGCCGAATAACAGCCTATTGGCTTTATAATCTTGACAATATTGCAGGCAGTTTTAGCATCGGCGATCTTGTTATGACTATTATTCCCCATATAACCACAATTTTCTGTCCAGCCTGGTTCAACTGTACCAACAGAGATGCCCATTGCATTATGTGTATCAACAGATTCACGTGCACATGTCTCTTTCTTGAACCTTTTGACAGAACCAGATTTTCTCCTTTTGGCTCCTCTGCAGCGCCCACTCTGAACCGGTTCCGTGCAATCCACCTTGGGTTGAGCATCAGTGTGATTGTTGCCTGTTGAAATCTTAGCTTGTTGGAAATGTATTGCGAGGTTATCTGGCTCCCCCCCATTGTTTTTTATTGGTTTAAGTTCACCTAGCATTGGATCATCACCATTTTCCTGATTCCCATGAGCAATGTGTTTTGAAGTATTTACACTGGAATTTCCAAGGCAGGTGGGATCACCATCAGTTTCTCCTTCATCAGGAGAGGAGAGAGTTTGAGGTGGAAAATGTCTAAAGGTGGTACAAGGTTGGTGAGTGAGGCTGTTGTTGGGTAAAGCGTGATGTTGTTGGTTGCATCTGCGCTTGCGATGTATTCCCGATTTGAGGCTTAGGAGACATGAAGAAATGAGAGATCAAAAGGTGGGTGGGGAATAATTTTATTTGCGTTGTTGTTAGTTAGCTTACCTGTCCTCAAAGGCATGAATGAGATCAGGAACAGACTGTAGATTGTGAAGAGGTTCCCAAGTGTTGGCAGTCTCGGGCCACCCACGCCTATCACAATTCACATTGATATTGAATTGAATTATGTAGTACTCCCTTGTTAATTAGAAATTAACTACTTGAGTTGAGTATTATTAATATTATCTCAATCTCAACACTCAACAAGCAAAGAATAGCACTCACCACTTAATGAGGTACTGGACCTCACCCTGCATTTGCATTCACCATCAATATCCATTCAGCATTCACAACGCAAATACATTAGTAGTTACTAGTAAGAATGAGTATTTACTTTACGTATGAGTTATAAGTAGTAGTTGTTATTACCTTGCGGACCCTCTTGCGGCGTATGGTTTCGATTTCATAGAAGCCATCGGGAATGGGAGGCACAGCGAGAACGAGGGTTTCATCCTCTCTCCCCTTCTGCGACTCAACAACGACACAACCTCCTTCCGCTCTTGCTTCGGGCGGTTGTGGTTGAGCCTCTGAAACCCAAACTGGAGTGCTCTTCTTCTTTGTCTTTCTCATTGTCATTCACAAATTCGTGTTGTGTCTGTCTTCTTTAACTCCTCTCCTCTTCCTAGTTAGTAGTTATACTATTCTATTCTCTCTCTCTCTCTCTTTCTCTTTCTCTACTAGTAGTAGTAGTAGTAGTATCTATCTACACGCTATTGCCGCCGATTGCTCTCTCACGCCGAAATATGTAAAACACTGCCTCTTTTATTAATTTACCAAAATAAAATTAAAAAAAAAAGTGTTTATGCTCAAATCTAGACATTTGTTGTTGCTGAGACGTTCAGTTCTACATTTATTTATTGCACGCATGCTATGTTTAATGATTTGCTCTAGTTAGTATTTCCATACATACTATAATCACATAGAGTAGGTTTATACGGGACAAAAGGATCTGATGAAAAAACCTATAAAAATATTCAATTCAATTATTGGCCGTGGAAAAATAATGCCCGGAACAAAAAAAATATCAGTAATGAAGAGTAGTACTAACAAAACTCTTAACAAGTTGTTTTCAATATACTCTTTATTATTGGATAAAAATTCATAGGGATTCAGTTACTTTAAGAATAAATGTCACCAAATTCAGAATAAAACCCACTTAAATTTTTCACCTAGTAATAGAGAATGCACCGAAAAGAATGTGTTGGTAACATTGTTTAATACCTTAAAAGCATGAGATACTCGGACACAAAAATTACCCCACCCCACCCCCCCCCCCCCCTCCGGGGATTATTTGGATCTTGATCCAGCCAACAGTGTCCAAACCACTAGTTCGCACGTGCTTCTGGCCTTCTGTCCATATTACAGGGACTATGGCTTTTTTTTTTTGGGTCAACAGAGGGACTATGGCTTTTATTTCAAACAATTATTCCTGGATGAGTCAACTACAAACTGTAGTTAACTGCTGCTGCAAAAGTTCATACACTGCCATTGTTGAATTTAAGGTATTGAAGCGAACACAACAATTGAGGCCAGTTGGTTGGGTTCATGCATTCGGGTGGGGTGATCCATCATCTTAGCCTGGTTAACTACATGAAAAGAACTAGCAGATAGAGTACTTCTCTGAAATACTTTGGCAAAATTTTAAGACTCTTATTTGGTTCGAATCACGTACATTAAAAAAATGGTTGACTATTGGTCAAAAAGTTATCCGTTTGTGTCTACATCCATTTCCTAGTATACTACTGAAAATAACCTTTTTGTTTTCTCTTGGAGAATGAAGAAAAATGGTGGAAGCACATACAGATGAAGAACAAAGGGATCAGGACCTGACAAGTATCAAATAAGCTAACTCATCCAGCGGTTTAATATCAATATATTCTGTAGGGTTATGAAACCAAATACTGCTGCAAATGCTTGGTTCTCTTCTTGTTCTTAAGCTTCCTAAAAGCACATGACTCAATTTGTCTAATTCTCTCCCTACTCACACCCATCATCTCCCCTATCTCTTGCAGGGTCTTCATCCTTCCATCATCCATACCAAATCTCCATCTAATGACCTGTTTCTCTCTCGGATTGAGACTGTCCAGTACCTTCTCCAGGTCCTTTTTCATGAATTCCTTAGTGAGCTGCTCTTCAGCTGTTTCAGCATCAGGGTCAGCAATCACTTCCTGGTCAAGAACACACGTATCAGCAAAATGAACATCATATGAAAACCCGAAGCACAAATTTGAACAAGATTAGTACATACTGAAGGTTTAAGATTCTGGTTGATCCCGATTTTCTGTTCCAGAGATCTGGGAGCTTTTGGGGTCAAAAGTACAGCATTAAGGCTCTTCATTGACATCCCAGCCGCTTCAGCAACTTCTTCATCATCGGGCTGTCTTCCATTTTCACTATACAGTTGTTTTCTTGCCTCCTTCACTCTGTAAGTCGCCCCCACCATGTGGAACTGTTAAACCAAAAAAATTGCAATGTAGTCCATTATACACATTGGAGCAATTTCAACTCATATGATCAAGACTAATTTGTGGTTTTTCCCATAAACAGTTTGTAAGGGAAATCTGACGCATATTGCATAGACATGGTCAGAAAGAAACTAATCAAAGATAAAGATAATACTCACTGGCAAGCGAATAGTTCTTGACTGAACAGAAAGTGACTTCCGAACTGCCTGTTTAATCCACCAATGAGCATAGGTGGAGAACTTAAAACCCTTGGAAGCATCAAACTTCTCTGCACCTCTTACAAGGCCTCGGCATCCTTCCTGTAAATCAATGGAAGAGTTAAATAGTTGACTACTGGAACCATTAAAGTTGCCATTGTATTCAATTATTATTATTTATTTAAGCAAAAAACCAAGGAAGCACAGTAGTCATGTCATGTCATATCTGTGTTGTACATGTATTTGTGCCAGACACTTCTAGTTGTATTTTACAATTTTTTCTTCAATTCTTTTAACTTTTATACTTTGCAGATGAGAATACCACAACAATTAAAATAAATAATATCATTTTATTATGTCTACAATGACTCATACTAACTTTTAAAATATTGATTTTCTCTTTTGATTTAAGATTTGTTCGTTTATATTAATTTTATACTAATTTTATGTGTTCTATTATAGCTTTGTCTCCAATAATTTTTTAAATTTGTCATATCCCCTTGCCCATGTCAAATTATATCCATGTCATATCCGTACTTGTTAGCAAAAAACTGTCAAGGTGAGAATATACCTGGACTAGATCTTGCAGATTCATCCCAGCTCCCTGATAATTCTTAGCAACTGATATGACAAGTCGTATATTGCTTTTAATCATCTTTTCTTTGCAGAATACACCATAATTTAAACGTTTTCTCAGGGTCTTCTGATCTAATCCTGCCACTGCAGCCCATTGAGCAAATGTGGGCTGACCACCACATTTTTCTGCAAGATCCTCCTGGAGTTTTTCAAGCTTTATCAGGTCCTGAATCATATTGGAGAAGAGGCAAATGAATTAGAAAGCAAAAGCAAGATAAACAATTTCAAGTAAAACATAATTTAATTGATTAGTAAACCCTAAACCATAATCAGAAGAAAAAAAAAATCTACGTTGTCAAATCTTTATAACTTTATGAAGTATTAGAATCTTCTAAAATGTTAAAAAATTTACTATTAATACAATCTTCACAAGTTAATTCACTATGATTCAATGAACAATTTGCTAACTTAACATTCTTTCCTTTCTGGATGGTTCTCAACTGCAGAAATGCCCAACTAACCAGTAGGAAGTATCTTGAAGAGCATCCCAACAGAAAGAAAAAAAAAACTTCCTATCCTATTCTTCCTATTCTTAAAATATAAAACAAAGGCAAGGGATAATATACACTCTTATTTGCCCACAATTAAGAAAGAAGTACATGATAATGTCATGTAAGTGCGAGAAATTCTCTGACAATTCTAGGAAAATATAAAAGATCATCATATGAGGTGAAAACTTGAATTTAGAAGTTTCCTCTTAGAAGTTAGAACGATTAGAAAGGAAGAAGAATTTAAGAAGTCATAGAAGATATATTCAGATGGGGTCTTTTGAAGCAACTGACTAGGTGATATTGTCAGTCGTTCTGTAAATGACAAGCCTGGTGAATCAGGCTTGTAGCATTTTTTAGATATTTTAAGAATGATATAAATAATATTGATTCACAAAATCATAAGATCAGCATGCAATTTATGAAGATTTAAAGGTGATTTAGGAGCATATCAACCATCAAGGGCATGAAGAGAATGGTTGATTTGCTACCAGATTGTTCTAAGTACTGATGCAACATCACTAACAAGCGTATCCTACCTGTATTCCTTCAGACAACTTTATTTCTTCAGCTGGGGTAAGAAGCTTGGTAGCTCTAGTTGTTGTTCTTAAGTAACGAAGTGGATCAGAATAGTCCACTTCTTGCTTAGGAACACGCTTTTTCCTGCCAGTGGAGCCAGACTTAAAAGCCACAATATTTGTGGTGGCCTTCTCAGCCGCTCTGACTCTTCTGGCTTTTCTTTCTGTTTGGCGACTAGATCTTGCAGCTATACTATCGGAAAGCAGTTCCTCCACATGCTCAAGTTCGTCACAGGTAAGCTCTTCATCATCAAACTCCTCTTGGCCGGGGTTTATGTCAGCATCTTCCATTATTTCTGCTCCAGTGCCCATGGATCCTCCTGCCACGACATCTTCTGCTTCCATGTGTTGAACCCATTTGAGGAGTAAATTATCAGATGTGGAAGAAACTTGTGATCTATACCCTGCTTCTGCCGGAGGCTTCGTTTTTACTAAAAGAGCGGCATCCTTTGCAACCTTTGCAGCAGCTTTAGCAAGAGTAAGAGCTTCAGAAGCAGCAGCAGCTATTACAGCCTCTTCACTAGTAAGAAGTGATTCTGTAGATGAGGTTGCTTTAAAGTTTGCCTGATTAAATGGATAAATATAATTAGTTTCTGGGTAAGGGTGATAAATCTAACCCTCTCGGCATGGCTAAAGAACTGCAAAACTTATCTAGAAATAAAATGTCTATCCACTCGTGATATTTGCACATGAATAAACTAGAGAAGAAAGTTCAAAACCGCCAAATACAATTTCATGGTAGTTCTTATTGGTGACTTGGTAAGTTGACAATGAAAACAACATGTATGAGGATGTAAGAGGAATACCAACATTGAGAAATCAATAAAAAAAGAAAGTGGAATGTTAAGTATTTATTGGTAGGAAGATAGTTTGGGAGAAAGTTGTGGTATTCCATCCAAGAGCAGTAAGGGCAATGAAGGGCGAACAGTTCAGTTCAGCCTTACCGGTTGTGTTGAACAAATCTTCATTAGCAGTGAAATTTCAATTACAGTAATGAAAGTGTGTGTGGCTAAACTCTAGAGCTAATGCAACCCTAAACAGGACAAGTTATCATCATATGTTATGTTACAGTCAGAGTAATGTTACCATGCATGTATATATAACAGATAAGTTGAGGGAGTGAGTGAGTGAATCGTAGTGGAGAAATTGAAGAGATGATTGTGTTGGGTAAGGGTAAGTAACCTGAGCGACGAAGGACCAAGGTGTGTTTGCAGTTGCAGCATCGAATGCCAACTCTGATTCCAAATTAAGGAGTGCGGTGGGTGCTGAAGTGGAAGGAGATGCGGCAGAGAGAATACAATTCTGTCTTGACTTCGCTGCAGAAACACACAAGTTAGTCAGGCGGAATCCAATGGGAAATGAGAAATCGAAGAGAGAGAGTTGTAGAACTTACTACTTAGAAGAAGAAAAAGGTGGTGGTGGTGGTGATGGGGATGGGGATGGGGATGAGTTCTGAAAGTGTCGGGGTGGTGGCACTTGAACTGGAAGTGCGGCAATAAACACGACATTCTCCCTCCCGAGTCCCACCGCTAAGGCGAACAACAACGCAGAACTGTTTCGTTAAGTGTCTGAATGAGAGTGAGGGGTGTCATCAGTCATGGGATATAGGAGGAAGCGGTTCGCGGAGGCGGAGGCGTCCCAAATTCCTTGTTATAAAATATTAGAGAGAGAGAGAGAGAGAGAGACTGGTTCTGGTTCACTTCACTTGGGTTGGGGTGCTTTCTAGTTTCTATTGTTCTTCTTCTCCTTTCTAGTCTGGGCGCTCTCTCTCTCTCTCTCTCTCTGGCTGGTTGACACAACACAACACAACACCCCATCCCAATCCGGATAAGAGGTTGAGGTTGAAAATTGAATCCCAAACTGCCTCATCAATTCCTTACTCCCCTCCCCTCACACACACAAACTCACTCCCTTCATCAATTCCTTACTTTTACAGTTTTACCCTACTACTCCCTCTCACTTCTTCTTAAATTATTTTTATGCCAAATTACCCTTTTAATTTAAACACACTTTTTTCCCATTTCTTTTATGTTAATATATTCAATATTAAAATTTAACCTCCATTTCTTTAAGTTTAAACTTTAGAAATTACTTTGACAATACAGATTTTGTCATTTTTCAAAAAAAAAATCCACATAGGTATTATAGATATTTAAACGCGTATTTTAATATAAAAACTTTTTCCTTAGAAAATATTATTAAGTATTATTAAATCGCCTTTGATGAACCCGATATATTATTAACTACTAAAAATTAAATGTATTACATAATTAAAATTGAAAAAAAAAACATCAATAGTATCATTATTTGATTTTACAAAATGCAATTGGCGAGCAAACTACACTAGCATTGGCATATGATTAGAAGTCATAAAATCCTTCAAAATGCATTTATATGCTGCAACAACTAAGAAAAACAATATCGACTCTTATAATTTTTATGTTTTAAATAAATATTTGATTTCAATTTATTAAATTATAAATATATTTAAATTATTTTTTATTTAAATATTTTTCTATTGGAAAACTTATTTCTGAAATATTTTGAATATAGTTTTTTCTAAAATCAAATTACAATAATTCAAATGCATACTAAATATTCACCTATCAAATTATAGGTTTGTGGTGTTTTATGGAATTGAAAACAATACAAATAATGCATGAGAAATAATGATTTGTCATGTAGTAAGATTATGAGCCGTTTGTTACATTTTTTTATAAAAAAAAAAACATTTTAAAAAAAAATACTATTAAGGGTGTTTTTGGGAGTTTTGAAGGGGAGGAAAGGGAATTGGAGGGTTTGTGATCAATATTTTACCTATTTGAGTGTTTAAAAAGTATATAAAAACCTCCAAAACCCTCCCAAGTCACTTCTCTAGTGCATTTTTTGAGTTCTCCCAAATTGGAGAGTTTTTAGAAATATACTAAAGGGGAGAACTTTGGAGAGTTTTAGAGGGCTTCAAAATGTTTTCTCCATCTTTCTTCCCTATCTATACAACTAAAATATTGAAGTAAACTCTCTCCCCTCCTCCCCTCCAAAAACCCCCTCCCAAACACACCCTAAGAGTTTTTTGCGTGTTTGTTATAGATTTTAAAAATAATCAAAATCTCAAAAAATCTAAAAATTGATTAAAATGAGAAGCTATTTGGAGTAATTTTTTTAAAAATAATCTGATTTTAACGAGGTGAGAGATAAGAGAGAAGATTAAAAAAATAACTTTTAGGATCGTAAATAAACACAAATTAAATTACATGTTTCACAACAAAATCTCTAAACAATAATCACTAAATTATTTTATATAAAAATCACTTATTTTTTTAATCCGTAACAAACGAGCCTATATTTAAAAGCATAATGCATTATTAAAGTGGTTGAAGAAGGAAAAAAAAAACATTGAAATTTGTAATATAATTCATGATAAATAATAGGGTATTAAATAAGAGTATTATAATATTTTACATCAATTGAAAGTTTATTAATCTACCTAAATTAACCTTGAAAAGACTTCGGACTCATGCCGTATAGTATCAGTCATACTGATGACTTTGTAATGAACTAAACATTAACCGAATCCAACGCCACAAATACAAGAAGAAAGGGAGAGAAAAAAAATGAAAATCATTATATAATATAGTGGCATAATTACTTAGATGAAATGCTCTAATCTTCAAGCTAATCAAGGAGGTGTTGTATCCATTGTTCCACCACATCAGGGGAACCATACCATGGTCTCAGTGCATCATCCGAACCAACTGGTGAGTGATAAACTCCATCCAAGCAAATGTTAAGTGCCCCCTCAAGATGAGCTGATACTTCTGGCACAACACCATCGCCCCATACATCTGCTTGCCCACATACCTGTCGACCGACACAAACTCTCATAGCTTTGGTCATTGTGCACACTATAGTTACTTTTGGCTATAAATTAACAGTTAAAACAGAACAACCGCATTCACCTGCTTGTATCCTTGCCCAACAAAGCGAGCACGTAATGTTATGTTGGGTGAAGAAGTGCTTGCAGTGTTCATGATAGCGGCCTCAGGAACCAGCTGAGAACTATTGGTAGGAACTACAGCCTCAACATTTGGATTTGACTTGCCAAAAAACCGAGCCCCTTCAATATACCTTCATTTTGTAGTATGCAATTAAAATCAGCATACTTGGAATGAATAACTGATTCTCTAGTAAGTTCATGGTCTGCATTTTATAAATTATAGCAGTTATTATCAAAACATTCATTGTCTCAAACAAGTCTACTTTTCTGGGATATAACTTTCCTTTCAACTACATGATTTAAGTAATAAACTAGCATCTAATGTTACTTTATCACTCCCTTGAAACACACACAGAAAGCTTAACCCCGAAAATGAAGAATAAATAATAAAATTTGCAAATATTAAGCATGCAAGCTATACGGTCAGCCCAAAAAAGCATGACACGGAATTCCTTGTTTCAGCTGGAGTAGTTCCTTTTGCAGGATATTCAAGGATGAGCACAAAAGAATCTTCTCAACCGCATGCATGCACTAGAGAATTCAGCAATTGAACTGGGGAAAACAACTTGTAATTTATCCAACTACAGTAGCTACTAAGGAATCCAGTCAATACAATACTACTGTATGAAGCAGAAAAAGAGATCATAAATAAAGTAAGTAAAGCTTTGTTCACCTTCCTGCTACACAAACATACTTCAGTTGAGGGGTGTAAACAGCTTTTGAGCAATTCTTTTCAACATAGTCAAGGAGACCCCGAGTTTGATCAATAACACCGGGCACGCCTTTTGGGGGTGGACTGAAAAGATCAGGGAAGAGGAGTTAATAATTAGGAGTTGGGAATCATGGGTACAAAGTATATATAGCCTTGAAGATGGATGGAATGATAAAGGAAATTACAGGTGAGGGGTTCCAAGAGTCAACAAGAGGGAAATATGGGAGTGCCCAAATTCTTGCATGTACACACGAGCAAGCCATCCTCCCGCGGAGTGCCCAATCAATGACAGAGTGGAACCTGCAGGTGCCAACTCCTCCTTGGCCTCTTGAACAGCATCATGAACCCTCTTGAGATACCTATATAGAAATGGAAATGGACTAATTGGAAGATGTGGAAGATAGATAAGGACAGACAGATAGCATAGCATAGCCATAGCATACAGACCAGTGGAGGACAGGGGTTGGTTGAAGGGTGGCACGCCAGTAATTGGGGTCGAGCAAACCGGCGGCATTTCGGAGCCAGTCGAGTCTGGAGACCTTGGCCACCGCGGTGGGGACGCCGTACTTGTCCTTCAGCGTCTGCTCCAACTTGCGGTAGTCACCGGAATTGTTCCCTAACCCCTGAACGATGAAATACAATATTGCATTGCAAGCAGAGGCACACCACTGAACACGTCATTCACTTATTATTATTAATAAATGCCCGAAATGGTTATGGTTGTGGATGAGAGAGAGAGAGAGAGATGATGGTAACTAACCGGGAGAATAACGGCGGGGCGGTAGTTGGAGTTGGAGTTGGAGTTGGAGGAAGAAAGCGGTGATGATGGGTTTGAGCATTTGGGTCTCTGCCTCTGCCAACGGATGGAGAGACTCACATCCATTTCGCTCCACACAACACAAACCAACATATTCTCATTGCCTTAATTGCCCTTTTACTTTTACAACACAACCACGACAACTGTCAACTGAGATCCGATTGGCTTCCTTTGCATTCCGTTCCGTGGTACGTTACTTTCCCACTCCTTGTGTCCATCCAATATACTCTTTTTTTTTTGATAAAATCCATCCAATATACTCTCTCACCCCTTTCAAATTGAAGAAAAATTTATTATTATTGTATTTATTTGTCATTTTGATATTTAAAATTATATTTTGTTAATTATATCGTTGTTACTATTAATTATTTTATATATTTTTTATATACTTTAACGTAGAGAGAAAGACTAATTGGATACAGTGGGATGTAAAAAGACAAGAAAATATTTATAAAGGCTTAAATATGTTTTTAATCCTTCAAGTTTGGGTAATTGTTGTTTTTAGTCCCTTAAATTTAAAACGTCTATTTTTGGTCCATAATTTTTAAATATTGTCACTTTTAGTCCCTCAAAAATAAAAACTAGTCCTTCATTTTCAAAACTCGTTTTTTTAGTCTCTCATTTTTGAAAAAGTGTCACTTTTAGTCCCTGGGGCCATATTTTAAATTTGAAAAGTATTTTTTAAATTTTATACTTTGACCCCTCCTAAAACCTGATATTCACCTTAACCCGTTTTTCCGTTCTCCTCCCCCTCCACTGATACACCGCGGCCCCCTATTCCCGCGCGGCCAAGGGAGGAGCTTCGCGCGGACAAGGGAGGTTGCGCACAATGGCAGGAAGGGAGGGGGCCACCGCGATCGCACATTGAGGAGAACGAGAGAGAGGCCGCATCTCATGGCGGCTTCGAGGGAGGACTTTGGAACTACTCCTAGCAGGGATGGGGTCGCGGTGCATCAGTTCAGGGGGAGAAAAATCGAAAAACGGGTTAAGGTGAACATCAGGCTTTAGGAGGGGTCAAAGTATAAATTTAGAAAATACTTTTCAGATTTAAAATTTAGCCCAGGGACTAAAAGTGACACTTTTTCAAAAATAAAGGACTAAAAAAACGAGTTTTGAAAATGAAAGACCAAAAATAGGTATTTTAAATTTGAGGAACTAAGAGTAACAATTACCCAAACTTGAGAGACTAAAAATATATTTAAGCCTTTTATAAATTAAATAATCATTGGGTACTGTAAAACAATCATAAAAGATAAATAAAAAAAACGAATCGAGTATACACTATAGTACAATATTCACTTTCAATGAAAAATTATAAATGTCTGATGGTGATTGCTACAAATTTTTACTGTTGGAATTGTCTAGAGAACCAAATAGGTTTTTACCGTTGACACTAAATGCTATGACATCCTTGCTACTCCTATGTGTCCACCTCTGAATCCAATGCCTCAGTTGCACAGTGCAAGTGCAAGTGGCATAGTTTTGAGTACATAGTGTCTTTTGTCGACGTAGCAATTTTTCTCCTCAGCTAGTGGTTCGATGCTAGTTGATTCGAGTGTGGTTTTACTATGACAATGAACCCTTTTTGTCTCAACCTTTTTCTTATTTAAAAATAATCTAATTTTTTTCTAATGGAAAATGCATTGGTTGACCACTTTTAACTAGTCTACCTTAAACACCCATACTTCCTTGGTTTGCTTTTGTACATTATATATATATATATATTTTTGCTTTTCTCCTCTCAATGTACTAAAAATTCATACATATATAACACATTATAAAATTGTTAAAAATTATCTTCTTGATTTTTTCTCAAATACAATTCTTCACTTTCGTTTTTTTCCTCTAAAAAATACATCTTCATTTGAAAGAGTGAAATATATCATTATGAATAAATAGACAAAAACTAATATCTTAAGGCCATTTTGAGAGCTATAAATTCTAAACATGAACTATTAATTAAGAGAATTTTTAAACCATACACTAATTAAGGGATGAATGGGTGTGGAACACACTAAAAAATAATCATTCATATTTCTTCATAACAAGTTATGTTTAAGATTCTATCATTATCAATACGTTATTGATATACATCGAAATTAACATCACACACATAGAGATTAAATTACAATGGTGTTGGATAGATCCATTTAAGAAACAAAACTTTTTAGCATTGATTTTCATTTTAACCATAGGACTCGAATTCAATATCGCACTTAAGGAGAGTTAAAGTCCTCATCATTTAGACCAATAAATGTTGGTAGGGTATTTTGTAAATTGTAAAAAAAAAACTTAAAAATATAAAAATTGATTTTATTTAGAGAGAATTATTTTAGTGATGATAAAAATGACTTAAAATATCAAAATACTTATATTTATTTTTTTTCATTTTAATTTTTTTCAAAAAAATCTTATTAATAGAAAATTATTCTAGCGATAATATCCAAATATTATATTTAATGTTTATTGAAAAATAAAAAATAAAACAAGTTAAAAAAAGAATTAAAAAAATAAAGAAAGTATCAATTTATTTTGACTGAATAATTAATCAAATAAAATAAATATAATTTGATTTGATTTGATTTATTTTAATATAAAAACTCAAATACGTCACGTTATAAATGCAAGTGTGTGATTTTGCAAGAAGATAGTATGTTTTAAAATTTACTCTTATTAATGATTGAAAGTTGATATATACATTTGTAAGTACAAAACTAATCATCACTATTGTTAAAAAAAAAAATACCAAAGAAGAAATTTCCTTTTTTTTTCTTTTCAAATCTCATGTTATTTTAATTTTAAATGATCCAAATAGAGGCAAGAGCCACCGGTAAATTAGTGCAAGAGCAAGACTGTACTTCAAATCAAGAATAGCGCTAGTGAGATTCCTGATTCTTATAGAATTGAATTGAATGGAGAGAAAAGTCATACTGCTACTACATGCTTAGTATTCATTCATGCATATGACAGGATGCATATATATAATTTAGAGGCAAAGTGTGTTTTGCATTGCAAGCAGTTTTTGGGACAAAGAAAGAGAAAGGTTATTGATTGGCTTTTGGGCATTTAAGGTTTGAATGGTAATGCGCATATAGTTGGGTTTTTGGGAAGGGAAAGGGTCTCTCTTAAAAGTTACAAACCCATAATAGTTGTTGGGGCACACGCCACACGGACACGGTGCTCTTTTGAAGGCTCTCAACTCAGTGCAATCCCTTCTCCCACGCCTGATCCGATTAGGAGGTGAATGCTTCCTTCCTCTTCTCTTCCAGTTTGGTATTTCTTTCCTAACATTAAAGGTGCAAATTATTGTCTTCTTTATGGCCATAGGGTTTTCTTTTGAAGGTTTAATTTGATTCTTGTTTCAATTGCCTTTGATTTCTTACCCTATTGGGGTTGCTGGTGTCATTAACCCTGCGTTCAACCCCGAAACTTGGTTATTGACTTTATTGAATGAATTATTTTTGTGGGCTGTGGGTCTTGGGAAACATTGGGGCATTCTACATTGCTTTTTATACCAAAGAAGAAGGATATCGAAATTGAAATGCTGGTAAGATCCATAGGTTTTGTCTTACATCTTGGACAAGAATTTTTTGAACGCCCCTTTCTAATAATTCAAGTAGTTGTGTTTTCCTTCTGCTCTGGAAAATCTTGATGGATCATAAAAAATCTGATTCAAGATTTGGAGATTAGGTTAGAAATTTATTTGAAGCCCGGAGGAAGGTTTTATTAGCACTGTTTGTAATTACTTGATTGAACGAATGGAAACAAGAAGAGCAGTAAGCACTTGTGTCATACATGCTTTACTGAAAGGGATTACAAAGACATAAGATTTTTTTCTTTCTCTGTTGTTAAATCATAACTCAATCTTCAGTGAATCTTCGGTAAATTCAATGTTCTTGTGTTCATATAATATGCTCTGTATGTGGCCTATTTCTAGCAAGGATGAGAAGTTGGCTGTTTTACTTATCCGGTATAATGATATTTCATATTCCTAATCTGGTACAACATCGAATTTATTTCCCAAAATGGTTCAAGTTTTAGGAAGTCGTGGGCCTCAGTAATGACTTAGTCAGAGATATGCGCACACGCGCGCGCTTGCAAATACATATGGTGACTTAGCCAGAGTTACACACACACACAAAACATACATTTGTTAAAGTTTTGTGATTAAGCGCAACTTATAAATATTTTGTTTTATGAACTCCTTGGCCTGACCTACAACTTTTGCAAATTTTGTTATCTATATAATTTATAATTTATATAATAAATTAGTGAAGTTGTGTATTATTTTGGAAAATAAACTTCAAGTTGGATTTGACTAGGAATTACAAAACGTACTTGCACCAGATAGGTACTAAAGCCATGGGATCTTTCATGTTCTAGCTAATAGATTTTACAAAAGGTTATACATTTCAATGGGTAAAGGTTGCCTTATTACGTACAAGCTCTTATCTTACCAGGTAATTCACCAAAACTCACTCTGTTCCTTCCTATTTGTCAAGTAGAGGGGAGAAGTGGGTCAATACTGCGTTTTTCTTTTTCGTGAGAAGGTGGAGGAGCTTAAACATCTGTTATTTAAGGAGGAGAGATCTTGATTAGTCCTTGTAAAATAAAATGCTTGGGGATTCTTCAATTAAGTGGGGGAGCAATGTATAGCGAAAAAACAAATAAAGTATATAGTATAGTGCCAGTAATCTTTACTGGATGACTCTTTCTTGTGTCATCATTATATCATTATAGATTTGGATTACTTGGTTTTAGAAGGAATAAGTCTTGATAGTTGGTATATAGTTTTGGTATCATGCATGTCATGTGAGTAGTATTTGCTTGGTTATTGCCATGGTCGGATGGGGAATGGGAGAGGGGAAATGTGACCTAAACCCTTATTTGGAAGACTTTAACAGAGGGGGAGTTCCCCCTCAAGACCCAAAGATTCCCCCCTTGAATCAGGGGATGAGTAGGGGTAAAGGGTTTATTATAAATTAGATAAGGGAAAGTAACTCTCTGCTACATAACTTCCAAATAGGAGGAAGAAAGTTTTCCTTCTTTCCTCACTTAAACATCCAAACTAGGGATGTAACTCTCCCTTCACCTACTTCCTCCTTCCCTCTCTTCCCCTCCACTCAGAGCTTTCAAACAGGTCATATAAGTTGTATTTTATAATCTGAATAACGAATAGTTAAATTAGTGCTCCAGTCATACAGATTAGGTGGACTATTAATATTTTATACTCCTATATATACAGGACTTCACCAGGGGCTGACTTCGTTCCCTTTTTTTTGTTTGGTCTTGGATGTATATAATTGAACATATCCAAGAACTGGTTTCACGATGCACTTTTTTGCACATGATATAGTCCTAGTTGGACATTCGAAAGAAGAAATAAATGGGAAGATGGAGGTATGGATGCCTTCTTTCAAAGCACATGACCTTCGAATGTAGAAGCAAAACAATTATATGGAATGTAAATTTAGCAAGAGGTGCACTAATTCCAGCTTAGAGGTGAAGAATGGAAGATCATACCAAATTTACTTGGGTCTATCATGCAAAATGATGGGGAAATGGAGGAAGATATAAACCATATGATTCAAGGAAGTTGGATGAAATGGAGGAGTGCTTCAAATGTTACTTCCCGACGTATCTGGCAGGTCGGACCAGGTTGATAGAAACCGATACTAGTTAATAGAAAAAGTAACCAAGAATCAAGCAATGACTGGAAATAGACGTGTGTATTATTTAGAGAAATGAGATAATACAGAGGAATTTGTGTTCCTTCTGCCCAAAGCCTAGCTCCTACGGAGAAAAAGTCTCTACCCAATAACTAACACAATGATTCTTCATCCCTCACTCCCTCCTCTACATGCCTACTATAACTGAATCCTCACACATCACACACCATGTGCCTCTCTCTCTGCCACCTCAGCATTCATTCCCTGTCCCTTCCTATTTCTCCTAGTATAAACTCTCTAAATTGTGATGCTGGTCAGCTGCTGTGTTGATGGACCATTTGAGCAGTACTTAGTAGTTAAGTCTTAGTGTGAACTGTTACTATCCAGAAGGTTCTGTACTATGTATAAATACTGTAACTTCGAGATTGTAAAATTCAAGTTAGTCATAATCAAATTATGTTTACACAGTTATCTCAAATTCTCTCAATTCTCCAAACTTCTACAGTGTTTGTAATGCGTTAAGCAAATTTAAAATCCATCAACTTTGTTTTGTGTTCAAATGATTCATTGTCATGTTTTTGACATATTGTGTTTTATCTTCAGATTTTTTTTTTTTTTTGTGTTGGCATGTATTGTGTCAGGACTATGAAGATGATATCGATTTAGTTTGTAGGATTCTGTTAGCTTCAATCCTGAATTTTTAGTTTTCAAATTTTTAGTAAGTTAAAAATTTCAGTCATATATGTTTTGTTTTATAGCTAAAGATGGTGGTATCTCTACGATATTTTTGGTTTCAATTTGCAAATCTGTTTACCCTTTTTGTACTTCTTTCTTATCTTTTCCCTACTTTTGTTTGTGATTTTCAAATCAGGTGGCTGTTATAGTGTGTCGATTGGATGAGATTGATGAACATGCTTCCAGTGGTTCGATAATCTTGGATTTGAAACATGGAAAAGCCATAACGCTGTTTTCTGGACTCTATGTTTGGGGCTCTGTAGTCTGTAGCACTATACAACAATTTTTTTTTTTCTGAATTTGATTCAGGTGATAATGTTAATACAAGGCTCTCTTAGTTCAGTTGACGCTGGTCTATGTTATGTATCTGATGATGGGAAAAATGTTCTATGTGACCGGATGCCTAGTGGTGAAACTTGGCAGGTGTGTCGGAAATGTAATAAGTACCCTGTAGACTGGTGTAGAAAAGGTGAACCAATGGAAGAGGATAGAAGGAATGCTGATGATCCTTACAGCTCAAACTGTCTAAGTAGCTTTGGTCGGCCATCAACTGCAAGTATAATGACTGAAAATACTGCACCTAATATGGTATACAAGAGAAAGAAGCTACGCAAGGGCTCAATTGCCCCTCTTTTCAAGCTAGGACCAACCGATGTGCAGACAAGTGCCAATTGCCCCTCAGTCATAAGTTCCTCTGTGCTTTTATCATCAGCTGAGGATCAATCAGCTGGTTTTCAAGTTAAGAATGAAATTGAAATGGTCAAAGATCTTACTGTGCCTTCTGTCTTTTTTGATGCAGTAGCCAAAGAAACCACACAGAAAAACTTAGGTATTGACAGTGTAAATGATAGTTGCTCCTCTTCGAAGTCAAATATGGAACTTGTTTCAGATTCAGTAGAAACTGAAAGGGATGAAACTGGCGAATGCTCCTCCTCCAGTGTAATAGTTACAGATGCCGCAAGGGAAAAATTAACAGAAAAGGATTTCTGCATTAATATTTTAAGAAGCCATGGACTTCTTAGAGGAGATTCTCTTGCAGATAATGTGGTTTCTGTGGAAGATGCTGTTACCACTGGTAATAGCTATTGTTCCAGGTCATGCAAAATATGTGGTCATTTGGACAGTTCATTGAACATGCTTTTATGTGATAATTGTGAAGATTCATATCATCCATCTTGCTACAATCCACGTTTAAAAAAAATACCAATTGATGAGTGGTTTTGTCATTCATGTCTTATAAAAAGGCAGAATATTCTTAAGGAGACAATTATCAGATCACCAGGTATTCACAGTGAAATGGGCAAATGTAGAACTGCCTCAGTTAAGGCTGAATTAAATCCCATACTGTTGATGTTGAGAGACACTGAGCCATATAGAACTGGTGTGCGGGTTGGTAAAGGTTTTCAAGCAGAAGTACTTGACTGGTCAGACCCAATAAGAAGGTATCTTCTGTTTTAATCACAAATGTTTGGAACCAAATATTTGTATGACATCCATCAAGTGTTTGGAACCATTATTTGTATGATATCCATTGATTGCACTTTGTTTTTCCTACATTGCTTTAAATTTAGCTTTTACTATGTTTATTTTATATAGATGTTAACTTTGGACTCTAATGGTTCCTATAGATGTTAATTTTGGAGAAACTATCTAAAAAACTGATGTGCATTAATAGTTGTTTTTTTCAGAGATATCTTTTCCAATTTGGTTATGTTAAGCTCTAGGCACAATTGGTCATTCTCCACTTTAAATATTTTGTTTATGTTTTCCAGGGAGCTGCGTCCTGCAGTTCCATTGCTGTTTTTTTTAATGCCCATGCACTTTATCATTCAGAAGCTTTTTTGAGCACTACCTAGTTTAGCATACGTATGTTGGTGGGAGTTCCTGTAAATATTGCTCTATAAGTTTGGCCTTGTTAGAAGATATAAAGAATATCCTATAATATATCGATATTATTTGCTTGGGTGAAGTGAGGTTTTCTTATTGTGCATATTTAGTGTGTGTATCTATCCCTAAACATTGTTCATTAGGAGTCTATTTTAGCCATTTTTTGGTATTATTACTTTGTTACCAATGTCATTTCGTTGTTTCCGGCAGTGATGAAGATGACTTTCCTGAACCATTGGATATTAATCCTTCAGAATTTTCTAGACTGCAGGTAAAGGTTTTGGTTATTTACCTTATGATTTACATTTTCATTTGAGTATCAGAGTGATGAAAAATGCTTTTATGTTCTGCAGGAAGAGAATGTGAGAAATCCAACTAGACTCTGTTCCATTGGCAATTGGCTTCAATGTCGGGAGGTTATAGACAGAACCAATGGAACTATATGTGGAAAATGGCGCAGGTAAGTCACACGGCATTGTTCCTAGTCTTGAATATTTTATAACTTATTTGTAGGTGGTCTTATTAAAAACTTATTCAATAAAGATTAAACAAGAACAAAAAAAAAATTATAGAATGGTGCAATTCAAACTTCACTTCTCAGGGGTTCAGGGTTGAGTAGGCGATGAATTGAGCAGTTACACAAAGAGTCCGACTGATGCCACTGCCACAGGTGGGTGATACCGCTACTCACCGTCCTTGCATTGCTGACAGCCATGGGTTCACCTACTTCACCATCTCTCCATGTGAAATGTTCATATGGGACGTGCACTGCATTCATGTCTGGTGGCTTCTGTGGTGGCAGTGGGATGGTTGTTTTGGTCAAAATCCTAATCTCTGTGACTGTGACCTGCTCGTTCCCCCTTTGTTCCACCATTGCACGACCCAAATGGAGAGTTTTCTCTTTTGCTTTCTTCTCTGCTCTCTCTTTAGGTCAATATTCTTTTTGGACTGGATTCTTGATTCACCCTTCTCTGAATCTTTTGTTGCTATTCTTATTTCTTTTCTTGGCCCCTCCATCAGCCGTGATTCTTCTCCCTTAAAAATGGGAATTTCAAG
This sequence comes from Glycyrrhiza uralensis, assembly GCA_030159175.1. Lineage (NCBI taxonomy): Eukaryota > Viridiplantae > Streptophyta > Magnoliopsida > Fabales > Fabaceae > Glycyrrhiza > Glycyrrhiza uralensis. Next base: position 56,095,721 of record BRZY01000005.1, read on the forward strand.
ATTGGTCAACTGCCCTTCTTGTCGGTCTTCTCTTCTCGAGTCGTCCAACCTTGCTGCTCTACCTCCTAAAGTACCACTACCCTTGGAGTTTGGTGATGGCCTCTGCTGGCCCTCGGGTGCAGCTTGCAGCACTTCAATCTTGAATATTCTCTGCCATCACAGGTCATCCTGCGCCATCTTCTCTGCCTCCGAATCAGCACGATGTTGCATTTCTTGCGAGCTTCGTTCAATTACTTCAGTTCTTGAATCCATCTTCCTCATGGAGCTTTCCTCTGCTGGCCATAACCAGCTCTGATACCAGTTGAAAGAGACTGCTTCAGATTATGAAAGAAAACAGAATTTCTTTATTGAATGAATGGATCTCTAGACACAATTCCCAGGTTATTCGAGAGAACCTGGACTCTCCTACAAGAGTTCCCAAATCCCAAGACCACCTCTCCCCCTCAACCCCTCGTACTAATAGGCAACTCCTAACTAACTACTCCATCTCACTCCTAAGTCCTAACTAACTCTGACTCCCTCAACTAATAAAACCATCAGGCTGCAATGAAGGCGGCTAGGTTTCCTGCACTTTATTTAAATATTTTATTGTTCTTTTCCTCATCATCACATAACTTTTCTACTATCGTTTTCTTGATTTTGCTGCTTTCTCTGTGAAAATGATTCATATTCAAAAGAAAAAGATGAATAAAATGTGAGAATGAATCTCTTTTTGATTGTGCTCAAATCGCCTTAATCTAGCAAATATTTTTGTTTGGCAGGGCTCCACTTTTTGAAGTTCAAACCGATGACTGGGAGTGCTTTTGTGCTATTCATTGGAATCCATCTCATGCTGATTGTGCAGTACCTCAGGTGAAATATATTTAATTCTTTGGCTTCTTCCTTTATGTTGATTGTCTTATCATAAATGTGTTAGCATTTTTTAATCTTGAGATGGAAGACTCCTCATTTTGTTCTTACCTACCTGCTCAGCAAATCTTCTCCAACATAAAATATTATCAGACCAAGTATTATAATTCTGTTACACCCCACTAAAGTATGAATTTTAGGTTATTTATGATTAGAGTTTTTTAACCTGAATCAGATATGGCCAGATATGTATGCTCTTCTGTATAGAATACCGTTGTTTGTTATAATTCATGAGCATAAGGCAGAGAGATTTATTTAAGGTAGGGGATGCACAACACAACAGTGATGATGGCAACACGAAAAGAACATAAGGACATAAGGACACTACACAGCACAACTAATATATTAATAGATATTAATATATAAATATTAAAAAACATGTAGGGTTTATCGGACATGTTCAACTATACTGAAATGCAATATATTATTAGACGTAGTATTGATTTAGTGAATTGTCGGTGTTATGCCTTGCATGGATTAGATAAGGACAAACTAACATATCTCCCTGTAAATTCAAACTTATAGTTTTGTGAAATATTGGTTGTCCTTGTTTTTTTTAATCCATGAAATATTGGTTGTCGTAAATTATGCAAATTAGCCATTATGCAACTGTATTAGACTTTAGCCAGCCCAATCTGATGGGCCTCATGTCTAGGTGTAAATTGGCAAGTGTGGCCTAGGGGGAGCTTTATTTTTCTGTCATGTTTGCATATTTGTCCTTTTCATCCCAAAAAAAAAAAAGTAATTTGATGTTGCTTTGAACAATATCTTGTTCATTTTTCACTATGATCATCGTTCTAAATTCCCATCTTTCATTGAACTCTATCCATTTCCCCTGTTTATATGCTGCAGGAGGTGGAAACAGATCAAGTTCTGAAGCAACTGAAGTATATAGAAATGGTATGTGTAAACTGCGTAATTCTTGTTATTGCATTCATGTCAAAAGAATCTTTGGTGATTGATTAGTAGTTTGCGTTTCTTGATTTATATTTTTGTTTGTATGCTGTGAAAGGTTAACTTAATTGACAATAATTAAAAATTTAGCGACAGGATTGATAAGAACATGAACAAAGGCTTCTGCTGTCTTATAAGAAATTTTATAAATCAGTTGGATATTTGAGTGACAAATTTGTTAATTTCAAAAGTCATTTCCAATCATTGGATTTATTAGATCTTTAATTTTGATGAACCTTTTTTCTATTTTTAACGATTCATGGAAGAATGGATTGAGGATAAACCTATGAATGGGAAGCTACAAGAATAGGATACACCGTAAGTTATAATTTTTTTAGGGATATTGGAATAGGATAACACCTCATGGCAGTCTTAAGCTAATTTTCATCATCAGTGTGTAGTTTATGCTTAACCACAGCCCAAATCATGTATAAACCGCTTTCCTACTTTTGTGTTTACCTAATGGATGTTTGCCAAACAGCTGAGGCCGCGACTTGCTGCTAAACAGAGAAAATCAGATTGCACAAATAATGGTGAATTGAAGAATCCATAGTGGTGAGGTGAGGGACGCTGGATGTTTTGTTTCTTGTATATTGTACCCTTTGGGATGTGATCCATGTCATCCAAATTTTATCCCTTTTTTTTTTTTTAATTCTATTTTGTAGAAACGGTAACAATGATAAGCTTGGGGTGTAATTTTTGCCTATCATCAGGGAAGCCATCGCATTCTGTAGGCTCCATTTCGGAGAGGGACAGGACTGCCATCTATTTTGGAAATAAGAATCTCGAACGTATTTCATACATACATACATACATACATAGCATAGCATACACCATCAAAACTCAAAGATTTCATAATTCATTTTCATATAATATCGAGGTGTGTTGGAAAATTTAAATCGGAATTCAAATTTCAAATACCATTAGATGCCAAATTTGCCAGCAATTAAAGACTAAATGCCCTATTATTATGGTAGCCAGAAAAACGCTAAACATAAACAATCAGAAAAATGCGAGCCTGTTGCAGAAGATTTTCTTTTTCTAAAACGGGGATTCAATCCTTCAAATCGAAATTATATAACATTTCGGTGGATGGAATTATGGTGAAGGGGTTCAAATAGGATAAAATTAAGGCAACAAGTAAGATGAACAATCTACTTTAAAAGATAAATAATATCAACCGTTGATAGATATGCAAAACAAATTATGGATGTGGTAAAACATTAATAGGTGATTTTTTTTCATCAATCAATGCAATGGAGGGAAGAGACCGCATGTCACCATTAACAAATTTTAAAAGATATTAACAAATTTTAAAAGATATACAGAGTCATTGATTAAAATATATATATATCTAATAGTGATTTTTAATGCTTCACGTACCCGTGCAATGCTTCATCATTCTAACTTCCACCTAAAATTAAACCAAGAAATGTGGTACGATTGGTACTTAATTTTGTAAAACTCGTATCACGTTAATCCTAACTTGTAATACAAAAAAGACTAGCATGATAAAAGTTTAATAAATTTAAGGGCTAACACAATAAATAAATTCTGGAACTGAACAACTAATAGAAAATATATCCAGAATATAAATTGTCTTTCCACTAACAAATATAAGAGACAGAGATATTACATCATCCACACAAAGGATGTCGTTGGCCTTCATTACGTAATATGAAAATGTTAACATATTCCACTCTTAAATCATTTAGAGTTAAGATCATAATACACTTTAAATGAAGGATGGATACACTTCAAATCATTTTACTTGCTCACTTTAGAAAGATGTGTCTATCTGAAATAACCCTCTATTGATATTTTCCCTAAATGGGTGCGTGCCTTCTTATAAAAAAAATCATGGGAATTTCTAATAACACATACATGGTTTTCTATGTGCACATATATATCTGCGGAACTATTAGTTCTGTGGGTTTATTTTTTTCCAACACACACATGTCCGTAGAATTATTAGTTCCGCGAGTTGAATAGTTCCGCGGGTTTAGTTTTTTCCAACACACATATGTCCGTGGAACTATTAGTTCCGCGGGTTGTAATTCTCTGCGGAACTATTAGTTCCGCGGGTTATAATTCTCCGCGGAACTATTATTTCCACGGAGAATTATAACCCGCGGAACTAATAGTTCCGCGGACATGTGTGTGTTAAAAAAAAATAAACCTACGGAACTATTAGTTCCGCGGACGTGTATGTGCACATAGAAAATCATGTATGTGTTATTAGAAATTCCCAAAATCATTTAAAATATATTTTATCCTAATGTACAAAATATATTGGAACCAAATAGCGAGTATTTCTTGCTGCTCAGCCATTCAGTAATCGTTAATGAGAGGCATTCCTACTGTAAGCTACAAGATATATGGGGGGGAAGGCATTCCTACAGTAAGGTACAAGATATTTTGGGTGGGGGGAGTAATCAAATGTACAAAACCCCCATAGTTAATTCATACACACACACACACACTCTAAAATAATGCATACATGTTGAGATATCCAGTGCGCCAAAAAACTGGGAAGAGAGACCAAAGTTTGAAAATTACTAGCAATTTTATCAGATAATTGTTATTATACAAAAAAAAGGTTCATCAGCAAATTTTACCTTGCATCCTTTTCCTTCATCAGGTGAAGTCACCTTCAAGATAATATTCAGTCAGATCACTAGCTACTCTGCATAAAATTAGAAGGCATCATGTATACTGCGACTATTAACAGTGCTTATCATGAAACAAACTAAAGATACACAGCATTGCTAGATATGGAAAATAAAAACTAGAACCGGAGGGCATGGTTTCCATTGCCATAACCCAAACATTTATTTCCCGTGTCTTCTATTGCCTTTTAAATGAAGATGACAACCATCAAGAACCAACTCTCCCAAAAGCTTAAGCTGTTAGGTGAAGGAGGTGAATGGTTTTATATCTAAAAAATCCCCTTACACAAGTCCTTTGGGCTTGAAGTGTGGATAATGTAGAGGCTCACCCTACTCTTGAGTTCAAATTCAAATTTATATAGAAAAATGGTGACTAGAATCAAACTCCTTGCCACTTGGTCAAATGCTTTGATACCATGTCAAGCACCAACTCTACCAAAAGCTTAAACTGTCAGGTGAAGGTTCATGAATGGTTTTATATAACAGCAACCACCACCATCAGATAAATGACATAAGACAGGGATTGCACATTACTAAAATCGTGATGGCCGAGCTCCCAAGATGTGATATAGAAGAATAATTTAGGACCTATAAAATAAGGGTTGAATCAATCCTGGCTGTCAAGACATAACCCCCGAGAAGAGTCTTTCTTCACATTTCAAACCATAGACATAACAGAACAAGCTCTATACAAAAGAATCAGAAAACACAAATCTGAAAAACATCACATACTTCTCTGATTCTTACACGGCAAAAGCTAGAGGAACTACCTAAGATTTTTCCTAGACAATCTACTATATGTAGCTTTCAAGATGAGGATAAAATCAATCTGCTTTAAATCTTTGGGGAGAAGGCCACTATATATGATATAAGATAATCAGATTCAACAAGAGCAGAAGCCAAAGCAAGATTCAACCATACAATTCTTTATAAATAATAAATGTTAGCTGTCTCTCCACCTTCCCCAACTACTGTATATTGAATGCCAACAGCTTGCTATCGATGTAGAAATTGATTGCTAGCACATAATGGATACATAACTCTGCTGACTAGGAATTGAGCGGATAACTGAAATGATTCAGCAAATAAAATTGAGAAATATAATAAAATTGGTACTTATGGAGTATCACCAAAAAAAAAAAGAATTAAAGATGCACCACTAACCATTTCTAGAATAAAAACGACTAAAAGAAGAATAAAGCACCTAGACATCAGACAACATTTAAAGATTGTGCAAAATATAAAGTACCTCAAGATATCTGATAATGTCAAGTGAAAGACCCCTCCACAAACTAACAAATGAAATGACAATAACCATTTGAGGAAAATAAGAGAACTACAGTATGTAACCATTTTAGCCTGCGACCTTTATTACCCCCAATTCATCAATTTTTGAGCTCTTGTGCTGCAGTAAAATCAAGAAACGGAAAACAAAACTTCATTAAAGATTGGATGAGGTGAGTCTTTGTGAAGAAATAGACAGCAGAAAATGTATGGGAAAGAAAGAGATAGGAATAAAAATTGACAACTTATCTGGAGACAATGTTTCTGCCTTTATTACCTTACTTTTTTTGTGTTTGCGCACATCATCGTTAAGATCATCATCTCCATCATGCTTCCTTTTCTGTAATCATGTTGAGAAAAATGGTTTAAAAAATAGAACTACATTTCTGTGAATATTCAAATAGTATGTGAAGCAAATCCTTTTGAAAATGCAAAGATCAAATGCAACAGAGATGTCATTTATTGTGGCCTAAGTCACACACAATTGAAGTTAACAGCATCATCAACACAGTATAAATGAAAATTTCATGAGATATTGGATGGTGAGGCAAATTTATCAAGTAAATTAACAGAACTTTTAGAACACAGATTTTTCATAACATGAATATGGATGCAGCAGACTAAAATTTCTCAACCTTCACATGGTGTTTCATTGAGGGATCAGCACTAGAATCATGATGCCCGCTTTTATCTTTCTTTTTCTCCTTTTCTTTGTCTTTGTTTCGGTCCTTATGACGATGCTTGTGCTTCTTATGCTCCTTGTCTTTATCTTTGTCCCTGTCTTTATGTTTTTTATGCTTCTTCTCCTTGTCTTTAGACGTACTTTTAGATTTCCCTGCAACAGTTGGGATCCCCTTTTCGGCCTATTGGGGATAAATACAAGGAAGCACATTCGTAATCAATGATAAAAAAACAGATTAAGTAACCATATTGGTTTTGGAACTTGGAAACAAGGATAACATGTCTGTGGATTCAGTGAACCATAATGAAGCAACAGAAGAAGCATGATCAAGTTCAAAGAAGATAACTTCTTACAGCAGGTAAATCGATGGGAGCTGTTTCCTTGAGTTGAAAAGCCTCCTTCAGAATATCTAGGTCCAAAGACTGTATACGAGAACTTGTATCTCTGGAAGAAGATGTATTCTGAATAAGTTGATCCAGTTGCATCCCATCTCCTTTTCTAATTTCTATGTCTCCTACCACATTGTGTAAATAGTGTGTGTCTGAAATTGAAACAGGAAGTGGCCTCTTGCAGAAAAACTCAAAATGGGGCAGTAATTTGAAGTGATTTAATAGATCCACAGCACTTGTCAATTCTCTTGGTCCTAAGGGTTCAAATAACATTGTATGTCCTCAATGAGAAAGCATTGGAAAAAAAATATAAATACAACACAATATTTGGCCATAATAAAATTCCAGCCTAAAGCATGATGCTAAAGAGTTCTAAGAGTGTTCTAACTGACTCCAATTTGACAAATAAAACAATAACTACTACAATTGAAATTACAATTATGACAACCCCATACCATAAAGGAGAAATACAAAAAGAGAGGACAGAGGTTAAATTTCTTTCGGACAAAAAAAAAATCATTTGACATGGCTGACTGGTGTATCCCAATTCCCACAGTAAGTGACAAAAATTATTCTTGGCAAATTTTCAACTTTTCTCTAACGATAGTCTTTGATGGAGTGAACATCCACCAGCTTCTCCTCCTTTCTTGTCATTGCTCCTCCTTTCTAGGCAAATATTAGGTATTGTATAAATGGGATTTGATTTTTAATTCAAAAGACGTGATGTAGAACAAGCATCCAAGAGTCAAAAGAGGCAATGAAGAAGGAAACCATACAAGATACATCAGAAAACATACCAATGAAGAAGGAAATATAACAAAAATGATACCTAACTCATAAGGAATACATATTCCAAATATTAGTGTTCAATAGAGAGAGCAAGAAGAAAACACGATAACAAAAGTAATACCACAACTTAGATTACAAGCAATTTTTTTTAGAATTTGGGTTTACGCCTAAATAAATGAGTATATTGCACCTAAATAAGTACCGCAAAAAACTAAGAATTTAAAGTTCAACACCAAGCCTTAAAATCCATAAGCAATAAAAGTTAACGTGTTTATAACATTACACAAAGGCATTTAGCATGATAATTAGCTCTATCAGGAGGGAGCAAAATACAAGCACTATCTACTGCACAATTTTTAAAAAAAATTGCAAGTCAACCTCCAAATATATAGCATGCATATACAATAGTTAGCCATGTGTCCCACTTGGCCAAAGTTTAAATACTGAAATATAAATACAATCTTTACATTCCAACTAATTAGGATACATGCTAAAGTATCATCCTAACTACAATTACAAAATATGCTTGAGCACATACACGATATTCCTTTTTTCATTGGTTCCAATGCACCTACACTGACCCTTAGAGGAATGAATGGACACATTTCAGGTCAACAATACTTGCTTATTAAAAATTAAAAATTTAACTAAGTATTTCAATTGGATTGTGGGTACAGTCAATGTCGTACAGATAGGAAAAATAGGACAGGAAAATATAATGATAAAAAAAAAGATATATGTAAAATAAACTAAAACAGCAAAGCACTGGTATGACAAACTTTTACCTCCTCCAAAATTTTTTCCGTCAAGATCCATGAGTCAATTTTTCATGAGTTGTTGGACCATTATTAACTGCAATTTAAGATGCGACATAAATTGCAAAATATCAATATGAAAGTAGGCTATGCATGATAAAGTTGTCAAATAGTTGTTTTGAAAGTAATGGGGCTTCCATCTATGATCTAAAGTTAGTATTGCATGTGAGGGCAGAAATCATCCCTCTTACGAACAAGGTAGGTGTGCATAGCACAATTTTGCATGTGAATTGTGAATTGTATCATAGCACAAAAAAACCACGTATTTCAGATCAGAGTGCAGATCACTGAGTTTCAATCACAATACATGTTATCCATTGCTTAAAGTAAAAGAACCCTTTTAAAACAATTTAGGGGCACACAATGAGGCAGATGACACATTATCTCTCCATGTCTCTGCACATAAAAACCAACCAAATTTATTAAAATCACCCTTTCTAAAATTATCGTTACTTACTTAAATTACTTCTAAAGTTGCAGCCTTAAAAATTTGAGAAACTATATGTGATATACTAGCTCTGTATAGGTGTAATATTATATATATATATATATATATATATATATAATTTACTTATATTAAGCAGTTGTTATCATGATTTGAACCTAGGACCTCTAACTAATCCCCAGCCACTCGTGATACCGACAAAGTGACTATTTTATATTAATTGTCTGCCTAGTATATTGTGAAGTATTACCCCATTCGGAAGAGAGCTTATCTGAGCTCATATATTGCAAAAGGCGCTTATAATAAATGTTAACCCAACTTGGATGAGCATATCAAAATTCAAAACAGATTTTGAAACTCATGTGAGCTGTTTTATTTGGGTTTATTTTCATAAGTTGGAAATTGAAGCTCGTGAAATAAACTGTTTCAAAAGCTAAAATAAACTCAGAGCAAACTATATGTTTTTAGAATAATTTCTGACTAAATAACCTTAGTGATTTATTAAAATTCCATCTCTAATAAGCACTCCAAAAAGTGTCTATCCAAATGATATTGAGATTATTTTAAACCCATTTTAGACTCTATAGCTTATATAACATGTACTTGTTGAATAAGTACTAATTTCAGTAATTTATACAAGGGCCTACGATTAAAATTGAGGATCCCGACCCAAATTACCAGCAACCAACCCAACAACTTGTTTTTGGCCCCCAAACATCTAGATTAGAATTTATTAAATTGAAACAGTGACAGACATGAAATGCATGCAAAGAGAATTATAATCATATATCAGAGATAGTTCAGTATAAACATAAAGAGACTAGAAAGCAAACCAAAATTTACGTGATCACTTATCAGCATTAACTTAAAGAAGCACTAGTGAAAAGACCGGCACGTTCACATTTTTTATTTTTTGGATATTACCGTTTTAATTTTAAACTATTTTCTTTTGTGATTTGAATTGTTGTGCAGTTACAATAGCGGTACACTAAAATCGAATATCCTCTTTATTTTTTCATTATATATTATATAGATATAGATATAGATACATTATAGATATAGATTAACATGGATACCGTGGCTCGTTTATTTTCATTTTGCTCATCGTGCCCAGAAAGGATTTGTTATCCCTTCTTTTTTACCAATAAAAGGATAGGGATGACTAGAAGTTTTGAAATGACAAAAGTGTCTTCTGCTGTTTTTGTAAGGGAAAAAAAGGGAAAAGAAAAACGAGAGGGATAGAGAGAAAGAGAAGAAAAAGAAAACAGGACAGCTTACAAAGACAAAAGAAGGAAAAAAAAAACAGTGATTTGCATGGTTTCAGATAGCAGTTGTCTCCTGATTCTCATTATAGTATGTCTCTGTTTTTTGGTTATGAGATTATTAAATTCTCAAACATAAAGTTAACGGTACTTGTGAAAGTTTGTTGGGGCAGAGTTCCTTCCCAGAGTCCCCACCCATAAAAACAGTTGTTGTCAATTCATAAATGGGAAGAAGAAAACAATAGGTGCAGAACTGAAGAGAACCACCTGAAGCGCGAATTACGGGGTTTTCAAGAAAACGACAGAGTTGCTTCGAAGTCGAATCGAACAACACCCGAGGCAAAAGCTGTCCAAGATTGAAATAAATTCATTAAAGAAAGTGAAAATCAAGAAAAGGGTAAAAAGAAATCTTGAAAGGAGGAAGAGAATGGTGGCGAGGCATGATGAAGATGAAGATGAATGAGCAGCGAAGAAGAGGACGCGAAAGGGCTTACAGTTGGTTAGAGTTATAGACCAGTCAAGCGAGTGTGTAGTGAGTGTATAACGATACGACATCAGGAGAGGATCTTGAGGTCTTTCTCCTCAGTATCACTCTTCTCGTGTGATCTCAATTCTTCTCGCAAATTCTTTTTCCCTTCGCTGCGTGAATTTGTTTCTTTGATTCTTTCCCTTTCAGTATTTAGCAGCGAAACGAAGCCCCAATTGAGTTGAGTTGAATTGAATTGAATTGAATTGAATTCGGTGAATCACGGTGGGTTCAATCCAGTCCAAGCCAGCCCAATACAATTCCAAGTCCTTGATGCCCCTGTCGACTTACATAATTAGCCGTGCCCTTCTCCAATATTTCGCTTTTGCCCTCTTTCTCGTTTCTCAGTTGAATAATTTTAAATCTTTCTACAAATTCTCTTAATTATTAAATAAAAAAATTATTAAATATTTTTTAGGTTGTCAAGACATTAATTATATTTTTTTTTCTTATTTTATAAAATAATAAAAAGATATATAGGATAATTTATAAAATAATATAACATTTCTCTTCTCAGTTATATATTATTCATGATTTATTTTTTTGAAACAAAGTTATATATTATTCATGATTGATTTGATAATATTTGATAGTTATTAGTTATTATAGTTAGTTTGATCCACTCTCAACCGACCATATCCAAGTATCCAACCCCGCGGTGTTTTTTATTCACTTTCTTCATTTTTTATATTCTTTTATAATGGATAAAAATATCTATTTGTGAGAACATATATTTGATTTTAAATAAATTAAACTCTTTAAATTTTCTTACTCTACCCAAAATCCTTCTTTATTTTGTAAATAGGTTATATTTAAGTTGGATTTTTATGATTTTTTTATTGTGTTTCCTTCAACAATGCAAAAAATGCAAAGAACTATTTACAATAAAATCAACTAGGATCAAAATATATGTTTTTACACTTGGGGATCAAGAGTATTTATGGCCAAGAATAGAAAATAATACACGAAGTTAGTTATGGGGAATAATGATTTGATGAAGGGAAAACATTGGTTTGTGTATTGTAACAATCAGATAAAGCATAGAGTTGATAAGCCATATAAGGTCTTATCAATTAAGATGTATTTCACACTTCAATCATATGTTTATTTTAGTTTGTATATACTTACTGTGATCATCTCAGCTAGCTTTCTCACATTTGCCTTGAATAATCTCCAACTCTTATGGATTCTCTCCATCATGCAGTCTCTCTAGCAAAAAAGAACAAATATGAGAGGAAAGAAAACAATGGAAAGAAAATGGGGAAATAATGAAGAGAGAGAAGAGAATTAAGAGAGAGATCGAGACGATGGATGAAAATTTAAGAGGATCCAAATTCATGTACAAAGATAACAATAGAGATTATCTATTCTTTTTGGGACAAACATTCCTATACACGTTATCAATAATGCTTGTCACATGTGACATTTGTCTTATTCTACAACACTAATCTTTATTACCGATGAGGTGGAACATTAACGGTAAATTTAAATTTTCTATTGATCGAAAGATTTTAAAATATGGAGATTCTGTTGGAGCAATTAAAATCAAAGGGGCCAACATTTATGAAACTTTAGAAACCAAAAGTGTAACTAAACTAAATTAATATGTTGCAAAGAAAAAGATTATAATTCCTAAATTGCTTCAAAATAATATTTGGCAACAAAGAGTGTCACGATCCTATGGTGATCAAAGGCGCTAAACATGCTTTAAATATTAATATCAAGGGAGTCCATATTAGAAAGTGTCAAGTTCCCAGTGGATTCAAGAAATATGTTTTTGTTTTTTTATACATGTAATGTATACATGATATGATATTAATCACTAATTAGTTATTATTTTTTCTTTTTTTGTCATTTAATTATTATTTTTTCTTCTAAAAAGGAATGATGGGTTTTTTTGGTCAACTAAAAGGGGCAGTGGGCACGAAGCGGGCCGAGGCCCATGAATCACTGTGGTTGACAAAAAAAATGAACCGTTGGACCAAAAATAAATGAAGGAGGATTGGAAGTGGTGAATATGAGGATCGATATCATAATTCCAGTTGCAGAGGCAGAAGAAGCAGCAGAATAATTCCAATTCATCGAGATCGAGAGAGGAGAGAACAGAACCCCAACCCTAGGCGCAAAGGGGAGGAGCGATGCCGAAAAAGATGGGGGTGAACACGAAGGCAGAGGCGGCGAGGGCTCGTAAGAGCGCGACGGAGACGGAGAGAAAGGAGAAGGAGACTCGAGAGAAAGAGGAGCAGTACTGGCGAGAGGCGGAGGGCTCGAGGTCACGCGCGGCGAAGAAGAAGGAGGAAGAGGCGGAAAAGAGGGCGGAGGCGGCGGCACGGCGGGCGGAGGCGCGTCGGTTGGCGGAGCAGGAGGAGAAGGAGCTGGAGAAGTCGATGAAGAAGGTCGATAAGAAGGCCAACAGGGTGTCGATCCCGGTGCCGAAGGTGACGGAGGCGGAGCTGAGGAAGCGGCGCGAGGAGGAGCAGGCCCTCGCCCAGAAGAAGGCGGAGGAGGCCAAGAAGCGCACTGCGGCGGAGGAGGAGTACGAGAGGATGGTGCTCGTCTCCAACACCAACCGTGACGATTCCATCATCGAGGCCAGAACTCTCGACGACGCCATCGCCCAGATGGCCATCGCCGATAACAACTTGCCCCCCGACAGGCATCCCGAGAGGCGCCTCAAGGCCTCCTTCAAGGTGTGTACCCTTTCTCTCTTCTCTTCTCTTGTTCGCTTCATCTCATAATCAATTTCACCACCGTTGGCGTTGGGTTCAGGCATTTGAAGAAGCGGAGCTCCCCAAGCTGAAGCAAGAGAAACCGGGCCTCACTTACACTCAGTACAAGGACATGATTTGGAAGCTGTGGAAGAAATCCCCTGACAATCCTCTTAATCAAGTCAGTACTAATACTTGCCTTTTCTTACCCTACCCTTGCAATTGCATTGCTCCTCTATATCATATACTTCATGTTTATAGCTTACACTTCTTCGTAATGGTAATGAGCAGATTGCTGAGTGAAATGACGCACCGCAGCAGGCCTGTAACTGAAACCACACTTCGTGACAGCTTCTGTTGGCCATTTTCATGCCGTGGCGGAGCCATTTGTATTTCCTGCCCCTACACACTTTGCATATCCACTTGAAATTCACAATTAAGTGATATAAATACATTACCTTTCCTATGCGGCTCTCTTGACTCACCTCATCATGTTATTATAGGCTTCATTTCCTTTCTTATTGTGATCCCTCTGTGAGCATGCTATAAGTTTAGCTTTCTGTACATTACCAATATTGTTTTGTAGTCTTCAAGTTTGAGTGCGACTCTCCTCCCACTACTATGAATAAGGAATGAGATTGTATGTACTCTTAATTTAATAAAGTGAATCGAAATCTTAATACATGAATTATTCTAAGGGTGCATATGCCATTCTGGCATTCTCCAGTTTTGACATGAGTAGCTTTACCTTACCATGTGGCATAGATAGTGAGGGTGATTCCACAGACAAGCAGAGTGTCTTGTCAAGTACACTTGATTTTCAAGCGAGAATTCTTTCACTTAAAAAGTCCATGACAATGATCGGCTAGGATAATGAAGCCATGCCTCTTGTTAAAGTTTTTTTTTTTTAATTGCCTGTTTCTTTTTTGTTGTGTTCCAAAAGTTACCAACGATTTATATCTATCATGTGTGGATATTTGATCCTACAAAACTTAATATATAAGGATTAGTTGTTAGTAGTTGGTAGTTCTAACTAAACAGGCATATCACGATTCATGAAAGCTTGAGAGCAGTGCAGTGAAAGTGGCATTGTTTTCATGGTTTAAGTTAAAGACGATCACACAAGGTTCGTAAATCAGCAGGCATGACTGATGTGTCAAGACACAGGGTTTTAGCAGAAGGGCTATCTGGCATGCTTCCCACTCGGAAAATACCACCAATCTGCAAGCCTGGGGTGAGTTTTGTCCTGCAACTGCAACATTTGATTGATCTCCCCACTGCCGTTCTGGTCAAAACGGCTTGAGGAAATGGAAGTCTGTAATCTGTATTGTCCTTGGCCTAGAATGGCCCTCAGTTTCTGAATTGGATTCATGCAAGGAACTGAAAACGAGGAATAAAAGAAAGCAAGAGTAGTTAGTACTGGAGTCCTTTGGTTTCATTACCTTATGGATGATCTAGTACCAATATCCAATAAGCATCAACTGGATATGGGAATGGGACTGGAATCCTTGGCTTGTTAAGGATTTTCAGTTCCCCGAAGCCACCAGGCAGTACCAGCTGCCATATGGAAAGCAAAATTTGGGAAATATAAAAAGCTTCCGCTTTGATTTTTTTTTTTGACATGAAGTGTATGTAGGTGGAATTCTTGCCAGGAGGTTAGATGTGTTCTATAGATACATATTATTGACAAAATACTTGATATTTTGATAACTTAAAAAAATTAGTACTCCATTCAAATAGTTAAGTTTTTTTATTAAATTACCTTGTCGACAAAAAAAATAGTTGTTTCTTAATAAGTTGCTTAATAAAAGGTTTCACAACACTCTAATCGATACCTTCCACTTTTTGTCCGTCATTTATCAAATTACACAGAAGCTAGACAAGTCATTAGATAACAAGATTGGTTTGTTTGGATAAACAATTTATTTAACCAAATATGACATAAGTGCTTATTATATAAACACTTATATATAAGCTATTTTTATAATCAAAGTGGGAATGTGATAAAATTGATTTCCTATAAGTTGTAAGTTTTTTTGATAAGCTATTTTAAGCTGAAAATAGTTTATAAGCTAGTTATAAGCTATTTTGATAATTTCTCTCAAATACTGTCACAAGTATTTATATCAATAAATAAACTTTGTGTAGCCCTGTCTTCACTTGATAAAAATGGATATAATAGATCAAAATTATTAAATATTCTATTGTTTGGATTGTTTAAAATAGAATGAAATATAATATAATGAAACATGATAAAATGAATTTCATTCAATATCACAAATTTGTTTACTTTGAATTTGGGTAAAACGAAATGAAACACGTCTTTTTCTCTTCTTTTTTTTTTGATGACAGTCTTTTTCTCTTTTTTATAATTAAATATTTAAACAATAAAATGGTTAGTTTATCCCTTTTTTTTTTCTACATTTCATTCCACTATTTCTTAATATTTGTCCATTAAGGTTCTTTTACATTAACCAAAAAATAGTTTTATTGGCAATTTTTTTTATTACACCCTCCAGATTAAATTATAAGCAAAAAAAATATTAAGTATGGTGGTCCAAAATATAAACAAATCTTAACTATTTTTACATCGTTTAATGACTTCATCCACAAAATACCCTTCATTTAATACAAGTTTTAATTTGAATGACCTAATTTATTAAGGGCATTATAGGAAATAAAACTTAATTTTTGATGAGATCAAAAAAATTAAATACAATTAACTAACCTTCTTAATCTACATAAATTAATTATTTTTTATTTATATATGAGTCCAAGAGTAGTATATCATTGTCTTTTTACTATTCATTTTTTCATTTGCTCTTTCTCTCTACATTAATTAATTAATAATAAAAATACAATTGATAAAAAGTGGGGTGTCAATGGAAAGGATAATTTCATCTAAAAAAAATGGAAAGGAAAAAGTAAGAAAAATATAATTAATGGATGAATCGGCGATGACATGGCAAGTTAATGACTTGATTCCATGGGTGAAGAATATGTGGCGAGGGCGGGGAGGGGGAAACCGAAGAGAAGAAAAGAAAAGAGAAGTCAGAAGAGAAGAGAGGCTTATCCATTGGATTGATTATCCATCGGAGCAGAGCAGAGCAGAGCTGAGCTGGAGTTACTTTTGCACTCACAGTCACAGCCACAGCCACAGCCACAGCCACAGCCACAAAATCAATCTATATTGGGTTTTGAGGAATGGAAGGGCTGGCGGTTTCACTTCCCCAACTGAAATTTGCCGTTGCCATTCCTATTCCTGTTCCTACCGGTAAACTAATTAGTTGCTTGCTTCCATTATTAAGTAACTCAAACCGAACCCTTAATTCTGTGAGTGTTTGTTGGTTACATTACAGGATTTGTCTCTCTCAAACCGAAACAACTACGTCGACGTCGTCGTTTCCCCCGTTGTAAATGTACATCATCGCATTCGCAGCCGCAGCCTCAGCCTCAGCCTCAGCCTCAGCCTGAACAACAACAAGTCACGGTCACAGGGAATCCTCATCCTGTGAGTGGAGATTCCATACGGAACAGGTTTCTGAGTTTTTATGCTTCCCGTGGCCACAAGGTCCTTCCCAGTGCTTCTCTTGTCCCAGATGACCCCACCGTTCTCCTCACCATCGCAGGGATGCTTCAATTCAAACCCATCTTCCTCGGCAAGGTAAGGTATACTATCACTATATATACATATATATACACACTACCGTTAGCGTTAGTGTAATCTATTCCCTTCTCATCAAATCCATAACCATATTCTCCTTTTACTACCTTAGCTTCCGAGACAAGTGCCCCGTGCTACTACTGCGCAGAGGTGCATACGCACCAATGATGTCCACAACGTTGGCCAAACGGCTCGACACCAGACCTTCTTTGAGATGCTTGGAAACTTCAGCTTTGGTGATTACTTCAAAAAACAGGCAATCCAATGGGCATGGGAGCTCTCCACCATCGAGTCAGTACTACTGTTACTATAGTAATTGCCCATTTTATGCTTCCAAGTTTTTGCTTCCTTGTTTTCATCTCTTTCGTTTACTTTTAGGTTTGGTTTGCCGGCAGACAGACTATGGGTTAGTGTTTATGAAGATGATGATGAGGCTTTTCGGCTATGGACTGATGAGGTTAGCTCAAATTCCGCATCATCCTCTCATTTCCTTAGATGACAGACACTGCCTTTTAAGTTTTAATAACTATTGTGAGAGTCTCCAGTTAACACTCCATGGAGTATACTATATTGGGTATGTGCAGAACGATACCTTAAACTTCATTTCTGTGCAGGTTGGTGTCCCGGTTGAGCGCATAAAGAGGTTGGGTGAAGAGGACAACTTTTGGACCAGTGGAGTCACCGGTCCCTGTGGTCCTTGCTCAGAAATTTATTATGATTTTCATCCTGAGAGGGGATACGTAGATGCCGTAAGTATGATATAGTTCGAGATTGAGTTATCCAAAATCACTTCAATTACTATCTTTTACATTTTGTGGCATGGGTTGGGGAATGAAAACAGGATCTCGGTGATGATACACGGTTCATAGAGTTCTACAATCTAGTATTCATGCAATACAACAAAAATGGTGATGGTTCTCTTGAACCTCTAAAGCAGAAGAACATAGATACTGGGCTTGGACTGGAGCGTATGGCTCGCATTCTTCAAAAGGTATGCATTCATTTGAATCGTTGTAAAAGTGACCATTTATATTCTTAGAAATTTTTCTATGGCACTAGAACTAGAAATATGATATTTTCTTTCACCCTACCGGCTACCAGTACACCCCCACTTGCATGGTGAGAAAAATGGGGGTAA
Organism: Glycyrrhiza uralensis; assembly: GCA_030159175.1. Lineage (NCBI taxonomy): Eukaryota > Viridiplantae > Streptophyta > Magnoliopsida > Fabales > Fabaceae > Glycyrrhiza > Glycyrrhiza uralensis. The sequence goes on from BRZY01000005.1 coordinate 56,113,955, forward strand.
GAAAAATGGGCGTGAATGAAACATTACTCATAGAATTATCATTTCAGATGCTCTTCAAGTCCTTTTATATTTATTTGGTGTTTACTGCAGGTTCCAAACAACTATGAAACTGACTTGATTTTCCCCATCATAGAGAAGGCATCTAAGTTAGCAAATGTTTCATATGGCATTTCTGATGATCGGACAAAGAGGTATCTGAAAGTAAGTAAAACAAGCTACAAGCCTGCAGCAGTAGAGTTTTAATTAGTTCATTTCAATCAGTCTTTTGTATTACATTTAATGTATGTGATATTTTTCCTTTTTCTTTTTCAATTTATATTAGATTATAGGAGATCACATGCGTGCAATTGTATTTCTTATCTCTGATGGGGTTGTCCCATCAAATGTTGGGAGAGGTTATGTAGTTCGACGGCTTATCAGAAGGGTTGTTCGTACAGGCAGGTTGCTTGGTATAAAAGGTGATGGTAGGGGAGACCTTGAAGGAGCATTTTTACCTATTATAGCTGAGAAAGTAGTGGAATTAAGTACACATATTGATGCTGATGTGAAGAACAGAGCACCCCGAATCCTTGAAGAGTTGAAGAGAGAAGAGCTTCGGTTTGTGCAGACACTGGAGAGAGGAGAGAAGTTGCTTAAGGAGAAGCTTGCTGATGCTTTATCAAGTGCGGAGAGAAATGGAACTGTACCTTGCTTGGCTGGCGAAGATGTGTTTCTTTTGTATGATACTTTTGGTTTCCCAATGGAAATAACAAAAGAAGTGGCTGAAGAACGCGGTGTGAGTATTGATATGGATGGTTTTGATATTGAGATGGAGAAGCAAAGGTGTCAATCTCAAGCTGCACACAATACTGTCAAACTTGCCATGGGTAATGGGGCAAGTATTGCAGACAATGTACCTGACACTGAATTTATTGGATATGACAGTCTTTATTGTAAAGCAATCGTAGAAAGCCTAGTGGTAAATGGTGATCCAGCCGTACAGGTTAGTGAAGGGAGTAATGTGGAAGTTTTGCTGAACAAGACTCCGTTTTACGCTGAGTCAGGGGGACAAATTGGAGATCATGGTTTTCTATATATTTCTGAGGGTGAGAATCAACCAAAAGCTGTTGTGGAGATAATAGATGTTCAGAAGTCTTTAGGTAATATATTTGTTCACAAGGGTACAGTTCGAAAGGGTGTTGTAGAGGTTGGCAAAGAAGTGGAAGCAACAGTGGATGTAAAGCTTAGGCAACGAGCTAAGGTACAAAAACTGCAGAGTGCGGGCTCACTCATTTCTTTTACTTGTTTCGTGAATCTTTACTCATAATAAAATTTGACAAAGACAAATTTTTACATCATCATAGCCATGCATATTTCTAAATTCCAAGCTTACAAGTTGTTCAAGATTATAGTGACTATAATTGGTGCTTTGCAGGTTCATCATACTGCTACTCATTTACTACAATCTGCACTTAAAAAAGTCATTGGTCAGGAGACCTCTCAAGCTGGTTCTTTGGTGGCATTTGATCGTCTCAGGTTTGATTTCAACTTCCACCGTCCACTTCTTGACAGTGAGCTTGCAGAAATTGAAGTGCTGATCAACAGATGGATTGAGGATGCGGTACTTCTTCAAACCAAAGTGATGCCACTTGCTGATGCAAAAAGAGCAGGAGCTATTGCAATGTTTGGAGAAAAATATGGTGAAGAGGTTGGATTCAGTACAAACACTTTTGATATTGAACTTTAAAATTCAATTAACTTACTTCTGCTTTGGTAGTTCTACTTCTAAGCACGTAGGTTACATGTATCATGAACTGTGTACTTCAAAAGAGTTAAAAACTTTGATCTTCAGGGATGGTTTACAACTAATGCTCAGGAATCGTCATTTCTTCTGACCTAAATTCCCTATTTACCATTGGTAGATTGTTAATCATGCCAAAGAAATTGGAAATATTTGAAATAGATCCTAATACAATTGTCATTTCAGATGAACCAATATTAACCCTCTCTCTCCGTCACGTGCACCAGCACCTGCACTTGGACCTTAATAGTGAATAATATACAGCATAGTAATATATTAGATTCTGAAAATCCTTTTTAGAGCATTCAGTTGAGTAAAACAATGAAACTGTATAAACGAAGTTTAAATCCTAATGGCTCACCATCACTTCTATATCTGAGTAAAGTTATGTGTTCCAGATCTTAGACATGCATATTTCTACCTCACAACAATCAGAGAAAAGATTATGAATATATGTGATACTTTCACATTAGGATTTATCTAACTGATATGATGTTTATGCTGCTGCTTGTGGTTTTCAAATTTGCTGTACTGCAGGTACGTGTTGTAGAGGTTCCTGGTGTATCGTTGGAACTTTGTGGTGGGACTCATGTCAGTAATACTTCTGAAATTCGTGGTTTTAAAATAATCTCAGAGCAGGGTATTGCATCTGGAATCAGGCGAATAGAAGCTGTAGCTGGGGAAGCCTTCATTGAATATGTCAATGCCCGAGATTTTTATCTGAAGCAGCTGTGTTCCGCTCTCAAAGTATGTTCATGATATTGGCTTTTCACAATCCTGCTTAAGTTTTGAAAACAATTATAATTCTTCCATAGGAGAACCATTTAATATTCATTTTCACCTACATGGACCATAATTTTAACTTTTGTTATGCTGTTGAGATCCATCCATAATGCAATTAATTTGACCAATTCTTAATTATATAACATGGTCCTTTTGTTTTCCTTGCCCTTTATTGGGGGCTGAGTACAACAGAATTAGAGTTGAGAGACAAATCGTCATATTTTGTATAAGATGGGCATTGATCATAGTCTGGCAGGGTTCTCCATGTGTTGTTAAAATACTTACTTGGGTATTTTCATTTTCTTTATGCCTTATAAGGATTTCCTTCTAGTGCGTTTCGGTATGGGTTAAACATATAAGATAACGGAATGGAACTGTCCTAACTTTTTTTTATGCTCATACATTTGGGTTACTTGTTGCATATTTGCTCAAATACACAGTGTCTCCTTTTTGTTGATAATCTTTAATCTAAATTTTTAATTAAATAAAGATTCCATGGGGTTGTTGACATTATCATTTTCTGCATTTGGCACCATTTTTACTTTCCTTGAATCACTTTTAATCACCTTTTGAAGGTTAAACCTGAAGAAGTAACAACAAGGATAGAAAACCTTTTAGAGGAGTTACGTGTAGCAAGAAACGAAATTTCCGCTGTGCGTGCAAAAGCTGCAGTCTACAAAGCTTCAGTCATTGCAAGCAAAGCGCTGTTGGTGGGGAATTCAAAACAGTACAGGTAATATTTCTCGCTATGGTAGTATATGTTGCTTTAATATGGGAGAGAGGGACTTCTCCCATGTTACCACTTACCAACATGAAAAGGTTTGTCTGATTAAATAATTGTTACCAAGATACCAACAGTTGTATATAACTAAAGGTGAAAGATATATCAAAATGTCTTTTAACCTTTTCTCCCTTAAAACAGTTTTTCATATCATAACCAAATGAATCCAACAATTAAGAAGCAGAGGTGTTGCATCACATCATTGGTTGTCCCTTGAGCATATTTTCTGTGAATGCTACAGATATAACTAGAACATGAGAGGATGTCTTTTGTATTTTTGTTTCCATAAAAGGGCAATTTGGTGTTATAAAGCTCCTGCCATGGTGAGATTCAGGGAAGAGTTAGATCCATTGTGGGTCTATTTAAAAAGGGCAATGTGGTATTGTAGAGCTTCCATCAGGGTAGGATCCGGGGAAGGCTCCGATTCACACGAGTCTATTGTTGGATAGCCTTTGCAAGAGGTTGATTCCAAAACTTGTACATGTGACATCTTAATCACACGGCAACAACTCTAACCATTGCATGAAGGCTTCCCTTCATTGTGGCACTATTGTATTATGTATGTGTGTCCAATAGCAGGAGTTACAAATAGTGGGAAAAATTGTTGAAAATTTATTGAATGCTCATTGAGTAGAAGTATCATTTTTATTTATTGATTGTTGAAAATTTCCAGGGTACTAGTCGAGTGCTTGGATGATGTTGATGCCGAGTCACTTAAAAGTGCTGCAGAATATTTAATGGAAACACTAACAGATCCAGCAGCTGTTGTACTGGGCTCATGCCCAGGTGAAGGGAAGGTTAGTCTAGTGGCTGCTTTTACTCCAGGGGTGGTTGATCAGGGGATTCAGGCAGGTAAATTCATCGGACAGATAGCAAAATTATGTGGTGGCGGAGGAGGTGGAAGGCCCAATTTTGCTCAGGCTGGTGGGAGGAAGCCTGAAAATTTGGCTAGTGCCCTGGAGAAGGCTAAGTCAGAGCTTATAGCTACTCTGTGTGAAAAAGGGAACTGAATTCACAGACACTTGGCAAATGTTTTTATGCTAAAGCAACAGAAAATGTTGATTCTTTCTTTTTGGAGACTACAGCACAAGTAAGAGGGACGGAAGCTTGGGTAAAGATTTTTCTTTTAATTCCAGAAAGCATATAATGGAAGTTTCAAAATAGTGCAGAGCCTGTAATTGCTGGTTGTCAAGTATATATGATTTTATTCTCCTGACACAAGCAGGCCTGCGTTCGCCCCACTTGATTCCAACTTGTAATTTTTGACATGCGCATCGCAGATTGGATGCAGAACTTTGTAATTGTACTATACACGAAAGCTAGTTTATATAGTTACGTAAATATATCTTGTTGGTAATGAATAGAGAAGGCTTTGTGACCTTTAGCTTGAGTTGATGAAAGTATTACCTATAACAAAAATAAAATATAGGTGTTGTTACTGTGAACTCTTAGTAAAGCTTATTATATTCTGCACATAGTACCATATGGTTGGGTGTTACAATTAATGGTATTAGAGGCGAAATGAGAGCCAAGCATACCCACGCCTTTCTTTCTTGATACGACAACTATGTGATTTAATTAATTAGAATAATCCAAATAAAATCCCCACAATTAATAAGAAGATCTGCACAATTCACCGTAAATATGAACCACGTAGCATTTCCAATATGAAGATGCAGTTATGAATTGCAAATTGTTTTATAAGCAATAATTCTTGAACACTCACTCATTTCTAATATTTATAATTTATATACTAACACTTATCTTTTTATCTCTTCTTATCTCATCAATTATCTATGACTCCTCTATGTTTCTCTCAAGGTAACATTAGATATCCAAAAATATTTTTTGTTTATATCAAGGGTATTGATCTTGGATACGGATTAGATAGCAGCAAAACTTATTATTATTATTATTATTGACGTGGTCGTCGCGGTCAAATTATTAAGCGTGCTACTTTATCTTTAATAATACTTCCTCCTTTTTTTGCGGGTGATCCGATCTAGATGAATCGAACAAAATTAAATGGATACATGTCACGTCACTAAAGTCTTGAACAGTCATGATAGAAAAATGTCATATTAAGTTTCCAACCTTGAAAAATAATATGAAGGATAACTTTTATTTTCTCAACTATAATTTTCGAACACCTATCTATTTTTCACACTTATTCAATATTTTTATTTTTTTTATCTGTCTCTTCTATTATTACATTTATCTTACACATTTATTACTCTTTTTTCTTCATTTCCTATACCTCACTAGGTGTAGAATGAGATTGAGTGGTCAAAAAATTATTTTTGTAATTTTTTTTATGAACATTTTTTTGTAATTTTTTTAATGATATAGAATATCACATATAAAGATATATATATATAAACTTGTGGTTCTGATTTTTTAACACATTCGATTTCTAAAACCCAACCAATTTCCCTATCTCTCTCCATAGGTATATTTGAACATTTGAACTTTATTGTGATTGTGATTGTGACACATACCACTGCAGGTTCAATGTCCTATAGGTTGTCGCTCTCCACCGAAATAAATTCCATTGTCGTGAGCCTTATTAATGTACTATAACGTATCATGATTATTAAATTAGTTTTTCTATAAAAATTGAATAATAAATAAATACTATGTATAAAAATATATGAACATTAATATAATTACAACTAATTTATAAAATTATTTAACTTCAATGAGTGTGTCGCATTAGCTTATAATGTTTTTCTTATATTTATGGTATAAATCATAATTTATTATTTTTAATGGTATTTTTTTTCTTTTATCTTCTCATAAACAAAAAAGAAAAAGAAATTTGAGTTCCTAATGTGTAGAATAAGAAAAGGGAGAATTGTATTTGAGCACGGTCACGGTGCCGCGAGCGAAACTAGGATAAGGATGGTAAAGGTTGGCGTATTTATTTGATTTGGAAAAAGTAGGTAGATACATATGAGTATCATGACATTCACATCACACAACGTGGAAATTAAGAAGCGGAGCCAGCCAGCGAACCCATCCAGCTCGATCACTCATGAATGAATGACGTACTGCTGATCAGTGATTCAGTCATTTCAATTAGAATATTAAGTAGTAGTAGATTAGATGGCGGCGTCGAGCAGGGGCAGCGAGAGTGAGGAGCCGAATGGCCTCTGAGCGGAGCAGTCAAGGTTAGCGCCATAGCCGACGCCCAGTAAGTCGCAGTATCTCTTGTAAAACCCGATGCGGTCCTCCACCCTTCCGTCCTGCCCTCTCCCGCACTCCAGCCCTCCGTTTATGATGTTGGTCACCGCCCCGTACCCCGGCACCCTCCCCGCCGCTCTGTCTGCGCTCGACGGGCTCCAACTCCCCGTTATGACGTCGTGGCACGACGGCTTCGGTGACTGCGGCGTCATCCAGAACCACAGCGCCGTCTTGAACGATATCACCGGGTCAGTCGCCACAGCGTCCGGGTTGTTCAGCAAGTCCACCCCTATTGCTCTTCCACACTGTCCGTAGTTGTAGTTCCTTCACGTCCAAGTCCAAGTCCAACCACACACACACACAAGTACTCACATTAATTATCAATCAATTTGGTAATTAATCATTATGACATTATTTAATTTAGGCATTTTAGTAATTATAGAGTACTACATGAGTAGTAGAGTAGTTACCAAGAGATTTGGATGGGACCGCGACCGTAGTATTGCTTGCCAGGAGCACAGGGGAATTGGGCGCTGGGGGAGCAGTAGTCGCTGGGGTTCTGTTCCCTCACAAAGCAGTATCCCCACGCGTAGGGGCCATCCGGTGCACTTCCCCATCCCCCTGTTGAGTTTGTTAATTAGTACATGTTTGTTAGCCAGTTAGTTACATATTTAAATCAATCAATATATATATATATATATAGGAGATGTATTAAGTGAGAAGAGTTTTAATATGAGAGAGTAAGAGGATTAAATCTAGACCGTATAACTATATATGGATGGTTGAAATTAAAAGTTAGTTAGTAGTCACATGACCACTTAAAAAAATCATATGACTCTATATTTTAATCTTGACCATTTATAATTTAATCTTATGACTATGATTCACTCCTCTTATCCTCTTATAATAAAAAGTCCTCTCACTTCTGAACAAACTGACTGACCGGTAGTTTCATGAGAAGTTTGTCCGAAGAAAGCGGCAACCTCGCGCTTGCGCGTGGGAGTATCGCCGGTCTTGGCGAAGTTGGGGAAAGCATTGGCCGCAGCAATGAAGGCATCGTAGGTGTAAAACCCCTTGGCTGGGCACCCCCCGTCGTTGCGGTGCTTGAGCATCTGGTTGAAGGTGTCCCTGGAGATGATGCTCCCGAGGTCACCACCACCTCCACCGCCGCCGCATTGACTCTGGCACCCATCACCGCAGTAGTCAGGGGATGAGCCACACCAACCGAACTTGCTGCAACAGAGACCCCCCGGGCACACCGCACCCCCTGCCTGTCTCCCGCACTGCTCTCCCCTGCTACTTCCCACTACCATCATCAAACACACTAACACCACTCCTACTGTTTCCCTAAACCTCATCTTCATTTTCCTACTCTGATCAGATCAGATCGATCCACACACAAATTGCCTCTCCTATCTCCATCTCTATATATACCCATAAGTTTCCTCTTTATAATAATTAATTAATTAAATAAATAAATATTACGCACATGGCCATCGGGTGGCTCCCTCTTGTGTAATTCCCTCCACATATAATATAATTTGACACCTAATCAGAAAATCGTCCGCTCATAAAATATCGTGGGACTTGTCCCACCCCGGCGGCTACTGCTTTATTAAAGGAAAAAATTACGTAAACATTCCAGGGAGTGTATACCACTAGAGTGAGATAGAGAGATGAGAGAAAAGTAATAAAATAATGAGATATGTGATGTGATAGTTAGAGAGAAATAAAAAGATATAAAAAGTGTTAAAAGGATAAATATATTTATAGAGTGTACATATATCATAACTCTTTATTAAATGTTGTTATAGTCCTGTCATTCACACATCTCACTCACCCCACTATGCTGAAAAATAAAATTGTTAAAAATGATACTTGAACACTCATATATCAACATCTCTTTTTTTCTTTTCATTTCTCTCTTTGTCACGTTACCTATTTATCATATTTATTATTGCACATTGAATGTCCAAAAATCTATTTAAAAAGCAAACTACACGCAAAGAAGCTAACGAGCAAGTGAATTTGTTTGTAAATTGATATATACACTCTCAGCACTGAATTATAAGCAAAATAAAATCTTGAATGTGAGATGGTCTAAAATGTAAATAAATTTTAATTACTTTTACATCATTTAATGAGTTCATTCACAAAATATTTTTTATTTAATGTAAGTTTTAATTTTAATAACTCCTTTTATTAAGGACATTTTAGGAAATAAAATTTAATTTTTGATAACATCAAAAAAATTAAATTTTATTTCCTAAAATATCCTTAATAAAAAGAGTTATTAAAATTAAATACAGTTAACTAATATTTTTAATCTACATAAATTAGTTATTTTTTATTTATATATAAGTACAGAATAGTATATACTTTAGAAACAAGTATGGAGCTTGTAAACAGGATGCCAAATGAGATTTCCAAAGAAAAAAAATTGCAATTGTATTTTTTTTTTAAATTTCGAATTTGAGTAAAAGTTTATTGTTTTAATTTGCGTTGAAACTTTTGCATTTTTTTGTAATTGGACCAAAAGAAAAAAACTTTTGCATTTACTTTCATTTAATATTTTTATGACTTTTTCAATATTTTATATATATATATTTTGGTGGAACAATTTTCAATATTTTATATGGTTAAATATATTTTTACTCTTACAAATATAAATATGTTTGGCTCTAGTCCCTATAGCTAGCTAACGCTGCCAACTCAAGCACTCGTGTCATTGACTAGGGTGTTTATCAACCCATTCAATCTAATGTAAATTACAATATATAAGGGCATCTCTAATGGAGAATTTATTTTGGATTTTTAAATGGGTTTTACATAGCTATATTATTTATTTTTATATTTTTTAATACAAATATCTAATAAGCACCCAACCCCTATAACTCAGCATTTCCAAAAAAAAATTTAAATGAACTCCACCAATAACCACATATTACTCATTTTTATTTATAAAATACAACCGGACCCACACAACAGTGTAAGCACTGGTGCTTATACAAGCATTGGTTCTTATTAAGAACCCTGTGCGTCAGAACTCCAGCACTGGTGCTTAAATAGAAACCGTGCTTAATAAAGAAAAGACAGTTAAGAACTGCCGTTGGAGATAGCCCAAGTTAACTGAATAGCTGAAAATCAAACAAATAAAAAAAATAGAAATAAAAAAAACCTATTTTTTAATGGATTGGATCAGTTTTCAGACTCATGGTGAAAATCGATGCAAATTGCACTATTATCCTATGTTTTTATTTAAGAGATATTAAGACAATTTATATTTTAGGACCGTGTATTCTATACTATAATGTGTGGTGTGGTGATTCTATAATTGCTAATAATTTTTATTTATACAAAAATGTTATCTTTATGCAATATTACTATTTTGTGTGACTGATTAAGTACTTCATTTATCACACTTAGTATTCTTTCCAATTGTTTCTGTAAATTGCCAGATAACACCCTTAATTAAGAATTAGGACAAACTTGTTTATTTAAAGGAGAACAAAATTGAGACATGTTCAATCCGGCGGCCATTGCATAATTAAATGTTACTCTCTCTGGTCTAAAATATAGGTAACATAGTATAAAAATACAAAGACCAATGAATACTTTGAAATTGGATAATCTTAATTAATACTTATTAGTTTCTAATTTTTTTTTCCAAAATTATCTCCTTTGTTGTCTCTCGTAAATATAAATATTGTATTAAATGAATGATATAATTAAAAAACTAGCATTTAATTTATATAAAAATTGATAAATGTTGCTTATATTTTAGACCAAAAAAAAAGTGTCTTTGTTGCTTATATTTTGGACGGAATGGAGTATTATTGTCCTATCTTTGACCTCTGAGTGCTCCATTCTATCCTGATTGGCATAAAGTACACAAAATTCATTCTTACACCCCTAGTATCTCCGAAAACAAGTTTGGAGCTTGTAAACCGGGTACCAAATTATGTGACTTTGAAAAAACAATTGTGAATTTTGGTAAATTTTCTGTAATTGTTATTTTTCTAAAATTGGGACTGGAGTAATTTTTGGTTAATTTTTGTTTTTTTAACATTTTATATATCTAATTTTTTTTTAAAAATAATATAAAATTTATACCCTTTAAAACGCAAGCTAGCAAAAAGAAATTACTCTCTCCGTTTTTTTAATATTTGTTCTTTAAGGGTGTTTTACACTAACCAAAGAATACACTAATAAAAAATAAAATTAATAAAATGTAATCTTAAACTATCATAAAAATGTTAAATAGAAACAATTTTTTTTTAAAAAAATGGACATTTAAGAAAACAGAGATAGTTTGTCAAAAAAAAAAAAGAGATAGTAAACGGGAGAATGGTGAGGGGGAGAGAAGTGATGGCTTTGTTCAATGATCAAATGGATATAACTAATTAAGTGTAAATGAACTGAACTATCGATGAATTATTCGAACTTGAGTCATTAAATTAAATGTTTGATAAATTTCATTTGTTTAATTAAATAAACAAACCGAAACATTTTTTTTGGGTGATTAACCGGTTACAAAATCGAGAAAAACTTTTATGGTCACGGACTAACACATTAGCTTTTGGTCACAATCAATAGTAAGATTACAAAATGCCATGTCAGTAAATTTAAAAATAAATTTAACACTCCTCCTCATCAATTTGTTTCACTACAACCGAAGTTCCATCATTGAGAATTGAAAACCAAGGCACAGGACCCTTTCACAGGATAGTGACGGTGATGCAGCTGAAGTTGCTCGGATGGTGACGGTGGCTTGAGTTGTTGGGTGGCCGTGTTGAACGACAGCGCGGTGTTGCCGTCAACGGTGGTGTGAAGAGCGGCTCACTGGAAGACGTGGTGGCTGTGAGGAAGGAGGCGATGGTTGCTTTGAGGAAGGAGGAGTAAAAAGTGAGAAAAAAAGGAGGGGAAGGGTTGCCGCGCGGAGGAGGACCTGATTCCACCGGAGCTTGGGGAGGAGCTGATGCCAAAGCACAATGGCAGTGATTATGGAAGGGAACGACAGTGGGCAAGATGAGCGGGTTGTCGCCGTGGGGGATTCACGAGGGTGGCGTGAAGTCGCTGAGGAAAGGTTGTTGTTGGTGTAAAAAAGAACACTAACCATGACCATTACATGCGTTCACGCCTTCCTTTTCTTTTACCAAAGAAGAAGAAGGAGGAGGAGCAACCCTCATCATCATCTTCCTCCTCTGATGTCGTTTTGAAGCGCAGCAAGTCCACTGCCACACCAAAGAGAACCCAGTTCCTCGATGATGAGGATCTTAGTCCCAGAAAAAGGAATGGTTTTTAGTCTTTTCTATACCTTTCTTCTTCTTCTAAACCCCCTTCTTCTTGTAGCAAGAAATTGGAAGCCAAGAGCGTCAGGGACAGTAACAGTAACAACAGTAGCCCAAGGATCTCAACTGTGAGACCAAGGGACAAGTGCTTGGGTTCTTCTTCTTTTGGGAATAAAGAGTGAGATGGTTCTAGAAGAAGAAGAGGAGGAGAACTCTGCTTCTGGTTCTGCTCACAAGGCTGAAAATGGATTTTTCCTGTTGAGCAATAGGCAATTGCAGAGGGGAGAGAGGGGGATAGAGGGAGGAAGGAAGAAAGACGATACATTTGTGTTTTATTATTGTTTTAATTATTGTTTTAATGTGTTCTATTGATTTAATGTGATGTAATCTTATTATTGGTTGTGACCAAAAACTGACATGTTAGTCTGTGACATGGAAGTTTTTCTCTACAAAATCATTTGTTAGCCCACAAAAATTTAATTTAAAAACAATATACATTCGGGAGCGTATATAATTAAAAAAAATCGAAATACCCACATGATATGCGATAACAAATAATAAAGTTTCAGAAGAAGATATCCGTTTGCTTTGACTGGGCTTTAAGATCCTTCAATTTCTTCAATATGTTGGTGAAGTAGTCCTGCAAATACTTCTCTAAGGAAATGATATCTTTTGAATCCACGCCAAGAAGATCGTACGTGTCTGCCATGGGAACAGAGAAAACCGTGTCGCTGCTAAGCACCTGCATTGCATTGCATGTATGTATGTATGTATGTATATTTCCCATTAATTTGAAGCAATTGACTACCACGGAAAGCAGAAGACGGATATAGTGAAGACTGAAGAAACAAAGAAAGAAAGAACAAATGGTAGGTGTTGTTACCTCTGAGAATGCCAATCTGTCAGCAACATCATTAGTCCACTCAAAAAAGCGGGTGAGCTGACGAGTGAGTCTCAAAATGGAGACCGGAACCGTAGTGACATTAGCATCTTGCCCGGCAAGCCTCTCGCACAGTGTTATCACCTGATTATTAATTGACCCAGATCGAGATTACTTATAAGCGAGGCTGAGGCATGCATGCATGAAATCAATCAGCATCAATTGATGAGCAAGCCAAGCACTGGCACTGGCACTCGCACTGGCACTAGCAGCATATGTTATTGTTAATTTACCATACCTCTTGGGTGGTCCACGCACGAGGACCGGCAAATGTAAGGAGTTTGCCATTAATTTTCTCATTTCGTAAGGCTATAAAAGTCAAGCGAGCTATATCCTAAAATCAGAGCAGCAGCAAGTGAAGTGAAGTGATTGGATTAGATTAGATTAGATTAAAAGAAAAGCAATTAAAGAAGAAGATAATTGGATAAGTAAGCAATTCATCAACCTGGGTATCCATGTAAGCAATTCTGGTGGGGGCATCAGTGCCCCAAACAGATTTCTCTTCCAGGATAGGAACCGCGTACTGGCCGATAAGACCCTGCAGCAAATATTAAGCCAATAGATCAATTGAATTGAATTGAATTGATTGTTATATATAATATACTGATCTGATCATCAGCTAGCACGCACTCATTGAGCTAGCTAGCTGCAGGTGATGGTGATGGCATTCATATATAACATTAATTAATTAACTACTGATGACTACTGACTTGCATGAAACCACATAAGCGGATGACGAAGTGATTGAGGCCAGAATCCCGGAGGAACTTCTCGGTGCAGTACTTGATCTCCATGAGAGGGACCTCGGGATGCTTGTCGCAGTTGTGGATGGAAAAGAAGACATATTTCTGAATTCCCATTGCCTTGGCACACTGTATCAGAGCAACTTTTCCTTCCCAGTCTACCTATTTATTTATATAGTTACATGAGTTATTAATTAATTAGACTTAATTTGGATTAGTTACTTACTAGGACTACTAGTTAGTTAGGAAATCAAATTAAATTAAAATCAGAAAGAAAGAAAGGAAGAAACGATGATATATAATTAAAAGGGAAAGGGAAGGGAATGAATGAATTGAATGGATGAGGAAATTAATGAAGTACGGATTTGATGGGCTCCTCGGGACGACCGGTGGCGCAGTCGATAACAGTATGGACGCCAACCAAGGTAGCAGGGATGGTGTCTGGTTTAGTGAGGTCACCCTGCACCCAATTACAAATTAATTAACAAAATTGAATAATAATAATAATAATAATATTGATAATTGATCAGCAATGAAATAAATAGAAATTAGGGAAATTAAGAGTAGCGTAGAATACATTGACAACGGTGGCTCCCCAATCGCGAAGGAAGTCGGCGGGAGCAGGCCTGGGGCGGACGAGGCACCGGACGTCGTAGCCTTCGTCGAGGGCGCGCCTCACAATCTGCCTTCCCAGGGTCCCCGTCGCTCCAACCACCAGTATACTCGTTGACCTCACCGGCGTCCCCGGTCCCAGATTCACCGCCCCTATGCTCTTCTCTTTCTGATCTACCTCCCCGGCGCCGCCACTACTGCATTTCACTCTCACTCCCCCCGCACCCCGGTACTGAAAGGGAAACGCCGCTCTGCCGCCTCTGCTTGTGGTGGCCGCGCCTACTCCCCAGCGCCTCCATGCTTCTTGCCTCACCCCCGCACTCGCAGGTGTAGTAGGTACCCTCAGCACCCCCATTTTCATTTCTCAGAAAGGAAGGGACGATGAACAACACCCCCCAACTTCATTTCTTCCTTCTTCCTTCCCCTTTTCTATTTCTACAATGTCATATTATCGTATCTGATCATAATTTCGCCACGTCGGATTACTGCTGCTGCACACTTCTTATCTTTTCTTTTCGCAAATTATATTATACTAGCGTCGGATCCGTGGCATACACAGGAATATGAACTATTTTATATATTAATTTAAGAGTATAATGAAAAAATTGTATAATTATGATTGAAGTTATAAAATAATTTAAATAGTTGTTATAAGTAGATATGACAAAAAATTAAAATTTGCGATACCCTTTGAACTCATGAAATATAACTTAATATAAAATGTTCATTTGGTGTATTAACTTTAATTTATACATATATATACTTTCATGTATTTGTTGTCAAAAAAATAATTTTATGTATTTTTTCATCCCCGTTGTTATATATTAAACCTATTATCTATAATTTCTAATCAATTATTTTGCATATTTATATATAAATACCAATGTGCAAAAAAAAAATTAGCGTAAAAAAAGTATCCAATCAATTAGTTGGGGATAAAATAAAAAATAATAAAAATGTATTTACAATAAATTATCAAAAAGTGAAACAGAAAATTATTTAACTTATATATTAAAGTTTAATTCTTTAAGTAATACACATGCTAACAAGATTTTAGGTAAAATATTTGACACAATATCAAAGACACAGTTTTTTCCTGTTTACTTTTACGTAAAATATTTATCATGCATTTTTTTATTTATAATTTTTACATTAATCAATTTATATCTAGATATTAATTTATAATAACTCCAAGTTTCCTAAGAAAAAAATTAAAATATTTTCTTAAATTTGTTAGGTGATTGCTTCAAAAAAATTAGTTAGATGATAACATACTAATAAAGAAAGAAATATTTATTCTCATTTTATATCCTTTATTTCTTGTTCCTAAATATCAAAATAAAATTTTAAATTTAGATTTTATACAAATATTGAAGAGATCAATTTTTTGTAACCGTAATATTGTTACAAAGTATTCACCGCTTTCTTTAATTTATTATTTAATCTTCAAAAAAATTGATCAAATTAATTCAAATAAAGATAAAATAAATTTATTACCTAAATTTTAAAATCATATTCATATCAAGATGGAAGAGAACATTTTAATTTTTCTATAATCTTAAAACATTAAAATCAAATCTTTTTGAATTTTAAAATTTTTCATAATCTTAAAAGGATTAAATTTGAACTCATTAAAGATTTTCTTACCACCTATAAAAAAACAAAAAAATCAATGTTTTGGAGGCTATGAGAAAATGAATAAAAAATATCAAAATATAGATGCCTTAATATTGGTATCGACTTGAGAAAAATTCTCGGCCTAGGTGTCATCATGCATGTCCATTTTTTTACAGTGTCACCTTCTCACCACTTCTCCAACCTAAACCTTAAGAAAGAAATTATTTAATCAATTAATGTGTTTAATTTACATTCAACTTGGATGTTCTCAAAATATTCAATGCATACCTAATAAAACTGAAAATAGGAATGAATCAATTAACAATTAATGTGTCTAATCTATATTCTATTTTTTATTTCAAAATATTTATTGCATGTCTAATAAAACCATCAATGGAAAGGAATAAATTAATATCTAATTGTTTGTGATTCTTCGAAATACTCATTACATGCCAAATTAAATCGATAAAAAAATGAATCAATTTATTTATTTAATTGCATGTGATTCTGATTGCGCAATTTTCTTTCAAATTTATGCAAATCATTCCAATGTTCCATTCCTCTATTTTTGTTTTTTCCTTCATGTTTCTCTTTGTAATTTTTAATTCCCATTTTCAGCATATTTCGCGCTAACAGCAGAGTCATCATTTTGAATTTCATATTTTCTGTTTCTACAAATTAAAATTATTTCCTTTTTAATTTGCTCGATATAATATTATTCTATTTGATTTACTACTACTACTAATGATCAGCTTGATATACAATACTGCGTTCAATTTGAGGAAATATAATACTCGTGTCGGTTTTTCCTTAAATAATTACCAATTAGGCAAATTTTATTCCACATTTATTCTAAGTGCAAACCAAAAATGGAAATCAATTTCTCCTATTTGTCCCCTTAAGTCATAATTTACTCGACATTTATGCTAAAGGTTAAAAAAAATTGGAAACCGGACGAATCTCTTCTAATTCACAACAAAATCTATAAATCATGATTAATCGAACTTATCTCACCCTGTGGTGGAAAACTATATCGTGCAGTATAATCAATTTAAAATGTGACCATTGATGTGGTGAGAAACTGATTTGATTGAGTTTATAGGTTAGTATAAGTTGTATATTGTCATGAAATTATTAATTAAAATTTTTGTCCTCACTTACTGTGTTTTATCCTGACTATTTAAATTAATCAATTTAATTGTAGACATTAATAAGAAAAATTCAAATTTGCTTTAACAAAAGAAAAGATTTAATAAATTAATTAGTTGGGTGAAAATGCTAAATGAGAAAGAAATGTACCATTACAACATTGGTTAAGATGAAAAAGATTTATTACTTTTGAGAGCATATTTTTTATTACTTGTTCTTAAATATAAAAAAAATTAAATTCATACTAATCATGAGGAGATCAAATTTCAATTGACATAAAATTAAATTCTTATTTATTATATAATATTGAGTAAAATAATATTTAATTTCAAATCCAAATTAAGATCAAATAAAATTAGAACCTAATTTCGAAATCAAATTCAAATCAATTTGGAAGAGACATTTTCAGAAAAAGTATGGAAGAGAACTTTTTATTGTTTATCTAATCTTAAACATTAAAATCAAATCTTTTTAAATTTTAAATTTTTTTCTGATCCTAGAAAAATCAACATTCAGACTCATCTAAGATTTTTTTACCATCTAAATTCAAATCCATAAAATTATAAGAATTATTATGATTTCTATATAAGGAAAATTAAAAACAAATAATTATATCTATCAATATCATTTTACAACCAAATTGAAGAAAATAATATATTTTATCTTATTTTCTAAATACAATTGATTATGCAATTGCTGTTGTTACAAAAATTTTAAATCATACTGAAAATAAATAAGTTTGCAAACAGTTGAAACATAAACCAACCTAGGAGAATCATCAAGACTAAAACAACCACAAAAAAGGAGAAAAAGGGCAGGCGAGCAAAGGAACCTAAATAGTTTAAGATCTTCATGGACCTTATTTCTTGAAGCTCTATTCACTGTTGAATTCATGATTGCTTGTAAGCAAAGACTTTACCATTTTGAATATCTGTCTTCTTCATTTCCTCCATTCCTACAACTTCTTAGCATTTTCGAAAGATGACTTTGCCACTTACTTTTGTATAAATCTGCATAATTGAGAAAAAGAATGAATGAAATTGAATGACCAAAATAATATGCCGAACTCTAAAATGGACCAAACAATCAAATTTATTCCTTTCAAATAAGTTCAAAATTACATTTGAATTTATTTAAATGAAAACCAAAGCCAAAGAAAACTCTAAATCAGTGTCAATCAAGGAACAAAAATTGATACTAATCACACGCTGCATAATGTTTACATAAATTTTGTAAACAAAAACGATAATCACGAGCACTTCAAGAGGAGGTGAAATAGGGCAACTATATTTAAAAACAAAATTACTAAAATTAACCCCAATACCTTGATTGAGATGAACAACTTCAACACAACGGGAGAAGGAAGAAAAAATGCTAAGTTTTTCTTTTCTGATCAGGTAATAGAGTGTCGTCAATAATATTGATGGCAGAGTGAGGAGACTGACTAATTATGAAAGAGAGGGGGGAGGGTCAGTAAAGACACTGACGGGATGCACTATTTAAATATGAACGGTGTGAGAGAAAAAAATACAAAATCTTATGATTTTATTTCAAATTTACATTTAATGCTGATTCAAATACAATAATGTTTGATTAATCATGATTTGCAGATTTTGTTTTAAATTGAAAGAGATTCACCCAGTTTTCATTTTTTGTTAACCTTTCGAATAAATACTGAGTTAGTATTCTCTCAAATTAAACGTAGTATTAACACTTGTAAAATTTGCTCGAAGAAAAAATTGGAGGTGGTCTCTCGTGTTTGCCCTATTTTATTTTTTATTTTTTTTAGTTCTGGAATATAATAGGAAACATTTTTATACTATTGCTTGAAGATTGGTGAAATTATGGGTGGTCTCTCGTTTTTTACCTATTTGTTTTTTTTTTCTCAGGTGCTTGAATATTTTAGAAAAGATTGAATAATTAATTAGGGACACATTTTTTTTCTGATATTACTTTATTTGGTTTGAAGATAAGACACAATATTATTTCACAATTAATGCAAGAATTAATTGGGAATACAATTAATTGGATTCAAATTAGACTGTACGGTTTTATTTGATAATTTGGATCTACTTTTCAATAATTAATTTTTGGGTAGGAAATATTTGATTTGACCCATTAATTATTAATTGATTATTGATTTGATTTTGGTGCACATTTTCCTCCAAGTGTGACACGTGGATGAGGTTTGTGAAAACGCTATGAGAATGACATATGTGTGAATTGAGACTTGAAAAATTATTCATAAATGTATTATTTATAGATAGATAGATGCCCCCTCTTCTTAACTTTCCTTTTCTATAAAACAAAACAAAAAGCCAAAGGGCTTAAAACAAAAAAAAAACTACGTGGCGCATTATCAATCAATAACTATATTTCTTATATTTCTTGCTACGAAGCAATCAATTATGGAATACTATTATAGAAAATTAGCTTCGGTTTAATTTTTTTTGTTTTTTTTACAAAATACAATTGCTAGGAACTATTTTTAAAACAAGAAAAGAAAAAAAAATGTGTTTTGTGATGTTAATGTAAAAATATTTTTAAGACAATTGAACATAGGTGGTGGTTTTGGATAAATATAACAATGATCTAGACGATATGTTGAAGAATATATATTTTATTGGTTTCTGAAAACAAAAAGACAATGTAGTAACAACAAAAACTTGTTCTCATATTCCTATTTCTAAAACAATACAACAGTAACAGTTTTCACAAAATATCTCTGTCAAGCAAGTTTTTATATTTTTTGTTAACAATTTTTTTTCAAAAACAATAATCAAACAAGCCCTTAAATTCTAGATTTTAATTGTTTTTTTTGTAACCGAAATTATTTTATTTATTGATTTTTTACCATTTTTATTAACATATTTTATTCGAATCAAATCCAAGGACCAATTAAAGAAAAATTGCATTCACTTTCCATTAATGTTTAAATGACAACTAAACATCTCTATTATTAAAATAGACACTTACTATGTTTATTGATTAAGGAAATTGCACTTCACTCAGGCTCATTTTAAATGGAATCACTATTTTGAAATAATTTTACCGAACCATCTTTGACCTGATAGTTATAATGCCATAATTATATCTATGAGAATCTTCAAATCAAAACTAAAAAGTAATACACTATTTATTAATTATATATGATATTTTTTTTGGTAACATAATTATATATGATATAGTAATGTTATCAATGTTTGAGTCTTTTTTAAATTTATAAACATTTTCAAAAACTTATGTAAAGAGAGCGCGGGTGATATGCCTATTAAAAATATAACTGATATAAGGAAATTAATTAAGAAATTAAATTATTTTTAAAAGAATATATTCTATTAAAATATGTATATATCAATGTGTTTAATATGTGTGTGTGTTTTTTGTCTGTTTTGAATCAAATATTTCGATAAATGAAATTGGGAGACTAGTTTTGTTTTAAAAATATATTAAAATAATCATTATATTCTGACGATTTATGAATTTGAATATTATCTAACGTCGTGATTAATTTTTGTTAGTCATATTTTAGTCCCTCTCTCTCCATGTGTGTGCCTGCATATATATTCACAGCAAACGCAAGTGTAGTTTCCATTCAAATATATCCATGGTTGACAAGTAAATGACAGGAATACTATTATAAGGGGGGAAATTAATAAGAAAATAATACATTGTAATATTTTCGCCAGATTTAATATATCTGTAGACTTTTTCGCTGTATATATATTTGACAATTTTTTACATGATTAAGAAACTATTTAAATGAATGAAAAAAAATAGAAAATCGATAACAATATATAATCTATAAAATTATATAATAGCAATAGCCTATTTTGGTGTAGTCTTTTGCTTGGTCAAAAATATCCCTAAACTGTCACTAAAAACTGACTTATTTCAATTTCAAATAGTTACAAAATAAAAATAAGTAACCGTACAAAAACTTAAAAAGAGACACCAAGCACGAAGTTTTCCCTGGTCAAAATAATGACAATTTTATATAATTGATTCATTGAAGAATTAGTTTTTTTTTTGACAAGATTGAAGAATCAAATTGATAATAACGAAGTCACGATATGATATGATAAATATATTGAATTGTCTTTTATATGGTGGGCAAATATATTCAATTGTCGATGATATAAATAGTAAATGGTCATGTTTGGATAACAAACTTATGCACGATTTATGACATAAGTTGTATAAATTATTTTTATAATCGAAAAAAAATTATAATAAAATTTATTTTATATAAGCCATAAGCTGTTTTGATAAGCTATCTTAGATAACTTATGAAAAATAAGCCCAAAATAGCTTATAAATCAATCATAAACTGTGTTCATAAGTTCTGCATAAGCCAATCCAAAGAGACCCGATATCTCATGGTTGTTTCTAGCAAAAAATAAATATCTTATGGTTGATATGATAAATATATTGAATTTGATAATACAAATACGAAAATAAATAGCAACAGCGGCACACTCCAAAACACACTCTATAATGTATTAAGATCATCTTTATTTATTTATTTATTTTTTTCATTATTTCAATTACTTTATTTTTTTGGGAATAAACGACATTTTTTACTGTCATATTGATGTCATTTATTTCTCTAAAAAAACATCATAATAAAAAAAGGCTTAATTGTATTTTTTGCTCTCTAGTTTTCACATTTGCACAAATTAAGTCCCCTAGTTTTTAATTGTGCAAATTAGGTCCCCTAGTTTCATTAACTGTTGCAATTGGGTCTCTCCGTCAGTTTACTGGAGGACCCAATTCGTGCAATTAAAAATTGAAATATTTAATTCGCACAAATATAAAAATTAAGGGACAAAAAATGTAATTAAGCCTAAAAAAAATAAAGAGGATTCTACCCCCTTTGCGATTGAGTGAAATATACGTAGAACTTATTCTCAAAATAGTGAAACGCACGTGCATTTCACTCGATGACAGAGGATGTGTATAGCGTATGGATTAAGGAGGAGAAGAATAATCCAAAGGGCCATAAGGAAGAAAGAGGTCAGCAAGGAGTCCCTTTTTTCTTCGGGGGTTCCATCGCATGTCCCTGCAGAGTTGATCGTTGTACCATATGTGCAAGGAAGCTATGCAATACCTCCGGTGGTACTCCCCCGCGTATCTCTTCCTGTATTCCTCCCACTCCTCCGCCTCTCTCTTCATCGCCCCCACCTCTGGCAGTTGGAACGTCCCATCCAGAAGCTCCGCAACCCAACGGCACCTCATCTCCGAGGTGTACAGATTGGAAGCACTCTCCGAGAACCCAATCACCGCCACTTGTGGAATCTGGGGGTGTATGCATTCCCTGATCATTCATTTTGATTTAATTGAAAATTAATTCAATCATGGAAACAAACAAGATAAGTACTAGTATATTTAATTGCAAATTAAATTAAATTAAACTGAATGGGCAATTAAACTTGCGTCACTCACCTATATAGTGGAAGGGCTGCATGTGGAGAGGCCGCTATAAGGTTTCGAAAAGTGGAAGACACAAACATGTCTCTGAGCTTCTTGTCACCGCTGAACCCGGTAGCTAATATCACCAAATCAGTCTTGAGAGGTTCGACCTCTCCATCGACCATAACGCCCTCTCTGCAGAACCAAAACCTCGGCGCTTTCTTCAATATGATACTCCCCTCTTCGACTCTGTCATAGAATTTCTCAGGCAGCGATGAGAACGTACAAGAACTGAATTCCTGATGAAAGCTATGATTTGGCACCATCCCATACTTTCTCAATCCAACCTTCCTTCTTATATGGCTCTCAACAACTTTTGAGAATGCCCATCTCTGCTTTTTGTTTTGTTTTGTTCAGGATCCCATCACCATCAGTCATCACAATAACACAATAAGATAGATACAGATAGGAGAAGGTTGGTTAGTTAGTAGAAACTTAAGAGTGTAAATTTAAAGGTCAATTAAAGCAAAACAAGTAACTATATTTATTTATTCTAATTATTAAGGGAGTAACGGTTGTTAAAAAAAAGGAAAACAGGTAGAGTGATTGAATTAGCATATATATATACCAGAGGTGCAAGAAGAGTGGCAAGGAGACTGAGCAGGAAGCCTTCGCCGGGCTTATGAACCATGAGTTCAGAGAAACGATTGAGGTACAAAAAAGCCAGGGGTATGCCCCACGGAAGGTAGTCTGGAAGGTTCCAGTGTTCTGTCCTGTATAGGATTCTACAGGGATGCTTAACCCCTGCATATTGTTGTCTTTGTTATTTTTAATTATTATATGTATAATATATCCTCAAAATCGAAGAGCTAAATATGGCTAGATAGATAGATAGATAGATAGATAGATAGATAGATAGGAGACCATAACCATATATGCATGTACGGTGTATAATGTATATATGTTTGTTTACCGTTGAGTGCTGAGCACTCCATTGCGATGTCTAGAGCGGATTTCTGTGATCCAACGATGGCGACTTGCTTCCCTTTCACGAACTGGGCTGCATCCTCCATGTAGGCATAGTCCATGGAGTGTATCACCTTCCCTCCAAACACTTCCGGGCCTTTGTTTGGAGGAAATTCTGGAATGTTTGGGACATCACTGAACCGACCTATGCACAGAACCACAAAATCCACTGTATACACCTGCCGCAGTGGCATTGGCAGTAATTAATTAGCATTAGCAATAGATAGAAGCAGACAGAACCACTTCCACCACGTGCCAATGCATCTAATTATTACTAACTAGCTACTCTTGTCTCTTGTACTAATATACTATGGAGTAGTAGTATTGTATTGCTTAATTAATTAATACCATACCTGATGAGGCGCAGCTGAATGGTTTTGGGTATTTTTGAGGGAAAGGGTCCATTTTCCTCTGGAGCTGAAAGGGTGACCTGTTCCGCCCCAAAGATGCCACGCCTGCATCTCCTCAACAGCAGGGCCTTCATACTCGATTCCTTGGACGAGGGTATTGAACTTGATGTGCTTGAGCAGGTCAAAGTGGTGTGCGTAAGCGGTGATGTAACCCAGCACCTGATGCTGGTCGGGGAAGTCTTCGGTGACAGAAGATGGCCATGGAAAATCTGAGAACTGAAACAATGGTTTGGGGGTTTGGAGTTTGGTGGTGTCCAAGGTTTTGGTCCATAATCCTCCGATGCTGCTCTTGGCCTCAAAAACTATTGGATGGAAGCCCTTTGCTCGGATGTACTTGCACGCCAGGAGGCCACTGATGCCCGCTCCTATGATGCCCACTTCCCTCTCCCTCCCCCTCTTCATTGCAATCCCCTTACCTTACCTTACCTATACGGAATGGATGGATAGGGATACAGATTTTTTTTTCCTTCCTTTTATCATATAACTAGTCGGTGGACCCGTGCGATGCACGGGTCATGTTCGCTTTTATGCATATTGCAAAAACGATTTATGTATATATTAATAAGGTAAACTATAATATAGTATAAATTTATCAATACAATATATCACTTTACTGATTATGTGACATAGTACAACATTGTTAAAAGATATCGACCCCGTGTGATCATGGCAATATAACTCAGTTAAAAAATATGAATTATCATTATTCTAATTTTGTTCACAACTTGATAAGGATAAACTTATTTAGCTTTTTTTTTATAACTCTTGTGATAAAAATTAATTGATCTAAAAGTCATTAAAAATTCATTAATTTCAACCGATGAATGAATGGATATAAAGTGCCGAGAGAAAGGATTCAACTTGTTCTTACATGTATTATAATTTTTTGAATTTATATAACTTTTATATAAGTAGTTATATATATTTAAAATTCATATTATTATTTGAATGTTATTTTACCAAATTATCTATATTATTTTATTTAACTGATTTCAAACAAAAGTAAATAATAAGCATTACAAAATAAGGAACATGGCAAATATTATTTCAACAATAAAAGTTCTCCAATGTTTGAGCAAAATGACCTATGTATATATTGATAAGATAAGATATAATATAGTATAAATTTATCAATATAATGCATTACTTCACTAATTATGTATCATAGTACAATATTGTTAAAAGATGGTACCTCTGTGTGATCATGGCAATATAAATGAGTTAAAAAACATGAATTATCATTGTTCCAATTTTGTTCATAGCTTGGTAAGCATAAGTTGTTTTAGCTTTTTTTATAATTCTTGTGATAAAAATTAATTGATCTAAAAGTGATTAAAAATTCAATAATTTCAACTGATAAATGAATGGTTATAAAGTGTCGAGAGAAAGGATTCAACTTGTTCTTACATGTATTATAATTTTTAGAATTTATATAACTTTTATATAAGCAGTTATATATATATTTAAAATTCATATTATTTTTTGAATGTTATTTTACCAAATTACCTACATTATTTTATTTAACTGGTTCCAAATAAAAGTAAGTAAAAAACATTACAAAGTAAAAAACATGGCAAATATTATTTCAACAATTATTTCAACATCAAAAATTATCTAATGCTTGAGCAAAACGACCTATGTATATATTAATAAGGTAAGATATAATATAGTATAAATTTATCAATGCAAGCATCACTTTACTGATTATGTAACACAGTACAATATTGTTAAAAAATGTTAACCCCGTGTGATCATGGCAATATAACTCAATCAAAAAACATAAATTATTATTGTTCCAATTTTGTTCACAGCTTAATAAGCATAAACTATTTTAGCTTTTTTTTTATAATTCTTGTGACAAAAATTAATTGATATAAAAGTGATTAAAAATTTATTAATTTCAACCAATGAATGAATGAATATAAAGTGCCGAGAGAAAGGATTCAACTTGTTCTTACATATATTATAATTTTTAGAATTTATATAACTTTTATATAAGCAGTTATATATACTTAAAATTCATATTATTTTTTTAATGTTATTTTACCAAATTACCTACATTATTTTATTTAACTGGTTCTAAACAAAAGTAAGTAATAAGCATTATAAAGTAAGAAACAAGGCAAATATTATTTCAACAATTATTTCAACATCAAAAGTTATCCAATGGTTGAGCAAAACGACCTATGCATATATTAATAAGCTAAGATATAATATAGTATAAATTTATCAATGCAAACATCACTTTACTGATTATGTAACACAGTACAACATTGTTAAAAGATGCCAACCCCGTGTGATCATAGCAATATAACTCAGTCAAAAAACATGAATTATCATTATTCCAATTTTGTTCACAACTTGATAAGCATAAACTGTTTTAGCTTTTTTTTTTATAATTCTTGTGATAAAAATTAATTGATATAAAAGTGATTAAAAAATCATTAATTTCAACCAATAAATGAATGAATATAAAGTGCTAGGAGAAAAGATTCAACTTGTTCTTGCATGTATGTATTATAATTTTTAGAATTTATATAACTTTTATATAAATAAGCAGTTATATATATTTAAAATTCATATTATTTTTTGAATATTATCTTACCAAATTACCTGTATTGTTTTATTTAACTGTTTCAAACAGAAGTTAAGTAATAAGCATTACAAAATAAGAAACATGGCAAATATTATTTTAACAATTATTTCAACAGCAAAAGTTTTCCAATGCTTGAGCAAAACTGAGCCGTATTGGAACATATTTGATCAACAAATGGTTGAAAAAATTAAATCTTTTAGCAAATGACTCTGAGCAAATAGTCCAATACTAATTTGCTTGAACTTAAAATTGTGATAACTGATAAGTCAAAACATATTTTAGTAACACAAAGCCCCCTAAACCTCAAATCCATCACCAAGCATAAATCATGCAATTCAACCATTCTCTGAGAAATAAATTTGCTTGAGGGATCTAAACCAACCTGTGAACTTCAACTTCAACAACATCTAAATTATTGGCCCCATCCCACTAAATAAAAATCCTTGAAGTTGTAAAAGGCACCAGACAAAAACATTATAGCAATATCCTATTGCAAGCCATTGAAATTTCCTCGCTCTTTCATTGAGATAGAGCTAAATAGATTCCATATCAACGCAACAACGGCAAATCAAACACATGAGATTCAATATTTAATGAAAGTAGCCAACAAAATAGCTGAATTTCATTTTAATCAAAGTTAGAAGTTACTCAAGGAAATGATGCTTTATAAAGAAAATGAAAAGGACATAATCTGATTTGGCATTAAGATTAAGAGGCAACATATTTATTGTAGAACACAATATTTTGGTTACGAAGAATAAACTAAAAGCTATAATAAGTTCATAACCTTTTATTTGCATTGTTTTGATAGAAAAGTTCAAGTAAGAAAGTGACAGAAAATGAGCAAAGCACAAATTCATCTCAGTACACACAAATAAGGAGAGACATAAATTACCCTTCACAAAATATGCTCCTCAACAAATCACAAAAAACCCACTCCATTAATTAACCCATAACTAATGTAGAAGCTAACTTTGGAAATGAGTCTAGTGAAACATAACTTGTTACCTCTTTAATCATGCAAAGTTTAACAGTGTTTTTTACTAAATTCATTTCTATAATATGCTAGTCCAATATAAAAACTAAGGGCAGTTCAGTTCAAAGAAGAAACAAAAGTGAGAGATAAGTCAAAAATGGAAGATCGAGTTTCTATCATAATAGTCACACTTCGTCTGGAAAAAAATTATATATAGCCCAAAAAAGTTAAAATCGATCCATACCCCTTTCTAAATCAGGAAAATGCAAGGATGAAGTACTATTTATGCAACAAATAGAACTCATTATTCATACATCCAATATATCATTTCTTTGGCAAAAAAAAAACACAGACCCATCATTCTCTTATGCAGTCAATTTGAATTACTTTCTCCAGTCCTTTACTAATAGCTTGCATTTCCTCTGCCAAACATCATTGTCACTGATTGCAAAAAGAACATGTTACCTTCAACAATATTCTACAATGACAACAGAAATCCATGGAAATTCTGTGCTTTTAATAAACAACAAACACTCGCCTCTTTATCTGAGATACATAAGTAACCAATTTAAGAATATCAAACCAACTTATCCCAGAAATATGCAAGTTTGGAGATGTGACATCAGCACATATGAACTTGACATTCTTGTGGTGTCCAATAATGCTTTAATTCTGCAGAAAGATTGACTATATGATATGCAGGTAATTGCTTCATAATTAATAGATAGAAGTAAAACCAATTTTTCTTTTAAATTTGACAAATATTAATCCATGGATAACTTGCAGTACTTAATTTTAAGTAGCAGCATAGAAATATAAAAATGAGAGCTAGCAATGATTGCTGAGAAACTCAATTAATGCTTGCGTTGCACTATTTTTTTTCCCTTAGATCTTTATTTAGTAATTGCTGCCAAGGAGGTTCATCAAAACTTGGATCAAGTTTCAGTACAACACAAAAGATAGAAAACTCAATCTGGGCCTAAAAAAGAAACTATATTGTGTTTGGGAGATGCGTACCCTCAACTTGAAGCTCTATGCAAGATGAGCTTTAGGTTTCTCTTTGTGGTTGGTTATTGAAGTTGTCAGCCTATGCCATTGGACCTTCAAGCTTGGGAAGTCGAAAAGAGGATTCACCAAACATAATAAAAGAAATGAAAACCAAGTTCGCAAGCAGCAAAGAATCATTATGGAGGTAATTTTTTATACAAAAAGATGTTTAAGAAAGAATAGATATATATACACAGATAGGAGCATCAGATATCCTGCAGAAGAAAACCACGCTGAATAACATAAGAGCTATACAATGCAAATCATGGCAGAGATCAAGAATGATCAAAACATAAAATATTTTAACATCAGAATAGAAAGCACAATCAAAATATAACTTAACAACCAAAGCATTTTTCATTCTCAATCTCTCTTTCATATACAATTTTGTCATCATCTTAGCTTTTACCATAATGATAGAAGGCACCTGCATTGAGTCACCTTTACCTTAACTTTAATCAGAAGAGCTTCCACTCACTACTCAAGCACTCTCGGTAGTGGCCACCAACAATCATATTTGAGTATTTCATTTTATAACAACTGAAATGCATTCTATTTTACCAAAGTTCTACCAATGAAAAGCATTATAAAATCATTCTCAGCATAAATAAATTTAATACACCCACAACTAATTGAACTGTAGGAACAATTACACATTTTCCACTTCAACAGAAAAAGCAATTTTTGAGAGAAGTTCACATAAGGAGTGAAGAGAAACCATGACCCCCAAACCTGGAATAAAAACAAATTTCATTTTACTCATTAGATAAATCTGCAATGATTGAGGGAAGAATGTATGTGATTAATCCAAAAACTAAAACAAAACTTGTATCTCCAGTAGTGTGCCTCATTACAAACTCAATACTTGATGGAAGCAAGGATTTCAAGTTGAGAATCAAGCTTATCATCTCCAATCTTCTCAGCTTTCACCCTTAATTTGGTGAGCTACTTCTTTCCCTCATTCTCCAATTGTGCAAGAGAACAATTGGAAACTTAAAGCAAACAACACTATTTATAGGTAATAAACTCATTATTTTTCAAGCAATTAATTATATCTTGAAAAAAAAATCATTGATTCCATGGGGAGAGGAATAGAAGATTGGAGGAGAAAAATAAAATAAAAATAGAGAATAATATACAAAAAATGATTGAGATTTTTTCTCAGAGAAAGTTAGCAAACAAATTCAAAAATGATTGAGACATTTTCTCAAATAGATTGTGAGCAAACAACCTTTTTCCATAACTTGTGAAAACGCAACACTCCCTTGTCCCTGTGTTGACTGGAGCAAAAACACAGCACTCCCCATGTCCCTATGTTGGCTGGATGTCATTAAAAGCCTTTGCATGAGCTATGGTTCAACTTAGACATTTTAACCCAAGCATGTTGTATATTTGGAGCTGTTCCTTCGAAATCATCCACCCAACAATAATTACCCACAAATCAAAAACTAAACTTTTACACTCCCAAAGGGCCAGAGGGAGGGTTTGCATTAAAACTTAAAAGACACCAAATATGAGCTGTGTAGAAATGAAATAGAAGCATAAAAACGCACAAGATATGAGCTGTGTAGTGATAAAGTGGAAATAATAGAAAGGAGAAGAGAAATACCTTGAGGTGCCTGGACCTGGGTTGTTGTTGGTGCTAAACACATCTGGAATGCTTGAGAACAGAGCCAGAATAATGAGAGGAAAAAACGCAAACAAAAGCAGAACGAAGTTAGTAGTGCAGAATGTTAAAAACATAAAATGGGAAATAACTTGGGGACCCTGTTTCTACAGCTGGGTCTGCAACGCGAGTTCTCTGGCTTGGTTTGAAATCATATGTAGGAGCAAAATTTTTTTTTGTTGCACAAACAGTAGCTGGAAGGAGAAGAGGGAACGGTATTTGGTGAGGGAAAGTGAGACGGAGGCAGGGAAGAATGGAGAGAGTTAATCGAAAAAAGAAAAAATAGAAAAAAGGAGTAGAGAAGAAGAGAAGAAAGCTGATTTGCTTGAGCGGGAAAAATTTTGATGAAATTGTGCCACGTGGAGCCAAGGTTTATTGTTTTATATAATAGTAAATAGATAACTATATAACTATTATATAATATAATATAATACAATACTCCATATATTCTCTCCGGACTGAAATATAAAAAAAAAAATACATGCACCAGTACTTCACACACACAGGAGAGAGAGAGAGAGAGCGTGTACAAGACTAGCATTCAATTTTTCACTGCAATAACTGACATGGTAGACGTGATACCTCTCAGTCTCACTCACTCACTTAGGGATCCAAATCTACCTGATTATTTCTTTTAGAGAATGTAATTTTTTTATATTATACTATTTTTGGTCTAAAATATAAATAATAAATATATTTTTTTTAAAATATAAATAATATTTATCAATTTCAAATAAATTAAATGTTAGTTTTTTAATTATACTATTTATTTAATGTAATATTCATATTTACGAAAGACACTAAAGATGGTATTTTTGGAAAAAAAATTAAAACTAGTGAGTATTAATTAAGATTATCACATTTTTAAGATATTTTTTGGTCTGTGTATTTTTATACTATATTATTTATATTTTAGACCAAAAAAAATATTCTAATGTTTAATCTCCTTTATATTATATCAGGCCAGAGGGTGGTACCTTTTGAGTTCTGTCATTTTCCAAGAGGAAGATGGGTTTTATGAGAGAGTACATGAGAATCTTTTAACAATGCAATTACTTATAATTTTTAATTTTAAATAAAATAATTATAATTTTAAATAAAAATTAAAAATAAATTTTAAATATTTAGAGATAGAATTACAAGTTTTTTTTACAAAAATTTTAGTTACAAAACTAACGGTATTAAAACTGTTATTTTCATAACGGCACAATAGAAATTGCCAATTTTCCCCCTATTTCTGGCCCTCTGGGTGGCATTTATGGTGGGACAGTCCCTAATACATGACGAAAATGTCCCTGCTAATTAAATATAATGGCTTATATATATATATATATCACTTTTTAAAAAATTAATATATAATTTCATGTAAAGCTAGAATCAATGCTGCCAAGTTCCAAAAGGACTCCGTTTTTCATGACCAAAAATAAAAAAAGTTCCAAAAAGACAATCCTAAATGAATGTCTTCTATTTATCAACGTAAGTTTCATAATATTAAAAATTATAGAGACACTAATAATTTCGAGCAAAGAAACATTAGCAATAATTTACTTGACAAATGAATTTAAAATATCATTTAATTAGTTAATATTTATTTTATTAACCTGCAATTTGTTACAGTCAAATAAAATTGCTTTTTTTTTTGACAAATGTGCAAAACACTTCTATTTACTATCAAATTAAATTCATGTGTTTGTTTTTATTTTCTTCATGCAAAATTACAGATTAAAATCAATTTTTAGGCAAGCTATTACTTATTTCTTATTCTTATTTATTTTTTGTAAATTTAAGAACATCAATATCTAAGTTAATATGGATGAAAATTTTAGTAAAAATTATCCATTAATATAAATCTTTATATATAAAATTCATATTTTTTAATATATACCATACACAGCACAAAACTACATATTATATAATTTGTTTTGAACATTTTACATGAAATAATATTACTATTTAACTATAAGTGAAAATTTTGATTGAAATTTAACATTACTATAAATTTTTATATTAGTATTTTTTATATATACGGTGCGTAACACATGTCTATATATTATATTCAATTTTAACATTTTATATGAAATAATTTACTATGAGTAAATTTTATTATTTACACTCCTAACTATGTCCCGTGCATCGCACATGGGTTAACACGCTAGTAGATAAATATTTGTGGAAAAGTCAGAGAATTTTTTTTGAAGAAATTGAAATGTAAAAATTGATTCAATAGGCATCTATAAAAAAAGTTCAACTCTTGTGCACGTAAAATGGATTAAAAAAAACAGAACTCAGACCCGACGCAACAACTAGAGATTTAATCTCATCAGAAAAATAAAATCATTATAAGCTACAGTATATCATCAAAACACAACGGCACCACATGTTTCATGTAACAATCTCACAAGAGTTTGGTTATTGTTGTATGACGAACAAGGCCGAGGAACAACATGAGCTTATCAACTCACCCTTTCTTACATTAATGCACCATGTGTGTGTGTTCCTCTCTAAACATTGATAACGGCATAGAACTAAATTAACATCATGCTATATAAAAAAGAAGTGTCTGAAATAGAGAAAGTTGGACAAGTGTCATTCTCTCAATAAATGACTTCTTGGATACTCTTGGAACAATCTTACTAGAAATAGATAATTAGAGATATAATTAAAAATAAAAATTGAATAAATAAAATTTAAAATTAAATAAACATAGAAATATTACGGCACAGTTATTTTTGCAACACACCAATCATTTAATTAATTTTATCTTTTATCAATCAATTTAATAATAAATAAAAGAAAAAAAATCAGATAAAAGGGTTTGACATTCTCGAAAACGGTAGTACTAATTAATTACCATTCATTCAAATTCAAATTTTAAATCTTAAATAAAGAAACATATTCTGAGCCTTCTCTTTCTAGGTTCATGGGGTCTTTTTCATTCTTTCATCTTGCCTCTTCATTTCTCCTTCGCTATTGTGGCTCATGCGCATGCCTACGGTTGGGCAATTAATTTTTGCAGTCATTTTTGACTTGAAATTGTGTCACTGCTTCATGCTCCCGATTTGGTATGTGAGTGTATTGTCCCCACCATATTGTTTGTTCTCTTTGCTATTTGAAATCACAATTGGCATTGACAAGTCCCACATTCACTAGTGAAATGGTTAGTGTAGTATTTATATAGTGTGGGCAGTCCTCACCCTACAAGTCCATTTTGTGGGGATGAGTTAGACACTAACAGTGGTATCAGAGCCAGTGATCGATCCGGGCCACCCGTGTGGGGTAGTGGGCCATCACCCGTGTCGATGTGTTAGGGGGTGTATTGATATGGCTAATGTAGTGCTTATATAGTGTGGGCAGTCTTTACCCTAGAAGCCTAACCTAAGGAAAGAGCTGGGCTAGAAACCTCTGCAATTGGTATAATCTCTCTCCCGTTTCTCTCTACTTGATTTCTGTCTATCTGTGTTTGTCTGTTTGCTCATGTAAAGTTTCTTCTCTTCAAAATGGCTCTTTGGATTGTTTTTTCTTTGTATGATTTTCTTCTTGCGTTTTTTTTTTTATGTTTCTAACTCAGTATATCTTCATCCACCTCCTATGCTGCAAGTGTTTTCCATCACCTCCACCATTATTGAAAAGTTGCAGGTCCACCCATTTTTTTCCATTTTATTTTTACTTTCTATAAGTGTTATTTTTACGTTTTATATTTGATTTTCCTTTTAGGGCTAATTTTAATATCTGCATCCTCCACTGAGCTAAAAAACGAGACAAAGCATATTTAGAAAAGGTTACGGAGAGATTATAGAGGAGTAGACACAAGAAGGACGAACTTCTGTCTCCCAAATCCTACGGAGGAGAAAAAACTCTCATGGGAAGGGAAGACAGAGCCCAAGCAGAATAAAGAAGAGGTCAGAGGTGTTTCATATTGCTTTTGCCCTGTTTTCTCTTCAGTGATTATTTTGAATCCATAGAATGATGTTTTCCCTTCTTACTTTTGGCCTGATCAATCAATAATACAGTGAATTCATCACAGTTGTTCTGAAAGTTTACATCAATTGTGAAGCTGGTGTACAAGTGATGAAAAGATGCATACACAGAATGAAGAGTGTGTAATAAGCTCTCCATTTTATGGTGATTTGTTTAGTTATGCTTAGTTTTCTTATCTATTTTATTGGATTAATTTTAAAGAGGAAGTTGGATAGAAAGATGGTATAAATTTTAGTGGAATTACACTTGATAATTTGTCTGCAATTTTGTCTTATAATGAATACCCTGAATATCAGCTTATTTTTCATGAATCTGTTTAACATTTTTTTAAACTTGAGTTAATATAAGTAGGCATACCTGAAAAATTTGTGGGGGAAAAATTTGTAAATTCAGGTCAATAATTGAAAAGGTTCAATCAAATAAATAGCTCTCTTTCATTTTTTGTTGTGACCCAACTTTGGAACGGTTTTGTTTGCTTTGTCGGTGTCATAAAATGATAAAATAATGCCTATCCTTGGATTTGCTTTCTGTGCGTTGCATCCCATGTGCTTTTGCAAAGTACTGGTAATTTTGTGACTTTATACTTATGTTTTGGTTGTATAAATATAAGTATGAAGCATGTATATTACCTTATATAGGATATACATGCTTTTTAAAAATGTTTTTGTTAGAAATAATAGTGATTGTGATAGGAGAATGAAATGGCTGATTATGATTTTCTTTGTTAGTAATTTTTCTTGGCAGCTAAGAAGGAAATTATTTAGCAATATGCTCCTACTGATGCCACATACCTGTTCATAATTGTTGCATTATATGGAATGTTAACAAAGCAACATAAGGCAACACTTCGGCTATTCTCAAATCTCAACGCATGTTTTTTTGTAGAAGTTGAAAGATGATTACATAAAGGTGCATACCATCTACAAACAGAAAGAAAAGGTATTGTATAGTTCCACTTTACTGGCATGTTTATCCATAGCTTATGGCAGATAGTAGATATTAATAAAATGCTTAAACATGGATTGCACTCACAGGGCCATTTTTCTTCTATGACTTCAACAATTTCTTCTATGATTTGTTTGATGTCCCCCCATTTCCACTTTCACCATATTGTTAGTATGTTATGGGAATTAGCATTGTAAAGTGAACAAATGATGCTTCATTTGGACATGGTATAATTGCTAAAAGGAGTCACTCTTAGTTCATTTGAGCATGTAGACTATGTTTCAAATATAAGTTGCTCTTGATATGTTTCAAATCTATGTTTCACATTATTGTGCATTTATTATATTTACTTTATTATTAATTATTCTATTCTCATACACTCTACCGTTTGTCCCCATGCATTGAGAAAAAGGAAAGAAGGGTTACTTTTCATATGGAATAGGGAATATACTTGGGCATTATAAATTGTATGATGACTATAATCTTACTATGTGGTGTACAAATAATGAAAGCTTTGAAATTACTGTGATTAAAGATCTGCATATGAATACACTAAACCCTCATTGGCCACCAAAAACTTATGGTTTGGAAAGCAATCAATAAGACAATCAAATGTAAATTGATAGTGATGAAAGTGATGGGATTCAATTCATGGGAGAACAAGAAGTGAGCATGGACTTCGATGATGTTATTGGTATGAAGAACTATCACCTTGCAAAATGCTTTCTTATTTTGACAGAGTACCAAGCAACGTCAAACAATTTAGTAAGTAAAGTTTACACTTATTTTTTTTTTCTATTGATTATTTAGTTATATGTCAACAATAAATTTGCTGAAATATTTATTTTTAAAATATGCAGAGTCTTCCAAAACATTTTGTTCGCAAGACATTTTCAATATCAAGGCCACAATATATCTTGGTGCAAGATGAACTAGGAAGAAAATTCAATTGCAAGGTTGTATAAAAAAAAATTCAATTGCAAGGTGTCGAAGGGTAGGTAACCAGCTGAAGCAAATCTTGGAGGCGAGTGGAAAGAACCATGTGTTGCAAATGAATTGAAAGAGTATAGTTTAATTGAGTTTGAAATAGGTCCTATTGATTCTACAAAGGGTTCTATTTGTGTTTTAGAGATATGAATAGCTATTATGATCTCCACCACAAATTCCAAACTTCATACTTTAATTTTATAATTTCATCTCTTTATTTACCTTTGGTACTTTAGTATGACTATGAATTGGATTTTTTTTTATTCGGACCATTGTTGGCTACTCACGGAGTATCCCAACGTTTTTAACGAAAGACTAATATCTGCTCGTGTTTAGAGGCAAATTTTGCACTGGCCAACATCGTGTTTGTACACTGCGGGAATCGATCCTGTGAGCATCAGGTCGAACTATGAATTGGATTTGATATCTCTTTCTATTTTAAGGGTAAATTACATTTATGTTTCCTATTTCAATATTTAGATTTAGATTTACATATGTTAATTTTATAAAGTATTTATTTTGAATTTATTTTCATTCACCTCCCACCCTCCGATTGTCCCGTGCAGGACACGGGTTACACACACTAGTTCAAATAGAATAGAAGTACTAAACAGCTCCAGTATCACATTTATCGTCCCCGACAAACACGTGGCTTATATTCTAGCAACTGTTGGAAATTTCTTGTTTGGTACAAAGCTACTGTTGACAGCTGCCAGAGGAAACCTCTATACAAATACAGAAGACCCGTTATAGCAATGGGACGGGAACATCGTGACTTCATCTGACTAGAAATGATGTACAGAAAAAACAGTTTCAATCAGAACTCTCATGCGCCAAACATGTTATAAAAGCCAGCCTGAGCAAATGTAACAAATAATTCCTCCCGCTAAATATATCACAGCTCAGCGCTGGGTAGATAAACCGGCAGAATCTAGCATTTTTGCCGAACTGCCATAAGCTGTCCCCTAAAGCATTCATTACTCTTTGGTAACCCACCTACGGCCTCTAACCTGGTAGCCCCCATAGCTTTGATCACTACTGCTCTCTCCTCCACTCTCTGCACTTGTATTTCCAGATTTCCGACGATGCTTCTTTCCCCTTGATACCCCACTATCGCTGACACTCCCATTCAAGAGGGGATCATCAATTCCCCTAATCACCTTCCTTGCAGGTGATGAGGCAATGCAACTGTCATCCTTGGTTCTTCTTCTCTCTTTGTCATGTTTTTTAATGTTTTGGGAGATCCTATATAGTTTTTCATTGAATCTAGTGATCCCCTTTTCCACAGGTTCCACTGCTTGATGGACTGTGAACTTCACATCTTTCACAATCTGAATGTTACAAAAGAAAGGGTAGCAGATAAAATATTAAGAGGATTTGAGATTACTATGAAATGCAAAGAAGCCAATATATATTACTAATAAAAGTAATTCTGGACAGTTTTCAATCTGTTGATGTCCTAAAGCTTCCTAACAAGTCCTTGTTTTATAGACATGTTTAGAAAATAAATTAATATGAAGTATGGGGCAAAAGAAACATATAAAAAATTATTTTAGATAACTGCAACCCACTTGATGTATATATTTTATATGGTGACAAACTACATTTCTTGCAGAATATGAATTGTGGATCCGGTTTAAAAACTAAAATAAAAATTGACAGACACGTTAGGAAATGATCCTACAAGCAAGTTTAGATAACTATAAAGCTACCAGATCATCTTAAACAATTTCTCATTTTCTTTTCCCTCGGAAAAATATGCATAGTACTTTGACAATTTGAAAACATTAAAAGTAAGATATTCTCCATGATGCTATAACTTCCATAGCTGAGTGGAAACGATTGACCTAATCCCCCCTTTATAATAATTTGAAAGAAGACAGTTTCTTTCATTTATGAGTAACTATGAATTAGTCCCTTTATGACAAGTTAATAAATGCTTTAAAGGGTATTTTTTCATGGAATGACATAATCATATAATTTCCTAACCTTTGCTAGCACCACATGCCCAGAAAAAAACTCACATTTGTAATATTAGCACATTTAAGGAAACTTACATATCCACCACCACCAATAACAACATCACGAACACTCTCTCTAATTGTCATCCCACTCTTAGCATCAACATCAGGTGTAGGAAGACGCAGTTTTGTGGGCCTCTCACTGTCCCTAATCTCATCAGGGTCAAGAGGACAGTCAGCAGAGTAGTCTCCCAGAACTGAAACGCTTCCAGGAAGGCAGTCTCCCATTAGCTCATAAGGCTTTGCTGGAAACACATACAGGTGAACTATGGAAGCAATGCCCATCTGTGCTGGATGAATACAAAGTGCTGTTAAACTTTATTCTTTCTCTTATCTGAAGCAGTCATAAAAATTTAACATATGAAGATAAGAAGGGATGAACATGTACATGTACTTATGAATCCGAAAAGGTTCAAGTACAAGTTCAAGAAATAGTATGTAGAAACCCATGAGCTTGAGTGTTGACAAATCATAAATGCAACAAAGCATCCACAATTATAACATATGAACTACCAAACTTTCTGGCATATATTCATCCCATGACATTGGGTTGCTTGATTATTATTAAGATCAATTTCATGATCAATCACTTGACGTCAGTGTTTATAAGTTGGAGCTTACAACAAGTACCTATTTCCATGAAGAACAAACAACCACCGAAGTCTTTTTCCACTAGGTGAGTTGGCTACATACATGGATCAAACACGCTATAGTGTTCTGTCATGAATCAAGTTTAATGATAGATCATTTAAATGTAAATCTCTTTTAATGGTTTGACCTATAATTTTTCTTTGTCTCTCTCCCTTAACTATTGGACTATCCTCCATTTGGTCTACCCTCCTTACTGGTGTTTCTGAGTCTTCTCCTTACATACCCAAACCACCCAAAATGAGACACTACCTTCTTTTCTACTATGTGAGTTACTCCAACTTTCTCTCTAATGATTTCATTCCTAATCTTATCTTTATATTAAAATATTATACTGTCACCAAGCTTATAAGTGTAGCATGAACCTACAGACTTTGGACAGATTAATTAGCAACAAGTTGACATAAATCATCTAGAGAAATTCACATGCTCAAACTGCACAATTTACTGTCCACCAAGATGATGATCAAAAGAGAGAATTCATTTTGCAGATCATGTTCACTAACCGAGACCCTGCATTCCAGATCAAGGAGGAGCAGGGCCTTTGAGTCAGTCATGGTTGCATAAAAGCTTCCTCACACCATTCAGTTGTAAGATACAATAGATAGACAGGACATTGAACATAAATGTCTTTACAGTTCCCAAAGCAATTGCTCATGCAAAAATGCAAGCTTAATTTCAGTGAAGGACATCTACCTCGATGCAAATGATGAAATCTTGGACACTTGACTTAAACTGCAAGCCTTGTGCTATGGGACTTTTGAACAAGCCAAACGTATATAGGAGAGCAATTGCCACACCTTGCCACCAAGTGAGGAACACAATTGACTTAAATGTCAAAAATTTGGCCAATGGCTTTATATGAGCCAATTCGTCCTTTGTAACAGTATAAAATTGAACAAGGCAGTACAATGCCCATGACTGACTGAAATTCAGAACCACTGCCATATATGGATACCTACAAGTGTATTGAATAGCTCATGCAGTCAGATATAACTCCAGTACCTTTCCCTGTCA
This sequence comes from Glycyrrhiza uralensis, assembly GCA_030159175.1. Lineage (NCBI taxonomy): Eukaryota > Viridiplantae > Streptophyta > Magnoliopsida > Fabales > Fabaceae > Glycyrrhiza > Glycyrrhiza uralensis. The sequence goes on from BRZY01000005.1 coordinate 56,153,563, forward strand.
CTAGATAGAAGAGCATAATAACACAAACTTTGATATGAAGATAATGGTCATGAAAATTTAACTACCAAATCCAGATAACCGTATAATCAATTAAACACAACTTTATGCAAGTATAATATACAATAGCATCAGTAACAAGCAAATGCAGACATAACCAATAGCATCTCATAAAAAAGGTATAGTTTAAAGAGAAATGCTAAATACTCTGAAGTCTGAACACATCATCCTAATAATCCTGGTAATTACTTAAGGAGTAAAGAAAGACACGTGCATTTAATACTTTTGAGAGTTTCAAAACTTGCCTTTATGTTTTCTCTTTCTTTCTAAAATAATTAGGAGGATTATCAGGCTAATGTCTTGAGACGATTTAGCATTTCTCTAGTTTATAATATTTGAGAGCACAAAGTTTTTTTTGCTTTTGGCAACAAGGAAGGATGAAAACCCCAGCTAAGCTAGAACTTTACAAGAAAATAAAACACCAATTACATCCTGAAACAAAAGAGAATCACAGCCAGTAGGAGGCACATCTAATATATGAAGGCCAAGGAGTCTGGTGTGAACGTAGTTTGTTTACACATGCACTGAATGGACTGTACAATATGGTGGTAAGGATGACACAAAGGGCACCCTGTACAAGCTAAGAAATCACAAATTTGAATGGCTAAATTGCTGACTACTCTTTATGCTGGTATTCTCAGGTACGCCAGTTCATAGACCAATATTAAAGAACTCCCACCCCCCCCCCCCCCCCCCCCCCCAAAAAGTTTGGGCACTTTCTTCCGATTTTTCCCTCCCTATTTTTCCTGCCTGTTATTCTTGTTTCCTTCCAAGTTTAAAATGTTTCTGTTTCTTTCAAGAATTCAGTTTTCCCTATCATTTATCAGTTTACAAGAAATTGGAGTAGTTTAATAACGGCAATAGCTCCGTAGAAATTGGAGAAAGTGGGTTCTTAATAGTCAAGGAGTGTTCTTATTATGTTAGAATAGATAAGGACATAAGTGGTGCAGAAATGCATGAATCAAGATACTTGGAACAAGAAGATGATCATAAAAGATAACACGGATGTGGCAGTTGTCAGTTATGGTAGCCGTACGTGAAGGTTGATGCAAGGCACGGCTGGCAAGGATCTACCTTGTAAAAATTGTATTATTGTGTGGATAGTGAAGTAGTTAAATGTTGTATGGAAATAATTATAAGGAAAGCAAAGAAGGAAAAGGCAACGAGCAAGAGACAAGAGAGGATGGAACAAGATTGTGTAATAATTTGATTAATCAAAGCAATAATTGTTTGAAAATCCCTTACCCACATCCCGGTTTGAATTCTCCTTCACAGTAGACTCCAAAGGCTTCAAGGATTACAGCCATAATAGCAGTGAGAGATTTGATTATCATCTGTAAGGGACAAATCAATAGGGATAGGAGAGATTTAATAGGAAGAAAATCACAAAGGATGAAAGAGTAGGTGAGACGTAGAAGCGTACATATTGAACAATACCAAATTTGACAATTTGGTAAAAGCGGCGACCAAGTGTCCAGGGTTTAAGGAAGTAGTTGAGGGGAAAAGGATGCTTCACAGTGCCCCTGTCGGAAGAAGAGTGGAGCAGGAGAGGGGTTTTAAGAGAGAGAGCAGCACGACCTTGTCTTTCCATGAATTGAAGGGTCCTTTCCTCGCCGCCCAGGCAGGCAACAAGGTATCTTCCAAAGCAATACATGGCAAAGGACTCGTAGCAATCCCTCAGTATCTCGCAATCGACACTGATAGATGGGTTGACCAAGGATACAAACTGGTGGAAGATTTGAAAAAGAGGGTGAGAGTGAGTTGAGAGAATATTTATGGAAAAAAAGAACAAGTGGTTGTGGGAAGTGGAAGGAAGGGACTTACAGATTCGATGGCATAGCAGGGAACCATTAGGATGACTCCAATCAAGAACTTCTGCTCCTCGGGATTCTTGTAGGCGGAGAGATGCTCAAACAGAAGATAGACGGAGAGAGTGAGAGTGGTGAGGAGAAAGGCGGCGGCAATTATAGTTGCCCATACGGGCGGCGAGTACACCAAATCCAATTGGACGATAATGTTGCTGCTCATTGAGTTTAGGACAATCAAATCACACAAACAAAACACAGCTACATCTAATTCCAAAATTCACCTGTTGATATAATGTTGATGGATCAGAGATTGGATTGGATTGGATTGGATGGATTAATTAATAATAAGGATAATTAATTAAATTGACGATTCGCAACGCAGGCACAGCACAACACAAGGGGATTGATTTGATTTTGTTTGGTTCAGATCAGAGTGGTGGAGAGGTACTACTACTAGAGAGAGAGAGAGGTCAACCTAACTAACCTAATCTCCATCGTCGACTCGACCCACAATTCACTTCTTCTTTTCCTTATCACAACCCCTCCACTCAGACTCAGACTCGTCCTCCCTCTACGCTCCGACCCGCCTCTCCCCTGACCCCTCCCCTCTAATTTATTATTACAACCAAATTTTCCATGCGCTCCACTGATTTTTTATATATAAAAAATATAAATTAATACAAAATTATTTAAAATTTTCAATTTTGAATATTTTGATGAATTAATTTTATAGGTAGAAATTTCAAATTGAAATAATATTATTAAAAAATCAAACTAACATAATAATATTTATTCAACTATCCGAAATACTTTGGTATTTTTTCCTTTCTACCCATGTAGTTTTTTGTGAATACATAAATTAATCAAATAATTCATTTCAAAAAAACTAACTCATTAATGATATGTGAAATGTTTTTTATTAATTCAGACAAATTTAAGTATTGATTTAAGTAATATTAAATTAATAATATTATTTGATTGAATAATTATTTAAATTTTTTAATATTAGTTGATTTTGGTTTAATATTGAATTAAAGTTTAGTCTCACAAAACTAGGACATAGGAAATAAGTTTGTAATTAATAGAAAATAAGTCAGTTGATTGAATTTAAAATATTTAGTAAAATTAGTGATTGAATTAGTTAATAAAATAAAATAACATACATGTTGGTGTAAGTACTAGGAATTTGCTTCCCCTTAAGTATGCAAAAGGTCGAGTGGTCATTTCAAGTAAAATTCATTAATGTCCATGGTACCATGTTAGTATGTGACACCTTATTTTTTTTTTATTAGGCCATAAAATGAATGTCATCAATGCCCTAAAATAAACGCTAGGGTCAAAATATAATTATTTTAGATTTTAAAAGTATGAGAACCACATAAAAAATTTTCGGGATCAAAACCAAAATTTGCGTATTTTACAAACATGAAAAACAATAATTCTAGATCTTATATGAATGAAAATCAAAGATTTTTTTTTACATAGAACAGAAATATATTTAAGTCTATTTATTTTTATTTTATTTTAAATTACTTATCATCTTAAAAAAGGTAATATTAATTTTTAACTTTATTTAAATTTTAAATATTTTTAACTTAAATAAAATAATATATTGTTCATATGATTTTTTAATATAGATTTAACAATTTTTTATAGACAAAAATATATTCTCAAGTGGTTAGGATTCTTTTGTTTTATCTAGGAGAGCACAGAGGAGAATGTTGATTAAAATAGTAAAGGCAAAAATATGAGAGAAAATATTAAATTAAAAGTCCAAGTGTTATTTAATTTTAGGATATAAAATTTGTTACATACATCTAAAGATATAATTTACTTTTAGTAAAAAAAAGATATAATTGACTATTTATAAAAAAAAAGATATAACCTATTAACATACTCTTTCTAAAAAAATGAGTAAGTATAAATTAACAAACCCTACAAAAATTGCTTACTTTTATGTTAACAAGTTATACCAATATATTAAACCAATTTTAAATTATAAATTTATAACTCACTAACATGATCCTTTGAAAAAAGAGAGGTGTAATTTAGCAATTCTCTTTAACAGATGTCTCTCCTCTTCTTTCCTCTTAATTTTCAAAAATAGTATGAACTAAAAAATTATTTCACTTACCAACTTGGTGTAAAATGAGTGGTAAATACTTGAGTATATTAAGATGTTTAGAATTTGATATCTGATTCAAATAAAAAAAGGATTATTTCGTTTTTATTCATTTGTTGAGATACAAATTAAACTATTTTGAGGGAGTTAAGATTTACTTAATTTATTTCTCTCTCTATTTTTTTTGTGTTATATTGGAGAGGGAAAACTCTATTTATTTTATTATAATATTTAAAAAAAAAATGATATAAATATGATACATAAAATAGCAGAGTATTATTTATTCTATTCATTTTTCAAAAATATAATAATAAAAAAAATTAAAAAAAAATAAGTGGAGATAATCCTGACTCGTTTTGAGTAGAGCCGGAGAGGAGAGGAAACGATTAAGCCATTGATGAAATTGGTAACCAAACCGGCCCACTCGTGTACACCCCTAACCGGAGAGGAGAGGAAAGGAAACGATTAAGGAAGCCAGCACCGTCCAGAGGCAGTGAGAGAAGGGTGAGAAGAGAATGAATGAAACGGAGAAGAGGGATGTTGTACTACGGGAATGGTTCGACCGAGTTGACTCGGAGAAAAGTGGAAGCATAACAGCACTCCAACTCAAGGTTATTGATTTAGTCCTCTTAATTGAATTTGCGATCCATATTAATTATTATTATTATAACTACAATTCTGTTATTGGTTTTGACAATCAGACAGCTCTTGCTGTGGGCAACCTGGAATTTCCCCTCTCAGTTGTTGAGCAGATGATCAGGTCCATTTTCTTCTCTATTTCAATTTGATTGAAAGTGACGACGCACTTATCTACTCTCGTGTTTTCTGGATTCATCATTCTTTTTCTTTTCCCTCTCCTATGGCTATAGGATGTACGACTTTGACAGGAATGGTACCATGAGCTTTGAAGGTATGTATGCCATTCTGCTTCCTACTTGTTCATATTTCTTACTTAATTGGTTTTCTGTTTAAATTAAAACATTTCATCACTCTCTCTCTCTAACCTTCACATAATTTGTTTCTTTCAGAATTTGTTGCCCTCAACAAGTTCCTTCTTAAGGTTAGTTAGTACTTTCATTTGTGTAGAATGTACGAGTCATGACACGACATGAGATGTTTGTGATCTATTATCGGCTTTCAGCCTTCAAATCCCAACACATGTGGTTCCCTTAATGATTATGTCAGTTTTTTAATCATAATTCATGTCCACCTTTTTTCTGCGGGGAATATCATGTTACAGTTGATAATGTGAAGTTAACTGTTGGATATTTACCACTTGTATTCTTATACTACTTAAATGGCTATGCAGGTTCAACATGCGTTTTCTGATTTAGAGAGGTAATCTTTTTCTTTTCTTTTCTGTTTTGCTCCATTAAGTTGAGGTCGTTTGGTTTCATTCATATCTGTAATCCTAATTAATTTCCTTTGAATATACCTCTGGTGAGGTTAACTACCGGATGAATGACCTTTCGGGAAAGAAACTAATGTTATGAAGGTTTATAAACCATTGGGGCATGGGTGGTTTGAATCCTGATATTTTCGTGGCCTAGTACTTCTGAAGTCTAAATACCTTTTAGTTGTATTTGAAAATTTTCTCCACAATCAAGTCTTTTGTCTGTGGCAATATTAAAACATGTTTGGTTCAAAAGTTTTACCTCTTCTAGTCTAAGCCAAACTCTTATTTGGATATCAAGCAATGTATGCTTTGTTGGTTTTTCCATTAGAGGATGGATGAGTTGTAATGCTTGTTGGGTTCATTGATGCAGGGGTCGTGGTTTTCTTGTACCTGATGACGTATTTGAGGTATATTGAAAGAATTATTCTGGCAATGTGATAAAACTCCACAACTAAACACTGATATTATTTATGAAATACTGAGTCAAGCCTCATCCAGACATAAAGCTCCTACAGAATGTCTTACAAGAGAATTTCTGCCATACACTTCAGAATACAACACACACACACACCAATTCCCTCCCTATCACCTAACTTCTATATTGTATAGCATACCCGAAAAACTGTCATACGCCTAAACAATAACTGCCTCTTCCTCATGGTGGTTATTGCACTTTATGCCCATGCCTGGAGTAAACTCTGCAAATGGTTGGTTATTTGTGTTTGCATTCTCTGATTGTCCTTCATTTTCTGCTAGGCTTGGGTCTTGAGATCAAAATAATGTACTCCCTTGAGATCAAAATAATGTTCAACTCAATTGATCCCCCCAAAGCATTCGCACCAGAAAACAGGGGAATGTTGAACCCACTTTTAACCCATTACTAAGTCCATCTCCCTCTCCTCTGTTTGACTCACCATCTACATTGCTGCATCCAAAAGGCTCCCTTCTCTATGTAAATGCCTAGTTAAGCCTTCTATCATCTCTTTGATCTTCTGTAGCTGAGTTTCTTGAATTTATCTGTCCCTTCTTGCTTGGACACAATCCTCTTCCACACTTTCCATTAGTTCCTCAATTTCCCTTTCTAAAACCTCGAGTCTTGCCTCCATCCTTGTATGCACCACGAAAAGAAATCTCCAGGTATTCAAGAGACCCAGAAGCCTCCTTCCCTAATTTCCTTTCCAATACTTAAGACAGACCCTCTAATCTCTTCTCCCTATTATTTATACCCTATCATCTCTCACTCCAACTACTAACTAATCAGTGGGGTTACCTAACAATGTTATCCTCTTACAGTGGTGTCCTTGCTTTATCTGTTTTTCTCAGGATACAAGGGTGTTATTGATGAGTGTCTACATAGTTATGCTTATACTGCATAAGATTCTCTTTTACAATGCACCTTGACGAATTCCTAAATATGTTTTCAGGCTTTGGTAAAAATTGGTTTCATGCTGGATTCTCCTGCTTTTTACTCTGTCTGCGAGGTAAAACATCTTTATAGTTTAGATGTGAAACTAAATTTATGCTGGAGAAGTTGCACATAACAATACATGGTTATTGTCAAAATTATGGCAAGATAGTTTAGACTAGCATCCACGTCCCAATTTCTTTTTGTTCCTTTCTCCGGATGATAGCTTGAAGATATTTTAGTGGGGAGATGGGGAAACCAATATTGCTGTGTAGACTATATAAATTTATTTGTCATTGTTTCATTGTTTTGGCACCTAGAGTAAATTTTAGTTGGCCATTTACCTATGCATCATTGCAATTCAGAAGACATTGATGAAATATTTCTTTTTTTATTCTTCTCAGAGCTTTGATCAAAGTAAAAATGGGAGATTTCGGCTGGATGACTTCATATCACTCTGTATATTCTTACAATCAGCTCGGTACGTTCACACTTTGTACAAAATCCAGCAAAGGAGCTACATGTTTGAATCTTCATTTACTTTTCACTATGATATTATATTAAGTATATATTTTACTATTTTTTACAGGAATCTGTTTAATTCATTTGATACAGCAAAACAAGGCAGGGTTACTCTTGATCTGAATCAGTTTGTCTATTGTAGTGAGTACACAATGAACTACCTTGTGTAATTGTCCAATTTGGTGTTAGTCTGAAAATATTTACCCAATGGGGTGTCTTTGCCATATTGGCATAAAAACTTAATTTTTTTTTTCTTTCTTTTTATCCCTTGTGCAATTCGTAAGAGTTGGCCACATGGAAATTATGTGGGAATTGCAGCCACCCAAAATATTTAAATGGTTATTCTGTTGTTTATATTCAACTGGACTAGGCAACTTGGTGTTTTTAGCGGTCCAGGGTGGAGCGGGGTTCAAACCCCAGTGGATGCATTTTGTGATTTTGTTATTTTTATCAAAACAAAACTACCTGTCATCTGTAATGCAATCTTAAAGGGAGAAAGGTCCATTCTTGAAAATGGAATGGCAAAAACTACTCCTTTGGGGTGAATTGTTTTGACAGAACACCCCCCCTCAAGTTGGACAATTACCTAGTTGTCAACTTCACATCATATCACTCAATATGCCGTGCAGGCTGGATTAAGATTTTGAGGGGTAGAACTAGAAAGTATGCATTGATCCTTACTCTAGCGATCTAATCCATCTGCCTATGGCCTATGCTATTAAGCTGCTCCTGCAGTATTTCCTCAACCATTTTTGTCTCTGTAGCTGCTGCTCTTATAGATATAATCCATTTTGATTGTCATTTGGTTTGGTACATTGCTGATGTAATAACTCATCATGTTAATTTCCATTTTACCTCTCTCACTTCTCTTTCAATTCCTTTCCAGCTGCCAATTGTAGAATATGATTCGACTATATGATGGCTTGTGAAGATGATTTACAAATACTTTTGTAAAATACCTCGGAGACATTCTCAGACCATTTAAATTGTGATGTATCAGATCAAAACAACATTTTGAGCTTGCATACTGGTTGCTAAATGCCTGCTAAAATACTGTAATTTTTTTCTTTTTGATATTGTAGTTTAAACTTAAATTGTTATAAATTTCAATTTCAATTATATTTGATGACTTGTGAAGATGATTGAATTGTAGATTTGTATAACATGTTTATGAGTTTGTAGCCTTCATCCATATTACCTACCTACTAAAAGGCTTGTTGGGAAAAATCATCTTATTCTCCAGAAAAAATCAATTAGATGGATAGGTGTATTTGGCAGCAAGTTGTGGTGTTACGAGTTGGAGACAAAACTTGATGTACCAAATTTGATTGGAATTTTTTACGATGTTGAAGTTGAATTTAGGATTTCTAACGTTTTTTAGAAGGAAACTTCTCTGAAGCTACTCTATTTTCACCCATTTTAACGTTACATTGATTGCATTGACTCGGTACAGGCATGAATCCGATTTAAATTTTTTTTTGATCCAATGAAAACTGATTCATTCAATCCGCTTTAATGTTGGGAGGTGGTAAATAAACTATACTTTTTGCCGTATACCCCACATTAATTTAGAAATTCTAAAAATGTCCTCATTTAATATCGTGTTTTTCTTTTTGAGATTTCGATTTCGTATTTTTGGAATACATTTGTATTTTGAAAATTTCAATTTCTGAAAAAGACGCGAAATAAAAAAAAAAAATCGATGAGAGTATAATAGTAATTTACTTTTTAATGTGGAGTGTATGGCTAAATTGTATGGTGTATTTACCAAAATCCTTAATGTTGATCAACACAATCTGATTCAAGTAATCAAAAGTTCTCTTTTTTGTTGTTCTGTGGCTGGACTTCAGGGGAGAAAGTGAAGAACGTCGGATTTTTTTTTTTTGATGAAGGCAAGAACGTCGGATTTGATTCCTATAAAGAATCACATAATAGTAATCAAAACGTATCAAATATCAATAGTTAAATTTAGGATTAAATATGTTTTTGGTCCCTATAAATATCTATTTTTTTTGTTTTTAGTTCTTACATAATTTTTTTTCTAAGTTTGGTCCTTTGTTTTTTTTACATTTATAAAATTAGTCCCTGCTGTTAACTTTGTTCTATTAACTGTTGACGTGGCAAACAGAGTGTCAACTCAGCATATGTCACATAAACAAGTGAGATGATCCGGCGGCCACATGGGCAGGTGAGTCAGATATTTTTTTAATTTTTCAATTAATTAAATAAATAATAAAGAACAAAAATAAAAACCCTAAATCCCCAAAATTTAAACCCCATACTGCTATCCTTCTTCTTCCTCATTTGTCTTTACAAAAACCATATACAAAACACTGGCGGTGACAAAACTTCTGCCAAAAACATTATGATGGTTTTTGTGCCGACTGGATGGACATATGAAGTGAAGCGCAATAGGTTTGCAGTCAAGTCCAAGGATTCATGTCGGATTCATCTTGTGCCACATAGTGAGCATTCGAACTATGATAAGCTCAGGGAATATGTGAAGTTTTTGAAATCGATGCACGTTCCGACAGTGGGTTTCAAGGTTGAGAAGGATGTTAGTGATGCTCTGGAACCAGAACAGAGCATTGAGAAGGAAGTCAAGTCATCTAATGCGGGAGGGGATAAAAGCATTAATCATGATGTTATTGTGAGTTCGCCCTCTTCTATGGGAGAAACTTGCATACGAGATCCTACTTTACTGAGGCTATGTTTGGGAGGGGAGTTGTAGCGGGGAGGGTTTTGGAGGGCTTACAACACTATTTTGGTTTTATAAATAGAGGAAAATGATGTGCAAAACATTTTAAAATCCTCCAAAACCCTCCCCCTAATACATTTTTTGAGTTCCCCCAAATGAACTCAAAAAATATACTAGGAGGAGAATTTTGGAAGGTTTTAAAATGTTTTGTACATCTTTTTCTTCTATTTATAAAACTAAAATAGTGTTGTAAGTCCTCCAAAACCCTTTCCTCCAAAAACCCTTCTCAAACATAGCCTAAATGATGAAGAGAGAGAAAATTATTCAAGATCAAAATTAGTTAGACATGATCAGCATATCAGGGAGCAATGTAGTTGAAGCCGTTTCTAATTTCTATAAACACGAGAGACTATTTCAAAATCAAAAAAGAAGAAGAGGGATCACATAATGTGGTTTATATTTTGGGGATTTAGGGTTTTTTTTGTTCTTTATTATTTATTTAATTAATAATTGAAAATAACATCTGACTCGCCTCTATCCACCTACCAGATTATCTCACTTATCTATGTGGCATATGCTGAGTTGGTACTCTGTTTGTCATGTCAACAGGGACCAATTTTATAAATGTAAAAAAAAATATTTATAGGGATCAAAAACATATTTAACTTTTAAAATTATAATAAATTTATTTTTTAAAATCAGTTATAATTTGGTATCGAAAGTGTACTTTTTTATTTGTAGAATCAAAACAGGAATGCCAAATAAAAAGAAACCGGCAATGTTTTTCTGTGTACTCATTTTCATCCTTTTTGTATGATCATTAGTGTTTTTTTTCTAGTTAGGGGGAATCACAAGAAAAGAAATATTAGGCCTAACTAACAGGCGCTTTATACAACAACCTTGAAAATTAAATAACAGATACAGGCCATAAAAAAGAAGATTAAAAGGTCTTCAAGGGTAAAGAAGACTTTTCTGAAGCTGCAACTTGTGTTGCTAGGTTTTAGTACAAACAAACAAACCCTCAAAAACAACCAACGCGGTCTGTTAGAGAATATGCATTTTTAGAAACTAAATTCATTCCTCAATTGCTGTCCAGTAGAAACAGGGCTGGTTCTATTTTTGAGGCACAGCCATACTTCCACGTACTGTACTTCCTGTACACTCCAGTGAGTTTCCCTGATCCAGCTCTCCGATGGAAAGTAACCATCAGCCTTGAGCATTCTCTGACAGCACACGGAAAGAACGATTCATTACTATTTATGTCACTCATGAGAAAAATTATAGACATAGTAAGTAAAGACAACTCACAGAAGCTGCTCTTCCGAATAATCAGTATACCACTCGCTGGTCTTAGTCCATTGCTTAAACTGGTACAGACTACATTGAGCTGTGTATGTGGCTGCAGCAGCTAGCAAAGATGGTGGAAACTTGAGCATTTTGAATTCCACCAAGCAAAGCTCGATCAAGAAGAAGGACAAGAGCTCCAGCTGGTACAGTTCCACAGATCCCATACTTGGTTAGCTTCAGTTTTAAGAGTGTTTATCTTTGCAAAACAGTGTTACATTACATCACTTACCTTTTTGTCAGAATGAGCCGCCTTAAGAAATCTTGTCATGAACACGTATGGAGTAGGCACAGACAATTTGAATTGCAAGATGTTCACCATTAATTTCTCCTATTGGAACGTGTTGTTGATTAGATGCATTTCAAAAATCAAAGGGAGGTGAAAGAAAGGATGATAATGTACGAATCTGACTTACCATATTTAAAACTTCACTTCTTGTGTATGCCTTGTCCGTTATGAGAATAAAATCCTCAACGGTGGGGACCAATACCTCCTCATACTTACAAGCTATTAGCATGGCTGTTACCCCAACCAACTGAAGCTTCTTTCTGATCACTACCTGACGCTCCAAGAACCTGTCTATGAGATTGACAGTAAGGAACAATGTCTCTTCCAAAAGCTCAAATTTGTAGTGAACCTGTTGGATGTGGTCAAGTTTGACTTTATGTTTAGATAAGCTTTGACTTTAATGCTCAAAAGGAATTCCATTTCAATTAAGCCTGAGACGTACCTCAATAAGCCAGTCAATAAGAATGGCCCTCATCTTCTCATTAATATCAAACTGGCTAGTCATGTAATTTGGAGAGACGCAGCTAGAATTCTGCAAAAGAACTAATGGGTGTCAACATCCTGTAAGTCCTTCCTCTTTAGATGATTTTTCAACAAGTTAATTAACCGATCAAATCATGGCCCAAAAGTTTAGTCCCTCTTCACATTTTCCAATCCGTTTCATGTTCCACAAAGTAATTCATAGAAGGGAGGGGAAAAAGGCCGTCCAAAATCAACAAGAAGAAGTCTAATTAATTAATTGTTTAACATTAAAGAATGTTTGTTCATCATAAGAAAATGAAAGAATGGTATCACATGGCATGGTCTTAGTTTATGAATCTATGATTATGATGCAGCATCCTCTTATCACAAGCCTACTTAGATGTTCAAGTTTACCTCAGTTTTCTTGTAAAAACAGTAGATGTCATCTATGTACTCAACAACTGCAAGTGGATCATTCCTATCAAGGGAGTCGATGTCCATAACAGGTTCCTCCGCATCTTCCATTTCAACTTCTTCCTGACAAACATTAGGTGCAGTGCAGTGCAGCACACCAAAATTATGAAATTCTGCCAAAAAGAGCGAGTGCATCATGAAAAGATATAACATGATAACCTAAAAACACTTACTATTCTGTCAATTTCGTCTAGCATTGCTTCAGTGTGCTTCACAAACACCGGAACGGCATCCTCGTATTCATCAGTGTCTATGATGACACAATCTAACTGGTAGTTCTGATTCTTAGTTTCCTAATAATGCAGTCAACCCAACCGGTAAGTACTATTCAGTGTTTATCCGAAAACAAGGGAGGAAAACAAAAACTCAAAAACATCTGGTTTTATATAGATAGGGAGAGTACCTCGGCGTAGTGCTGCTGAACTGTCTGTGCTGTGCATTTCCTGAATCAAAGAAATAAATAAAAAAAAAACAGGAAAAGGATAAATAGCTTGAAGAAAAGTCAAGTCAACTAAGGTAGCCAAAGATTTCATATTGGTCCCAAAACCTGGATTGCAATTATTTCTCTCTCTATATTGGAATTGGAATTAGAAATAGAAAAAGTAAAAGAACGGAGCCTAAATTGAATGGAATCATGTACGTACCGGGAAAGATCTAGTTTGTTGACAACAGAAACACAAGGCTTAGGCTTCTCCTCCTTGTCGTGAGTAGTAATATTCTGATTGATGCTGCTCAGAGGCTGCCGGCGATGGTGTGTATGTGTCATTTCCTTGGGGAACTTGACACTCTCCATTCTTGATATTATGCCTTTACAATTCATTCATTCAAATCAATCCAACAACAAGGGAAGGAGGGAAATCAATATCTTCTCTCTCATTAAGCTGCAAAAATGAAAATGAAAAGAACAACAAGTACCAACCAAGGTTTTGAGGTTGAAGAAGATGATTATTGCCATTGGTGTGGTAATCTTGAACATTTGTGTGCAGAAGCGGAGGCAGATTTTCCTTTGAGCCCTCCATTTTTGCTGTACAAAGCAAGAGAAAGAAATCAGAAAACCAAGATCCATAAAAAGAAGAAAAGCAAGATAGTTGAAATGAGGAGCAGAGGAGAAGGAGGAGGGTGTGGTGTCTCACTCACGCTCACGCCGCGCGTATCGTATCGTATCGTATGATATCACGAGGGACGAAGAGAAGATGAAGAAGAAGAAGAATTGTGAATTGTGAATGACAGACGACAGCCCACAACACAACACGGAAATGATGAAAAGAAGGTTTATTTGAGACGGAGATGTCGGGGTTGGCTTTGTTAATTGTGACTCTTCATATTTAAAACTAACGGCTACTAAATACTAGCCGTTGGATCATCTTCCCAGTGGGGGCCAATGGTTGCGCAACGGTCGTAAATTATATTCCTGATTGGGCTTCCACCCATCCGGCCCACCTCGCCTCTTTCCCTTAGCTAACCCAAATATTTTTCATTGACCCAAAAAAAAAGAACCAAATCTTATGGGATTTGGTAAATACACCTCACAGAAATGGACATATATAACACATTAATGCTGAGATTCTAAAAATATCATATTTTAATATCGCGTTTTGCTTTTTCAGATTCCGATTTGGCATTTTTATCGGAAATTGGAGTTTGTATTCTGGAAATTAGAATTTTCGGAATACAAATTTGCATTCCGGAAACTCCAGTTTCTATATAATTTGCATTCCGGAAACTCCAGTTTTCGAAATACAAATTTGTATTCCGAAAAATCCAGTTTCCGGTAAAAATGTAAAAATGCATTCCGGAAACTAAGTTTCCAGTAAAGACACGAAATTGGAAAAAAAAAATCAAGTCAGTGAGGGTATAATAGTAATTTCACCCATTAATGTGGGGTGTATGTCTAATTTTCCTGGTGTATTTACCAATTCCCAATCTTATTATTTTCTTCTAGTCCCTTTTCTCTTCGCATTTGTTTTTATCGGTAATAACACTTTCATAGAATTTTTTTTAAAAAAAGTTTAAATACCTTTTTTGTTCCTGCAAAATGACATAGTTTCATTTTTCGTCCCTGTAATTTTTTTTGTTTATGATCCCTGCAAAATAAAAAAATTTATTTTTAGTCCTCGCTATTTTGTTTTAGTCCCTGTAATATTTAGATCACGTTGAATTAGTCCCTGTAAAATAAAATTGATATAATATTTTATAATATTATAGGGATTAAAAGCAAAATTATCCACATATTACAATGACTAATTTAACATGAATTGAATATTTCATGGACTAAAACAAAATAGTAAGGACTAAAAATAAATTTTTTTATTTTGCAGGGATCATAAACAATTTTTTTTACAGGGACGAAAATGAAACTCGATCATTTTGTAAGAACGAAAAAAGTATTTAAGCCTAAAAAAAATTATATGGACCATCTCTAAAACTCTTTCGTACAAACCAACTTTGTCTCTAAAAATATATTATGTAACACCCATTTCTCAGAAGTCATTACACTTCGTAACCAAATCTCTAATGTGGAATTAAAATCTTTCTTCTGATTCTTTTTTCGAAAAAATACTGTCAAAAATTTAATTAATTTTCACAAATAGATTTTCTCTGTCATTTTTTTAAAAGGAATACTTATGTGAGTAAACACCCACAAGAAATAACATAGGAAATAAAAATTCATTTATTAATAATAGAGCATACCATACACAAGGAACCTCTTTCCCAAATGAATACAGATTCACTATGCTAGTCAATCACTGAAAATAAATACAGACTCCAATAAGAACCCAACCCTTAACTTTCCACGCGCACGTCATCCGCCGTCTTGACGTACTGCCGTACTTGACTCCTCCTGGACTTCTAGTGATGACTAGTCCACCAAGCGTATGATCCCTCTATATGAATCATTTTTCGAAGACCACAAAACATATAGGCAATGGTGAAAATCTCTTTCATAGTTATCACCATAATCAAGCATACAACAGGAATCCATGCGAATTCATACCATAACCATATATAGCAGAAATCACTCACATATGCATAACATAGCATATTCAGTATCAGTCACACAGATGCACTTTTCCAACTTTACACATCAATATCATCTCATCTTCACACAGAAAATATATCATAAGCATTCAATATATATATATATATTTATTTATACACAAGACACTTCAATCTTTCTTGCATTTTCCACATGTTCGACACATAGTCACGAGCATTTAGCCCGCACTCCATGAAGATTACTTTGTTTTGCACACAGCACGAAATGTCACTTAGCATTTCCCATAGCACACAGCATGAAATGACACACAACCTATGGCACATAGCCTTTCACATATCATACAACATTTATATCACATAGCACGAAATGACACAACATTTCCATGTCACACAACAATTCTCACATCACACAGAATTTATATCACACATAACTTATATCACCCAACACTTATTTATCTTCCCTCATTGACACTTAGTCCCACAATCTCTTCGCACCATCCGTTACTCAAACTCCCTAAGCACATAGTTCTCGCTTCGTTTATGCTTTATTCAAAAACATCATTTGCTTAAGTTTCTAAAATAAATAGAGTTAAAATACTTGCTAATTCTTAAACTAAAAAATAGTGTCTTTCCCTTAAAAATACTCTGTTTTACATTCTTAAAATAGAAAATTTTCGAAAAATTCAAGTTTATTCTTAACAGAGTCCAAAAGTTTTCACAGGCATGGAAATTCTCACATCCGCGGCGTGAACAGGTCTGTCCCTTGTTTCTCAAACAGAGTGCGATTTTCACAGCTTTGGAAAATAAGCCACCCAGGGCGTGACAGAATCCGATTTTCACAAAGTTAAAGCAAAGTTGCTTGTGACATAATTCAACTAATTTAATTAACCAAAGAAACATGTTCTTGAATCAATTCAAGGGCTTAACAAGCATAACCAATCACAATCCACAATGCTCTCCATTCATAACTTAACATAGAGCTCATGCCATCAAGATCTAATAAAGTTAACATAGAGAGAAACAATCACAACAACACAAACCACTCATTCAAGCTCCAATCAAGATATAAGGACAATGTCATCTCAACCAATCAAAGATTATTTCATATTCAAGATCATTGTCATATGAACAATAAAGTCCATATCACTCATGCAAGCTCAAACAATCCAAAAACTATCAAGTCGTTCACCATGAAAAGGGTACTCAAGATCAATTCAAAGCAAGCATAAAAATACTTCTTGAGCCATCCAACAATACAAAAACAAAGAGATCACTCATCATGCCTATTAACCCCTTCTCTTAACATAGTTATTCAAAACTTAATGATTAATTTGAAAGTTAATCTAGCATATATCTTTTAAAACCCTAAAGACCATGTGAGAGTGATTTTCCCCTTACCTTGTCCTTTTCCTTGAATATGAAAAACCCTAGCTCCTTGGTCTTCTATCACTTCTTGAGGATCACCTTCCAATCATACATATCATATCAAAAATCAAAATAAGCTTCATATCCATTAAGAAAAATCTTTAGATCATCAAGAGAAACTTAAGATGAAATTAACCCAAATCAAACCCTAAGCTCATGAACCCTAAAGAGATGGTACCAAAACTTAATCCATGAAGCTCTTACCTTCACCGATCTCCCTTGATGCTTGAAGATTGAAAAACAAGAAGAAAAAGCTTGAGAAACTTGGTAATTTTTTTGGAAGAAAAGTTAGAGAAATGAGAGAAGTGTTATTGGTGCAAGAAGATGAAAATGGATGAAATGAATGAGTAACTCTCTCCCTCTCCCTTGTTCTGGCCGAGCTCCCTCTCCCCCTTAGACTTCTTGGACAATTTTGCCCTTAGGTCATCATTACACTAAAAATAATTTTAGAAAATAATTTATAAGAATTTTTCTAATTGGATGTTGATTATGAGTCATGAAGTTCAAGAGTCTTCCACACCCTTCTCTATCCTTCTAAGGGGCGGCCAGATGGGTCTAAGAAAGGGGTAAAAATATTTTTCACCTTAACTATGTAAAAGGTAAGTTTTTAAAGTAATAAAGTGTGGTAATTTTTGAGTTTCATGGTTAAAATTGTCCAAAAATAACTTATTGAGGTAAAAAGCTCTCATGACCCTTATACTAGGCCAAGAGCACGAAATTAAAGTGACAAAAAGGTCTTGGTAGATAAAAATCAAGTTTAGAAGCATTACGGTAATTTTTTGTTTTCACCGTAACCCGTAAATTAGGGTTAAACTGAACTTTCTCTGAAAAATTTCAGAAAATTTCTAAAAATCATAATTATTATAAAAACACTATTGGTTACCCTTAAGTTTAATTTTGGATCATTTCCTAATTCTCTGGCATCCATTTGTTCTCCCATTTACCTTGTTCTTCATTCTACAGGGACCAAAATAACAATTCTAATATGCTGTTCTAAAAATTCCAAAAATAATTTCTAAAATTCTAAAATAATGTAAAAACATTATTTGAATCCTCAAAAATATTTCTCAACTTGTTCTGGTCTCCAAACCACTCACAGTTCATCCTAGTCATACTATAGAGAAAAAAAGATACTATCTCTGATTCGTTTCGCAGAAAATTCTAAAATAAATTTCTAAAATCCTCAAATATTATAAAATCACTATTTGGTATCCTCAAATATCTTTTCTGACTTCAAATTAGGGTTTTTATATCATTATATTCTTATTCTGACAGTTAAAACGTCTACAGAATTTTTGTTTGACTTTCTACGTCAGTTTCAAACCGTTGTTAATCTCAATGAAATCCTAATATTAACAATAATCCTCCCTTATTAACACTCTATCTCTTAGAGTGAATATTTGGGATGTTACATACAATATTAATCTAGAATCTAGAATCTAATGTTTATATAATATTCAACCTAAAAATGACAATAAGATACTAGTTTGTGACTTTATTCACAATTGATTTATGATGTATGATTAATTAAATATTGTTTTATGATTCTTATTTTCAATTCACGGAGGTGTGTCTAAAGAGAAAAGTAAATAGAAATAGTTTATAATAAAATACAATGGCGACGATTAAGAAATTTAAAAAAAAATAAAGGCTCTTTGATAAGAAGAAAGTTTTAGGACAAGGGTTTCGGGAGACTTAAAGAAGTGTTAACAGTATGTGAAACAAGATGATTAAAGGGGTACGAAAATCGCCAAAGAGACATGGCAAGAATCATAAGATTTGGACAGTAGGGTGATAGAGGGAGTTGATTTCAATATTTAGATACTTAAGACGCTCAATTGACACAATTGGAAACTGTAAGATTAAAATCGCACAATCAAAATATTTGGATGACCAAAAGTGCAATTAATTTCTTTAAAAGTGAAAAGTTGACTATACCACTATGTTTGTTTGAAGAGAATGTGAGACCGTTCTACTTTTTGTTTTCTTTGCTAAAATGAGGAGAAAATTAGGATAGAAGTTTCATTTATCTTGATTCCATTTGATATCCCTTGTATATGACATGTGGCGCTGAATGGCAAAGCCAAACAAGAGAGAAATTTTATTTTTCTTGGTTCCATTTGATACCCCTTGTATATGACATATGAGGCTGAGTGGCAAAGCCAAACAGGGGGAGTACTAACAATAGAATAGGAAAGGGTTTTACCATAAAAAAAAAAAAGAAAAGGGTTGAAATGTGAGAATGCATAATTGAATTTGTGTTGAAAAAGTGATACATGAATTTGGGTTAAAGAATTTAAATTAATTATATAGATGTAAATTAAATAGAATAAAGTTTAATTTAATCAAAATGAATTAAATTAAAAAACCTAAATAAAAAAAATTAAATTTATTAATTTTGATTGAAAATAATATTAATATTATATTACATTATTATTAATTTATATTATTGTCATATTAATTTGTTAATTAATACACTTGATACTTAGATACACAAGTTTAACTAGTAGTAGATTGTGTAAATATGACAAAATTACTTACTTTTGGTTCAGTTTTAGATTTAAAAGATCTTTACAGATCATTCAATGTAAATTCTTTTTATGAATTAACAATGAAATTTTATCTCGATAATTTTTTGACCCCCTTAATGGATTTATGGATCCGTAATTTTGATAAGGTATTCAGGAGAATTTATAAAAATAAGTCAAAAACAGCTCATGAGTCACTCAAGCTATTTTCATAAGCTCACTCAAACACACTCACAAATGCTTATATCAATAGATAAGTTCAAAGAAGCTCTACATAAATCAATTCAAATAGCCCTAAATATTTGTTGCATGACGCTTGTAGATCATTTATTCTCATGCATTCTATGTTGTGTTCTTATATATAGTGATTAACGAGCTAAGGTAGTGGTCACATTACCCGTGCTTTCATAATTAAATGTTGCATAGTTAGCACCAAAACATGAATAGTCACGAAGTGCACCTGGAATAACTTTTGATTGGAGGAAAGTGGAGGAAAGTGAAGAGATTATTTAAAGGTTTTTTGTTTGATTCAATTTTTTGGAAGAAATGGAAGGGAAAGGGAGGGGGAACAAAATCCCTTTTAGCTTAGTTTTAGCTCCCCTCCAATTATGGGGCATTTGGAGGGTCAAAATGATTGTTTACAACATTTTAAATGCAACAACTTAAATAATCTTATCTAAAAAATAACAATTTTTTTTATAAAGGCATAAAATGTAAGTTAATCTTTTCCTACCATTAAAATCTCTTCCCTCTCCTCCTCTCAACCAAACAAGGTATCTAGTTAATTTCCTCCCCTCTTTTAAACCAACCAGACCCTAAACTGCAATTCTATCAAATAATATACTATATGATATATGATTCCCAAGGTCACTCTAAGACCACACGCATCAGAAGACAAAATTTCAATCCCTATAAGATACAAGAGATGGTGACCGTAATTGTGTTTCAGAACATTCTCGTATGTACCTTTACACTTTCAGCGCACATCATAGTCTCTTCTAAGCATTGGGCAAGACAATGACAGATATCCAGATCAAATGTCATTTTAAGCTCAGTATAAATTACTCAGCAATACTTCCGTTGACATCTGAAAACGACTACTCTCCCACGTTTTGAATACTTTTCTTCCTCACCCAGCATCAAGAATCTTCAATGTCAAGTAGCTTCGAAGATTCTGGAC
The DNA here is from genome assembly GCA_030159175.1 of Glycyrrhiza uralensis. Taxonomy (NCBI): domain Eukaryota; kingdom Viridiplantae; phylum Streptophyta; class Magnoliopsida; order Fabales; family Fabaceae; genus Glycyrrhiza; species Glycyrrhiza uralensis. The sequence goes on from BRZY01000005.1 coordinate 56,174,270, forward strand.
CAACAAGGAATATGCGCCTTGTGGTTTGATATCTGAAAACGACCACTCCTTTATAGGCTGTCCTGGGCACACCATCCTGGAAGTGAATGAAAGAAACGAAAAAATGTAGGCCAAAATTAGTTCTATCCACAACAAGAGAAAGGCGGATAAAATTTTACAATACAACAACCGAGGCCTTTTCTTGCCAAGTGGAGTCGGCTAAATGGATTGAACGTTCTAATATCTTTATCATAAATTAAGTCTAATGACAGACCATTTAAATTCAAATCATTCTTAATAGTTTGACCTATAGTTTTTCTTAGTCTCCTTTTATATCTTAACTATCGGATAATCTTCCATTTGATCAATACCTCCTTATTGGAGCTTCTACAAGTGTGTTTCTACACATGCTCAAACCACCAAGGCAACAATACTCTATCACATTTTGCACAATAGGTATTACACCTAACTTTTTTCTCTAATGCTTTCATTCCTAATCTTATCTAATCTTGTGTGTTCACCGATTCTTAGATTTTGGACTTTTGGGCCTAACTCAACCCAACATTCCTACCCTATCAATAGGCCAAAACATGAATGGAGAACTTCTAAGGAATGCACAAGAACTGATCAACTAATGAATATTAACTCAACTACCATAGTATGCCTGATTTTTGATGTGGTTCTTGCGTTCTTGCAGCCTTCTAATAGAGAGACAGAAGATTTTAACCTAGCTTTGACTCTCCAATGCGTAACATTATGCATTGCCTTTTTGAAGTTAAGAGCAAAAATAGTTGAATTACCTTCCACTCTTGAAATATACCAAATTGTTGAGCAATGTTTTCAAAGTCTGACTGATCTTTATATTTTATACGCACATCGCCATCTATATTATATGCCTTTTGAACGACGTCTGCTCCAGAGACAGGTTTAGCTTTCTTAACATTATTGGCAAAGTGCATAGCATATTTGTCCTGAAAAAAATGCAAAAACAAAATTCACATACCACAACAGCGTTTTGTTACCCATATAAAGAAATATACAATTCATCATCTCACCTCCAACAAATAGCTCAAATCCATTGACTTCCAATCAACCTTCCAACAATCAACAGTAATATGACATCATTCTAACATAAGAAATAAGAAACATATTTAAGACTTTTTTATAAAGCGTGTATATACCTGGACCTCATTCAGCTTAATTGGCTCAAGATATTGCTTAAAAAACTGTCCCAAACTAGAACCCTGTAAAGATTAAAATATTTTTAAAAGAGCATGGAAAAAACCCCATGTACAAGGATTTGAGAGTTGAGACAGGATCTACTTGATGTTGCATTTTAGTGCTTTATACCAACAACCACCAAGCTCAGCAAGTTAAGAATAAACACTATTTAAAAAAAAAAACTGCCACATGAATTTTAAATTTTTGGGTAGAGAGATGATGGGGAAGAGAACATAAAGATTCACAAGTTGATGAGGAGCAATGCTTCTATGGGAAGTGAAATAGCAAAATAGAGAAATTACTACAAGGGTAGTACCACGAAAAAATATAAAAAAAAAAAGATATCTTTACAAGGACTGTGATATCTGTTTTTACGTTTTATTGCTCTCTAAGTCAATTTAAAGAATACAAGGAAGAAGCTACTCTAAGGGCAATGCGGTATTTTCCAGGAAAAACAAAACAAAAACCAGAAAGTACAAAGAATGAGACTAAGAAGAATGAACAGACAAAGCCACCCCATTAAAGCAACCATTGACTGAACACCATAAAGAAGCTAAAAGGAGACAGATAGATGTCTGTGATTTTTGTTGCCAAAAGTTATGGAAATACACCATATAGAAACAAAGGTCCAACAACACAAACACAATCTTATGTAAGAAACATGAACTTGAATTAATGAATCTGCAAAAGATAAATAATATTTAACATAAAAAGTTGTATCCCATCCAAAGGACCACCGTGAATGCATGTCATCGCTCATTTGTAAAAAATAACTAGTATGACAAGCTTCCTATACACCCAACATGTGCAGCTGTGCAAGTAAATACGAAGCATAATAGCATGTCACCCAGCACAGAAGTATTTTATTTTTTACTGGACTAATAAATATTCTTAAAATTGTGATCTTCATAGGGTACACCCCTGCAGAGTATATAATCACTAAATACAAAAAGGTCAATCTTCAAAGTAAAACAAACAAACTTACATGCTCGCCAAAATTATATGTTCTGCATACTTCGGGTCGGATAAACTGTCGTCCTTTATGATTCTCTTTTAATCTCAACCAGTCATCCCAGTAAGTGAAGTTTTGTCAAAGAAAAATTTATATGCATACATAATATTTTAATGAAATTAAACAAGGGTGAATCCTAAATAAGGAAATACTGTTAATAAAAATCATATTGGCTTAAAATAAAACTCGGAATGGTAATGACTCCTTCATGTTAAATATTTTCACCAATAGTTCCTAAATCGGAATCCTGCCCATAAACAAGCAAACACAAACAAGAATGATTACTGGAGTATTAAGGATATGCTTTTGGCCATTTTGGCGATAGTTCATCCCATGTAGATCTACCCAGCATCCATCCTAGTCCAGGAAAGAAGTCTGAGCGATAAAGTTCATCTGCAGAATAAATCAAACAAAATTCATCAGAATAGCAATAGTGATCTTCCCAGACATCATAATATTTCAAGGAATATAAATATTGTTGAAGTTTTAGGGTTTTAGATAAGGAAGGAGGGAAGAAAAATAATAAAGACTTAAAAATATGGAAACTAATCTTAAGAGATAATATAAGATACTCCAAGATAAAAAAACTAATCTTATGAGATAATATAAAATACTCTAAGATAATATCAAGATATTATAAGATATTTTCATATATTCTAACTCTCTCTCTCTCTCTCTCTCAAGCTAAAGCTTACTAAGGTTTAAGCTTGTTCCAAATGTACCCTTTAAAAGAGCAAAATAAACAAATAATACAATTTGATATTGAAAATCGGTAGGGTCATATCACATGGAACAATAGTCGATACCAAATTGCAGCTGGGACAAAAGCTAGGGCGAGACCACAATGGGGACAAAAAACCGGTGTCAAACTGCACTTGATACAAACACTAGTGCCAAACCACAGTGTTGTAAATACTTGTACTTATTGTAAATATTAGGAATTAGTTTTCCGGCCCATTAATCAGGTCCATTAGTTAGAGTTTGCTTATTTATAGAGATTAGTGCTTGTATCTTCAACACAATTTTTTAATATTCAGAAAACCCTTTTTTTCAAGATGGTATTAGAGACCCGATCTAGGGGGCTCTGCTTCCGCATAGAACTTTCGCCGCCTTCATTGTGGTTCGTTTCACCGCCTCATTTGTGGGGGATTTTCGCTGCCTTAATTGCAGCACTTAGCACCTTAAGTGTGCCTTTGTCATCCGCTAGACATTGCCCACTGTCTCTCCGCCGTCATCCGCTGCGTCCGGCCACCGTTCCCGGTGGAGATTCCGTCTCCATCCATTCCCTCTCCTGCCGGTTCGTTTGGGACCCATTCCAGCTTGTGGGTCCCACTTTTGAGGCGTGCTTAAGGCCTTTTTTGGTTCTGTCCTTGTACTATTCATCAGTTGTTTTTTGTTTTGGTGCAAGACGTTGTTGCAGTCCTCCTACATTATGTCCGACTCTAAGTCTGTGGGTATTTCTGTCTCGAGATCTCTGAATGTCACTGGTGCTATGCCTGAAGATATTTGGATACTTGACTCCGGTGCCACTGATCATATGACTCCGTGGTCCTCATATTTATCCTCCTACTCCACATTGTCTGGACAGCAACACATCACTGTTGCTAATGGATCTCAGGTCGCTATTGCCGGATGTGGCAACGTTCAACTTCAACCTTCCCTGTAGTTGAATGATGTCCTACATGTTCCCAAACTCTCCAACAATCTTATTTCTATCAACAAGCTCACACAGGACCTAAAGTGTGTTGTAATCTTTTCTCACTCTCATTGTGTTTTTCAGGATCTTACCACGGGGAAGATGATTGGAGTTGCTAAGGAACAGGGAGGGTTGTATTACCTGATCACCGAGAAGGGCAGAAACAATCCTGGTCAGAAGGTGCTATCTTCCTGTCTTCGGTCAGAGTCCAATTCACCCACCTCTCAGGTCTGGCTTCACCATAAGCGTCTAGGGTATCCCCCATTCTCTTTAATCAAGTCTATGTTTCCATCTTTGTTTTCGCAACAGTCTGTTGAGTCTTTCAAATGTGAAACTTGTGAGTTTGCCAAACACCATCGTGTTACTTATTCTCCTAGTCTTCATAAGAGTAGTAAACCATTTGCTCTTATTCATTCTGATGTCTGGGGTCCTGCCCCTATTTCTAACATTTTTAGAACAAGGTGGTTGTATCTTTTATTGATGATTGTACTCGAGTAACATGGTTGTTTTTGATGAAAGATAAATCAGAAGTACCACAAATCTTCAGCCAGTTTTATCAAATGGTACGAACTCAATTTGGAGAATGCATTAAGAGATTGCGGTCAGACAATGGAAGAGAATATGTGAACCACAATCTCTCAAGGTTTACTAAAGAGCATGGAATTGTTCATGAATTCACTTGTGTTGATACTCCACAACAAAATGGAGTCGCAGAAAGAAAAAATCGTCACTTACTTGAGGTTGCTCGGGCACTCCTATTTCAGATGGCAGTTCCAAATTCATATTGGGGAGAGGCAGTATTGACTGCAGCCTATTTGATTAATCGTCTACCATCTCGTGTTCTAGGTAATGTTAGTCCTGTTCAGTTTATGATCTCACATTTTCCTTCTGCTCCTGTCATGCAGAGTCTTGAGTTTCGAGTATTTGGGTGTGTCGCCTTTGTCCATGTTCATAAGCAGTATCAAACTAAGTTGGATCCTCGTGCAGTCAGGTGTGTCTTTGTGGGTTATCCACCTAACAAAAAGGGGTACAAATGTTATCATCCTTCCAGCCGTAGGTACTTTGTCTCTATGGATGTCACCTTCCACGAACATGTGTCCTTCTTCACTCGCCCTCAGCTTCAGGGGGAGAGCAGTAATTTGGAATCTGAGTCCGAGTTTCTTTTCCTTGGTCCTTGTCTTCTTGTGTCACCTGTCTCTGTTCCTGTCCCTGTTCCTCCTTTGTCTTCTGTTTTGCAGGAATCAGTACCTTCAGTACCGGTAAAGACTAAGGCTAGTGAGCCAACATTGGTGTATCAGAGGAGAGAAAAACCCGACCTGGTCTAGGAGCAACTTCAATCATCTGAGTCGGAGGTAAGTACTGGAGATGATCTACTTCTGATTCTCAGAATTATGATACTTGTGACTCTGATCCAGATGACTTACCGATTGCTTTGAGGAAAGGGAAAAGATCTTGTTAATAGAGTATATAGAACACTACTGTTAGTAAACAGTAAGTGGAGAGTAGGTGAACTACTACTGTAGCAGTAAGTGGAGAGTAGGTGAACTACTATAGTTAGTAGACTCGGGTAACTAAACTGAGTTAGCAGTTTAGTTACCCTCCTTGGTTTAAATACCAAAATTCAATTGTAATCATTTTAGCCTTTCATTAATACAAATCAGAGAACAGATTTCAGATTCTCTCTCTCTCTTCTCTTTCTCTCACTTTCCCTCACTTTCTCGGTTTCTACCTTTTCTATCATGGCATCATGAGCTTATCCGATCCTGAAAATATGGCTTCCGCACATTCAAACAGCGCCTCTGATCGCGATTCTTCACCAGAACGCGGTCGAAGTCGAAGTTCTCGTCGCAATCATAGTCGGAGACAAAGCAGTTCAAATCGCAAGACGATCTCTGCTCGTGCTCCTGCTACCTTCGCGCAGCAAGTCTCAATCAAGCTTGATTCCAAAAATTTCATGTCCTGGAAACAACAAATTGAAGGAATTCTTCGTGGCCATAAACTACAGCGGTTTGTTATAAACCCTAACATTCCACCTCGATTTCTGTCTGTAGCTGATAGGGAAATAGATTCTGTGAATCCTGCTTACACTGAATGGGAGCAACAGGATTCTCTCCTCTTCACCTGGCTGCTGTCGACACTTTCTGACACTCTTCTTCCTCGTGTTGTCCGATGTGTGCATTCCTGGCAAGCGTGGGAGGAGATTCACAAATTTTTCCAGGCACAAATGAATGCTAGATCGAGACAGCTTCGATTGGAACTGAAATCTATTACCAAAGGTAATAGAACAATTTCTGAATATCTAGCCAGAATCCAAACGATTGTTGATGTTCTTATGTCGATCGGAGATCCGGTTTCGCATAGAGATCATCTCGAGGCTATTGTAGAAGGACTTCCTGAAGACTATGCTGCTCTTGCAGCAATCATCCAATATCGCACTGAGTTGTGTAATATTCTTGATGCTGAGTCAATGCTACTTTCGCATGAGGCTAAACTGGAGAAGCATAAGAAATTGATCCTTACTGATCCATTAGTGAATGTCGCTCAGGCTCCGTCATTCCAACAACCACAACAGAGTGTTTTTCAGAATCAAAACTTACATGCACTCAATAATCCGAACCCTACCTATGTTCAATCTCAGCCTCAATCACTCCATCCTGACTATTTTGGTGCTCAAAGTCAGCAAAATGATGAGGAGTATGATGATCGTGGTGGACGCGGTGGTGACCGCGGTGGTCGAGGTGGTGACCGTGGTGGCCGGAACGGTGGTCGGAGTGGTCGTTCAGGTGGCCGGAAGGTTCAGTGTCAAATTTGCCAAAAGACTGGGCATGATGCATCCGTTTGCTGGCATCGCAATGCAAACTTGGGTCAAGGTAATTGGACTGGGCCAAGTCAGACTTCAAATAAGGGCCAAGGCAGCTGGACTGGGCCTAATCATGGTTTGAATCAGGGTCAAGCCAACTGGACTAGGCCTCACATGTTCTCAGGCCCAACTCATAGTCAGTGGAATGTTCCAATCATGTGGCCATCCAACTGGACTGGGCCTTTTGCTTCTAATCCTCTTGCTGGTCCAAACTGGAATGGGCCCAACACAACTTGGAGTGGGCCCAGCAGTCCCTGGTCTGGTTCACCGAATTCTTGGAATGGATCTAGCACTTTTATTGGCTCCTCACGTCCATTGTCCCTGCCTGGCTCCTCTCACAGCACTATCTCTAGTGCAAATCAATCCACTCCACGGAGTTTCACTCAACCACAGGCTTACATCACTGGTTTAGATTCCACTGCTCCTCCTTTGCGTGAACAGGTCTGGTTCCCTGACTCTGGAGCTAGCCATCATGTGACTCACACTCCATCCAACCTTCTGGATAGCATCTCCTTACCGGGTTCAGACCAAGTTCTTCTAGGAAATGGACAAGGTTTGCCCATACTCTCAGTTGGCAAAGCACACCTCACCTCACCATATGTACCACACACTACACTCAAACTGGATAACCTGCTATTGGTTCCAGGCATATCACTAAGAATTTGATTAGTGTTAGCCAGTTTGCCAAGGACAATGCAGTCTACTTTGAATTTCATCCCACCTTTTGTGTTGTTAAATCACAGGGAACCTCTGAAGTTCTTTTGCGGGGTGAACTTGGTGAAGATGGACTCTATAGGTTTGGTGATACACTACCTAGTAATAAAGTGCTTGGTGCAACTACTTCTCAGCTTGCTGGTCAGCCTAGTATTAATTCAGTTCATTGTAGTCCAAACTCCTCTACAACACACACACATTCAAATACACCTGTAGGACCTACTGCCTACACTATGTGGCACTACAGACTAGGGCATCCTCATCATGAGGCGCTCAAAGCAATACTGTCATTGTGTAAAGTTCCAATTCCAAATAAATCAAATATGGATTTTTGTACTGCTTGTTGTTTTGGGAAAGTACATCGCTTGCCTTCACACACTTCTGTCACTTTATATGATTTTCCCTTTCAATTGTTGTACTGTGATTTGTGGGGACCAGCTCCTATGGTCTCGTCTTGTGACTACAAGTACATGCTGACATGTGTGGATGCGTGCACCAAATTTACTTGGACCTTTCCCTTGAAGTTGAAGTCTGATACTTATGCAACTTTTAGGCACTTTAAAACTATGGTTGAGTTGCAGTTTGGAACAAAAATCAAATCTGTGCAAACAGATGGTGGAGGAGAATTTCGTGCTCTAGCCACCTACTTCAATGAGTGTGGGATTATTCATAGGCTAGCCTGTCCTCATACACATCATCAAAATGGGTCCGTGGAAAGAAAACACAGGCATGTGGTAGAAACTGGGCTGACACTTTTGGCACAAGCTGGTCTCCCATTTAATTTTTGGGACGATGCTTTTCTTACTGCCACTTATTTAATAAATAGAATGCCCACTGCAGTGTTGAAAATGCAGTCACCCTACTATGTCCTTTACAAACAGCACCCGGATTATAGATTCTTGAAAGTGTTTGGTTGTGCCTGTTATCCGCATGTTAGGCCCTATAATTCACATAAATTCGACTTTCATACCAAGGAGTGTGTCTTCCTTGGGTATTCAAATACTCACAAAGGCTACAAGTGCTTGGCTGCAGATGGGAGAATTTACATCTCCAAAGATGTACTCTTTAATGAGTACAAGTTTCCCTACATGGAGCTATTTCCTAAGACTGAAGTGTCTGCCTTTCATCCACCCCAAAGTGCTCCTGTAATTCCTCTTTGCTTCATTCCTACTCCACCTGCCTCATCAGCAAGCACTGCTCAGTCACAACATAAGTCAGCCTCCCCTACATCTGTCTCTAATAATTCTGGTGCAAACATGACTGGTTCTGCATCCCCTGCACACATGGCTGGACACAGTTCTGGTGCTCATTCTATATCTACTGCTGCTGCAACTGATTTCTCTGCAAAACAAAATTCTGCACACACTGCACACACTGCTGACCACAATTTTTCTGAAAATTCTGCACCACCTGCAGAAGATTCGCACAATTCTGCACACACGACTGGTACTGCCTCTACTGCATCTGCACCTCCAAACTCTATGGCTAGCACCTCTGAATCAGATTCAGATCTCTCAAATCCTTTGGTCTTCATACATCCTGACAATATTCATCCCATGAGGACCAGAGGCAAGGATGGGATTGTAAAGCCACGTCTGCAACCCACTCTTTTACTCACTGAAGCTGAACCAACTAGCTATAAGACTGCATTAGCTGACCCGAAATGGTTGGAGGCCATGACTGATGAGTTTCAGGCCTTGATTAGGAACAACACTTGGTCCCTAGTACCTCTCCCACCCCAAAGGAAGGCCATTGGCTGCAAGTGGGTGTTTAGGATCAAACAAAATCCTGACGGGTCCATTCAAAAATATAAAGCAAGACTTGTGGCAAAAGGGTTTCATCAAGTCCATGGGTTCGATTTCAAAGAAACTTTCTCACCTGTGGTAAAACCGGTCACAGTGAGAACAGTTTTCACTCTTGCCATATCAAGAGGTTGGCATATAAAACAATTGGATGTGAATAACGCGTTCCTAAATGGGATCTTAGAAGAGGAGGTCTACATGCAGCAACCTCCTGAGTTTGAATCGTCAGATAAAAAGCTAGTGTGCAGGCTTCAAAAAGCCATTTATGGGTTGAAACAAGCCCCAAGAGCCTGGTTCGAGAGGCTGGCTTCTACACTTGTTCAGTTTGGGTTTCATACTAGTAAATGTGACCCTTCCTTATTCACATACACAAGTGGAGGGCATCATGTGATAATGCTCATTTATGTGGATGACATCATAGTGACAGGGGATCATTTACCTTTGATACAAAGCCTCACTACCAAACTCAATGATCAATTTGCCCTTAAGCAGTTGGGAGATCTAGAGTATTTTTTGGGTATTGAAGTAAAGAGGCTGCAAGATGGGTCTCTCTTCCTATCTCAAACCAAGTATGTTAGAGACCTCCTAGCCAAAGCCAACATGCTTGATGCGAAGCCTCTCAATACACCTATGGTTTCTAGTGCTAAGCTAAGCAAACATGGGACTGATTTATTGGAAGATCCATCCTTTTATAGATCAATTGTGGGTGCTCTTCAGTATGCCACAATCACTAGACCGGAAATCTGTTTCTCGGTCAACAAGGCCTGTCAGTTTCTTTCCCAGCCTTTGGACAGCCATTGGAAATCAGTAAAAAGAATACTGCGATATCTCAGTGGCACACTGCAGCATGGGCTGCTTCTCCAGCCCTCTTCCCCGCACACACCTATCACTCTTACTGCTTTTTCAGATGCAGATTGGGGTTCTGACCCCGATGACCGCAAGTCAACTTCTGGGTCCTGCATCTACTTAGGCCCAAATTTAATATCTTGGTGGTCCAAAAAGCAGACCCTTGTGGCTAGATCCAGTACCGAGGAAGAGTACAGGAGTCTAGCTAATACAGCAGCTGAGGTTTTGTGGATTCAATCCCTGCTCACAGAGCTGAAAGTTCCTTTTCAGACCCCTGTCCTCTACTGTGACAATCTGAGTACGGTTGCCTTGTCTCACAACCCAGTTCTCCATGCGAAGACAAAGCACATGGAGCTAGACATATTTTTTCTCAGAGAAAAAGTGCTGAACAAGAGTTTAATTGTTAATCACTTGCCTGCCCAAGATCAAGTGGCTGATCTCCTAACTAAACCTTTGTCCAGTCTTAGATTTCTGGCACTCAGAGACAAGCTCAGAGTTGTGGACAAGACAGTCATCACTCAGATTCGGGCAGAGCAACCCAGTTCAATTTGAAGGGGAAGTAATAGAGTATATAGAATACCACTGTTATTCGGGCAGAGCAACCTGCAGAACAACCCAGTTCAATTTGAAGGGGAAGTAATAGAGTATATAGAACACTACTGTTAGTAAACAGTAAGTGGAGAGTAGGTGAACTACTACTGTAGCAGTAAGTGGAGAGTAGGTGAACTACTATAGTTAGTAGACTCGGGTAACTAAACTGAGTTAGCAGTTTAGTTACCCTCCTTGGTTTAAATACCAAAATTCAATTGTAATCATTTTAGCCTTTCATTAATACAAATCAGAGAACAGATTTCAGATTCTCTCTCTCTCTTCTCTTTCTCTCACTTTCCCTCACTTTCTCGGTTTCTACCTTTTCTATCACTTGTGTCAAGTACCCTATTTCTCAATTTGTCTCCTCTAAACATCTTTCCTTGCAGCATCAGAGTTTTATTGCAGCTGTTGATTCAGTGAGAATCCCGGCATCTGTTCAAGAGGCACTAAAGGATGAGAATTGGGTCCAAGCCATGGATGAGATGAGAGCTCTTGAACAGAATGGAACTTGGGAGATTGTTGAGAGGCCAGGAGACAAGAAACCAGTTGGCTGCAAGTGGATCTATACAGTCAAGCACAAGTCAGATGGTGCTCTTGATCGATATAAGGCAAGACTAGTGGCAAAGGGATACACACAGACCTACGGCATCGACTATGAGGAGACATTTGCTCCAGTAGCAAAGATGAACACAGTTCGTATTCTGCTCTCACTTGCTGCCCACTCTGGATAGGAGTTACAACAGTTTGATGTCAAAAATGCTTTCTTGCATGGAGACCTAGAGGAGGAGGTGTATATGGAGATTCCTCCAGGATTTGGTCCCACGAGTGGATCGAATAAGGTGTGCAAATTGAAAAAGGCTTTATATGGGCTGAAACAGTCTCCCCGAGCTTGGTTTGGGAGATTCTCCAAAGCAATGTTGTGCCTTGGTTATAAGCAAAGCCAAGGAGATCACACACTTTTCTTCAAACATTCACAGGGAGGAAAATTGACTGTACTTCTTGTTTACGTTGATGATATTATTGTTACAGGAGATGATCCGATCGAGAGACAACTGCTCAAAGAAAGATTAGCTGCAGAATTTGAGATGAAGGACCTTGGGAAACTTAAGTATTTCCTAGGGATTGAAGTGGCCTACTCCAAGAAAGGCATTTTTATTTCTCAAAGGAAGTATGTGATTGATCTTTTGAAGGAAACAGGCAAGCTTGGATGTAAACCTGCAGGTGTTCCCATCGAGCAGAATCACATAATGAGCACTGAAGAGGAGAGTGCTAAGGTCGACAAGGTCCAATATCAGAGACTAGTGGGGAAGTTGATTTACTTGGCACACACCAGACCAGATTTAGCATATGCAGTTAGTGTTGTGAGCCAGTTCATGCATGATCCGAGAGTGAGACACTTGCAAGCTGTTGATCGTGTTCTGCAGTATCTCAAAGCCACTCCAGGTAGAGGACTCTTGTTCAAAAGAGGTGGAAGCCTGACCATGGAGGCCTATACTGATGCAGATTATGCAGGTTCAATAAGTGATAGAAGGTCCACTTCGGGCTATTGCACATTCTTGTGTGGGAACCTTGTTGCTTGGAGAAGTAAGAAGCAAAATGTAGTGGCTCGATCAAGTGCTGAAGCAGAGTTTAGAGCCATGGCGCAAGGCATATGTGAGTTATTGTGGATGAAAATTGTGCTTGATGATTTGAAGATTAAGTATGAAGGTCCTATGAAGTTGTTTTGTGACAATAAATCAGCTATCAGCATTGCTCATAATCCGGTTCAGCATGACAGGACAAAACACATTGAGACAAACCGGCACTTCATCAAGGAGAAATTGGATAGTGGATTGATAACAACTGCCTACATTCCTTCTGGAGACCAGCTGGCAGATGTGTTAACAAAAGGCTTGCCAACAGAACGATTCAACCAACTTACTTGCAAGCTGGGAATGATAGATATTCATTCACCAGCTTGAGGGGGAGTGTTGTAAATACTTGTACTTATTGTAAATATTAGGAATTAGTTTTCCGGCCCATTAATCAGGCCCATTAGTTAGAGTTTGCTTATTTATAGAGATTAGTGCTTGTATCTTCAACACAATTTTTTAATATTCAGAAAACCCTTTTTTTCAAGACACAGCTAAGACATAACCAATGCAAAACTACAATTGAAACAAAACTTGTGCAAAACTACAATTGAGACAAAAACAATGTCAAGCAACAACCTGACAAAACTACAATTAAGACAAAACCAGTACCAAACCGCAACTGAGACAAAACGTGTGCAAAACTGCAACTGAGACAAAACCTGTGCAAAACCACAACTAACACATGACCAATGCCAAACCACAATTGAGACTAAACCAATCAACGAACCAAAACAAAAATGAGCACAAAAAACATTCAAACAGTAAAAGCAACAAGGCTAGGGCAACGTGACCAAGAAAAGAGCCACCATGAAAATGAACAAAATATGGCACAACTGGACCAAGAGACACCAGCGAGGAGGATGAGACCAGCATCAAAGTCTAACGACAACGGGAAGACAACGCGTGCATCTCATGAGTTTGACAATAGTTTGCTATAAACTCACGTGCGTGTTTGAAGAATGCTTCGATGACTGCACATATAGGGGAGGCCCATCGGCAGCTGCCCATTGGATCAAAGCATTGGAGTGAGGCATGCAGGAATTAAGGATGCAAGTTGAAGAGGAGATCAGAAGGAGAGCATCGCTGGAAGCCTGAGTTTCTGGCACTGAAAACTCCGTGCAAGAAATCTTGCATTGATTAGCAGAGCTACAACATGATGTTGTTGGAATCGGGAAGACCCTGATGGCGAAGACAAAAGGAGAGGCGGTGCAATTAGGGCAACATTCCGGAGGCAAAATGGTGCCGCTAGTCTTTATGAGCAACAGTAACAAAGGCGAGTGGAGGATGAACGTTGGTAGGAAGTGGAGATACCCATTTTCATGGGGATGATGCCTATGAATGGGTAAATTGTATTGGAAGGTTCTTGACTTCTTGTGAGAGGTACCAGAACAAAAATAGGATGAGTGCAATGATTGTAGCACTAGAAAGGAGGGCTCTGTCCTGGTATCAACAGTGGGAGACTTGTGTCCTGAATCCCACCTGGGTCACCTTCAAGAATGCGATCCTTGGGCACTTTCAACCCACCCTCATACAATTTTTTTTTTGAGTTGTTTCTTGGATTGAAACAAGATGGGATTGTGTGGCAGTACAAAGAAGAGTTTGAAATCTATCTGGGGTCCTTGAGGACAACGGAGAAAGAATATATCACCGAAATTTTCTTTAACACGTTGAATGATGGGGTATGAGCCGAGCTTAAGTGTTGGCTCAATTTTCACCCCTCTAGCTGAATTAATGGATTTGGCTCAATTAATTGATTGAAAAAATAGGATTTGGTGAAGAGGAGAAATTCAGGGAGGACCTCAAGTGGGGACCTCCTATAAGGGTCCTACTGGTACACATCTACACGAAGCCAGGTAAGGGAAGGAGGTATTAGAGTAATAGATAGCTTTACATTTATGTAATGTGGGCTTCACTAACTGCTGAGTCAGCAGTTAGTGACCCTGTCTATAAATACATGTTCGCTTGTAATAACTCTGTTGAGTTTTCAGATTACACAAAATGACAAAACAAAATTCTATACTTCTCTCTGGTTCTCTCTCTCTCTCTTCCTCTCTCTCTCTCTAGGTTTCTCAGTTTCTCACATGGTATCACATCCTTCTCGATCCAAATCATGTCTTCCACACGCTCTGAATCCTCTCAATCTGATCGCAATCGTTCTTCCTCTCCTGAGAGAAGATCAAATCGTTCCAATCAGTCTTCTTCTTCTGTGCGACGATCGACTCGCACGCGCCTACGATCTGGAGTGAAGATCTCTGATCGAGCTTCATCAACCTTTTCTCAGCAACTCTCTATCAAACTTGATGCGAAAAATTATCTCTCCTGGAAGCAACAGGTCGAAGGAATCATTCGTGGTCACAAATTGCAAAGGTTTGTGATAAATCCAACAATTCCTCTTCGCTATCTCTCTGAACGTGATATTGTTAATCCTGCCTTTGTGGAATGGGAACAGCAAGACTCTCTACTGTTTTCGTTCCACAAAGGCAGGATTAACAATATCTCGATCACGTTCAGAGAGATAGCGAAGATGAATTGTTGGATTTATCACAAACCTTTGATTAAGACACTTATAGTGCAGCACTTACCAGCACTTGATCAGGTTGCAGATCTACTTACCAAGCCTCTATCGGCCAACAGGTTTCTCACTCTGAAACAGCAACTCAGAGTAATTGACAAGGCAACAACAGCCACAAAGTCCCCATAGATTTGAGGGGGAAATATTAGAGTAATAGATAGCTTTACATTTATGTAATGTGGGCTTCACTAACTGCTGAGTCAGCAGTTAGTGACCCTGTCTATAAATACATGTTCGCTTGTAATAACTCTGTTTTGTCATTTTGTGTAATCTGAAAACTCAACAGAGTTATTACAAGCGAACATGTATTTATAGACAGGGTCACTAACTGCTGACTCAGCAGTTAGTGAAGCCCACATTACATAAATGTAAAGCTATCTATTACTCTAATATTTCCCCCTCAAATCTATGGGGACTTTGTGGCTGCTGTTGCCTTGTCAATTACTCTGAGTTGCTGTTTCAGAGTGAGAAACCTATTGGCCGATAGAGGCTTGGTAAGTAGATCTGCAACCTGATCAAGTGCTGGTAAGTGCTGCACTATAAGTGTCTTGCTTAAGACTTTCTCTCGCAAGAAAAATATGTCCAGCTCCATATGCTTTGTTTTAGCATGTAACACAGGGTTGTGTGATAGGGCAACTGTGCTTAGATTATCACAGTACAAGACTGGAGTTTCCAATGGAATTTTCAATTCCTGCAGTAGAGACTGGATCCATAGTACCTCAGCAGCAGTGGTTGCAAGGCTTCTATACTCAGCTTCAGTGCTGGACCTTGCAACCAATGACTGTTTCTTTGACCACCATGATACAAGATTAGGACCAAGGTAGATGCATGACCCATAAGTGGACTTTCGGTCGTCAGGATCTGACCCCCAATCAGCGTCTGAGAATCCAGTTAGTTTAAGTGGTGTATGGGGAGAGGTAGGCTGCAGCAGAAGTCCATGGTATAGGGTCCCATTTAGATACCTTAGTATTCTTTTTACTGCTTTCCAGTGACTCTCTAATGGCTGAGACAAAAATTGGCAGGCTTTGTTGATTGAAAAACAGATTTCAGGCCTAGTGATAGTGACGTACTGTAGTGCCCCAACGATTGACCTGTAGAAAGAAGGATCTTCTAGCAAGTCATTGCCATGTTTGCTCAATTTTAAGTTTGCCACCATAGGAGTGCAGATTGGTTTCGCCTCCAGCATATTGGCTTTGGTCAAAAGGTCACAAATGTATTTGGTTTGTGAAAGTAGCAGAGAACCATTCTTTAGTTTTTGAACCTCAATGCCAAGGAAGTATTCTAGATCACCC
Organism: Glycyrrhiza uralensis; assembly: GCA_030159175.1. Lineage (NCBI taxonomy): Eukaryota > Viridiplantae > Streptophyta > Magnoliopsida > Fabales > Fabaceae > Glycyrrhiza > Glycyrrhiza uralensis. The sequence goes on from BRZY01000005.1 coordinate 56,190,489, forward strand.
AATTGCTTGAGTGCAAAGTTGTCATTAAGTTTTGAGGTGAGGTCTTGAATCAGTGGCAAATGGTCTCCAGTGATTATTATGTCATCTACATAGATGAGCATAATGACATGGTGTCCTCCACTAGCAAATGTAAATAGAGACGGATCACATTTGCTGTCCACAAAACCCAGCTGTAGCAAGGTGGAGGTTAGTCTTTCAAACCAGGCTCTAGGAGCTTGTTTTAAGCCATAAATGGCTTTGTGCAACTTGCATACCAGTCCTTTGTCGGAGGATTCAAAGCCCGGAGGCTGTTGCATATACACTTCCTCTTCTAAAATACCATTCAAAAAGGCATTATTGACATCCAATTGCTTTATGTGCCATCCTCTTGAAATAGCCAACGAAAGAACTGTTCTAACCGTAACTGGTTTGACGACCGGAGAGAAGGTTTCTTGAAAATCAAATCCATGGATTTGATGAAACCCTTTGGCCACAAGTCTGGCCTTATATTTTTGCACTGTTCCATCCGGATTCTGTTTGATCCGGAACACCCACTTACAGCCTATCGCCTTTCTTTGAGCTGGAAGATGAACTAAAGACCATGTGCCATTTCTTAGCAATGCCTGATACTCCTCAGTCATGGCTTGCAGCCACTTGGGATCATTAAGAGCTGTTCTATGGCTACTGGGCTCAGTTTCTGTCAAGAGTACAGTAGGATTGAGCCTTGGCTTGACTATACCATCTTTGGCACGAGTTCTCATGGGATGGATATTTTCTGGGTGAATAAAAATCAATGGGGAGGAGAGATCAGACTCTGCAGGTTGTTCTTCAGCATGTATTTGTGAATTCTCATGATTCTGAGCATGACCATTAGGTGAAAGAGAAGAAGAACTCAAGGAACCCAATTCTTGCACACCAGAGACACTGTTATTCGGCGCAGTAAGTGAAACTGAATGTGACCCAGAGGCTGACTGTGACGTGGCAGTAGCTGCAGACTGATTAAGAGAAGCTGATCCTGTTACGGGGTGAGTAGCAGAAGCTGCAGAATGAGACGAGGAATTTTCTGCTGTCACCGAAGGAGTTGGTTGTGAATTTGGAGACAGCTCAAAAGGGAAGGGAGATGGCAGCATATGAGAAGCAGTCTCGGATGATGCAGCCTTCTGAGAAAACAGCTCCATATATGGAAATTTATACTCATTAAAGATTACATCTTTAGAAATGAAGATCCTCCCATCCGGAGCAAGGCATTTGTAGCCTTTGTGAGAGCTTGAATACCCAAGAAAAACACATTCTTTTGTATGGAAGTCTAGTTTGTGGGTGTTATAGGGGCGGATGTGAGGATAACATGCACATCCAAAGACTTTCAAGAACCTGTAATCAGGTTGTTGTTTGTAGAGGACTGAAAATGGGGACTGCATTTTTAACACTGCAGTTGGCATGCGGTTAATAAGGTAAGTTGCTGTGAGAAAGGCATGATCCCAGAACTTGAAGGGAAGCCCAGCTTGTGCCAGTAGTGTCAGCCCAGTTTCTACTACATGGCGGTGCTTTCTCTCAACAGACCCATTCTGATGATGGGTATGTGGACAGGCCAACCTGTGGTTGATGCCACATTCAGCGAAGTATGGAGCAAGAACTTTGAATTCCCCTCCACCATCAGTGTGTACTGATTTTATTTTTGTAGCCAACTGTACTTCAGCCAAGTTTTTGAACTGCTTGAAGACAGCTGCAGTATCAGACTTTAACTTTAAAGGAAAAGTCCAGGTATACTTAGTATATCCATCCACGCAAGTGAGCAGATATTTGTAATCACAAGACGAAACCATGGGTGCAGGACCCCATAAATCACAGAAAATTATCTCAAGGGGAGATTGATAAATTGTGACTGAGGAATGAGAAGGCAAACGATGCACTTTGCCCATGCAGCAAGCAGTACAAAATTCAATACTTGTTTTATTTGGTAACGGGACTCTACATAGTGACAATACTGCTTTGAGGGACTCATAATGAGGGTGTCCCAATCTATAGTGCCACAAAGTGTAAGCTGTAGGTCCTAGTGTAGGTGTGGGATGTGTGTTAACAGGTGCAAATTGTGCAGATAGTGTTGAATCTGAGTTACAAACAGTAGAGTAAACAGCAGGTGTAATGGCAGAATCATCAGCTGAATTAGTAGTTGAAAAGATATTACCGAAACTGTATAATCCGTCTTGGCCAAGGACCCCTCTCATCAGCACTTCAGAGGTGGCCTGTGATTTTACAGCACAGTGGGTGGGGTGAAATTCAAAATACACTTTATTATCCCTTGCAAACTGACTCACACTGATTAGATTTTTTTGTGATTGCAGGAACTAGCAGTAAATTCTTTAAGTGAAGTGAAGTGAGTGGTGAGTAGGGTGAAGTGATTTGTGCTGATCCAATGGATGTAATTGGCAAACCTTGGCCATTTCCCATGATCACTTGATCCGATCCTGACAGGGATATACTGTCCAAGAAGTTGGTAGGAGTGTTAGTGACATGGTGAGTGGCTCCAGAATCTGGGAACCAGTTCTGCGAATTAGCTGGAGTTTGTGATCCGGTGAGATAGGCTTGTGGTGATGGTTTTGGCACTTCTGAAACACGATTGCCACTCACTGTAGAGGAGGAACTGCATGCTGGACTAGGTAGAGCATAAGGTCGCTGTGAGAAGCATCCCAAGAAGAGTGAGGTCCACTCCAATTTGCTGGATACCAAGTGTTAACAGAGCCTTGGTGAGGTTGATGAGAGGGAGGAGCCCAATTAATAGCATTAGAGGCCCATGGAGGCACTGGCCACGGATTGGGCCCAAACCAGCTCGGTCCATACCAATTAGGAATAGGCGGAGCACCCTGAGTTGGGCCAAACCACTGTGGTGGCACTGTAGATGGCATTGTAGATGGTCCACTGGGTTGAGAAGGCCCAGCGGGCCCAGTCCAATTACTCTGGCCCAAATTGGCGTTCCTATGATAGCACACTGACGCGTCATGGCCGTATTTGGAACATATTTGACACTGAATGCGACCACGGCCACCAGAACGGCCACCGCCACTACCATCACGGCCACCGGCGCCGCCATCACGGCCTCCACGGCCACCGCGACCACCATGACTACCACGGCCACCACCAGAATCGTCTCCAGCTTGACTATTTCCCGCAAAATCCGCAGGAGATTGTTCAATCTGAGTATTAGATTGAAGAGAAAGAGGAGGATTAGGTCCTTGAGGTTGTGATTGTGGAAAATTGGGATTAACCTGCTGCATCTGAAGCATCGAGGGATTCGAATGCATTTGCGCAACATTAATTGAAAGCGGTTCAGCAAGAACATGTTTCTTTTGCTTTTCCAGTTTCGCTTCATGAACAAGAAGCATGGATTCGACATCCATGCTATCACAAAGTTCAGTCCGATACTGGATAATTGCAGACAAAGCTTCGTACTCCTCTGGAAGACCTTCAACAATGGCGTCCAGATGATCGCGATGAGTAACAGGATCACCGATCGATTGGAGTACATCAACAATAGTCTGAATGCGAGTAAGATACTCCGAGATAGAGCGATTCCCCTTCGAAATCGATTTAAGCTCAAAGCAAAGTTGTCTGGAACGTGCTTGAGTCTGCGCTTGAAAATACTTGTGAATTTCATCCCACACTTGATGCGAATGAGCACAGCGAACAACACATGGAAGAAGCGACTCAGAAATGGTGGATAACAGCCAAACAGAATTCTATACTTCTCTCTGGTTCTCTCTCTCTCTCTCTCTCTTCCTCTCTCTCTCTCTAGGTTTCTCAGTTTCTCACAGGAGGAGCAAGAACAGGGAAGAAAGGATGGGAAAGTCATGTAATTTTGGCAGGGATAGGTACTGGTTCCAATACAGTAGAAGGAGAGGAAGTGAAGGGGGTGTTGGAAAGTATCTCCTATTTAGGGAGAATATCATCTATTTAAGAGTTGTATACGTATTCAGATTTTATTTGCATAGCTGTTCTATTACCAGATTTATTAGTGATTGTAAACCTTATATATGTGTGTGTGTGTGTATAATTGATATTTGTGAGGTTATTCCTAAGCAATTTAGAAAACAATTTGCCCATCTCAATTTATACAGACACAAAACTGGACGAACTTACATGGATCGTGTACAAACTGCTTCTGTCCATTGTCATTCCATGAGGAAACAGCCATAATGGACCTAGAATAGATAGTGCTAAATTATAGACACAGATCTTGAGGTATTTCAAAACTTGTATAGTGAATTGGAAGAAAAAAAATTCAGCATCCCTCTTCTTGAAAACATACTTATCCTTGTCAAGGAGAGTCGCTGTAGCTTCAAAATAATCAAAGAAATCAGGTGCTATTTCCATGTCATCTGTGATTGGATAAAGATGTTCTATCAGATTCCATATGTTTCCAGCAATTATAGAAGGGGGGAAATGCATAATGTTGAAAAGAAAATGGCCCATTTCACCTTCAAGAATGATTACTCGGCTGAAGTTATGCTTGTAGAACAGTTGATCTAGAGCCCACTTGTAATGACCTGATAAAGGTATCAATTGACCCCTCTCGTGGAATATTCTTCTCAAATAGAGAACTCAAAACACATTGGAAAAGCATGAAGAAAACTCTTACGTGCAATCTTGTAGTAAGCAATTAACTCTCCTGGCCTTTCAGTTTGAACTGATTCAAAATCCAAGTGCTGCACCAACTATTATCAGTACAAAGAGCCTAGTTTCTTATTGTCAAACTATTATGTCCCTCAGTAACCACAGATCACAAACTATTGAGATCAAAACAATGTTGTTGAGACCAAAATGTTGGTTTTATATCTCCGATCACTATGCCACTGAATTTGAATCACTCATCTTTATGTAAGAGTAAAGAACCCCTTAATCCAAGTACTGTTAAATGAGTAATTCCAAATTCAAGATCTTTGGTGCTTCATTTTCTAAGCAATCAAAACATATTCAGTGGATTACTCTTTCAAAGATATCAAAAAATTAGTTCACTAAAGAAGAGGCTTTAAGTATTGGTTGGTTGAAGTAGTTTTTAAGACCAAAATGTACAACAACGGCTACCAAAACCATTTTCCATTAAATGGGATTTCACTACATGCATCAAATGACATTTTAATGTTCTATCATAATTTCATAAATAATGTCTCCACTAAATTATGTTTTTCAATTTTCCAAAACAGACCGAAGAAACAAAGTGTTCTGAGAAATTGTGTACCTTGGTTTGCACACTATTTTATTTATATTATCATTACAATCAAGGAATGAGATAATCAGTAATCACTAGCTAATTTAAAGCAATCATCATAATTACAGCTGACTATAATTTTACAAATGTTCCAAATAAGCACAAAAGACAAGTAACGACCTCTGGAAGTAAGTGAATACAAATAATCTGAGCTGATTCTCAAAGTACAGCTTATTTATGTAAATGTACATACCTGCATATAAGATAACTGATCATAGCTCAAAGCCTTATTTTTAACATCTGGATTTGATCCATCCTGAATAATATAAAAGACCACAATCAGCTGTTTATGTTGGATTTGTATTTGCAAAATAATGGCAATGTCTCAATCATTTCAGGGAGACACCAGAAACTCCTATAAAGTGAAAACTAGAAGCCAGGCCATGAAAATACCTGAGATACAAATAAAGGATATCTTGAAGAAATGGACCTTTGGTATCTGGAAAAATACATAGATCATGATGGATCTCGACAAATAAATAGTTGTATAATGATCAAGTACAAAATATGAGTAAACAAAAATACAAAATATGTTGTAATGATACATACTTCAGTATAGAATTGATAGTCCTCTCCAGGTAATCAGCACGATTACATGCCATGATCACAACAGCTGCCACTGGAACCTAAAAAGTTCAGCATGGAGAATCACACATAAAACTCTAGAAGAGAAATAGAAGATTCAGCAGACTGCCAACTTTCAGCTCAACCTGCACTTTATCTATCAGCCTCCGTAGGTCTTTTCCTGAAATGTTTATTTATGGAATGGTAAATTCCCGGATATCCAATAGACCAAAATTTCTTTTAAGATTGTTCATAACATACTTTTGACATGACGAACCACTAAATATGTTTGTATTTACATGAAACTAACAATACAAAGTGCATATTATGTAAGATGCATGGCTCAAAAATAAATAAATAAATAACCAACAAATTTTCATGATGTTACCAAATATGGATTATGGAACAGTGTTATTAACAAGGGATGGTGGTTCATGGCGGCAAACCAAAAATTCGCCATAAAATTATTGTGGGATGGCATTATAGTCTATGGGAGCAGCATGGGAGCTACAAAAAAATATATATGTATACAAAAAAATATACCAAAAAAACTGCAGAATTTGAATATAATAAAAAATAAAAACTAACAACATATATTGTCAAGCACAATAAACTAAGAATATCATAAACTGCAGAATAAATATGGAAGAGAATATAAAAACCAATAAAATGCTCGAATAATACAAAATATAGAAGAAAAAACCAGAATTGTGTAGGATGCATAAAAAAACCAGAATAACAGAATAGAATAGGTAAATAACAGAGAACAAAGCGAACAAGGAGAAGTTGTCAGAAAAGAGAACAATAAAAAGAAAGAAAATGTTTGTTCAGCGGAAAAGGAACTTGACCAGAAAATGAAGGTCGCTGGAGATGAGAGGTCACTAGCTGAAGAGTTCAATGGAGTGAGTACGGGGCTCGATAGTTTGACGGCCAAGAGGTCTGACTTTTATTAGGGTTTACTTTCCTGACTCGTGAGTTTCAAAATGAGCCAGGTCATGGCACCCATCTCTCTCTCTTCATGGCTTCCCCTCTTCCATTTCCACTGCCAGTGCCATGGGCTAGAGCTGTCAAAAAGGATTGTCGTCCGTGAGCCAACCCGGCTCGCAAGTTAAACGGGTTGCTAAATAGCCGGCTCATTAGACCCCGGGTCGATATGGCTCGGCCCACTTAACCTCGCGAGTTGAAGCGAGTCAACCCGTGGTGAGGCGGGCCCAACCCGCAAGCCACATTAAAAAATAAAAAAATAAAGCGATTTTGCATAAAAAATTTAATGATTAATAATTTTGCTGGTACCAATATTAATAATATTGGTATTCTGTTTGGTCTATAATTTGTGGTTCTATTAATCTATTTGATTATAGTTGGTGGATGATGGTGGTCTTAAAAGTATCAACTGAGTTTCATTTTGTGTTAGTCCATTGTTTTCGAAAAAAATAGGGAAAATGAGATTTCATTGCATATAAATTTTTTTTCTGTTTTTCTGTAATTTTTTTCTATTTTCTAGCATTTTAAATATTTTTTTTAGATTTTTTAGAATTTATTATTTTTTTGTATTTAGTGAGCCAACCTGTGAGCAAACCCATTAGCCAACCCGTGAGCCAACCCGCATAACTCACCAGCCCATGGTGGGTTGAGCCGGGTTGTGTATTTCCTGGCTCACCAAAAAAAGAGTCAGCCCAGCTCAACTCGTTTCCCCACCCCCCCAATCCGTGGCGAGCCCACCCGGGCTGGCTCGTTTTGACAACTCCGCGCATGGGTACTGTGGGGAATGGCGGTCATGTGACCTGCTACATGAAACTCTCCATGCCATAGCATATATATGGCGTCTTGTCAAAAATCCATTGTGCCATACCGCCATGGCTGCTATTTGATAACAATGCTATAAAATTAGACTCACACCTCTACATTATGCTAAATTACATGCTAAGTCCTTCAACCTTAAATCGGTTGCTATTTGCTAATCCATAAGTTAAATTGTTTATTCCATCCATGTCCCCAGACACACAAAAAAAGAATTAAAGCTTTTCTGGAAAGCTATAATTCCTTTTTTTTCCCCCATTTCTATCGGGAAGTATTGAAAAATGATGCTGATCAGCCACCAATAAGCTTCCTCCACATCAAACATTGGGATCATCTTCAAGAACCAATACCCACTGTGGAAACCTGGTATTTTATTAAAAAGAAAAGGTGATAAACCCAATATAAAAAGGTAGAACACTGCAGAACTTCAAGGGTCTACAAACCTTTTTGTCCAAAGGCCCAACTCTCTCTCAAATGACAAGCTGCTCACTCTCATCCACTCCCGTTATTTATCTACATCATTGCTTACATTTCTAACTATTCCAACTAACCAACTAATTGGGTAACAAATTCATCGGGGGTTAGGGTACTAACACAATCATGTTGAACGGACGTCAACCATCTTTCTAGTTTGTATGGATTTTCACATATTCAAATCATTGCAAGTCCATGTTCAATCATTAAACAAAATCTTTTCATACTGCACAGAATGTACTGCATGCCTAAGACACATGCTATCTATCATCAGACAAAAATACTTTATATTGTTAAACATAAAAAATGAAGCGAAAAACTCTGAGAAATGTTTAAGGATTCAATTCAAATTGGCAGTAAGAAATGCTTAAGGTTTCAATTCAAATTGGCAGTATAAGGTATGGGCATGCATAACTTGCTTTCTTTATTTATGCAAATGGTACTATTTAGGGGAAACAACCTAATGATTTACATCAATGAAATATGAAAGACATGACAAACAAGAATTAGAATTCAGAACTTTCCATTTGTTATTGACCCAACTTTTTTTGAAAGTAGGAACATTATAGAGATTTAAATGTTATGCTTTAGAGGTGCAATTCTAACATCGTGATAGAACAATAAAATGTTGCAAAATACAGCACTTTGATAGCATTTTTATTACTGTTAATCTTTCTAAAGGAAAACTGATAGAATGCCGAATCATGGGCCTGGGCCCAATATTGGTAATGAATATGAAGAGGAGGAGAATTAGTTAGTTAGGATGCTAAGGGCATGTTTGTTAGGGAGAAGGGAAGGCACGTATTATATAAAGGAAGGAGGGAATAATAGGGGAGTCAGTTATGGGTATTGTTTTGTTGTTAGAGAGAGAATATACTCTTTTCTCTTGGGAGTTGATGCTCTGGACTGGTGTGGGAGCTTAGGCTCTGTTTTCTTGCTTTCTAATATAGAATTTCTTCTTCATTCGTTCCTTGGGTTCTATCAATTTGTCCAACCTTTAGGATTATTGAGGGAGTACCAGTGTTGCCGGAACTGTCCATGCCACCGAAGATGGTTGAGAGGGCAGAAGCATTGGAAGCTAGGGTCGCAGCATTGGAAGCTAGGGTCGCGGCATTGGAGGGTTCAGTCAAGTAGTCATTGGTTGAGTTTCTCCAATCCTTGTTGTTGGAGATGGCCAAGCTTCTGGACCGACGCTCTTCTGATGAGGGGCACAGTGCGGTGGAGGGGCACAGTTTTCCAACGGAGACGCCTTGGCCGAGCATCGCTTAACGGCTAAGAAGGTGGAGTTACCAATGTTCAACGGCATTGATCCCGTGGGATGGATTACGAGAGTGGAGACCTACTTTGAGGTTCAGGGCACGTCGGAGGAGTTCAAAATTAAGCTGGTACGTCTCAGTATGGAGGGTGCTACTATTCACTGGTTCAACTTATTGCGAGACACTGAAGACCATTTGTCATGGTCGAAACTGAAACGTGGGTTGATTGCTCGCTATGGCAGACAACACTACGACAATCCATTTGAAGCACTCTGATTTTCAGGAGCAAGGGAGCGTCGATGACTACATCGTTTCGAATTCCTTTCGGGTTACTCGTTTACTAATAGAGAATAGAATAATTTCTAGCTTTCTAGTATTCAAGGTGTAAGGACTAACTGCTGAGTCAGCAGTTAGTCACTTAAGACTAGGCTAGTTTAAATAGTTGCAACCATCTTGTAACTAACTCAAGTTCAGTTTTAACAATCAGATTCAAAGAATCATCTTAGCTTTCTCTCTCTCTCTCTCTCTCTCTCTCTCTCTCACTTTATCGATTTCTAATATGGTATCAGAGCTTCTGATCCATTTTCATGGCTTCTGCACACACTCCATCTCCTCCTTCATCACCTGAACGTGAATCACCTCGCAACTCTATTCATGTCGATAGTCCAGAATGAGTTCATCAACAATCTGAGACAAATCGCGATCGGAGCACCTTCAAAATTCGCGAACGTGCTTCAGCTACGTTTGCTCAGCAAATCACTATCAAATTGGACTCCAAAAACTTTCTGTCATGGAAACAGCAAGTTGAGGGAGTAATCAGAGGTCACAAACTGCAAAGGTTCCTTCTCAATCCCACGATTCCACCAAGGTATCTCACTACACGCGATCGAGACTTGGATTTGGTGAATCCTGCATACTACGATTGGGAACAACAAGATTCTCTGTTGTTCACTTGGCTTCTCTCTACTCTGTGTGATTCGATTTTGCCTAGGGTAGTTCGATGTGTTCATTCTCATCAAGTATGGGACGAAATCCATAGCTTTTTCCAGGCGCAGATGAACGCAAGGTCTCGTGGTCTGAGTTGAAATCTATCACCAAAGGCAATCAAACCATTGCTGAATACCTAGCTCGCATTCAAGTCATCGCTGACATTCTTATGTCCATCAGTGATTCTGTCTCACACTGTGACCTAATTGAAGCAATTGTTGAGGGCCTTCCTGAAGACTACAGTGCCCTAGGTGCGATTATTCAGTACCGCACAGATCCTTGCGATCTTCTCGATGCCAAATCGATGTTGTTGTCACATGAAGCTAAGCTTGAAAAGCAGAAACAACTAGGTCTACTTGAACCTATCTCAATCAATCTAGCTCAATCGGTGCCTCAATCGATGCCTCCAACCGTGCCTCAGCCTCCTCCGCAAGTGGCGAATCAGGTTCAGGTCTCGTCGCCGCAGCAGAGTGAGGATGACAACGGTGATTATCAGGCCTACAACACTTGCGGTGGCTCCAATGGTGGTCGCAGCGGTCGCTCTGGCAGTCGCAACCGTGTGCAGTGCCAGATCTGCAGTAAGCACGACCATGACGCCAGCACTTGCTGGCACCACTACAGTGGGTCTGGTGGTGGTGCATCACAATCTAATGGTGCTCCAGCAGCACCGAATCAAAATCAGGGAGGTGCAGGTGCACAGTCGTGGACTCAAGCACCAGCGAATCCTGGTCCCAACAATTGGTTTGGACCTGCAACTTCTAACTATGGGCCTGGTTCGTGGTTTGGGCCTGGTCAATGGTCTGGTCATCAATCTCAGTGGACTGGACCACAACAGTGGGCTGCTGTCTCTAATGGGCCTTCTCAATGGTTTGGCCCACATTGGATGGGACCTCCTCCCCATATTCCTAATTGGAATCCTCCACCTAGTCTTGCTTGGGATACACTATCTCATTCTTCTACACCCTCGGGCTCAATGATTCGACCTTATACTATGGCCAGCCCATCTCAGAGCACTAATAGCACCCTGTCCAACTCACATCACTCCAGACCCCAGGCTTATCTTACAGGGTCAGATTAGATCAGAGTTCAACCAAGGGGTGACCAAGCTTGGTACCCTGATTCAGGAGCAACAAATCATGTCACAATCCAAGCAACCTACTGGATAGTATCTCCCTCCCTGGATCAGATCAAGTTGTTCTTGGCAATGGACAAGATCTTCCTATCTTCTCTATTGGCAATACACACTTCACTGCAACTCACTCCCCACACACTACACTTACACTAAATAATCTTCTGCTTGTACCTGACATCACAAAGAACTTGATGAGTGAGTCAATTTGCACGTGATAATGCAGTATTCTTTGAGTTTCATCCGGATTTCTATGTTGTCAAATCTCAGGCCACGTCTGAAATTCTGCTGAAGGGAACGCTTGGGCATGATGGTCTATACAGCTTTTGCAATTTAACTCGGTTTCAATCATCACCTACTGGTTCTGCTCTCTCTACTTCTTTACCAACTATTACTTCAGCAACTATATACCATGCACCTTCTTCACCTGTAACTGCACACATCCACTCCACATCCACCTCTCACTTAGGACCGACTAGATACACTATGTGGCACTATAGATTGGGCCATCCTCATCATGAGGCGTTAAAGACAGCTCTATCACAGTGTAATATTTCAGTACCGAATAAAACAGTGAATGATTTTTGTTCTGCCTGCTGTCTTGATAAAGTTCACAGACTTCCCTCTCATGCCTCTACTACTGTCTATAGCATGCCTTTTGAACTACTATTTTGTGATCTACCAGCCCCTATGGTATCTACATGTGATTATAAATATATGTTGACTATTGTGGATGCCTTCACCAAGTTCACTTGGATTTTTCTGCTAAAGCTGAAGTCTGAAACCTATGGAGTGTTTAGACAATTTAAGAACTTAGTAGAAGTTCAATACAACACAAAGATTAGATCTGTCCAAACTAATGGAGGGGGCGAGTTCAGTCCCCTATCTACCTATTTTGCTGAATGTGGAATAAGTCATAGAGTGACCTGTCCACACACGCATCATCAAAATGGAACAGTAGAAAGGAAGCACAGGCATGTTGTGGAAACAGGCCTGTCCCTTCTGGCTTATGCGGGTCTTCCCTTTCAGTTCTGGGATCACGCGTTTCTTACTGCAACCTACCTCATAAATAGGTTGCCAACTGTAGTATTGAAGATGCAGTCCCCTTACTTTGCTTTGCACAAGCAAGCTCCTGATTATAATTTTCTTAAGGTGTTTTGGTGTGCCTGCTACCCTCACCTCCACCCTCACAACACACAGAAATTTGCTTTTCGTTCCAAGGAATGTGTTTTCTTGGGGTATTCCAGCTCTCACAAGGGCTATAAGTGTCTTGCTGCGGATGGCAGAATATTTGTCAGCAAGGATGTTTTGTTCAATGAGTATAGGTTCCCGTATAATACACTCTTTCCAAAGGAGCAAGCTTCCTCTTCATCTGCTCCTTCACTATCCTCAGGACCAGCCTTCATCCCCATAATTCTGATCCTGCACTTCCAAGGCAAGCCTCAACTTCATCTCAACATCATGATTTGGAGAGTGAAAATTCAGCTGATGAATGTGGTCCAGAGAGCGCAGCACAAGTCTCTCACTCGATACCAGATCCAGAAACTGCAGGATCAGCCTCGGTTTCAGTTCCCTATTCTGTTCAGGATGCAGGATCAGCCTCGGTTCCAGTTTCCCATTCTGTTCAGGATGCAGGATCAGCTTCGGTTTCAGCTCCTAATCCTATTCCTAACTCTCCAGAAGCTGTTTCAGGGTCTGATTCTGACTCTGAAACCAGTTCAGGTTCTGCAACCTCTGAACCCTTGATCTTTATTCATCCGGACAACATTCACCCGATGCAAACTCGTGCAAAAGATGACATTGTAATGCCCAGGCTACAGCCTACACTGCTCCTCACTGAAGTTGAACCCTCTAGTCATAAAATTGCTCTAGCTGACCCAAAATGGCACAAGGCCATGGATGAGGAGTATCAAGCTCTACTCCGAAATCAGACCTGGTCCTTGGTGTCTCTTCCCACCCAACGGCAAGCCATTGGCTGCAAATGGGTATTTCGGATTAAACAAAATCCAGATGGCTCAGTACACAAGTACAAGGCCAGACTTGTGGCCAAGGGATTTCATCAGAAACAGGGTTTTGATTTTAAGGAGACTTTCTCTCCAGTTGTAAAGCCTGTCACGGTTAGAACTGTTCTTACCTTGGCTATCTCCAAGCACTGGCACATCAAGCAATTGGATGTGAACAACGCCTTTTTAAATGGAATTCTAGAAGAAGAAGTGTATATGCAACAACCACCTGGATTTGAACCTTCAGATAAGTCACTGGTCTGCAAGTTACATAAAGCCATTTATGGCTTGAAACAGGCTCCAAGAGCCTGGTTTGAAAGGCTGCCCTCTACCTTGGTCAAGCTTGGGTTTCAAACTAGTAAGTGTGACCCCTCTCTGTTCACTCTTAATTCTGGTCAACACAAAGTCATCATTCTAGTCTATGTTGATGATATCATCATCACAGGAGATGATCTTCCCTTAATTGAAAATCTGACCTCTAAACTGAATGACGAGTTTGCTCTCAAGCAACTTGGTAATCTTGAGTATTTTCTTGGGATAGAAGTTCAGAGACTGCATGATGGCTCGCTCCTTCTCTCTCAAACCAAGTATATCAGGGACCTTCTAGCTAAGGCTCACATGCAAGATGCTAAAGGCATCAACACTCCTATGATTTCTAGTCTAAAGTTAAGCAGACATGGAACTGGTGTACCGCAGGATCCTACTTTCTACAGGTCAATTGTAGGTGCTCTGCAATATGTGACAATCACAAGACCTGAAATATGTTTCTCAGTCAACAAAGCATGTCAATTTCTTTCTCAGCCTTTAGAAAGCCACTGGAAGGCAGTCAAGATATCTACATGGCACAATCAGCCATGGCCTTTTGCTGCAACCTGCAGTCACTCCACTCACTCTAACAGGCTTTTCGGATGCGGATTGGGGGTCTGACCCCGATGATCGAAAGTCCACTTCTGGGTCTATCATCTATTTGGGTCCTAACCTAGTTTCCTGGTGGTCTAAGAAGCAGACTATGGTGGCCAGGTCTAGCACTGAGGCTGAAAACAGAAGTCTTGCGAACACAGCTTCTAAAATTCTGTGGATACAATTGCTGTTAACTGAACTGCAGGTTCAGTTTCAAACTCTAGTCCTATACTGTGATGATCTCAGCACAGTCTCTCTTTCCCATAACCCAGTTTTGCATGCAAAAACAAAACACATGGAACTTAACATTTTTTCTTAAGAGAAAAAGTGATAAGCAAAAATCTGGTTGTCCAGCATTTGCCTGCAGAAGATCAAGTTGCAGATTTATTGACAAAACTTTTTATCCCTCAGAAGCAGGCTGCGGATTGTGGATAAGGCAGTAGCAGTAACAACAACCCCCTCTTAGATTTGAGGGGGAAATAATAGAGAATAGAATAGTTTCTAGCTTTCTAGTATTCAAGGTGTAAGGGCTAACTGCTGAGTCAGCAGTTAGTCACTTAAGACTAGGCTAGTTTAAATAGTTGCAACCATCTTGTAACTAACTCAAGTTCAGTTTTAACAATCAGATTCAAAGAATCATCTTAGCTTTCTCTCTCTCTCTCTTCCCTATCTCACTTTATCGATTTCTAATATTTACTAGAGGAACAATATCTTGGCTATTTCATGGGAGGATAGTGTCCAGACATTCGCCGGTGAGTAAGAACGTTCAATCCCCAAAACCGGTTACATATGATGGTTGTTGCCCGAGCCATTGAAGCGGAGCTAGGTGGGGACGATGAAGGACGAGATGTCTCGCTATTTCATGGGCGTAGTGGGTCATTTGGGCCTTCTTATAAAACCTTCAACGACAATCCAACTCAAAATGAAGTGGAGCCTCTGAATTCGGTGGGTAAAGGCATCTCGGGTGCAAACCGGAATGGGTTGAGCCTCACACATTCTTCTGGATCGCAGCGCCAACCGACTTCCTCGTCTAATTCTTCCCCAGCGTGCTACCCAGGTGGTGAAAAGACAGGCTACGAGGGTCGTAGTCGAGGCGTGAAGCATCTTACCTACCAAGAGCTCTTAGACCGCAAGTCCAAGGGGTTGTGTTTTCGATGTGGGGAGAGGTTCCATCCCCTCCATCAATGTCGTGGCTTCTCGTTCTCAAAGACGACAACATTGTAAATGACGATGAGGAGGTTATTGCACTTGGGATGGATGACGGCGGGTTGACATAGTTGTTTTCAGATCTCAGCCTTGGGGACAAGGTTGTTCTTCCAGCGGTGGGTAGTGATAGAATACGGAATCATGGGCCTGGGCCCAATATTGGGAATGAACATGAAGAGGAGAAGAATTAGTTAGTTAGGATGCTGAGTGGGCATGTTTGTTAGGGAGAAGGGAAGGCACGTATTAAGGCACGTATTATATAGGGGAAGGAGGGAATAATGGGGGAGTCAATTACGGGTATTTTTTTGTTGTTAGAGAGAGAGAGAGAATACTCTTTTCTCTTAGGAGCTGATGCTCTAAACTGGTGTAGGAGCTTAGGCTTTGTTTTCTTGCTTTCTAGTATAGAATTTCTTTTTTTTTTGTTCCTTGGGTTCTATCAAAAATTGTATATTTTTAAAAGCAATTTAGTATGAAAATAAATCCTGTTGAAAATGCAAGAAAAATATGATTCTTTATCATTGTTTTTAGCAAATCAAGGGTCTCACTCATCATTGCATCACTTCCTCAAACTATGGGTTGGTATGAAATAACTGAAATGTCGAAGACCAGTTAATAAGCAATTTAATTACAAGCTACATAGAAAAGATAGGGAAACCAATACCCCAACCCCAAATAAAAGAAATTATTACTGATCATAACATACTTTCAAGATCTTGAACAAGAGACTTCATGTGTCCATATTCTTCGTCTCGACGCTTCCTTTCTTCTGAAAGAAACACACACTTTAATGTGACAAAATATTATATGCAAAGTAGGCAAAAGAGTAAATAAACAAATAAAACCAAAATGATATTTGCTAATGAGCATAGGCCCACCTATCCAACTATTTAGGATGCCTTTGGATAAGAAGCTTAGTTAAGAGCTTATTTGATAAACGCTTATTATATAAGAGTTTATGTATAAGTTGATTATATAATTAAAGAGCTTATGGGCTTATGACTCTCCGTATAAAGTTGTATTGTGATAACAAGGCTGCAATTAGTATTTCTCATAATCTAGTTCAACATGACTGGACCAAGCATGTAGAAATCGACGAACAATTTATAAAAGAGAAGGTGGATGCAGGCCTAATTTGCATGCCATTTGTTCCTACTTAACAACAAGTGGCCGACATTATTACAAAAGGATTGTTTAGAACCAATTTTGAATTCTTTGTAAGCAAGTTGGGAATGCTAGATATCTATGCACCAACTTGAGGGGGGGTGTCAACGGCTGTATGCTCCTTTATTTTAAATTTTGAATTAGTATTCTAGAAGGCTTAGGAAGTTAAGATCAAGATTAGATTATTCTGATCTGATCTGATTCTCCCTTATTTCCTCCTAATCTTGTCTTTATATTTAATGTGTAATCAGGGTGGTTAGGATCTCTCCTTGCCAACCCTTCCTATATATATATATCTCTCTTGTAATTCTAATTTATCAATAAGAGATATCATTTTCTTCTCCTAAAATTAACGTCCTCATCTATAAAATCACATGCTCCTCCTCTCATTAGTATGTAGGCTTATCATGTTAGCACCAACCACATAAAATATCTGAGTCTCTCTGGCTCAACTAACTTCCATAGTTTGACCCAGGTAGAAGACAGTATATATGCCCTCATTCTTTAACCAAACATAGGCACATCTTACAGTAAATAAGTCTTTGCTTTCCCCAACCTATATTGCTTCATCCTCACCAAACATCATATTCTGGCAAAGTAGGACTGTAGGAGCTATGGCCTGAAATTTCCTACTAGTATCATCACATACAATGTTATCAAGGATCTCTTAACTAGTGCTATCTTTCCTCTCAGTCCACCAAATATGCTACTGTCTAATTCATCATGCCTTGAGGAATTGTGTTTACACAATCAAATAAACTCAGGTTGTGATTAATCCACTTATCCTACCATACCTCAAACCCTTTTTCTACTCCCATTCCCCACGCCTCACCATATTCTATCTGACATTTTATTCCACATATGTGTTATACCTTCCCAATTTCCATATCATGGTAGTATCCGTCGGATTGACCACAACAGAAGTTAGGAAATCCAAGTCCCCATCATACTTCCCTTTCTATGCTTCCACCCATGGGTCATTGCACCCAGACATAATCTCCATCCCATCTTCAACATACAAGCATGGCTCATACAGGATAGGTTTTTTATCCTTAGTCCTCCTTCCGCCTCGGCTTTATACAGGGTGCTCCATTTAAAGAGGTGGCTTTCGTGAATTGCTAATCATGCCCCCAGATGAAGCTCCTCTGAGGCCTTTCTATCTCCAAGATAATACTTCTAAAGAAAAATGTCGTCATCATGGGGGTAAATGAGTATCGCAATAAAAGATTCAGCCAGGGTTACCCTTGTAGCAAGGGACAGGTGCCTTGTCTTCCATCCAAAAAGCCAAAATAATGTACAGAAAGTGTTCTCTTCAAGGTACCCCTTCCATTAACGGATAATCCAAGATAATGCCCAAAACAGTCAATTTCCTTAAGTTTGACCTTCTGAATGATAAACTGTTTGAGCCCATCTGTCACATTGCAGGAGTAAAAGATATAATCTCACAGGTATTTATCCTTTGGCCTGATAATTGGCAAAAAGCATCTAGACATCTCTGAGTACAATCAATCTGGTCCATAGAAACCCATCCAAATAAAAGCAAATCATCTGCAAACGTGAGGTGCAAACATGAGGTGTGATATTATCCCTTCTCCCTACTCTAATAGGAACCCAATCACCCTTCTCAATGCCGGGTACTATAATGTGAGATAACTTGCCCATGTAGAGAGAAAAAATTATGGGGATAGTGAATTGCCTTGATGGACTCTTCTCGTAGGCATGAAACTTTTTGTTTGAGAACCATTTCAATCAACCAGTGTCAACTGTTGAAACAGTTGTTAGGGAACCCAACTTTCGTAACAACAAGTTTTATGAAGTTGCAAAATTGCCTATTATGGGTTTTTCAAGGTCAACCTTGACTTGAAAATTTGCAGAAAAATGTAGCCAAGACATTCAGGCAATATCAGATAAATGTAAGATGCATTCGAGAATTAAATAGTACATAGCAAACCTTCCAGGGCCACAATTCGTCCTTGTTGCAAGCTAATCTGGTCAATCAGTGATCGCATTTGACTTGTACAATGGTTTTCAGCTTCAATCTGTGAAACAAGATTGAACAACGATATTGATGATCAAACAATTTACAAATACCTATTATGGAAATATCGAATATAGATTAATCTGAGAAGTGGTGGAGTTGAGTTACAGCAGCAGCAAGGCGATCAGCATATTCTGATTGTGTTGCAAAAAGTCTCATCTGAGAAAGTGTAAACGACATGTTACAATAACATTGCAATGGGAAACAGAGTCAGTTAGGGTTAGGGAGACAGACAAAACCTGGATATAGATGAAGACGCCAGCTGCAACCAGAAGAAGGAAGCGAAAATCACAGAAAACTTTCGCCATCTGCTTTCGCCCAAGTTGGAAATTACTACAATACACTAAAGCAGGTTTCCCAGATTCGTTACACAACGCCAATTTCTTTGCCTCGCGCTCACGCTTAGCTACCTGCGATGCGACTCCTCCAGTCAACTGAATTGTCAAAGTCAAAGTGTAGAATATTATATTATATTTTATATTATTATTATTATTATTATTATTATTATTATTATTATTATTAATTAGGTTAGATCCGGCGCGTTCTTGTTCTTTGCAGGATGAGGACTGCTTAATAACCCTAATAACTTTTTTTTTTTTTTATGATGAATAACCCTAATGACTAGCACCTGTATATAGTCCATATATAGTCCAGTTTGGATAATAAGTTTATTTATTGCTTATAACATAAGTTGCATAAGTTATTTTTATAATCGAAAAAAAATTATAGTGAAACTTATTTTATATAAGCTATAAGCTGTTTTGATAAGCTATCATGGGTAGCTTATGAAAAATAAGCCCAAAACAACTTATAAATTAGTCATAAACTGTATTTATAAGCTCTGCATAAGCTAATCCAAACATGCTTATGTATGATATGATATTTTCTTTCACGTCCTTGGTTCTGTAGGTTCCGTCCGGGCTCCGGCTACCATTCACCACCCGTGAATTGAAGGTTGTGCACGGTACACAACAAGCAAAAATAATTACAAAATTGCCCCTGAATCTTTGTCACTTTCACAATTCTCACACACTCGTTACTCTTCAGCATTCTCTAGACTAGACGACGGATTTACCACATCCAACACTGTCTCTCCCTCCAACCTCCACAATGTTGATCTTCTCTTGGATTTTCATATGGAGAATCCGCAACTTCATATTCCAAATGATGACCCTCGATGGTTTGATGGTTGCAGACCAAATAAACATCTTTGTCTTTAACAAGAAAGGATCCCCAAGGCCTTTTGCCTGAGAAAGATGTGAAATTGAGAGGTGCCCACCATGGCTGGTGGACCAAGAAAGCTTTTCATTGTGGTGCCCACCCCACACGCATAGGACAGAAGCATGTGTGTGTGTGCACGATAAAAGTTTCGCGTCTTTAATTAGAGTTGTCATCTTCTAGGTACTGCAATTACATCAAAAGCAGAACTTTACTAGGGGAAGACTATCTACTCCTTTTGAGTAGTTAATAACATAACATGCGCATGACTGCACTGCATGTATCTTGTGTGTTCTTGAGCAGCCAAAAACTATTGGGTGTACCGTGTATGGAAGGATGGCGCACCGCTTCCACTTATGCCGCCGCCCACCATTGCTAGACTGATCTGAAGGCAACAGCGAGGGGATGGTGGTTGGAGCACAAGAAGGGAAAGGGTTGTTGAAACGCTTGTGGTGCTTTTCCGAAATTCGCAAGATCGAACGGCTGGCTACCTCTGTTGGCTATCTTACTGTATTCTGCCGCCGTCGCGCTGCCTTGGCCACTGCGGTTTCAACAGAGATCCGAAATCGCTTCATTGCGTCGCAGCCACAAATGGCCGCCCTTCCCCCACGCTGCGTCTTCACAGCCGAGCCTCTGGGTAGAAACCTTGCTTCGTGGCGATGGGGGAAGAGAAGAGGAGGTAGAGGAAAGGGAAAGACGGTGGAGAGAGAAGGGTGAGACTGAAGTGGAATAGAGAAATATAGAGGGATTTGTTTGCAATTTACAAAAATTTTGTAATCTGAACCGTTAAATTTAATAATAATATATCTAACGGTTTGCAATTACTTTTGCTTGTTGTGTACTGGAGACGGCACCTATTTCTCTAAGGCCTAAAAATGTTTTTGAAAAATGTTTCTTGGACATCCCAAATCTGTTATGTTACAAAAAAAGACAAATAGAAAGAGAATTAAATATTAAATGGGTGTTAAAAATAAATGAGTATTCAAAAATCTTCTATCATGTTTTCCTTGATGCAGATAGATATACATAATAAATTGCCCCAGGGCAAAAAAAGAAAAATACAGGAAAGAAAAAGCTCTCATTGGACACCTTTCCATTTTTTTGTTGATAAATAAAGACACATTTTCATCCTTTAGATGTTGCTAAAAAACGGAGAAATGATTAGGGTGTTTGAAAACTCGGTGGAATAAGAGAAACACGTTGTCCTATAAACGTGATTTGTGGATGTTTGGGTAATTTTTTCTAAACGTGATTCTAAGCTTTAAATTGATTTGAAGCTGAGGCTAATATTGGTAGCTTGGTAGCTTTCACATTGGGCAATAAGAATTAACCGAGGCTTCAACTAACAATTTCTCATTCCTATCCTTTTTAACTCCTTACTACTTTCTTTTCCATTTTTTCAGTTACAAATTAAAGATTGTTGCTACTCTGATATTGCTCACTCACCAGGTTATGCGCATCCAAGTTATGTGCTACCAATTTATTATTATTGCTCACTCACCAGTAGAGCTGTCAAAACGAGTCAGTTTAGCCCACACGAGTTGACTCGCCACAGGTTAGGGGAGAAACGGGCCTAGTCGGGTTGGCTCGTTTTTTTTATGAACCAAGAAATACATAGCTCGGCTCAACCCACTATGGGTTGGTGAGTTGTGCGGGTTGGCTCACTAAATACAAAAAAAAAATCTAAAAAATCTAAAAAAATATTTAAAATGCTAAAAAATAGAAAAAATACAGAAAACCAGGAAAAAAGTTTATATGTAATAAAATCTCATTTTCTCTAATCTTTTCTAAAACAATGGACTAACACAAAATGAAACTCGATTGATACTTTTAACTAGATCACCATCATCTACCAACTATAATCAAATAGATTAATAGAACCACAAATTATAGACCAAACAGAAGTTTTCAACTTCATGTTAATTGCACAAATTCAAAGTGTATTTGTCTATTTTTTGAAATGGAAAAGAAAGATCCGATCCAACTTACAACTCCAAGTAATGAGCTAGCAAAAATTAATTTTTTTAATTATTAATTTTTTATTTTTTTAATGTAACTTGTGAGCTGGCCCGGCTCACCACGGGTTGACCCGCTTCAACTCACGGGTTAAGTGGGCTGAGCCATATCGATCTAGGATTAAATGAGCCAGCTATTTAGCAACCCGTTTAACCTGCGAGTCGGGTTTAGCCAGATTGACTCACGGACTACAACCTTTTTTGACAACGCTACTCACCAGGCACATCCAAGTTATTGAGAAAAATTATTTATGAATTTATTGCTCACTTGCCAACAATAGGTAAACCATAATAATAAGAAGCAAAAGAGAAGGAACTAAACGGGAAGGAATTGGAGCAAAAGAAAAGCAGAGAACTTTAGCATTTATGGTTAGGTTTGATACAACAAGCGATTTTCTTTTTATAATGTATTATTTCTTGTTTTTGGTGGGGATTCTGGTTTTACAACTGGTTTCGGTGGGGGCTCTACAGCTTCAGCATTTACTGGTTTTGCTTGTATTATTTGCACATTTTTTTACAATAAAGTAACCAAGCCCATACAAAGAATACAATATTACCAATACAATAGAAGAAAATAGGAATTATTTCTTAAGGAAGATTGGCATTGCATAACACCTAAAGTTGGATTGTGCATGATCTATAGGCTATATTTTGTTTGGGGTACATTCAGTTAGCTATGCGGTTTGGGTACATTTGATATGTAAAAGTTTTCATATTGAGGGGTAGAATTTGAGGCCACATGGTTTGTTTCTAATAAGTGAATATTTAATGAGTAATGTACTAATTTGAAAATTATTTTGGTGGCCACCATTTTGCCTTCATTAAACGTAATGATTTGAAATTAATTTGAGGCCATCATTTTGCCTTTATAGTTTGTTATCATCTATAATCTATAATTATTATAAAGGGAATACGCATGGTTTGGTGTATACTTTTCTTTCTCTTATTTTACCCTTTTAACTACTATTGATTGATAAATAAAAGGAGAGTATCATTGCCCTAATGTCCTATCATCGCATTAAAATAAGAAGAAAAAAATAAAAGTTGGCAGTTGAGATAAAAGTTCAGTGCACACAGCCACATAGGAATGGCAAAACGGGTCAGCCCGCGCCCGCCGCTGGCCCGCTGAAAGAGGGTTGGCCCGCGCCGACCCATTTTTTAAAACAGGCTCTAAAATGTACCCCGGCCCGGCGCGCACGGTGGGTTGGCGGGCTGGCCCGTTTTGGGCGGTTGGCGGACCAAAAGCGGACTGACCCGCCTAAAACCTCAAAAAATAAAAAATAAAAAAAGGAAAAAGGTGGGTTGGCGGGCCAAAAGCAGACTGACCCGCCTAAACCTGCCCAAAAAATATTAAAAAATTAGAAAAAATGATTTAATTTTTTTAAAAAAAATGACTGGCTGCGCGGGCTGGCCCGCCCCGCCTGCTATATGGGCCTAAAATACTACCCCGCCTTGCCAAAAAAATACAGGCTAGCCCGTCGGGCCCGGCCCGCTTTACCACCCCTATAGCCACAGGGTGTGGGGTATGGGGGTAGGGATGCGGGAAAGAGAGAGAGGGAAAGCACAATGGGATGTGTGGCGGTTCCTGTGTGTGAGGGTGCATGCATGGTGTGTATGGTGAGAGTGCATGGGTGTAGAGATAGGGTTGTTAATATAATTATAAAAAGTTTTGGGTGCTTATTGATATAAAAAAGTTTTGGGTGCTTATTAATATAAAAATTAATTGCAAACAAAGGTTTTTGCTGAACAAAGGACAGGATTTTTCATAGAATTTTAAAAATTATTGGGTGCTACTTATACGATAGGCAATATGCTTTTTTAGTGTAACTTTTTTTTAAGACAAAAATACCTCAAAACTGAAAATAACCGGCACTATCCGTGCTTGAAAAAATTGAAAAATTGGCACCGTTTGTTATTCAAATAAATCTCTCTATTTCATAAAAAAAAATTATATTTAACCCAAAAAAAAATGGACAGACGGAAATGGGAGTACATTTGCTACGCGGTTAACACAATGCTGGTGTGGTTTGACAGCATCTTTGAGTGCTAGTTTTTTTTCTTTGAATTTTTGCTTTGTATATTTTGGTGAAGCATAAATTAAGTTGATTGTCTCTTGATTCATTAGTTATGATAGGTAAGAGCACGTGATTAAAAGTTCAAAAATTGATTCTCTTTCTATCAGCATTGTCTCAACTAATAATCAACTTGGTTGATAAGATATGAACATAGAGGAAAACCCTCTATATGACAAATCATAATGAAATATTCAATTATTATCACCCAAATTTAACGTGCACAATAGAAATGACTTTGGTTTATAAAAAAACATATTTGTAATTTTACATAGCATGTCTATGTTCAAAATTGAAACCCAAGTTGAAATAGTCATTACAACAATGACAATACACAACTTGATAAAAAGAAATGCTGAAATGAATATTGATTTCAATCGTTGCCAAAACATAAATCTTAACCATAATGATTATCCTAGAGTGGTTAATTTAGTACTTTTATTGCCTATTTTATCAAATTTCAAGTTTCTAATATAATATTCATTTTATTTTAAAAGTTTAAATGACATGTATACAATTATATTTAAATTTTTTGAAAATGAAAAAGAAATATCGTTTTATATACACATTTAGAACTCATTTTGGTATTTGCACATCAAAAACAATTTTGAACCAAACTATTCAAAGTCCAACCAACATCAATCGATCAAAATCACATTTTTGTAATTGTATTAAAATATAGATATAAATATAAATTCAAATCAAATATAAATATAAATAACATAACATTCAACTCACTTTTAATAAAAATTAATCTTACAAAATTAATTCAATTAAAATCAATATTCATCATTGCATAACAAACACACACATAGTTTAAAACAGGGAATTACTTTTGTTTCTTTATTTACATAATTTTTTACTCTATTTATTTACATACTTTTAGTTTAGTAATAATGCCAACAGTATTTGATTGTGTGTTTTATTCAATTAAAATATATTTTTTGAAATGAGATATTTTTTAAAATATTCAATTAAAATATTAAAATTTAAAGTAAAGGAGATATTTGATTTCGTTAAAATCAATAGAAAAATGTCGTCTTTTTTTTTTTGGGGGGTGGTGGGGGAACGTCGGAAAGACATGAGAACAGAAATGGGAACGGAAGAAGACATGGATGCGGATCGGATTTGATCTGATCGCAGAATCCTAGACTGCCTTAGCGGTTGGTGATGAATAAGTAAGAGTGAAGATTCAATCATTCAATTCCAATTGGGATGGACACTTATCCCGGCATATCTCCACGCCGACTACTACTTGTTTTCTTCTTTTCGGTAAGTTGTCATTTACTTTCAATTCAACTATGGATCGATTCTTAGGGTTATTATTACGCCTCCCGTCTACCTCTGCATTGCACAGCTGACAATTTTTAATACCTTGCCAATTAGAAAAGAAATTCATCCAATTCCAATTGTGTGGCCAGGTTTTGTTTTATGGTGCGGATTCTTCCGACGTCCCAACAACCACGTAACAATGCAATTCTTTTCTTTCTTATCATCTTTTCTTTGCTATTCCCATACCTGTTATCAACGATCTCACTTTCTCTATTTCTCCTCTTCTCCTCACAAACCTGATTTCTTCTTTTTCTACAGAGGATCTCGGGCCCTCTATGATGATTGTGACCAGTGTCATCGCACCAAGGTGTGTTCATCTCAGATGTGACGATATGAATATGTATAGTTTTATTCATGTTATGTTAGTGCCATCATGCATGCGCACCCGTTGCACTTTTTGACCATGATGTTGCTACTGCCGTGCAAGCAGGAACGAGATATGTCTACAACTAGAGTCCGCAATTATCCTGATGAAAAGGTATTACTGGGCATCATTATTTATATCCACAGGAGAGTGGCCAGCGATAATGCTCATATAATGATGATTTTATGCAGGACATTGATATAATTGCAACATATAGCGATGCATCTGGCCATGTTCGGCTAGCTAGGTTGAAAATGAGGGACTTATCTGATTCCTGGATTTGGGAAAACCCTACTAATGCAAACAGTGAATATCAAAAGAGCTCCCAGGTGCTTCAGTTTGATTTCTTTTTCTTCAGTTCAGGCTGTTGCTGTAATTCGGAATAAACTACTACAATATATTTAACTTAGCATTTCCATTTCTTGTTTCAAGTGTACAAAATTCCAATCTGAGTTGCCATTTTTACTTTATGATCACTGATTGTCTGGTAATATTCACAATCTGATACACACTTACAGGGACAGATGGAATCATTGCAAACTGATTCAAGATTTGAAGACAATCCCAAGCACCCCACGGATGAACGTTATCCTGAAGAAAGCATAGTTAAAATTCCCCATTCCTCATCAATGACTCCGGTGAAGATCAAGCGCCGGGTAATTATCCAACTTTGTCTTTTGCAACTCGGCCAAACAAAAAAATGATAGAGAAAAGAGAAAGAATGCTCGTTCCATTCTCTTTATTGCTGTTGATTTGGGCTTTGTTAATAGTTTCCTATCCCGTAGATAATGCGGCTAGAAAGAAGAAAAGCTCGTGCTGCTGAACTCATTCAGCAAGACAAAGAAACTGACAATCGTATTGTATCAACGGCAATTGAACACTCTGAAGGATTTGATACCACTATCAAGGGAAAGTATAGTATATGGAGGAGAGAATATGAAAACCCAAATTCTGATTCAACTCTGAAACTCATGCGAGATCAAATAATAATGGCCAAAGCTTACACCAATATTGCAAAGTCTAAGAACAAAACTGTTCTTTACAAAGCTCTTGTCAAACACTCCAGAGATAGTCAACAAGCTATAGGAGATGCAAGTTCTGATGCCGAGCTTCACCTTGGGTATTTTTTATTAGCTTTGTCTTGTTTCTTAGGCTTATTAGGGTGTTTGAACTTACATATAAAGTTTCTATCTCTTGCTTTCGCTAGAGCACTTGATCGAGCAAAAGCTATGGGTCATGTTCTTTCTATAGCAAAGGACCAACTTTATGACTGTGTTTTGGTGGCAAGGAAGTTAAGGGTGATGCTTCAGTCAACAGAAGATAGAGTGAATATACAGAAGAAAAGAAGCGCATTCTTGATTCAGCTAGCTGCGAAAACAGTGCCTAGACCGTTGCATTGCCTTCCCCTGCAACTCGCAGCAGATTATTACCTGCAGGGCTATCATAAGAAAGGAAATCCTGACAAAGAAAAGATTGAAGATCCATCTCTTTACCACTATGCTATCTTTTCTGATAATGTACTGGCTACATCTGTGGTTGTTAATTCTACTGTGCAGAATGCAAAGGAACCTGAGAAGCATGTATTCCATATAGTGACCGACAAATTAAATTTTGCAGCAATGAGAATGTGGTTTCTCATCAACCCTCCTTCTAAAGCAACCATTGAAGTTCAGAATGTTGATGATTTCAAGTGGCTGAACTCCTCATATTGTTCTGTTTTACGTCAACTTGAATCAGCAAGAATCAAGGAATATTACTTCAAAGCTAATCATCCTTCCTCCCTTTCTGTTGGTTCTGACAATCTAAAATACAGAAATCCCAAATATTTGTCAATGCTGAATCACTTAAGGTTCTACCTTCCTGAAGTTTATCCAAAATTGAACAGAATTCTATTCTTGGATGATGACATTGTAGTGCAGAAAGATTTGACATCTCTTTGGTCTATTGATTTGAAAGGAAGGGTGAATGGTGCAGTGGAGACATGCAAGGAGAGTTTCCATAGGTTTGATAAATACCTAAATTTTAGTAATCCACTGATCTCCAATAATTTCAGTCCCGATGCTTGTGGCTGGGCATTTGGCATGAATATCTTTGACTTGAAAGAGTGGAAGAAACGAAACATCACTGGAATCTATCATCGGTGGCAAGATATGGTAAATTTCACAATCTTATTCCTCCTTTTATAGTTGTCTGAAGATATCTTACTATTTTCAACTTTTCTTTCTATGTGAATATCATTTAATGGAATTGGTTGCCTGGAGATTCCCACGTGTGCATTATGCCCATGTTCATTTTCATTTTCAGGCATCAAATTCAATTAGCAGAAAGCCATGCCTTACTGTTTTGTGCATGTAGACAATAGTTTCTTCTTATCAGGTGTAGAATTAATTGCTTTTCTTCTCTGCAGAATGAGGATAGAACCCTCTGGAAGCTTGGAACCTTACCTCCAGGACTAATCACCTTTTATAATCTGACCTATCCGCTAGATCGAGGTTGGCATGTTTTAGGACTTGGCTATGACCCAGCTCTGAATCTAACTGAGATAGAAAACGCTGCTGTCATTCACTACAATGGAAACTACAAGCCATGGTTAAATCTTGCTGTTTCCAAGTATAAATCGTACTGGTCTAGATATGTTATGTTCGATAATCCATATCTTCGAATTTGCAACCTTAGCGAATAGTGAAATTTTGTGTCTTTATCTTTGCTCCTCCACTAGCATATTGTACCTTTTGAGGATGATAGCACATAGTTTTTTCTTGAAGAGAAACTCGAATGCAGTTTTGTTTCGTAACATTTTGATCAAAAATGGCATTCCTTAAAATTGTGTAGAACGTCACGTGAAATCCTGAAGATTGTCATGGATTCCTAAGTATCAAGTTTGACAGATACAAACCGACACAAATTACTGTAATAATGTATCAAGCAGCATCCGCTGCAGAAACAAATTTGCATCTTGTTAATCCAATTATTTAACAATTTAAGATTTTTGAATATAGAAATTGCTTATATAAATGTACTTATATATAGTCACATTCTCTCTTTGAGAAAAAGTTATCGTATAAGCATTTATGTAATCACATTCATTCCTTAAGTTGTTTTTCTGGATTTTTTTTTAAATTTTTGTACAGATGTCTATCATAAAATCTTTGTTCAACACCTGGAAGTGGTTAATCCAAAGCCGGGAGCAACCCTAGTATAAGTAGCAAGTGCATATTAGAATTTGTCAATATACTGAATGAGGATTGGGTTACAAAGATTGGTACAATATAAGGGATTTAAGTTAATACTAATAAAAACATAAAGGAATTATTTGTTATTCATTAATAACTTAAATGACCAAATTGAAACCTACTAAAAACTAACATTAAGTCATCAACACGCAAGTGTCATGTTAGGACATTTAATTGACACGTAGGCGCTTCACTGAAGGTGTTGGCTGAAAACTAACATTTGACTAACATTGTAAACGTTTGTAAATATAAGGGATCAATTTGTTGAAAAACAAAAATTATAGAACTAAATTGAAATCAACAATTAAGTTAAGCGACCAAAACACTAATTTTGCCTATTGAAAATTATAAAAATTGTTTAGACTCTTTGCTCGCATTAGCTGTAACTTGGGTTCGAATCCTAAAGGTGTGTCTTTCCTTATGAGAGACTAAAAATGAAAATTACTAAAAATTGAGGGACCAAAAACATATTTAACCCAAAAAAATTAGGTTTAAATATGTTTTAGTCCCAAAAAATATATGCGTTTTTGGTTTTGATCCTGACTTCATTTTTCTTAGTTTTTAATCCCTGTAAAATTTTCCATTATGAAGTTTAGTCCACTTTGTGAAACTATGCTTATGTGTCTAAGGCTCAGTTTGGATAAACTTTTCCATAAGCACTTTTAGTATGTATTTTTTAACTAATAACTTCTCCCATAAGTTGAAATTAACTTTTGCTCTTCACATTTTTCAAAAGCTATCTTTTTAACTTCTCCAAAAATACCTATCTATTTATAAATGATTACTTAACAACTTTCTCTCTCGTACATATATGAAAAAAAAAATACAAAATTAAACTAACTTCTCTATAAATCAAAAACTAGAGTTTTTTGCATCTAAATAGACTCTAACATTTTGCTAATTTGTCATCCTTGTCACTCTATTTACTTGCCATGTGACATGTCAACTAAACATGTGGAACTCATGGAGTCCCTAAAATGTGCAATAGCCCCCAGTTGTGCAGTAGTCTCTCACGTTAGGGTTCCAAAGCCTAGGATGCTATGGTTAGGTTGTTTGTCTCTTATGTTGTTCTCCTTTTCTTTGCTCCTCATTGTAAGGCGTATGGAGAAATTCAAAGGATTTTGAACTTTATGATATAGTATTTAATAGATGAGCATCCACCAAAGGATACCATGACAATGGACATTATTATACATACTGATCTTGCCAACATACCCGTTCTATATATAAATTGAATATTCATCTATATTGAATCTTTGGAAATCTATGTGGTAGATTGTTGATAGAATTCATTGGTAATAAAGAAGAATAATTCTAAATTTTCCTACATTTTATTCTTATAAATCCTCCTAATTACTAAATGGAGAAGATATTAAATGTTTTTTATATTTTCAAGATATTAGTTGCATTCTCTTTCTTACTTTATAAAATAGTAGAAGGATAAGTAGAAAGATTTGTAGGAGGATATAACATTTCTCAATAAAGAAGGGTTGTGATAACTCTTAGAAATAAGAGTTATCTAACCTTTCTAAGCTTGAATTTACTAATTCAATGAGCGTATTCTATTCTATGTCTAAAGTTTGTATTATGTTTAGTTTGGAAATAATTTGTTAGATATAATTTGTTAAATATAAGGTATTTGTTGTTTTTGGCACTTTTTGTGCCATTTCTATTGTGTATATTCTATTGATTTAGTGTGCAGAATGAAAATCATTAAGTGCAAAATAGATGCTACAACATTTCCAAAGCAATATTTACAAGCAGTCGCACCATTCATTGAAGCTGGACATTTTAGATTGTGCCAATTTAACACTCTTTTAATGAAAGTGGACAAGAGGGGGCCCAAAAAGTAAGGAGAGAGGTGTTGCCCCAAAAAAGAAAAGAAAAAGGAAAACATTCTTTGATTTTTCATACAAAAGGAAATATTTTTTTTATTAAATTGTTGTGCCTGTTTATATATTTAAGTTAAATTTGATCACCTTATCGTGAACGAAAACTCACTAATATTGAAAGAGTTAGTGAGTGGAACTATTTGATGAATGTGAGTTAAATTAGTTAATTAAAAGTATTAAAATGAATCTCTGCCACTTAATATAAAATAAATATTTGTCACTTAAATATACACTCATTATATCAAACGGCTATAACCATATCTCTCATCCTAATCTGGGCCATTATTTAAACATGCTTTTGGTCTGAATTTTTGAACAGCAAATTATAATCCAAATAAACACTTTTTTTTTTGACAAAATCCAAATAAACACTTAAAAACCTAGAAGTTGTCAATATAACACTTATCTAATAAAGCCTATAGGGGTCACCATAACCGTAATATCCAAACCAAACAAAAATATTGAAATTCTATAATGGCTTATAGTTTTCCGTCAAAATTACCTTGATGTTGAAGATTGAACAAAAGCATATGTTGCTATTACTTATTGAAACACAATATAAATATGTTTATAATGTAAGCAATAAGGATAAAATTATTAACCACTTGTCTGAAACATCTTAGATACTATGACAAAGAACCAATCAAACTAATTACTTATGTTGTTGACTTTGCATGCGTACATCTTGAATGGCAAAATTAGTAAACTCGTCATTTATCTTTATTTATTTTTTTAATTTAGTTCCTTAAGAAAAAATTTTGACAATAAAATCTCTTATGTTTATTTATTTTTTCAATTTAGTCATTTTTTTATTTTTTGATGACGTGTCTGTTTCTAATTAGCCCAACACCATCACCTGAGACCAATCAGTAACTGACACGTCATTAAAAGAACTAAGTTGAAAAAATAAATAAACATATAAGACATTATTGTTGAAATTTTTTAATAAGAGACCAAATTAAAAAAATAAATAAAAATAATTACTAATTTTACCCTTCTATTTATCTTTTTTTTTTCCTCCCATCTCTATCTAATAAATAGGCCTCATTCTTCACTCTTCAATGTTATCATTTAGACTAAGACTCAACGATATTCTTTGAATTTTAATTACAATACCACCTTATGGGAGAAGTAGAAGTTTTGATTTCATTTTAGATAAAATATATAAAAACTAAAACCAAAATTAGTTGATTTTATAAAAACCAAATGTAAGTATTTCAAATATTGGAGAGTAAGGAACGGGAATTTTTTTTATAAGAATTTAAACCAAAATTTGCTGATTTCCCCATCAATGAAAAACATATTCAATTAGTCACTGATGTATCACTAGGTGCCAAGTTAGATAATTAGCTGGATTTTCATAAGACGTCTGACATTTAAGAAATGTTCATTTGACAGTGGAAATTAAATGCAATGATTTCAGATATTTAAGGGATCAAAACTGGAATCTTTTTTTATAAAAACTAATACCAAAATTAACCAATTTAAGAAAAAAAAAATTTAACCATACACGTACAAACAAACAGTAAACAAAGTATATAAAATCCAAGTGAAACTGGGATTAAATCTCTTATCTGGGATTAAATCTCTAATCCAGAGTATCGGATTCAAGCTTTGTGGATAAAAAAACGTAGTTGGGAGGAGAGACCACACTAAAGGTGATTAACTAAGTTCTCCGGTAAAAATTAGTTATCGACAAAACCAGTGGATATTTCGCATTAATACCATGGTTAAACAAAAGAGTAAATAAAGCATGTCATTTAACAATTTGAATAAGAGGGTAACTAAGAAGTATATAAAGTCCCATAAATGAACTAGAAAAATTAACGTTTTTTACAGAAACAAAGTTTTTTGTTTCTCAATCTCAACCCACGGAAAAGAAAGATTAATAGGAAAGATAAATTGAAAAGAGGAAAAGATTCCAAACAAAACCGTAGATTGAAAACAATTAAAAGGTACCGTCAAAACTTTCAATTAATCACATCCTTAAGTCAATTATGCTTGGCAGCCTCAGCCTGTTTTGCTCCGACAGAGAAGAACTCAATGATCACTTCCAGTGGCATGCCCTTGGTTTCTGGAACTTTCAGAAAAACAAACACCCAAGCTATGCAGCACACGACTGCATATATACCAAAAACACCAGCAAGGCCTACAGAATTAAGCATAACTGGGAGTGTGTAGGTGACAATGATGTCACATATCCAAAAGGTAAGAGCACATATGGCAATGCAGAGACCACGAACTCGAGTGGGGAAGATCTCAGCACAAAGTATATTAGGAACTGGCCCAAATCCCATGACAAAGAAACAGAAATAGATAACAACACTAATGGTTGAGATTGATGCGTTTGCAGTGCTGCCCAAATCCACAAGACTCCCTAGGACTAATATGAGAAGTGATACTATCAAGACGGGGATTGTACTGAGCAGCAAAGTCCTGCAGGAAGTGAAAAACAGAAAGTATAACTAAGGAGTACTGCAGCTGAATGAACGCAGACAAGTAGTTTTTTTTGGTTGTGTGTGTGGGGGGGGATCACATTGCCAGGGCACTAACCCTGCAAAAAGAGCAAATAGTCCAGCAAATATTAAGCACTCAAGCCTTATGAGCATTTACCTTGTTCTGAACCATCAGACACTTCCCAAATTATGAAGAGAACAATTTCAAGAATTATCTCTGGTGATGGTCAGTTTTTAAAATCCTATATTATTCTGGACAACCGCAAGAATTACTGAATAAAGACAACCCAACACCAATATAAGTTCAACAGTAAAGCAAGACATTGATAGATATAACCATAGAAAGATATCTCATTTAACAAATCTAAGGTTTTGTTGGGTAGTTGGAAGGGAAAGGGAAGGGAAGGGAAGGAAAGGGGAAGAGGGGATAGACTCCCACCTTTTAGGGGAACTTCAAAACACAGATGGTTTTGGAGGGTTTTTAAAAGTTCTCCAAATCCTTCCCTTTATTTTTCCCAACCAAGGGAATTGAAAATCTCACATCGACTAAAGATATGGCCAAAGTAGTCCTTATAAGATCTGGACAATCCTCACCTTACAAGCCGGTTTTGTGGGATTGAGTCAGGCCTTAAACCCAAATTCTAAGAACCACCAAATCTAAGATGGTATTAGAGACTATCGTAGATCCGTTATTGGGTCACCCGTGTTTGTCCACGCTGTAGATGTATGTTCCTAGGCGAGATGGATAATCCCATATCGACCAGAGAAATGGCCAAAGTAGTCCTTATAAGACTTGGACAATCCTCACCTTATAAGTCAGCTTTGTGGGGTTGAATTAGACTCTTAAGTCCAAATTCTAAGATAACCCTTTCCTTCCCCTCCCTTTTGCTCATAAAACCCCTTCCCAAACAAACCCAAGAGAAAAACCCCACGATACTACAATAGCACAATTTGAGTATCTTCAGTAAACACCTTCTTATATGAACACAAAAACTAAATAAATAAATAAATAATTGCATCTTATACCAGAGAAAAGTTTCCTTTAAAACAAATGAAAAGACAGAGGAGCACTGGAACCAGTAAAAATATCAAGATCTTAACGAGACTTGATACTGCATAGAGTAAAAAAAAAAAGTCAAATCCACCTTGTTATTGACATCTACTCTAAACCATGATTCAAGAAAAGCATATAGAAGGGAAAATGCAAAAAAAAATATTTTCAAGAGAAAACTCCCACCAACATACATCCACATCTTGAAACATATTTCATTATTTCTTACCATATGAGCTAAAGATGTCAAAAGAAAATGGTAAGGGGAGATGAATACCTTCTACCAGAAATATCCATGAGCCTCATGGCAACAGCTATACAAGGAAGCATCAACAAGGTCACCACGGCACTAATAAGAAAAGATGAAGAAGTAGAACCAAGGCCCAGGTTTGAAAGAAGATAACCAACACCTGCCTGCTCAAGAATTTGCGGTGTATAGTAGAGGACTCCATTTATACCAGAGAACTGCATTGGTTCAAAGAGGAGTTATATGATAGTCCAACAAAAATTGTCACCAGTAACAGAGCCAAGAATCTAAAGATGTTCAAAGATTGGTTAATGAATGAAATCTTATTGATTTAATTGGCAACATCAGTGGGTTAATTGTTCCTAAGCTGGAGATTTTTATCAGTAATTCCATTTTTGCAATTTTTCCTTTTGTCTTCTATAGTAGAACACTGCAAGCATAAGTGATTGTATAGTAACACTGCCTTCTATTTGATAAGTCTCAAATTAAAAGGCACAACCTCCTATTTAGGCAAAATAAGGTTTCGCTTGATTTCAAATGGTCTCTTCATTGGTGTTAAGATGGTTTTCTGCATTTAAGTAAAATCAGTAGCAACACAACCCATAAAGTAATAAAAGTATAAATTATTCAATAACATTAATGCAAAGATTCTTTGTCGAAATTTTCAAAAATGAAATGCTATTGATTACATATAATAATAGGAAGTTTTTGCATGCCATTTTGCTTTAAAAAAATAATAATAGGAAGTTTTATGTGGAAATGAACAAAGAGCTCAATCCAATTAGCATTTTCATTTTAAGGTCATCAAAGATCTAGTACGCCCAGATAATTTTAGGCACAATTCCATCAAAGATGGATTTAAATATCATATACTATTAATTCATATACAATTTAACCAAGACAAGATAGGATTAGGAAGACAATTATTAGAGAGAAAATTGGGGTAGCTCATATTGTAGAAAAGATGATAGTGTTATTTTAGGTGGTTTAGGCATATTTGGAGAACCACAGAAGGATTGGTGAGGAGATTCGATCAAATGAAAGAGAGTTCAATAGTTAGAGCTAGAGGGAGACCAAGAAAAACTATCGATCATACTATTAAGAGAGATTTTGAGGTACACAGTCTATCATTAAACTTAATACATGATATGGCATCATGCATTGTTTGATCCATGTAGCTAAACTCACCTAGCGGGAAAAAATTTGGTTTGTTAATGTCGTATACCATTAATTCATATAGATATCATGTAAACTGTTTTTACTTTACTAAAAAGGAACCCTCTTTTTAGTTTACTATCGTAAGAAATGCTATTGAATACATATAATAATAGGAATAATCTAGTTGTAGCGAAATTAAAATGGGATTCACAATTTCATTGAAGTTAGATACACTGATGTGCATAGTTATTTCAATAATAAATATCATGCAAGTTTTTGTTAAAACAATTTACCAAACAGAACTCAAAAAGTATTTTTCAAATCCAAAGAAATTTGGCTTGAATAATTTCCATGCTCTTTCCTGATTTTACATTAAGAAAAGACTTTCTCTCACAATAACCCAATTGTCACGAACCAATTATTCCAGAAACATAAGCTATTAAGTGAAAGCATGTGAATGGTTTTACACTTTTATATATACAGCAACTACAACAATTTCACTCCCATAACATCTCAAATTCACTTCTACAAACCAATTGTTGCAAAAGTAATTCTCTTAAAAAAATCCAAAACCTCACAGAAAGCCCAAACACACTCATCGTTTGAAGCTCAAAGAAAATGGACACTGTCAAAACTTAAACAGATACAATTTGAGAGTATTCGTGTGAATTAGATTCAAACCACTAACACTGATTTATACTGCTAATCTAGGTAAATTACTTGCATAGTACGAGCCTAGCCCAATAAGACCACTAACATCACAAGACTCCCAAAACACTAAAGAGTACTAATATTCTAACAAACACAATACAGAGAGCATCATATAAAATCTATACTTGAGCTGTATGAATAATTGCACAGGTGTAATAGAGTTAGAGGATGATAATGAATGCTGTCCTTGCCTGTTCAACGTTTTCACGAAAGTGAACAAGATGAAAACAAGAACCACTAACCACCACTTGGATACAACACAATGAATGTTTCATCACAAGGAATGAAAAAAGTACTAAAGCACTGCATTACAACAGATGGAAACAAAAAACAGCAGACACTGAAAATATGTTATTACCTGCTGAAGAATTTGAATTCCCACCCCCACAATCAGTGCATGCTTCACCCCAGGTTCAAAAAGATCACTCCAGCTTGGCCCTTTTGCAGCTGTTTCAGATGGATGAATCATAGCTGGTCCAACTGGCTGCTGATGCATGAGCTCCTTGTTATAAAGAGCTGGCTGACTCACAAGAGCAGCAGCCTGTACAACCTCACCATCTGTTGGCACATCACCACCAGGAAGTGAAACCACAGACCCACGTATAGATCCAGCACCACCCTCTTGATGTAAATATATTCTCTTGAAACCACCTTCCTTCTTTCCATCTGGGCCTTCTCGCTCAGACCATTTCCAAGCTAGTTGCCAACCACCACCAATCCCAGTACTACCAGCAGGTTCTCCTGCATTTCCTTGTAAAAGACTACCTTGCCTCATGCTTGAAAGGCTACCATGGGCAGGCGTAGGTATGTCCTTATCCAGACTAGTTGTTTGACGTGAGATCAATGGACTCTGCAAATTGTCATCAGAATCACCGGCAGCAGCATCAGAAGCATAGTCATCACCCTCTCTGGCAAGGCTTTCTTCATCCCAATCTTCATTCCTAGGCTGATTTCCCCCAACACTAAACATACTTCCAAAGTGTGGAAAAAGGGTGCTTCGCATGCTTCCTGTTTCCGGGAGCTTCTCATGGACACTACCGAAAAGGGTCACTAAAGGGTCCACTAGACCACTCTGATTTGCCATGCTTCCTTTTCGAGATACAAGGCCAATGGAATTCTGTCCGGTGACAGGTCTGGCAACCCAGGACTGACCTTGTTCGGGCCCATACAACTTGATCTGATCTTTACCAGTAGACGGATCCTCTTCATCAGCAAATTCATTGGCTGGACCAACTATGTACTCTTCTATGGATGTATCACCCCCAACTCCAAGACCCTCAACCAGTAAAGCCATCTCACCTGCTCATGCCCAAAGAGGACAATTATAATCAAAATCGTGCATATAGACAAATTAATTGATGCTGTAGAATCAAAAGCAAGTAAACAATATGAAGTTTACCAGGAATATCAAAAACTAAAAGCCACAAAGGATCAAAATCAACCATGTGCATCTACACAGAGAGGATGAAAAGAAATAGAAATAAATTAACAAAGATGGTCAACAGTTATACCAACTGAAGCTTCCAAAATGATCAGACTCATCAGAGTTCATTTAGTTTAAAATTGAAAAAAAAATCATGAATAACAAAAATAATATTTATACAATAAATATTTATAGTATTCCCCTTAATATTGTACTACATATTTGAAATCCATTTTACACAATAATTTCAATCATAGACAGACCAGGCTGTGATAATAATCTATGGTTCAGTGTCATTCTTGTTATCCATCACAAATGACCAGTGAAACAATTTTGCCAACTGGAACAGATTAGGGTCAGAGAATACAAAAATAATCGCTCAAAAGTGAATAACTGAATATCCAGTATATACTGACCAGCCTGTAAAACTATCCTATACGATAAGCCTAAGTGCATGAAGCTAAGATCTAATTTGAACATCCAAAGTAGAAAAGTATGAAAAAAGAATGAAGGAAAAGTATGTAACTTGTGAAGCAAAAACACATAACTAACCGGAAACATCTTCCCTTCCACGAAGGCGCTGCAAAACCTTCTTAGCCTCAATCATTCGGCCTTTACTGACAAGCCACCTTGGAGACTCGGGCAATAACAATAGTGTGAGTGCAAAATAAATAAGAGAGGGGACTGAAAGAACACCCAGCATGAGTCTCCAGCTTGGCGCCTTCATTAGTGACATCCCAAACACCATACAGTAGGAGAAAAACATTCCAGCAGAACCAGTGAACTGTGGAAGTGTATTAAGTAATCCCCTAATTTCAGGAGGAGCTATCTCAGATATGTAAAGAGGTACCAAGGTAACTGCCAAACCGATTCCCAGACCATCTAAAAGTCTCGCAAAGAGGAGGATATAAACGTTTGGAGACCAAAGCATCACAAGAGAACTAACAAAATAAAGGATAGAGGAGATAATCAACATGGGACGACGGCCTAGCAAGTCTGATAGGGCTCCGGAGCATGTAGTAACCACGGTGGCTCCGATAAGTGACATAGCCACAATTAGACCTTCTACTGTAGGTTCACTTTCTAATTGAAACTCCTTCTTTATGTATAAAATAGATCCTGCAGACAAACTCAGTTGAATTATCAGGTTATTAGTTAGATCGGCCGATTCTAATTAATTCATCGCTTCATGAAAGAAACCAAACTTAATTAACGGAATCCTTTTCCCCTAAAAAAAGGAAAGAGACAAGGGAAACAGACCTGCAATAGTCGCATTATCCCATCCTTGCAGTAAGTTACCGATAGCAGCAGCAACAGCAACAATAACAGCTCCGCTCATTGTTTCAATTACTTTTGCGATCAATCAGCCTGAAAGAGCAAATAAGGCCGGCGCATATTAATATTTTTAATTTTTAATTTAATATATATAGAGACTGTAATAACAGATTCACGATCCTTAATCCTAGGCATGGCATAATTGATTGATGAGGTCAGATGGGATGGATCACAGATCCAGAAAGCAAATCCTATTTTCCATTTTGCATACCTAATCAAATCACCTTGGTTTGGAGCGTCAATTGAGTTGGGAGTTTCCAGTATATCAGACGCAGAAAAGGACATGGGTCACTCACTGCAACTTGTGTCTTGTGTAGGATGAAGGTGGAGCTCCTTCTTTCCTCTTTTTCGTTTTTTGTCTTTTTTATTCCTAAAATATTAAAAAACTAATACTAGAGTGCAGTACTAAGACAACGAAAGGCGTATAGAAAACAACACAAGTAGCGATCCTATTCGCCGGGTCGAAAAGTAAAGCAGGTAATGAAATGAAATTGATCCCCCTGTTTTTTTTGCAACAGAGGCTCGCTGCTGGACACCTGCCCGTGTTGCTCTTTCACTGCTCTGCACGTCACCACCCTCCCCGATCGGAATTCAGTTATGCGTCAAAGAATCATCACTCATACGACACACACTTCACGCTTCAAAATCGTTTTCGTAAAAATTTTGTTTAAAAAAAAAAATGTTTTCGTAAAAATAGTAAACAAAAGATCAAAAAATCATTTCTTCCTTTTTCCCGGTGCGAGGATCGTTCACGAATTGTAAACGAGAATTTTTAAGAGGACGTTTGTTTGTTCGAAATAAAATAACCAATGCATTTTCGTTTTTATTGTATTTTTAATTTTAACCAGTGGAATGATATGTATTTTCGTTTTTTTTCATATTTTTTGAGTAAGATGTAAAATTGTATATTGGTATGTAAATTTTTTTTTTTGATATACAGTATGTAAAATTATTATTTGGTTTCATATAATTAAATTTTATATTTTCCCTCCTAATTTTAAATTTTTAATTCTTACCTCAAACCTCTTTCCCCCTTCCATTGCCCCTCCTCTTTTCAGCAACCCTTCCCCTATCTAGCCACCCCCACAAATTTTAGAATTCGATTTGTCCGGGTCAATTGGAGCAACCCTTCGAGATTTTCTTCCTGCTACAACAACCCTTCTGATCCGTCGTCGTAGGAGTGAGCAATGATTTCCAGATCTAGAACTCCACTCTCAATTTTTTAAACCCCCAAATTTTCCTCGCTCGATCTTTTTTTTTTTTTAAATGAGAGACGATAAAAAAATATTTTGACCAAAAAAAGGATGATAAACGATAAGTTAATAACAACACGATGTTTTTGGGATTTTGTTGAATTCAAAAAGGTGAAAAATTGTTTTACGAAGCATCTAAATTTGTACAAATATCGCTAATATTTGATTATAAACACTTGTTTCAATAAACAAAACAAATAAAAATAATAGTGATTCACTTGTTCACACTTTACATGGTTTGTCGTTTGTTTCATTCCCCCTCGTCACTTGCTTTCAGAATTAGACTCTGTCTGAATCTATGCCAAGTTCTCTATAGGGATAAAAAAAGGGTTATTTTGCATTTATATAACTTTTTACTAAAATGACCCAACAAATATTAATATTATATACCACACCCCCCATTACCTATTACATCCAATTATTTCTTCTCCTCACCCATGTAAGGCCCTCATGCTAAAAGTCGAAGGCTTTTTTTATTCACACATACCTATTTTACTAATAACACATACACATATTTAAAATACCCAAACTACCCCTACAACCTTCTTCTTCTTCCCTATCTTCTCTTTTTCCTCTGCGCGCGTACGTTCTTCTTCCTCCCATCTTTTTCAAATTTTTTCTTCATTCTCCCTTCTCTACTCACCCCTATCTCCTCCAACAACAAGCAAATGAGTCTCCCTTGCATCTACAAGCAGCACAACCGAACAGAAAACGCACCGTCGTTGGTAAAATCGCAAGTTAAATTTATCGCGTTTTAAAGACCTCGCGGAACTATTACTTCCGCGTATATAAAAAATGACACATACATATTGAGCGCAGAACTATTAGTTCCGCGTAAAAAATGCACTCGCGGAACTATTAGTTCCGCATGTGCATTTTTACGTGGAACTAAAATGTACACGCGGAACTAATAGTTCCACGGAGTATTTTTCACTGAAAAAATACTTCATGGAACTATTAGTTCCGCGTGTACATTTTTTACGTGAAACTATTAGTTTCGCATGTGCATTTTTATGTGGAACTATTAGTTCCACGTAAAAATGTACACGCGGAACTATTAGTTCCACGTAAAAATGCACACGCGAAACTAATAGTTTCGCGAGAGACAACGAATAATGTATGTGTGAAAAAAAAATAGGGATAGTTTAGTCTTTTTTATTTTTAGTGTATGTGTATTTAACAAATAGTGTATGTGTGAATAAAAAAACCCAAGTCGAATTAGAAATATGTTTAACCCTTTTTTTGGGTCAAATTTTAACCAATTTCTCTTCAATGTCAAATTAGATTGTTGCGCGGGTCGCTGACTCGCTGTCAAAGAGAAATGAAGAACAAAGAAAAATGAAAAATCATTTTGGCAAAGAAAAATGAAAAATCATTTTGGCAAAGAAAGTTTTTATTTTATTTTTTATGATTAGGATTTTTCTATATCGTTAAAAGAAAATTAATAAATGAAACTTTTACGCAAATACTTTGTAAAAAATCATATTTTTTCATTTCACTTAAATAAAAATCACGACATGTAGTATAATTTTTACACATTGTAAAATAATCTTATTTTTTTCTTCTTTCACTTCTTTCTCTCATAATTTGTCCCCCCCCCCCCCCCAAAAAAAACCACTTTGTTCACATTGTAATGTGTGTGTGTGTGTGAGAGAGAGAGAGAGAGAGATCAGTACAAGAAAAATCCCGTCCAAAAAAACACATTATAACCTAATTACCATTCTCTAGAAAAATGTAACATCCTAGATAAAGAAACCAGTTGTCCATATATTAGCCATGTTTGCAATGATGAGACAACAATGGAACCAAGCAGCACGCACATCTCAATTATCTTGAGAAATGCGACGTCACAAATGGATGAGTAAAATTAACAGTTCACCAATGACTTCAGATCCGTCTCTCTGGCCAAATCATTCACAGTATTCTCCTCATTTTTCACATTATCTTCATCAACTTTCTGAGAACCAATATCTAAAGCCTGCAAGAACCAAAATTAAGTGGGTGGAAATTTTATAGTAACGACACACTCTTAATATAATGCAGTGACACTTATGTCTGCACACATTTGATGTTTATGCATCTGTGCTTTATGTTATGAAATTCACCTTCATGCATGTTTCAGCTACTGCAGTATCGGAGACCCTCAAGTTCTCTGCAGTTCTTCTCTGGTCCTCCTGGAATGGTAAGCCGGCATTACAAATTGTATTGCGTTTGTGCAAATTAATATAATGGTTTTCAACATAAACAGAAAGTAAATTAGCAGTCCGAGGATTGCACAAGGCAATGCAATTCATAGAGGAGTTATATATGGCCATGAGTTGCACAATACAAGAAAAGCTGCTACCAGGCCCTTTATAGTTGTGTCTCCATACTCTAATGCAAAAGGTCGTCAATTAATACAACGAATACATGGGAATCTCAGCTTAGTTGTGATTTTCCTCCATTTTCATGACCATTTCTTTATCGGCAGATAACACACTACACATACTTTTATTAATGTATTTGAATTATATAGCTAACCCTGCACGTGAAGCTTGTTAACATCAACCAAAGATCAAAGGTGTAACTATATTGGAACATTTCAGAGACAAAACTAAAAACGGTTTAATCTTTTTATTCCATAAATGTTGGAACACTCGGTCCCAACTCCCAAGAAGGTTATCACTACTACTCTCCTAGTCTCTGCAGATAGCCAGATACCTAGCTTAGTTGATATTATCTTTGAGTATGTCCCCTTCTTTGGACCCTCTTCCACTCCTGAATCTATATCAACTGTTTTACCACTTCCTTGTATTCCCAGCAAGTTCACTCCATCAGACTTGCCTCACGTCCAAGATAATTCTATTCCTATTCCTCCTCCTAATTTGAGGCTCAGAATTGGGAGAGGAAGATGCTGCAATAGACAGAGAAATGTACCAACGGCTGGTTGGTAGACTTATTTATCCATCTATCTCAAACACTGATGCAGGTTATGACAGATCACCAAGTGATTGAAGATCAACTATTGCATACACCACCTTGTGGGAAATCTAGAGACTTGGAGGAGCAAAATAACAGAATGGGTGGCATGATCCAATGCACAGGCAGAATCTAGAGCAATGGCTCAAGGTGTGTGTGAACTATTTTTGGTTAAAAATCATTCTTCAATATTTGAAGAGCACGTGTGAAGGAAAAATGTGACTCTATTGTGACAATAAATCTGCCATTAGCATAGCCTGCAATTCAGTACAACATGATCGAACAAAGCATATTGAGGTGAACAGACACTTAATCAAGGAAAAACGGGAGAGTGGATTGATTTGCATACCCTACATGACTGATGTATTTACCAAAAGGTTGAGCAGCTAGCATTTGAGAACATAGCAGCATCTAAGTGGCAATGGAGAATGCCTATTCACCCAACTTGAGAGTGTTGGGATTCACATACCATTGGAATTCATTATTGTTGGAATTAGGTTCAAGTGGCATGGGAAACAGAAGATATTAGAATTAAACACATTGTTGAATGAGTGACTAGTTCCAAGTAGCATGGGACCTTTGTTTTCTAGGAAATGTTTTCAGCTTATTTATTAATCATGTAAATAGCACATTGTAATGTATATATGAAAAAACTAATATGCTGGGTTCAACTGACTTGAGCAATTCAGTTAATATTTTCATATTCCTTTATTATTTAGAGTTTCACCTCTCTGGATAAATCCTGAATGTTCATATCATTTAGATTTAGATTCCTAAAGCAGTGAAATTCGAAGAAAGAGTTACCATGAAGAAATAGAAATGATGGACTGGTGCATCATCATCATCATTATTGTAATGATAAAAAAAAGGTTATGTAGGTGTGGAAATGCCTTTGTGAAAGAGATGTCACCGATCCAAATGTCTTCCTTATCTTTTATATCTATACCTAAATCACCAGGTGAAGCTTTATCTCATCGTAAGTGGAGACAAGCTATTATTGATGGAATGTGTACGCTTCAAGACAATGACACTTGGGAAATAGTTCCTTTATCTATAAGAGATTCTTTTGTTGTTTGTCGGTGGCTTTATACAATCAATGTTGATCTTGATGGCACC
The DNA here is from genome assembly GCA_030159175.1 of Glycyrrhiza uralensis. Lineage (NCBI taxonomy): Eukaryota > Viridiplantae > Streptophyta > Magnoliopsida > Fabales > Fabaceae > Glycyrrhiza > Glycyrrhiza uralensis. The sequence continues at coordinate 56,235,083 of BRZY01000005.1, forward strand.
ATTGATTCCCTCAAGGTATCTAGCAGCAAAAGGGTAGACCCATATTTTTGGCTTGGATTATGGAGATGGCTTCCCTCTTGTAGCTACAATGACTTGAATACAACTCTCTATGGACATCAAGAATGTTTTCCTCCATTTGATCTTGACAAAGAAGTTTACACGGAGCAACCACATGGGTTTGTTGCTCAAGGGGAGTTTGGCTTGGTGTGTTGTCATTACAAATCTTTGCATGGACTCGAACAATCTCCTCAGCTTGCTTTGGATGATTTAACTTTGTTGTCACATAATTTGGTATGACTCCAAGTGAAGTTGACTACTCTTATGTTCTATGGCCATACGACCCCAATTAATTTACTAGATTGTGTGTGGAAAACATGTCATTACAAGTACGAACCTCCATCCCTCATGGAATACTCAAGGTGGAGCAATGTCCCTGTCACCACTTTTAAAGCAAAGACCTTGGCACAAATTGATATTTCTTTCAATATGTCTCCATCAGTCTTCGAAGCAAGGATATGACTTCCATAGTCGACCTCACCGACATAAAACCAAATTGATTATTTATGATGCATCTCTTGTCTTAATATCCACTCAATAACCCTCTCTCATAGCTTCATAGTATGACTTATGAGCTTAATTCCCTTATAGTTTGACCAATTTTTGTATGTCACCTTTGTTCTTACAAATAAGGATTAAAGTACTTCTCCTCCACTCATCTGGCAATTTCTTAGACCTCATAATCTCGTTGCACAACTTTATAAGCCATCTTATGCCTTTCTCTCCTAGCCCCTTCCATACCTCAATAGCCAATTGCTTTACCAATATCCATCCTCTTCAATGCTTCTTTTGAAAGTGCTAAGCCCAAAAGGGAGCCATTATTAAATGTAGGAAGGTAAAGAAAATTTGTTGGTAAACTAAACTACCTCAATGTTACCTGTCCACATATCTTTGTAGTCATTGTGTATAGCAAGTTCCTCTCTCTCCCCTCTCTATCTCTCTTTCTCCATATCCAAATCAGCTTACTGAAATTTCAGGAAGCTACAAACGACACTATCTAACGCAACATGGTCGATCCTTTGTTGCATATAATCTATACAGCCTAAATAGAACAAACCCAAAAGATAGCATATGACAACTAAAAGTAATACACTCAAGGGCCAATCATGTTGATATAATCAAAAATCCAATATAATCCCTCCTTGCAACTTTTGGAAGTTCTCAACACACTTGTACTTCTTCCCAGCTATCAAAAAACTTTATCACAATTTAGCTTCTAGCTATTCCAGTAATGTGAATATATATCCAGCCAAGCATGAATCTGATAGGGACTTGGGTATTATGGGGTGCCCAAGTCCCACATCGGGTAGTATGGGATGCTCGGTGGAGTATTTAAGTGTTTGGTTCTTCCCCCTTGATAGCTAGCTTTTCAAGGGAGGGTTCCCCAAGTGCTTAGATACTTATCAATTGGTATCAGAGTCTGGTTGTCAGCGTCTCGGAAAGGACTACCCATGGAGGGTTCTGACCGGTGGAGGGTTCTGACCAACGAGGAAGTTGAGTGAAGTGTCACCGAGTGAAGTGTCGTGGAGTGAAAGCCGCCGAGGACGTCGGCTCTCAGGGGCGTTGCTATGATAGGGACTTGGGTATTATGGGGTGCCCAAGTCCCACATCGGGTAGTATGGGATGCTCGGTGGAGTATTTAAGTGTTTGGTTCTTCCTCCTTGATAGCTAGCTTTTCAAGGGAGGGTTCCCCAAGTGCTTAGATACTTATCAGAATCTTACATGTTTGAGCCATCAGCTGCATGCCATAAATCAGCAGGGCCATAATTCTTAAACTCCTATGCTACTTAGTTGTTATAAAGTGGGCCCTACTTAAATTATGGACTTTCAGCCCAACATGATATGACACAAAAAATAGTGGTTTTAGAACCTATTCTACTCAATTGGTATGAAGTGAGTTGCATTAACTTGCATATATAGTGGGTTTAGACTTTCATTATTCATTTTAGTTCCTTCAGTAAGAAATTGCCACTACTTTGTGGCTTTTAAACCCACTCATAAAATTAATATTTTATTTTTATGCATATTTGCCAAGGATCAAGGGTTGGAGTATGATGCGAACCTAGTCCAAAGTGAGGGTACACCTGATGACTCGAGAAGAGTGATGTACCGAATCCTAGCAATGAGAGAGAATTGTAACAAATTGCCAGCTAGGCAAAAGTAGTGCGAGGAGGGCTCAATTCTATTTTGGGAGGAGAATGAGTAGTATAAACAGGAAAGAGGGGTAGAGAGTGGATAGGCTGGAATTGGGCTAGGTCTTGGGAGAGAAGAAGACACTCTCTAATCTGCCTTCACTTATTCATTTCTCTGTTCTAATATCTTGGTCCCTATCAATTGGTATCAGAGCCAGGTTGCCCGTGGCCTCGGAGGATGGCCTGGAGGGTTCTGACCGGCGGAGGGCTTGGGCCACATGGGTGGTTTGATGTGCCGCCGAGTTAAGTGTCGGGGAATGTAGCCTCCGAGGACGTTAGCAGTTTAGGAGCGGTGCTTTGATAGGGACTTGGGTGTGTGCCCAAGTCCCACATTGGGTAGCATAGGCTGCTCAATGGGGTATATAAAGTGTTTGGTTCTTCCCCTTGGTTAGCTAGCTTTTCCAAGGTGGGTTCCCCAAGCGCTTAGATATCTATCATTGGTATCCAATTGATAGGGACCAAGATATTAGAACAGAGAAATGAATAAGTGAAGGCAGATTAGAGAGTGCCTTCTTCTCTCCCAAGACCTAGCCCAATTCCAACCTACCCACTCTCTACCCCTCTTTCCTGTTTATACTACTCATTCTCCTCCCAAAACAGAATTGAGCCCTCCTCGCACTACTTTTGCCTAGCTGGCAGTTTGTTACAATTCTCTCTCATTGCTAGGATTCGGTACATCACTCTTCTCGAGTCATCAGGTGTACCCTCACTTTGGACTGGGTTCGCATCAATACTCCCTCCCTCAAAATTCACCTTGTCCCCAAGGTGAAAGTATGGAAAGCAGCCAGCAAAAGATCTTCCTCCCGGATCCCAATGCTTGAAACATAATAGCCAACTTATGCATGAAGTGTAGTAATTTCCACCAGGATCCCATTGCTTGGAGCAAAATGACTGAGCTGTAACAAAACATCCTCCAGGGTCAAATGCTCTGTTTTGGGTGGTGTTTTTGGCCAAAAAACAAAGCATGATTGCTGCTTGGATTTCTTGGATCGAAAAAGTTCTTTCCATTGTGACTTCAAATCCTCTTTGCTCCCCTTGCATGGATAAATGGAATGGTGGGCCTGTAAATAATAAAATGGCCCCAAAATTAGTGATGACCAGATTTGACTTGGAAAGACCCATTGGCTTTAAAAAAAGTATTTCGTCTTTGATCAACCCCTGTTTAGGTTTTTTGAAAAGCCCACTATTCTCTTCTAACATGTTGGGCCTGCTTCGTTTCAATAGATGGGCTAGCAAATAGTCTTTTTCATATACCCCAATCCCCTGTTGGCAAGCACATGATAGTGCCATGTGATTTCCACAATCAGGCACCCACATCTTTATCACACTCCCTTCGTCTTCTTCCTTCATGCAATAGCAACAACGAAGCAAAGTTGCAGGTCGGCAACTGCTCCACAACGGAACTACATCACTGATTCTACCGCTGCATGCGGCGATGTCGACCACGGATTTTGGTGGTCGCCGCTGCCAAGCCTCCTCCATTTTGAGCGGTGGCGTCGTGACTACACCCATATCTGGTGGCTTCGGTGGGGGTAGTTTGGCTCGAATGTTAAAGACCCATGGTCGCGTGACACCTGAAGACCCGTTCCTCTCCCTTAGCGAGCTCGAGTCGAAAGATTCTAGTCGCGGTTGTGGAATGAAGGATTTGCGCGAGACCGAAACTCGCACCGCTTCGGAGATCTCTTCTCCTCCCTGTTTCTGTTTTCCAATTGTACCTTCTACTAGCCTCTCCTTTTCCTTCGTTTTTGTCTTCATCGAAATGACCTCGGGCCTTGCCGTCGATGACCCCCATTTCATTGTCACTGGCCTACCCTTCTCTTCCATGGCCGAGTTCAAATCTGGCGGTGCCGGTGGTGGCGGCATGATGTCAGGCTCGATCAGGGTTCTGCTCCTACCGGTAGCTTCCGTTCCTTCTTCCGTTGTCGTCGTTTCTGTTTCGACACCATCGCCCACCGAGTGGATATCTCTTTCTGCATCTCTGTCTCTGCTCGGAGCATGACGTCGACGGGACCCATTTCTGGTCTTCCTTGGATGCGTCCTCTTCCATAAGAGTTCGATTTCATACAGCCGTGTCTTGCTCTCACTTCGGCTTTCATCGTCTTCCTCTCTATCCTTCGTCGAGGTTCAATGTCGACATCGAGATCGACCTCCAATGTAGTCCCGATTCTTCTCCTTCACGAGTTGCTTGATCTCGTTCATTTGGGTTCGTCGTTCCGCAGCTCCTCGAACGGTGTCGGGTGGCTCTGGAGGTGGTGGCGGTGACCTACGATGCTCCATTACTCTCACCCTCCCACACGTTCCCATCCCGCCTCTGAATGGCCGCTCGTCTTCACGATCCCAAGTCCAATCGTGACGTCGAGGACTTCTCCATCTCAGTGAATGTCGGAGCTCCTCCATTTGATTCTGGCGTTCCAGCCATTAGCGAACGTTACGCTCCCTCCCATTCTCCATCGTCATTCTGGTGCTCACCATCCCAAGCCCCTGAACCGGGCTCTAGATACCAATGATAGATATCTAAGCGCTTGGGGAACCCACCTTAGAAAAGCTAGCTAACCAAGGGGAAGAACCAAATACTTTATATACCCCATTGAGCAGCCTATGCTACCCAATGTGGGACTTGGGCACATACCCAAGTCCCTATCAGAGTATTTCCTCTCTCTACAGGCTAAGTTTTTCCCTTCCTTTTTCTCTTACAGTAGGTTGTATGAGAAATACAACAACTTTAAAAAATGAACAAATTTAAATGGGACAGAGCGCTGTAAAAGAGTCTCTAGGGTATTGATATTACACAATTTGCCTACACGATAACGGTTAATTTATTTGAACAGTGCTTTAACAAAGAACAGAGGTACTGCTGATTTGTTAAATATTATGGTTGCAACATTAAAATACCTATAAGAGTATATTAAATTTAATTCTAGATATTGTCTGAAAATATTGCAAAGGCAAGTAGATTTATATACTATTCCTATTAACAACATACATCATATGTTCTACCAAATATTAGACTCTCAACAAGTAAGAAATTATAAATTTTAATTAAATACATAAAAAACTAAGAGAAACACGCATACCAGATCATTGAGCTGAGGTTCAACAATTTCTCTCTTTACTTTGCTTGGGAGAAGCTCACTGATAAATGAGGTAAAGGACACACTGATCATATGATACTTAATGATATGTAAATTTAGTATATAGTTATAAAGTGAAATACCGTTCAACATCAACATCCATGTCAGAATCCGGATCCCAATGCTCATCTCCATCATCATGATCTTCGTCTGCCTGGAAAATTGTGAATATGTATACTTCTAGGAATGAGTTCGAACAAGACAATGAAGCCAAAATATAGTTAACACAACAGAAGGATTAAGATAGTTTAAGATATGGTTTCTTTTGTTAATTTATCTTTCTTTTTCCTAGTTTTTGGGGTTGAGACATTTGTGGACACATCCTCTCTATCGTCTTCTTGTTACTTGATGTAGTTTCATCTCTATCCTTTTCTTACCTATTAATGTATTATAGGTACTTTTCCCACTAAAGAGTACCCTTCACTTTAGAGAAACCAAATTAGAGGGCATGGAGATAGTGAAAAGGGGTTCTGGTTGATACATGGGATACCAGAAATCAATCAGTGTAAGAAGACAGTTTGAGAGAATTTGAGAGAAAAATTGAGTAAATTGATTCTGGAAACTGAAATTTGAATGATTCATCTCATTCATAGCTAGTACATCGGGTATTTATAGTACACTGATAAGAACTGGTATTTTATTTGAAAGAAATAGAGATACACTCCAATTACAAAGAAGTTTTTAAGAAATCACTGGGATTCCTCGTAACAGAAAAAATTGCCCATTCTAGTGTTACAGGAAGGGGAGGGTCCTATAAGTGTCAGGACCTATAAGTGTCAGAACCTATAGATAACCCGATCACCATAAAGACGAGATTGAGAGACAGGTTCGAGTCACTGAGATATGTTGCAAACTTGCAGTAAGTAATGATGCCAATGTTGTACAGCCAATACTAGAGCCATCAACTCCTTTTCATGGTTAGATTTAGCAAAGTTGCTCAAAATGAGTTTCTAGTATCATCCAGAAATGAATTGACAAAGAGAAGTTACACCAAGCGAAGAGATCAGTCTTTTTCTGTTGGGGAGTGGGTTTTTCTCAAAGTCAAGCCTCGTCAACAGTAGACAGTGGCAAGGTGTATCAATAATCAGAAGTTGGTGCCAAGGTATTTTGGCCCTTTCCTATTGTGGAGAAAGTGCCATATCTATAAGCCTAAAACTGCCTTGTTCTTGTAGAATTCATTCGGTATTTCACGTGTCTCAACTAAAAAGGGCAATTGACAACTACTCAGCTGAAGCATCTTCACCAGAGGGCATGGAGGTCGAGCTGAATGCGAATGAAGACTTTCTGGTAGGGAGGTCACTGAGGCTGGTAGAACAAGCAAGCAATGGTTGGGCAAATGGAAGGGTCAAATAGTGGAGGGTAGTACATGGGAAGATGATTTTGTCCTTCATAGCCAATTTCCTTAGTTAAGGCTTGAGGACAAGGCTGCTCTGTTAGCAGGGGGCAAGGATAGGAACTATGGGCTCAAATTTGAGACGGGGAAAGAATTGGAGCAGGTGCTCGACCTAAGTCCAAACAAGCCTGTAGTATGGAAAGTATATTCTAGAAGGAAGAAGGTGGAGCCAAAGGAGAGTGAGAGACGTGGCCAATAGTGTAGCAGAAAAAGGGGGGATTCTGTTAGGCAGGGGATTAAGGAATTAGAAAGGTGAGAGGAGAGTAGTCGGTGATTTTGCACCTAAGTATTGGCAGAGAACTATTCTCTGAAGGATTCATCGACTCTGGTTTAGAGGTGTTTTTTCCTGTAAAGAGCTTGAGTAGCTCCTTTTGCATTGAATAATACAGTTGAAATCAAATTTATTATTTGAATCTCCATCACATGGTTAGCTTCTATACAAGTGCTTGCTAAAAGAAATTCTTAGTGCTCGTTTGGTTTGCAAAAACATTTTATTTTCATTTCCTATTTTCACTTTTAATACAAAAAAGCCATTTTGTTTTTACTTTCCTTCCTATTTTCAAAGATTTATATAGAAAACAATTAAACCAGAAGTTGTTTTGAAAACAGGAAACAAAGCAAAAACATGGTGGCATTTTTGTAATTCAAAGCGAAATAGGAAAAGAAAACAAAAAACATCTTCGCAAATGAAACAAGCCCTTATCTTCTACTACATGAAGCATATGTGAAAGAAAGATAGCAACTGGGGAAAATACAGTAAAATAATTTACCTCTCCAAGATCAGAATCAGGAGGTCTTTCCTGAAATTGAACACTGGGAGCATGCTGCAGCCTGGAAAGATTCTCAAGTAGCCTAGATCGAATATTATCGAGTAAATGACGGGAATTTTTGTTTTCCATGTTACTTGGGGCAACATGAAGGGTATAATCTGGACCAAAATATTCATAATACTCGTGCTGTGGCATTTTGTCATCAACTTCTATTCCAAGAGCAACTCCTGTCTGCCTTAACATATAACACATAAAATGTTATGAACTTGGATGAAAGTCTATACAAAAGAATGACTGTAATTATACATAAATACAAAAACATGATGAACAATTTCAGAAGTGAGAAACAACTACTACATGGGAAGTCACATTACATGCTGAGAGGCTTTAGAATATCTGAATTTATATTTTATAGTTCAAGACTAGCAAAAGGAAACAATAACCCAGGTACTTCTAGACTTCTTGAATATCATTACCTCCATAGAATAAATTGCTTCATGTTTAGCATTTTTTATAACTAACACATGGAAGATGGAGAAAATAAATTAAATATCAAGATAATAGCTCCACCTGAGGGTTTGGCACCCTAACTCGGATATGGTAGCCCGTAGCACTATAGACCACACTACCTTATATTAATGACGTCACATTAAATAAATGACAAAAATTTTATATATTAAAACAATATTTTACCTCATAGCACCAGCAGCGAGCAACATTCCGAATAGTGTAGCCACCGCCACCCAGTAGCAAGAGGGGCACATTGAATGATCTCATGTATTTGACACACTCTGCATGGCCCCTAATTGAAAGATTAAAACACCCCAACCTGTCTCCAGATAAAGAATCTGCACCACACTGGAGAACTACCGCACCAGGCCGAAACACTTCCATTACTTTGCCAATTATTGGTTTGAACAAGCAATGATAACTCTCATCATCAATGCCATCATCAAGTGGAACATTAAGAGAGTAGTATTTTCCCTTTCCATATCCAATATCACGTAAGTCCCCAGTACCAGGAAAATAATCACCAAATTTATGGAAAGATACAGTCATGACTCTGTCAGTAGTGTAGAAAGCTTCCTCCACACCATCTCCATGGTGGATGTCAATGTCCACGTATAGAACACGCTACAACAAATGTAACATTGTCATTTAATTAGAAACAGACACAAAAGTTTGCAAACACACTTGAGAAGTTCAGAATAGCAATACTTTCACTCCCTGAAGTTTTCATCCATCCAAATCAAACTTAAAACACAGTTTAAAATCTCATATTTTACCCCCTCAACATATATTTTACCCCCCACTGAACCCCTTGAAGAACCAGAAATGACAGAATCATCAATAATTTAATTAAAACTGACGCTACAAGGGTTATCTGCCATGCATGAAATAATTCCATTTCCCAAAAATTCACTAACAGCACATAAATTTTTTTCAATGTTTTGTTTTCTACCTTCTACAACCAGAATTCAAGGAGGTTGTAGTGCAGTTCTCTCTAACAGAAAAGAATATCAGATAGAGAAATACTCTTTTATTCTTTTATATAGCCTGCATATTTGAGCTGCGCTTCCTCATTATTCACATAAGTACTTATTCGTCACAAAATCCTTAAAAAAAATCCAAGACATTTCCACAAAATTAATATACCTCTAAAGCAGGAAAAGAAACAGGAAACCAAAAGGAAAAACACCGCTAGACAAACCTCATGTTGTTTAAGAAGTTCTAAGATTGCGAGGACTATATCATTAACATAGCAAAATCCAGAAGCCTCACACTTCTTGGCATGATGTAGCCCACCAGCCCAGTTGACAGCAATATCACATTGATCGTGATTCAACTTGACGGCACCACCAACTGAACCTCCGGCATAAGTTTGACAGAAAGAGTATAGGCCATCAAAGACAGGACAATCTTCACCGACATTAAAGCGTTTGAGTTGTCTCAGATGATCCTGCTGTGTTTCAGGGGTAATGCTTCGAAGGAATGCAACATAATCATCTGCATGAAAACGGCAAAGGTCCCTGTCTCTAGCAGGAAATGGCTTGTGGACTTGCATGTGCTGAAGCAATCCATAGTGGGCAAGAAGAGCATGTGTCATCCGTATACGATGTGGCTTCATAGGATGACCTTGCCCATAATAATAATTCCCAACCTCTGGATCGTAGAAATAGCACACTTTTCGCTTCACCCCATCGGGTGCAGACGGTAGAGAATTACCACCAGCATCCATCTGTACTGCTTCCCTGTAATCTGTCTGCTTGTCAATATTTAATCATCCTAATAAAATTTCCTTGAAAAGAAATGAGTCAAAAGAACTTTTAAAAGGGTGTGAAACAGCCCAAAAGTATTGAAGAGAGAGCGAGAGACGACCGTTATACAAATGATCACGATGGGTTAGTAGAAAATTACAGTCTAAATAAAAATAAGAGTTGTGTTACTATAGACTGGGTTTATGGTGACCCCTATAATTGGCACCATTTCCAGAAATCCACAAACCGAATACAAACCCTAATAAACTGTATACAAGAACAATCAGTCAATGTAGGGACATGAAAACGACGGAAAAGATCTACCAAGAACACAGATTGCTTCACCGCTGAATTGATGCAAGAATTAATTGATGAAAAAATAGATATAAAACATAATAGGAATCGATTCCATATGACCGCCGTAGGTTATTAGAAAATTACATTACATTCTAAATAAAAATAAGACTTGTGCTACTATAGACTGGGTTTAAGGTGACCCCTATAATTGGCACCGGATCCACAAATCCAAAAACTGTACAAACCCTAATAAAATGTATACAAGAACAGTCAGTCAATGTAGGGACATAAAGAAAACGACGGAAAAAATCAACAAGTTCACAGATCGCTACACCACTGAATTGAGGAAAGAATAAATATAAAACATAATAGGATTTGATTCCACCATTTCATTATGAAAAATGGACAGAGCTTAGTACCTTGCGATCTCGGCCTTATCTCTTCTCTAGTACTGTTTTTGTGAAGTCTCCTGCGTCGGCACAGTGTCGACAGACTACGACCAGAAAACAACACAGGATGAGAGAAGCAAGTCCTCCGGCTAAAACTCGTCGCTTCCTGTACGATTTTTTTTTAGTAAACCGCCACTTCGGTCATTAGTACTTTGGTCATGAGAGATGCGAATTTAAAAAAAAATTGAGTGTTAGTTATTGTGTCGTTAATGATTAAAATGATAATAAATAATTACTTTTATAGAAATTAAAATAATAATAAATAATTATTTTTAAATATTAAAGTGACTAATGGGATGGACCAGCAACTGCAAGGGCGAGGCTCAAAAGGGATCTAAGAAAACTAGCCCATTTAATTGATTATGTCCAGTTTTTATTAGACCCAGTAATTTGAATAGAACCCAAAGTAGTATTGTTATATTTCTATTATTGCAATTTACAGCTTTCAATCAAAAATAGGGGATGAGGACAAGTGTGCTCAGATCCTAGCTCTTAGAGTAAAAACACAATCGGATGATTATATCTTTACGTTGTTGAATGAAAACAACAGAAAAATATTGACTCTTAAACTTCTTCCTTCTTCTTCGGAGAGCCATTCCCTTCTCCAATTGGGAATATTGTTTAGCTCTTGCTTCCTATCTCCCTTCCTACGGTTGATATTTTTTTTAATTTCGTATTTGTTATTGATATCCTCAAATCCCTTTTCTGACTCATATTAAGATTTCTAGGGTTTAGGGTTAGGGTTTAGGTTTAGGGTTTGATTTTGATCTTGTACAAACACTAATGGTTACTCTTAGATTTTGATTTTGATCATGTCATAACATTCTAGTATCCTTTTGCTCTCCAATTAACCCAATTCTTCATTTAGAGGGATCAAAACAATAACTTTTTATCTACTATTCTAAAAATTTCCAAAATAATTCTCATAATTCCAAAATAATAAAAAAAATTATTTGGCTTAGTCAATTATTTTTCTAATGGATTTTGGTCGCCAAACCTACTCGCAATTTATCTAGTCACACTACAGGGACCAAAACAGTACTATTTATGATCCGTTTGTCAAAAAATCCCCAATTAAATTTCTAAAATCTCCAAATATTATAAAATCACTATTGATATCCTGAAATCCCTTTTCTGACTCATATTAAGGTTTCTAGGGTTTGTGTTAGGGTTAAGGTTACGGTTGGTGCTAGGGTTAGGGTTAGGTTGGTGTTAGGGTTTGATTTTTATTTTATACAAACACTAATGGTTACTCTTAGATTTTGATTTTGATCATGTCCAAACCTTCTAGTATCCATTTGCTCCCCAATTAACCCGGTTCTTCATTTCAGAGTGATCAAAATAGTAACTTTTCATATGCTATCCGAAAAATTTCCAAAATAATTTTCATAATTCCAAAATAATAAAAAAACTTTATTTGGCTTAGTGAATTATTTTTCTAACGGGTTTTGCTCTCTAAACCCACTCGCAGTTTATCCTAGTCATACTACATGGTCCAAAACGATACTATTTGTGATCCATTATTTAGAAATTTCCCAAATAAATTTCTAAATATTCAAATATTATAAAATCACTGTTGTAACATTCCAAAATTTCACTCTATGAGAAAGCGTATTAATTTTGGAAGATTAGAATTAATCTTGAGATTTTCAGATTAAGTATAGATAGTTTAGAGTTGACGTAAACGTCAAACAGTAAAATATGGACATTCTGAACAGTCAGAATAAGCAAAAAATGAATATGAAAAATTCATGTTAGGTTCAAAAGAATATTAGAAGATAGATTATGAGTTATTTGGATGTTCAAAAAGGTTTTAGAAACTAAGTTTGAATTTTAGCAGAAGAGATAAAAGGGAATTACAGTTTTGGTCCCTTTAGAGAAACTCCGTATTCAGTAAATAAAGAAAGGAGTTAGACAATGGAGAAAGAAAGGTAGTTAAGGTATAGACTTTAGGATCTTGTATATTCTGTATAGTATAGAAATAATAAGGTTTGTGTGATATTTTAGTTCACAACGGTAAGATAGTTAAAGTCTTATATAGACTTTTGTATGTTATTTTCCGTCAACTATCTGTTTTTAATGAATCTATATGAACTAAGTGCTAAGAAATTTATGTTAGTCTTAGAATCATGATATTAGAATACTTATCAAATTACTTTGTTGAAACAGACGGTTTTTCTTTAACGTTTGAGTTTTTACGGAAAACTGTATTCTACCGTTATTGACGGATAAGATTTTAAATAGAGAAAGTATGTCAAACCAACCCAGAATTTTATCTTCCTTCACAAAAGTTTCTTCTTTTAATATTTTTGATTTTCTGGAATTTTTCTGAAATTTTTGAAAAACTTTCAAAAAATACCAAAAAATACAGTAAACAGGTACGTATAGCGTATAGAACTTGCTATACAGTATATGTAAATTTCGAAAAAAGGTCCCAAACAATTTTTATTTTATTTTTTATTCTTTATTTCATGGTTTTTAAAAATATTTCTAGACAAGATTATTTTTCTACTGTTTGGACTATTTTACGTTGTATATTCGCCGTATAAAAGCGAATAGGAAGCAAACGGACTTGAAATAAAAACTGAGAATTTTCAAAGGACCTTGGAATAAATTTATAAAGTCTAAAATAGTGTTTTTGACTCAGCCACAAGCCTTGGTCAAGAAGGGTTTGAATGGAGACTATTATATCATTTATTTTGTATCATATTTACCAAAACATAAAGCATTTGGTTTTTAATCCAATGGTCCCCTTTTGCCTCCTCCTTGGTCGACATAACCATTAGTTTAGGGCCCTTGGATGAGCTTTTTGTTGTATGAGATATGAGCATAGTCATAGGTTTGGACCAATTAGAATAAATCATGTTTTAACTTATTTATTTATTTGTTAAATAGTGAAAATAGCAATTATGATGAACCAAACTTTCTTCTTTCTTCCTCAATCCTTTTGGCCGCCCCTCTTGCTTATTTTGAGCCCTTGGATGATAATTTTTCACTTGGATTCAATCCTTGTGAAGTGGTTTAGGCCAATTAGGAATTAGTTAATTGTTTTGATTTTTATTAAAAGCCAAACCAATGTTATGTTTTAAGCCAACCATGATCATTTTTAACTCAACCCTTGGCTGGCCCCTTGGCTATAAGTCGAGGCCTTGGCATCATAAAAATTCTCACACCAAGCTCAAGGATTCAAGAAGCATACACTTTCTCTCTTTTTCTCTCTAAGTCTTAATTTTTTTTTATTGGTGTTCTTAGTGTTATTGCCTTGTTCTTCAAAGGTATTTTTGGCAAAGGTAAGGAAACCTCTTGCAAAATAATTTAAGAAGTATGTGTATGATCTTTGGTTGTGTTTGAATTGTGTGCTTTGAGTGTTATAGCTTTTAAATGGTTGTTTATGCTTTATAAATTGTTTTATTATTATAAAATTATTATTTTGTGATAATTATGATTTGTAGTGTTATGATGCCCAAAAATCCTTAGATTTTCGTGGGAATGAGGTGAGGAGGTAAGCATTTTTTTTTTATAGTAAACATACTGTTATAATGACGAATTTTAGTTTACTGCAAATATGATTTTACCGTAAAGAAAATACGTTTTATTCTTTGTGAAAAACCCTGATATTATCTAACATGTATATGGTTAAAGGTGATGGTTAAGATTTGATTGGTTTATTAGTATGGATCTGTCTAGAAAGGAAAGAGACCTTTGAAGGGACTTTTATAAAGTTCGTCTCTTTCTAGCCTGGGATCTGCAATAATACGCTATTTAAAAATCTTAACATTAGGGACCAGAGATATACGTGCCTAAGATAATCTGGGAAAGAAGTGATTTATTAATAACATATATATAAATAGATTGGGTTGGATAAAAGAGTATAACAGTAATGGATTCTCGGTGAATTCTACTGTTATAGCATCTATCGGATAAAAGAGTGTAACAGTAATGGATTCTCGGTGAACCTACTGTTATAGCATCTTTTGAAAATTAATGTAACAGTAATGGATTCTCGGTGAATTCTACTGTTATGTTATTTGTGGGAAATATCAAGTGGGTATCCAATCTGTTTATATATGCAATGAACTCAGTTTAATTTTCAATGTTTAAGATAGTGGAAATTAGTGACATAGGCTTCCAATGAGTCTTTTTCCTTGAAGATAATCAGTGCTTAAATATTTCCCAAAAGAAGTAATTGAATTGCATTCACGTAGCCTAAGTTTTTATCGATTTTCTGAAAATGGGTAATGATCACCAAAGATGGCTCTACCGTCGTGTGATTATTTCATCTTCTAAATTAAGTAAGCTGGTAAAAGAAATAGTTGAATTTCGTTCATCAAGATGATATCAAGTTTTTAGAAATCTGGACACTAATTACTGCAGTCGGCTCAGCCGCCGTGTAATTATTCCATTCCCTAAGTTTGATCTAAAAATAGAGAACAGACGATGTTGGACTAAAAAGCGGACATAAGTTTGAATTACTGTTACTCTCTTCTTTCTTGATCAAATACAGAGAGGCTCTGCCCCGCTTTGATCTTCTTAAATAAGTTAATAAAATTAAGATTATATATCGAATCACTCTGTTGGGCTGTTCATCTTAGTTCGGCTCTGCTGCGATTTGATCAGTCATAATTAAGTTAATACAGCCGGAAGAACAAACTGAATTGCGATAATTAATTAAGGGCAAGAGTAAAGGGAAAAACCACAAAGAGATGAGTTAGACCAAGAGAAGGTATTGAAGAGAAGCTACAGT